>OX387981.1:2756394-4006394 GCA_947578425.1 Eugnorisma glareosa
TCTAAAATATTGATATTGAAATCACCACAAACAATTGCAGATTTATTACTGGCTGAAAGTTTTGCCAGGACATCTTCCATTATTGATTCAAATAAGGAAAAGTTTTGATAATTTGGGGGTCTGTAGACACACACAATTACATGCCTATCCAGCTCAACACAGGACAGTTCGACGCAATGTTCAACCGAGAGACCCACTATGTCATTACGCTGCTTATATTTAACACAATTTTTATTAATATTAGGGAACCTCCACGCAGCATCGATTTACGGTTAAAGCAGCTACCCACCTTGTAGTTACCAAAACAAAGTGATACCTAAATTAATGTATAAGGCCCGTTTTCATCAACACAAAGTGATACCTAGATTAAAGCCTAGAGCCCGCTTTCACCAAAACAAAGTGATACCTAAATTAATGCCTAAGGCCCGGTTTCACCAACACAAAGTGATACCTAAATTAATACCTAAGGCCCGTTTTCACCAACACAAAGTGATACCTAAATTAATGCCTAACGCCTGATTTCACCAACACAAAGTAATACCTATATTAAAGCCTAAGGCCTGTTTTCACCAACACAAAGCGATATCTAAATTAAAGCCTAAGGCCCGTTTTCACCAACACAAAGTGATACCTAAATTAATGCGTAAGGCCCGGTTTCACCAACACAAAGTGATACCTAAATTAATGCATAAGGCCCAGTTTCACCAACACAAAGTGATACCTAAATTAATGCCTAAGGCCTGATTTCACCAACACAAAGTAATACCTAAATTGAAGCCTAAGGCCTGTTTTCACCAACACAAAGCGATACCTAGATGAAAGCCTAAAGCCCGCTTTCACCAACACAAAGTTATACCTAAATTAATGCCTAAGGCCTGGTTTCACCAACACAAAGTGATACCTAAATAAAAGCCTAAGGCCTGTTTTCACCAACACAAAGCGATACCTAAATTAAAGCCTAAGGCCCGTTTTCACCAACACAAAGTGATACCTAAATTAATGCGTAAGGCCCGGTTTCACCAACACAAAGTGATACCTAAATTAATGCCTAAGGCCCAGTTTCACCAACACAAAGTGATACCTAAATGAATGCCTAACGCCTGATTTCACCAACACAAAGTAATACCTAAATTAAAGCCTAAGGCCTGTTTTCACCAACACAAAGCGATACCTAAATTAAAGCCTAAGGCCTGCTTTCACCAACACAAAGCGATACCTAAATTAAAGCCTAAGGCCCGTTTTCACCAACACAAAGTGATACCTAAATTAATGCCTAAGGCCCGGTTTCACCAACACAAAGAGATACCTAAATGAATGCATAAGGTCCATTTTCACCAACACAACGTTATACCTAAATAAAAGCCTAACGCCTGATTTCACCAACACAAAGTAATACCTAAATAAAAGCCTAAGGCCTGTTTTCACCAACACAAAGCGATACCTAAATTAAAGCCTAAGGCCCGTTTTCACCAACACAAAGTGATACCTAAATTAATGCGTAAGGCCCGGTTTCACCAACACAAAGTGATACCTAAATTAATGCCTAAGGCCCAGTTTCACCAACACAAAGTGATACCTAAATGAATGCCTAAGGCCTGTTTTCACCAACACAAAGCGATACCTAAATTAAAGCCTAAGGCCTGTTTTCACCAACACAAAGCGATACCTAAATTAAAGCCTAAGGCCTGCTTTCACCAACACAAAGCGATACCTAAATTAAAGCCTAAGGCCCGTTTTCACCAACACAAAGTGATACCTAAATTAATGCCTAAGGCCCGGTTTCACCAACACAAAGAGATACCTAAATGAATGCATAAGGTCCATTTTCACCAACACAACGTTATACCTAAATAAAAGCCTAAAGCCCGCTTTCACCAACACAAAGTGATACCTAAATTAATGCTTAAGGCCCGTTTTCATCAACACAAAGTGATACCTAGATTAAAGCCTAAAGCCCGCTTTCACCAAGACAAAGTGATACCTAAATTAATACCTAAGGCCCGTTTTCACCAACACAAAGAGATACCTAAATTAATGCCTAAGGCCCGGTTTTACCAACACAAAGTGATACCTAAATTAATACCCAAGGCCCGTTTTCACCAACACAAAGTGATACCTAAATTAAAGCCTAAGGCCTGTTTTCGCCAACACAAGGCGATACCTAAATTAAAGCCTAAGGCCCGTTTTCACCAACACAAAGTGATACCTAAATTAATGCGGAAGGTCCGGTTTCACCAACACAAAGTGATACCTAAATTAATGCGGAAGGTCCGGTTTCACCAACAAAAAGTGATACCTAAATTAATGCCTAAGGCCTAGTTTCACCAACACAAAGTTATACCTAAATGAATGCATAACGCCTGATTTCACCAACACAAAGTAATACCTAAATTAAAGCCTAAGGCCTGTTTTTACCAACACAAAGCGATACCTAAATTAAAGCCTAAGGCCCGTTTTCACCAACACAAAGTGATACCTAAATTATAGCCTAAGGCCCGGTTTCACCAACACAAAGTGATACCTAAATAAAAGCCTAATTCCTGTTTTCATCAACACAAAGTGATACCTAGATTAAAGCCTAAAGCCCGCTTTCCCCAACACAAAGTGATACCTAAATTAATAGCTAAGGCCCGTTTTCACCAACACAAAGAGATACCTAAATTAATCCCTAAGGCCCGGTTTTACCAACACAAAGTGATACCTAAATTAATACCTAAGACCCGTTTTCACCAACACAAAGTGATACCTAAATTAAAGCCTAAGGCCTGTTTTCACCAACACAAAGAGATACCTAAATAAAAGCCTAAGGCCTGTTTTCACCAACACGAAGCGATACCTAAATTAAAGCCTAAGGCCCGGTTTCACCAACACAAAGAGATACCTAAATGAATGCATAAGGTCCATTTTCACCAACACAAAGTAATACCTAAATTAAAGCCTAAGGCCCGCTTTCACCAACACAAAGTGATACCTAAATTAATGCTGAAGGACCGGTTTCACCAACACAAAGTGATACCTAAATTAATGCATAAGGTCCATTTTCACCAAAACAAAGTAATACCTAAATTAAAGCCTAAAGCCCGGTTTCACCAACACAAAGTGATACCTAAATAAAAGCCTAATTCCTGTTTTCACCAACACAAAGCGATACCTAAATTAAAGCCTAAGGCCCGTTTTCACCAACACAAAGTGATACCTTAATTAATGCCTAAGGCCCAGTTTCACCAACACAAACTGATACCTAAATTATTGCCTAAGGTCCGTTTTCACCAACACAAAGCGATACCTAAATTAAAGCCTAAGGCCCGTTTTCATCAACACAAAGTGATACCTAGATTAAAGCCTAAAGCCCGCTTGCACCAACACAAAGTGATACCTAAATTAATACCTAAGGCCCGTTTTCACCAACACAAAGTGATACCTAAATTAATGCCTAACGCCTGATTTCACCAACACAAAGTAATACCTATATTAAAGCCTAAGGCCTGTTTTCACCAACACAAAGCGATATCTAAATTAAAGCCTAAGGCCCGTTTTCACCAACACAAAGTGATACCTAGATTAAAGCCTAAAGCCCGCTTGCACCAACACAAAGTGATACCTAAATTAATGCCTAAGGCCCAGTTTCACCAACACAAACTGATACCTAAATTATTGCCTAAGGTCCGGTTTCACCAACACAAAGAGATACCTAAATTAAAGCCTAAGGCCCGTTTTCATCAACACAAAGTGATACCTAGATTAAAGCCTAAAGCCCGCTTGCACCAACACAAAGTGATACCTAAATTAATACCTAAGGCCCGTTTTCACCAACACAAAGTGATACCTAGATTAAAGCCTAAAGCCCGCTTGCACCAACACAAAGTAATACCTAAATTGAAGCCTAAGGCCTGTTTTCACCAACACAAAGCGATACCTAGATGAAAGCCTAAAGCCCGCTTTCACCTACACAAAGTTATACCTAAATTAATGCCTAAGGCCTGGTTTCACCAACACAAAGTGATACCTAAATTAATACCTAAGGCCCGTTTTCATCAACACAAAGTGATACCTAGATTAAAGCCTAAAGCTCGCTTGCACCAACACAAAGTGATACCTAAATTAATGCCTAAGGCCTGGTTTCACCAACACAAAGTGATACCTAAATTAATGCCTAACGCCTGATTTCACCAACACAAAGTAATACCTAAATAAAAGCCTAAGGCCTGTTTTCACCAACACAAAGCGATACCTAAATTAAAGCCTAAGGCCCGTTTTCACCAACACAAAGTGATACCTAAATTAATGCGTAAGGCCCGGTTTCACCAACACAAAGTGATACCTAAATTAATGCCTAAGGCCCAGTTTCACCAACACAAAGTGATACCTAAATGAATGCCTAACGCCTGATTTCACCAACACAAAGTAATACCTAAATTAAAGCCTAAGGCCTGTTTTCACCAACACAAAGCGATACCTAAATTAAAGCCTAAGGCCTGCTTTCACCAACACAAAGCGATACCTAAATTAAAGCCTAAGGCCCGTTTTCACCAACACAAAGAGATACCTAAATGAATGCATAAGGTCCATTTTCACCAACACAACGTTATACCTAAATAAAAGCCTAAAGCCCGCTTTCACCAACACAAAGTGATACCTAAATTAATGCTTAAGGCCCGTTTTCATCAACACAAAGTGATACCTAGATTAAAGCCTAAAGCCCGCTTTCACCAAGACAAAGTGATACCTAAATTAATACCTAAGGCCCGTTTTCACCAACACAAAGAGATACCTAAATTAATGCCTAAGGCCCGGTTTTACCAACGCAAAGTGATACCTAAATTAATACCCAAGGCCCGTTTTCACCAACACAAAGTGATACCTAAATTAAAGCCTAAGGCCTGTTTTCGCCAACACAAGGCGATACCTAAATTAAAGCCTAAGGCCCGTTTTCACCAACACAAAGTGATACCTAAATTAATGCGGAAGGTCCGGTTTCACCAACACAAAGTGATACCTAAATTAATGCGGAAGGTCCGGTTTCACCAACAAAAAGTGATACCTAAATTAATGCCTAAGGCCCAGTTTCACCAACACAAAGTTATACCTAAATGAATGCATAACGCCTGATTTCACCAACACAAAGTAATACCTAAATTAAAGCCTAAGGCCTGTTTTCACCAACACAAAGCGATACCTAAATTAAAGCCTAAGGCCCGTTTTCACCAACACAAAGTGATACCTAAATTATAGCCTAAGGCCCGGTTTCACCAACACAAAGTGATACCTAAATAAAAGCCTAATTCCTGTTTTCATCAACACAAAGTGATACCTAGATTAAAGCCTAAAGCCCGCTTTCCCCAACACAAAGTGATACCTAAATTAATAGCTAAGGCCCGTTTTCACCAACACAAAGAGATACCTAAATTAATCCCTAAGGCCCGGTTTTACCAACACAAAGTGATACCTAAATTAATACCTAAGACCCGTTTTCACCAACACAAAGTGATACCTAAATTAAAGCCTAAGGCCTGTTTTCACCAACACAAAGAGATACCTAAATAAAAGCCTAAGGCCTGTTTTCACCAACACGAAGCGATACCTAAATTAAAGCCTAAGGCCCGGTTTCACCAACACAAAGAGATACCTAAATGAATGCATAAGGTCCATTTTCACCAACACAAAGTAATACCTAAATTAAAGCCTAAGGCCCGCTTTCACCAACACAAAGTGATACCTAAATTAATGCTTAAGGACCGGTTTCACCAACACAAAGTGATACCTAAATTAATGCATAAGTTCCATTTTCACCAAAACAAAGTAATACCTAAATTAAAGCCTAAAGCCCGGTTTCACCAACACAAAGTGATACCTAAATAAAAGCCTAATTCCTGTTTTCACCAACACAAAGTGATACCTAAATTAATGCCTAAGGCCCAGTTTCACCAACACAAACTGATACCTAAATTATTGCCTAAGGTCCGGTTTCACCAACACAAAGAGATACCTAAATTAAAGCCTAAGGCCCGTTTTCATCAACACAAAGTGATACCTAGATTAAAGCCTAAAGCCCGCTTGCACCAACACAAAGTGATACCTAAATTAATACCTAAGGCCCGTTTTCACCAACACAAAGTGATACCTAAATTAATGCCTAACGCCTGATTTCACCAACACAAAGTAATACCTATATTAAAGCCTAAGGCCTGTTTTCACCAACACAAAGCGATATCTAAATTAAAGCCTAAGGCCCGTTTTCACCAACACAAAGTGATACCTAGATTAAAGCCTAAAGCCCGCTTGCACCAACACAAAGTGATACCTAAATTAATGCATAAGGCCCAGTTTCACCAACACAAAGTGATACCTAAATTAATGCCTAAGGCCTGATTTCACCAACACAAAGTAATACCTAAATTGAAGCCTAAGGCCTGTTTTCACCAACACAAAGCGATACCTAGATGAAAGCCTAAAGCCCGCTTTCACCAACACAAAGTTATACCTAAATTAATGCCTAAGGCCTGGTTTCACCAACACAAAGTGATACCTAAATTAATACCTAAGGCCCGTTTTCATCAACACAAAGTGATACCTAGATTAAAGCCTAAAGCTCGCTTGCACCAACACAAAGTGATACCTAAATTAATGCCTAAGGCCTGGTTTCACCAACACAAAGTGATACCTAAATTAATGCCTAACGCCTGATTTCACCAACACAAAGTAATACCTAAATTAAAGCCTAAGGCCTGTTTTCACCAACACAAAGCGATACCTAAATTAAAGCCTAAGGCCCGTTTTCACCAACACAAAGTGATACCTAAATTAATGCGTAAGGCCCGGTTTCACCAACACAAAGTGATACCTAAATTAATGCCTAAGGCCCAGTTTCACCAACACAAAGTGATACCTAAATGAATGCCTAACGCCTGATTTCACCAACACAAAGTAATACCTAAATTAAAGCCTAAGGCCTGTTTTCACCAACACAAAGCGATACCTAAATTATTGCCTAAGGTCCGGTTTCACCAACACAAAGAGATACCTAAATTAAAGCCTAAGGCCCGTTTTCATCAACACAAAGTGATACCTAGATTAAAGCCTAAAGCCCGCTTGCACCAACACAAAGTAATACCTAAATTAAAGCCTAAAGCCCGCTTTCACCAACACAAAGTGATACCTAAATTAATGCTGAAGGCCCGGTTTCACCAACACAAAGTGATACCTAAATTAATGCATAAGGTCCATTTTCACCAACACAAAGTAATACCTAAATTAAAGCCTAAAGCCCGCTTTCACCAACATAAAATGATACTTAAATTAAAGCCTAAGGCTCGCTTTCACCAACACAAAGAGATACCTAAATTAATGGCTAAGGCCCGTTTTCACCAACACATTCCTATTGTTTTGTTGAGTTCTTGTAGTTCTGCTGAAGTGTTGGATAGAAGCTTCAGAGTCTCCTTCGAATGTTTGGACTTCCTGCCCGTACGCCGCGTTTTGCAAAAACGTGTCCCCTCCTCCCTGAGGATTTTAAATATATTGGTCGAACGCCTGGTCAATATTATAACCTCTGTAATTGTTAATCCATAAATAGAGTTAAAGTACATTGTAAATTATTTAAAATAACCCGAAAAAGACCGAAAGCCCGGGTTCCCGGTTTTGAAGAAAAGCCGAAACCGAAAAAAACCCCGTTGTACCGTATGCACCATTGACCTGCAACATCAATGGTGCAGAGGAGACTAATTAGTTTCGTTTGCACCATTAATGGTGCAAATAAAACTGCATTGATAGTATGGTCTCATCTGCACCATTGAGAATGGTGCAAACGAAACCGCATTGATGGTATGGTCTCATCGGCACCATTGAGATGACACTATACTAACAATGAGGTTGTAGGTATTTCCTCAAAGTATTTCCTATTAACATGTTCTAATAATTAAGTGTTGACAAGGTAAAAATAGTCGATTTTCGATGCCCTAGATTGTATGCATGTGTGCATAAATATTCCATATTAATTATTTTGTGCACTATAATAAAATTGACGGCCTCGTTGGTCTAGTGCGCCCAAGTGCGACTGCTGAGCATGAGGTCCTGGGTTTGATTCCCGGGTCGGCCAAAGTGTGATTGCGATTTTCCATCAGAAATTACTCAGTAGACAGCCATGAGTCTGGATTTGTGCCCGGTTGATGGCAGTAGGCTCGCCTCTATTACATGGGACTTCAAAACATTACTAGCGAAAGGGTGTACTAAAATAGGTACACCTCTGTCTAATCCTTCTCGGATTAGACGCGTGATTTTATGTATGTTATTATGTTCGTTCACTATAATAAAGTTGTTGCATACAAAGTGGACTTGCAGAACACTTTTAAACTAAAAACTTTTTTATCTGTTATCTGTATCTGTTATCGAACTTTTTTATGTACCTTCGTAATAAAATATGTATGTATTGCTTATGTTACATTTCCTGGAATACAATAATGCTTATTTTATTTATGTGTAATGGTTATTTTTCTCACTGCCCTAGAAATTCAATCCGGACAAAGAATAGGTTTCCAAATGATTGCTAATCACCACTCATGTCGCCAAACATGGTGATTGATGCAATTTTACTCGTACCATTGACAATTTATAGTAGCTGTCACAAAAGAAACAATTTATGGACATTTTATCTTAGCCTTTTTAAATCCAAATTTAAACATTTAAAAAAGGAAAATGCAAGAAAATGATTTTACTTTTCAGCCATTTTATGACCCACTTTTTACTAAACAAAGGAACAACTCTTGTTTAAAAATGAAATACTTGATTTCTGACAATTTCGTCCAATTATGGTAACACCATGCATGCCTAAAATTTGAAAAATATTACTGGATAATGTCATAATAGCTAGCCACACTCACAATTCGCCGACTCCGGGCGATTACTGAGAAATTCCTGTTGGAAAAACAAAATAACTCTGGAAATAGTTTCACCCCCTATTAATTATAACTGGGGATGTGTGGGTGTACTATAGATACATACATATCTGCTTAACCCTCTGGGAAAACATACGTGAAGTTATGCTTAGTAGTAGCTATAAGTGTTTCCAGTCTACACAACAGGGTGTAAAGGACAGCCCTCCATAACTGACAGGGTGCTAATATCAAAAATCCAACAATGAATATTGAAATACTCTAACGAACGACGCATGAAATGACCTGTTCACTTCCTGCCTACAGAGTTCATCGAACTAGTCGTCGCGCTTGCCGTTCGCTACGTGTGTTTTGCCACGGTAACGATACATTGCATATGAAGAAACAAAACAAATCAAATTTATTGGATAACATTGGCATAACATTCCTGAAATAATTTCTTGTACCGGTCATCTTAGTATGTTATAGGTACTAAATTCACACCATCAGTCTGTGGAGGGCTGTCCCTTATGTACCTAACTATAAAACTAAAATAAGCAACATGTTTGTAGCATTTCAAAAAGTTTATTACTTCGGTAGTAATATATCGCTAAACTACTGAAACTTTTATACGATTTCCTCGGTTGGCTGTAAGTACTTAAGTAATAACTATTCCGTTCAGGATTCAAAGTTGTCGGTTCAACGGCAACCAATCATTTTATTTCAACACTGGTTAAGTTTTTAAACGAGTGTGCCCGGAGCGAGGTTGAGAGGGTCAGCTTTAAGATGGAATATGATACGGATCTGCGGGAAATGGGCATGTGTGATTTGATTCTGGTCCATCCTCTGTCAGATGAGGCAAAATATATTTATAAATTAGTTAAATTATCCATTAAGCGTAGATAAGTATTTTTTTTGTGAGGCCTATCAATCATCCATCCATGATCAAACCAACTATAAAAAAAAAGAATAAAAAAAAAAAAGTTTTTAAGTCTATTAAATAACTCACTGAATTCTTGTGTCCTCCTGAATAATAACATTACTTGTTTATTGTTAAAAGTATGTAAATCAACGGAATAAACTCCGTTTGAATTGAAGTAGGTAATTACATGACATTTTTCAGTACTTACAGAATGATACAAAAAAAAATGCTAGTCAAACAAAATTAAATAATGATGTAGGCATAAGCATAATTCCACACAGCCTTAATGTGACAGCCCCTACAATTTAATAAACAGACATTGACACACCCATGGCTGTCCTACGATCCAAATATAGAGTGCTCGCACCCGCCACGCGACGCGGCGGTCAGTGCGTGCGCCCCAGACTGTGGTATTGATCCCACCACCTGCCGGCCACCACTCCCACTAGCCACACTAACTTCTTCTAGTCGGCCATCGCCCCGCGACACGATACCACATTCAAATAAAACAAAATAAAGAAAACAATTTTAAAAATAAATCACCTGTCAATTTTGGCGCCTTTTCACTCTGTCACGCTTAAATTGTGCCGCGAAAATAAGTGTTCGATTAGCCAAATTTTTGAATTTTAACATTTTATACTTTTTTTTTCTAACCACGTGTTTCACAAGCAGTGATAAGTGTTTTTAGTGCCGAAAACAGTGTTGCTAGCACTTAGTTTGTAATTGTTAACGCAATGAAGTGACTCACCTCGTGTCGACCTGGATCTTGGATGTCAGGCATTATCTCAATTTACGGCATTAAATTTCGTAATTACACGTCTGTTAGCCCATTCGTTAGAGCTTAAATTGTTCTGAATTTTACTCGTTCATCTCATTAAAATGTAACAGTTCAGTGTTCATTCAGTAACTATATTAATGAACATAAACAAAACTCGTTTGAGACCTAATTTATGTGACTAGTACTAATTGCTTTCACCGCTACATACCGTTGCAACAATAGATCGCAAAAAGGAAATTACTATCAGCCGTCTATCTATCAGATGCAAATTATTATCACGCCACTTATCTAGACCCCTCTAGATAGAGCGAGAATGGTGATATTCCCGTTTCGCGCGGCACACTAACCCGATCGAGCGTAATAACAGATTTTTCTTGCGAGTACGTACCTATCAGCTGTTTGTGTCTGTCTGCGTAAGATGGCGGGTGTTTTTTTGTCGCACAAGGGGGAAAATGCATGAAAATTTGCATAGTATCACGTCACTGAGGTAGTTAGTGATTGTTAGCGACGTTCAAGTGAGTCAGCGACGACGGACGCCGCCACGGACGCAACCAATTACGCTTTTTACACCAACCATTTTCTAAATTCAAAACAGATAAACGCGCTTGTGCCTAGAAAACGAAACGTTACGATTTTTTATCGATACTCTATTTTCGAACTTCGAGTGAATTGACTTTTTTGTGTGTTGTGCCTTTAGAATAGTGTTGTGCCTTGATTAGACTAGTGTTGTGAAATGTGATTGTTTTTTTACACATTCTTAAAATGGAACGAAGTGTTTTGGCGGGACCGAGACACGTTCAGTGGGCAACTGATGTAAGTATACTTAGTTAAGTGTAGTATAGTTTTTCTACACTAATATTATAAAGAGGTTAACTTTGCAAGTTTGGATGTATGTACAGGTCAATCTTCGGAACCACACATCCGATTTCGAAAATTCTTTCTCTAATGGGAAGCTACATTATCCCCGAGTGATAAAAGCTATATTTAAAACGTTCCCATGTGATAATTTAAGACCTTAAAGCGAGTGAAACCGTGGGAAAATCTAGTACGATATAATTTGCGTCATCCTTCAGCCGTTCTATTTACAAATTCTCGTAAGTATCAACGTTACTTATTAGTTTATTACAGTAAAGGTCATGTGCTAAAGGTTGAATACACTTTTGACACATTTTTGTCTGAACCTAATCTAGTATTTTTCAAGTTTGGTTGCCAAAACAGAAAAAAAAATATATAAAAAAACGTTATTTTTTATCTGTCTTTGTCATTTAAATGTCAATGGAGTGAGAGGGCAATAAATTTTAACGCTTTCTTATGTGTAGTAAGACTTCTCTGTAAGGAGTTTATCAATAAGGGGTGAAATTATACCTGGTATTACCTGTTTTCAAAGAGTTTCAGGAGAAATTAATTTTGTGGATTAATTTAATCATTTAGATTAAATTAATCCACAAAATTAATTTCTCAGTACAAATAACACATCAATGGTAATAATGTGATACTGATAACGCCTGAGAAGTTTTTTTCGTAGTACTCGTGTTGCTACTGCCATGACATCCGTCTGACTGTACCGGTCTACGGATTATTAGAGTTCCGCATGTCCGAACAAAAAAACGAAACCGTTATAGACTAACTCGCGTTTCTATTTGTCCGTCTGTCACATCCAGTTTGCTCTGAATCTACAGAACCAACAAAGTTGTTTTTTTTGGTGACTGTACTACATACCTAGTTAATGGTTTGTCATGTTTTTATCGCTCGTTTTTCAGTAATGATAATGCCAAATAAACTTCTAATTTACAAGAAAAACATAATCATGTGGATGATTAGATGATTACATACAACCAGTATCAAATTGAACACGCTGTACCTGTAATAATTATGTATGTATTCGTGTTTTTCATATCCAAAAACACACGTAAATAATAAAATTATAATAATTTATTTTAATGATATTCCCCTACAAAGATAAAAGTAATGATACCTACTGTTTCTCATACATCTTAATTTAATTTCATAAATACACACATCAAAAGTGTCTAGGGATCAACATATATTTTTGCAATAACTTTTCTCCTGATTGATATTAATTAAAATTTTCTTTAAGGATTCATCAAATAAAGTGTTTTCGTTTGTCACAGTAACGATAAACCAAGTCACCTTTGCATTAATAAAGAAATTTGCAATTTTCCTAATAAAGGGATTTTTGACATTTGAACCACTAACACAAAAGTTCGAAAAAAAGACTGAAATAACAGTTTTCTTTAAAATTTTATTGGGTAACTTAAACAATTAATAATCCGTGTTTCTACCGCGAACACTAACAACACAAGAACATCGGTTTGGCATACTCAAAATGAGTTCATCCAAATCACGCTGTGGAATGGCCGCCCATGTTCGTTGCAACAACAAAAAAAGGTCTTCTTGCGACTGGATACCCTCCATATTCGGCAGAGCTCTTCTCTGTAGCATATCCCATGCATGCTCAATCGGATTCAAGTCTGGCGACTGAGCAGGCCAGGGCAGGACATTGATGTTAGCTGCGGCGAGAGTCTGTCTTACAACTCTTGCGGTGTGCGGTCGTGCATTATCATGCATTAACTGAAATAAGGGACCGATTTGCACTTGTAGAGGAACGATGACGTCTGATACAATCGTCTCAGCATAAATTTGAGCGTTGAGGTTGCCTCTGATCCAAATCAACTCAGTTCTTCCGCCGATCCAAATACCCGCCCATACCATGATGGTTCCACCACTATAAGGATGGACTTCCTGGCAGGATTTTAATCGCTGTTGGCGTCCAGGGGTTCTCCAGTGTCGTATACGTCTTGTATCCGGTCTCATACCAAAACGAGACTCATCAGAAAAGCACACGAAACGCCATTGTTCTTCTGCCCAATTTCTGTGTTCAAGAGCCCATTGATATCGTATCCTACGATTGTGCATTGCTATAGGTGGTACCCGTAGCGGTCTTCGGGAATGAAGGTTCACTTCATGCAAGCGGTTTCTGACTGTTTGGTCGCTAATTAAGTTCCCTGAAGAGTGATGAAGCCTCACGGCTAACATCATGGCGGTTATTGTTGGAGCTCTTCGAGTTAAGATTTGAATGTATCGGTCTTGTCTCCGTGTGGTGCAGCGATACCGTCCTCCATGGCGCTCAGCCACGGTACCAGTGCTTCGGTAACGTGTCCAAAGTCGACTGATAACACTCTGACTTGTATTCAGAGCTAAAGCCACAGTACGTTGCCGGGAACCAGCTTCTATCATTCCCACGGCTCTGAGCATTTCTTCCCTGCTTTTATGACGTCGCCGCTCCATAATAACGTTGGTTTTAATCAGTAGTAGGGAAACAGTAGCACTAATAATGTCTTCAATGCGTTGTATGTTTTTATAGGGAAAATATTGACAGCTGATTTTCATCTTTTACTCGAATTTGATTCACAGTTCCTGATTCAAATTATGAAATGCACCAAAAAGGATCCATATAAATTTATAAAATCATAAATTTATTACAAAGCCACATCTCAATCTCAAGAAATCCACATAAAAATGCTTGATCCCTAGACACTTTTGATGTGTGTATTTCGTTACGTCAAAAAGGGCGCGCTCCGCCATTTTGATAATTCTATATTTTTTATTAAGGCTAGGAGCAGACAGCCTTCGCCTTCGTTGCGTGTAAAGCTGCGGCTTCACTGTGTGAATTATAAATGTGAATGGGTTTCTTTATTACACCAACACACACACTCGTAATTATTATCTGTACTGTGTCTGTACCATTGTTTTTATATTTAAGGTTTCCAAAATGTACAACATTTCTCTCTTTTCCGAAGTAATTGTAATGGTTTTGGATAGTTAACGCAGAATGCTAAATAATTTTGAATAACATTATACACGTTATTTTCATGTTTTGGGGTCCGTGACTAAATAATTAAAGCCACACGGGTCGATCTTCAAGGTTAAGCAGTGCTCGTCGAGGTCGGTTCGTGGATGGGTGACCATCATGTTCCCCCCGTGCCTCGGAACGTTGGTCCCGGCTGTCATTTGTAGATTTCACTTTGACAGTAGTTACGAGTAGTAAAAGGCCCGAAATATCTGACAAGTCTATATCAGTATTAACTGGGTTGTGGGTTGTGGAGGTCAGATTGTCAGTCGCTCCATGTAAAATACTGGTACTCAGCTGCATCCGCTTAGACTAAAAGCCGACCCCGACAAAGCTGGGAAAGGCTAAGCAACACATAACTCGAATCCATACTATCCATACTAATATTATAAATGCAAAAGTAAGTTTGTTTGTTACCTTATCACGCCTAAACCACTGAATCGATCATCCTGAAAATTTGCATATACGTTGTTAGGTGTACAGAAACGGACATAGTGAACCTTTCATTCCGAAAAAAGTACTGTTCCCGAGGAAAACACCAATAACGTTCTTATGATAATAGATGGCGCCTCGTGCCTTTCAAACCGAATATGACCGAATATGACCTATCCAACTGAATATGACCTATCCAACTGAATATGATTATTGTAATATTCCAATATCGTCAGAAAAAACCCAAACAACTCTTTTTCGCCCCGTTATGTAAAAAGGTTATCGATAGTGATGACAATTCTGGAAAAAAACAAAAATTTATACTATTACACCAAAATATAGCTGGGATCTTAAATAAAATTGATTTATTCCAAATCACAATTTCCGACTTAGAAAATCAGATTGGCCAAATAGATTTTATTTGTTTGAGTGAAACTTTTATAAAATCAGGACATGAAAGTAATCTAGCACTTACAGATTTTAACTTAGCCGCTAGTTACACAAGACACGGTAAAAAACGTGGTGGAACATGCGTTTTAGTAAAAAAAGGTCTAATTTTTAGTCCGTTACCGATAACAGATAAACTGGCCCGTGATTTTTGTTTCGAATGCTGTGGCATAGAAATATTAAGCCATAATCTAATTATAGTGTGCATTTATAGAATTCCGGATTCCGATGTGTTTATATTTTTTTAAAATCTTGAATTATTGTTACGCAATATAACCCGCAAAGTTAAAAAAAATATTGTAATGTGTGGTGATTGGAATATAGACATATTAAAAGACAATAAATATTCGAAAGAACTAATATCCATATTGAACAACTTTAATATTTCACCACATGTTAAAATGCCTACCAGGAAAAATACTAGCATAGACCAAATCGCCAGTAATGTTCCAGCACTTGATTTGAAATGTAGTACACATAATTTAGCTCTCTCTGATCACGATACCGGTCAATCGTTAACTTTTTGCCTTCAAGAGACGAATAATCAATCTAAACCAATAAAATTCTGGTATGATAAGATAAGGGATTATAATAAGGACAACATAACGAAATTTTTAAATTGCTTAGCAGCCTTGAGTTTTACTGAAATTTACAAAGAGACATATTGCGATAAGGCTTTCAACACATTCCACGACCTATTCACGCTCTTCTATAAATTGTGTTTTCCCGAAATCCGCGTTAAAAAGAGCAATAAACCCATAAAAAATAAATGGCTTAGTACGGGCTTAAAAATATCATGCATTAAAAAGAGAGCTTTATATTATGCATATCAACATGATGCTATTAGTAAAGGTTATCACAAGAAAAAATACCTCAATTACACGAAAATCTTAAAAAAATGCATATCAAAATCGCAGCAGGTAAACAACAACAATTTTTTTAATAATTCTAAAAACAAATGTAAAGCGACATGGTCAATTATAAAAAATTATGTAAGCAAACCTAATAACAATAATTATATAAATGAATTAATAATCCTTGACAAAAAAAATACTAATCCCAATGACATAAGTAACCAATTTAACAATTATTTTATTGAGTTGACACAAAAAACCAACAATAATAATCATGACGTAAACAATAATAACATTGACAATAATATAAATACTCTGTTTCTAACTCCAGTGGACGAAATTGACGTTATTAAATTAATTAATTCATTAAATAATACGAATTCTACAGGATATGACGAAATAACCACTAAAATAATTAAATTAAGCGCGAAAATGATAGCATCCCCACTTACCTATTTAATAAATCTCTCTTTTGAAGAAGGTGTTTTTCCATCTAGGCTAAAAGAGTCGGTAATTAAACCACTATTCAAAAAGGGCAACTGTACTGATATGGGCAATTATAGGCCCATCACACTGATCCCAATCTTTGCAAAGATCTTTGAAAAAGCAATGCATAACAAAATAAATAGCTTTGTAACTAAATACAATTTAATTGCGGAGAGTCAGTTTGGTTTTAGGAAAAACAGTTCAACGACTCTAGCCTGTTTTTCTTTAGTGAAGCTAATTACTGAAGCTCTTAATAAAAAAATGTCTATTTTATCGGTATTCTTAGATATGAGCAAAGCATTTGATTTTGTATCACACGAACGACTACTCTGCAAGCTAGAAAAATATGGCATAAGAGGCAAAGCACATGATTGGCTTAAAAGCTATCTATCTAATCGCCAACAGAAAACTGTTATCTCCAGGATAGAGAATGATACTAGGATGACATATTGCTCAGAATTAAAAATTAATAGGTCTGGCGTCCCGCAGGGAAGCGTACTGGGTCCGCCACTATTTATATTATACATTAATGACCTCAAAACATGTTTAAAATATGAATGTATCCAATTTGCTGACGATACTACTTTGACGATAAAATGTTCCAACAAAGCTGACATAGAAATTGATGCAAACAAAGAATTAATAAATGTGATAAAATGGTTGAGCGACAATAATCTTCATGTTAATATTGACAAAACCAAAATAATTCAATTTCAAACATGTAACTTGTCAGTAATACCAACAGCAATTAAACATGATAATGCAATTCTGCAACCAGGACCATCAGCTTTATTTTTAGGTATAGTAATTGACAATAAACTAAACTGGAAGGAACATGTAGAAAGAGTATGCAGTAAGCTTGATAAGTTTGTATATGCTCTTCGCAAGTTAAGACTAGTGTCCAGTAAAAAAACGGTCCTTAATGCTTATCATGGGTATGTTTCATCAGTATTGCGTTACGGTCTAGTATTATGGGGTAATTCGGTGGATGTGGAAAGAGCATTCATAGTGCAAAAAAAATGTATCAGAGCCATGAGTGGGGCGGAATATTTTGACCATTGCAGGCCATTATTTAAGGGATTAAAAATTCTCCCACTCCCATGTCTGTATATTTTTGAAGTTTGTCTATTTGTAAAAAAAAACCCTCATTTATTTTTATTAAACGAACAAGTCTCTGAAAGACTGAACAAAAGAAATGCCGGGAAATTATTGGTACCTGCTCAGAGATTGCAATTATACAGTAGAAATGCCGGTTGCATGACAATTAAAATTTATAATAAATTACCACCAGCCCTGAGAATGTTACCAATTAATAAGTTTAAATGTAAAATGTTTGCTTGGCTCTTAGATATGTGTTTTTATTCAGTCAATGAATTTTTAAATCATACTTTTTGATATTTTAATTAAGATCTTATTAATGACATTACTTTGACATTTATTGTGCATTTATTGACATTGTAATTTTTATATTTTGACATTATGATTTATATTTTTTTTTTTTACACTGTGATTTATATTCCTGAATTGGCCATAGATTTTCTGTTATTTTTAAATTGCATTTATTGTGAATTTATTGACATTGTAATTTTTATATTTTGACATAATGATTTATATTTTTTGGACATTCTGATTTATATTCCTGAATTGACCATTGATTGTTCTGTTATTTTTAAATTGCATTTTAACGAATCTTAACTAGTCTAAAATTATAAATTAAAATTTCATATCTTTATACAGCCTGAAATTTTAATGGTTGTTTTCCCGCGGCAGAACAACTTGCCATAAGGAGTACTTTCGAAGCATAGAGTAAAAGTAAAAAAAATAATATGTTTTTGTTTTAAAATAATTAAAAAAATATTCATCAACTCGAAAACATGAGAATCAATAGTAACACTAGACGTACCTTGTAGGTACTACTCGAATCGCACGCGCCGCCCGCCGCCGAAAGACACGATGCATAAATGTTCAAAGTAAAATAAGCTCTCGTTCGTGGTGATACGGCATAAACTAGTTTTCACGCAACAATACAAAACACAGCCGCGAAGCCGACAAAGGAAAGACCGATTTATAAATGTTCAAAGCAAAATAAGCTCTCGCGTGTAGCGATACGACATAAACTAGCCTGCGCGCATCAATTACAAAGGACGCCGCGTGCCGGCTTCCTATTGTATTATTATTGTATTATGTAATACTTAGTTTTTCCGCGATTATCGTACGCGCAGCACGTGTTATCTTATCGTGCAATGGATCGCCATTACAGTTATTGCAATTTGGAGAACGTCGCTATGGTCCAACTGGCCCGGCGACTTTACGCGGAGCCGCAACACTTGGAGTCGCGTACTTCGAACGGGGTCCTCGTCGAAGTACCCGAAAGGCTGCGGCAAGGTTTGGCGTAAGCCAATACTACGTCTTGAAACTGCTCAACTCTGAAGGACTGCATCCTTACCATTTTCGCAGAGTTCATGCTCTCTACGAAAACGACGGACCGAACAGAATTGTTTTTTGTCAGTGGTTGATGGACAATCAAAATACGAACATTTTGTGGACGAATGAAGCAACTTTGGCCGCATTCCGAATTACGCTGTAATCGCTTTGAGCGTCCATAAACCCGTTCCGAAATACCGTGAGCGCGATATTGATGTCCCTTGAATCGTCATCGATGACGTCATGACATGCGCCATCTTGCGATTACACCGACCATACCCCAAATACATATCACCGTGAGCGCTGTCAAAAATGACAGTTCTGTTCACAGGTTGTGTTGTTTTGCTAAGGTGGAAGCGCAAGAGTTGCCCGCGAAATTTAAATTTTCTTACGATTTGCAGATCAGTGTAAAGTTGTATGTTGCTGAAAATAACAATCGCACCAGTAACACGTATGAAGTTACAGAATTATAATCATTCAAATCATCAATACCAAGTTCATTTAACCCCATTGAGTGACTTTTTTATGAAATAGTTATTGAATGGGGTTAATTGAACTTGGAGGGTTGTATGTGCAGCAGAGTCAACCAACATATCGTCCATTTTCAAAAATAGGTCTTGTCAAAGGTTTTGGTTTGGGGTTATGTTCACTGAGAACGCGTTCACGAGCGTTCCAAATTGATGACAGCTCTCAGCTGTCATAATCGTGATATCTAAAACGGAACGCAAAATATAGATGTGAGCGCTGTGAGTGATTATTTTGTAATTCGGAATGCAGCCTTTTACGCGAGTTGGACTCAACCAGCGTAACGAACATTTTTGGGCTTTGATTATCCCACATGTTATTCGCGAGTGTGCGCACAAGTGCGTTTTATGTGTTAATGTGTGGGCCCGGTAATTATTGGCCACCTCATTGGGCCGCATTTCGTGACAGGACAAGTGGAACCTACCTGAAATGTTACAAATCATTATTCCGGACTTTTTGAACTTTTATTTGTGGTCGCTGGTCGGAGCTCAAGCGCCTAGTGTATCGTGAGGAACACGAAACTCGCGACGCGTTAATAACTGCGATAGTGGACGCTTTTAATATCGTAAGAAGTGACAGAGACACCTTACTAAAATTGAAAGAGAACCAATTAAAACGTTGATTGTGATACAACGCAGTGGCGACACTTCGAACAATTACTCCGTTACCGGGAAGTGTAAGTAGCTACCTACTCGTACTTTTGTAAATAGTGAACATTTAAAAGTAGTTTAGTTAATTAAAATTATTGTAAATAAGTTGAATCAAGTTTTTGAAATACGCCACAAATACTTTTTTAGGTATCTAATTCAGAAAATTATTTTTCTTAAACGATAAACTTGTTTTTATTTAATTTCGTGTTCAGTAAATTGCAGCTAAAAACGTAGGTATTTATGACGGTCCTAAGCCCGTAAAAGTATAAAGGGAAAATTTGAATAACTTGTTGGGTAAAGCTTATTATTATCAAGAATAAGTTATCAACTTATCAGCTGATTGAAAAGCACGCGGGTCAACGGCCGCGCGGCCGGTCGGCGGTGGCGCTCAGCGCAATCAGGAGGTATAACTATTGGTTCGTGGTCGGTTTCGAGTTTTGTTTTTCACAATGGTTAATCTGCCATTTTTTGTTTCTAATATTTTAATTGTTTATTAAACGATTGTATTACCAAGGCAAAGCCATTTCGCTTCGGGAAAACAACCATTAAAATGTCACGCTGTATAATATCCTTGAAATGTACCTAGCTAATTAATTAATATTTCTACACCAGCAATGGTAGTATGTATGAAACAAAACTTAATGTAAGATCTCAATGTACCATTTACTAAGAAATTAATAAATACAAATACAAATACAAATCTACACTAATATTATAAAGAGCAAAGATTTGTATTTTTGTGTATATGATGTTTGTAATGAATAAACTCAAAAACTACTGCGCCGATTTCAAAAATTATTTCACCATTGGAAAGCTACATTCACCTTGAGTAACATAGGCACCCGTGCGAAGCCGGGACGGGCCGCTAGTCATTAATAAGCAGAGTACAACCCGAATTGATTGTCAAATTCTCAAGTAACGCAAGCGAAGCCGGGGCAAAAGCTAATTTATTATGTGCTATCTGAATCATTGTTTTTTTAATCTGTAATACAATGGCGTTTGGATGTCTCGATACTTTTTTATCCTTTTGTCATTTTATGCACTTGCATAAAATGACGGGTTTGCAGTGTTTATTCAACTTTGGAACGAGAATTTAGTGGTTTGTGGCAACAGCCTTGTAATCCTTCTTCTACGTTTACGGTCTGAACAATTTTAAAGTAATTTGCACCTCTTGTCCAAGCTGTTAGGTTTCTTTAGGTTTCTACAGTCTTGCATGGATGTTTTGGCTTTTAACCGCGTAAACTATTGTCACCACTATGGAGCGTGAACAAGGTTGAAAATTGTAAATAATATGTGTTTGAGTTGACATGTGACAAAGCTGTGACTTGCATTTATTTTACAGGATTTCTTTAGATTTTTCATTAAATTAAATAATTGTTTGGTTAAAGTTTGAAAAAAATGCTAGTTCTATTAAATTCTTTAAAAAAGCTGTTGTTATCGTTGGAAATACAGAGACTCCAAAGTTTATTTTTGTGCCGCTACTTTCCAAGTTTTTATTGGGAATATTAAACTATTATTTATTTTTCTGTTCGGTTTTTCTTTAAACCCTTCTCCATCCACTGTATTTTTTGCGTTAGATATTTTCATAGCATTACGTCATACTCGACTATCTAGGAAACCATTTTTAGGAATAATGAGGTAACACCGCGCCTTAAATGTCATTGACATTGACAAGAGGACACTGTTGGTAAACATTTGTCAAAAATTGCACGCTTGTAAATAAGCAAAGTGGCTTGTATACTAACTAATTGTAAATTAATGTATCTGGAAATTTTATCTTCTAGGTATACTAATATCTACATACGAGTATTATAGACCTGAAGAGTTTGTTTGTTTGTTTGGTTGAACGCACTAATCTCAGGAAATACTGGTTCGAATTAAAAAAATATTTTATATTTATTAATTGTAATCGTATCTTATCTCTAAATTGGTTTTTCTATAATTATTACTAGCTGTGCGCGCGACTTCGTCCGCGAGGCAGCGCGAGGACCTAAACTGAGAGTTAGATCTTTCTCAGCCTGTTATTATAAAAGGCAACATGACTTTGTCTGTTCGTTAGTATAGCAATTTACACCATTGTTTTGGTGCTTGTTGATTGGGCAGTTCATAGACTTGATTCCAACTCAAAGCATTTATTTCAAATAGACCAGGCTGCGAAAGATCTAAGTCCACGCGGACGAAGTCGCGGGCACGGCAAGTTAAAAATAAAATGAGATGGCAAGAAGCTGCGTTGCTGCGAAGTTCTGATTAAAGCCACGCGTCAAAATATTCATTAAAAACGGCATGTCTTTGTTTCCATGGAAGATGGGTAGGACTTTAGTGTGGGACGCAACTTGCGTCGATACTCTTGCGCCGTTCCATCTTCCAAGCTCATCTGTGCTGGCGCCGCCGCTGCGGCTGCAGAGAACCTCAAGCGACGTAAATATAGTAACCTTATTGGTAACTATATTTTCGAGCCGTTTGGGGTTGAAACTCTAGGTCCGTGGGGTCCAAGTGCTCACAGCCTTTTCAAGGACATTTCCAAACGCTTAGTTGACACTTCCCGTGACCCAAGGGCTGGCTTTTACCTTGGCCAAAGGCTTAGTATTGCCATACAACGTGGCAACGCCGCCAGTCGGGTACATTACCAGTTGACTGCGTTGAGGAGGAGTTTTTGACGCCATTTTTTAATTTTATTAATAAGTTAGTACTTTAGGTTATTTTAATTTATAAATTAAAAAAAAGTGCTGTTCTATCCATCTGAATCTATCCAAATCTTCTATTTTATCTGTCTAGTATCTTTTTGTTTTCACAGTTAACCGGATAATCGTGACATCGTGAGGAAACCAGCATGCCTGAGAGATATTTCTCGACGTCTTGTGAAGCCAAGTCAGAGGCCCACGGGCGGCATAAAAACTCTGACACCTGGTTAGGGACTAACCATTCGATAAAGAAAGAAATACTAGATAAATACACAGAAATAATATTATAATAGTCTGGTAATTTGTTTTACCTTTAGGTTTAATGTTTTTCCTAGAAGTTTTTCCTTATTTGGACAGAAGGCTAGGTCAAAATTTGAATACAAAAACCACTAAATCGTGTGCGTGTTTTTGTTAAGAATTTGGTCAGGTCTAACATGTCACAATACTCACAATGTCAAACATTAATGCTCTTGTCCTAAAAGAGACCCACTGTATTACGAATTTACAATAGGTAATATTATGTAATTAGGGTTCCGTACATGAGTCGGCAAAATCAGGATTACTTTGTCATCCGTTTGTCTGTAAATCAACGCGATCAAAAGATCTGTGACGTTAGATAAGTACCGTCTATGTCGCATATTTCGCGATTTGACAAGGAAATCAAAACGTTTTGGGTACTTCCCGTTGACCTAGAATCATGAAATTTGGCAAGAAGCAATATCTTACAGCACATACAAAGGGAAAAATATTTATTTTTATATTAAAAATATATTAAAATACCTACAAGTTTATTCGCGCGAGTCCAACTCGCTCTTAGCCAGTTTTTTTTATCAAGGTGTTAATCACAACAAATCACATTACCCGCAAGGATAGGCAGACATTTGTAAGCTTAAATAAACGACAGGGATTAGGGAAAATAAATATACTTTACATAAACGCTGTGTATGCTAATGCCACTATGGAATAGCCAAACTGATGAAAGCACTTTTCAAAATTCAAGTTTCCATGCAAAACAAAACACAGAGATTCCTATTCTTACAGTCAATCTGCTAAAATCTTCCGAAACTTCGATACTCTAATGAGTCTGAGTTTAAAAATAAACTCAATACATTTCACAGACGGATGCACTTATTTTAACAACATGATGAAAGAAATGTGATGCGCATCACATTTCTTTCATCTATGTATGCAGGCACTTAAAATAAGAGTGAAGCAATATTGAGACGGATTTACTATTAAAACTCTGAAATATTTCGTTGTTTCGTGCTACCAAACCAATGAGGACTATCGTTTTTGAACTCACCAGATGGCGCCACTGGCGAGTAAGGTCCTGTCACTATTTCTATTTTATACTTTAGAGTATCAATAACTTCATAAAAAAGTTTTTTTATTACGTATAACAACATAGTGTAAACTTCAGATACATATTTACAATATTGACCTCTAGATTAGCAAGCATGAAACATTTACAAAAATGATTCTTCCAACAAGTATGAAATTTGATCCTAACTAGCTGATGATACTTAGAATCTTCAAGTCATCATGAAATCTGACATTTCTGAAGACATTAGTCTACACGAACGCCTCTAGCGGCGAATTCATGCGCGATAGTCCTTACGGCTGATCATAATGGATAGGATACCTAACGACTTGGGTAACTTTCAACATTTATTTGTCCAGTACATTATATTCAGTTGTTTGGTTTACTTTGAAAAAGTGCATTGTTGCTAAGAGGTAGATAGAAATCCAGGTGCCAATCCATCACAATACAATACTGCAGCAATACTGGCTAAAGACGATTGAGCTAAATGCATCCATTAAAAATATGCGGATGTGGTAAGCTCCCAAAATGTTTTAAAAATCACCTTTTCAATTCATGACATAAGAAAAATAATTAGTATTTATAACTTAAAATAAACACCTGCAATGTAAGTAAGTAAGTACTGCATAAAATATAACATTATATTACAACTAGCAGTGCCCGCGACTTCATCCGCCAGGACTTAGATCTAAACAAAAAAAAAAGATAAAAAGTATTCTATGTCCGTCTCCTGGTTTTAAACTACTTCCCCACCAATTTTCAGCCAAATCGGTTCAGCCGTTCTTGAGTTTTAAATACTGTAACTAACTCGACTTTCTTTTAAATATATAGATTCGCTCTACCACATTCACAATACGTGACCAAAGGGTGTCAGAAGACCCTTAACGAAGTCGTCAAAAGTTTGATGTACATACTGCTCATGTACATCAAACTAAGTAACTTTACGCAAAAAAAAAACTGGGAAACGACTTTTTTTTTTTTTTGGGTGAAAAATCACGTTTTACGGTAGGACTCAATGTAACGCACTCAAAACATTGTGCTGGTGGATGGATTGAATAATACGGAGGTCGTGGAAGTGTTTCTCCAAAAATCTTACATTAAAAACATGTATTCCAAAAAAGAATTTGTGAAAATGTTGGAATTTCGACCCCCAATATCCCCGTAACTAGAAGGGGCCCAGGTTTGGTCAAGATCAAAAAAATTATCATAATGACGGTGAGAAAAAGTGCTTTTCGGCTTCATTAAGGGTCTTTTTTTATAATGCCATGTCGCAGTTCAGCGTATGAGGCTGGCATACTGCTTAACCGGTCGTTAAGGGTATACACCCTTTACTTGTAAAAAAAACTGTATGTCCAACTACAGAATTGCATAAACACAACCGTGCCTTATGTAGTCATTCTTTTACAATGTAAACAATTGCCAACATCACGTCGAATAACTCACTGCAGATGCTGTGTGTTTGTTTCTTTTTAATATTTTATTAGCTTCACCTGTAACTACGTAAAAAAAAATTTGGCCCACTTCCCGATTTCCGATTGAGCTAAAAGGCAGATATGCTTTCATACATTCTTGGGCCTGACCGATATAAAGATGAAAGTGTCATTAGCTTAAATATTATCAAACCATCACTGAAAATTCTACGGATTTTGGCAATCCGTGAGCGGAGTTATAAGAGATTTAGTAAAAGTGAAGTTATGCAACAAGGAGCTGATTTTTGAAATGCGATTTGTATTTTGTTTTAATAGACAGTTGTTTACTATATTAATTGTAGTATTTATTGTATTGTATTGAGTGGGAGGGTATTAGGAAACTCACAAATAGATTAAAAGATAGGAGAAGTGATGTTTAAAAAAAAGCGTAAATAATAATTATCTTTTATTCATCTTCAATCATTTTATGATATCATCCAAGAATTGTGCAGGTGGTACTATTCATTTTGGTACCCAAATCCCAACAAGCTTGGCAAACATACTGACTATTTTTTACCTGAAAGATGGGAAAAGTTTGTAATAGAATAGTATGGAAAACAACGTGTATAGAAAAAAATAGGAACACCTATTACAACGCAGAACTACTGTAGCTACAAGCATGACTTTTTACAGTAGGTTTATTTTAGTTTAGTAGTTTTGCATACATGTTTAGAATGGATGACATTGCATGGTAAACTAAGTCACGTTATTCTTAATCCAATATGGCGAACTCCCAAAGATGGCGGACTTACTTATTTCTTATTAATTCCCATGATATGGGTATCAAATGAAAGGGCTTGCTATTATGTTATGGTATCAGACTTTTCTAAATCATACATAAACCATGAGTATTACCCGCCGATAGGAGAGGTGTATGTATTCTATTACATACCTACTTCACCAGTTACTATAATAGTCCTAAAACCAGTCTTACCAAGGAGTTTCCTATATTGAGTTTCCTGGTAACCAGACCGTGGAGGTCAGAGAGGCAGTCGCACAATGTTAGATATTGGTTTTCAGCCGCACCAGGTTGGACGGAAAGTCGACTGTAACATAGCCGTGATAATTTTTTTTTTTTACTTTTTCACAAAAAGAACGGTTTACTTTCGGAAGTCGGTGACTTTGTTTGTTAATCGTCGTTTTTTGCCACCGACTTCCGAAAGCAAAGTTATTTTAGACTTTTTTAAAGGTTTTTTTTGCAAGTCGAAAACCTTTTTGCAAAAAAAAAAAAATTTACGCTCTTCAGTTATACTATCTCACACTAATTCTTGTCCCGAATTAACTTCACATTGTAACTAGACTAGACTAAAAAGAAATGATTATACAATATAAACGCGCGGGCTTCCCTACCAAATGAAAAAAGAATCACATGATATTCTCATTCCATGTTATAAAGGACGATTTAATACCATTAACCGGGAAAATCCAGGCTCTAGGCTGCTGGTACTGCATAATCAGCCTTTAATGTTCCCACTCTGGGACACTCGGCCTCCTCTCAGTGAGAGGGAATGGGCTATAATCCACCACGCGGGCCCAGTGCGGGTTGGTAGATGTCACATGCCTTCGAATTTTTGGTTCTAGGACATGCCGGTTTCCTCACGATGTTTTCCTTCTCCGTTTTTAAGAGCAGTGGTGATGAAATAAATTACAAAAAGTAATGCGCCTGCCTGGGTTCGAACCCACGACTTACTGTTCGTAAGTCGGGGCCGCCACCACTGGGCCACCGCAGCTACTGCTGGTACTGGTCATTAGCTAGTAACAAACCAATAAAACTTTGTTTGACAAGGGGATTAACCGCCCCATATGCTCCGCTGTAGAATTTGCGACCACTAGACTGACAGAAGCAATCATTTGAAGTGATTTACTTACAAAACGATTTGTTTTTAGTCTAGACATCCCCCTTGCATGTTTACCTTTGTATTCACTGATCACCTGCCTAGCCTTTTTCGACGTTGGGGTCGACATCCAGTCTAACTGGATGCAGCTGAATACCAGTATTTTACATGGAGCGCCTGCCTATCTGACCTCCACAACCTAGTTAGTACTGGGTAATATACGATACCCCTTGATAATACTGGCTGTCAAACTTCTGGACCAGTGACTACTTAACGACTGTCAAAGATCTACAATTGACAGCCGGGATGTTTCGAGGCACGGAAGGAACTCGGTATGTAATGGGGTCATCCATCCACGGACCAAGACGGTGACGACGACGGACTGAACATAAGTACCTACGTTTTTTAAATCTCTATAAAAATGATGAGTTCACGGCCTAGGAATTGCTCAGGCACTGGTAAAAAGATTAGCCAGTCAGCAAGGTTAACAGGTTAGTATTAGAAATAGGTTCATTTTATTATTGGGACGTGCCTAAGTATCGTGTCTTGTAGGGGCTATTTTAATTTAATTCTTGGCCAAAGAATCAGCATTTCCATCCAACGTGGTGATGCTGCCAGCCTTCTGGGCACTGTCCCCGTTGACAGCGATGCGGACGAACTTTTTGACGCACTTTATTTTTATTCTGCTTTGGATACATGTAGGTATACATTTTTTATTATTATAGGTCCGTATAGTTAGTAAATAATGTAATATATATCATAAGGAATTCTGAATATAACATAAGATTTACGTAATCAAACTAAACTGGCCAAGTGCGAGTCGTACTCACACGCACGTAGGGTTCCGTAGCACCAAACAATATTTTACAAATATTTGGAAGACTCATTCATATATTGCAGGCATCGTATTACATTCAACAGCAAAACTAAATTTGTTTTTCATAGTATGTTAATGAAAAACATAGTTATTGCTGCAGTTTGATGAAAAAGTACCATATCTCGAAAACTAATCAAAAATTGTATTCAAACTAATTTTGGTTGAAAGTTACGTTCTACAATCCTAAATGTTTTCAAAATTTTTCGGCTCTTACTTTAGAAATTAGACAGGGGGACACACATTTTACCACTTTGGAAGTATCTAGCTTTCAAACGATGAACTCTGAAAAAAAATGGTTTTAGGAACCTCAATGTCATTTTTAAAGACACCCCGCACGTATAGGTTTGATGAAAAAAAATACTATTTAGTTTCAGTCGTCAGGGCTCCCCATGTATGGGGAGACCTTCCCCCCTAATCCCCCTTAATCTTTTATTTTTGGTTAAAAATCGTGAAGCGGTTTACAGATACATCTACCTACTAAGTTCAACTGTGTAGTTCTAATAGCTTCGGAATAAAGTGGCTGTGACATACACGGACAGACAGACAGACATGGCGAATCTATAAGGGTTCCGTTTTTTGCGATTCGGCTACGGAACCTTAAAAAATGGTCTCGGCACATGTTCTTCCATAGGTACTTCTCGATTAACCGTCATCTCAGTAGTCACCGCGTATCTAACCACATCAGCTCACACCACAATCAACCAACGTTTCTTTGGTCCTCCCATACTTTCATTGCCATCCACATTCACACTCAAGACGTTCCTCACGACATGTTTCTCTTTCCCCCACATCACATGCAAAACAAAGAAATACACAAATCTAAATTAATTACCTACACCAAATTCTCCTCACTATGACACACTGGCACAAAATCTAGTCATACTCACAAAAATTACATTTTCGAGTAGGTAAGTCTAGACCAAGACGAAACACCATTTTAAAAGACGTAATCTTTCTCAAAACTCAATGAAACACCATTATTTTGCAAGTTGACTCACGTTGGTACATTGTTTAATGTTTAATCTGGCGTTTCATTGCGCGTTAATTACGCTTTCCGTGTTAGGCAATGGTAATTAAAAGATTCGGGTTGTGTAATGTATGACAAGACTGTTAGAGTAATCTTTAGAAAATTAGTTATAGAATCAGGCGTTACTTTGCAAAATATTTATATTTAATTCCGTGAGAAAGATCTAGGCGTGGATGAACAATATACACATGCAGGAAAAGCAATAATATTAGCATGGTTGATTTTACTATTTTGGTTGATCACTATTAAAATAATAAATAATTACGAGGTCAAGCAGGAAGATTCTAACATCTTAACGTGCTTTTCGAGGCACGGAGGGAACTTGGTATGAAATGGGTGGTCACCCATCCACGGACCAACCTAGACAAGCACGGCTTAACCTAAAGATCGACCCGAGCGGCTGTTTATATTATTATTTAGCTATTATTTAGCCACAAACGTCTCCTTAGAGAACCTTATTCAAAGATAAATATTTCAGTAGTAACTCTCTGGTAATGATACGACCATTAGTTATACCCACTCATTGACAAACATCACGAAATAACTGTAAACCTCTTCAAGCAACAATACAACGTCAAAGATATTTAAAAATCCTCAGTTTACTTACAGAAAATATTAATCAACGTTCTACCATCAAAATTAATAACCCATTCAAACAAATTTCGACACAACATTACCTAACAAAGTAAACAAAAATACTTTCGTGTAAATACAAAATGGCCGCCGGCCAGCTTGATGACGAAAACGCAGAATTTCTTCGTTTTAATTATTAAAGAGTGACACGGCCATTCGCATTGTTTCGTCAAAATGATTAATGTTTTGGAATACTGGGAACTGAGTAAATAACCTTTTCTGTGTTTAATGTAGTTTAATATTGCCATTAAGGTAGGTTGGATGTATTTACCTAGGGTAGACTTTGACAAAGTCTGGAAAATGGTAATCAAATGACAACATAGGTCGTATTGTGGTGACCTTTTGGCTATTCATAAACTCTGACCTTTTATTCAGTCTCAGTTTATATCTAAAACCTAGGTATTTTCAGTTTTCTTTCATAGGTAATCTTATAAAACGTCGCCGACACTGTTCGTTGCTTTTGTCTTGTTGCCCCTGAAACACCCACCAGGGTAACTACAGGCGCAATGTCGAGCCGCACGCCTCCAGGGAAACCTGCGAAATGAATGTTTTTCGTACGTTATTATGCAATTTGTAGGCCAGTATGATGTGCCAGTATGATGTATCATGTTGATAAAATTATAATTTGCGTTGTTAGCATATACTTATACCGGATTATTATCATTAAAATCATCAATACAACTCTCAATTTTATTAGAATTGGCCTTTAATGTCAATAATAATAATCATAATAATCAGTAACGTACTCCTTAAATCTCCTCATAATGATTTATCAAATACTAGCAAGCCCCCTACCTAGCAGCTGCCCCCCCTGCCACCCCCCCAGCGACGCCCATGTTTACAAGTGACAGGATTTAAAATTTCGAATCCACCAAACCTGTGGAAGTCGTTAATCAACTAGAAAAGAGGTAATGATCTTCAAACGGCTGAGCAGATTTTCTTGAACACTTTCAATTAAGACACCTTTGAAAGTTCTTCAGTTTGATGGTCTTTATGGCACCCTTAAATACGACCACACTTTTCTTAAACAAGTTTATATGAATCTTTTAAAACTAATTAATACTCAACCAAAAACCAAATATTTAACCACAATGTTAAAAACGCAAGACCAAATTAATAGAAATTAAGCTAACAAGGTAATTATGACTTATTAATAAGTAACAATGCGTGGTATTCAGCCGTGGGAGCGATCAATAACTGTATACAATGTGGAGGAAAGTTATGGGAAAATAATTCTATGGAACAATGGGATTCTCATGAAGAGAGCACTTTTGTTTTCATTATGAGAGGTATATTTAGAAAAACAAATAGCGCCGTAGACTATAATTAAGATAACCTTAATTATAGTTTAGGAAAACAACGTGAGGAAACCTGGGCTTATAAAAGGCCTTAGCCCTGCAGTGGGACAGTAATAGGCTGGTATTTTTTTAAATTATTATTCTAGTTTAGGAGCTAGTGTGTTATTTGTTTTGTCTAGCCAAGACAGTCGGCACATCAGAGTTAGAAAAAAGCTTTGTTAAACACAGAACCGGTTTCTGTCAAAATAGTTTTCTAGAAGATTTGGTCAATTTTGATGAATTATGACACTATTTTGTTGCGATTGTGTTCTATGCCACTCAATTTTTCGGAAAACGACATCAGTCCATAGCTCGGTGACTCTGCTCTAGGATAGACAAACTTTATAGGTTTTCTATTGATAGAAATAGATAAATACAGGGTGTAACAAGACCCTTCACGAAGCCGTCAAAACCTCAACATCCATTTATTTTCAGGCTTCTTTGGCCCATAGATATATACCTTACATACTAACATACGTATGATAAAATACAAATTGTGTTAGTAACAAGAACCTTAAAACTATGTTAGTAACACTTCCCTTGTGCACTATGTCTTTGTGCGTTCAGGTGGCACTTGCTCGTGGAAGCGACGGAACACCACTCCTTGCGGCCAAAAGTCCGCCTCCAAGACGAGGTGCAGATAACACGTTGGTACAGGCACCACGATCGCCTTGAAGTTGATGTTGCGGCGCGACTCAAGCAGCTGCACTCTCGCCACATACTTGGTCTTCCGTCGTACGTACTCCATGATGTCCTTCGCCGTAGTGTAGGCGGGAGATGTACACCGGAGTGTTCGGCTTCGCGGCACGAATAGGCACGTTGGGCTTCGACGGAGCAGTACCGCAGCGGTTCTTATTGGTACGTTGACGGCGCTTCCTCCTCAACACCGTCACGAAACCATCATCAGCCCGAAACGATGCCTTTTCAGGCACGGGCTTCCCAGCGGCGGTTTTACGATAGGACTCAATGTAATATACTCAAAACATTGTGCTGGTGGATGGATTTAATTACATGTGGGCCATGGAGGTGTTTAAAGTAAAAAATTTACATTAAAAACATGTATACAAAAAAAAAACCTTGTGAAAAAAAGTTGGAATATCTCCGTAACTAGCCGGTTCCCAGGTATGGTCTAACACGAAAAAAATATCGCAATGATGGGGATAACAAGTGACTTTCGGCTTCGTTAAGGGTCTTGTTACACCCTTTCTTTGAACAACTTATTCCTCACTCGTCTAGGAATCAAACTGCAAGCTATGTAGTTTCACCACACGATTATGAGTTCATTAAAATAAGGTCTATGTGAGAGTGACCTCATGGTTAAAATGATCTCATAGTTTCAAAATAATTTGAAGTGGACGATGACGGGGATGTTAATTAGAACCGTGGTTTGAAGTATCATCAAGCATCAATTTCAAGAGTGTACTTAGTATGAACTTAACTAGATTGTTATTTTAACAGTTCAAGGTTTCTATGTTCTTATTTCAAGTATTTATTTCCTCTCCTTGATTATAAGTAGTCGTATCTACAGGGTCTTACAAGACCCTTTACGTAACGTCAACCAAGCCTTCTGTACATCAAACTAAGTAACAAAAAAATGATCCCAATGATGGGGAGCCATCATTGCGATCATTTTTTTGTTCTAGACCATACCTGGGAATCTTCAAGTTACGGTCAAAGTTCCAACTTTTCCACAATTCTTTTTTAATACTTTTTTTACGTAAGATTTTTACTGTAAACACCTCCACGACCCCTGTACTACTCGTATTCAATCCATGCATCAGCACAATATTTTGAGTGCGTTACATTGAGTCCCTACCGTAAAACGTGATTTTTCACGCCAAAAAAAAACTGTTTCCCAGCAATAATATTTGCTTAAGGTTACTTAGTTTGATGTATAGTACACCCTGTATTGAACTTGAAGAATTAAACATAACATAATATAAAACCACCTGTAGTCACAAAAGCTTGCGCAGAGGTGTACCTAATAGTACACCCACATTTCGTCAGTTATTTTTACGTCCCATAGTCAGGGGAATCGAACCCAGGGCCTCATTCTCAGCAGTCATCAATCATCCATCATCAAACTTATTGCGAGCCCTTGCTCAATAACCATCAACATGCCATAAGTAAGCGGAACCTGCAAAAGATGTCGCTAAGCTTATGTGACTGGTTAAATCAATCAATCAAATAAGCCTATATATACCTGCTTTAACGCCATCTGCATCTTAGACATAGTTTATTTTCTGATTTCATCCTGCTGGGAACTGGAAAAATAAAACAGCCAAGCTCTTTTTTTACACATTTAAGTAATAATGGCATTTATGAAAATAGACACAAATTAAAATAACTCTGAGTAAGATAAATATTTACACAACCAGGCTCATTTATCACGGCCACTCCCGAAACCTTTGTAACAAGTAGTCCCTGTATCCCAAAGATAATGCTATAATCACAAGCTTAACAGTTAAAATGGCGACCGCACAAAATGGCCGCCGGACACAGGTGGGCCTACAAAGTTACCTGACAGTAATGGTTTAGCCACCCTTTGTAATACCCATGAGATGGGGCGGAAAGCCGGTGACCACATACCATTTGACAATGTAGGTTATACAAATCGACTTTGAAAAGGAAATGGTCATGAAAATGGGTGTTTATTCGGCGGCGGTCGTTTGATATTATGATTTTGACATGGCAACATTATTTTCACGTTCAATTTGTTAATGGTATTATCATGTTATATTATTATTATTTCCTTTATTCAATTATATACATATAAATTACATTTTTAAATATTTCTAAACAAATTAATATTAAAAAAACATTTAAAAATATAAAAAATAGTGGTCCGCCGGTATCGGGAGCAGGGTCCAAGCTACCGGTGGTTAGGGCTCCAGAGACAGGAACCTCCTCACAATGCGAGCCGTATCGAGGAGTACTGCCTTCTGAATCAGGCCCTTGATCCAACCGCCTAAGGAGAGCCTCGAGAGATGTTCGTCGAGGCTTTTGGTCATAAGGCCATTGGCCGTCACAACAATCGGCACAATGATAGCCGAGTTCACATTCCACATGTCGACAACCTCGTTTGCTAAGTCAAGATATTTCATTTGTTTCTCTTTCTCAGCTTTCACGAGGTTCTCGTCATGTGGGATGGTAACATCGATTATCATTACGCGGCGCGCTGATCGGTCTATCACCACTATGTCAGGCTTATTGGCGACAATAGTCCTGTCAGTGATGATAGACCGATCCCAGTACAGCGTGACATGGTCTTTCTCGAGAACTGGGTCGGGCACATACCTGTAGTACGGTACCTCAGATTCCACAAGTTTATATTTCAAGGCAAGTTGCTGGTGAATAATCCTGGCTACTTGGTTATGCCTGTGCAAGTACTCGCCGTTAGCCAGACGAGAACAACCAGAAATAATATGTCTGATGGACTCGCCCGGACGGTGGCATGCCCGACACACGTCAACCGTCCCGTCCTTCATAATATATTTCCGGTAGTTGTTCGTCAACATAACTTCGTCCATAATCGCACAGACAAAACCTTCAGTTTCCCCAAAGAGGTCACCGAAACGTAGCCAGGACACGGATGCTAGAAAATCTACATCGGGCCCATGAAGAGCCCGGTAGAAGCGCCCGTGAAGCTCCTTGCCTTGCCATACTTCCTTGCGGTCATCGGTAGTAAGTACTACAGGTTTGCGCCAGTTCTCTTTAGCCATGGACAGCGGGGTGAGGCCCTTGTCCACTGCGACCACATCTCGGTGCATACCCACCTCGGCTTTTAAAAAGTATTCTCTGAGACTGCATACCTCGCGGTTGTGGAGCGTCTTCGCGTTTAATTATTATTATTATTATTATTATATCTTACTTCTTATCTTACTGATTGACTCCTTGGTCTAGTGGTCACAAGGACGACTGCTGAGCATGAGGTCCTTGGTTCGATTCCCAGGTCAAGCAAAGTGTTATTGGGTTTTTCTATCAGGAATTTCTCAGTAGCAGCCACAGGCAATAGTCTCGCCTGCCATTACATGAGACTTAAAACATAACTAGTGAAATGTGTGTCTCAGGTATTTTCAAGGACACCTCTGCCTGTTATGGTAAAATCAATGCAGGAACATTGAAATGCTTTCTTGTCCCAAAAACTTCAAGTACCAATAACAAAACTGCACTTACACAAATATAACTATACCTCTTGGTATGTACCGTTAAAGCGACCTCCATTTTGTATGCACTAGAACCAAAGCTGACCGATTTCTACAAGACTTTGATTCGCCGCAGTCACGCGAACTAATATAAAAGAAAGTTTTGCACGTATTTAACATTATCCGCCGTAGGCTACCGTTATGGGATTAGCTGTTTAATAGACTGCAGTGAAGCCTACTATAATCTTTGGTAATACAAAATTGGCCTATAATGTTTCCAGTTTCACACTACACTCTTGTCCTGCTCATTGTGCACCTTTACCTGAGGTTTGAGGGACCTGTCTTGATCTACTGCTAATACTGTCAATGTAGCAGAGAGGGTTCAGTCAGGGTCTTGTTAGGGGGCCAACGCTATTTCATTTTGTAATATCATATTACGTACTTAATTCTTGCAGAATAAGTTAATGTCTTCAAACACGAATCTTAAAACTTTCAAAGTTTTATGCGGCAACTTGTTTTACGACCTTTCTTCCGCCTCCTTTTATAATGTTTGCCTATAAGCGGTTTTAAGACTGCTGAACTTTTCTTTAACACATCGGTCGTAGCGTGCCAAAACCCTCAAAGTACTAAGTTCTAAAGATTGTGATATTCCATATTCGTAAATGTTAACGGCTCTTTACTTTCTTAACCTTTTGTGTCTATGACCGAAAAGTACTTTGGAGTTAAACAACACAAGTCTCAACCACTAGATCAAGTATAGTCTGTTTTTTAATCTCAGAGACTAAATTGACACATGCAAATGTCAAACTTACAAATAATGCTGCCAGCTCTTTTGTGTAGTGTTGGACCTACGATATGTTTGTTGAATCGTAACTTTTTATATTTTTAGACGATTAGAAAAAACATGACAGATGCCATCAGTGTTTTTAGTACACAGTAAAACGGATATATAAACCCTTTTCTCTTAGAAAACGGTAGAACTTTTAAAAATTACGGTTAATTATTGGAACTTGACACCATACAAACAATTACAATTTTAAAAATAATTATGTTAATATGGCAGATAATGTGTGATTTTGAATACGGCAACCCTAAATTTAACAGGAACAACACTGGACGCCATTTTATTTCCCTAAAAAACGATACTACTGATTTTATAAACGATTAACGACAATTTACGGTAGTGGCACATCACTATTTTAGAATTGCAAAAAACTGGCAACCCACGTAATGGCAGTTTAGTCTCTGAGATTAAAAAACGGACTCTAGTAGTTCGACTTTTCAACTTTTACTCTAACCGCTCAGCTATTGCGTAACAAAGTCCCCAAACTACATCCACAGCCCTCAGAACTTCTCTCAAACTTATTTCCCAAAAACTAGGCAGAACTTCGCCTTAAAACAACAACACAAACTGGCTTACACACAAAACTAAAAACAGCACCGAGCCCATTAGTTCGTCACGACACTTACACCGTCTCGAGAGCACTCTAGCGCTCTAGACACCGTAATATGACACTAAGAACACTGACCTAATTCATGAGAACCCTACTTGGGTAAACGAGAAGAATTTCGCGTCAGTTTTGTGTTTTGCGAGATTAAAATCAGGGAAAAACTGTGCTCCGAAAAAGATAGTAGAATACAAACAGAATTCAAAATTCAACAAAATAATTTAAAAAATATGTAAAATGTCAAAAGGGGAAAGGAAGTACGGGGCGTCAAAATTCGACCTCATCGCTGTCAAAGGAAAGAGTGCCCAGAAGGCTGGCAGCATTGCTGCGTTAGTTGGCAATGCTGATTTAACCTACAAAACCGGAGTGGCTAAGCTAAGTAATAACAGCTGCATAAATCGTTCTTCTAGGTGAATCAACGGTTGCCGAGGTCACTCCGTAGATAGGTCCATTACATGCTGAACCCCTTCGTGTCTCGGAAAGCACTTTAAGTCCTTGGTTCCGGCTGGTATTCATGGATCTTTGACGGTCGTTATGGGTAGTCAGAGGCCCGACGTCCCCCGCCCGAAATCTTGACAACCAGTCTTGTCAAGGGGTATCGCGTCACTCAATTATTGGGTTGTGAACGTCTGATAAGTACGCATTCCTGGATCTTTGACAGACAGTAATTTTAGCTCTAATTTTGCAGAAGGTACAGCGATCTTTATTCTTGTTACCATAAGGTTTATGTTAGAGGTGCAATTACTGTGAAAGGTCTTTAGTCAGAAGCCCAAAAGCGCCCTCAGAAGGCTCGCTCTCCATTACATAGGACTTAAACATAACAGGCAAAATGTGGGTGTACTATTAGGTGGGTCTCCCTTGTTTGACCGAAAGGAATTTGACAAATTTTCACTTCCCAAAAAAATTTTCGCATAATTTCATTTGCAAATTATTACTTAGCAAAAAATCTATTCACAAAAAATTGTAACGCAAACCTAATGTTTGGGAAATGAACGTTTAAACTATAACTTGTTTACCAACTAGTACTTTTAACATTTTTTATTTAGTCCGATATTTCAGTTGGAATAACAGTTTTTACGCAAAGTCAAATAAGCCAAATAATTAGTATCGTCAGTTTTCAATTCACCCTTTCCTATTCAGTCAAATGCTTCAATGACAAAAATGTGAACGGCTCGTGCGTAGAAGGTCACAGTTTTAACCTAACCTAACCTACCCATTTTGTTTAAAGAAGAAATTAACCGAATCTAAATAGTTGAGTTCCGGGTATCCTACTAAAAACAATATCTTTTGGTTCTTTCTTTTAGTTTTTTTTTTTATTATTTTTAATTATAAAATTCCCAAAAAATCTTATTTTTGCCTTAATATTTTTTGTCTAAACAAATCATTTCACCAAACGTTTATTGTACTCTGAAGATTGTTTGCTGTAAAAAATCATTTGATTAAAAACCAAATGCCTTAATGACATTATACTTGGTAAAAATTTGACCAAATAAAAATATGCGTACTAAAATCATTCGAAATATTGCAATGGCTTAAAAAAAGGTTGCTAAAATTTGTTTGGATAATGAAATTTTGTCAAAATCTTTTCGGCAAAACGGCAGGATCCCCTATTAGGTACCTCTGTCTAAATCTTCGGAGATTACGTGATTGATATGTCATTTTAAAATAAAACGTATTCTGTGTATTAACTTAAAAGACGGTTGAATACAGACTCGGGTGTCTTTGTGATCCGTGAAGGTCGAATGTGAATGGCTTTTTTGCAGTTACTTTTCATTGTTTCCGAGATATTAATGAAGAAGGCTTGGGAATGAGAGATTTTTTGCGGCTTGAGAAGTCTGTTGATTAATATTCTGGTATCTGAACTGACACAGATTCTAGATACTCTTCTGTAATGAAGGCCTGGACAATGACAGTAGAGGACAATATCGTGAGGAAATGGTTATGCTTTAGATGCCATCATTTTCACATTTACCAACCCACATTGAGATCATAAGGTTTTACTGCAAGCTCTCGCGGAGAGGCCGATTACTTACGGACATAATAATTTCTGTTTACGCAGATATAGTGACTATATCTATATCTGCGACCGTTCATAAGTGGAAAGATACATTAAAAACGTACAATATTGTAGTAGAGTCTTGATGTTTATTATTGAAGAGTTCCGTACAGGTCAGGGGTAAAAACGAAAATCTATTACTAAGATTCGACTGTTAGTCTGTCTGCCTGTCTGTCACCAGGCTGTATCTCATGAACTGTGATAGCTAGACAGTTGAAATTGTCACAGATGATGTATTTCTGTTGCCGCTTTAACAAAAAATACTATAAATAGAATATAATAAAATATTTAAGGGGGCTCCCACTCAAACAAACGTGTTTTATTTTTATTTTTTTTAGATTATCGCACCTGGCCGGTTTTTTTTATAGTAAACCAGCTGTTACCCGCGAAATTTTTAGATGTGTGTGAAAAAAGAAAGTTACCTGGCCTATGTCAAATTTCATTACGATCTGATCAGCCGTTTATTCGCGAAAACGTAACAAACAACTTTCGCATCTACAATATTAGTATGGATTGCGGTGATGTTGCCTAGGGTGGAGCACACTTGCATAGAAGAAACCGATTCACTCAAACTTTGAAGAGATCCAGATTATAAAGATCGGAAAACAGAGAATCCGGCAGTGAGTTCCACAGACTGGCGATTCGCAGGGTGTAACAAGACCCTTAACGAAGCCGTCAACCAAGCATTCTGTACATCAAACGAAGTAACTTTACGCTAAGATTATTGCTGGGAAACGCCTTTTTTTGTGGTGAAAAATCCCGTTTTACGGTAGAACTCAATGTGACGCACTCAAAACACTGTGCTGGTAGATGGATTCAATACTACGGTGGTCGTGGAGGTGTTTAAAGTAAAAACCTTGCATTCAAAACAGGTATTTAAAAAAAAAGTTGAAACTTTGACCCCCAATATCTCCGTAACTAGAAGGTTCCCAGGTATGGTCTAAAACAAAAAAATGATCGCAATGACGGGGAAAACAAGCGCCTTTCGGCTTCGTGAAGGGTCTTCTTACACCCTTTTTATGTCATTGGACTAATGTCAAGTAAGGAAGAAGAATGAAGAAAGAGTAGAACAATAACAGCTATGTGGTTAATTGGCCCTGGTAAGATCTATTAAGCTATCATATTAAGGCCTGTCGTAAAACCATAGACGAATGAACAGGATTGACCTCCAACTGCCCTAATAAAGATCAGGCGCCATCATTAAGTAGTATTATAATTTATTATCAATGCGAATATTTTAGGGTACCGTTGTTTAAAAAAATTGAAGGAGCGGAGTATGATTGGCAAAAGAAAACAGTTCAGGATAATGAACAATTTTATCAGATCGAAAACGGGAATAACTGACGTGCTTTTAGAGATATACCAACTACAGTGGACCTGGATGTGCCATATAATGCGTAATACCCAAGAAAAGTGGAGCAAGATTGTCACCGAGATGGTAAACGGAAAAGAGGAAGGCAAGAGAGGAAACGGAAAAGAACTTAAACTCACAGCGGTCTCAACTGGAGAAGCGTGGCTAGAGATAATAAAGAAGACTTTAGAGGAGGCCTATGCCAGGAGGCACACTGTGAACTGAGAGACATTCATTGAGTACAGTCAGCATCAGAAGTAGATTAACACTATTCGAAGTTTCAAAGCAAGTTTTTTAATAAAACTACTTAGATATTACTCGTTACGTACAAGGTATTGAAGAGTAAGGAATGTTTTAAAGAATAATCTTCTGAACATTAAAAATAATAGCTGGAGTCCTGTACAGCAAATAATTAAAATTTCTAAATGTTAAGTGTTGAACTGTTGCCGTACCGCCACCGTGCCGTACCAAAATAATTTAAACAACATACTGAATGGGTCAGAATTAATGGCTTATTGATTGATTGATATCAGAAAATATGAATTATTCCATTTAAGCCAATTCGCGAAACAAGAAAGCAAACGAAAAAGTTTACGCTTGACCTCGAGGTTGGTCAAGTACAGTTAAAGGTCAGTCAGGGCTGTGCCCGGCACGTGACACGGCCGTCACCGAATGTATGCACTGAAACTTCGTCGCCGGCCCGGGCACGGACGTGTGTGAACGAGTTCATATAAATTGTATAAACCGATATTTTTTTGAGCGCACGGTTCAACCACGTCCCGGGCACGGCCCTGATATGTGTGAATAGACCTTAAAACAAAAAGTGAAACGCTTTTAGTTACAAATATCAAACCGATGCGTGTCTATAAAATTAAATGTGGTCCATTCACATCGCCATTTTGCCATCACGACCGCACGAAAGAGAATCGCCATAATGTTAGGTTATGGTTCAAAATGGAAAAAAAACAATATCCAGCTTAATACAGGGTGTTATAACATACAAGGAACTTAAGAGAATGCAGAACTCATGAAATAGAACATCTTTTATCATGAGTTACTTCTGAAATATAAAAATAAATCTGCTGTTACCTCCCTCATTTAACCTTACTCCCTGTATAAAATGACAAACGCAGCTAGGTATCATTAGCAGACAGTCGGCCATTGCTGCCTACTTTGTTGACATAAATAAATAATAAATTGGCTTTTGCAATGTTCAGAAAAGAAACCTTCAATGGAGTTGACAATTTTTTCTTTCTTTCAGAACAACCTTCCTGCCCTTTCCAAAGTAATTGTAATGATTTTGAATTATTTTTTAAATTAGTTTTTTTTTTGTTCTGGTCCTTACCTACCTACCTTTTTCAATGTCAAAACTTTATTTTAAATTCCTCCATTACCCCCGTACTATTCAATGCATCCATCAGCACAATGTTTTGATTGGGTCACATTGAGTCCTACCGTAAAATTTATTTTCTTACCCCAAAAAAAAAGTCTTTTCCCAGCAATATTATTTGCGTAGAGTTACTTAGTTTGATGAACTAGAATGCTTGGCTGACTGCTTCATGAAGGATCCGGTTACACCTTGTCTTCTTACCCATACCAACGACACCAACCAACTAAAGCCAGTATAGGCTTTATTTCATAAGCTTTTCATTCGGCGTTGTCGACGGAAATTATGCACCAGACTCGTAAATGGCAACGCACCACGAACTGCCGAAACGCAACCAACAGTATATTCCAGTTATCCGACATCCGGGTAATATTTCGGGAGCAGGATTCACTAATGCAATTTTGGGAGCGGCTGTCGAAATTCCTGATATAACTTGATTACTTGACAGGAGTCGATGGAATGCAGTTTGTTGTACCTTACATAAACATAATCAGCCTATAATGTTCTCACTGCTGGTACACACGGCCTCCTCTTTAAGAAATGGAATGCGCTAATCCACCACGCGGGCCCATTGTAGGTTGGTAGATGTCACATGTTTTCGAATTTTTGGTTCTAGGACATGCTGATTTCCTCACGATGTTTTCCGTTACCATTTTTGAGAGCAGTGGTGATGAAATAAATTACACAAAGTACTTCGCCTCGGGTTCGAACCCACGACCTACTCTCTCACTGGGCCACCGCTGCTCGCTGTTGTAGCTTGATGGACTGGTTATTAATGCATTTTTAACTGAATCCTGTTTCCGTTTGGAAGAGGCTTTTTAATTTTGGAACACTGACTAATCCATAGTCAATCATACAAGGTGTAAACAAACCCTTCAAGAAGTCGTCAACCAAGCATTCTGTACCTCAGACTAAGTAACTCTACGCAAAAATGATTGCTGGGAAATAACTTTTGTGAAAAATAACGTTTTAGCGGTAAGACTCAATGTAACGCACTCAAAACATTGTGCTGATGGATGCATTGAATTGTACAGTAGTATTGTATTTAATCATTTTTGTTTGTATACTTACAGTGTTTATTTTATATAAGTGAATATTATGTTATTTTATTTTTTGTGTTAATGTATTGTATGTCCGTAGTTGTGACCGTGACGTCACAGTGGGCCCTATCAGAATACCAGCGCTGTGGTATTTGTTTTTCATCTATCGCAGCATCATGCTGAGATAGGAGCCTTTTTGGCCTCGCACAGGTCTTTTTATTATTTAGTTTTAGATTCTTTTTTTATTGTTATTTTTTGTTGTTCCTGTGCTTGTCCCAAATAAATATTTTTCTTTCTTTCTTTCTTTCTTTCTTTACAGTGGTCATAGAGGTATTGAAAGTAAATTCATAACATTAAAAAGTTGTATTTAAAAAAACAATTTGTGTGTGTGTAACTTTTGTTGTTAAACTTGTGTTTGAGCCCCAGTATCTCCTTAACTAGAAGGTATGGTCCACAATAAAAAAATGATTGCAATGACGGAGAAAACAAGTGCCTTTCGGCACTTGGGGTATACACCCATTACAAAGTGAAGAGCGTTTTTGACTGTCTTCTGTAAGTACTCAGTCATATTTGGATAAAATACTTTTTATTATGATTGTGCCTTCTCTGTTGAGACGAGGCCTTTGCCCAGCAGTGAGACAGTAATAGCCTGGTATTATTATTATAAATCCATTCCTAATATCTTCTGATTCGAGTTAAAAAAGTATCTGCCTTGAAGAAAATTATGATCAAAACAAACACTTTCAAAGTTTCAATTCATCAGACCTAGAAGTGAAGTTGAGAACTACTTTTGTTCATTAATCAAACCAGTAAGAATCCAAAAGTAAGTATCTAAACTTAGAGATTAGATATAAGTAGAACTTAGAAATTAGATAAAAAGTTGGTCCCAACTCCCAACCAATTTTTTTATGTTGTGCGTGATTACTTCCAACTTTTCCCTCAATCTTCAACTTTTTGGCATGGTGACATTATAATCTTCGCGGTGACTGTCTACAGTATTTCTTAGTAACTCAATACTTCTTGATAACAAAAAAAAGTAAATTTTATTATTTATTCGGCCTAAGAAACTATTGATAGAAATAAATAAAGAAAAACTGTTTATTCGGTGATGCGGAGGAATGAGGAAAACGTCGCCCTCGTGAGGAAAGTTCTGAGTATGAATGTGACTGGTTTTAGAAATGCCAACAAGAAAGCATGGGTCATACTGTAAGAGACACGGAAGGGTACTGATCGCTATTGTGAGGATCGACCGGAGGACACGGTGGAGCACACGGTGGAGATCTGCTCCGCGTGGGCAGAGCACCGCCGTGTCCTCGTAGCGGCGATCGGCAGCGGCGACCTCTCGCGTCCGGCCTTGGTTCAATCCATGGTCCGGAGTGAGACGGAATGGGACGCCGTCACCTCCTTCTGCGAAGCAGTCATGCTAGCGAAGGAGGTGACGGAACGTGAGAGGGAGAGAACCTCACGTCCCAGCCGCCGGGAGAGACGCACCGGGCGTCGGGGGCCACGTGGTGGCCCCCGGCCACCGTAGGCGCGGGCCTGTGGACGGTGAGCTATGGGCTAGCTCGCCGTCCGTCCGTCTTATGACGACAGGCCGTGTCGACGGCGCGTTCGTGTTCCACGCGCGCCTCAAAGAGATGTCAGCTGTTCGAAAGAGATACCGCGGCCCTGGAACACAAAAGGCAAAAGAAGGAACATGGATGGGTTTTAGTCAGTAAAAGTCTGACACTCCCTCCTGCTCAGCCCAGAGCGGGAGGAGGTATTTGATAATTTCCAATCCGAAAAAAAAAAGAAGGGAACTTTAAAACTGAAAGGAAAACGTCCATGGTAGCATCAGAGAATTTGATTTTTAAATAGAACCAGAAATATTAAATGATCAATGGTGAATAACTTAAAGACATCTCAAATATAAAGAGGAAGACCAAAGAAACGATGGATGGAATGTGTGAAGGATGATATGGTTAGAAAGGGGACGACTGATGAGATAACAAGTAATAGAGAAGTATGGAAGAAGAAGACATGCTGCGCCGACCACAAAACCTCGTATTTTTTGCATCTAGCATTTCTTCAAGACCTTCTCAGACAGATGCGTTCGAATTCACGCGCGATAGCCCCCATCGCCTCAATCTTAAACACTTGTATTTAGCTGGATCCGGTCAGACTGGATGCCAACCCCAGCATAGTTGGAAAAGGCTTGGCAAATGATAATATGGAACCATTGTTACACGCCTGTTCGAACTTGACCTAATCGTTGTTTAGTTACATAAGCGCCCAATTGTGCGTGCAATTATAGTGTTAATGTGTTCTATGTGGTCTGTGAATTTTAATTGGCTTACAATGACATCATGTATGTGGATTAGGGCAGTTAGCAGCTTTGTGGCACGCTTATATTAGTTGACAAAGTGACTCGTGGTCTAACTAATAATTGTAAATGCTTCCACGGTATACAGCCAGAAAACTAAAAAGTAGTAACAGACATCGGTTTAGATTAATAACAAGGAGATAGCTCAAAATGAGGACTGGCCTTTTTAAAAATAAAAAACTTTTACCCACACTAGGAACTTCTCCTGTATCGTTGGTGCGTTTACAAACATTTAAATACATATACACAAACATCCAAACACGGAAAAACTACCGGCCATTTTTCGGCGGGATTCGAATCCGCGACACGTAGCGTAGCAACCAATCGCTCAGCCACTGCACCAACTGCATTCTCTGCATTTCCCATTTAAATAAAAATAAATAACCATTAAGCATTATAATTCAATAATGTTTAAGCATTCATTAGTTTTGGTTAAACATTTTTAATAAATACACTGCGGACTTAAATCGAAAACACGGGGGAAAATTGCGATTACATATTATAGGCAATCGCTTGACGGGTTAACTAACATAAAATTAACCACCACAAATGTTATCCAAATTCATGTAACTTCAAAACAATAATAGCCCGGTTGGATATTGCAAATGACGTAAATATTGACGTTAGATAATTGAGTCGAGTTTCGTCTGTGTTTGGTCACGGCTCGGCACGTGATGCTCCGTAAATAAAACTGTATTGATTCTATTAATTGAAACGGAGGGCTGTGAAAATATGAGGTGACATCGCGCCAGGGTTTTCAAAGGAGTTGGTAGAAACTGCGGACTGATTACGTGCGTATTGATTTGAAAACTATCAAAATATAGGCAAACTACATTTAGAAATTACGTTTACTTTACGCCCAGTTTTTTTGTTTATATAGGGTGTAATAAGACCATTAACGAAGCCGATTGGCTCTTGGTCTCTCCGTCATTGAGATCATATTTTTGTTCTAGACCGTACCTGGGAACATTCTAGTTACGGAGATATTGGGGGCAAAGATCCAACTTGTTCACAAGTTTTTTTTTTTGTATACATGTTTTTAATGTAAAAACTTTACTTTAAACACCTCCACGACCCCCGTGCTATTCAATCCATCTATCAGCACAATGTTGCGAGTGCATTACATTGAGTCCTACCGTAAAACGTGATTTTTCACCCATAAAAATAATTTCGTTTCCCAGCAATATTTTTTGCGTAAAGTTACTTAGTTTGATTTACAGAATGCTTGGTTGACGGCTTCTTGAAGGTTTCGTTTACACCCTGTATAAATGTTTATTGGTCCATCATCTACTATGTTGGGGTCAGCTTCTAGTCTCACCGGACGCAGCTGAATACACGTTAGACTGGAAACTGATCACACATCAAGCACACCCAAACATTATTAATTCAAATTCTTAGCTTCATTTCTTAACATACAAAATATTACAACTCGTATCTCCCTTAAACTCTACCACGTAGACATCACGTAAATATGACGTAGAGATGGCGACATAGAGACGTAAGTAGAGCTTGCTACGTGACCGTAGACGTAGATATTGCGGTTGAGAAGGCGTACCGAAAATTGCCTGCGATAGAGTGGGGACATAGTCGATAGATATCGATGTTAATTTATTTTGTTAAGCTTTCTAATTTGCATGTCATCAGGGATCTATCTGTGTATTTCCGTGGTGGGAGTCTTTAGATTTTGTGGAACTTTCTAAAGAAATGGTTATTTCCTTTTAAGAACGTTAACGTTGTACGGCACAAGTCATTTTTTTTCGAAATGACTAAACCGATTTTAAAGAAGTTTAATTAAAATCGGTTCAATCATTTCGAAAAAAAAATGACTTGAAAGTTTGTATGAAATGCCGTAAGACGTTAAACAAAAACAAGAGAAAGAAGTGCTGGAAATGCGTACTTTTTGGCGTGAAAATGTATTTTTATTCGGTGTACCTGACGCTTTGTAGTAAGCTCAATAGTTGTGGCCGAGCAAATAATGACAAGACATCAGCCGGTAATACTTTCGAATCTTTTTAAGTGAGCAAATCTTCGTGGCAGTTCTAGGCTACTTACTGCCTCGTTGGTCTAGTGGTCGCAAGCACGACTGCTGAGCATGAGGTCCTGGTTTTGATTTCCGAGTCAGGCAGTGTTATTGGGCTTTTCCATCAAGAATTTCTCAGTAGCAGCCACAACTGAACATAACTGGCGAAATGTGGGTGTACTATTAGCTACACCTCTGACTAACCCTTCGGGGCTTATAGACGTGGTGTTATGTTATGTAGTTCTGGGCTAATTTACGAGATTCTCTAGTTTTCTATTACAACCGTAGTACTAAAAGTTACTAAAAAGACTCCAGTCTGTCAAAGAAAACGTAGGCACCAACTTTTTTACACAAGTAGCATACTCTCGACTCGCGCTCATCCGCCATCATTAGACGAGCTACGTAAGGTTACAACATACCGAGGTTTATTTTACGTACGTAATGCTTTTATTAAATCCAGCTCTTTATTATACCTCTCTAGAAAATTACTCCATTACTTTCATATACGTAAACACAGAAATATGAGAAGCGTAATACAAATATTGGTGTTTTCATAAAATATCAGAAAAAGCAGCACGGTGAATGCGTAATGTGTTCCCACTCTTGTGTCATCCATACTAAATACTAATAAAGGGTGTAAATAGGCCCTTTACGAAGCCGAAAGGAAACTTAATCTTCCCGTCATTGAGATATACTTTTTGTTCTGGGTCATACATTGGATCCTTCCAGTTACGGAGCTATTGGAGGTCAAAGTTCCAACTTTTTCTCAACAATTTTTTTAAATAATAGTTTTAAAGTTTATAATAACTTTACATACCTCCATGACCCGTTTACTATTCAATGCCTCCATCACATGAGTCTTCCATCCACATGAGTTTTACCGTAAAACGTGATATTTCACCCCAAAAAGTCGTTTCTCAGCAATAATTTTTGCGTAGAGTTACTAAGTTTGATGTACAGAATGCTTCGTGAAGGGTCTGGTTACACCTTGTATTATACAATGCTGAAGTAACTCATCTATCTGTCTAAATTTTCTGTCTGTTACCTTTTTCCGACATGAAACTTGAACAGGCAGACCACGGTCTACCTTAGCATGAGGTCACGACCACATAGGACACATTTTATCCCAGTACTACAATCCTACTAGATAATTTCTGATCTGCACGCGGGTTAACCGCAGGAAAAAGTGATGCCCCTATAGTTTCACTTGTATAGGAACTTCCTTGACACCAAAATAGTATAAGGCATAACAGCATTTCATAATACTTTAATCGCGTACCATCGTAAGGATCAAAACATACCGATAATGGTTGCACCCGTAAGCCCAAATCTTGCCAAATCTAACTTCACTTGACTGAAAACGGCTGAAAATCTAAAACCACTGCCAGCTAAGCTTTTCACGTAAAACTACAATTTCTTAACAATACTTGAACTGAATGGTCCAGTAAATTCTGGAAACATTCCAATTTCAAACTGCATACCGAATAAAAAACAAAATCGCTCCCATTTTGTTTTTTATTCGATGTTCAAATACGTAATCGGGTCAGTCGCTCCTTTAATTAGTTCTAAAAATCGAGATTACGTCATTCGTTCTATTTTAAGTCATTCGTTCAATTTGTCTGTTTGTCCATTCTATTGGCAGAATCTCGGGAATCAGGTTATCAGTTCAGTGGGACGTGGAAACCCGATGTTTAATTTTTTGTGTGAGTGCTTCATTAAGTATGGGGTGGCCAGACGTTCTCTTATTCTGGGATACGACAGTTTAACTGTTTTATTTTTATGTGACTTCTGTTTAATTTTTTTGTAGATTTTTTTTTTCTTTTCATATTATAAGTTCACGTGAAAACATTGTTAATATTAAACCATAGTATCTTTGTGTTTCTCGACTCTTTTCGTAAAGATTCACCGTTCAAACACCTATTCCCCATCCATTGCTGTGAATGGCCAGCATTGGGGGTGGGGATAAAATTTCCCTAATTCCATTTTGAGTCTAAACCCTGCAGTTGCTAGTAAAAAATAAGTAACAAATTCGTTATATCTAAATTGTAACAAATCAAGTATTTTCAACTGTCCCAGCGGAATAATACACTAATCATCAAGATTGACAAGTCGATTAGTCATCATTCGGATTCATTTAGATTAATCTGAACGATAAAACTAAGAAAAAATATAAGCAATAACTCTATAGCGACAGAAAACACACTTCTAAGCAATTAGTCAGCTAAATTGACGTTCCATGACGTTGTAAAAGCGAACGGGATTGTCTATTGCAAGTAAGCAATTACGGTATTTGGTAATACAAAAGTAAGCATTGTCTGATAGTAATGTATGTTATTTAGACATAGCAATTTACTTGAGTATTGTGAAAAACAATATTTTGTAACTTTGAGTGTTATTGAAACCGTGTTTTGGTTTTAAAAGTTGCATGTTTTCGCATCTGATTATTTGTGGAATATTGCATGATATTACTTTGAATTAATAATAATTCAACATGCGTGAAGCATTTTGTTTATATTCAGCTGTCTTGCATCGTTGGTCTAGTGGTCACAAACGCAACTGCTGAGCATGAGGTCCTGGGTTCGATTCCCAAGTCGAGCAAAGTGTTATCTGGTTTTTCCATCAATTTCTGGAATTTGTCAGTTGCAGATACGGAGTCTGGATGTGTGTCCGGTTGGTGGCTATAGTTTATTTGTGGGCGGCGCAGCATGTCTTCTTCCATACTTCTCTTTTTATTTTGACATTTATTTTTTGTCATTCTAAATAAAAAAGACCTTTAAACCTATATTTATACATAAATTCTGTTGTTTTCTATCTTTACCAATCTATTATGGAAAAATCAGTAGTCGTCAACTAATCAAGTTTTCAATATATTTTTCCTTTTTCGTCCTTTTTTATACATTTTACACATTGTTCGTATAATTAATACTGTGCACACAAGGGCTTTCTTGAAAACCCTCCCACTCACTGACTATGCTGTCACGACATTTTAAAATCATGTGATTTTTAAATTGCATCAGAACGTCAGGTCGGGAAAGGTTGAATGCAGCGGTGAATTTTATAAACTTATTTTCTATTTTTTTTTTTATAATTTAAGGACTAAGTATACACTTTGTAAGGAACATCATGAGAGACATACAATTTCACCATGGATTTAGTAAGAACATACAGTACTAAACCTTTACCGGTTATTAGAAAAATAGCTTTACGCAATTCAAGTCGCTGAATTTGTCGACGCTCAGTTTATGCCTTTTCAAAGGCCTCAATTTTCTACATGTTGTGTTTTGAGCCAGGTCTTCACTCTATTTCATTTCTTGAACCAGTAACCAATATCTACTAAATCTACTAAGTGTATTTTTCTTTCATTACTCACCATTCTTCATCTTCGAGCCATCTCGTCTGCATGTAATATTATGGTCACAAATTTTTACCTTCACAATTTATTTATTCATTTCAGTAATTTCACAGTTTTTACCTATTACGATAAGTAAAGTTCGTAGATTAAATTAAAAGTTTCACATTTACCACCTCGTATCTGGAACTTGTTCCCAAATTAAAAGCAAAAATTTGAGTTCTAACTAAAATAAAAATAAAAATTAAGTTTTGTGAAACTCACTATAAACTCGTGGAAAACTCGCTACACGGCAAACCAACGAAACTACTTATTCAGTGTTTTTGCTAAGTTCTCATAATTTTGTTTTATTTCCTTTTGTTTGTATAGTGTGCTTTCATTTGTTTTTATGACTATATTAAAAAACTACCTGAACGACCGACTTTCTTAGCCGCAGTTTCTATTTCAATTTTTGCTCACAGTCCCAGGCAAATATTTTACTTTTTTTTCTTAGCCTGTCGTGTGTCTAAGGGGCTGTCAAACAAAGAGCAGCACACCAAAGCTCTCGACAACCACCCCAGAAACCCATAGAATGCAGTAGCTGTGGCCGAAATCGGCTAGATGGCATCATCACTGCCATCTTGGTGACATTTCATAATAAAGTTTAAAAAGATTCACATTCTACACAAACCATCGTTTTTACTCTGAAATAAACGTCCAATAAGTATTCAAACCTAATCCTGCTGTTTACTCACACATGGTCACCCTACTGCCCGATATGTCGTGCACGGAATAATTGATGAGCCAACGTTCTGATGGCTACCTCGTGCCTAGAATTCATGTATAGTATATTTGTATATTAAATGTACACAAATCGATTTTATTGGCGGCAAATGGCTTTTAGAACTATTTTGGGCGCATTTGATGTTTGGGCGTTTTTATGGGGTGAATCGGAGCAGATGGGTTTTACGATATTTTTGATGCAGAGATTGCAATGGTCTGGGAATCTTTACAGTCTTTGATGTAAACCTAACTGCGATACGTGAATCGATTGAAATAGATAGTATTTTTACAAATGAACGCAGCGCGACCAATCAAGCTGTACCAAACCAGTTTATGCGGATCTCTCTTGTACGGGAAATCTATAAAAAAGCGAGGTCATGTTATACTGAAAATGTGCAACTTGATGTGTCGACGTGTACCTACGTGAAGTCTAAATGTAATAACAAGATTGCACGAAAACCTACCATTGTTCGTTTGGACGTAAATAAAGTCTGAAATTACTCTGATTTTTTAAATTTATTTTCTAATACTTTAATTTCATGTGATGTAGTAGTTTTAAGGTATATAATAAGGTATCTTTATTCCAATATAGTCAGTGTATTCTCGAACCTCATACGTTTCATTTGTCTCCTAAACACCCGACCTTACATGGCGACCCTGCCAGTAACAGTAGTCGGCACGGGCCCGCGCGTGTGTGTACCATAAAAGGACAAAATATTACAAACAATCATGCAGTTAATGTGGACTTTTAAAATGAAGAAAAAATACACTGGGCTCCCTAAGCACAAAACGTGTTTGACTGGTGCTAATTCGTGCAAGATTTATTATATTGAAAAATGGGAAACACAAACAGCAAGGAGGAAGTAGTGATCGCACAGACCGCTGGAGTCGGTAGTAATACGGCTCTTACGCAGCAGCTGCAGGAGACCTCAAATACAATTTTGGTGGTAATATGTACCATATTGGCGATCGGACTTTTAATAATATTATACAAGCTTTATAATCGTTGTCACAAAAAGCAAATACAGCGTCGCATAGACGAGGTGACATTGAAGCGATACTCCAGCATTCTACGCAGGCAGCAGGCATACATGGGTGCTGTGCCGCAGCCTGGCAAAGCAGAAGTTCTCGACATATAACTACGACGGCGAAATAACCCATGGCATCTTCGAGGCTCATAATTCTACGTTCTACGTGCTAGTGTAGTGTTGGTGTGAAAAAGTAGGCAGTGATGTGATCATTCCTAATATCTATATCAGTGGCAAAAGTACTAGTAAGTGAATCAAAGTAATAATGAGGTTAATTTTACAACCTATTTTGTGAATTTTAGGAACTACCTGTCTCTTTCGGTATTTAAGTTTTATATTTACATTTATATCTTAGTTTAAGAGAATTTGCTAAGTAGCTAATAGTTTCTGCAGAATTATTATGTGCATTTTTTAGAAATTACAAATACATGAAATACGTAGCATAGAACAAGCACTACGACTAATTTAAGGGCTTCTATGTGTTATGGCTGAGGATTTAGGTATAATATTAAACGAGTTAAAAGTTATAAGAAGCTACTTGATAAAAATTGGTCCTAGCCGCCGATAAGGACAGATTTTAGAGATAAAAAGAACAGAGGCAAATTCTGAGGTATCAAAAAGGCATATGTATTTATGTTGAGCTGTTAAATGTATGCTTAAATAGAGTTTAGTAGCTAGTGTTTGACGTTCATAATAATGTTCAAACCTACTTTGAACTCAATACACCTTGGATAAGAGTCGGTATACTTTAGATAAGGTGTATGTAACAATTTACATTTTGATCGAAAATGCGAAACACGATGAAAATCGAATTTCAACAATACCTAACAAAATATAACGCCCACACATGAATATAAATAACGTAGAAGAAATAAGATAGGTACGCAAATATTATTAACCTACGTGCTAAAATTATATTACATGAACATCGATATTCCATGATAACATCACTAGTCGAACGTTCGTTCTACCTATACGAGACGGATTTTCTATCGACTATCCATTGCATCTACTCCTATATCTATGTTATCTATGGCTGGCCTATCCTGGGTAACGGCATGGCCACAAACTACACGTTATTTCCGTTCAAAATATTCTTACCCAAACATTACTCATATTGAAAAACAATTTAAGGTAGTGAAAATAATAGTATAAAACTAAAAATATTATAAGTTTGCTAAGAAAATTTGCAAAGAAACTACTTTTGTGAACGGGCAACTAGAATCAGTTTTAAATTCTTGTAAAGGTTGATGTTCAAGTACCTTTTAATAGCCTTGAAATACATAGTTTCTTTGTATCGAAATACTTTGTTGCGACGGAGGAAAGTAATAAAATAAATAGCTTTTGCTTATAGTCAACGCGATTTCCGAACGCGTACTCATACGAAGGAAACAAGTGACATTCGCATTTGTCGATTGACTTGAGTCGCCATTGTAAATACGCTTCCCCTGGGGTCGTGACCGTGGCGCTAGGTCATAGCTTGTAATAGAAAGGGAAGGGGGGAATATCGTCGTTTTTGCTTCGTCTGTCTCACAGATAGGGGTCCCTGTTTATTTTGGGGCTAATTGGATGTCTAAGGACGTAGGGGACATTGTGTTCTAGCGGCTAGATTAAATATTTGGAGAAACTGTGGTTACATTTTGTTATTGAAATCCTCGAGCTTCGGATATTATTAGTTTGTTTTCAGTTCAATTTCAACTGTTTGACTTTAATTTGTGAGTAAAATGATAACTTGTAACTAACAATACATTAGTGTCTGTTTAAGCAGTGATAGCCTAGTTAGTGGTGTGGTCGTCGGACTGCCTAGTCATAGGTCTAAAGTTCGAACCCAAGACACGCACTTCTATTTTTGGGATTCATGTGCGTATTGTATAATTACCACTTGCTTCGGTGAATGAAAACATCGTGAGGAAACCAGCATGCCTGAGAGATATTTCTCGACGGCATGTAAAGCCAAGTCAGAGGCCCATGAGCGGCATAAAAACTAACACCAGGTTAGGTACTAACCACACGATAAAGAGAAAGACTGTCTGGTTATGGCATGCTAGACATGCTTGAAGAGGCCTACTCTCTCTTAATTAAATGAAAGAGGCCTCGTGTATCCTACCAATGGTAACATTATAACATGATTAGGTGTAAACTTGTAAAAGAAAAAGCGAAAATAATGCCTGATTATTACTTTTTGCATGCCAAAAGGAGCAAATAATTACGGTACCTTAGTTAGTATAAAACTAAACTCATTGTCTAGTTGCTTTCTTAATGAAGCACTATAGAAACTGCCATAGTACAAACTTTGAAACTACCTTCGAAAACGTTTCCTCGGAAAACTTCGTCGAACACATCATTCACCGACGATTAGTTTGCACGCCAGCTTAGTCCAATATCGTAGCGTTTCGCCGAAAACTGTTTCATCAAAGGGAGTTTGCTAGAACCCGCAACGGCTTATTTTATTGACAAAGTTTTTTATCAACTGGCATTTTATTGACTACTACGTTCACTAGCAGTGACTGAGACCAAAAGGAAATGTAACTGTGAAACTTATGGCGCTAGCATCGCTAGTTCCAAACTTCATCATTGGTCGAAAATCTTAAGGTGGAAACTTCAGGGTAGCCCGCGAAATTCAAATTTTCTGACGTTTTTTTTGCAATATGCAGGTCAGTGCCAGGTCGTATGTTGATCAAAAATGAGTCGCGCCAGTAACACGTATGTAGCTATTTCGTGAAAAGTCGTTCAGCTGACGCTTTCACTTTAAACGTCGTTCAAAATAGCTTGACCTCATTGGTCACATTGGGAGTTAGCTATGGTCACACCATCTACATTGAGCTTTGACAGTCCCCATTTCAATAGAGCGGGAACTTAATTTGTTATAGTGATCTGCAGGGCTATTACATATCTCTGTTGACAGTTCAGAGTGATCATCACTTGGCGAGTTCTGATATACAATGACCGTTCTGCACGGGTGGCGTCAGTTGAAACCAACAGGAACGGTCATTGTATATCAAAACTCGCCAAGTGATGATCACTATGAACTGTCAACAGAGATACTCAATAGCCCTGCAGAAATACTTTTATACATTATATATTTTATTTGTTGGCTTGTTTTATTTACTCTAGTTGGTTTGAATTGGCCTTTTGTAATTTTGGGCATCCTGATAGGTTGAGATTAGATTAAACTGGGGATTAAACATATCATTTTAATAATCAGCTTTTCGGAACCTGATATAGTTCATCAAAAGCAACCGCCCTCGCGCAATTTTTTTCTCTTGCCAAATATTGTCTGGTAATTGAGAATTTGTTAACAATTTCACATCTTTTAAAAATCAGAAAATTATCCAAAATTTTTTGTGGATATTATTTGTAGATCTTTGACAGTCGTTACAGGTAGTCAGTGGCCTGAAAGTCTGACAACCAGTCTTACCAAGGGGTATCGTATTACCCAGTACTAACTAGGTTGTGGAGTTCAGATAGGCAGTCGCTCCATGTAAAATACTGGTATTCAGCTGCAGCCGGTTAGACTGGAGGCCGACCCCAACATATTCGGGAAAAGGCTAGGCAGATGATGATGATGATGAAGTATACAAGGTATAACAGGATCCGACCATACACGAAGCAGTCAACCAAGCATTCTATACATCAAACCAAGTGACCCTACGCAAAAATTATTGCTGGGAAACGACTTTTTTTGGCGTGAAAAATTACGTTTTACTTTAGGACTCAATGTAACGCACTCAAAACGTTGTGCTGATGGATGTATATAAAGTAAAGTTATAACATAAAAAAAATCATTTGTATTTAAATAAAACAACTTGTGAAAAGTTGGAACTTTGACCCCCAATATCTCCGTAACTAAAAGGTTCCCAGGTATGGTCTAGAACAAAAAAAATATCGCAATGACGGGGAGAACAAGGCTTTCGGCTTCATTAGTTAACTATTATAATAATACAGAGTAGATTGCAGGCTGATCCAAAACAAGACGTTTATCTTGTTGGCGTTTGGCGAAAAATATCATATTTCAGTTCACCTTGTTTTCTAAAAACGCTAAACATTCCTTTCTCCTTGTTCCAGCTGCACTCGGAATACCGCAGCACGTACAAATGGCACGAGTACAAGGAGCAGCAGCAGGGCGTGGTGAAGCAGCCCGCCCCCACACCCCCCTCCGCACTGCCCATACAGAGGGGTAAGTCAGACTGCAGCCGCGTAGAGCTAGAGAGGAGCAGAAGCCGGCGCCCATCATCATCAAAATACTATGGTCATAAAAACTTTCTGCAAAAACTAAACCGACTCCAAAAAGCCTAAAATAACTTTATTTTCGGAAGTCGGTGACTTTGTTTCATTGACTTTTTGCCACCGACTTCCGAAAATCAAGTTATTTTAGACTTTTTAGTGTATTTTTGGAAGTCGGTTTTTTTTTCGCAGGTAGTTTCTTTTTTATTTTACCCTTATTAGTTGTAGTATACACACACAAATTCTTGTCACGAAAAAATTTTTTACATTGTAAGTATAAGCAGTTATTAAGTAACCATCATGTCCAATATATTTTAAAGGCATACAGCGTTGCAGTTTTAAGGAAACAGTTGTGAATATGTGGTAACCGTTTAGCCTCGGTGTCGGGATTCCACCTTGTATGATAGCAAATGTAAAACTGGACCAGTTAATGCATAGTTTCCACGCACAATATAGATCCTTGTTTAGGTCATCGACTATTTTTGTCCTGGTATGGACAAATGGACAATTAAAGCACCTGATTACAATGGGACACATTGATCAATGACGCTTGAGAGACAAAAAGCTTCTTTGGCAAAAAGAAATGGACGCTAGAATCCACATTCCTCAAACTTTTGAAGTTAGAACAGCAATCTTGGGATTAAAAATAATAATCATCAGAATACCAGCGCAGCATCATGCTGAGATAGGGAGCTTATTGGCCTCGTACAGGACCTATTGTGTATTGTATTTATGTTTGAGCTTTCCTTTTTTTAATTTTTAGAATTTTAAATATTTATTTTCTTTGTGTTCTTTTTCACACTTTCGTTTTTTTTAGTTTGTTCTATGTGAGTCCAATAAGTAGTCTTTTTTTCTTTTAATTTATATTATTTATATATTTTTGTCTGCAGGCCCGATGGAACCAGCGATGCCTCGTCGCAAAAAGTACCCCGGAGTAGCGTACAAGACGAACGAGTTATTCGACCCCGCGCCTGCTGACGACATCAGGCCCCAGCAGTCTTCTGCATTCGACCGGGCCAGGGTAAGTACTTCCATTGAAAAGATTCAAGACGATTTTGTTGATGAATTGTACTCACTCATTTACTTGTTGATTTCTAGTTTCGATGCTATGTTAATGTCTTTTGAGAATTCAAGGGATATAAGCGGTTTTTAGAGCTGTCGAACTTATGTACGAATCAATGAAATCAGGTATAAGATATTGCACATACAATCATTATAGTTTTAATAGTAGTTTGAAGCGTGGCTTCGTCTCTCCATATACCAAGACAATTAGATGGAGTTATTTAAACATTGCATAGCCTGTTCTAGCGCGCGCTGAGTATCTATTCCTCATAGAAAATTTTGATAACAGTGATATTCATATTCTAGTTAAATATGACGTAAATACACGACACGACGCTGTCAGTTGGGACTGGTCATCTCTTAGCTGCCACGGTTTATTTTAAGTAGGTACTTTGTTTTTAAATTGTTGATAGTTATAATCTTATACTCTGAACGCTCTTAATGAGCACGTCTTTCTACATCGTTCTCACATATATGTATAATCTCAACATGAATGATGTAACCAAGATCTTGTAACAATATTTTGATTGAAAAGAGTGTCCATGGAGTTTCTTGGCCATTCTTCTCCATAGAGATCTACGCTTTGGAATGGGCAACTACAGTACTTTCACAAGTTATTATGCCTTGTGTCTGTGACTGTAGTTTCGCCTTTGCTTTTCTGACTTTCAAAAGTGCCTGCTAAGGTCTAATTGAAATAATGCCAATGCCAAATCAAAATCATTTCAAGTGCCACGCAATAATAACTTTTATGGCAGGCATACCGCTTCTTTTACAATACCCAATTTACTAAACCAAATACCTGTAGACATCAGAGACTCAATGACTAGTAAAAACATAAAGCGTAAGCTGAAAGAACGTTATCCTCAACTCTATAACCTAACGCAATAGCGCGTTGATCAAATCTCATGCCAAGGCATGTTAAGACAGACCCCAGAGGTCTAATTGTGTGCTTTGTTTAAGTTTAAGGAACTTGTAATTTATAAACATAAAATAAATAATAGTAAATATAATCTTCAAACAGCCTTAACCAAAAGATGGTGAAGACTATCGTTTCTCAAATTTGCCCATCGAAAAACTGGTTAGTGACAGAAAGGCCGAGGAAACAATGGATGGGTTGTGTGAGCAATGATATCAAAGGAAAAGGAGTAAATGATTACGTAACAGTTGACCGTGGACAAGTAACATGTCAAGATGATGAGAAACTTGCTAGTCAAGGGCATGGAGACGCCTTGGCGGCCGCTGCTAGATAGTTGGCTTTTTTTTTCAAATTGTGTTGAAATCTCTTGAAAAGGTAGGAATTTAGAAATACTAAATCACAGAACAAGCAATAAAACAGATCTTTGCTCGCAGAGCGCGCAGAGGAATGATGCTGATCGCGCTGGGCGGCGCAGCAAGTCTGAGGGTCCTCGCCAGCCGCGCTGGACTGACACCGTGGAACCCAAGGTAACACACGAACTATTATCTAAAATCAAATAAATAGTAAGGACCAGAGAAGTCCAGCCCATTGAGTAAATTGGGACAAACAGGACGGGACGACATGTATATAGATACATGTCGTCCCGTCCTGTTTGTCCTGTTTGTTTGTTATCTATAGAGATAAGAATTGCTATTCTTAGCATTCAGTACTTCGTCATAGTGGTCACATGTGCTCTCGAACGCGTGCTCAAAAATCCTTATTAGTTTTACTTGAAAGAAAGACTTTTAAGGTCTTTTTTAACCTGTTCACCTGAACACAAATCAATGAGGGCTATCGTTTTTGAGCTCACCAGATGTCGCCACTGTCGATTAAGGTCCTGCCAATAATTCTATTTTATACTATAAAGTACCAATAACTTCATAAAAAGTTTATTTTATTACGTATAGCAACATAGTGTAAACTTCAGATACATTTATTTACAATATTTTCTCTAAAATTAGCAAGCATGAAACATTTTAAAATCATTTTACCTCCAAGTACTGAAAATTAAGATCCTAAGTTGCTACTTAAAATCTTCAAGTCATAATTAATCAGGAATGGCTCAATCTAGACCACAATCGTGAATATTTGTAAAAATACGTGTTAAAACAACACGCAACGCGCGGACAATCTATGATATCTGAAATTTCGGTGCCCCCGCGCTACACTAGCGTCTCTAGCGGCGAATCTTTTGGTGTACACCAAAAAACAAATACAAACATTTTTTTTTTTAAACCGACCAAAATATCTACGTGGGGTGTTCAGAATGATTTACTGAATACGTGGTAGCCGTTTAAGCGTTGGTGTCGCTTCCACCCTGTATATTTCCTTACGAGAATCAAATCCACGATGCAACAACTAGCAAGCAATTCTATCATCCACTGCACCAAACATCCCGCATGCATGCTCTCACTTACTTCCTACCTACCGTTCAATAAACTTATTATCTCAGCCAGTCGCGTGTATAGCACTTATTATTTATTAGATTTCCTCACTGATCTAAGTGATCTATCTGAAGAAAAATATAGAGTACACTGTTTATAAAACGGAAATCGTTTCATTAAAGCCGCCTTTCACTAATTAATTGAGTTATGGACATCATTTAACATAACATAGCAACAGTATAGAAGCAGTGATAACGTGGTGTGATCGTCGGACTACCAAGTCATAGGTTACCTACGAGTTGGAACCACCACGCCCTGCTGATTTTTCGGATTCATGTGCATATTGTATAATAATTATCACTAGCTTCGGTAAAGGAAAACATCATGAGGAAACTAAAAATAGGTAGTTGGTCAACGTCAAATACACAGATAAAACATTAACAAACTACAAGTCAAAACATGGACGGAAAAAAAAACACTCGAAGATAAAACCAATTCAACATTGCATTTGCGCGAAATCCCAAAACTAACCATGACTTCATCATGTAAAACTGTAAACAATCCAGTGTTTACCGATCCAGATATAATCTTATCTAGTGTTATGTATTGTATACCTAATGTATCTGCATGTATTGCAGTGTTATCGTTATATTTAGAAGTAAAATCAGTGATATTACGGTTCTCCGTCTGGCCTGTTTAAGAGGCCCCAGTTTCGGTTATTCGTAGTTTATTGAGGTTGATCTTGTTTAATGCTTAAAGTTGTGTGGTACTGTGCTCTGTTTCATCATTTCCATTTGTTTAGTCTTTTCCCATTTTTATTGAGATCAGCTTCCAATCTAACCGAATGCAGCTGAACCAGTATTTTACATGGAACGACTGCCTATCTGACCTCCATCGCAGCCCAATATATTGGGTAAAGAAACACGGCTCCCACGGATCGGTGCGACTAGTTATCAGTATTTCAGGTTTCTTCGACCTTATTATCAGAATTTAATATTTCTGGACCTGATTTCTCTTTCTTTTTTCTGCCCAGATTACATCTCTGCCTTCCATCAAACCGTTCTTCTATCTGACTTTGTCTGTTTGTTTTTTTGTTTGTTGTTTTGGTCAGCAAAAATGATAATGCTCTCTTTAATTTTCCCTTTTCATCCATTCACTTCCATTTATTTACTTTTTCAAGTATCTTGACAACCCATCAAAAATCAACATTTAAAACATACCAAACTAACAGAAACAGAGGTATATTTACTTTAACAGTATCTAGGTACAATAATTCACGGTCACTTTCTTTTTAAAAATAAAACAAGTGCTTATCTTATCAGTGACGGTAATCTCCAGTGTCTTTTCCAAGTGATAACATTACAGTGATAGTGTTATCAGTGGTCATCATAATGGCTGGTCGGATTTATCCTAACCATCAGGTTTGTCTCGTGATTAACATCTTTTTATTTTATTTTTATACCATTCGTCTACAGGCTGTCTTTTTTCATCCTGGTCAAATTCAAGGAGGTATCTATACTAGTGATTCTCGACCCGAATCGATATTAAAAACCGACTTCCAAAAAAAACAATAAAAACGTCTAAAATAACTTGACTTTCGGGAGTTGGTGTCTTTGTTTGTATCATTGACTTTTTGCCACCGACTTCCGAAAGTCAAGTTATTTTAGACTTTTTTTGTATTTTTTTGGAAGTCGGTTTTGTTTTCGCAGAAAGTTTTTTTATTTTACCCTTTTTAGTTGTACAAAAAGGGTAAAATAAAAATTCTTGTCTTGAATTAATTTTTACACTGTAACTAGAAGTTAGTTAAAGTACTCGTCACGACGAATCATACGAGCCCAAACTCGACGAGGTTTTGTCGTTTTATAACGGAGTTCCTATGGCCACCGTCCAGCTCCATCATCAGACAATGGATAGCTCCTTGAATTTGACCAGTATGTAAAGCGACAGCCTATTCTATCCTATACTATTAAATGAGCAACATTGTATATCTATATATTTGTTTAATCACGTTCTGGAAAACGGCTTCAACGATTTTTTTTTTTGTGGCTTCTTGCAGTTCAGTCTATGAGGCTTGCTTCTGCTTAACCAGTCTAATCCTGAAGATGCCTTAAGTTTAAGGCCTCCAGCCAGGGGGGCTTTAAAATTGCGATGAAAGTAGCTATACATATAGCGGTTTACGAGGGCGAAAAATAGATCAAGAAAATTCGTTTTCTCTATTTTCATCCGAGCAACGTTTGGTCGCCCAGATACTCGTTATACATATATTTGAGGATACGTAGGCCATGATCGCATGGGCTACTAACCTTACCAATACCTATGCCTGATTATCCAGGCATAATCGCCTCCCTTGGCAAACCTATTGATGATCGCCAACATAGGTCTGTCTAATGGCACGCCACTTTCTCGGTAACTCCCATCCGTCTGCTACGCTCTACCTTGCGGATATTGAGGATCAACTGAGCCTGAGGACTTCCTCGTACGAAAATAGTGATATCCAGGTTGTGAACAGACCCTTCACGAAGCCATCAACCAAGCATTCTGTACATCTAACTAAGTAACTTTACGCAAAAATGATTGCTGTGAAGCGACTTTTTATTTTGGGGTGAAAAATCACGTTTTACGGTAGGACTCAATGTAACGCACTCAAAACATTGTGCTGATGGATGCATTGAATAGTATGGGGGTCGTGGAGGTGTCTCAATTCAAAAACTTACATTAAAAACATGCATTTAAAAAAAAACTTGTGAAAAAGTTGTTGGATCTTTGAGCCCCAATATCTCCGTAACTAGAAAGTTCCCAGGTATGGTCTAGAATAAAAAAATGATCGCAATGACGGGGAGAACAAGTGTCTTTCGAGTCTTGTTACACCCTTTTTAGTAAAATAAGACTGATTGACTATAATTAAAGGAAAAGATAAAAGCACATGTGCACAAAAAAGTCTACTATGGAGAGAGGCGCGGTCTATTCGTAAAATACCGAATTCGAACCGGTTCGTAGAAACAGATATTCGTGCCAAAAATTCCCTCTTGGGCGTGACCCAAGTACGGAATATGACTGCATTTAGTGCCGACCATTTACCGCAATTAACGAGTTCTCGATTAAGTGCCTCTGTGCCTCTGTTAATTACGAAACGAAGTTATATGGCTCTGAAACAAAATGGTGGATATTCCATGGATGCCGATGTCATTACTTGAGTGAGACACTTTAGCTTTTGGCTTTTTAATGCATGCGGTTCTGGATTCCATTCACAGGTTGAGCAAATAAATATCATCATAATAACATCACGTATGTAATCCCCGAAGGGTCAGGCAGAGGTGTACCTCCACGCCAGTTATGTTTAAATCCCATGTAAAAGAGGGCAAGCGTATTGCCATCAACCGGGCACAAATCTAGACTCCGTAATTGCTACTGAGAAATTCCTCATGGAAAAACCCAATAATTGCCCGACCTGGGAATCGAACCCAGGACCTCATGCTCAACAGTCGCGTTTGCGGCCACGTGACCAATGAGGCAGTCAAATAAGTGATATTGAGTTACATTAGAAATAACGGAATCTGGGTTTGCGCCTGGTTGACGGCAAGAAGCTCGCCCCAATTTACAAGGGAAAACTGTAAATTGGGTGTGATAGTGAAATGTAGTATGTACTTAAGTAAAATTTTATTTGTTTAAACATGGGGTACATGATCCATTGTTTGCAAGATAATAATGATACAGAAAAGTTCTAACATGTTCAGCCGCATATCATGGAGTACAAATTGGTAGGAAGAGATGGTGCATAAACCGTGACAATATTCATCAAAATTACATTATAGAAATGATGTAAGTACTTATTAAATAATCATTATTCAGATTAGGTATCATTACAATTCAGCAAGCATATTTCTTAGATAAAATTAAATGTCAAAGTTGTCATTAAATAAATTAGTGTGTTTGAATTACTAGGATTTAAATTTCAATTCCAAATTACAATTATTCCAATAATACAATATTGTCATCTCAGAAACGAAGAAAAATTTCCTCTTTCAAGGCAAGTGTTCTGTAGGTACACATCTGCAACTACACTGAAATCAAGTAACAAATACTCAAAAAATCTGTTCCGGTAAGCAACCGAGTTTATCTCTCAGAAGAACACAACCGTGAACACACTTAATTATAAAATAATTAAATAATCAATCAAAATGAGCCTGGCTGACGTAAAGATAGCAATCAGCGGTTATCATCAATCAACATGCAAGCTGGTAGCATATCTGTAATTAATTTATAACGAGATGTTTCTCTTGGTTAGCGCGGTTGATGTAGTGCCCGGATACAGGAAGTTCCGGAAAGAAATACAGTCACTTTCGGGCATCGTTGATGACCGTCTAGGAAATTAAAGAAAACTTAAAAGCCCTGTGAAGCCTAGGCGCAGACTAAGTTTGTTTAAACTGGCTGTCTATTCTGAATTGAATAACAATTGAAGAGTAGGACTTGTTAAAACTGTACTTATGGGCTCATTTACAACAACAGCAACATCAATTTTGGTATTCGCACCACGAACGCCTTAAAGTTGACGTTGAGGCGCGACTCAAGCAGCTGCACTCTAGCCATGTATTTGGTCTTCTGACGCACGTACTCCATGATGTCCTCCGCCGTAGTGGTGTAATGTAGGCAAGAGAGGCACGTTGGGCTCCGATGGAGCCGTACCGCAGCGGTTCTTGTTGGTATGTTGACGGCGCTTGCTCCTCAACACTGTCACAAAACCATAATCTGCCCTGAAACAGTGCCTCTTTACGAAGACGAGACGCGTGCAGCGCCCCGCGTTGACACACGCACAAACACAAACATACGACAATGCACGATGTTGTTTACGGAGACGCAGGGCGTGAAGCAGCGCGTGCAACGCCTCGTGCGTCACATCTTGCGACGCCGCGTGCTCGCGGCTTTTGCTACGTTACGTTTTGCATGCCGCTTCTCAGTTAACAAAATATTAAAGGAACTGGCTGGCCGCAACGCTGTGTGCGAGCCGCGTTCAGTGTCATCTGCGGGCTCCGCCGCAAGTAATGCTTGGTTTCAAGCAAACGCGCCGCGTCTCTGTAAATGATGTTTACTCCACTTGTAAGACCCGGTCTCACTTCTGATTCTTTAATGTTCTGGTTGCGTAATGGAATTCATTAATACTTAGTCACTGCGAGAACGATTGAGCCATAATTCACCCAAGCCTACAGCGGGTTGGTGTACCTCAATATTAACCGACTTGATATACTGATTACTATGTTTATTTTGGCATAACAGTGCATATTTTAATATTGAACCATACCTATGTTCTTACACGCTAAACTCCTAAACCCTCCAACCGATTTCAATGAAATTTTGTGGATGGTAGGATAGATTTAAGACCCAATAGGTGTCGCCGTGCCAATCAGGGATAGCTAGTGTTTTCCCCAGAAACCAAATGTTCTACGACCTTTGATTCAAAGTGTTTCTTAAATATAACGTATTAACCGTATAATAAATAATCTTACCAAACCAACACTCTCTCTGCAGGCAACCACCGCGTTAGGCGACGTGAAAGCAGCCAAGGAGCCGGAGATCGTCAGCACGGAGTACCGCAACCAGTTCGCGTGGCCCAAGGACACCACCGATGCTCCCAGGAAGAGCATCTCCATGGGGGCTCTGAAGAAGGCTGCTGTGGCTGAAGGTAGGATACCTCTAGGTATAATAGATCTTTTCTGTCCACTGTCGTCATCTGTTGGTAAGCGATGAAGGGGCGTCTCAACAACGGCCCACTTGCCACGGTCATGTTACGCATTCAACAAATGACGGCCAAAGTTCAAAGCGAGGCAAAACTAAGTGCTAATTCTCCGTAGCAATGCGGCTTATTGTCCACCCTTGTCCAGAAGTAACTTATTCCATCGAGATTTTACGATTACTCGGCTAGAGTTTACATGAAATGATGAGACCGTCAAGGTTTTTCACTCCTTAATGCTTACACTTCTTTTTGTGCGCAAGGAAGTACTTTGTCACCTCATGCATTGCCTCTTTATGCGTCTTATCTTGAGCAATATGGACCACCACAATTTCTTTTTAGTTAACAAACGTTTAAATTAACGTTTCATCTTGGTTTTAATGAGGGCTATCGTTTTTGAGCTCACCAGGTGGCGCCACTGTCGCTTATGTAAAGTACCAATAACTTCATAAAAAGTTTATTTTATTACGTCTAACAACATATAGGTTTATATTTTTACAATATTCTCCCTAAAATTAACAAGCATGAAACATTTAAAAATCATTTTACTTCCAAGGACTAACAAATAAGATCCTAAGTTACTATTTAAAATCTTCAAGTAATAATTAATCAGGAACAGCTCAATCTAGACCACAATTGTGAATATTAGTAAAAATACGTGTTAAAAAAGCACGCAACGCGTGAACTTTCTATGACATCTGACATTTCGGTGCCCTCGCGCTACACTAGCGCCTCTAGCGGTGAATTCACACGCGATAGCCCCCATTAGCAGGTCTTGTTTTGAAGATAAACTAGAAAAGGGTCATTAGTAAAATTGCAAACATTTTGTTCCTAGTTGCTAAAGCACCCATCACTTCATGCACACCAATTTCGAAAGCAAGATCTTATTCAGAATGGAGAACAGCTTGTATATTAAGTGCATATATGTCATATAATCAGGACTGAAGTTCTGAACTATGCAGCATGGCAAGCACTTAATTATTTACACCTGCAAATAGGGCTGCGCCTTTCACTCCTTATGAAATTGAATAGGCACAGCCTAACCTAACCTAACCCCAAGGCATAATTAGATATAATTATTCAGTGAATACAACATAGTTTAGCATTCATGTTTATTCATGGTAATTGCCTCTTTTGCTTTCAATACAATTGAAGTCTGTATTGTATATCACATGTGTTTTTCAAGATCTTAAAATAATAATAAAGTGCACATGGACACAACAATTTTATACAATACTGATTGCATTTAAAATAATTAACAGTTATTAAAAATTTATAAATTCATACAGGGTAAAATATACAATAAAGAATAAAAAATCGAACAAAATATTATATAGTCAAATACATTATATCATTAAATAATAATCAAAAAACAATCATGTCAATAAGACAATAATAAAATACAAAATTTCAATAAAATAAAAAACAAAATTCAATAAATAAGTATTAAAAGTCAATCCATTTTGAGCCTCTCACAAAACTATATTTAGTCGATTTAATGAGCTTTGTTAAATCTATCTACCTTCCACGAAGCCTCCAATTCCTAAGATGAGCTTTGTTTAATCTATCTACCTTCCACGAAGCTTCCAATTCCTATATACGTGTAAGTTACAGCTCTTCAAACGCAGCAGCCCTATCCCTGAAACTCCTGAGTTATTCAGATTAGTTTCACAACTCGGAACAATGGCTGTAGGAAAATGCATTATTTATTAGTCGAAGCTCGTTACCATAAAATATTTGGGTATTATTCAATTTGTTCAGACTGCTGCTCAGAATGGTGCTTGATCATGAAATAAATAGCAATAGGAATGGTTGTGCTATTGCGATTTAAAGCGCAATGGTGAAGTGGTGATGAAATACATCGTACTTTGTGCCAGCAAAATGGGGAAGTAAATGACGTACTAATGATGTATTAAGTTAATAAGGAAATGCTGTCATTTTGACTGTGTCTGTGATATTAACTCATCTTTATACACCCTTCACGACGCATTCAACCAAGCATTCAGTACATCGAACTAAGTAACTCTACGTAAAAATTATTAGTGGGAAATGACTTTTTTTTTGTTGGATTGCAAAATCACGATTTACGGTAGGACTCGAATGTAACGTACTCGTACTAAAAACATTGTAAAAACAGTGTAATGAATAGAACAGGGGCCTTAGTCTGCTATTGCAATAGTGTCAGAATGGTCTATCATTGATTTAATAAGGCCCCGCGCAGACGAATTACCCTTTGTACGCACGTCAAACGAGTTTCGAACGCGCTTCAATACGCCGTGGGCTAGGGGCCTTATTAAATCAATGATAGACCATTCTGACACTATTGCAATAGCAGACTAAGGCCCCAGGGGTCATGGAGGTATTTAAAGTAAAGTTCTACCATCAAAACAATCTATTTAAAAAAAAAAATCTTCTAAGAATTTGGAACTTTGACCTCCATTGTCTCCGTAACTAGATGGTTCCCAGGTATGATCTAGATTCTAGAACAAAAAAAATATTGCAGTGATTGGGAGAACAAGTGCATTTCGGCTTCGTTAAACCCACTTTTACACCGTGGATGTGGATTGTGGTTAACTTCATCTTACAGAGAAGAAGCCTAGATAGAGAAGCAGGATCACTTTAGACTAATAAGCCATGGTCATGCCACATGGATTAAAAGCATTATCTTCAAGAAAAACTTCAATTTACCCGGACATTCTCTTGAATCATCGATGACTACTGCATAGCTCGAAGTAAAAAGCCGTACCACTAAAAAACCACTAAACTCAGATAATAGATTTCAAATTCTAACTCGCCGTGAAATAAGTTGACAAAAACTGACATTCATTTTTTTTCTCTCAACGAGTTCCGTTTACAAAATAGAGATCAATGTCAAAGACTCGAGATATAATGCAACTCTTGCGCCGGTTTAAGAGATATTGTTTCAACGAGGTCGTTGAAACGTTGTAGGTACAGACAGATTTGTAGGTCAACTTAGGTTTTATGTAAGGCTTAAGGCTGAATGACTTTTGTTTTCTGCGTCTGCGCGGCCAACAATGAAAATGTTGAAATGCAAAGTTATGTACGATTATGGCATTATCAATACTAAAATTAATTTATTTTCGAAATCAAATATTAATAGAGTATTATAAACTTATACTGTCACTTACGATATCCCCTTCTGTGATAGTTCATTCTTTTGAGGTCCAGACATTTCGACGCTGTTGCAAGCGCCATGATTGCGGTTTGACTGGAGAATGCGGGTGCAACAAACTATTTGGTTCCTCAATATTAAGGACAAAAAAAAATCTATTATTCTAGTCCTTTGAAGCCAAAGGTAAATAGCAAGTTTATGGATTTGATATACATTATCGTTAACCACAGTTTAGTATTAAAAGAGCCCCTACAAGATACGATACTTAGGCACGTCCCAATAATAAAACGAACCTATTTCTAATACTAAGCTGTTAACCTCGCTGACTGGCTAATCTTTTTACCAGTGCCTGAGCTATTCCTAGGCCGTGAACTCATCATTTTTATTAATACTTTTAAATGTAGGTACTTAAGTTCTGTCTGTCGTCGCCGTGTTGGTCCGTGGATGGGTGACCCCATTACATACCGAGTTCCTTCCGTGCCTCGGAACGTCCCGCGCAGCGGTTGTGAGGCTGCCTTACGTTCTTAGGGTCCCGGGTTCGAATCCCGGTAGGAGCAAATGTTTGTGTGATGAGCATGGACATTTGTTTCCGAGTCATGGATGTTTATATGTATAATAAGTATGTATTTACAAACAAAAAAGTATATATGTAGTAGTATCAACTATCTGGTGTCCACGACACAAGCCTCGTTGCTTAGTGTGGCACCTAGATGGCGCTGTGTGTAATGTCCAGCGATATTTATTAAATTTATTATTTGACAGTCGTTAAGTAGTCAGTGGCCCAAAAGTCTGACAACCAGTCTTATCAACTGGTATCGTATTACCCAGTACTAACTGGGTAGTGGAGATTAGGTAGGCAGTCGCTCCATGTAAAATACTGGTATCCAGCTGTTTGACTGGAAGCCGACCCCGATATAGCAGGGAGAACGCTAGGCAGATCATGATGAGATACTGCTAACCTGCACCATCCCACTGCTGGGCACAAACCTCTCCCATGACTTCCAGTTCTTCCGATCCAGTGCCAATGTGAATGATCACTGGTCATTGGTTTTATCCAGCCATCTAAAATAAATGTGGTGCCTGCCAGCAAAGTTAGTAACAAAACCAATTGCTCATAAAAATGAGAATTGTCAAGACAAGACAGGTCATAACAATATTTAAAAGACACACTCAAAAAAAAGTACTTGGTTAAAAAAAAAACCAACAACCTGACTTTTCAGTTTTTTTCAGTCGGGTTTTTTAGTTTTTTCAACTACTTTTTTTTATTTTCAGCTTTATGAAAGATTTCACAGACGATTAAACCTTTTTTTATTTATTACACAGTGTGTTTGATGGTTATTTTAATAACTTTAAATCTTTAAATATCCTAAACTGTTATTTAAAATGAAAATGGAACCTTAAAATCATTTTTAAATACTTATTCAACGATACCCCACTTGACGTAGTTCGTAGAGTTTTTCTTTTTTCATTTTGACAATATGGCGTCTGTTTGTCAATTGCCATGTGATTAATAACACTCGCAAGGTTAATACGAATCGATTAACGTAAAAATCATTAAAATCGGCCTACACGTTTGGTCTCTACAACGCCACATAGACACAAACATACATAAACTGATAAACACATTACCCTCCCTCAGTCGGGTAAAAATGGTCATTGAATACAAGAAATTAAAATACAAAAGACTGTAATAACGACACACAATAAAAAGACAAACTGCAAACCAAATGAACAGCTGACTGCCCGATAAAAGCGAACAAATAATAACTTAAAATTACAGTACTGAACGACGCTGTAAAATTTTAATTGTAACATTATTCTCCTTTGAAAAGCAATTCCAGTGTACTGAAATGAATATTAAACAAGAATTATTCTGTAAAGTGATATAATGGCTACTTTTATTCAGCTGAACTGTTCTGTCCTTTTGTTAGCATTTTGTTTCGAAACTGGGAGCTATAGAAATTAACTTCTGTTTTTTTTTCTAAAGTTCATATGGCTTGGGATTAGAACTTTGTATTGTTCAGTTATGATGTATGTACTACCGATTTCATTGACGGTAGACCGCTTTTCAACCTTATTGCAAGGCTTAAGGGTGAAAAATTGCAGACCATCACTGAACGCGGGAGTATTTTAAAGATGAGAACTTGACTAATCCCATGAATTCTCATTAAAACTTTCTGTACCAAGAAAACATTGCTCTCGTGGTCGCGTTTTTTCCTTTTCTGTTTTACCATCATCTATATTAAGTTGTCTTGTTTCATCAGAAACACGTAGGTGGTCAATTTTGGGTGTAACAGTCATAACTATTCCTTTTCAAATCTTTTTTATTTCATTATTATTGGATGGTGGATGATTATTGTGAGCTTTGATCACTTTATCAACCTTATGTTAAGAAGTGATTTGGTCAACTATATTATACGTCAAATTTTTCTAATGATAAAATATTCATGCTTCTACTAGTTGTTTTTCTAAGGATCATGAGCAATAGATCTGTTATGCCGTCCTCTCCGGGACAAACCTCCTTTGATACCGCGAGGTCACACTTTAAAATTAAGATTTGCCGTGTAGCAAACTGAACAACTTTCTCTATGGGACCACCATCGAAATCGTAAAAAAATAATCAGCTGTCCTATACAAAATTTCAATACCTACTCGACCCAAATGTATGGGACAGCTGATTATTTTTTTACGATTTTGATGGTGGTCCCATAGAGAAAGTTGTTCAGTTTGATGGTCCGTACCACAGTATTCCATTTGGTTATACCCTTTCTGTTACACGCTGTATACATCATCTCATATTATTTATTACTAGCCGTGTCCCGCGACGAAATTACTATAAAATATTACTTCCCTGTTTGAATCAGATTTGCTTAACAATTTTAAGGGTTTTATATTATTATTTTTGAACCCTAATTCTTTTTTTTTTATAAAAGAAACATGTTATTCCTTATAACATCAGCTTTTTGCCAGTAAAAGTCGGCCCAGGCGTTTTGGATTTAACCGGAACAAACATACAAATAAATAAATAAAGTAATAAATACCGTATATTCTTTCATATGAATTTAGTCAAGTTTGAAGCAGACACTTCAATTTTATTATTTATTTGGATAGATTATTTTCATTGGTGTGAATCCATTTACTTACTTACAGCCTTGTTTTTACAGTTTATGCATCGTGATAACCGTTATTGATCTTCTCGCCTTAAACATTCCAGGTTTAGTTGAAGCAGAACCTCTCATGAACCATGTCGACGGTGACCATGATGACCACAAGCACACGTCATCGATGTACATCGAAGATTATCTCTGGAACGGACAGAAGCCTGGAGTACAGAGGTGGGTGTCCAACCAGTTTCTATTACGTTTCTTTTACTGTCTATTGTTGGCGGTTGGTTTATCTTGATGATGTTGTGGTGTCGGCGAAACTTTTGGATAAAATGTTGCTATCGTTCAAAGTTTTGATTTAATTTAACTGTTAATTAAAATACAACTCAAAGTTTAATTGTACATTGTGCTCAAGCTTTTGTGTTTGGTTCCCTGTCTCTGAAATAAACCAACTTTATCCAACAAGATGACAAATAACTTAGTATAACATTAACATTCTGGAATGTTTCTGCAGAATTTGCAAATTCTACGAAGTTCTGTAAAAACATTTCAACCTTAGCTTTAGCTTCTCACATTTCCATAAAGACCAAAGCTTCCCATATCTTCTAGTCTACTTATAGATTATTTCATATTTTATCATTTTTAATAAACAAGGTGTAAACGAATCCTTCACGAAGCTGTCAACCAAGCAATCATTCATTCATCTAAGTAACTATAAGCAAAAAAATGTTGCTGGGAAACGACTTTTTTTGGGGTGAAAACTCACGGTTTACGGTAGGACTCAATGTAACGCATTAAAAATATTCTGCTGATGGATGCATTGCATTGGGAGTCGTGGAGGTATTTTAGTAAAGTTGTCTACTTATTTTTTTTTAAACTTGTGAAAATGGTGACACCCAATATCTCCGTAACTAAAAGGTTCCCAGGTATAGTCCAGAACAAAAAAAAAACGCAACGACGAGAACAAATGCCATTCAACTTCGTGAAGGGTCTTTTAACACCAATTATTTCATAATATTATCCGCATGCTTTTTAACTTGACACTCAACAGTAAAGTCATAGAGAAACAGTCTATAACCATCTACTATTACGATGTGTTCATTGTCACAAAAATGCTTTGCTTACGCTAAAGCAGCAGCTTCTTTGCAAATTGAGTCATTATCAGAAACATCGAAATTATTGAGTTTCGAAATAACACCTTCACCAAATATATTGAAAACACTGGATCAAAATTAACACACAATTACAATTATAAAACTGTTTCGTTAAACTCCGTGAGAATCCGGACATGTACACTGAACACAATAGTTTTATATAACACTTTATTATATCAACCATTAGATCTTGTACATAATCTCCTTGTAATGTATAAAAATGTAAATAAAATAATCCCAAAACTTTTTCAGGTGAAGACAATTTTTGATAATTTTTATTTTTTTCTAAAATTGCTATAGCTTTCAAATTTCTATGTGTTTAGCTTTATGTAACTAACCTGGTTATGGAGGAAACTGTTTCTATTAATTTTCTTATAATACTAACTGTTTTATTGTAATGGGCTCTTACATCATCATTTAAAGATAAAATATTTTCTGCTACGTTTATTTCTTTTAATTAACAATACCATTTTCACAAACACACACACTTTACTATAATAATGTATACACCAATTCCGTATTAATGACAAATACATCTGACAAACTTAGATGAAAAATCTAAAATTTGAATTTGACCGCTCCTTTCTGGTCCGTTTGTACCACAACTCACTAAACGCGTTTAGCGTTAAGCACATTTAAAATATCGTTCCATCATGTCGTCCTTAAACGATTGACAGAAACGGAACTATGTTTCATACGTTTAACAATACACATCTGCGGTGCAAGCGGGCCTTAGTATTTTAATGTCAATTAGATACTTATTTCAGTTAAAATAATATCACTTTTGAGATTTTATGAGCTTAAAAAAAAATTTGGCTTCATCATTATTTTAACGAATATTTTGATGGCTAAAATATAAGCATTTTGCAAGCAGTTGTTTTAAAAGCCCAATAAATTTCTCTATTGATTGCACTCAACCAATAGAGAAATTCTCTATATGAACTCAATCAGACAAGAGTTTCCTTCACGACCGTGTTCTGCCCCCAATTCTTTACTCAAAGCCTTTCAAAGCAGAACAAAGTCTAAATTTCGTTTTTGATATTTGCTTAACATAACTCCTCACGGTGGCGGTGTCTAGGCCGAGTAGATTTAGTTCAAAACAACTAACATTAGTACGGAATGACAGCTAGATTTTTTAATTACTCAATGTGTCCTGCACTTTTGTCGATGTGAACGTTCATTGATAATGTTTTATTAGAACCTGTATGTCGATGTATCACCACACTTGAACACTGGAGTTAGTTGTGAGGGCACAGGGCGGCAGCCCGCACTCTGTCGGTCCTTCTAGACTCTTCTAGGTTTCGACATCCTAACCTCACCATTGCGAGCTTGACAATTATTTGAAGCATGTCTGTACTACTAACCCGGCTCGGCGCGAGTCGTTTCTGTTGCCACATCATCATCACAGACAACAACACCAGGCGTCTAAGACTTAAATGGAATTTTCCAGAAAATCGACGTTCCGTAACGCGCTATCGGCCCTCATATCCAACGGGGAGGATCGTAACAAAGATAATAGGAAACGTTACAAAAGCGAGTACAAAAAGAAATTTAGACCGTTCTCTCAATACGTGTACGAGGCGTCTAAAGGGACATTTACGAAATGCAGGGGGAAAGGGAAGGCCAATGAGGAGGCGAGCGAGAGGATGCTGGGCGGGGATGCGGGGCAGGGGGTTTCGGGGGTAAGCGCGGGGGTAACAGCGGGCGCGGGGGCGCGGGCGGGTGGGGTAGCGGGAGCGGGGGCCGGAGAGGCAGGCGAGGACAGCGCCACCACGCTGCGTGCGGCCGGCCTGCAGCCGCTGGGCCTGGCCCAGGGTGACTCCTGGTACCGAGAGGTGCTGGACCTGCGCAAGCGCGCCGGCGAATACAAGGTCTGCGCCTGACACATACTAATGTAATACCTGAGAATAGGTCCCGAGCATTAAATGAAACAAAATTTTGATTGGAACGATAATGGACACAGAACAGAGAAGTTTTCTTTCGAGCCGGAAACCGCAGTTCAGGTTTGGTGCAAACAAACGTACGTACTTATACCTAAATTGTAACGGTAATATAATTTTTACAAAATAACTAAACCATCAATATAATAAATCTCCTAAAATTTCTCTGTGCTATGCTCCCAAAAAAAACACCTATCTAAAAAAATTCTAAAGTTAGTCCTAAACTAGGTAGGTTCCATCAGTTATCATGAAATTCAGACACATTCGAATCAAATGCTTTACCATGATCATGCTTGGTATTCAATATTGGCAATATTTCGACAGTACCGCGGCTGGGGGACAGAAATGGCGCCAGAACACATCACTCAGCTTTACAATAAGCAGATCGAACTCTGGTACCAAGTGTCCCGCCGATCCTCGCTGTCGGCCTTATCACTAGCTTCCACAAATCACAAGTAAGTGATGCACTAAGCGATTGGCTTCTACGGCTCGAAGGACCAGTTCCAAAGATCAACGCATTCCAAATTTACTGCAAACATTTAGGGAACGGTAGATACGGATTGGATTTGGATTAGAATTGCGTCATAATAATTAACTGCAATGATAGTGTCAAATGATTATCAAAACCATAGGATCTTTATGGATATAATTTCAAGGAGAGGCCATCTGGCAGGTCGTTTAATATCTATATTTATATATGCAAAGGATATAATTGACCGCTATACGTAGTTAGAGACCCTAGTTAAATGCGGGAATACTGTTATTATAGAATTCCAAAAAACTACATGGCTTGATGTAAAAAATTGGTCCAGAACACATAAGCTTGAATTATTTGCAAATTCTGGTCCTTCGAGACGGATGAATCAATCAGCTTTTATCTAATCATAAGTATATTTAGTGGCAATAAGGCTGATGCAATCAAAGAATGGCTTGAATGGCGGATGGAAGCCATGGTATACCATGCTATTAGTAGCGTAGATATCAACAGCCTTTTTAGTTTTATTTTAGGGAGGTGAGTGAGGAGCAACAATTTGGTCCTAGGGCTGGTAAGTTCAAAAGCAAGAAAAGGATGTTTGGGCAGTTTGGATTACATTGAGGTCATTGCACAAGCAAGTGTGAATATTGCACAGCAACTACTATACAAAATTGAAACAAGATAGAACGAGAGAGAATAAGAGAAGAGATATTGATTGTGAACCAAAACTTACATTTAAGTCAGTTCGTCTTCTTAAGCCAAATCATTTCCATTTCAGGGCACTGCCTCGCGACGAGAAGGATGGAAAGGAATCCAAGGGTCACTCCCCGAAGAAGTTCAGATCGTTCAGGTCGGCGCCTCACCAGTCGATTCACGCGAAGCTGCAGGAGACGAAGGCGCTGGAGCGCTCGCCTCATAAGACCTCGCCCCAGAAGCAGAGGAAGAAGCTGCAGGGGCATAGCTTCGATGAAGGCGCTACCCAGGATGGTTAGTTCGACATAGTGTTAATTTTTTCTGAACCATTTAAGTTGAAGTACTCGTACACTTGACGTATACAAGTATAAAAATGCTGAAGAATTTGTTTATTTGAACGGGCGAATCTCAGAAACTTCCCGCTGGATTTGATAAAATCTTTTTGTATTTGATAGCTCAATTTTCGATTAAGGTTATGGGCTATTTAATATTGCGCTTCAACTCTTACGAGCTGAGTGGCGGGGGACAGCGCGGGGCACAACTAGTAATAATGATAATGACAACGAAATGAAAGTATGTTATAGGTTACACCTCTGCCTAACCCTTCGAGGATTACACATTATGTAGAGAGAATTTTGTGTTTTGATAATAACAAATATGACATAATACTTATCCATCAAATAACAGGGGAGACGTACTTTAAAAATTCTTTGATGACAGTCCGTTCCCTTCCGTTCGTCTCCAAAAACCAAAACCAAATTATAGCTTGTTACCAATATGCAATATGTAAAATAACTAATTGATAAACAAAACAAAAAGCACGCATTTTCAACCACACAACCTAACCTAACTTGCCAAAAATCCTAACTCTGAAATCTTTCTCTGATTTTCCAGGAGCGAAGACAGGAGATAACGCGGCCTTCAGGTCCCCTCGGCGGCGGCCTCGCTCAGCTGACCCAGCGCCCGCCGCAGCGCATATTAAGCTTCTTGCCAACGGGCATGAGCCTCACCCGGCGCCTATTAAGCCTACTGGTAAGAAACACGCTTTTGCTGTCTGTCACCATCAAATGATGAACATAAGACTTTAATATAACTTAGATCTTCCACCAAAAACTCTTATAACTAAAATCTTAGACTGCCTTCAAACTGCTTACTTTTTATGGGGATACTCGTATCTCGATAATATGCTAATCTTTTAGCTTGTTCTTTTGAATCTTAATGGTCTTAAAATAGGTGCTGGTGATATTAAATGTCCCAAATATATATGACCAGGGCATTTTGTGTCCAAAAGGATGCAAGATTTGAAACTATCTTTGATTTCTAATCCACCAATGGCATCTGCTGATATCCGTGAAGGAGATCCAATAGTTTTATGATGATTTTCAGATCTTTGAGGGTTTTATCTTGTTTTATCTAAGTGATAAAAAAGCAGATGCAACTACCACTATAAAGACTAGCCTATCCAAATGGTTAAATAAACGTAAAAGTTAAAGTTCAGGAGTAAATCTTAGTATAGCAACATGCATACTTACCGTGTCAGGTTTTAAGCTGTCGGTAAGTAAAGGTTAGTTATCATAACTAACATGATATCTGAGAATCATCAAGTGACAGTTCACCAATTTATTTTTCATTATCATTAGAAATAGAAACTCTTACTTCCCTCTGTGCAGAAGTTCTGATACGTTAGCAATATCAGAGTTTGCACACTATAGTCACCAATATTACAAGCTACAACAGAAATAGGCTAAAACTCCTGATGCGATGCTCATCGTATCAGGCTAAGTAGTAACCTTTCTGTTTCTATTTTCTACTAGATTCTATGTCCATAGAAGTCTAGATTATTGTAATGAGCTAATCGATGTGTGTACTAATCTGTTGTATTCCTGCCTGATGCCTGTCCCCTGTCCTGTGTGGCTAATTTATGAGAATGTGGCTCTCAAAGCATAGTTAATTTTAAAAAGATTAAGACCATGCTTCTGAATTCAATCAATTGATGCTACTGCACCAAAATGGCAAATAAACCTTTGGAACCAAAGGCATACATCAATGAAAATCCAAAAAATCAATTTAAAAAAAATCCTTTTTTTAAGTTTGAAAAAAACCCAAGAGCCGATTCTCAACAGCCAAAAAAGTAGAACAAAAAATACTTTCTTCTGTAGGTTTGCAGTTGAATAGAGGAAGTAGTAATAGAGTTAGGTCGACATCAAGGGGCGGACGCTCTCCGTCAGCGCCGAGCAAAACTGGGGCAACTGGGGCAACGGGGGCAACTGGGGCGACAGGGGCAAACGGGGTTCCAGGCCGAGGCCGCCGCAGTCGAAGCGTGTCCAAAGTTGGCATAAAGTTGGGTGCGTAACTATACAGGTGACAGTTAAGTTGCGTCGACGCTCTATGTTCTAAAATGATGCTTTATAGCCCGTGGCTTCTGTCTTGGTCTATTACGATTGGCTATTGATCTGTTTGGCCTACTGTGGCTTGAGAATTTATGTGTTAATTGGTTTTGCTGTCTCTTTCTTAATTGAAATTTGTGTTTTTATAATTTGATATTTAAAATGTATTTATTTAAAATTAATTTCGATTGGTCAAGAGATAGTAAAAGCATTGATTTGGAAATTTTGAGAATATCAGTTTGAAACATAGTCCTATTCTGAGGGGTCGCAATCAGCACCTCCACACAATGCCCTATTGCCCAGCTGTCATGTTCAATATTTGCCCGCTGGGGAAAAGTGGGCATTCTTACCCAAAATGCCCCACAAAAAAGGGAATATGTTTTAAACTTCGTGGATTGAAGCTTCCGTGTTTTCTGTGAGCTTTATTTTGTATGTTATTTGGTTAGTGCGTCAACGCAACGTCTGATCACTGAAGAACGCATTGGCACCGACAATAGGAATGGCTTGTCACGTCACAAGGTGTGGTTGTATGTCCGTATCGTCCGTGTGGTCACCTTGCACACCCACTAGTAGCTGTACAAGTTTCCAAATTAGACTCAAGAGCAATTTTAGAAATGCAAAATATGATAAAGTAACTAATTTTATAAATAAGTCTCGATTTCAGCCCTGACAAAGTATTTTTAGGGCACATAAGGTATGCAACAAGAAATTCTTATTTTAAAATTCTAAAAGTATTAAACCTTTGTCAAAATTTATAAAACTTACTTCGAAAAAAGAATTCCAGCAATATTGGTCCAATATGGTAAGTTCGAGCAATCCGGCCCCGAAGGACCTCTTTTCGGGGAAAAATAAATCCCTAGATAACGTGTGATAACAGGAATATTAACAATAACAAACTGTATTTTATTATTGCAACTTGTTAGAATTTTAAACATAAAAAAAAAAAAACAAATTGCTGGTTTAGGTATAATTAGGTGCAAAATATAAAAGTTTCCTGTGATTGTCTATTCAGGACGTATTTCACCAATGGAACTGAACGCGATCAGCAGTTCTAAAACTGCGTTCAAGAGCTGTCAGAGTCAATATTCGACAACAATGGTGACATCGACAGCTATTGAGTTAAAATGTGCTGATTGCAATGAGTTTAATTGATGTAATTCGACCTTAGAGTGGTGTATTTACTTAGAATTTTTGTTCTAAAAAAAAACCTAGTGTTTGATAATGTTTTAATTTGCATGCAATGTGTTACATTTACTTAGATTCAGCTGATTGGCAACTTTCTGAATGTTTGTTAAACTAGTGATTGTATCTAATCTTCTTTCAAGATATTATTTGTGTATACAGATTTTTGAGATTTTGTTCTTATGTTTATTTATATTATGTACAAAAATCTTATTTTCAAATATCGTTCGTATCTAAATTAGAAATTCAAAAATTAAAATTCAAAGTTTTAAAACCGTAGGCCCACCAAAACATACAAAAAATGGAACTTTACTGTCCAACTTCCATTCTATAAACGGGTTACAAGTGCCAGAAAAGATTATCTTTTAAATTGGCTAGAACAGCCTACAAATATTGTACACCCATATTATTTAACACGACAAAATCAGGACTTGCCCTGATGTCTTATTCTGAAATAGTTTCTTAAAAAAGGATAGAGTAAATATAATTTAAAAAGTCCACAAAAAAAATAAAAATTATTTATAAGTATTATATTATATAAAATAAGTATATACCGTAGCTGTAGCTACCCTTTACTATCCTCTCCGGTTCCCAATGAATGGACCACTCCATTATGTCCTCCCAACACTTAATAATTTAGTTTATTAAATACATTTACTTGCACCACAAATCACTAAATGCGTTTAACACTAAATATATTAAAAAAAAAAAAAAATGTCGCCTGACATTACACACATCGCCATCTAGGTGCCACACTAAGCAACGAGGCTTGTGTCGTGGACACCAGATAGTTGATAATACTACATAGATAGTTAATATACCTATATATATATATATATTCATAATTAGTATAGTGGTCGCAAGCGTGACTGCTGAGCAAGACACCCAGGGATCGATTCCCGGGTCGGGCAAACTGTTTCCCGGGTTTTCTATCAGAAATTTTTCAGTAGCAGCCACGGAGTCTGATTTATGCCCGGTTGATGGCAATAAGCTCGCCCCGTATCACATGAGACTTGAAACAAAACTGGCGAAATTTGGATGCACTATTTGGTACACCTCTACCCAACCCTTTCGGGACTACAGGCGTGATCTTATGTTATGTTTAAAACATACTTCTGTCTCTGTCATCCTGAAATGATTGACAGACACAGAACGAGGTTTTAATTACGTTTAGGACTAAACGCAGTTAGTGCTTGGTGGTGCAAACAGGCCTTATTACGGTGTCATGTAAGATATTAATTAATTTATAATTAATGTTTTCACTACAATGGTTTGATAGGCACTTGAATTTATATCCTGTGGTATGTATCGTTACAGTCGCCTAAGTATGTAAGTCCATTTTTTTTTACAATATTAATGGAAGCTATCGCTTTTAGCTACTTTTACATTCAAAGTTATCAAGAGATTTTTGTGTCCGTCGCTTTAAATGTACAGCCTTTCATGGTTATACTTTATTATATACTTCTAAAAGTGCTAACGGAATCCCTGGTCTATTGATGATAAAAATCGGACGTTTCTGATTGCTATTGTTAATTGTAATAGGTCTCATAAAAGCGCGCTGCACATCCCAAATCCACTGTAGATAGAAACTTACTTCAAACAAGTCCAAATAATTTTGAGATATTTCATCGTTCTCCTGCCCTTATCCTGAGTTATTTGTGGTCGGCGCATCATGTCTTCTTCTTCCATACTTCTCTATTATCGTCATCTCATCAGACACCTCCTTTCTAGCCATATCATCCTTCACACAGTCCATCCATCGTTTCTTTGGTCTTCCTCTACTCTTATAGCATCTACATTCATACTCAACATTTTCCTCATTCCTCCACATCACATATCCATACTACGATAACCGATTACCACACAACTTCTCAGTCACCGGCGCCAGTTTCAGACTTCCTCTTATGTACTCATTCCTTAGTTTATCCATTTCCGTTACACCATACTCCTCCTTAGCACATCCCCATCTCGGCCACATGCAAATTTTGAAATATTTATGAAGGGCATTTTGTTAGCTTTACTGGCCCACTGCTGGGCAAAGGACTCAACCAATTGTTGCCATGGTTGAATCTTGGGTATTTCTATGATAAGACGGGTTTTCGATGAGTTTAAAGACTTTTTTTTTTACTTTCTTTTATTAGTTTGAAAAGAATAAATTAGGTGTTTTTCTATTAACTTTTGAATGCGAATACAAAGTTTTGTGTCCCTGCTATTAACCGTCGAGGGGTTCTCTCGTGAGAAGACGATCCTGGCAACAGGATGAAGACACCAGAAATAAACATGTGTGCAAAATTAAAGCTCAATCGGTTGGGGGGAACTGGTTTGAATTTGACTAATATATACTAAGCCGGTTAGCTAGCTAACTAACTAACTATCAAAGCAAATTAAATTAAAGCCCATTTTATGAGACTTTAGTATACCTACGTTAATTCTTACAGTAAGTTCGGTTGTTTAAAATATTTTCGGGACTGCTATTTTGACCTTGTATTGACCCGTCCGACGCGCGCTTTCCCCCCAAGGCATCGGTAACGATACACATCACCAGATTCCCCTCACCACCAAAAACTTACCAACCAAATTTTCCAGACGACGAGATTCCCTCGCACCGCAGCGCTTCGGTAGCGAAGGATCACTTCTTCGACGACTCTCCCGTGGTGAAGTCGCCCCCTGAACCAACCAGGGTTAAGTCTCCCGAGCAGATGAACATGCGTTCGCCGGACCCAGTGAACTGGACTGTCCCACTGGACACCGGGAAGACGTTCACTGTCACCCAGAATGTGAAAAGCGGTGAGTGTAGGACTCTCCTCAGATTGGGCGGAAAGTGTAGTTAGATTTAAAATAGGAATTAAGGTGGTGGAACTGGTTTTACGAATGTACTAAGAAGAATATTTCGTGGAAAATGTTTTTTTTTTTGTTTATGGTATCTGACCGACCTTCCGAAAAATATTTAAAACGTGTCGAAAATATCCATTCTTCGTGAGGTTCGTAACCTTTGTCGTTGATTAAATTTCATGGTAATTAAGAGCTGATATTAGTGAGCTTCAAATTAATGTTGTTTAGGGAGGAGAAAATATATAGGAGAATTGAAAAACTGTTGAGGATTATATCGGTATGACTGAGTTAGGAAATAATAAAGCTAGTAACATAATTGAATAACAATAAATTCCCTTCGTAAGATTAGTTTCACTTTATAATGTACAAAAGAGTATCTTTTTCTCTTTGTAGGTAATTTTTAGATTGGACCTACTTATGGTGATGGTGTTGCCATGTAAAAAATCGCACTTTCTTTTCGATTCTATCAACGTTTTACGATTAAGATGCTCTTAGAATGAACAGTATTCTAAACTTAAATATAAGATCATTGACTTGTTATAATATTGTAGGTAAGCTCTAGGAAATAATTTTGAAGATCAAATTATAAGCCATCACACTATCATGTCACAACACTGGTAGCAAAAAGGTTCATTGTCATTCAACCATTTTGAAGTGTGACCACCCTAGTAAGGAACAAGTAGAGCTTGCAACACCGACACAACTGAACACAATAAAATCATGGGCATTGATACGAAATAGAGGAAAACACTCATTAAAATTCTGATCATCGAACATTTCACATCTTTTGTTCGTACACAACAAGTGTTTTATTTAATTACTGTTCTAAATCCAACGAAATTGATACAGGCAACTTGACACTTCACAGCAAACAAAAAAAAACAATGAACAATTTGACATTATAGGCAAAAGTTTATACCTTTGCCCAAAAAAAGTGTGAACTGGCAGTTTCCGTGGACATAGAACGTAACGTTAGTTCACTTCATCCTACCATACAACTCGCTCACCATTTCAGATGAGAGCATTAAGCGCCCTAGCTCTGAGTTTAAGGGTGGCTCCGTTGCCGAAGAAGCCACCGTGAAGCCGGCAGGTACGACGAACACAGCCACCGCCTAGTCCATCGGCCATACACGTTTTAATGAGTGTGACAGACCATGCGACAGTGAACTCTATCCACTAACAAATAGAGTTCACTATCACATAAGCACGACACACGATCGACACCAGAAAAAATATATAATCTGTTTTATATTATATCTATTGAATAGTTCATGATTAAATTGTGTTACTCCAATAATTGAGATGCTTTTATTTATTTTGACCGTACTCCGCTGAGGCGTCGAACACGTATGTATTCACTTGTCTGTGTGTGTCTGTTTCGATGTTTGCGTACACTGTCACTGTATGGCACCTGAATTCTTATTGTTTTCCCATGTCATAATAATCGTTCACTTTTGCATGCTGCCTGTCCTTCTGTCTATGGAAAACCTTCGGTGTATGCTTCCATTTCATGAGAGTAGACTTGTTAGACTCATAATGGCCTATTTGTCAGTTACAACGTTTATGAGCTAGTTAACTAGGAAATGTAGGTCTTATGTACTTTGTTAAATGTATATTCTTATAAGCATTAATATTGTTACTGCATATTCATGAAGATTTTTAATAAAAAGAATAGTTTGCATGTCTTCTTCGTTTAAAAAGAAATTAGTCGAGCTAATTATTAGCGTTTAAAAGTTTAGAAAAGCAATATACGCATGATCTCTTGTTAGGGTACTCAAATATTAGACGGGAGCATGTAATGGGTGGAGTAAAAGAGTTAAATGACAGACTGGAGATAAAAAAACCAGTCAACAGCTTATTAATATCCTAAATGCCTAATACATTAGGTATTTAATATTGGTGTCCCATAAGGAAACGTAGGTGAGTAATAAGAAAAGATGCCGAAAGTAAAAGTTGAGCACCCTACAATTACAGGCTAGGAGATATCTCAACCTGTCAGTCTTTCATCCTCCTTTCTTAAACTACTTACTAATAAATGCAGTATCATAGTATTTTGCTATAAGATCCAGATTTAATGTAAAAAAGGAGAAAAAGGGTAATGAAAGATACCTTGTATGTGCTTAATTGGTGTATACTGGGAGTTACAAAATGTAAAAATATTACTAACTTGAATTAACTAACTAACATAGAAATATTGTTTAAACTCTGTATTAGACAGTTACCTATTAAAAATTAAGCACAAAACTTTTGCAACTCCCAAAAACTTTGATCACAAGGGCAAATGACTAAATAAAATTTAAACTGTTCCAGAAATCGCTCCAATTCATCACCAGCAAATGTCGCCAATACGTTCACTGAAAAAGAGCGAATCGCCCACAAGCCTCAGCAAGCGCACAGACAAGACACCAACTACCCCGATTAGCCTTACCCCCATCGATGAGACCAAGGCCTTGGACATGAACAAAGTAAACGGAATAACCGGAGTAAATGGCGTTAACGGCGTCAATGGAGTGAACAGCAATGATATCACCCCGGAAACCCCAACCGGAGAACCAATCCAAGAGAAGGAACTCATCAAGAAGTCGACTGAAGCTACCCAGATAGCTCCTGGAGTGGTTGATACCAATGTGGTGAATGAGACTCCGAACACAGGTGGTCTGACCGCCTCGGAGATATTAGACAGAGCCCGCACGAGGTTCGATAAGTTCTGGGGCAAAAAGGAAGAGGACAACGTTTAGTTTTGACGTTAGATTCGCTTTTCTCCGTCGATTGTGGCTGAATGGAATACCAATGAAAATGTTAATGTTTATTTGTATTCCCGGTTAAAATAATTGCTCCTTAGTATTCAACAAATAATTGTCATAATACAAATAAATGTTTAACAAACTATTAAAGCTTTATACTTAACGATCTTAGATAGCTAATTTTGATTCCAAATAGCCACAATTCTCAGTAAGAAAAGTCAAAAATCAATAAAAGTAGGGAAAAATTAAACGCAGTGTTTAAAACGGAATAAAAATATGAAAAAAAGCTTCGCTTTATAACGACGACTGTAATAATATGTATTTACTATTATTTGATATTTATTATCATAATAAAATCACTGTCTATTTAATAGGAGTGTGGTGGCTTGTGATAGTAGTAATGATGACGACTAGATTAATATTATTATATTTATTTATTATTGAGATTTATTTAATTAATTTATTGTATTTATAATGATGTATGACAGATGTTCGATTTAAATATTTTTAGGATAAACCCCAAAATAATCTTGTTGAAACTTAAAACTTGGTACCTACACTATTTCTTTCCAATTGCTGTCCTGTTTTACTTAATGTATTTTAATGAAAATGTTAAAGCGTAGGTAAATATTAATTAACGTTAAACTTTAGTACATATTACCTGAGATTATTTTATAAAAATATTTTATTTCTACAGCTTTACATGCAAAGCTTAGCCCCAACGTATTTAAACTCTTTTAATTTCAATTAAACATTCCAAACGTGTTAAGTTACGTTCCACCAAGCATTCTACTGATTCAACTTAATAATAATTCGTTCGAAAATCAAAAAGGAATATTTATTTCAAGTACAATAAAGTTAATTTCATTTCTATTTTCTGATCGGAATGCAATTAATAATTTCATAATAAAATACAATAAACAAGGGCAAAGTATACATAACATAATTGAAAGCCGTCCATGTAGTGTTTATTGGCGAAAATTAATTTTAGTTGTCAATGCAGTTTTCGAAATAAGCTGATTCTTAACGCATTTGACACTTAGCCAATCACAGCGCATATTATACATGTCATTGGATTTTGGCGCGAAACTAAACTTTAATTAGAGTGGAATTATAATAAAAATCTGAATAAAATGGAAATATCACGAAAGTCATGTCGTTTGTGTCTGACAGAGACCGAATTCAACGTGGTTCTATACAGTACTTTCGGCCGAAGAACTAACATGGTAGACAAAATCCTGGTTTGTCTCAAGATAGTGATCGAAGAAAGCGATTTTCTGAACACAATTTGCTACAAATGTGCCGAAAACGTCGAAAGGTATTACGATTTTGTTATGTTCATTAAGAAATCACAAAATAAGCTGGTCGAACCGCAGCGTAAAAAAGAAAACTCTGTCAATCGTCGTCTGATAACGTCGTACGTACGCGAACAAGTCTACGACGCAGCAGACTACACGTTCTCATTCCTAGACAACGAAGAGAAAAAAGAACCAAAATCATCTAGTCCCTTCTTTTCATATTTCTCGCCGCCAAATATGTTGCTAAAACGTTCTGAGGACGAGCCTATATGGAAAACGCCAAAACCGCGAAGGGAGGATATAGAAAAACCTGAATCAAGACAAAATGACAAACTGAAAAGACAATACAGGCCTGAGAGGCCACGGCATCATTCCAGAGACTTGTTTGAGTCCCAATCTCAAGATGTAGATGAAACCGATCTTAAGCCTTTAGACTGGAAATTAACCCCAGATGATAACATTATTAAAAGGGTCAGGGATAAATGTTTTGGACGATCTGATTTTTAGATTTTTATCTTTTAACCTATATTACACTTTAAACTCCACTAAGTAAGGTTGATTTTTTAATTATGTGACATAGAGAAACTTTGTGTTTGAATGTTATTATAGTATTTCATTAGGAGCCTATGTTATTAGGTTTTATATAAAGAATAAATTCCAATTGTATGACTTCATATCCTGTCGTAACTATTTTTACATTAAAAATATGATATTGACAGTGAGAAGTCACATATTTACAGATTGGCTAGCATTCTTAGGAAGTTTTTAAATTAACCAAAACTTTTAAACGACATAAACCTAAAAGTTGATTTTTTAAATTAACAATATGGAAGTTCCTGGCATAATAGTTATAGTTTTTAAATTGATATTAGCGATCCATAGTTAAAAACTTAAAAATAGTTCCTCTTAGATATTAGTTGTTCTGCTTGTCCAAATGGGGCTGGTATAAGGATAGTAACTCATATCATATATTATTAATTCACAGAGCAGGCAAATATTTCTTTTTAACAACTAAGTGACTACTTAACGGCACATCTTAGAATGGGATAAGCTATCTTTTCCCTTTCATTTACAGGTATTTCACCCTCGTCTATACTGTGTATTATTCATATTCCATTGCTAATTGTCTAATACCTAACTCAAAGGCGAAATATTTTGCAAATTAATAGTTAGAGCATTTTTTATTATTAATGTTTGAATATATAATGTTTTAAATCAAAGTGTAATATAGGTTTAATAGTTTGATAATTTTACAATGTCATTGTTAAGTTTGTTATATTAACTTATTAGAACTTTTAAACATTATTTATTATATTTTAATTTAATAATGATTTCTGAGGAATTCCATAGAGACAGGGTACTCCAAGGTCTTTATTTGTTATGCTTCTAAATATTGGTTGGATTGAGTGTAAATTTGAAATTATATCATGAAAACTTGCAATGGGTGGTCTAATTTCGTAGCAGCTAATATGTATTTCTGGTATTTAATTTAGACGCTGGCTGTTTATACCTTCTATAGGCCTACACTATGGTCAGCCTGCCTGCCTTCTCGACTACTAGTTCAAGTTATAAACACTACTGCAACAAAATGATTACCTACTTATGACATACAACAAATAACATGAAACACCACAAAAAGAAATGCCCATTGATTTGGAAGCTCATGCAAAAATGTATGGATTTGTATTGAATTAGTGTGAGCATCGTTTTGTAAGAAATGTACTCAATTGTGTAGAATGATATAAAGTAAAGGTAAAAATTAATATTTTTAGTTTAGTTCCTATCGAAGTCCATTCTCGCATCCTTCCATAAAATATTAATAGTTTGTTAAACGGAAATGTCATTATTTTTTAAAGCTTTTTGCTCCTAAATGTGGAGTTAAGTACTTCGATATAGGCATTCTACTAACTTTCCTGAAGCAAAGAATATTTGTAAGGAACTTGTTTCTAGATACTACCTACATTCCATCATAGCATCGTCTTCCCCTCGATTTCATTGACAATATGTTCTTCAACAGAGAAGGAATGAGCATTGAGCATTTTAATCTTCCATAGCTTAATGTTTCCAGAATCGAATGTTAGGACCTGCTTGAGCGCATGGCAAGTTCCCTTTAAATTAACATCACGAAAGGGATAAGCAGAGATCAAGAGATGATACTATTCTGCAGCTCTAATGGACAAAGCCATTTTCAAAGTACTTGATTAAACATACGGATATTCCATCAAAAATGTACCTACTGTAATCTAGAAATGTATGCTAAGTAAACTGTAAATGTATGTAATGGTCTGAACATTCTGGATGATTTTTGTTAATAGATACCTACCTGATTTTATGGCCCCAAGTTGGGACCCAATTGTTAATCAGTTATATAAATTGTTTTTAGATAAGTTCCTATAAATGTCTATTTGTTTTCGCACAAAATGTTTTATTTTCTTCTATGGTGTATGTATGAAGCCCTGCCCAGTAAGGATCTAGTAATAAATAGGTACTCCCTCAATAGCCGATAATGATTACAAAATTTTTAGCTTTGCTACGGGTTTATAATAGCGTGTGTTAATTTTCAGTTGTTAACATCAAAATGGACACATAAATAAAAATCTGAAAATGTTTTTGTGTTTTATTTAAGTATTTGCCTTTCGAAACTCATTGTCTACAGTTAGATCACCTCGACCATGACCGGTAATCGCAAGTATCTCGAATAGGTACTAGAAGTACTAGCTCAAAAATAAAGAAAACTTCCCCCCTTCCCCTCCCCTCGTCGGATGTTGTGTTGTGTGTTGTGGATGACCTTGACAGAGACCTTTTGTCAAAAATGTTTAGTTCAGGCTTTGATGACAGAAATATTACAATTTTATCCAATATTTTTATCGAAGGTCACAATCGATAGGTTCGCATTCTGCGAATTTTCAAACTGACTGACAAAGCAGGGTCAAAAAACTCTGACACCAGGTTAGGCACTAAGGGCAAACTCCGAAAGAGAATTCCATTTAAGGACCCAACTTACGACTACACATTTAAATTCACAGTGGACGATAAAATTCACCCTGTTAGCATCATCTGCCGAGCCTTTTCCCAACTATGCTGGGGTCGGCTTCCTGTCTAACAGGATGCAGCTGAATACCAGTATTTTACATGGTGCGATGGCCTATCTGACCTCCACAACCCAGTTCGTGCTGGTAGGACTGTTTGTCTGACTTTCGAGCCACTACCTATAACAACTGTCAAAGATCTACAATCGACAGCTGGAACCAACGGCTTAACGTGCTTTTCGTGACACGGAGGAAACTCGGTATGTAATGGGTATTGTATTAACGATGTTAAAATCAAACAATATATAAGAACAGTTAAATCCATGACTTTATTTCATTATCCATTCAATTCATACACATATCGTTACACTAGAGAAAATATTTCCTCGCTAAACATATTTCTCGTTTATTTATAAATCACATTTAACATTTTAAACGCTAAGTTTATATTTAAACTATTAATGAAGTACAATTTATTTTGTATGGCAGACTACGCAGTACATGAAGACTAAGATATGAAAGTATACTACAGCGCGATTCAAAAGCGGCGTTTCGGTCGCTCGTGTGGGCCTTATATGAACCGCTCGCTGCTACATCTGCTCAAATCGCGAGCAAATAGCTCATGTATGCTCAATTCCGTAACAATATAGATTGCTTTCATACAATTAATTAAGAAATAATTATGATATAATCAATTAACATAGTTTTCAATGTCGTGGTCCCGAAAGCAATTTATAAATACATAGAATACGCTCAAAAAGAATCTACAGAAAATTCATTGTTACATTTTGGTCTTCATTAAAAAAAATAGTTGCCATAGTAATTGCTCATAGCGCGTGAAATAAACGTTTTTATGGGTAATCATAATTCCACCCTGTGTTACCATGCACAAAAAACTAATTTTAGACTTAATTTACAAATAATAACCGATGAGTATTAAAAACAATATTTTTAACGAAATTAGTCTCAAATAATGTCCAAAAACATTTTTTAACGATTTTACGTACAAAATTGTCCTTACTATCAATATGGATGGGTTAAAAATTGATAAAAGGATACTTTGATTCAGAACTTGACATTTTAAAACATTAGTTTATAGTCTGTTGTGACAGAAAATTGGGAAAAGGTGCTTCACAATCTATTACTTCACGTATTATTTTATTTAATAACATGTCTGTAACAAACTATAAACTAATACCGTGTAACAAGAAAAGAGCTTTCTCAAATCATATTCGTTGTGGTATTTGTGATAAGCCGTTAGTCTCAAAACTTCATGAAACATGAATAGACCACTTATTCATTCTTGCAAACGTACAAGAAATAGACAAGTAGTCCATTCATAAACATTTTATTAAATAATTATGAACGGTCAGGGAAATTAATTAATGAGGAATCAACCTTAGGTCGTTTTTTGACGGTTGTATGAAATAGTTTTATCAAGGAAAATTGTTGAAATGTGTCAATTTGCTAAGCTATTAATTATTTACCTGACGTTATTTTTACAGTCAAAATTTTATATAATCTGAAATTATACATTTATATTCAAGATAGTTTTTTTTGACGGAATGTTATTTTTTTTCTAAATAATTTATTAATGAATGATTCTAATACATTTTTCTAAAATTTAAATTATTAGCTTCACATTGCTTTTAAATTATCTAATTCAATACAAACCAGATTTTTTTCTAACAGTTTTTTTTAACGTTATACATAATTAAATGAATATTTTTGTTTCATTTTGACAACAGAATATTATTTTAATCTTAACAAAACGTTTCATCTTTCGGAAGACAGTTATAGAGACCTCTATTTTGTATTTTGTATTATTTTTTTAGTATTTATTATTCGTCACTTTTAATAGTAAAATTACTCAGTTTGTAACATTTAACTTGTAGTTTATACAAGTGTATGATACCCCCACATGTTCACATTCAAGTCCCAGGTAATAGGGGTGACCCAATTACATAAAATCATGCCTCTAATCCCCGCTGGTTAGGCAGTGGTGTGCCTAATAGTACATCAACATTTCGCCAGTTATGTTAAGTCCCATATGTAATAGGGGTGATCCTACTACCCTGGCACAAATGTGGTTTAGGGCTGCTCCAAATAACATTATTAACAATTAATGTTACGAAAGGTTCAATGAAACCGATGGCGGACTGAACCCGACATCGGACTTGGACATATTATATATATTTATTCAGAACATATCCGTCAGAGTCCAATGTGCGCAATTAGTCCATACCGGTTCGACCAAACCTGGACTGAGTAAGATTATAAGGTGTTACAAAGTCTCAGAGGCTCTGACTATGGCACTGATATTCTTTAACTTACTGGAATGTTGGCTAACAAAGATATACTCTATATTGGGTAGACAGAAGTGTTAAATACGTTCATTAATTAATTGAAACAATAATGATTATATTAAAATAAACATTAGTTAAAAAAACGCAAAAACTAACTTTTGTCTTTTATGGTGTACACAAATATTAAGTTTTATTGAGAGGACAGTTGTTTGAGTTCAGGATAGTCTCTTAGTTTTTACTTTAAAAGAAAGAAATATATTTAGTAAATGATTATAATCTTTATACACCACACAAGACGAAAAAAAAACACAACAAAAAATCGGCTAAAAAAAACATTGCATTAAAAGATATTAAAAGAAAGCATTTTATCAAATATATCACATACGTCACAGGTGCTGTTCTCATGATTAACACTTAATATGTCGCTTGCAAGTAAAAGGAGGCAGACAGACTGGGTAGTGAACGACGAAAATGCACTTAGTTTTGCATTCAAATAATACAATGTCGAAATATCTATGTGGCGAAACTCCGCAGCCTTATCAGGTAATATGAAAAATAGGTGAATATAAAAAAAAAAACAAATTCGTTCACAGAGCCCAAAAAAATTCAACTCATATTAGAAATTCATATTTTTTTGCTATCTAAACGCCTACAGAGTGTTGCTAGCTAATTCAACTTGACCTTGTATGACCACCACAGATTATCAGAACGATCATTCGCCAGCCTGCCTGCACTCACAATAGAAAAGTTAAAATAAATTATATACAAAGAAAAGCGACTATCCCAGTGTCAAACCGTCAAACAGAACAAAACTAAAGCCTAAAAAATACAACACTACAAGCTAAAAAACTAAACTAAAAAATGAGATTGAATAAAAACTTACAATAAAAAACCAAATGATAATTACATCAGTGCGCGAACAAACTCCATGTTTTTGTAATAAATTTAGTTTAATTAAATAAAAATAAAATATTTTTTTTTTAGTTTTCACCCACGCCTCAACTTTGTAATACTGAAAAGCGACATTTACAAATTAAATCGCGGCTAATATTCGTGCTGGCAACACTTTGGGGGACGCCATTTTGAAAGCTTGTTGACATACCAAGACAATAGATATTTAATGTTTAGTTCTGTGGATCCAGTTGATAAATATCAGGAAAACCAAACAAAACTACCCCTGTCTTTGTGCCTAGCATTATCGGCCTGTAAAGTTCCCACTGATGGAACTCTGGCCTCCTCTCTATGAGTTGGCTGTACGCCACCACGCGGCCCCAGTGCGTGTAGGTGAATGTCACGTCTCTTCGAATTTTCGCAAAAAATAATTATCACGTTAACTTCATTATTTAATGACACTGCCCTGGAGTGTAAATGTGGTGCTGTTCCACCAACGACGGGGCACTTCATATTGTGTCCTGGGTGTCCTGTTGTTTGTTCATTACAGGAACTGATGGACGCTACTTAAGACGCACTAGTGGCTCAGTTCTGGGCCGACACAATTAAATTGCCATCGACATGCTAAGAAGAATCACAAGTGTCTTGATCATTATTTGATTATAGTCATACATTGAAAGCCAGCCCCCAAAGCTGCTACTAACACGAGAAATATCTAAATTTTACCTTTTATTTAACTAACACTATAAACAGTCTAAATGAAGCTTACATATTTTTTACAATAGTTTTTATATTTTTTTTCAATCACAACACTGAACGCCGGTTTGATACACTTATGAATATTTGATAATTCTTAGATAACCTTCACGCTTGTTTCCCCTACAGGGTAAGCAGGGGTGTTTGGCATATTTGTATTTCGCTAGTTATGTTATAAGACGCATGTAATAGAGCGAGCCTATACCCATTAACAACAAACAGTTACTTTAAATTCCCTCATAGAACATCATTATTTTCCTGAACCATTATTTCACCGGGTATCTTTGGATCGTAGGGAGTCGCGTTTGTGGCTACTAGACTAATGATTTGATACTGAAAGAATGATTAAATCTTCACAAGTGTTAAATGGTAGCTCAACTGAATCTGACACATTTTTATTAATTTAATTTTACTCTAATTACTTTTAGGACAGGCAGAGCAACTAGACTCTTTAAATTAATGTTTAATTGCGAAATAGAAATTAATGCAATTAGGATCCATTAAACAAGAACGCTTATCTTCATGGTTTTTTTAAAACAAGAAATGTCGTATTGTTAATAAGTATTCAAAAATTGGTCAGATTATAGTTATTCAAGAGTAGAAAAATACTTTATTGAAATAAAATATATGATGGGTTTTTTGTGAAATCATATGACTAGCATTACCCTTATTTTGGGTTCCGCAGTCGAGTTTAGTCTGTAACCCTGCCTATTATTTATCTAAATATCTATGTACACAGTCTAAGAAAAGTGTCGAACTACCCTCAAACCGACGTATAAACACGTACAATCATTAAAAGACATAGTAAACACATAACCCTTCTTTAACCTACTTCTCACTACTTGTCTCGCGACTTAATTATGTGCTTACCCCCTTATAAGCAGCCATGATGATCATAAGAACTGTTTTTGATATACAGTTGTTTATTTTTTTATACAGGGTGTTTATTAAAATTAGGCTTTTTGATTTAGTTTTAGAAGAAAATAGGAAAGATCATAATTATTAACATGAAAGTCCTGAGCTTACTGTATTCAAATGACAATAAGCAGAACCCATTTTAATTAAAATAAACACCCTGTATTTACAATCAAGCAAAGCTAAACATCTAAAAATACTATAGATGACGCTAAAATATCCCCCACCCATCAAAATCGCGACCTCACTAAAGTTACTTGACTTAAAAGCTTAATTTGACAGTGATCAAATTGATACATGTCTTTCTCACTCCCACTCAGTAGGTTCCCATAAATCTAGTGCCTCCTTTTAGTGACAGATATATGTTTGTCTCACTCGCACTTAGGTTCGATTCCTTCTTTTACACGTTTTCGCAGCTATCTATCTCTTTAACACTTTACATGTTCACTATTCCTCACAACTTTTTTAAATGAACTGTCAGAAATATGTCTTTCTCTCTCGCACTTGTAAGGATTACGTATGTCTGTCTTACTTTTCACCGGATGAGGAACTCGAAGCTCTGCCGCGTCCTTTCTTGCCTCGTTTGTCGTCCGTGGACTCTTTTTCTGAAGGTTTCTCTTGAGGAGACGGTTCAGGTTTTACTGGTTGCTGCGGTGTTGGGGGAAGGTTGGCGCTCTGGAAGTTGATTATTTAATAATATTACTAACGACGGCTTCGCACGGGTGCAATTTTATACATATAAACCTTCATAAATCACTCTATTTATTTAAAAAAAACGCATCAAAATCTGTTGCGTAGTTTTAAAGATCTAAGCATACATAGGGACAGACAGAGGGAAGCGACTTTGTTTTATACTATGTAGTGATAATTCAGTTAGTCAAAATCCTTTTGGTATATATAATACGGATAATAACTAGCCAAACATTGCGCGGTGAAACAGCTCTGTGCTCATCATCCCACACCGAGGAGTTTGCTTATCATACTGTTCTTTCTGCGACCCTCGGCTCCTGTTGGAAGAGAGTCTTCTTACCTTTTCGGCTTGCTTCTCGGTCTTGCTGGCTCTGTGCTCATCATCGCCATAGATTTTTGTGTCACGCTGAGCAGTTTGCTCACCATGCTGTTCTTTCTGCAACTGGATCCTGGAAGGAGGTCTTCTTACCTTCTTCTTGGCCTGCTTCTCCTTCTTGCTGGCTCTGTGGTCGTCGTCGTCTCGGTCGCGGGTGCCCTTGCGTCCCATCACGCCGAGGAGTTTGCTCACCATGCTGTTCTTGCTGCGACCCTCGGATTCTAGTGGTTCTGGAGACTGTGGAACAAAGAGTTTAAGGTTAAATTGAGAATGTATACCCTTGGAAGTTTAGGTGCGTAAGGCATTGCGTAGAGGTATCTGTTTTTTTGTTAACCTTGGTCACTGAATGTGCTATCAAAGTACGAGTAAGAATGAGATTTTCAACTTCTTCGTTCTATAAAATTGCATCGCGATGAACCTCGAACTGACTACACCCTGCAGTCAGTTTGAGGTCCATCGACGACATTTCGAGTAGTCTTTCTTTTTCGTGTTGCTAATGTTTTCCTCACGACGTTTTCCGCGACCGAAGTATGTATAGTAATGCTCACATGAATCCGAAAAAACAGATGTGTTTGTCTTGGGTTCGAACTCGAGACGTACGACTTGGCAGTCTGACGGTCACACCACTAGTTATCATTTCGAGTTATATGATGTCTGGTTGCAAGGTTTTGTGGTAAGATGATGATTTTGAGGTGGCGCGCGTGCGTGATGGCACGGTTGGCGCAGTGGCTGAGCGATTAACTGCTGCGTTGCGAGTCGCGGGTTCGATCCCCGCGCGGAACGAATATTTGTAAGGCCTTTAGATAGTTGTTCCGGGTCGGGCTGTTTGTGTATGTCAGTTTAAATGTTTGTAAACGCACCCACGATACAGGAGAAATTCCAAGCGAGGGCAACGTTTAAAAAAAAAGTTTTATTCTTGAAATGACACTCACCTTAATCGTGTCAACAGACTCCTGCTTCTTAAGCTCCGCCCTCTTCACAGACTCACTCCTCTTAGCTTCGATCTTCTCTTGTTTCTTCTCCTTCTCCAATTTCTTATCTTGCTGCTTCTCTACTTTCTTAATAGACCCAGTCCTTTCCATCGCTTTGTCTTTGGCCTTATCTTCCTTTAGAGCAGCAGAATAGTTCCTTTCCTCATGTTTTTCTGGTAGAGAATCTTGTTTCTTCATTTCTGGCTTCTCTTGTTTCTTCATTTCAGGCTTGTCCTGTTTGGACTTCTGTTTGTCTTTCGACTTCAAGTCTTCGTCTTTGAGGCTTGAGTCCGACTTCTTCCTGGCTTTCTGTTGGACTTCCACGGTGGGTTGTTCTTGGGTCGCTTGCTGTTTTTTGGGTTTGTCATCGATTATTATGCTGGTGTCCGTACTTGCGCGGCTGTCATCTGCAGGAAAGGAAATGTTTACTAATAATCTACAGTTTGCTACGAAAAGATTGTGAATTAATTAATTCTTATTATGGTGGAAGCAATTTAAATTTTCTAACGTTTATTGCAATTTGCAGGTCAGTGTCAGGTTGTATGTATGATAAAAATATGAATCGCGCCAGTAACACGTATGGAGTTACAGAATTATAATCATTCAAATCATCAATACAACCCTCCAAGTTCATATAACCCCATTGAGTGACTTCTTCCTTAAATAGTTACGGAAGCCAGAATATATAGAGAGATATATAACGAACAAGAACGATGATAATTTTCTCATCTAGTGAAATTTGTCCTCAAATTTACTTTTAGTTAAGAAAGGGAAGTTATAGTAAGAGTAGAGCAAGAGAACAGGCCTTTTTTTTTCGTATGGGAAATCATCAAATGACTCCTCCCGCTCTGGGCTGAGCAGGAGGGAGTGTCAGACTTTTACTGACTAAAATCCATGTATGTTCCTTCATCGCCCTTTGTGTTCCGGGGCAACGGTATCTCTTTCGAGCAGTCCCGCGACCCTGGCAGGCGTCGGTTCTTTCGGACCCCTTCCTGTTTGCTGACTCTCTTCTCGGCGCGCGTGGAACACTCTTGCGCCGTCGACACGGGCTGTCGTCATAAGACGGACGGACGGCGAGCTAGCCCATAGCTCACCGTCCACAGGCCCGCGCCTACGGTGGCCGGGGGCCACCACGTCCCGACCCCCGACGCCCGGTGCGTCTCCCGCGGCGGCTGGGACGTGAGGTTCTCTCCCTCTCACGTTCCGCCACCTCCTTCGCTAGCATGACTGCTTCGAAGAAGGAGGTGACGGCGCCCCATTCCGTCTCGCTCCGGACCATGGATTGAACCAAGGCCGGGAGCGAGAGGTCGCCGCCGCCGATCGCCGCTACGAAGAGAACAGGCCTATACTATACGTATACATCCAGTGTAGGTCCTGTACTTTTGTTAATGGCGAATCTCGGGGGTAAACACTGGCAAATACCGGTATTTACCGGTTCTGAGACAAACGGTAAATATCGGTTGGCTCATAAAACCTTTGTTATTATCAAGAGGACGATAAGTTCTAGCAGTATGAGTATCCAGTCATTCTCAATTACATCGTTTACCATTACTTCATTAGTCGTCGTTAATCTATAAGATCTTCTCTACGGGCATAATTCTAATCTATACATAAGCACTACTTACCCAAATAAACCTCTCGAGAAGTGTCCAAATTGGACATGTCAGCAGACGTGTCGATGAAGGACTCGTCGGACAGCGACAAGGACGCGAAGGACGTGGACGCGTCGAAGGCGGACTTGTCCAAGCTTGTCTTAGGCGAGGATGTGAAGATACTGGGGGTGGATTGTTTAGCTGGTGTCCTGTGGGGGTAAGGGAGATGGCTTAGTATTTGATATTGGTGTTAAAGCTTAAAATTACAGGTTTATGAAATGTGAGATATTCTACTTAATTTAGGTAGGTTTGCAGGCTTACTGAACTTTGGAGTTCTGTATTAAATCTATTATAAGTTTCACTACAATTCGAATACTAAATTGATATAAATTCGAAGTACATAAGTGGCATATGAAGATTGCTTCCGATTCATTTTCATTATGTTAGTGTTGGCAGATATTGAAATGCTTAGTACAAATCTAATTTATAGCATATCGGTTTATTTTGAAGGCTTAGAAGTAAGCTTTGGTTTAGGTTTTTTTTTATTTACGTTCCGGAGCCACCAACATGATACACGAATTCTAAATAAGCAACATACCTGTTGGGAAGGTTCCTGGCGTGGTGCGTGGGCGAGTCCTTCTCCTCGGCGATGCGCGGCAGCGGCGCGGGCGCGTCGTCCTGCTTGTCGGGCGGCGGCGGGGTGGGGGAGGCGGGCGCGGCCGGGGCCCGCCACACCACGCCGCGCCGGGGGCCCGCGGGCCCGGCCCCCCCGCCCGTGCCGCCGCAGCAGAGGGGAGAGATCGAGCATTTGGACTCTGCTGAGCGGGGGTGTAGTCTGTGCGGAAAATTAAAGATTTATAATTTAAATTCCTGACTGAGCGTAACATTGAGACACCTTGTGATTGTTGTCTTACTCTGATGTCAAAATCTATTTTTTGCTGTAAATAGACTTTCCATTCAGTTATTTTAAGTTACAGTATTTTTTATTCGCGATACAATCAATGCAATGCTGCAGTTTTATTGCTGCTAGACGTGATAAAAAAAAATGAAAGATACATGTGACAGATACTTTCAACCTTAATGTAGCTCAACTTTCTATTATTATTCTAAAGTAGAAAAAAACACTTAAAAGGATCAAGTATATAACTTTTAGTCCAGCTAAGGAGACGATACACGAAATGACAATTATAATTTAAGTCTAAACAAAGGAAATAACTTCCTAATCAAGTTTAATGCTAGAAATCACTTAAAAACAACACAAGAGAATAACGAGTGAAATGACAACATAAAATGGACAGCATGCGATTATCGCAAACATTCAAAGCACATAACTGTACACACAAAGCATACACAAATGTTATTGTACCGAAATAAATACAAATATAACTTCAAAAACACTATAGTTACCATGTATTTCGATGATTGCATTATGCACAAGTCTAATAGTCTACCACACATAACATCACGCAGGTAATCCCCGAAGGGTTAGGTAGAGGTGTACCTAATAGTACATCCACATTTTGCCAGTTATGTTTAAGTCCCATGTAATAGGGGGCGAGCCTATTGCCAGCAAACGGGCACAAATCCAGACTTCGTGGCTGCTACTGAGAAATTCCTGATGTAAAAACCTAATGACAATTTGCCCGACCTGGGAATCGAACCCAGGACCTCATGCTCAGCAGTCGCGCTTGCGACCACTAGACCAATCAGTTCACTACAAACCTAGTCCAATACTACAGTGAAGCGGAACGTATCAGCTATTCAACTACTCGGGCGCAACTCTTGTGCCTCATCCAACAGAGGGTGCTGCCGACCACATCGTCGATGTTGCTGCGTGTGATATGTTTCTCGCTCTAGAAAATGACGGTTCTGAGCCACAGAGAAGGAGAGGAGCCTGGAAAAATAGGATTCCGCGTTGCTTGATGAAACGCAACTCTTACCGTCAAGTGCGAGTCGGTCAGCAGCTCGCAACCATGTCATTGTGTTCGTTTTACTCGCTTCTTGCCTTTATTTGCCACGCTAAAATTAAATACAGGGTGTGACAAGACCTTAACAAAGCCGTCAAATCAAGTATTTTGTACATCAAACTAAGTAACTTTTCGCAAAAATTATTGCTGGGAAACGACTTTTTTTTGGGGTTTAAAAATCACGTTTTACGGTAGGACTCAATGTAACGCACACAAAACATTGTGCTGATGGATGGATTGAATAGTACGGGGGTCGTGGAGGTCATTAACAACTTGTATTTAAAAAAAAACTAGTGAAAAAGTTGAAATTTTGACCCCCAATATCTCCGTAATTAGAAGGTTCCCAGGTATGGTCTAGAACAAAGATATTATCAAAATGACGAGGAGAACAAGTGCCTTTCGGCTTCGTGAAGGGTCTTGTTACACCCTATGTACATAGGGTCTGAACTGTCAATCGGTCCGTTAGCTACTCTTATGAGCTGGTTAGTAGGAGCTCGTAAAATGTAACCCACCTTTAGATTAAGGGGCATGCGTCATGGTAGCCCGCGAAATTAAATTTTTTACACGATTTTTGCAATTTGCAGGCCAGTTTTAGATTGTATTTTGATTAAAATATGATTCGCGATCGTAACTCGTTTGTATTTACAGAATTAAAATCATTAAAGTCCTCAATACAACCCTCTAAGTTTATTTAATCCTATTGTATTACTATTTTATGAAAAGTCATTGAATGGGATTAAATTATTATTGATTAATTTGATGATTTTAATTACAATAATTTAGTAAAACCACATTTATTCCGGTCGCAAATCATGTTTTAATCAACATACATTATATAGTCCTTCTTACCGATCAACGGCGACCCTTTCAAGCTATTATTTCCTTGCGTGTGCCCTTATATGACTGGCCAGACCGAATTTGCTTATGAATACCCGGTCACAACTAAAACAGTAGAGTTCGCCGGCACTATTGTAAGTGTATGTTTAGGAGGGCTTAGGTCTCTCTTTACGAATTTGACGCTTTTCGTTTAATGTATCGAGTCGCTTTTTTTCGAATGTTTTAACATTTTTGTAGATAGTAGAGCGCCAGGACGACCTATGCAAAGCGAGCCTCTCCCGCCCTATTGGATCAATAGCGCAACAACCTGACACTGAACTACAAGTTCCAAAAAAAATAAGAAAACTGAATTTCGCGAGCTACCCTGGCGCTTCCCCTGAATTATACTAAGGACACATGGTTCCTTTAAAGTGCTGATCTAGTGTACAAGCACTGCATGTCCTCACCTGTCGGGCGACAGCGCTCTGCGCAGCAGCGGCGAGGCGGGGTCCCGGCGCGGCCAGGCGCGGCGCCCGCCCGGCCCCGCCTCGCGCACGGCCAGCGGGGACGGGCTGCGGGCCTCGCAGCGGCTAGGGACGGTTAGTGTGAGCTGGTGACTTGTTGTGCTAGTATACATGACATGCTGGTAGATACATGGGGGTTTTTTGGGAGAAACCATGTTTTGATATGTGCAACGTTTCGTCAATCAGTTAGCTGTCAGTCAGTTAGTGATTTGTATTTTTTTTTTTATATATGAATGTTTCCATGTCTATGTAGTTTTTTGGTATGCTATACGGGGTGGAAGGCACATCGACGTGAAAACGGTTACCGTTACGGTTTATATCCGGCTCGAAGGACCACTTTTTATGTACGGCTCAGAATAGTCGAGTTGAAGTGTAGGTGAGTTGACGGAAACCACAGACTTCACGATCCCAAGTCTATTGTAAAGTTACACACAAGTTATGCTGGATGCTAATCCGCGGTTTACTCGCTAAGGTAGCTGTTGGTCAACTAACGTTTAGTATTAGAAATGATTATAAAATTAATTTCGGAAAGTAGCTCGCGGCGTCCGCAAAATACTTGCCTGTACGGGAACCGTACAACGTATTCAATACATCATACCGAGCCCTCCCACATAGAAATTTTTCATCGGTTATTAAAAAATATGAGCTGGTCCATACATTTTGGCCATGTAGGTATTGCACTGACTGAAAGACACTGATTGTAGGGAACAGCTGAATTGAATTAGCCTGTTACTGTCCCACTGCTGGAGAAAGGCCTCTTCTCAACAGAGAAGGCACGAGCATTGATCACCGCGCTTGCTCAGGATGGGTTGGCGATTTCAGACTTTTACAAGTCCTGGTTTTCTCACGATGTTTTCCTTCACCGATGTCTGTGATGTCCAAAATAACTTTAGAAAGTACATATGAATTGAGAAAGTCACATTGGTACTTGCCCGGATTTGAACCCACAAGCTCATGCATGAGAGGCGAGGCCTTAACCTCTGGGCCATCACGACTACTAGAGAACAGCTGATTTTTTTAAAATTACCGATGAAAAATTTCGATGGGTTTAGAATGATGTACTGAGTACGTGGTTACCGTTTTCGGATCGGTGTTCCTCCTACCAGATATACACTACGACTGGTTAAACGAAAGCTACACTTTAAGCGGATATAGTACTCATAAAAATGAACAACTTTTACGGTGAAACCAGCTCTGCAATCGTGAATATAAAATCAGCTTCTATTCGTTGTCATATCTCAACAAAATGGAGGGAATAGCTGATTATTTTTTCATATTTCAGAGCTGGTACGACACTTAAGACGCAGTTGCACCACAAATAGCTAAAAAACGCATTTAAAACATCGTTCAGTTTCTATCAATCGTTTAAAGATGACAGAGGCAGAATGATGCTTTAAATATGTTTATCGTTAAACGCGTTTAACGATTCGTGGTGCAAGTGGGCCTTCATCTTCAACATCATCATCCACAGCCCGACTTCACCCACTGCTGGGTGAAATCAAGCTTCTCTTTGCCTGTGCCAAGCGGGCCTTAGAGTTGTTTATTTTCATGAGACACTCCCTTAAAATATTTCCGAATTTACCAATCGGTATATTTTGTTACCATGAGTAAATGTCACTGAGAGTAACGGACTAAGTGGAAAATGAGTTAAAAATTATTTGCCCGCAAAAGTGTTAAATTTTATCATGTTTTGAAATGAATTTTGGGCAAATAAAAGTGCCTTCTTTTTACATTTTTTTTTTTATGAACCTGTTGTAAAGACGGACTGACATATACAATGTTTTTAAATGCCCTAAACGTGAATTCGCTATGGTATTTTAGTCACACATGCACATAGATCATAGACAAGCACAGACATAGACAAGATGATAATGTAACATATTTTCAATGACAGCATGTTGCATGTAATGCTTTATGAACGTCTAGAAATGGAAATATAGAAAAAAAAATCTTCTGTAGTAAGAAATCTCAAGGAAATAGAAACACTCGCCGAATGCATAATATTTTTGAGTCATTCTCTATTATGTTTACACTCATCTCAAGAAATCAGACTGGCTGTTTGACAATGCATTTGATTACTCCATTTTATAAGACAGAGTTTTGGAGACTCTTAAGTCGACTATTAATTTCACATCCGGTTTTTAAATGAAAATTAGTGACGAGTCAAACGCGATTGGGTATCACAAAAGTTGATATGCATATTTTGTTTCTTTTTTTTGCTGATTGTTTCCTTATAAAAACCGGGGGTGCACTGTGAGTTTTGTACGCTTATTTATTTTCCTTCAATCATAGTTATCTATCTCTGCTTACCTGGTAGGCGAAGCAGGTTGCGGCTGCGGCGAGGGCGATGGCGTCCTAGCGAGCGGCGACAGCGGCATGTGCTGCAGCGACGCGCGCCGGACCTCGCCCCCCGCGCCCACCGCGCCGCCCACCAGCTTGTGTTTGAGCCCGTGGAGGGACGATGGGCTGGGAAGAGAACATTCGCCGTGTCGTGAACAATGGGTGACCATCTCGCTGGACCAATAGCAAGAAGCTCGACTATTGAGCTTTGTTTGATTCCAAAATCGGGTGCGTTATTGGTATTTTTCATCAACTTTTGTTTGACTTTTATAAAACTGTTTGTTCATTTTTTCAAACTGCATTTCCCTTATTCTAGTACGTTAATCTCTTTTGAATTTGATTCTTGGTAGACCGGTCATGGATCTGGTTTCATTTTCGGAGTTAGCTGCGATGTGCGCTTAGCTTTCTTGGGTTTACTAACTAAGAGATGGCTCACAAGACGGCGAACAGTAAATTTCTTGGAATACCGCCACGCGTAAAAGTTTGATCCTCATATGGGGATATGTGGATCAAACCTTCAAAAAAGAAAGTATCTAAAAGATATACCGATAACCAAGTCTTGATGTATTTTTTTAATTAAATTTCATTGTAGCATTGCTTTTAATAGTTACCGTTGATAATGTGTAGTGGTAGTGTTATGTAGCGGACTGTCGGCAGCCGGCGATGCGGGCGCAGGAGACGGGGAGGATGCGCACTCGCCTGATGATACCATCTGTGCGGAATACAAATATTAGTGACTGTATTGTTTCAAGCTCAAACTATACTGGAATTAAGATTATAAATGGTACTGTCAACAATCTTATGATGTGATTTTGTTTGTCTAATCTATTACCATAATATGTGGCAAGCGATCAGATCGCGTTAGAAACACCACCCTGCGCTCCATAACTCAAGTAGCTAATTTTGAAGTTAAAACAGCCAAGCTGAAGTGGAAGTGGGCTGGCCATGTCGCACGGATGCACTCAGAAAGGTGGGCAAGAATCGTCACTCACTGGACGCCTGAGGGTGAACATCTCCAACGAGGTCGACCGCGGCGAAGGTGATGTGACGATCTGATCATGTTCGCGGGGCAAACGTGGCCAGAAATTGCACGGAACAGAGTGGTTTGGAGGGAGAAAGGGGAGGCTTTTGCCCAGCAGTGGGACACAATAGGCTATCAAAAAAAAAAAACTAGTACCACAGGAAAAGGACATTTGACTGCAGATTTCTTGATCGAAGAATTTGGAGGCTTGCACAAACACGTCTTGTTTCTAAAGTTGAGAAGTTCTCAACGGGCTATGAAGAGCTTTTGTATAATTGTCTAATGTCGAAATAGAATTTGTCAAGCTTTCAACTTCCATTATCACTACATAGTATAAAACAAGGTCGCTGACCCGCTGTCTGTCCCTATGTATGAATGATTAGATCTTTAAATCTACGCAACGGAGTTTGATGCCGTTTTTTTAATAGATAGAGTGATTCAAGAGGAAGGTTTATAACATTACACCCGTGCGAAGCGGGGCGGGTCGCTAGTGTTTTATAACAACAAGTGAGGTAAAAAATACGTTTATAACTGTTTATGTAGTAGCCATGGGCATACCTGGTGCATCTCCTGCGAGGCCCTCTTAGTAGATATCCGCCTGAACAGCGAGCAGCGCCTCCTGGGGCGGGGACGCGGCGGAGCGGTGGCGCGGCGCCCGCACCACGCGCGTCGCCGCCCTCCTGCCTGCGGGGGGGGGGGGGACGACACGGGGTTAGCTATACATACATTACATAACAAGAGCTAGGATATTTATATTCTGGATGTCAACGTTACTGGAGCGCAAAAATTCCATGCAGCACTATCATAAGGGCGACACATATCAGGTGTTGGAAACGGCAAAACGTATAGGTTCTTGAAAGCAGTCTTATTTATGAACTAGCTGTTGCCCGCGGCTTCGCTCGCATTTTGGTCGGAAATTATCCCACGGGCACGTTGTAAATATATCTTATGGCACTCGGGGATAGTGTAGCTTCCTATTAGTGAAAGAATTTTCATAATCGGTTCAGTAGATCCAGCGATTACCCGCTACAACTTCACAAACTTTACCTCTTTATAAATTAGTATTTAGATATTTATAAATAATAGAATTTTTACCTGTATAGTTGTTTGATCTAATGGGGTAGCCCGCAGTGTGGCGTGAGGAGCGGCCAACAACAATCGAAGAACCTGGACAGATACATTAAAAAGTATTAATTAGAAACTCACAGTACGTATCTTAAAGAAATATACATCAGATTTTAAATATTTTCAACATAAACGTAAACCCTCTTCAATCTAGATTTGTAACAATTACTCTTTTTTGTATATAAATTATCTTTGTAATCAGATAACATACCTGTGTGTGCAACAAGCCCTGCACGGACTCTCCGTTGAGCTGTGTGATGAGATCTCCGGCCCGTAGCCCGGCTGCCCACGCTGCACCTTGCTCGTTCACGGCCTACAAATAACACAACATGAGTATCATTACAGCAAATTATATAAAGGATGTAACAAGACCCTTAACGAAGCCGAACGGCATTTGTTCTCTCCGTCATTGTGATAATTTTTTTGTTCTACACCTACCACATACATATATTGGGGGTCAAAGTTCCAACTTTATCACAAGTTTTTGTGTTTAAATACACGTTTTAAATGTATTTTTTGTACTATAAATACCTCCACGACCCCCGTACTATTCAATCCATCCATCAGCACAATGTTGTGAGCGCGTTACATTGACTCCTAGCGTAAAACGTGATTGTTCACCCCAAAAAAGAAGTCGTTTATCATTTTCGCGTAAAGTTAACTAACTTTAATGTACAGAATGCTTGGTTGACGGCTTCGTGAAGGATCAGTAGGTCCCTGTATTATATTATAAGCCAAGTCAGAGGCCCATGGGCGATAAAAACTATGACACCAGGTTAGGCACTAACCACACGATAAAGAAGAAAGATATATTATATTAGAGATAAATTGTTTCTGGGTAAATTAAAGCACAAATTATCGATAACTTGTACTCACCGAGACCAAATGATGCATGGTGTAGTAGTCAGTATCGCCGTAGTACACCCGGACCGTGTGTATGGTGAAGCCGAAACCGCGCGGCCCACGACGTACCACTATCGGCGGCTTCGAAGACTGGATCAACCTGTTGAACGCATACACAGTTAATACACAAGGTTCAGAATAGAAAATTGAACAGGGAAAGATAATTAAGATCCACCACACACAGGTGCGACTCTATTAGGACACAGTATTTTGCAGGATCTGGACCACCACAATATCCTTTGCTACAAACAAAAATACATGCTGATATTTTATTTATTTATTTTATTTTATTATAACTTTATGCACAAGTAAAAAAACTGTACAAAGGCGGACTTTTTTTTGGCAAATTTGGTGTTTCTCTTCTTGTTAGACGAGATACTGTCCCAAAAACCGAACTTGTAAAAAAACTGCCATTGCATTGCGAATTTCATTTGGCTAACTCTAAAAATGTTGCAGTTTTTAGATTTCTAATTGCCATTCTGATGTTTGAACAACAAGGAAAAACTGTTCATCTTCCCATAGATCAGGATTTTGCTTATATATCCATAAAACCTTCCCCGCCCTATTAATTTGCAGTGCCCGAAAGGGTCCCTTAAGTTTACCACAAAGGTTTCTATAAAATGCAATCAATGTATAGACTAAGGAGTTTATATGGCGGACTTTACCTATGTTTGCAAAGAAATAAATGATTTTAAATGTGATTTTAAGATTGTTTTATCAATGTATACTCACGAGTAGAGATGCAAAACGAATTTTAAACGTTTTAAACCATTTTGTTTTAAACCGTCTTTTTGGTTTAAAACGATTTAAAACCACACTTAGCGGTTTAATATGGTTTAGAATGTTTTTTTTTGGAATGCACTAAGGCTTTACACGAAGTTATCTAGACCACACCTCCTTCCTGATTTAGAATATATAAAAGGAAAATAAAATAAAAATGTTTTAAAATCAACCTTCATTAACATGACAGACAAACATAAAATCGATCCCTACCTGCCCCATCTCTCCCCATACTTTCGTTGCGATTTTGGTAGCAAAGTGAAACATAAAAATGCGGCATTGCCGTTTTATTTTAATAAATACCCAAAACATGATTGTTTTCAGTGTCTATTCCTAAATAGTAGTATAAATATGATATATGACTTCACATATATTCATAAAAATGGTAAATGATTTCAATTAGCCTTTTAAACAATTTTTTTAAGTAATTCGTAATCAATGTACGGCCCACGTGGTCGTGGTTTTAAACCGTTTTAAACAAATTTAAAATGGGTTTTAAACCACTGATTTTGGTTTAAAACGGTTTATTTACAACTATACTCACGAGTGACTAGGCAGCGCGAACGGCGACGGTGGATCGCGGCATGGAGATGAATCTCGTGAAGAGTTGGTGGAAGATGTGTTGCCGGCGCACGGAGAGCCAGCGCCTATGCTGAGCGTGCTGTCATCTGCTGCGAGAAATAGGTGATTAGTTGTGTTTCATGATAATTTAATTAACCACACAGGTCTTCAATACCGACTCAATTAACCTAATTTTCTTATCTTGAGAGTAGGCGGGCCTCGAAAGGTCGGTGTTGGCAATAACTCTAAAACAAGATACTTGCACGAATAACTAATGAGTCACATCAACACATCAAAATATTACTATAAAACTGCATTTAATAAGCGTACTCGTGCAAATAATAATAGTTTTTGTTTCATCGAAATCGGGCCCGGATTTCCAAAGTTACAGCGTTGTAAAGTTTCACCGCTTTTTTAAATTTTCGTTCCTTCGCGCGCTACTGCGATGACGTCATGCTGCGAGTGTCATGTCCAATTGCGGGTGATGCGGAGTGTTTATAAAATTTGATTTGTAAAGTGGTTTTCACTTATTATTTCGACTCGCAGCGTGACGTCACACCTTAGTCTGATTTTGCCGCGGACCCCGTACTTTAACGTGTAATATCTCAGTCATTTTTGACGGAAGAAAAAAAACTGATTCTTTTTTATCGATTTACCTATTTTTAGACATGCTGATAACAAAAAACATTGGTGTGACTCTTTCCAGCACCATCTGACATAACTGTCAGATATTTACAAGCTTGAGATGTAAGTTTGTGGGGTTTCGAAATGATGTACTGAATACATGGTAATCGTTTTTGCGTCGATGTCCCTACCACCCTATAGGGTGTAACAAGACCCTTAACGAAGCCGAAAGGCTCCCCCCCATTCTCCCCGGGGGGAGGTCCGGGGGGGGTTCTCCCCGTCATTGCGATCATTTTTTTGTTCCAGACCATACCTGGGAACCTTCTACTTATGGAGATATGGGGGTCAAAGTTCCAACCTTTTCACAAGTTTTTTTTTAAATACATGTTTTTGGTGTAATATTTTTACTTTGAACACCTCCACAACCCCGTACTACTCAATCCATCCATCAGCACAATATTTTGAGTGCGTTACATTGAGTCCTACCGTAAAACGTTTTTTCACCCCACACAAAAAGTTATTTCCCAGCAATAATTTTTGCGTAAAGTTACTTAGTTTGATGTACATAATGCTTGGATGCTTGGAGCAGCGGTGGCCCAATAGTGGCGGCCCCGACTTACGAACAGTAAGTCGTGGGTTCGAACCCAGGCAGGCGCATTACTTTGTGTAATTTATTTCATCACCACCGCTCTCAGAAACGGTGAAGGAAAACATCGTGAGGAAACCGGCATGTCCTAGAACCAAAAATTCGAAGACATGTGACATCTACCAACCCGCACTGGACCCGCGTGGTGGATTATAGCCTATTCCCTTTCATATAGAAGAGGCCGTGTGTCCCAGCAGTGGGAACATTAAAGGCTGATTATGCTAATGCTTGGTTGACGGCTTCGTGAAGGGTCCTGTTACACCCTGTATGCATAAGAACAGTTTAGGTTTACCTGGGTGTATAACCAGCGACAATCCAGAAGTGCTAGCCGACCGTCTCATGGACTTGGCGACAATGGCGTTGGGTCTGGTCTTGTCCGGACGCTCCGGACGCTCGGGCCGCTCCGGTTTGTCTGGCCTGTCGGGGCGGTCCAGGCTTATGCTCTTGTACTCGTCCTTCCTTGATATGTCGGAGCTGAGGATACAGAATACATATAACTAAAACTAATAGAAGAGATTTAAGATTTACTTGGTAAGTAAAAGGTGCTCAAAGTGTTTTTGGACTAGCTTCAGATAATACGAGTAGATTGAAACAGATACAGGTAGACCAGTACATAGGAGGAAGTCTGAGAGTGGCGCCGGTGACTGAAAAGTTGTGTGGTAATCGGTTATCGTGGTATGGACATGTGATGTGGAGGAATGAGGAAAATGTAGTGAGGAAAGTTTTGAGTATGAATGTGGATGGGTATAAGAGTAGAGGAAGACCAAAGAAACGATGGATGGACTTGTGAAGGATGATATGGCTAGAAAGGAGGTGTCTGAAGAGATGACGAGTAAAAGAGATATACAGGTAGATCAGCTTTTTTACTTTTGGGAGAGTAGAGGACGACCAAAGAAACGATGGATGGACTGTGTGAAGGATGATATGGTTAGAATGGCAGTGATTGTTGAGAAGACGTTCAATATACAAGTATGAAAGAAGTGGACATGCTGCGTTGATCTCAAATAAATTCAAATAACGCTGCTGCATGATTTTCTAGTTTGTTTCTTCAGCGGTAACACGCGCATACGCATAGGCGCTAACTTCATGCTACTCGCCGCGATAGGCGGGTGCGTCGCCAACAGTCCCGACGCGTGAAGCGCGAACGACGCGTACTATCCGACTTCGACATATTTTACTCATTATATTAGAGGTGTACGAGTCATGTATCGTACATGGCACGCGCGCATTGCATAGATCAGCACTTTTCTGTCACCTCACACAAATTATATTGTAAAGCGACAGTACACAATCTGCGTTCATAGTCAACTGTAATCATTCATGCATTATTCATATAGCATTAGTTACGTGGTAGTTAAATATAGTCAAAAAATCATAATCTTTGGCTATCCGTGACTTATTAGCCAAGCTAACAATCAAGGTGTGTGCGACCCATTCAGCAGCGCATACAAGAGGTACCATTATTTTCCCGACTATGTTGAGGTCTTTCAGTCTTACTGGATGCAGCTGAACACCAGTAGTTTAAAAGGAGGTTTGACCTGTTCTATGACATGTTGTAACAGTACTCACAGTCGCGGCACCAGCGCCATGTTGTTGGCGGAGGGCGGCGGGTGCGCGGCGTGCGCGGGCACGTGCGCGTGCGCCAGCGGGTGCGGCACGTGCGGCGCGTGCGGCACGTGCGGCGCGTGCGTCACGTGCGGCGCGTGCGGCGCGTGCGGCGCGTGCAGGTGCGGGCGCAGCGCGGCGCGGCGCCGGGCGGCCGGGGACACGTCGTCGCTGTCCGTCTGGGACGACTCGGCTGTAGATGTGCCTCCTATCATCTGGAATTTGAAAGAGATACAAATGATAATGTGTTGAAAATATTTGGCGACATGAATTTCTCGGTGAAGTTGAGTCACAATCACAGCTAGATTAAAATTCTGTCGTTCAATTAAGTAATTAGTTCATACTTTTCTTGAGTAAAACTAATTGCTTTAAACAGTAAAAGATTTAAAATTAGTAACCTCTGTTTTACATTAATGGAAAAATAAAAATATTTCGATCAAGCAACTTTGTGACCAAAATACTCACATTAATAAGAGTTAAGGATCTCCAAAATATCCTAATCTTATCATTATTTATTTAAAAAGGCGAGATAAAACCCGCCATTCTGGAATCCCAGAACATAACGTATAATATAGAACATACTTATACAATAAGTACTGTCCCTGATCAACATTAAACATCCACTTAGAAAATAAAATCAACACTTATAATAAAAACAAAAAACTCCCACTTACCGGACACTTAGGATGATGGTGCAGGGGTGCGGTAGGCGTGGTGGGGGGCCCGGCACTGTCCGGCGTGCCCGGCCAGCTGTCCGTACTCTGTTAAGGAATAACGGCAAATAAACAAAGAGGTCTCAAGCGGTAACATGGACTAGTGAAGTAAGAGATGGAGAAAATATGAAATCTAGTGAACATAGATCTGACGGAAGATGCGCTGAGTATCGTGGGCCGCGTGTAATAGACAAATCTTCAAACTACTATTATGAATGCGAAATATTGCAAGGATCGATGTTTATTACTCTTTCACGCAAAAACTACTGAACAGATTTCCATGAAATTCCCTCTTCCCCTTTTGATTTTTCTTGTGTCTGTTTGTAATATCGCAATAACACAACTTTTTACTGAAAGCATATGAAAATATATACGGCACATAAACCAAAAATCTTCTTCTGTCTGTCTTTCTTTCTGTCTGTTTGTTCCGGCTAATCTCCGAAATGGCTTGACCGATTTTGACGAGACTTTAACTGGCAGATAACTGTTGTTGTAAATAGACACATTGGCTACTTTTATTCTAGAAAAAGAAATAGGATTACGCGCAAAAAAAAAACCAAAGCACTTTAAATTTTTGGCCGATTCAAATACGGAGGTAATATTTTTAGAATAATTTCACGCGGACGAAGGTCGCGGGCGACTGCTAGTTTTGAAATATAAAATGGCAACTGGTACCAGAATTTCTACCTTTTGAAATATAAAATGGCAACAGGTACCAGAATTTCTACCAATGACGATGCTGGGAACAAGCTATGCTAGCGCCATTAGTTTCACAGTTCCAATCCCCATTGACATGTCACCGACATTCCGGCTTACGTGTGTACGCACTATTACACACATAACCATCACCATTCTCTTGTCCTTATGCCAATAGGGTAGATGACCAAAATAATCTAATTAGTCCGTCAGATAGATTTCCAAAAATATATTCGATAAGTATGTTTTCGTTTTTCACGTAAACAAAAAGAAACCGGCTAATTGCGTATGCAGCACGCGCACGAAGGGTTCCGTACCATTATCTAAAAAAAAAACCCTTAAATATTTATTTTATTCTGTTTTTAGTATTTGTTGTTAAAGCGGCAACAGAAATACATCATCTGTGAAAATCAATCATCAACTGTCTAGATATCACGGTTCATGATATAGCCTGGTGACAGACAGACGGACGGACAGTGGCATCTTAGTAATAATACCCCTTGGGTACGGAACACTAAAAAATAAGACGATACAGTGCGTCGGAAACTCGCGTGACGTCCATTGTACACTTTTTAGCGACAAGTGACGTCACAAGCCCCCACTTCAATTTATTTGATGCGTTTTATCTTCGTATTTTTTTATTGATTTGACAAAACAAAAAATACGTAAGTATCCAATATTTTTCGATAATCTAACTGACGGACTAAATAGAATCATATTTTTTTACTCAGGAATCATCTCTTTTCATTTGGGGTTGGCGCAGCATGTCTTCTTCACACACATAACCGATGATGCGATACTGCATCGAGCATACTAACTGATTCAACGTGAAATGTGGCAGGTTCAAACTCGACCGAATAAACGCAACCATCGATACCCCCTAACGCATTTTCCACAAGAAGTGACCACCCTAAAACATCGTCTTCTTTGGGTAACAAACTTGCACAACAATGTTTTTGCAACATGTTTTTACATGCCTAACAGGCAGAATGTACGGTCACCAAAGGAGGTAAGTAACCAGGGTCGTCGGATATAGTTGAAGTTTAGTAAGAAACCGACTAGTCGGTAGGTAGGTCGGTAGGTAGGTTACGTTTTGATGATCCATTTGTTATTGAGCATCGGTTTTGTTATCGCTTTTTACAAAAAGTAGTTGCTGATATTAAAGAACCTGTTGTAAATGTGCGTTTGCGACCTATATATGAATGTTACGGTAATTGGACCATGGAAGTGTGTATGCGGTGGAATGATTTTTTAAAGACAGTTGGTCTTAAGCGTAAGCAGTTGTATTTGTATGGGCCTTCTAATGTTGGTAAATCTACTTATATTGAGTCTGTAATTGGTCGTGTGAATATGAAGTATTTAAACCTGGGGTGGGTAAGTTTTTTATGCAAGGGTTCAGGGAAGGATATCATACAGTAATATTGTTTGAAGAATTTTCTTATAAGTTTTGTGTTCCTAATATGTTAAAGAGATTATTAGAAGGTCGTAAGTATGCATATCCTGTGACGTGTGTGTGTGTGTGTGTGTGTGTGTCTGTTGGTGATTTATTTCACCAACAGTTCATTTATCAAATTAAATTTTATTCGAAAACATCCATCGGTTTCTTTTTAAACTTCAACTATATCCGACGACCCTGGTTACTTATCTCCTTTGATGACTGTACATGGAATCTCTACGCTTTTAACACCTGATCTGTAATACCTACATTCTTTGCAAATAAAGCATTCTATTCTATGTTACGGAATGGTACACAACTGTTGCTTAAATTTGTTTCCCAAAAGATGCTAGTTTTTGTTCTATACTTTGTTTCTGCCTTTGAATAGACTGTTCAATTTGTTCCTGAATTTATAATATGTTTTTTTTTTTTTATAACTTTGCAAATATATGCAACTACACTAATTGGTTCATAATGATTCAGTAATAGAAACAAGTATCGAATTATTAAACTTTGTAGACCAACTAAAGTTGAAATGTATCCCAAGAAAAACACATTCCCATTTTTTTAAACTTAATTGTTAATGCTTTAATCAACCTATTTTGATACGTATTTGAAGTGCATCCCACTTCCCAAGTAGAACAGTCTTATCGAGAACATTTAGAAACTCCAATAGGAAACAAGAAAATACCATCTTAGTTTGCGTAATAAACCCATAAAAATGCATAATAAAATTCCAGAAAAATAATTCACGTGTTAATAAATAATCAAGGAACTGTACTTTGTAAGAAATTAAAAAAAAAAAACGTCACTCAAAAATTTGTTGCGAAATTAGTTCTTAAGTTACAACTAGATGGTGTTGTAGTCGAATTAGAAGTCGCTATGGTTTCGTTACACCGGCTTGTATAGGTATCTGAGGAAATATTTTCTCGACCTGCCCACATAAGCTGGACATAGGCCTCTTCTATAATATTTTTGACAGCGAATACGTTGATAATGCAACGTTCGCTTATTATAACCATAGAGAATTAGAGAGACATTGTCGATTATGTAATCAATAATTAATTTGAATTTAAATAATTAAGATTTCAATTCCAAAATACGTTCTTTGCGGTTCTTTCTCTGAATGAGAATAGGGTATATGCAAGAAATACAAAACTTTTTTATTTCTTAAAAATGCCTTGTATTGTATTGGCCCTTAAAAACATTGTGGTACACTTGTTTAATTCTTTTAAATACAACACTTTTTTACAATTTAATATTTTATTTAGCGTGTTTTTGGTGAAACGGAGCGCAAACACAAAACGCATCGATTCCGGTAGTGACGTCAAATGCTATGTGTCAAAGAAACACTTTCTGTTAAAAATTACTTAAAGTTTCACTAAGATTTTACTATAATATTGTTATTGCAATTTTTGCTTTAATCTATTAAGGGCAAAAATTAGATTTAAACAAGGCAGATAAAGGGAAGTGACATCAAATGCCATGACTTGAATGGCCGCGACAGTCATGGACGTTTGAACTGTCGTAGAAAATTGTAGGAGTTTAGTATTTTTTTCGTGCGACAAACAGTAGTTGAAATTAACTTTTTACAGGAGTAATTCCAGTGTGGGAAAGAGATGGCGCTAGACGACCTGTATAGCTCGTCATGGTAGGCCGTCTGGTCAGTTTTGTCTTTCAACAAACACTGCCGGCCCAAACAACTGTGTAGCAAGAGCCTATTTGGGTACCTTTTGTTCCTCGTAAGCCCAATCCAATAAGTATGTAAATTTTATAGAATAACTAGATTTTTCCCGCGGCTTCAATCGCGTTATTTTAGAATTTGAAAACCTAGCGGTGTGAAATATACTTTATTATGACCCATCTACTAACCTAACTATCTTAAGAGCCCCCCTATCAATTTCGCAGTCTAAAAACAGAATATACCTACTACTTTTTTCAGTGCAAATTTCTCAATAACCATAAGGTATCTGATATTTTTTTTAATGCACAGTTATACATATATCACCTATGTATCTAATAAGTGTACGAATTATAATTTTGATAACCACTCAAGTTAAGTTAGGAAAAATTAAATCAAACATACGTTTTTACGAAAGCACAAAACACCAGGTTTTTCAATAGCTTTTTCGGGTAACTGGTAATGAATTATAATCTGAAAAAAATCGTACATACTGAGCATATAGTATATTGGTAAGTTTACGATTTTATATTTTAAAATTAATTTAATTAGTACTTAAAAAAAAAATGTGGTTCACACCGAAAAGACCCGCTAAAATAATGCGCAAAACCATCGTCTACTCGTAAGAATATGTTGAAAATATCAATATATGAAATATTATAAAACTTAAGGTGTTTATCTATCCAATTGAATTTTTAAATATTTTTTTGACTACTTATTTAATTGTAATAAAATATTTAAATAATGCCATAAAAGCCGATGCGCTTGCTCGTTGCATTTAATCACTCAGATTCAGCCTGTCCCTTTGCTGCACCCCCAGCGACGCCCTAAGCCGAGGCCTGTACCCCACAGGGGGTGCCCTTAGCGAATGGTCGCTTAGTTTTTAAGTATAGTTTTAAGCCCCTGGCTGGAGGCCTTAGATTCATTTTTAAGACATCCAAAGGGAAATGCCCGGTAAAAAAAAAATCGTTGCATTTAGTCGCGCCCGAGGGCTACTCGACGACGGACCTGCAGTGCAAGTACGTAGGACTCGATTCGATAAATCTGACATTTATTCTCGAATAAATGAGTTTTTATCGACTCGAATCGATGTCGCAAGTACGTAACTACTATTTGAACGATCGATAACTAAACTCTAAAATTTTAACGATTTTATCGAAAATGCAAGTACGAAACGACATTTTGACAGTTGAGATCGCCTATTTACGCTGTCGAGCTCGGTAATTTATCGACACCTTGTAAAAGTGCGTTAGGCTTATCGATAATAGTTATAATGGATTCAGGACTTTTGGTTTTATTGCTGGGTGATGAGGAAGAACGGCAAAACCATCACAATGTAATGCGTATTCGGAGGCGACGTCTCAGAGACACGAACAATCCTCTGGAACTTCCAGAAGATTTTGTTCGTCTTTTTCGGGTGACTCGAGTGGCAGTAATTTTAGTAGAAGGGATAGAGATGTACAGAGGACACGATCCATTGGACGCCCTGTCCATAATGTGGTATCGTGGTTTTACTATAGGTGCCTACTTCATTCGAGATCTAGACAAAACATACTTAACCTAAAATTATGATATTTTTTTATCATGCACTGCAATTTTTACCTATTAAAGTTCTTAGGAACCTATTGAAAATAACTCGCCCTTTCTAATACCTAGAGTTTCTAGCCCAAATACACATTTATTACATACTAAAACTTAATGACTTAGGTTTTGACAGCCGTACGGTTTTATGCAGTTGAGGGCTACCAAAGTTGCATTGGGCAGGAGTACAATCTTGCCCTTGGCTAAAAATTGTGAGCAAGGTTGTGCGAGAAGTGTCGAGGGCAATAGTCCGCCACCTCTTCCACACCTACGTGAAGTTCCCAGGTGTAGCTGAAAAAAGAGCCATCGTAGAAGAATTCTAGCACAAATTTGGAATGCCAGATTGCCTTGGTTGGGTCGATTGCACCCATGTTTCAATTGAAATTGAAATATTGTTATTGTAAACACGACCCACTGACCGTATTTTTATCTTTCTCAAGAAAGTAATGTCAACTGTCAACTACAAACTTTTTTTTTTGGCAAAGGTAAACACGACGACGCTAAGAAAATGGAATATTTTCTGTATTTTTACCAAAATAAACGGATATTTAGGTAAATGCTGATAGTTTCTCTAAAATAAACCCTTAAACATTGTTTACAATGCCAAACATCTATGAAAAGCAAGGATTTTCTAAATATCTCGGACATTAGTCGATTTAGTCGTGCCACAGAAATATGTTTTGTCTTTGGACGTCTTCAGTGTTGCCATTTGACAAGCGATCCTTAGCGACTCGATTCGGCCCACGATAAATCTTATCGTCGCGTGTTACGTACTTCCAAATTCGTTAACAAGATCGATAAAAATGCAAACCTTAGCGATCTCGATGTCTTATCGATGCAAAGTACGTACTTGCACTGCTGTGTCGCTGCGACTGCCGCTCTCGACGTAAAATACTTGCGAATCGCGCGTGGTTTTGTATTACGTCTGACTAGTTTTGATACTGTGAGTTTTTTTTTTGTTCTACTATGTATGTTTGCTGTGTGGACTGGACCGGATAAGCCTCTAAAAGTCGAAAGAATTGCAAAAGACGACGACTTCTGGCAAACAAAATGGAACCAAAACCAAAAACATTTTACATGAACTGTTTTGCCCGTCGTTGATTCCAGGAAAGCTCGGACATTCGTAGCACCTCGTATTAACGTCGACAGGTAAATAATGTAGTGTAATGTATCAATATCTATACTTCTTATAATAAAGAAATTAATAAGTATCTTGTTGTTTTTTTCACTTGAAATGAATAAAACACTTACTAAAAATTTAATAAAAGAGCAATAAGATGTCACGATGTATGTCTGTACATACGCAAGTAAAAAAAATAAACAAGACTAAATAAATAAAATATATTTAGTTTTCACTCAACCTTTTCCTACAATATTATTTGCTTTTGTTTTCTGTTTTAATTTGTTTTGATAATGTATAAAACATCAAAAAAATTGCAGCTTAAATGCAAATTGATTTGCTTATAATATATGTATAACTAACTAATACTGTTACGGACCAAGATTGTTTGCTCCCGCTGCACTGCATGAGACTACGCACACTACGATCGTTAGCGATATTTCGAACGCTCACACGCGCAGATTTCTCCGAAATTACCTTAACTAGTACTGCGAAGAAATTGATAGGGGCTCTTAAACATGAAAATATTCGTAAAAATCGGTCGAGCCGTTTCGGAGGAGTGCGACCACAAACACCGTGACACGAGATTTTTATATATAAGATTAATGGCAGTTGCTTTATCTAATACTTTTAGCTAGTTTGATTGCAAGACAATTATGATGAATAGAAACAGACGAGTATCGTTCAAAGCAAATTAACATAAATCAATGAGAAATAGGTAATACAGAGTCTACGTGTGATATCTAGTAGAATTCTATGCCATTGGGGAAAAGCACACATTTACTAAATACCTTTATTTGATGTGGTTACAACTCCTGGATGGATGAACAGCCTCCTCTAAAATCTCACCATATTGCAGATATTCTTTGGACATAGACCTGCCTCTTTACTAGTTTGAAACTCTTTGGTAGTCAAAGATTTTTAAATGTTAACATAACATACAAGGAAATGGGGGCTATCGCGTGTGAATTCGCTGCTAGAGGCGCTAGTGTAGCGCGAGGTCACCGAAATGTCAGATGTCATTGACTGGTCGCGCGTTGCGTGCTTTTTTAGCACGTATTTTTACTATTATTCACGATTGTGGTCTAGATTGAGCTATTCCTGATTAATTGTGGCTTGAAGATGTTATGTAGCAACTTAGGATCTCATTTGTTAGTACTTGGAGGTAAAATGATTTTTAAAGTTTCATGCTTGCTAATTTTAGGAAGAATATTTTAAATAAATGTATCTGAAGTTTCCACTATGTTGTTATACGTAATAAAATAAACTTTTTATGAAGTTATTAGTACTTTAAAATATGAAATAGAATTACTGACAGGACCTTACTCGAGAGTGCCGCCATCTGGTGAGCTCAAAAACGATAGCCCTCATTGCTATTAAATAACTTACCTTGTAGATTATGGATTTGAATTTTACCTTCGTTCTCTTATTTGCCTCCTAAGTCTGACATAAAATATTGATGGCTTCAATAGTCGCCCGTACAAAAGACTGACTGGAACCGCAGTCTCAGTAAAAATAAGTAAACGTGTTCTAATTTAAAGAAACTAACTCCAATTGATTCTTTTGCGGCATTCACACTGCAGTCTGATGTAGCTGAGAACCTGGTCTTGAGAGAGTCTATACCTAGCCGTGGATTGTGAAACGCCAATAAGCCTATGGTGGTACTCACCCTAGAGTCATGCTCCACGCAGGAGTGATTGTAGTGTCTTCTCCATTGAGGAGAAGTGGAGGAGAAGGCGGCGAACAGTCCAGCTTCTTCAGCAGGCTCGGGAGGTTCCGCTGCCTCGTCTGTGTCGACTTCGCTGTGGTTGTAGCGGTCGCAGCGAGCTGGAAAAGAATTGTAAAGCATTTAGTTATAAATATGAATGATACTGGATGTTTCTCGCCATGGATTACACCGATATTTCCGGTTTTATGTATTGCGTGTGAACGTCAGTTCTTTTCTTATCCTGCAATTTTACGAACTGTTATGAAATTCAAGGTATGGTGATTTACCCGTCAGATATGTATCAGCGGACCCCTGATTAGACTAAGAGTACCAGGCCCGAAGCTGCCTAAGAAGTCGATTCCTGCCGGTTTCCCTTCGGGAACAATGCTCTCTTTGGAGTACTTTAATTTGTCGCTGTTTTATTTCGCGAATTCTCTACCAGTTATACTTTATCTTTCAAGAAGTATTTTATGCATTGTGACTAAAAGTAACACACGGGTCCTTTAATTCAAATAGTATAGAATAGCTCCTTTTCAGAAATCCTTATCATATAAAATAAATACATAGTGCTTACTGTCAAAGTAGCTGGTGTCCTCATCGTTATCTAACTGAGGAATGAACTCTGCTTTTCTCCTCAGCAGATTGTTCCAGTCCAGACCACAGAAGTATATGTGATCCTGAAGAGCAATACAAACAATATAAGTACGGCGGTTTCATGAGATAAGTATAGCAGTATCACAACCTCTCGTCTGGTGTCGCGACTACAACTATTATGTTCTACGAGTTTTTGGACTTTCCTTAGAAATTGACGCTCATCATTATGGTAAAACTTAAAAAATATAAAAATGAATGTCCAAAAGTTACACAATAAAGAATCTTATTATGCAACATAAATCAGACAGGATTTATTTTACCTTAACTTGATGCGTGCCGCCAGTCCCCAGCCTGTCGCGAGGGTTTCGAGAGAGCAACTCGGTGATAATAGCCCTTGCCTCTACTGCAATAGGGAAGTCCTCTTCTGATGGCCACTCGATATCATCTGCAGAGAATAGTTATAACGAATGAGACAAAGTCACCTTGCAAAGAGATTATCAATATCCATGGATGTTTAAGTTTCAAACCCCTGATAGGGAAAAAAATATTGGGAACTTTTTAGTTTTTTTTCTTCCCCGGAGTCTGGACTTATACTTGGTTGATGACCGAAGACTTGCCTCCTGGATTGAGTGGGAGGGGGAATTGCATAATACATTCTATAATCATTACGTTTTTTACATGGTCGAGCAAACGATTTTTTAACATGTTTAGCATGTATTACGAATTTCCTTTAAAACCCTTCGAAACGCTAAATAAAAGTATCTTACGTAATTTGGATGTTGGTTGTTGGCAATAGACTCGCTTCTTATTACATGTGAGCTAAGAGCGTTAATGTAAAAGCTGACGGAGAAAATTTTCGAATGTCTTTAAAAAAAAAAGATAATTGGAAATTTCTGTTTTTGAACTATGGAAAATCTAAACTCGGTCTAATTTAGCTGTAACACTAATTTTCGAAAATGTTGTCCGTCACCTTTTTAGAGCTATGTATCCTGCTTATGCGTATGAAGTTGCATTAAAATCGGTTCAGTAATTTCGAAAATAAATGAGTTCAAAGTTTGTATGAAATGCCGTAAGATGTTAACGCACTTAAACATTACTTTTGCCTTATGCTGTTGTTTTCTGTCTACCCTCTTACCATTTACTGTGTGTGCGAACAACTCCTCAGGCGTGTCTCCGAAGAACGGCACACATCCGACTAGGAACTCGTATAGGATGATGCCCATTGACCACCAGTCCACTGGCTTGCCGTAGCCCTGGAAACAAACAATTATTTCGCTAGATGCAAACAAAACGTTATCACACACACGGAATGTATACAGGGTGATTTTTTAAGTGGGTGTGGATGGCCAAATCCGAAACTACGAGGAATAGCAAAAATACTCAAAGGAGTCTCCAGCCCGGTTTTTGATGAAAACTGAAACTGCATCATTAGATTTTTGGAAAATCAATATTCCTAGCCAGGAATCGAATCCGTTGATTTTGAAAAAAAAACACACTTTATTACTACACCATTCGATAGTGTCGCTAATAGGGATCAAATTCTGGGAAGTAATGACATAGACGTTCAATTTTAGCTTCAACAATCGTGGATGAATTGAAATGCATCCTGCAATTGTATTTCATAGGGTTGAAATTTAAAGTACTTAATTGTTTTTTTCTCACCTGTCTGAGAATCACTTCCGGCGCAATATACTCGGGAGTGCCACATACTTGCTTGTCAGAGAACTGTCGAGCCTCTCTATCGGCGTACTCCTCGTAAAGGTTCGTCGCCACTGGAATATAAAATCATTATTTTAATAAAAGTTACAATGGGTCAAAGTTATTCATTTATTGCACAATGTAGACCACCCATTTTACACTCTAGGCTTAAAACTAGTGAGTACATGACGTTGTTAGGGCGCAGCAAGAAACTTAGAACTAATAATATTACAGTGTCAGTATTATCTATTTATCTAATATCACAAAGCATTGCGAACTTCCACATTAAGAATATTATAATAATTGAACATAAACTACCTATAAAACTATATTATTTAAGATTAACACATACGTATATATTTAAACTCTATTTTAACATTTTATATTCTATAAATTCTTGGATAATTTAATAACATTTTTCTAAAAGTAATGACTTTAGCCTAGCTTTAAATATACATAGTGTTCTCGTGGACCGTATATTTTCAGGTAATTTGTTGTATATCTGTATGCTACTATATTCTGGGCTATTTTTGTACATTTGTAGTCTAGGTGCTGGTAGAATTCAACTTAGTTTTCAGATGCCATTCTGAAATAGGGCAATGTGAAACTGCCTATCTGACCCACACACCTGTATTGGGCAATTATTATGTAAACATGGGACGGTGAAAGGGTTTCTAAAAGCATCGCGAATATTAAGAGGTATGTATATACTTACATGACATGAGTCCCATTTTACTGAGCCCGAAATCTGTTAGCTTGATGTGGCCGGTCGCCGTGATCAGCAAACTGAAAGACGAAACATCATTTTGAATAGCAATCAGCATTTTGAGCACAACTGTCGGAAGCCTGGGCTTGATGCTTCGGTTTCTTCAAAAGGAATTTCGCAATACCAACCAATCCAGACTTAGGAGCTTGGAGTAAGCAAGAGACTAAAGCCTATTGTCACCGAACGGGCACAAATCCAAACGCTCTAGCTTGACTATCGCTGACTAGGTCCGCCTCTTATTACATGTGACTTCAACACAACTGGTCAAATGTGGGTGTATCATTACACCTCTGTTTGAGGGAGTGCACTTACTTGTCAGGTTTAAGATCTCTGTGCACAATCCCATACGAGTGCAGATACTCCACAGCTAGAACCGCTTCGGCGAAGTAATGCCTCGCCATGTCAGCCGGTAGCGGGCCGGCGCGCAGTAAAGTTGCGCAGTCGCCGCCTTCCACGAACTCGAGGACGAAACAAAGATGGCGCTTCGTTTCGAAGGAGCAGTACATTGTTACCTGTAAGAGTAAATTGGGTTATGAATTTGATGAAATTGGGTGATTATTTAGACGACATTGGGGATGTGATATACCCTGGTTCATTGTCTTGAAGACTGATTGATATATTTATTATTTAGGTTTGTAATCAAAACAAATTACAGGAGACAGTAAAAGTATCTTTCTATACAGGGTGTACACGGACCCATCAGCAAGCATTCTGTACATCAAACTAAGTAACTTTTACACAAAAAATATTGCTGGGAAACGACTTTTTATTTTGGGGTGAAAAATCACGTCTTACAGTAGGACTCAATATATTATTATGCTGATGGATGCATTGAATAGTATAGTTCTGTTTAAAGTTTATGGCGGCTCGGAAGTTAGCTACGAGTGACGGTCTGCGCATTATACAGTCAAGACGATGCGTTTTCTGTGTCCCGCTGGTACCTACAATTGAGTTCTGTGCAGCTTTACGTTAGATGTTCCGATCCGAAATAAAGTTTGAAGCGTTATTCCTGCGCAGACCGCCACTTGCAGCTAACTTCCGAGCCGCCATAAAGTTTGAACGGAACTATACGGGAGTCGTGGAGGTATTTAAAGAAAAATTATTAATAAACATTAAAAACTTGTATTAAAAAAAAAATACTTTTGAAAAAGTTGGAACTTTGACCCGCAATATCACCGAAACTAGAAGGTTCCCAGGTATGGTCTAGAACAAAAAACTGATCGCAATGACGGGGAGAACAAGTGCCTTTCGGCTTCATTATGGGTACTTTTCACCCATTATAAAAATAAACCTATCCTTAATCATTCATGATGGCCGACTGCGAACAGCCGTGAGAAATGGAAGACTTGGACGGATGCCAGTAGGTCATTAAAGGCTGATATAATAATAATACACTAACATTTTCACCTGTTCTGCAGTTGTCAATAACTTTCGTTTCCGAATAATATTATTACAACGCGTAAGTCATCAAATGAATGCCACATTAGCAAAACTTGACCTACAACATTACTTTCAAAGGTCAAGTTCAAACCTATTAAACATGGCCGCGACCCTGATTAAGGACGAAACCGATTATAAATATAGTACTGCCTATTTCACGGTAAATATCAACAAGAATCTTATCGAAAGTTACGGTAATAAATTCGATTCAACGTAAATGTAATGATGTGTGATTTCTTGTTTATTGGCTATGCATTATAATAGTGTTAACTGCCCTGTTGGTTTCGTGGTCGCGCGACTGCTGAGCGTGGGGTACTAAGTGGTTTGATTCCCGGGCCGGGCAAAAAGTGTTGTTGAGTTTTCCCATTAAATAAATAAATAATAAATAAATAAATATCGCTGGACATTACACACAGCGCCATCTAGGTACCACACTAAGCAACGAGGCTTGTGTCGTGGACACCAGATAGTTGATACTATTACATAGATACTTTTTGTTTGTAAATACATATTTATTATGCATATTAACATCCATGACTCGGAAACAAATGTCCATGCTCATCACACAAACACTTGCTCCTACCGGGATTCGAACCCGGGACCCTAAGAACGTAAGGCAGCTTCACTACCGCTGCGCCATTCGGGTCGTCATTAGATTAATTCTCAGGAGTTTGGAAGTTGGCGGTTTGATACCCGCGTGTAAAAACATAATAGTATGTAAACGGTTACTAGGTAATCAACGAAACGTCGAACAAAATCACTATTGGCACCAACTCACTTCGTAAGTTCTAATTTCAATTGTTTACAATTTTTTTTCTTTTACTGTGGCCATTAGCCGCGAAGAGTCAATAAAATTGAAATTAGAACATAATGTTGTGAAGATCGACTGCGCTGCGGGTGTCATCAATCAAGGACATTAATTTAAAATATAAAAAAAAAAACATAAATTTAAGATTTATCTTAAGTTTGCCGTATGTCATTACTTCCCAGAATTTGATCCTTATTAGCGACACTATCGAATGTTGTAATAATACAGTGTGTGTTTTTTTTCCAAAAATAGGTTCGATACCTGGCTAGGAATATTGATTTTTCAAAAATATAATGATGCAGTTTTAGTTTTCATCGAAATCGGGCTCGAGACTCCTTTTAGCATTTTTCGCTATTCCTCATAGTTTCGGATTTGGCCATCCACGACCACTTGGAAAATTCACCCTGTATATTAATGTACAATGTTCCTTCTACTGCTGGGACACACACCCCACGCGGGCCGAGTTGGTAGATGTCACATGTGATTATTGCGGTCCTTCTTTGATATATATTTCAACTATAGATAAATATACTTTGAGATATATTATCAACTAGCTGTTGTCTGCTGAAATTGTTATAAAAATATTTTTCCTCGTTTTTGCAACACCTCTCATTGATGCTTCGCTCCTTTTGGTTGTAGCGTGATGTTATATAGCCTTCCTCGATAAATGGGCTATCCAACACTAAAAGATTTTTTCAATTCGAAGCTCCTGAGATTAACACGTTCAACCAAATAAACTCTTCAGCTTTATTATATTAGTAAATTAGATCAGCTATACTCTAAGTGTGTTCCGCGGAACCCTAGGGTTCCGCGATACCTCTGTAGAGGTTCCTCAAGAATTTAGAAAAAAAATCAAAACACCTCTCTCTGGTCGAACGTTTTGACTCCGCGGCCGCGCGTAGGTATATTTATTTATTTATTTGTATAAACATGTGTTACAATCGCTAGTACAATATCTCATAAGTTTGGTATCAACATGTATACTTGTAAACTTGTGAGCGCGCAGTCCCTTTGATAAAAGCCGCCTCTGAATTAGACGCTATAGTTGTCAAACAGGCGACTTTCGACTCGAACTTCAAAAAATAAAGTCGAGATTGTTTACAACGTAAAAAGCATGGTAAACTAAATAAACGCATGGCACCTGCCAAATTGCGCCGACTTAGAAACTGTACACCCCAAGTCTAAAGACAAGAATAAAGAATTTTTTGTTCGTAAAAAAGATCAGTTATTGGAAAGTCAAAAAAATGTGATGCATGTAACACAAACTATCAACGAAAAGGCCACGGAGGCATCATATTTAGTTAGCTATCGCATTGCACAAGCAGGTGAAGCGCACACTATCGCTGAGAATTTGATAAAGCCATGTGTATTAGACATAACAAAATGTATGCTCGATGAAAAATCTGCAAAGCATCTTTCTACTGTGCCGCTATCAAACGATACTATTTCACGGCGAATCCATGATCTAGCAAGCTACGTCAAACAAGAACTAGTTACACGTCTACAAAAAACACGATTCGCCTTGCAAATGGACGAGTCAACTGATGTCGCTGGTTTGGCTATCTTGATGGTTATCGTGTGATATGAAAGTTCTTTTGAAGAAGACATGCTTATGTGTTCACCGCTGCTCACAAACACTACCGGGGAAGAAATTTTTTAATAAAATAAATATATTTTTTGAAGAAAATAATCTCAGTTGGAACAATTGCATTGACATTTGTACAGATGGGGCCAAGGCGATGACAGGTAAAACAGCAGGAGCAGTGTCACGAATAAAGCGCCTAATTGTAGTTCCAGCCATTGTATTCTGCATAGACAAGCACTTGCGATGAAGCAAATGCCGTCAAATCTAAAATTAGTTGATGGATGAAGCGGTAAAAACAATTAATTATATCAAATCACCACCACTACAATCCCGATTGTTCTCATTATTGTGTCAAGATTATGGCAGCAAACATAAAACACTGCTGCTCCATACAGAAGTGCGATGGCTGTCTCGGGGTAAAACTTTAACAAGGCTATTTGAACTTAGAGCCGAGTTACAAATGTTTCTTTCAGCAGATACTTCTTTTAATTTGAAGGACCGTTTGGATGATAAAACTTGGTTGTTCCGATTGTCTTTTATGGCGGATATGTTTCAAAAACTGAACGAATTGAATTTATCATTGCAAGGTAAACAGACAACAGTGTTTCAGGCCTATAACAAAATAACTGCCTTCAAAAGAAAATTAGGTTTTTGGATTATTTGCGTTGGTAAGAAAGAAATAGAAAGCTTTACGTCACTCAGTGAGTTTGTTAGCGATAACGACTCAGAAATGTTTCTAGATGATGTATTTGAAGAATTGGTCCAATATCTCAGTTCGATGCGCGCATCTTTTGAAAAGTATTTTCCCGAAGAACTGAATACAAAAATGAAACTGAATTCATGTATTCATAATCCTTTTTTACCCAACTTGGAAAAGCCCGAAAGTATGTCAAACGAGATATATGAATCTCTTTTAGAAATGTTATCAGACACAAGTATGGAGTCACTGTTCAAAACGACGCCTCTCAACGATTTTTGGTGCAGAATCCGTGATGAATATCCAATGCTTGGCAAAATGGCTCTGAATATTCTTCTCCCGTTCCCAACAACATATTTGTGCGAAACAGGATTCTCAACCTATGCAGCCACGAAAACAAAATATCGCAATAGACTGGACGCCGAACCTGATATGAGACGTCCAACTGTCTTCTATCAAACCTGATATCAACCAATTGATGAAAATCCATACCTCCCATTAGTTAGATTTTTTATTTTTTAATATCTTCTATTATTGTACTTGCCATGTGGTAAAGTAAGTAATAATGAGTAACTGTTACATTGTACTTTTATTATGCTTATTAATAAAGAATACACTTATAAAACCTATTGTTTTATTGTAGGGTTCCATCAAGTATTTTGCTTCCCAAAAGGGTTCCGTCACCAAAAAAGTTTGAGAACCACTGAATTAGATAGTAAAACTCACCACAAAAGGGTTGTCCGCAAAGCTTAGGATGTCTCTCTCGGCAAATGCTTGTTCCACTTGGTTCCTGAGTATCAAGTTGTTTTTACTTATCTTCTTCATCGCGTACCTGCAAACCGAATTTCAAAGAATTATTATCTTATCGTTATTGTGTTTATTATTATTTTCTTTATTCATATTTTTACAAACTAATTACATTTTTAAATATTCCTTAGAAAAAACAATATAAAAAACATTTAAAAATATAAAAAATTATATTATTATTATTATTTATTTATTTATAATCAAACAAAGATATACAAACTTATAAACTAAGCCCCACAAAACCGTAGTAATGGTTTGACTGTGGGCTCGGTGAGTCTCTCTCTATACGCTCGTTCTTAAAAGTAGTTAAAACTAGACTAATCTAGTAGCAGTCTAGTCTAGTTTTATCGTAGTTAGTTTGTGTGTGTGTGTTGTTTTATGTTATGTTGTGTGTGATAGATCGAGTTCCTAACGTCGAAATCCGAAAACGCACAAAAGTTTTCGATATTGGTAACCGCGTTACGGAACTCAAATGGAGTTGGGCAGGACACCTAGCAAGGCGCCTTGATGACAGATGGACTAAGGCTGTCACCGAATGGCGTCCAAGAACTGGCAAAAGGAACATGGGTCGTCCGGCGGCGACATTGGCAGACGACATAGTTGCCATCGGGGGAACCTGGATGAGGTTGGCACAGGACCGTGGAGATTGGCACAAGAAAAGGGAGGCCTATACCCAGCAGTGGGTAAGGTCAGGCTGTGAATGATGATTATGTTATCTACCATGTACGTTTTAACACCAATTTAAATCACAAAGTTCAAAAGCTTTTGAAATCCATACAGATTTTAGGGTATTTTAAATGTACGGTATATTACAGGCAATTTTCGGCTTTCACAACTTGTTGCATTACATTCAACAAAACTGGTCGGGCGGCCGGTTGTGCGACCAAACTATCTTAGGTTTAAAGTTTTATTTCTCATAAGAACTTATAAATAACAGTTCACTTATAATGAGATACAGAGTTACTCCTAAATAATAATAATAATATGAACTTGGCTATCATTGTGCCGATTGTCGTGACGGCCAATGGCCTTATGGCCAAGAGCCTCGACGACCACCTTTCGAGGCTCTCCTTAGGCGGTTGGATCAAGGGCCTGATTCAGAAGGCAGTACTCCTCGATACGGCTCGCATTGTGAGGAGCTTCCTGTCTCTGGAGCCCTAACCACCGGTAGCTTGGACCCTGCTCCCGATACCGGCGGACCACTATTTTTTATATTTTTAAATGTTTTTTAATATTAATTTGTTTAGAAATATTTAAAAATGTAATTTATATGTATATATATGAATAAAGGAAATAATAATATAATATTTGACTCTGGGGCGTTGGCGACGTTATAGTACATACATGTTTTTTTTGCTTAGTCTTAAATATGTTAATATTATCACACTTCTTTATATCTTCTGGTAAATTATTGAACAGTTCTGCTCCCTCCACTAGTATTGTTTTTTTTTCGATGATCAAAGTTCCAGCAGTCAAAAGTTGTGGTCCCTCAACTAGTCCAGGAACCAGCCTCTCTTGAAGCGTCAAGAATAGTACCTACGGGGTGTAAGGTACAGCCCTCCGCAAACTGAGATTCAAAATAAGGATATTTTGAATCTTATTCCACCGGAATTTTTCTAAGGAATGTTTCAGTTGCTATTCTTTTAAACTTGACTAAATATTCCTTTATACTGTTACTTACGGGATATCTTCCGTGATAGTCCATTATTTTACACTACTACACTACTTACTTTTGTACTATTCCTTTATTTCAATGTAAAATTACATTATCTGTACGCAGCACTCCATTTATGTAAATAATACAGCTAAAATAAAAAAAACAACAATCTATATTGAAATACTATAACGAACGCCGCGAGAAATCAGCTGTTCACTTCCTGCCTAGCCACAGAGTTTATCGAACTCGTCATCGCACTTGCCGTTCTCTATGAGGAAAAAAAAACAAATCAAATTTATTGGATTCCTATAAAATTCCTGAAATAATGTCTTGTACCGGTCATCTTAGTATGATATACTGAATTCACCCCATCCGTCTGTGGAGGGCTGTTCCTTACACCCTGTATAGGTCTGACTCTAAAAAGGTGGCTAGGTCAGACTGGATATAGAAGACGGAGAACAGGAAGTTGTGGCGCAGCTTAGAACGGATCCATGTCCAGGATCGCGGTTTCCTTCATCTTCTTACCTGGTCCTAGTCTGCTTATGTTTGACTAGATAGACGGCGCCGTACGCCCCGTTGGAGATCAGCTTGATGACGTGGTAGTCGTTCTCGGAGGGCGGCGCGTTGCCCTGCCCAGAGGGAGGAGACTGGCGACCGCGTGTTCTGGTAGGATAAATAGATGTTGATTAGAAATTTGAACAAAATTAGTCGCAAAAACATGCAGAATGAACTTTTCTGTGTAATAACTACAAAGATTGATCATTGATCGGATTTTTTTTAACTGCTAAGACCAAGGCCTTTCCATGGTTTGGTTGCATTTCTAAGTCAAAACAGGTCTTATAATCACTGTTAGTTTTGTTTCATATAAGAATAGGTATACAAATAATGTTACTAAAAGTGCAGTTCCAATATTCTACAATGTTCACTTACTTTGACCATTTCGATATTTTTAATTTCAAGAACAGAAGAATAAGTCTTATCAAAAATTTACTCTGTAATTCGGAAAAACATTCAACTAAAACAAAATCTTAGTCTTACTAATACTTACTTGGAAGGCGAAGTATTCTGTGGCAATGGAGGAGGTGGAGGTGCTTGCAGTTCGGCCAGAGGGTCCCGCGATAAACCCAGCTTGTGGATTATGTACTGAGGGATGTCCGTCGTTATGCCCTGAGGAAATAAGGTTCATGACACATAAAGTAAACGGTTGATTATTGTTAAGAAGCAGAAACTTACCAATGAATTTTGAAACCAGCCACTAAAAGTACCAATAAAAAATACCTCTCGTATTTAACAATCATATCAACTAATAACATGATCCAGAGCATTTCCAACCATATTTCACACCTACCACTAAAAGTACCACTATTGAAAATTTTAAACTAACCTGGTGATGTTTGGCATGGCCCTCAGCGGCTTCTAGCAGTCTGTAGAACCGCTCAGGATCGAATTCGAGACATTCTAGAAGTCGTGCTGGTCTTGCCATCGCGAGTATTAGCCGTGTCACTAAAGGTGCCACTTGGTTACCCGCTTCTGCTGACTTTTCTCGTGTCTGTGGAGGATTTTAAATGCAAATAAAATTTGTGTGTGCAGAGAGTGGGACATACAAGGTGTAAACGGGCCCGAACTAAGTGACTCCACGCAAAAATTATTTATAAAATAATAATAATATAAAATCACGTTATACGGTAGGACTCAATGTGACGCACTCAATACACTGCATTGAATAAAGTATTTACTAAAGTTATAACATTAAAACTTGATTTTAAAAAACATTCCCAAGCAAACTATTATCATTCTGATGACGTTACCTCAGCCAGCAGCCTATCCAAGCTGTCAGCCATATCGTAGAAGTACGTGCTGGTGACTTGCTTGGACTCCGACTTGTGCAGGCAGTCGCGGGCCATCTCCAGGACCTGTGAACAACACAACAAGCCTATAAATACATAGATAGATATTGTTAAAATTTACATACATAAATTCTCGCCTTTTTTAGGTCAGCAGAAACTACAGAATAATTGCTTAACATTAAAAAAAAACAATATATTTTTATTTCACATAGGCCTACATGGGCACGGTCTTATAAAACATCGAGAAAAAGGTGCACGGTTCGGGTTGGTTGTTTTCGATAGAGAAGAACCGACAAGAAACTCCATGGTTACACTTTTAAAATTCATTGTCATCTTCAGCTCAGTTAAAAGACGTCAATGTTGGATAGACGCTTTATCCCAAAGATCACTAAAGAAACCAAGCATGGGCTGTCCGTATCCAGTAGGTTCCCGCGACTTACACTGAGTCGTCCAACATTAAGTAGGAGACCCATCGAACGCTCTGTTTGGGGGTATTTCCTTCTTTGTAAGAGGAGAAACATTTCTCATTACACGACATGATTTTTCTTAAATGCGCCTTATGGGAGAAGCGCCAGGGTAACCAGCGAAATTCAAATTTTCTTACGTTTTTAGCAATTTGCAGGTCAGTGTCAGGTTGTATGTTGATGAATATATGATTCGCGTCCTTAACACGTATGTAGTTACAGAATTATAATCATTAAAATCACCAATACAACTCCCTAAAGTCATTTAATCCCATTCAATAAGTAACTCATTAAAAAGGGATTATATGAACTTAAAAGGTTGTATGCGGGCTACCCTGGTGCTTTTACCTTACTCATTATTTTAACAGTAACTACACACCGGTTATAGAAGGTAGAACAACTTCATTGAAATCTTCTAAACTAACTGTTAGAATGAGGATTCTTCTTCTTAGCATATCGATGGCAAAAAGTTCAAATTTGTTTAGCCCAAAACTCAGGCACGCGAACCCCGTTCACTGATGCAGTGAGTAGGTCATCAGGTGCGCAGGTGACATGCGCATGCGGTGCAAGATGGTGGGCCAGTGTCAGGGGAGGAATGTGCAATGAGGATTTACCTGTCTCTGAACAAATCTCTCGATGGGTGGTCGGTCCGGCTTCTTATCCAACTCCAACACTTCATCTATTAAGCCTCGCAACCTGGAAATAACAAAAAAAATATTGCTTAAAGAGGTTTTGATATGGTGCAACTTCAACAAAAGTAATACTTTATTTATTTATTTATTTATTAAAACTTTATGCACAAGTAAAAACTGTACAAAGGCGGACTTAATGCCTTGGGCATTAAGTACTTTACTTTCACGATGAAATGTTTATATTGCATCAGACTGTTATGAACTTTTTGAAGCACTGTGCTTGACCCTTCTGACGGAAAAGCCGATATTCTATTGCACAACAATAAAAAAATATTCAGTTTTTTTCTATTTATATCTTTTGCGAATGACAAATTAACATAGGTCAGGGTTCAACCATTCGTACCAAACGATCATTGTTTATTTTTTTGTGTTCAATTTTATTTCAAACCGTATAGCATACTCACTTTCTTACAAGAACATAAATAGAGCGCGTTTTTTTTTTTAATTTTCGGAGCTTTTGCTTATTATACTATCAACCATTCAGGTCTGAGCAATCCTGAATGATTAAAAGTGTTATAAGGCTTAAAACTGTAGGATAATTATACTGCATTGAAGATTTAAAGCGTTCAGTACGAGTGCTTGTTTTATTATTTTACAATCTTCGTCCATTACAAAATAATCACTGGCTTAAATATGAGCAAAATCCAAGGCTATATACTTTTTTTTTATTTGGACAAGCTCGCCAGACTATTCCCAAACCACTGCAACTCCAAGCCAGAATCAACAGTGGCGATCACCAGAAAAGCGCCGAGACAATGAAGCTCAACGAAGTCCCAGAGAAACAATTTAACTGTCTTGGATCCCGCAACGACATTAATCAGAAAAATATAGCGGAGAAGTAGGAAAACCATAATTTCCATTTTCCGCGTACATACTTGTCGTCCATCGCCTTCTGTGCAGCCGGGAACCGTGCCGCGAAGAGAGCAGACATTGCGGAGACAGCGTCATCTTTCGAGCCGGACCCGCCGCTTGAGCCGCTTCCACCACCCGTACGGGATGGTGAACTAAAGACAATAAAGAAAATCGGAATGGTTAAAATCAAAAGCACTGCTGACATTAGATTATACCGAATTAAGACGACCCGAACATTATGTAGCACTGAGATAAATCTCGGGGCATCATGCCCTCATAAGTTTTACCATTTATTATACCAGTTTCGGTCTTAAATTATATCACTTATCAGCTGGGTATATATGCCCAGAACTATTTTCGGACTCCGATTTTGGTTACTTTCAGATATGTTTTATGAAAGTACTACTTCTTGATTCGTTTTTGAATCAATGGGCAAATATGGGTACACACCCACAAACTTACGTCACATACATCAACTATTGCACCGTAAAAAACACAATTTCTAAGTTTCCTAACAGTCTTTGTAGTCATCATCATCATCATAATTTCAGCCGAAAGACGTCCACTGCTGGACATAGGCCTCCCCCAAGTGTCGTCACATTGACCGGCCCCATGCGACTCGCTTCCAGCGGATCCCCGCAACCTTTACCAGGTCACCGGTCCACCTAGTGGGGGGCCTTCTAACGCAACGTCTTCCGGTTCGCGGTTGCCACTCCTGAACTTTTCGGCCCCATCGGCCCTACGTTTTGCGACCAATGTGCCCTGCCCACTGCCACTTAAGTTTGGCAATTCTTCGGGCTACGTCGGTAACCTTGGTTCTCTTGCGGATGTTCGTTTCTGATCGATTCTCGATCACGCAAGGAAACTCCGAGCATAGCCTCCATGCTGTCAGTAAATAGGGACTATCATAGAGATTCCTACACATAATGAGCCTTTACCGCCGACTGCTTATTTTGCTTCCATTTGGCTTACATGTGCCGATCGGCAAACTCCGTTCGGCCCTTACCATCGTTGAATTGAATCATACCGACCAGAACATAGATTTGGCAACCCTCAATGACAACGTTCAGGGAATCATGTCCCTTCTTAAGAAAACAAGAACTGTCCATAGACAACCCACTCAGTTATATAAATTGAAATATTGTTTGCAACTCGCACACCGAGCCACCAGTTTTTTTTTTTTTTTTTTTTTCGTAATTTCACATCACGTTTATGTAGCGGTGCATTGAAGAAACCTACTCTCCAAATTTCAACTGTGTGGTGCCAACGTTTCGGAGTAAAATGGTTGTGGCATAAGGACGGACAGACAGACGGACAGGGCGAATCTATAAGAGTTCCGTTTTAGCCATATGGCTACAGAACCCCAAAAAGCGATACCATGCCAATGTTGGTACCAAATAAACAATTATCATTCATATCTATTCAAGTCACGCCCTCACACATGAACCTGTTAACTTATCATTAACACTAAACACTAGAATATGGGATATTTACCATGTTTACTGAGTTCCCGATATTTCGGCGCTGTTACAAGCACCATGATCACGGATAAACTGAAGTTATTACGGGTGGGTGTTTATGAGCAGACAAATTGGTCTACCCTGTTTCTTGTTCGTTTTTTTGCACTCAGTACCGCTACCACTGTCACTCGCAACTCGATTCTTTTAACTTACATCAGACGCAGCTAACCTCTGTTCAGTAAACAACACATTTGCCAAGATTCCTAACATTCGCTGCGGTCACGACTGACTCATACACCTGCCTACCATAATGTCACACGCATGATAAATAATTTAGTTTTATTGACCGCGACGTTATGTTATTATGTGTAATCGGTAATGTAGCGTGTCGTGAAGCTAATATTGTCGCTAGTCCTACCACAGTTTGGCTTCTGCCAAGAATATGCCGTCTACCAATCTAATATTATTGAGAGCAGGACAGGGCTCCGACTTTCGAACAGTAAGTCGTAGGTTCGATCCCAGGCAGGCGCCTTACTTTGTGTAATTTATTTCATCACCACTGCTCTCAAAATGTTAAAGAAAAACATCGTGAGGAAACCGGCATGAACCTAGAACCAAAAATTCGAAGACATGTCTACCAACCCGAACTGGGCTCGCGTGGTGGATTATAGCCCATTCCCTCTCATAGAGAGGAGGCCGTGTATCCCAGCAGTGAGAACATTATAGGCTGATTATGCAATCCACTACTAACGGCCTTCTGAGGACTTTTAAACTGAAAAGTTTGAAAAGTCGTCTGGTCAAGACGAAGCAGTCACACGTCATGAGCAGACTTGGGAGGCTTACTAATTATAACTCGATTACCTGAGTCTTTCTATCCATGACTGCTAAAAACGCAGTTACATCCTACCATCTAAAATAGTAGCCTCCCTTAGATTAATTCAAATTTAATTTCAGTTAACGACACGGTTGGCGCAGGGGCTAAGCGACTGCCTGCTGCGCTGCGTGTGGCAGGTTCGATTCCCGCACGGAACAAATATTTGCATGGCCTATATGTAGTTGTTCCGGGTCTGGCTGTCTGTGTATGTGTGTGAGTTGTAAATGTTTGTAAACACACCCACAATACATGAGAAATTCCTAGTGTGGTACAAAGACAAACAAATTTCTTGTAACTTGCATATTGGATTGCAGTACGAAGATCTAATCGTAGCATAACGCCATGTAAAAGATTATTAGACCCTATCACACTCATAAACTGTGTTTACCTCAAACTTCGACTGCGCACGCGTCTGGCAGGGCTCTGCGGTGACGGCGCTCGCGCAGCTGTGTTCCCGCTGCCGCCGCTGTCTGATAGCGACGCCCAGTTGTTCATGCCACTGCCTTGTGAGCTGCTGCAAGGTGAGAGGCATAACATGGTCAATAAAATATAGATAGAGGGTATATATTTATTTTGTATATTATTTGTATATATTTGTGTGTATGTTTATTTTTTATAGGTATATTTTTGTTTTAAGTTCTAATTGAAATTTCTACATTTCTAATCCAACTTTTCTCTCGCAGATCTGCTGGAAGAGATTTCTTATGAAATAAGCAGTACCTTTGTGCTCTTTTATGTTAATGTAATGTCCTATTAAGTATTTTGTGTGTACATAAATAAATAAATAGAAAAAATTTGTTCGTCGTATTCAATTGCGCTCTGAAAATGTGAAAGGTCTCATTGGTGTGAATTTTGAGTTGACACAGTCCTGGAACACGATATTTAAAAATTTCAAAAGGAGATCTATTATTATTTCTATAAGGAATTACATCCACTAGTACGTTGTATTAAGTTAGTTCTCATTTTGAACCTAGTCTACTGTAGACTACCGCATCAAAACTTGCCAGTGGACATTGAGAAAAGCATGTCCATATTGTTCATGCCTTACGAATCACATCAGCCCGTGCTATAGAACAGAAAAGACAAAAACTACTTACTTGAGCGAGTTCTGGTGCTGATGGCAGTGTGGACACGGAGCTCGCGGCGGCTCGCACACCGCCTGGACTGCGAGCAGCCTCTCCTGGGATGAGCATTGCGACTGCAACAAGGTGAGGGATACATTAACTTGATATTCATAAGATAATCTCGATTGTATTACTTGATACATTTCACTAATGCAACGTCTTACAGTTCTGCTCTAAAGCTTCCATGTTACTGTCTGAATTCGCCAAGAACTGGCCACCCAACTCCCACCATACCAGCGAAGTAATAAAAAGACATTTGTAGGAGTTTCTCTGATCAAGTAGACTGTCACTAACAGACTGGTCCGATAGTAATAGTTCACTTGTTCAGACAAAACGGCCCTATTTATCAGGGTTAGTTAAAGGATTGACGAAGACGCAAAGACTATCACCGATTTTACCGCACCCATCATCGTCTGCCTAGCCTTTTCCGAACTATGTTGGGGTCGGCTTCCAGTCTAACCGGCCGGATACAGCTGAATACCAGTATTTTACATGGAGCGACTGCCTATCTGACCTCTAAAACCCAGTTAGTACTGGGTAATACGATACCGCTTGGAAAAGACTGTTTGTTAGACTTTCGGGCCGCTGACTATGTGTAACGACTGTCAAAGATCTATAAATGACAGACGGGACCAACGGCTATACCGAGGCAAGGAGAAAACTCTGTATGTGGTGGTGGTTACCCATCCACGGACCAACCTTAAACCTTGTTTCCTGCAACCAAAAAATGCGAAAATAAATCCGTTTTTTGAGATCAATCTTTATTTTAACTGAAATCGAAGCGACGAAAGTATGGGACCCTCGGTACTCTAGGACTCGTCATACCTCACCCAAACGCACCCACATCACACGAGGACTTAATACGGTCAAAGGTGACAAATAACATCATAACAGTGCGTGTACAAATACACAATTCTAGGCCATTGGGAATTGAAGGCATGACAGCATATTCTATTTTATTTGACACACCTCAACTAATGTTTTCAGGTGACATACCTACTGAAAAAAGTGTGAATATTTACTGTCCGTGTCAGAGTTTTTATGCCACCGCCCATGGACCTCAGACTTGGCTTTACATGCCGTCGAGAAATATCTCTCAGGCATGCTGGTCTTCTCACGACGTTTTCCTTCACTGAAGCAAGTGATAATTATACAACACGCACAAGAATCCGAAAAATCTGAGATACGGGTCTTGGGTTCGAACTTGTGACCTATGACTTGACAGTCCGTAGGCCTAGTCCAATAGGGAATATGCATGTAATTTTTTTTCACTTAAATCAATAATATGCAGTACTATCAACGCAAGAAAATAATTAAAAGTTAATTTCAACTACTGCTTGTTGCACAAAAAAAAATTAAAATCCTACAATTTTCTACGACAGTTCAAACGTCCATGACTATCGCGGCCATTCATGTCAGGACTTTGATGTCACTTACCTCTATCTGCCTTGTTTAAGTCTAATTTTTTGCCCCAGGTAGATTAGTTTTACTAAAATGTAAGTGCTTTATTTAACCGAAAATTGCAATAACAATATTATAGTAAAATCTTAGTGAAACTTTAAGTACTTTTCAACTAAAAGTGTTGTGCTCTTTTATCTTAATGTAATGTCCTATTAAGTATTTTGTGTGTACATAAATAAATAATAAATAAATAAATAAAATGCAACACTACGAGTATCAACCCAAGAAAATAATTAAAAGTTAATTTCAACTACTGCTTGTTGCACAAATTTTCTACGACAGTTCAAACGTCCATGACTGTCGCGGCCATTCAAGTCATAGCATTTGATGTCACTTCCCTCTATCTGCCTTGTTTAAATCTAACTTTTTGGCCCTTAATAGAATAGATTTACTATATTGTAAGTGCTTTAATAAAGCAAAAATTGCAATAACAATATTATAGTAAAATCTTAGTGAAACTTTAAGTACTTTTCAACTAAAAGTGTTTCTTTGGCACATAGCATTTGACGTCACTACCGGAATCGATGCGTTTTGTGTTTGCGTTCCGTTTCACCAAAAACACGCTAAATAAAATATTAAATTGTAAAATAAGTGTTGTATTAGAGAATTAAACAAGTGTACCACAATGTTTTTATGATCCAATACAAGGCATTATTAAGAAATAAAAAAAGTTTTGTATTTCTTGCTTAAACCCTATTGTTGTCCCTAAAAATGAGACTTTCAGGAGTTTCTGTCATCAATAGACTATTTTTTAGACACCCCAGATTATTTATTCGTCTCGTCGTCAGCCGAAAATGAACTTCTTCTCATTCAAACATCTACCTGCGTTTTACGACTTCAACGAAGAAGGAGAGAAGAACTGAGGTGTCTATAAACATATGTTTTAAGACCGTCTTTATTATCCTAATGTAACCAGAAATACAGATGATGGAACATGTTCGGACCGTTGCAATCACTTTAGATGCCAACGACAACACATCGACCGTATCACATAACATACAACAAATTCAACATGTCGTAAAGCTTGTACGCTCAGCAACGAAAGTTCATTCACAATAAAAACGTTTACACATAAAGGGTGTAACAATACCCTTAACGAATCTGAAAGGCACTTGTTCTCCCCGTCATTGCGATCATTTTTTTGCTCTAGACCATACCTGGGAACCTTCTAGTTACGGAGATATTGGGGGTCAAAGTTCCAACTTTTTCTTTTAATTAAGTATAGTGTTTTTTTAATTATCATTTTTAAGATTTACTTTAAACACCTCCACGACCTCCGTACTATTCAATCCATCTATCAGCACAATGTTTTGAGTGCGTTACAGTGAGTCTTACCGTACAACGTGATTTTTCACCCCCAAAAATAAAATCGTTTCCCAGCCACAATTTTTGCGTAAAGTTACTTAGTTTGATGTACATAATGCTTGGTTGACGGCTTCGTGAAGGGTCCTGTAACACCCTGTATACGATAAAAGTAACCAATAAGAAATAAACAATATTTATGTAAATTGTATCATTTAATTGTGCTTCTGTGTGCACTAAATAAATGGTTTATCTATATATCTATCTAAATAAAGTTTCGATATTCGTTTTAATTTCGTTCAGCTTTGCGTAACTCTTCGAAAGTTCAAAGATGAATGTTATTCCCTTCAGAGGTTAATTACGGGATGAAAATTTCCGTGAAATATCGTCGATACCCCATCGAGAACACAGCTTGTAACAGGCGACTTCGATTGTAATTAAATGTGTTGCTCGATACTGAACATTTAAAAAACGACTTTCGTTGCAGACCGTACCGCCATCAAATCTCAAGTTGGTAAACAAAAGGTTTCATTCGTTACATGCACTAGTAAGTATGCGCAAGAGTTTCCTCGTCTGTACCGTGAATACTAACGGCCGCATCTGTTTGGGTGCGCTTGGACACGATCTTCTTGAGATAATGGCTTTGTTTTTTGTATTTCTTTTATTTGAAACATGTTTGGTTTTAAAGCATCTGATTTTGAAATAATTTCACTACTAAGACAGTCTATGCCAGGAAATGGTGATGTGTAGTTTCATATATTCTGATACTAGCGACCCGCCCCGGATTCGCACGGTGCAATGTTATACATATAAACCTTCCTCTTGAATCACTCTATCTATTAAAATAAACCGCATCAAAATCCGTTGCGTAGTTTCAAAGATTTAAGCATACAAAGGGACATAGGGACAGAGAAAGCGACTTTGTTTTATACTATGTAGTGATAGTGATAGTGATTAACATAACATCACGCTTGTAATCTGAAGGGTAAGGCAGAGGTGTGCCTTAGCACACCCACATTACGCCAGTTATGTTGAAGTCCCATAAAACAGTGGGCGAGCCTATTGCCATCAACTGGGCACAGATCCGGAGTCCGTGATTGCTACTGAGAAATTCCTGATGGAAAATCCCAGTGACACTTTGCCCGACCCGGGAATCGAACCCAGAACCTCTTGCTCAGCAGTCGCTACTAGGCCAATGAAGCAATCGATATATTCTGATATTCTCTGTCCATTATTGACAACAGTACTGATACACATATCTTCCTTGCCCTTCGTGACGATACCACTATTGGAGAGGAGGGGCCCGCCCATGGTCTCAAATGACCAATGGACATCTTTCCAAGAGAGAGTCTCGTATCTTCTACTACAACACCAGGCAGAAGAATAGCAACGTTCTTCACAAGAAAACAAAGAGAGGAGGCAGATGGGTAAGATGGTATGCGATTGCAAAGGTTTATGTGAGATAGTGGATATCTAGTACACAAGGTGTACCCGGACCCTTCGCGAAGCCGTCAACCAAGCATTATGTACATCAAACTAAGTAACTCTACGCAAAAAATATTGCTAGGAAACGACTTTATTTTTTGGGGTGAAAAATCACGTTTTACGGTAGGACTCAATGTAAAAACGCACTCAAAACATTGTAGGGTGTCGTAGAGGTATTTCAAGTAAAGCTAAAACATTTAAAACTAGTTTTTTTTTTAAGTTGGAACTTTGACCCGCAATGTCTTGTAGGTTCCCAGTTATGGTTATACAAGTGCCTTTCGGCATCGTTAAGTGCGTTAACATCTTACAGCATTTCATACAAACTTTGAACTTATTTGTTTTCGAAATGACTGAACCGATTTCAATGAAACTTCATACCGCAGGATACATAATTATGTCTAAAAACAATTGTCAGAAAACATTTTCGAAATTTCTTTTAAAAAAAACGATAGTTGGAATGTTTCTATGGAAAATCTAAAATCCGTCTAATTTAGCTGTAGCACTATTTTTCGAAAATGTTCTCTGTCAACTTTTTAGACCTATATATCTTGCTTATGCGCATGAAGTTTCATTAAAATCGGTTCAGTCATTTCGAAAACAAATGAGTTCAAAGTTTGTATGAAATGCCGTAAGACGGTAACGCTCTTATGAGTACTTGTATACCCATTAACTACAGGCTACTTATAAGCTTATGACGACGATGATTGTAAAGAACTAATTACTGTATTTGCACCATCACCTGTCAAAACTAGTTTGCATTTTGCACTGCATGTTAAATCAACAGTGAGATTTCACAAATCAACGTTGTCATTCTTCGGTTCATAAAACACAGTTAGGTCCAATCCAATCTATCATACTAAATTGTTTTGACTTTGATTATCATTGATCTGTCATCTAAATATGTTTCAGTTGTAATAAATGTGTGTCAGCCAACTATGATATCACAGAAAATACATGTCGCTAAACATTTCTCAGGTATTAATAGACATTTCTTGAGATAAACACAGATTTACCGATCAACAACATATTACACACACGCCTTGGATATGTTTCAAATTATCTAAGAAGTTTCTGAGCTAAATTGATAATGAACTCTATTTCAAGACAGATTAACGTTTTGATTTCGTTGATAAGATGTTGTTTTGGCAACATATACACCTGAAGATAAATTTATATTTATATTTTGGTTCACTTAAATTGTGTTAATATTAGTTTTGTCAACAAAAATGAGTTGGCACCTATTTCTTATTTAGTTCGGCTGTGCTCAAAATTTTAAATGCCAGATTCCATGAATAGCAGAAAACATTTTGTTCTACTCTCCCGATAGCGTTTTAGGCCACTGTCTGCGGCTTGCGGGTCAGTATGGGACCTAAAGTACCAAAATTTAGTCTTGTGACGATAGTACTTAGATTCAAAACGACTTGCAGATCCTGGACATGTAACCATTACACCACCTCGAGTTGATAGCTAATATGTTTACATAAGTTATCCTTATGATAGAAATGTGAAAGTTACTTTGTTTGTTTATCATGAGACACCTTTTATCCCGGTAGAACATTGCTATGGAATAATTTTCAACCTCCACGCTACAGACGAATAAACCAGTAACTAAAAATGAATCAAAATACTTTTATCTCTGACGACCCGAATGGCGAGGCGGTTGTGAGGCTGCCTTACGTTCTTAGGGTCCCGGGTTCGAATCCCGGTAGGAGCAAATGTTTGTGTGATGAGCATGGACATTTGTTTCCGAGTCATGGATGTTTATATATGTATAATAAGTATGTATTTACAAACAAAAAAGTATCTATGTAGTAGTATCAACTATCTGGTGTCCACGACACAAGCCTCGTTGCTTAGTGTGGCACCTAGATGGCGCTGTGTGTAATGTCCAGCGATATTTATTTATTTATTTATTTATCTCTAAACCACACAGTAATGGACGTCAGACAAATCATGCTGACGTCCGCTGACGATCGAGCTGATTGCAATAAAAACAAAATTCGTGTGCAAAAGTGAAAATATAACTGATTTATCAACACTTCCTTGATTCTTTAGACATCGTAGAACTGCTGCAGCAGATAATAGATCCCATAAAATGTTCCCACTTAAGAGTTTTGCATACACGGTACTCTATTGTTAACCCTAACATGCAGGAGTTTGATTGGGAATAACCCTATTCAGGTTATACTCTACTTATTTATGTCTAATGAAGCAAAAAAAAATAGGACTTTTGGGATTATTGACCACCGTAATAGAACCCATGCAAATTGCAAAAAATGTAAGAATATTTGAATTTCGCGGGCTACCCTTGCGCTTCCACCTTAAAAGAGTCGGTGTTCTCCCATGTTCACTGTAGTGAGTTTAGAAACTGCCAGGAAGAAGAACTTATCCGGTGATGAAACAGGCTAATAGGCATTATTTCTTTCAGATTCGCATGTCTAGACTAGATAAGTTGAAGACAAATTTTTAGTGCCGATCGATCTACAAAGTTAGCTGCGGTTCTCCTATTAGCACGAATAAAGAATCGTGCTTTAAAAACAAATTAAGAGGAAATGCAGTAGGTATTTGAAGAAACTATTGCTGTCCCTCTACGAGCGCGATTACGACATTGGTGCGATAAAGCCAACTACAATACATACACATACATACACATAATTCGAGGTTAGGCTCTCGACTATTTCCTCCTCCAATATTCGACCAATTTAAAAGATATTTCATAAACGGAATAAGAAGGATATTTACTGTGTCCCTATTTTTTTCTTATTTCATTTATAGTTGTCAAATTTTATACTAGGCCTCTGTTGACAGCGTGCAGCGGTCCAAATTGGCCTTTTTTTAGCATTTTGTTAAGGTTCTAGTGCTGATACAGATTATGTATCATCAAAAAGGAAAACATAGGGACATAGAAAAGGTTGATATTTATTTAACTGTAAAAAATCATAGCTCTAAAGTTATAAACCAGAAAGAAAACAGGCGAGAGCGTTTGTATGGAGAGAGGACCTCCCGCATTTCCGCTTAAATCACATCTGCGCTGTGGCATGGGACGAACTCTCATTTCATCTAGACTATAGATCTATACTGTAATGATCGAGAAACATGATAAAACCTACAAAAAGTTTTTCTTTGGGTCATTGACCGCAGGTACCCGCTGTAGTGACTTGAAGATGGGTCTAGAAAATATGTTTTTCTTGGTGCCCGGTGGAAGGCAATGGGATCGCCCCTACATGAGACTTAAGGTGGAAGCGCTAGGGTAGCCCGCGAAATTTTATTTACTTATACGTTTTTTTGCAATTTGCTGGTCAGTGTCAGGTTTATGTTGATGAAAAACCAGCCAAGTGCGAGTTGAACTAGCGTGGAGAGGGTTCCGTAATGCCAAAGTCAAATGTTTCGTCTTCTTTCATGAATAAAATCAAAACTATTTATTTTAAAATAATAACAAAGATATATTTGAAATCCTCAAGACGAGCCATTTCAGACATAGTAAGGTTTGCTAAAGATTTTTTTTAATTTCCTAGTTTGTCCCCTTTATTTTCAATTGATAGAATTCTTATAGGTTTTCCTGTAATCTACAAGCAATGAACTATATTTTGTATATTTTTCAAACTTTTAGGCTCAGTAGTTTCGGAGATCAGGGGGGAATGGTCAATTTTCGTCTTCTTTCATGAATAAAATCAAAACCATTTATTTTAAAATAATAACAAAAATATATTTGAGATACTCATAACAAGCCCTTTCATTTGATATATGACACAGTAAGGTTTGCTAAACTTTTTTCTAAATTTCCTAATTTGTCCCCCGAAAATGGCAATTATTAAAAAATAAAAATAAATACTTTGCACATCTTTGTTTGGGTCATAAGATTACACCATCCTCCCAAATTTCACCTGATTTGGTCCAGTAGATTCGGAGTAAATTGGCTATGACAGACGGACGGACAGACAGACGCACGAGTGAGATATGTATATATGTATAGTCCTACAAGGATTCCGTTTTTTATTTTTTTGTAAGGAACCCTAAAAATTTGTCACGCAAAAACACGAATTTATTAATAAATATATATAAATTAGTTACAGAATTAAAATCATTAATACACCACACTGGGATATAAGCACAAAAGCATCACTAGCCGTTATTAGGTGACCCAAAGATTCTAGATCCAGCCACATCTGCTTACCTCAACATAATAAGAAAGAGGCCAAAATCACAATGATGGGACAGAACTAACAAATCTTCTAAGAAAAGAATAATCTATTTGTCTTTCATTAGAGAAAGCGTAGAAAAAGCGTAATAACAGGAGAATGCCTCCTTTCTGGCTTTTTTCGCGGAATTGTTTTGCAAACACGAATATCAGTTGGCACATGTTACAGAATAGATAGGATACAGAAGGCCAGCTCCAAATAACGAATACACGTACACACAGACGCGTCGGTCGCGTTGCAATGGGAAGATAGGTCAAGTAACGGCACTGACGACAATGATCTCGATATATGCATGTCTGTTTCGCGAATGCGCTTACTCTCTGATCTGAATCCATCAGCTGTCGGTTTTTACCACAGATTTCCTATTCTGTTGTTTTTATCGCGGCATCAAAGGTAATGATAATGTCTCTAGACATTAGCGCGAGACTTAATCTTACTTGTAGATATGTTCCGCGACAAACCTAGTAACATAAGCAACACTACGCAGTCAATACTTCTTCCTAAGCCTATAATGTCGACGGTTGTTTCGGAAAAAAATATGGCGGCGAAGACAAGTGTCGTTTTGATAATAGTCACCCTGCCATAACAAAACATCTTATAAGCATTTGCTTTGAGGTATCGACGACATTACTCCAAGTGCACATAGTTGCGTGTGCGCGTGTTTTCGTCCGTTGTATTCACTTGGCCTTCTGAACATACATATCTATTCTGTGACACATGTGCTGCTCCTATGTGTCACTATGTCGAGTTCAGTAATTAGTTTCAGAGTTGGACGACAGTGATTCATTGTTCACGGAATGATGCATATGTTACCGATATTATGTAGAATATTAATAGCCATTTATGTAGGCACATTGTGTGGAAAACAGGTGTCTGTAATCCGAGTCATGACATGAATGATTTTAAAACTTGATTAACTGTCCCTATGTATAGAATTACCAGGTCTATCGGTCCACCTAGTTGGGGGCCTTCCAACGAAACGTCTTCCGGTTCGCGGTCGCTACTCCAGAACTTTTCAGGGATCTGCTGGATGCGAGTCGCACGGGACCGGTCAATGTGGCGACACTTGGGGGAGGCCTATGCCCAGCAGTGGACGTCTTCGGCTGAAATGATGATGATGTATCGAGTTCGAAACACCAAGCTGCGTTCCAAAACGGGTCAAAAGGCTGCCAAGGTAAAATGGAATTGGGTGGGTCAGTCAGGCGCACGACGACCGCTGGACAAAGTTGTCCACACAATGGGTGCCAAAAGATGGACAATGGATGGCCCCGCCGAGGCCGCCCTCAAATGAGGTGGCGAGTACCACGAGGGCTGGTTCCAGGTAATGCAGGATAAAAACTTCTGGAAGAGGACGCCAACAGAATAGTTAAAGAAAAATAATGTAATAAGTAATGTTACGTGCCTGGCGTATGTGTAAGATGATATGGCTAGAAAGGTGAGGAACATTCAGCTATTATATTTCTGCCGTCCATAATTTTGACGATCCTACTTGTACCTGAAACTACAGGCGCGCGCGTGACCCATGGTTATTTTGTTTGTATGATGAAATCGGTATGGTACATGAACATGCTCTCCCACGCCCGGAAGTATACCGATAAGCCTAGTCCTTGAATTGACCGTGACAAGCTTGGTTTACTCCCGCATTTAGATCGATTTAAGCCGTTGCCTTGTAAAACGTATATATGTATAAGAGCATAGCACTGGGGATAGTCACTGCCTACAGGCAGTAACCGAGCATTTTACCAGATTTGAAATCATCATCATCCACAGCCCGACTTCACTCACTCCTGGTTATAGGTCTCTCTTTGCTTCTGACAATTTGCAAGCTTCCATGCCAGCCTCATCGAAATCAAATCACTTAAAAAAAAAACTGACCAAAGATTTCAATCTTTGTTGCTAATTCTAAATCAGTCCAGGCCAATCTAATCCAGGGTTCCATGTTCAGCAGTACTGTAGTTGTAGCTTCTATAGTCTAGATTCTAGATCAATGAGATAGTTTTCTAGCCTAAATAACTATGACTTACTGAAAGACTAGAGCTCCCCGGAGTAGTCCCGTAGCCCGACGACGGAAGCGACGCCACCGACCACCTGCGACCATCGCTGTACACAAACAAACAGACATTAGTATTCTATACATACACTACACAAGTTATGAGAAGAAAATGTAAGAGGTGATGCATGAAAGGTTACTCTTGAAAGCAATTCCGATATCTTCTCTCTATCTCTTGGAGAACAGTGGCGGTTCTGAGGTCACGGCCACGACTTACAATTTTGCAGGTTTGAAGGCAAGCATGCACTTCGTTGACAGGATAACCATCGTGAGGAAACCACGCATACCAAAAATTCTAAGAATGTGACATTCACCAGGCTCACGTGGAGTTTTTCGGGCTTCCCCGTTTGATAGAGAGGAGGTCTGAATCCCAGCTGTGGGAACATTGTAGGCTGACAATGCTTATGCTATCTCATGTTACTTCTTCTTCGTTTGGCCTTATCCCATCTTTATTTGGGGGTCGGCTTCCTTTACCATTCCCCCCCAAAGATGCCCTTTCTGTATCGTCATTGGGTGAATATAGCTATTTACTAAGTCTTTCTTAACTACAGACATCCATGTAAGCCGGGGTCTTCCGCGATGACAGAAATGGAATATTATTTCATAGTAATGTGCTAGATCTCATCATGTTACCATACATCACGCCTGTAATACCCGAAGGGTTAGACAGAGGTGTACCTAACAGTACACCCACATTTCGCCAGTCGTGTTTAAGTTCCATGTAAGAGGCGAGCCTATTGCCATCAACCGGGCGCAAATCCAGACTCCGTGGCTGCTAATGAGAAATTCCTGATGGAAAAACCCAATTACACTGCCCGGGAATCGAACCCTCCCTCATGCTCAGCAGTCGTGCTTGCGACCACTGGAACAACGCGGCAGTCTCATCATGTTACTATGAAATAATACAAGGAGACAAGTCATGACATGGTGTAAAGATAGGCCAGACAGCAAGTAATGATAGAAAATAAGTGGAAAATAAGATAATGCGACATTGTATCGAAATTACTAATGACGAAGCATTTTTTACGCATGAAACTAATTAATTAAGTCCTCGTAATTAATTTCGCTAGCAATGTTCTACGGTTCAGCTATTAACTAATTAATATTAGCTAATGTGCGATACTAATTTCGTAACCAAATGCTGATGAGGAGTCTCGGGGTTAATTTCAAGAGTAGACCTGGGGGCCTAAAATGGCACGTTAAAAATTTAAAACTCTTAAAATGGTCTTTATGGTCATAACTATAAATACCTTTTTAAGAATTTTAAATTTTTAACGTGATTCATATAATGATTCTGATAAAGCAGCCATTTTAGGCCCCTGTTTAGTGGAAGGAATATGAGGAAGACTGTGCATATAAAAGAAGTGTAACATGATTGTTTGGTATTTTCAGACGTCATAGTAACTCCCCAGGTTACTATGACGTCTTAAAGCAGGAGTAATTCCAGTGTGGGAAGGAGACAGCTATACAGGTCGTCTAGCGCCATCTCTTTCCCACACTGGAATTACTCCTGCTTTAAGACGTCATGGTAGGACACCTGAAGACGCGTTCATGAGTGACATGAACACCCAGTGAGGGGCCATCCTTTAATCACTTGAGGTTTTAAGGCCTCTTTTAAAGACCCCCTCACCCTTGAGGATACATCGTGAGGTTTTAGGCTACCCCTCCTCCCCCTTCCCAGCATCACGTGTAATTTTTTAATTAGCTTTATTATATTATGCCCCTATCGTCATTAAACGTGATTTTTGTCTGACTCCCTTCCCGCTGTTCAAACCTCACGTGATTAAAGGACGACCTCTGATCCATACAATACTGACGACCGTGCGAATTAACCGCGAATTAACCGTAGATTTTCACGGCGAAAAATCGTGTGTGGACAAGAGAGATAATAAGATTATAAATTACAGTCGACTTCCGGATTTAAGATACCAGAAGAAGAAACAGAAGGTAAAAGAGAGAGATAGATGGAAGAAAAATTTTCAGCTTTGGGAAGCATCTTCTGGTTTCAATGCTTTTATATGTATAGCGTTCTTGTGTTGTTGCAAAGACTAAATGTAAATACCTATGATTTTGAAGTAGCGCTTTAATTTTTTTCTTTAGTTTCCTAGGGGGTTACCATGACTTCTTAAAGTAGGAGTAATTCCAGTGTGGGAGAGAGACAGAGCTATCAAAATACAGGTCGTCTATCTCTTTCCCACACTGGAATTACTCCTGCTATAAGACATCATGGTAGGCCACCTGTCAGTACTTTAAAATACGTAATGCATTGTCCAGATAAACACTAATTCATAACATCACGCCTGTGATCCCCGAAGGGTTAGGCAGAGCTGTACCTAATAGTACACCCACATGTCACCATTTTTGTTTAAGCCCCATGTAATAGGGGACGAGCCTATTGCCATCAACCGGGCACAAATCCGGGCTCCGTGGCTGCTACTGAGAATTTCCTGATGGATAAACCCAATACATTAACAATTTGCCCGATCACGGCAATTCCTACATACGAAATAATCTTGGCGTTTGATTGTATCTACATGTGTGCCCTGAGTAATTGGGTATACGGAAGTTCTCCAGCCAAGTCCGCTGATTATTATCGTTCGGTAAACTTCGGTATAAGCAAATGTGGCTTCTAGCACAATTCTACACATGTCTTCATTACAAATGATGATGCTGCTAATGAGAACTAATGAAGAAAAACGACAATAATTAAAGTAAATAAAAGAATATGTACAGAACAAAAGTACTTACATATCCTTAGTTCTAATTCGGTTAGACATGTAGGCAATACAATAGAGACATTAGACAATTCTGTTACCCATCTAGATTTTGTTCAGTGATTAGACGCAAGACCAACTGCAGGCTTGAACTGGGAAGTTTCAAGAGTGCTACGGCTTGTTTTTCAGGTCGGCACATTTGATTCGACGGTATTTATTGAGCAATAAAACCGACCCGGAGTATTTACTAAACAAATTCGGTTTTTATACGGGCAGTCCAGGGGTATTATTATGACGTCTTAAAGAAGGAGTAATTCCAGTGTGGGAAAGAGACAGAGCTATACAGGTCGTCAAGCCCCATCTCTTTCCCACACTGGAAGTACTCCTGCTTTAAGACGTCATGGTAGGCCACCTGGTCCACATCTACCATCGCTGAATCAAGTTTAGGTCAGTTCATTCGAGCTAAGGCTTTGACCTGAAAGTTATTTACATTTGGTTTTGGCGCTCGGCTGTGCCGTATCATGCTGACCCTGGCGAAAATATGTGTAGCACCTCTCACGAATGTTGACGATTTTTCTGTTGGAGATGCGACAAAATCCGAGACTTCATCTCAAGCCTGACGATGGTCTTCGCGTCTTAGATGCAAAAATAAACTTGTAGTGCATTGAAATGTGAAGAATTTGAATTAGAGACCTTTGGTGAAAATTAAGTCCATTATAGGACATTCCCTTCTCCCTAAAGAACTGGACAAACGGTTTGGTGACCAGAGAGAACAGGGTAAAAAAAGATTCTAAAAATGAACAAAAATTGCTAATGTTTTTTTAGAAAAAACAACTGTTGTTTTATGAACCGAAAAGAAAGAACTGAAACTGAAGTAGAAATTACTATAGTAGCTATTAGTATAAGTGATTGCAGAAAAAAACATGATTCAGCATCATGCAAAAATGGATTTTGACGAAGGTTTCACTAAAAGCCTAAGGCCTACCTAAGTAAAAATTCTGAAGGTATGAAGAAAATCATAATAAATTGACGTAACGATTGATGTGGGTAAAATGAGAATCTACTGATCCTATATAGAAATCCCGGAAAACCTGAGCCAGAAGTTTGTCCAACGTTGCCGTACATGAAACAGTAAAGTTTACAGAAAGGAGAATTCACAGACAGATAGTAGAACAGTTAAAGCATTTTGGTGTAAAAGCTCCTTCGAAATTAACTACAAGAAGGTCAGCAGAGACCGCGTCGTTACAGTAAGCCTTTTTGGCAGTCTTACAACAATTGAGACTGGTTCTAGATGATCTTTCAAGCCTCGTATTCATGTTTAACAAAAGTTATGAAACATTGTTCTAAAACACGTAGAACATCTTTGCATTCATTTGCATTCATCATTATCAATCTGCCTAGCCTTTTCCCAATTAGGTTGGGGTCCGCTTCCAGTCTATCCGGATGCAGCTGAGTACCAGTATTTTACATGGAGCAACTGTTTATCTGACCTCCACATCCCAGTTAGTAATACGAGACGTTCTTAGTAAGACTGGTTTGCACTTTGCATACATGTGTGTGAAATTCACAGGTTTAAAATACAGGTAAGTTATGCAACAAAGTTTTAGAACTTCTGTTAACCATGAACCATGGCTTGACTTCAGTTTTTTTTTTCCAAAAAAGATAATCGATCATCTCCCAATCCCAGAAAAATCTTCTTTGTATCTTCTGCATGAAGACGATGGAATTCCTCCCAGATACTCACAGCTCCTTGCCTCGCTTGACGCTGGATGACAGAAGGGCGTGGTGCAGCGGATGTGGGTGGTGGACGTGTGGCCAGCGTGGACCTTCGGCTGGTGATAGTGGTCCAGTGCCCGGTGAACTGCAGCGGCCTGACCCGACCTGGAGATGAAAGAGAGTAGAGGTGTTATTATGATAGGACAGGAGTTAGGACAAAATATTTTCAATATCGTATTTACGGCAATCGAACCTTTTTGCGGAAGTCATATTAGGAATCACAAATCATTTATTTGCTTAAAATATGGGTGTGACCAGATATGACTCCCAAACAACGGCTCGATGGCATAAAACAAGCCCTAGTTTCTGAAAAGCTTATCTATATACTTGTTTGTTATCTATATTATTCTGGAGTATGTAAGTGTGTATGTATCTTCGGAACTACTGATCCGATTCCGAAAGTTCTTTCACTAACGGGGAGCTTTATCCCCGAGTCCCCGAGTGTCATAGGCTACATTTAAAACGTTTTCGTTGTTTAATTTCCGTACATAACGGGAGCAAAGCCGAGAGCAAGGCTAGTTTATCTCATGACTCATCATCTGCTTAGATGTCCACAACCCATTGACTAGGTAATACGATACCCCACTGTTTGCCAGACTGTTGGGCTACCTACAACCCATTATGATCAAAGATCTACAAATGACAGTAAAATAATCTATAATCAGCTGCTATCATGGGAAAGTCTTGTGCTTGCCTAGATTGGTCCGTGGGTGGATGACCACCCACACACACACACACATACTGAGTTTACTCCGTTATCGGTAGCAGTCGTTATAGGTAGTCAGTGGCCCGAAAGTCTGACAACCAGTCTTACGAAGGGGTGTCGTATTACCCAGTACTAACTGGGTTGTGGACGTCAGATCAGTCGCTCCATATATAACACTGGTATTCAGCTGCATCCGGTTAGACCGGAAGCCGACCGCAACATAGTTAGGAAAAGGCTCGGCAGATGATGATGCTATTATGGAAAAAACAAAATGCTTAGAAAGTAGAGAACCATCTCTCCTTTGTCTCTTCTCAGTATTTTCATCTTTCACGCCACTTCATTAGAGCTTCTCATTAGGAGCCTCTTTTAATGAGCCAATAAAAAAATCTCGTATTTGCGATGTTCTCCGCAAACACGGTCATTTTTAATTTCACTTTGGCCACCACCCAAAAAATATTCGTTAATGTATCATTAACGACCTATCAGCCATATAATCGATACTTTTATGTTAGTTTTTATATCATCACGCGTACATAACGGGGCTACCATAAACGCAGGCCTTGAGCTCCTAAAGTATTTTTGTAAGTAGCTACAGAAGTTTTACTTCATCCAAGAGATACTGGCAACCGTATATAAGCAATGAGGCGACAAAGGAAACGTACCAACAATAGATATTTAAGTCCTTTTTTTTTTTACCGATCGGAAATCATCATATAACCCCTCCCGCTCTGGGCTGAGCAGGAGAGTGTCAGACTTTTACTGACTAAAACCCATCCATGTTCCTTCCTTTGCCCTTTGTGTCCCAGGGCCGCGGTATCTCTTTCGAACAGTCCCGCAACCCTGGCAGGCGTCGGTCCTTACGGACCCCTTCCTGTTTGCTGACTCTCTTTGAGGCGCGCGTGGAACACGAACGCGCCGTCGACACGGCCTGTCGTCATAAGACGGACGGACGGCGAGCTCACCGTCCACAGGCCCGCGCCTACGGTGGCCGGGGGCCACCACGTGGCCCCCGACGCCCGGTGCGTCTCCCGCGGCGGCTGAGACGTGAGGCTCTCTCCCTCTCACGTCCCGCCACCTCCTTCGCTAGCATGACTGCTTCGCAGAAGGAGGTGACGATATTTAAGTCCTTCGTCCTAAAGATGGAAGCGACAGGGTAGCCAGGGCGCCGGGGTTTCTTAAGTTTATTGCAATTTGCAGGTCAGTGTCAGCCCGCGTAGCATGAACACCGTAGAAACGGGTTTTGTCGACGAAGAATCGATAAAAATGACAGATTGTGGAAAGATTTCTATCGTCGCTAGGATGGCGATGTTAAAAATGTATGACAGACATGTCAAGTTGTTTAGAAAGAGCTTTTTCGATTCTTGGTAGAATAGATATAGTATTGCCATGATACGCGGGCAGGGCGTCAGAGTTTCTTAGGTTTATTGCAATTTGCAGTTCAGTGTCAGGTTGTATGTTGATTACAATATGATTCGCGACCGTAACAAATATGGCTTCACTGAGTTATAATCATTAAAATCATCAATAAAACCCTCTAAGTACATTTAATTCCATTGAATGACTTTTTCATAAAAAAGTCATTCATTATTAGGGTTCCGTATCCAAGGGGTAAAAACAGGACCTTATTACTAAGACTCCACTGTCCGTCTGTCTTTCTGGCTGTCTGTCACCAGGCTGTATCTCATGAACCATGATAGTTAGACAGTTAAATATAAAATGTATTTCTGTTGCCGCTATAACAAAAAATACTAAAAACAGAATAAAATAAATATTGAAGGGCGGCTCCCATACAAAACGTGTTTATTTTTTTAGATATTTCGTGCGCGAGCCCGACTCGTACTTTGCCGTTTTTTTTAAATAATATCGCTTCCTTTTCACAGCCCTAGGTATTCTAGCTATGTGATTTGTTAGTTTGACACATATTCCTCGCTACACATCCTCGCTCATCTCTGGTTAATGCAGCCTTTTTTTTTTGGATTTGAAATTATCAAATAACTCCTACCGCTCTGGGCGGAGCAGGAGGGAGTGTCAGACTTTTACTGACTAAAACCCATCCATGTTCCTTCATCGCCCTTTGTGTTCCGGGGCCACGGTATCTCTTGATTCTCTTGATTCGGTTTCTCTTGATTTCTTCTTGATTTGGTTGATGCAGCCTTTAACCGATGACATAAGCGCTTTGTAGGACTAATAGCTGATCGGCTAGCCGTGGGTGAGATGTGGTTAAACAAAAGACTTTACCCTTCGATCAGTTTCTAATAACACAGTACCGAGTAGTTAAACGTTATGGCTTAGATGACCTGCGACTTGACTAAGGCCTGGGAGCCTAAACTGACCGCTTTCCCAGAATCACATACATATAAATCTCGATAAAATTCTTAAAATGCTGATACAATGGTGAGAGATTCTGCTAAAGTGGACATTTTAGGCCCGCTGGTTTCCACCAAATCAGACGAGCAGAGTGTTACAGAGACGTGCAGTATTCGAACAATCACAGAAGAGACACGAGACGCGTTTTGGAATTGAATCAATGTGATTGGTCGATTACCACACGTCTACTCTCCACTCCACTCCACTGCATAGAAATTGAAATTCGTATTTGATTTTACAAAGTCATGATGATTTTTTCTTAACCCGTTCGAAGTAGATCTACTGCTTTCAAGTTCGGATGGCACAAAAAAAAATGAAAGAGTTTTTTTGCTATTTATCACATAAAACATTTACCCAGTACCTATCAGTACTAGTACGAACAAACTAGTTTTGCCTATGAGTACAATGGCCTTTAGATAGACCGCGAAGTTATCCATCCATCTAAGTAGTCGGCGTAGCACGATCATAAAGGAGAATGGCGAGATTGCATGTAATTCGGGACCCAGTGATAGGGGTAGCGTACTTTGTGGAAAGTTATGAATAGTTACAGAACGACATAATAAGACTAACAAAGCAAATGGAAAGTAGGTTATAGAAGTTGGGAGAAAAAAGATATGAAAGGTAGAAGATTATAATCTAACTTAAGGCACGTACTTATTGGTTATTATTTAGTAGTAGAATGAAACAAACAATGGAATGATCCACAGACTATGTCTACAGATGAATTTGACACTGACGTTCCATTTCTCAGTAGTAAGAAGGTAAATGTCAAACGTTGCGTTCGGAAACTGCAGGATGACTTATTTTTATATAAATTAAGATCTAACTAACTTTTTATTCCCATCTCCTAGTAACTCAATATTTTTTATATAGAACTCTGATAAACTCTTTACTATAATCAATATAAACTAGTCCGCGAACGGAGCTCCGTTGATTTTTAAATTACGTGGGTCCAATCTCGCCATTCTCCTTTCTAGTCGGAACTGCGGCTCCAATTTGAGTTACAAAACGGCTGTTAATTATTATTATTATTTATTTATTTCAGAGAATCTCCATACAAGTTACATTAAGAGCGGCCAACCCGTCATACTTTTCATACAAACGCTCGTACGTGATTATGCAGTTGTTATACATCTATCTTTGATTTTTTTGAACTAATAGGTATTTTGTGCACTATATCTAGGTTTATATGGGAGCAAAAAATAAAAAATTGAATTGAATTGAATTGAACTAGAAACAAATACAGTATCAGTCTCCAAAAATGGCTGTTTTGCACAAATTTTACCTGAACTTTGGCCGTTCTTAATGTACTCATAAACACTAAAAGTAAAAAAAACATCACGATAGAAACCTTGCACATGTAATGGAGATTCTTAATGACAAATTTTTATTCCACACACTTGTAAGACTTATTCAAAAACACGTATTTCCTGGAACAAGTTTAAGAAATTTTCAAACACTATTTTTCGTTCAATGTCATCGCGTTAGGCGGTATGAGGTGCGCGGGAGACGAGTTGTGCGGGGTCGGGGCGGAGTAAGACAGGGGAGTTGAAAGAAAATTGCCGCTGTGGCTCTGGATGAAACAACAAGCTTTACGACCATGCTCGCATTGACGATAGACGCGCCGGGAAGGGCCCTCTTAAAATGTAAAAACATTAAAAAACATAAAATGTTAGTGTGTTAGTAGGTACCACAACAATGTACCTAAAAATATGTCAGTATTTTAGTACCTATATCTAACTGATGCCTATGGCTGTCCTTATCCACATGTTAATAAGTAGACAAGTCTATTTCAGGATCATCATTATCATCTTCTTGCTATTTTTCATGTTATCTGGAGTCGGCCGAATATGTTCTTGTCTTCCATTCTCCCCTGTCAATCGTCACGCTATCATTTACTCAATATTCCTTCCACAATCGTCCAATCCAAACCAATCCAATCCACCAAACCAATCCAATCCTCTTTCTTCTTCTTATATTATTCCTCACACAATCCTTCCATATTTTCTTTGGTCTTCCTCTCCCTCTCCATCCATGTGCATTTATATTCATCACTCTTTTATTCACATGCGATTCGTCCCTCCCCATCACATGCCCATACCAAGACAGGTATTATAAAAGTCACTTGAATTCTGTCGAATGACTATAAAAATAAATCGCAATGACAATTGACACAATTAGGTACATCAATCAAGTAATTAAAAAAAAAACGGTAATATAAAAATTTTTAAAAAACCCGACTGCGTAAAATAAAAAGCAAAGAACATAGCGACTTAACAGTCGGGACCCATTATTGGGACGATTTAAGCCGGTCAATATGTATATGTTAATGGGTCCCGACTGTTAAGTCGCTATGTTCTATGCTTTTTTTTTTTACGCAGTCGGATTTTTTAATTTTTTAAATTACCGTTTTTTTTTTTGTTTTATTATTGAATAATCTTTATTTTGGTATACCCAGTGTCACTCTCACAGTAAATACGAATCTAACGACACCTCTCAAGCTAAAATCCATCGAGCCGGTCACAGAGCGTGCCAAACAATTATACATACATACATACTCTCGAAAAACATAACCCTCCTGGCGCAGTCGGGTAATAAACAAGCCGTGTGCCTGATTGTATCTTATCGGCAAGAATGACGAGCTTCCACATAAATTTTCATCCCCTATTTAGCTCCAGTAGGGGGGTGTTTTTTTTACAAAAATCCTTCCTGTTTAGTAACCTGTGTTTCCATGCTCGTAGCTGTTTAGGATGTGCGTTCTATGCCAGGGAATCAGAAGATGTTCAATCCTGGATTCCTAGAAACTAAATAAATCTCAAAACAAACGCTCAATGTCTGTGTGTCTTTGTTTTCAAAAATATCGACAAATTCACTAAAGTTGAAGATACACACAACGTCAACACTCGCCATAAAAAGAGGTTATGCGCTCCATCCTCAAGAATTAAAATGCTAAGTAATAGCCCATATTATATGGCAATAAAAATATATAATAAGTTGCCCAACATGTTTAAAACTGAAAAATCTGTAACAATATTCCAAAAAAGGCTAAAACTATACCTAATCCAAAAATGTTTCTACTCAGTAAAGAATATTTAGAGTCTAGCATAAAATAACGATTTTTCCCCATGTAAAAAAGTGGCGATCTGTCCTATACAAACAATAAGATATAGTCTATCACTTCTAACTCCTTAAAAAAAAATATAATTTGTACTAGGTACCTGGAAAGGATGACATTAATGTTGCTGAATAATTGTATTAAATTAATTAATTTTGACATAACTAAAATTCTCTATCTAATTGTACTAATATAAAAGAAAGTAATTAAGTAATAACAATGTTTAATGCATGCTAATTTAGGATGATAATAAGGGCAGGCGAATGATAAATTGCAATGCTTGTAAAAGGCTGCTAAGTCAAAAGTACCAACTTAACATAAGACCACATTGTACACTTAGTTCGCAATAAATGTTTTGACTTTGACTTTGACTTTGACAATTCAATTCTACAAATGGAAGCTTAAAGTTTTGTTTTCACTGTATAAAATAAACTTGTAAAGGTCACTTTGTAAAAGCAATGGAATCACAACATAACTGCAAACTTCACAAGAGGAGATCGGGGAGACTTGTAACAGTACAAAGGAAATGTTTTAAAATAACAACAGAGTTCTGCTTTAGTTCAAAAGATAATACCGTCTTTGTTGTTTGAGAGTCTGTTTTCATTGTTATTTAATTTAGCATGGTTTTGTTTGTTGAAAACTTGACATAATTAATTAATTATGAAAGTAAAAAAATCTACGTGTTTTGTAGTAAAAACTCTTAGAGGAATATTATTATTTATATCTGATCAGCTCACAATTCTGGCCGACCGGGTCTGCATTGAAGGGTCATTTATGAAGACAGTTAGACTGGAAGCTGACCTTAACACATAGTTAAGAAACGACTAGGCAGATAAAATGATTAGCTTGCGTTGCGATTACTATAGTACCCTCTATATTCTACTTTCTTAATGACAAGCAATGATAGGGTCAGTGATAATACAAACTTGTACAGAAGTAATCTTTTCATTCACGACACGGACTTTGTAGGGAGTTCCACTCAATACTTGTTTTATTGGTGTATTGACTTCGATATTTGGTTGAATGGTTGCCAGGGTCAATCTCTTATTATCTTAAACGTTCTTCAAGGTTCTCTTTGTTTGATTTCACGGCTCGTGATTACACCAAAAAGGTCGTGATACACGTTCTTTCTACATCCATGGTGGTGAGGTTTTTGCTATTACCAAGGAAGCCGTTTTCCGAAATGTTTATAACTTCCATTCCGCGGGTGGCGAACATTTCATTTATGCCAAATATTTTAATTTATAAACACAAAGTATATAGTACAGATACAGGTATAAAAGTATATAGTATACAGGGATAAAGTGTTACCCAGTAACTGAGTTCGGGAGGTCAGATAAGCAACTGCTCGATGTTAATACTGATATTCAGCTGTATTTGATTAGAGTGGAAGCCGACTAGCCAGATGATGAGCCAGGCACACTGTTGAGGTTTATTTTTGCCGCACACTGGTAATTTCTCATGTATCGAGGGTACGCGGGACCCGGAACAACTAACTGTAGGCCATACAAATAGTGGTTCCGTGCGGGAATCTAACCCGCGACACGCAGCGCAGCAGTCAATCGCTCAGCCACTGCGCCAACAGTGCCGTCGTTTGCAATAATTAATTTTGCTTTTCTGCACAAGAGTATAACCATGTTAATGTGTAACCATGATAATGTTTTATTTCCTTTTAATTAAGACCCGACCTTTAATGAATTCCTCTTTGATATTCAAGAAGATGGAGACTAACCTTTTAACCGAGACGCATACAGATTGAAGATTAAAATCCACCTTTTATATTCTGCCTTATCGATCACCAGTAAATGATGCCGTGACGTCTGACAGGGGAGAATAGAAGAAGAAAACGTGTTGCGCCGACCCCGAGTAGAATGGGACAAGGGCTGGAAGATGATGATGTCCACCTCAAAGATGCAATCTACTTTAATTAATAAGTGGAGATGTTTCTAATTAGGACTGACTGATTTATTGACTGCTTCGTTGGTATAGTTGTCGCAAGCACTACTGTAGAGCATGAGGTCTTGGATTCCCAGGTAAGGAAAGTTGATATTGAGTATTTCCATTAGGAATTTCTCGGTAACAGTCCGGAGTCTCGATTTGTGCCTGGATGATGGCAATATATAGGCTCGACCTTCATGGCCTGAGACTTAAAAAATAACTGGCGAAATGTAGGTATGCGTATTATAAGTACACCTCTGCGGTCTGCCTAACATATACAGTTATGTTACACACACAGATTGCTGATTAAAGTCTACCTTGTAATATAAAGGGTGTAACAAGACCCTTAACGAAGCCGAAAGGCACTTGTTCTCCCCGTCATTGTGATCACTTTTTTGTTCTAGACCATACCTGGGAACTTTCTAGTTACGGAGATATTGGGGGTCAAAGTTCCAACTTTTTCATACGTTTTTTTTTTTTTAATAAATGTTTTTAATGTAAGATTTTTACTTTTAACACCTCCACAACCCCAGTACTATTCAATCCATCCATGAGCACAATGTTTTGAGTGCGTTACATTGAGTCCTACCGTAAAACATGTATTTTTCTCCCCAAAAAAAAGGTCGTTTCACAGCAATAATTTTTGCGTAAAGTTTCTAAGTTTGATATACAGAATGCTTGGTTGACGGCTTCGTGAAGGGTCTTGTTACATCCTGTGTGCCGATCACCCCACTAGCAATCTACGTCCATTAATACCTATGAAGTATCGAGATGTTTCTAATTAGCTACCGGAAGGGGTCTCGAGATATAGCACTTATTAACTAACTTATCTCTTAGTAAACACATATTATGTATATGTAAACATACATTATGTATGTGTTTATATACCAGCTGTGTGCTACGCTCCCCCGATAACCTTAATTAATACGAAGCGAAGATGTTAGTAGTAACTACCTTAAGCGTAACAGGTGATTCATCAAGAACTTGAATAGGATTAGGAAAATTATATTTGGTGTAAGATCAAGGTATGTAGGTGAAAGTTATGAAAATGTATGCCAATTTAGGAGCTTATGCCTAATATCTCTGACACTATACATATGTATGTATAAGTTGGCGGTTTATCTGTTTCCCGATAATTATAATATGAATCTCTTCAAAGTTCACCCTAGGCCGCATCATGGCTTTATATTAGGCGAGTCGCGGCCCAACGCAAGCTCTAATACATTAGCTAGCGCACAGATGACCTAGCTTTGAGTCTTGAGATTCCAACAGTGTAGACCAGGAATTGATTTACGTGTCGTGTAGTTTCCGACACCGGGCATTAACCTTTTTATCCTTCAACTTGACTTCCTATACGAGTCAAATAAGTAATAATAAAGAGTCTACAAAAAAAAAAAACAATGCACCAATTTTCTTGTGTTCTAGATCAATCCAACCAACCTAAAGTGCACATGTACTGTCAACCGCACGTATAGGTATGGTTACAATTGGATTTCAACAGAACGTAGTACTCGTGTATGAACTAGGACGAGGCAAAAGGAATATGTAAGGATCGTAGCAGGTAGCGTTCCGTGGTTTCTGCCTACCCCCATGGGGAAAAAGCGTGGGTTTATGTATGTTCAACAGAATATTTATTTTTAACGAAGAGGCGTAGCGTAGCATAATTAGATTAATGAGCCTATAACGTTCTCACTGGTGGGACTCCAGTGTCCTCTCAAGAGAGGGAGTGGGCTTGCGCATGGGCGCGTGCGCATCCGCCACGCTGGCCCAGTGTGGGTTGGTACTGGTAGATATCACATGTCTTCGAATTCGGTTCTAGGACACGCTAGTCTCCTCACAATATTTTCCCTGCATCGTTTTGCGAGCAAAGTAACGAGATCTTCGACAGTCGTTACGGATAGTTAGAAGCCTGAAAGTCTGACCAAGACCCAGTAACAAGGTTATGGAGGTCAAAGCGCAGTCGCTCTAAGATTGGAAGCCAACTCTAACATAATTGGGAATAAAGCTAGGACTAGGACCTTTTATTTGCAGCAATAAGTGCGACATTCGTAGTCCAAAGGCACATTAAACGGGCACAACACCAACTCCACTCCGACTTGACTCAGTGTAAACCATTGAAATGTGACCTCAAACGTCTGAAAAAGACCCAGTAAGAAGGTTATGGAGGTCAAAGCGCTGTCGATCTAAGATTGGAAACCGACTCTAAAATAATTGGGAATAAGGGTAGGTAAGAAGACCCTTTATTTGTAGCAATAAGTGCGACATTCGTAGTTCAAAGGCCTTCGCACATTACACTGACTCAACACAAACTTCACTCCGACTTGACTCGGGGTAAAAGAACTGAAATATGATCTTTATATCGTAATCCTGACGAAGAATTGTACCGCTTTCAAGTAACGAAAAGTAACAAACACGGCATAAGCTCAGATTTCAATAGAGTTAGCATTAAATCTGTGCATGTGCGAAGACCTAGTGTAACTTCTAACTTGCCGTTGACCGTACACACTATTTTTTGCTCAAAGCTTCACCTTGACAGATCTTTGACTCCATGACTCACCTCACGGCATAACCATAACAGTTCGCTACGGGCATTTGTTATTGTTTTTATGAGGGAACTCGTTATATTTGTTATAATTCAGTTTTTTTTTTGTTGAATCACTCTACTAGAAGATGTTGCGATAATATGCTAAGTAAATGACATATAAATTGTCTGATTATGTCAGGTATTATCCAGTAGTTTAATAATGCGATATGCTGTCTGAATTTAAATGTTAATTTTATGACACTTATCTATGCTGAGCATCATAATTATCAGGCCATCACAATCTACAGTTGAACATACATTGGCTTATTAACCACGGCTACCTATACTTCTAGTTATGTAATTACTGGAAAGAAAAAATATTTCTTTCTTTCTTTCAAAGAAGAAGACGTTATGCCGACGACCTTAAGTAACACGATACAAGGACAAAAAGGTTAATGATTCTCGAGTTACTTCTGGACTCATAAAAGGTAGAAGTGTTAAATTCCCAAAGCAATAAAGACACGAGAAATCATTACACTAACAAAAAAAACTATCACAAAATACGATATGTCCATATTTCCCCACCTCACCCTCAAAAAAAAAACATCTATCATCAAAATCTGCCATTCAATTAAATACCAAAAAAGAAACTAACTTTCGACACCAAAACATAAACTAAACAGTTAAACAAAAACTCGCCTCTCAATCAATAACGTCCAAATGGAAAAGTTTTGAAGATAAGAACACACAAACAGATACACAATGAATGTCATTATGATAGGGTTATGTGTGGATTGAAAACAAACATAATATTATCTTGAATGCATCAATCAGCTGGTTAAAGGTACAACAAAATTATTTATATTGATAACACGATTTATAGATATATAAACGACTCTTTGGTCGAGTGGTCGCAAGCGCAAGACTGCTGAGCTTGAGGTCCTGGGTTCGGTTCCCAGGTGGAGCAAGGTATTATTAGGTTTTTCAATCAGGAACTTCTCAGTAGCAGCCACGGAGTCTAGATTTGTGCCCGGTTGATACAATAGGCTCGCCCCCTATTACATGGGACTTCAACATAAATGGCGAAATGTGGGTGTACTATTAGGTACACCTCTACCTAACCCTTCGGAGATTACAGGCGTAATGTTATGAACGTGGACGAGGCGAAAGGGTATGTTATAAAGATCACGGTTTTTTCTTACACTGTGAAAAATTGCCATTTGTGTATGTATAGATGAAAAATTACAGTAATTTTATTGGTTTTATCATATTACTAGCGACCCGCCCCGACTTCGCACAGGTGCAATGTTATACATATAAACTTTCCTCTAGAATCACTCTATCAATTTAAAAAAAAAACCGCATCAAAATCCGTTGCGTAGTTTTACAGATCTAAGCATACATAGGGACAGACAGCGGGAAGCGACTTAGTTTTATATTATGTAGTGATATGTAGCCGACACCGAGTCTAATTAAATAAGAGGTTAGGCAGGAAGAGAGTGGCTATCATTTAGACTGAGCTCCTTTATAAACACTCTAATGGCACTTTTTATGTTTACCTTTTAATTTTAACTATATTCTCGCCACAAAGCACGATTAGTATAAAAAACTGGTCGTCCTCAAGTCAACTGGTATGATTTCTACACAATTTTCTAGTTTCACTTTCATAGTTATTTACCAGTTTCTTATAAATATTATGAGAATTCTTTTCTATCCTTCCATTTTGTCTCAATCTGAATGTAACTAATTAAATAAAACTAAATAAGGTAAAGGCAAGAATAAAAGAATAGGCCAAGGGTAGTTTACACACCTTGGCGGGTCAGGGGCATTCGGCCACTATGGCCCATGGGCATTATGGTTTTGGTATTAATTATGATTGATCTTTTACAACGATTTAGTTTAATTTACCTCTATATAATAGACCCAACAAAGATCTTTGTTAATGCGACAAAATACCAAAATCTAATAAATGAGAGGATGAAAACTATAACCATATTGAGAATACAGACAAGACAAGACCCTTCACGAAGCCGTCAACCAAGCATTATGTACATCAAACTAAGTAACTTTACGCAAGAAATATTGCTGGGAAATGAGTTTTTTTTGGGGGTGAAATATCACGTTTTATGGTAGGACTCAATGTAACGCACTCAAAACATTGTGCTCATGGATGGATTGAATAGTACGGGCATCGTGGAGGTGTTTACAGTAAAAATCTTACGTTAAAAACACGTATTTAAAACAAAAATTCTTTTGTAAAAGTTGGAACTTTGACCCCCAATATCTCCGTAACTAGAAGGTTCCCAGGTACGGTCTATAACAAAAAAAATATCACAATGACGGGGAGAACAAGTACCTTTCGGCGTCGTCGTTAAGGGTTTTGTTACACCCTTTATAGAAATACAGAGCTAAGGACCAAAAGATTACACAAGCTAGCAAGCAAAACAAAAACCTAGTGGAAGATTATAAGAGGCACGCCACTATTGAGACTAAACAATCAGAAACTCAATCTAAACATGAGCTAAACAACTAACAAGCCCCCCAAACTATAACAGACTAGCTGTTGCCGGCGGCTTCGCTCGCGTTTGGTTGGAAATTATCCCACGGTCACGGGTTGTAAATATCTTTGTATTGTAAATATGATCAGTAAACAAGCTAATTACCGCCGCGAGTTTTCCAACAATATCAGTCAGGAACCATTCACATATCGTTCCACGTCATCGCCTTAAGCTCGTTAAGTGGGCTCGCGTCACGACCCGTGTAATAGCTCGCTTATTGCTCTTGTGTTTACATACGAACTGTTAACAGGGCTGTTAACGATGAATGGTTTATTGAAATCTTTGATTTTGGGGTATCATCTATACCAATATTCTAAAGAGGTAAAGTTTGTGAGGTTGTAGGGGGTAATCGCTGGATCTACTGAACCGATTTTGAAAATTCTTTCACTAATCGGAAGCCACATTATCCCCGAATGCCATAGGCTATATATACAGCTTGCCGTGGGATAATTTCCGACAAAAACGCGACGAGCGAAGCCGAAACATGTAACAGAGAAGGAAGAAACATGTAACACCTTCCCCAAGTAATATGGAACAAGCGCTGAAAGATAAGATGGAATTGGTACTCAAAGGCAACGTAACTTTCAAATACTGCCGGAAAGTTTCGTTTTGAGAACGCAAACTATTTAATACTTGCTCTACTTCACGTAACATAATATCACGCCTGTAATACCTAGAGGGATAAGCAGAAGTGTACCTAATAGTACAAACACATTTCGCCAGGTATATAATGTTTTAAGTCCCGTGTAATATGGGACGAGTCTATTACCATCAACCAGGCACAAATTCAGACTCCGTGGCTGTTACTGAGAAATTCCTCTTGGAAAAATCTAATTAAATTTTTCCCGAGCCGAGAACAGAACCCAGGACCTCATGCTCCGCAGCCGGGCTTGCGGCCACTAGACCAACGACGCAATCTTAATGTATTGTAATACTGTACTGTGTATGTTATGTGGGTGTCTCCTAATGCGAAGGTGAAGTAAAAAATAAAAATCTAGCTCCTTGTCTAGATGAAGTTCTTCATGAATAAAGAGAGCAAATCGTCTTAACCTACTTAATCCTAGTTATAACTAAACATCCATTTAAATACCAAGAAAACTCCTGAAATTAGATTAGTTTTACTGCCTTCACCTCGACTCCTGGACTTATTTAACTTTTTACATTACCCGACGTTCCGCACCCTTTTACTACGTTCATGGTCGCCAGTGGAAACTGCAAAACTTTAATTGCAACATTTAAATATTGATGTGAATGTGAAAAAACAGTAGTAAAAGGTTTTATGATTCTGCTTTTGAAAGAAAATTCTCTTCCAAGATCCTTATACTTATATCAAAACCAAAAGTCATGGTTCCAAACAAGTCATATGCGAACATTTTATTTATTTACTAGCGGCCCGTCCCGGCTTCGCACGGGTGCCTACGTTACTCAGGCTGAATGTAGTTTTGTAATGGTGAAAGAATTTTTTAAATCGGCGCAGTAGTTTTTGAGTTTATTCATTACAAACATACACACAAAAATACAAATCTATTCTCTTAATAATATTAGTGTAGATTACATTTAGTACATCCTATGCCATTAATACTAAATTTAGTTATCCTTTTACTCAGTCTTCTCACAGAACCACAAATATTCTAACATTATCGTCTTCCATTTATCAGCAGCAGCTTTTGAAAGCAGCGGTGGCCTAGTCGTAGCGGCCTCGACTTACAAACAGTAAGTCGTGGTTCGAACCCAGCCAGGCGCATTACTTTATGTAATTTATTTCATCACCACTGTTCTCAAAACGGTGAAGGTAAACATCGTGAGGAAACCGGCATGTCCTAGAACCAACAAAAATCGAAGACATGTGACATCTACCAACCCGCACTGGGCCCGCGTGGTGGATTATAGCGCATTCGCTCTTAGACAAAAGAGGCCGTGTGTCCCAGCAGTGGGAACATTATAGGCTGATTATGCTATTCATCAGCCAATCTAAGTCCAATCCAGGGTTGGTCTCCACGAGGGCATTGAGCATCGTAAGCATACGCGGTATAGGGGAGGTGGATTGAGCTACAGCGAAAATGAAGCAACATGAAGCAACCCTTCACATTCTTGAGCCCTATGAATAGACGAAGGAAATGCTTTTAAAGTAAATAAAGCGCACGGGCGACGAGCCAGCACCGAATTCCGCACATAACTGTTGCACACTTGTGGTCATTAAAACGTGCACTTTATTACCTACTATGTACGAGTATGTGTCCCTCCAGTCTCAGATTATTGCACACAGGGGAATATGGCTGACCTATTCTTAGACGGGCATTCAGTAACTTTATACGAGTGGAAGGAACACCGACGCTTACACAAGTACCACGTAAGATTCAGGATATCATTCTGAGCACCGCACATAGAAATTTTTCAACGGTTATTTTAAAAAAATCTGCTGTTTCCTAAAAAAGTGCAATACCCACTGTGTGGTCTCAATGTAAGGAACAGTAGTTTTTTTTTATAACCTATTAAAAATTTCTACAGGGTGTAACAGGACCCTTCACGAAGCCTTCAACCAAGCATTAAGTACAACAAATTAAGTAACTTTACGCAAAAATTATTGCTGGGAAACGACTTTTTTTTTGGGGTGAAAAAACACGTTTTACGGTAGGACTCAATGTAACGCACTCAAAACATTGTGCTGATGGATGGATTGAATAGTACGGGGTTGTGGAGGTGTTTAAAGTAAAAATCTTACATTAAAAACACGTATTTATAAAATTAAACCTGTGAAAAAGTTGGAACTTTGACCCCCAATATCTCCGTAACTAGAAGGTTCTCAGGTATGGTCTAGAACAAAAAAAATATCGCAATGATGAGGAGAACAAGTGCCTTTCGGCTTCGTGAAGGGTCTTTTTACACCCTTTATATTGGGGTGCTCATCAGAATGATGTACTGAATACTTGGTAACAGTTTTCGCGTCGGTGACCCTTCCACTCTGTATAGCCCCTTCAGATCATCATCATCAGATTTGTTTCGCGAGTCAACATAGCGGGAATCGCAATCACATTTGGTTTAATATGGTGTCAAGATTTATTTTATGGAAGCTTCTAGGTGTCACGTCAATTGAGGGAGCCCCCTCACCCGCAGCATTCGCCAGTAATGTAACAATCCAAGATTCGATATTGTACAGAAACAAGTAAATCTGAACTTTACAAGCTAATGTTATTTTTTTATCATAAGTACATCACGCAGGACGGTTAATCAGAAGCCAGCTTCATAGGTTGCTATGAAGCTGGCTTCTGATTAACCGGACTATCCTGTGGGTGCCTTCAGTATAAGCCGTCCAGCCAGGGGCAAAAACCTTATAAACTAAGCGACAGCGCGCTAAGGGCACCCCCTTTGGCATAAAAGGGGAGGGCAGCAAAGGGACAGGCCGGATCTGAGTGAGACCATTTTTTAGGGGCTGATTTAAAACTACTGGCTGAGCACCGCGGGCATCACAATCCGATGAATTTTGAAGGCATTTCTTATAATCTGATGCTTCATGTTTGAAACAGTCGCCTACTCAAGAAACGTAAGTCGTCATGATCATAATTCTCCTGCCCTTATCCCAATTTATTTAGGGTATGTCTTCTTCCATACTTCTCCATTACTCGTCATCTCAGCCATCATCATCATCTGTCTAGCTTTTACCCAACTATTGGGGCTGTTGGGGTCAGCTTCCCGTCTAACCGGATGCAGCTGAATACCAGTATTTTACATGGAGCAACTGCCTATGTGACTTCCACAACCCCGTTAGTACAGCAGTCACCGTAAGTAACGCAATGGATATTGTTGATTGTCAAAATTAATAGTATTAATTGTGTGTTACGTAATTACTCGGCAGTTCTGTTTCTATCATCAAAAGCATGAGACAAAAGACAATGCCTGATCGAAATTGATCCTTTTACCCATCATTGAATCATCATTATGGTTCAATAAACAATAGAAAACAAACGAAGGAAACATTCATTCATCAACTATACTCTTCTTTCTCTATCGAGTTCATGGTTAGTGCCTAACCTGGTGTCAGAGTTTTTATGCTGCCCATGGGCCTCTGACTTGGCTTTACATGCCGTCGAGAGATATCTCTCAGGCATACTAGTTTCCTCATGATGTTTCCCTTCACCGGAGCAAGTGATAATGATATAATACGCACATGAATCCGAAAATTCAGAGGTGCGTGCCTTGGGTTCGAACTCGAGACCTATGACTTGACAACAACTATATCAACTATACTGACTGACGTTGAACTAATACTGTATAATAATTGATTGTTCAGTCTAAGGTTATATGAATAGTCATTCTGTTCGATTACAGATTCTATGAAAATTTTATTTGAATCCCATGTAATAGGGGGCAAGCCTAGTGCCATCAACCGGGCACAAATCTAGCATCAATGGAAAAAAAAAACGGAAATTCCAAAAGAAAAAAACCAATACCACTTTGCCCGACCTGGGAATCGAACCCAGGAAACATCATAAATCATCATAATTTATTTCTGTAAATTGGTTTTACAAAATACTTTCACACGTCGATTTTAACTAAATGGGGCCGGTGTGTCGTAACTGACTACTCTGAGAAGAAACAGTCGAAACAAACTCAGAGGTCAGAGTCTCTTTCAAAGTCCAGACATTGATCAAGTCGTATGAGGACTTTTGAAGAAATAGACCAACGCAAAAAAGCTAATTCAGCATACTAATTGATAGTTCAACCTAAGGTTAAATGAACGGAGTCATTCTGATCGATTAGTAGTGGCCATCAGACCATCATGTCTGCAATAAAGTATGTGTCTAATGTGTGCCCATGACTAAGAACCGGATAAAGAAGCTTGCATACTCATTAAGGAGTTTAAAGAAATGTGTAAACTGTGAATCACATGTGCATCATCTTGAAGTATAGATGAGTCTTATGTCATACATGAGTGCACATATTAGGGTTAACTAAACAGTGTTGTAATGCAATCAGCAAAAACACCTTCTTTATGTCAAAATATGTAAACAGTACAAAAACAGCCGCTCAGATCAATCTTCAGGTTAAACCGCGCTTGCTTAGGTAGGTCTGTGGATGGGTTTCCTCCGTGTCTCGGAAAGCACGTTAAGCCGTTGGTCCCGGCTGTCATAAGTAGATCTTTGACAGTCGTTGCAGCTAGTCAGTGGCCCGAAAGTCTGACAACCAGTCTTACGAAGGGGTACCGTACTATCCACTTATAACGGGGTTGTGGAGGTCAGATAGGCAGTCGCTCCATGTAAAATACTGGTTTTCAGCTGCATCCAGTTAGGCTGGTATCTGACCCCAACATTGTTGGACAAGGCTTGGCAGGTGATGATACCCACAGATATAGATAGACGTACCTCATAAACCCAGTTTCAAATGGTCTGTCTGTCTTTTTACGCCTTAATTGCTGGACGTATCTCGATGAAATGCATGCATTTTATCGAGCCATGGCATACCGGTATACAATAACCTTTTTGTCCCAGTATTAAGTTCCAAATAGTTAATTTCCGATAAACTCGCGATCGCGGGGGAAGCCGTGGGTTCGCGATTTGAAGAATTATGATGGTGATGACTACCTAATTCTCAAAATTTAGCTATTTCAAAAGCTAGAAATGTAAGTACTGTATAAATAATCGAAATTATAATTCACAATATTTATAAATCAACAACAGCATAATCGAAAATATCACCTGGCAAAAAATCAGACACAGTTTACAAAATATGACAAAAAACTAAATAAGCTTGGTGACGTCTGTTGCTGGCTAAATCGAGATCCACAATCTTGTAATGAACCGACAACGGCTTGATAGTGCAATGCGGTGACTGATATGGAGGACAAACATAATAAGGCAGGGTGAGCTATCGTACATCTACACTTTGAAGAAGGCAGAAAATTACACGGCAAAGTAAGAAACAGAAAACAAAATGGCGAAGGACAAGGTACTGGCCGTTTTCTTCCATTTTGTTTTAGGGCCAAAGTGAAACTTTACTAAACACTCACTGTCACTTACGGGATTTCTTCCGTGATTTTCAATTATTGTGAGCTCAGGATATTTCGATGCTGTTGCAAGCGCCATGATCGCTGGATGAATCATTAGGTGCAGACAAATCTGTCTTCCCTCTTTCTTAGTCTTTTTCTACGCGCACTACTGGAACTCGCTAAAGAGTCAGTTAGTGACAGTGTAAGTTTAGTCACAAACCATAAAAGCTTAGCTTTAGCAGTCCACTGCTGGACATAGGCCTCTCCAATCGCATGCCATTCAACTAGATTCTAGTTAACTCTCATCCAGCTGCTGTCAGGCACCCTGCGAAGATCGTCGCTTCACGTAGCCCGAGGTAGTTGATGTAAATTGTAAATAGAGAGCTGAAAATTCAGTGACTGACAATATCTTCTTGCCTTGAATACAAATGTCAAGTATTGAAATCTATTCGTGTAATCAAGGCAATAAGGTTTATTGATAGTCAATGTTCTGTATACACTTTTTCTAAGAACATTGCATTCCAGACCTGAAATTCAGATTAATAATCATTAAAATCATCAATACAATTATCTAAGTTCATTTAATCCCATTGAATAACTTTTTCATGAAATAGTTACAGAATAGGGTTAAATAAACTTTGAGGGTTGTATTGATGATTTTAATGATTATAATTCTGTAACTATATATGTGTTACTGGCGCGACTCATTTTTTATCAACATACAACCTGAAATAGACCTGCAAATTGCAAGAAATCTTAAGAAAATTTGAATTTCGCGGGCTACCCTTGCGCTTCCACCTTGAAAGACAAAAAAACCTTTGCTCAACATTCATTACTACAAATTTCTTACAATTTACAAACTTCCACTCTACATTGGATTAAGTGAAACATTATTTTCGTAAGAACCTAAGTTTTTTGCTTGTTTTAAAACGCAACGCAACCGAAGCAGTGCCGTTTTTGTCTACGTTTCCATTTTAGGCCCCTGAATTGCGTTTGATAATGTAATTTAAGTATTTTTTACTTGTATTGGCTCGTACACAATGGTCTTTGTTAGATACACTTGAACGCACAATACGCTTTGTTAATCCTCAAAGAACATGTTTCTATAAACTTCTTATAGCGATGAGGGCAATCGCCCGTTCTTGCAGTTCTGTTATCAACTTATCATCCTGCCCTCATCCCTGCGTAACATTCGCCTACCTCTTTTATTTATCTCTTTGGATAAATAGAATTCTTTCTTCTCAGAGTAGATAGGAAACTCCGACCATATCTCGTGTCACGGTGTTTGTGGTCGCACTCTTCCGAAACGGCTCGACCGACTTTCATGAAAAAAAAATATGTGTATTTGGTAGGTATGAGAATGGGTCGTAAAGTATATTTCACACCGCTAGGTGATTAAGGGGTAGGTAGGGTAAAAAAGGTGCATCGCATGCCGGGCACAGCCAGTTATCATATAAGAACGTGTTGAATAACCTCCCCGCAGCGGATCAAAATTATCCCGAATAGCAGAGGACTCATACTGCGGAATCTAGACTCATTTGAGAAATATAACTAGATTTAACACACAACACATCGTCTGAGCATTACCGGTATTACATACTTGTTTATTTTAGTTCCCAAGCAACACGTAACGCTAAATAAAATGTGGACCATCTTGAAATCATAGTGTGCAACCACGCGATGAGTATACAAAAATGTATTTACGTTCTACTGAATATTTTCATTGGTGCTAATTTTGGAGGGATCTCGTGTAATGTGTGGGACATAATTTAGAATCGTGCTTGCGTTATTCTTGATTTATATGCTGAAGTAAGTGACGTATGTGTATTTTTATTGAGTACGCTTTGTCGACCATGCGCTCAATGCGAAACTGGTTTGTTCAGACAAAGTATGGTTGGATTGTCAAGTTCATGGTTCTTTATGGTCTCAATGGAAATTTCATACGCCTTACATGCTAGGATGCACGTCCGATGCATCTTAAACAATCATCCTTGCTGCTATCTTCATCATCAACTTATATCTCTTGTCTCATGTACTTGGGGATAGGTGAAATACGTATTCTTCCTCCATTCTACCCTTTCCACCGTCACGCTATCATTCACTTACTTTTCTTCCAAAACATTTCTCACACAATCCAATCATCTCTTCTTTGGCCTTTCCCTCCCCAACCGTCCTTCACCACATCATTCCATGATGGTACCATGCTGACAGGATACTACTATGGCATGAACTAGTCGTAGGTTCTAACCCAGTTAGGCGCATTATTTTGTGTAATTTATTTCATCACCACTGCTCTCAAAAGCAAAAAGGTGAAGGAAAACATCGTGAGGAAACAGGCTTGTTCTCCAAAAATTCGAAGACATGTGACATCTACCAACCCGCACTGGGCTAGCGTGGCGGATTATAGCCCATTCCCTCTCATTGAGAGGAGGTCGTGTGTCCCAGAAGTGGGAACAATATAGCCTGATTATGCTATGTTATGCTTTGAGCTATTCGCGTCGATAAAAGAACAGAAGTCGCTTTAAACTGGTTTTAAAACTCACGACATAATCCTCCAATCCTCAATAGTTTTTGTCGTTTTTAATAAAAAACCAACATTCCAAAGTATTTGGAAACTGTGCCACCGAAGCCCAGTTTCCGACTTCCGAGCTCACCAAACCAAATCAAATGACTCCAATGTTTACATCCTTCAACCATAAACTCAATTACAAGTCTTACGTCAAACGATTTCCTAATATCTTATAACGGAGCGGTAATTAAGAACATTTACTATTGTGCGCTTGGCCTTAACCGTCACGTAATCGTTGATTATGTAAGTTACATAACAACCATTGTGGAAATGATTTTCTGCTTGTAACAATGTGCGATTATTGTTATTTACGTCAAGGGTGTAATAGTCGTGATGGCCCAGAGGTTAAGGCCTCGCCTCTCATGCATGAGGTTGTGGGTTCAAATCCGGGCAAGTACCAATGTGACTTTTTCAATTCATATCTACTTACTTTCTAAGTTTATCTTGGACATCACAGACATCGGTGAAGGATAATATAGTGAGGAAACCTGGACTTATAAAAGTCTGAAATCGCCAACCCGTCTTGAGCAAGCGTGGTGATCAATGCTCGTGCCTTCTCGGTTGGGAAGAGGCCTTTGCCCAGCCGTGGGACAGTAATAGGCTGTTATTATACGTCAAGGATGTGGCGATGTGAAGTTTAAGGTGGAAACAGTAAACAGTTGTTAGGTATTGAGAGGCAAATCTTTGCCAGCAGCAGCTATGAACTAAAAAAAACGGCCTAAGTGTGAGTTGGACTCGCGCACCGAGGGTTCCGTATAAACTTGTTGTTTTTTTTTGTTATTAAATTACATACTATGGTCTACATAGGTCAACGCGAAGTAGGTCATCAATTTTGGTTCCCTTGTGGAATCGCAAAATATTATGCTACGTAAACGGTCATATCCCTTTTGATCGCATTGACTACCAAGTTAGTTTTTTTTCACTGCTCCAAGGGGTAGCAGACCTGAGTATTTGATGTTGATTTCAGCTTGATACCTCCATGCGTTCCTGTAAAAAAGGGTCTTGTCGGACAGGCAGACCGACGGACAACAAAGTGATCCTATATTAGGGACTAACCACACTTATTCAGCTCTGTCCAGCTTAAAAGAGCTGAATATGTATCCCTAAGGTTTCCGTTTTTGCCGACCAAGGAACAAATTCCTAAAAAAAAACAATGTACACACGGCTACACATCAAGCTATACATTTCCAGTATAAGCTGACCTCGCATTGTACGGAAATCCTATACAATGAGAGATCAGCATAAACTGGAGTTGTATAGCTTGATGTGTAGCCGTGTGTACGAGTACTGTTATTTACTTCAAGGATGTTATTGAAGTTTAAGGTGGACACGCAAACAGTTAAAGTATTGAGATGCAAAACTTTACTCAAGATATTTCCGTTCAAAGAGAAATATTCACAGACAAAATCTTTTCTGAAGGCATTGTCGCTACCGGAAACAAACACAATACCGAAGCAACGATGTTTCTATAGTCTGCTACAGAAACTTTTCCAATGCTTATTATCTACATAATCTCTGTCTTTATCATTTTTGGCTTATACTTAGCACCGGATAAAACACGGAAACAAGCAAGAATAAACAAGGCTGACAATGATGGTGATGATCACTCTTAAACTGCTTAGCAGTGAGCGCACGAAATAGGGAAGTCATAGGCAGGACAAAGAGGAGTCATGGGACTTTCTTCTAGCTAGAAGAGTAGACCCAGTAGTGGGTGGTTCGTGGCTGAAATGATGATAATGAAGCAGTCGGAATAAAATAGAATAGGTACTTAAAAAGAACCTGAATAACACGCTATAGAGTAACGATTTTATTTCTCGTATTCTTTCTCGCAAGCCCTTTCATTTGATACCCATATCATGGGAATGCATAAAAAATAACTAGTCCACCATTTTTAGTAGTCCGCCATATTGGATTTAGAAGGGCGTCACCTAGCTCACCATGTATTGTCATCGAAACTAAACACGTATGCAATATTTCATCTCAATCGGTAACCGGGAAGTGGGTCAAATTTAACTTCTAAGATTTCGTTACATAGTTAAAAATAAGTTTCGATCTTTCGATTATGTTGTTCTTAGTCAGGAATTTGGAACTTCTGTTAAAACAGCGCTTACAAGTAGACCAGAAAACTGTTCGATAGAGCCTTAAGGCGACAAGTTTTTATTTGTTAAGCACAAGACATAATGCTAGCGGCATGTATGTTTCTCCTAATAAGGTATCTAGGACAGTTTTTCATCTCAACGATGTCAATAGTAGAAAAAGAACCTTACTGCTACAACATTAGCATTTTCGTATGGGAATGAAAGAAACAATGTATCAATTGGCTTGTCATCTTGTTGGTGTTGAGTATCTTAATTGATGGACAAAAAAATATGTAGTACCAAACCCTGTAGCTTCTACTGCTTGTACAGAATTACGGTTTGTACTTTGAATGAAAACTGTATCAATTCCGTTAAGAATCTTTAGAAACCGTAGACGAACCAAAGTCGTCGAGATAGCCCAGTGGATAAGCAAGTTGAAGTGGCAATGGGCAGGCCACATAGCGCGAAGATTGTACGGCGGATGGGGCAAACAGATACTAGACTGGAGACCACGCATTGGAAATCGCAGCGTGGGACGACTAGATGGACCGACGACCTTGTTAAAATTGCAGGGAGTCGCTGGTTGCAGGTGGCATTGGACCGGTCCCGTTGGAAATCGATTGGACATAGGCCTCATGTTCAGCAGTGGACAGCAACGGGCTGAAATGATGATGATGATGATCTTTGGAATGAAATTCAAGATTTGTAGACTCATTTTAAGGAGTGATCAGTTGAGAAGCATCTGCGAGACCCTCGAATCGAATGCAGATTCGGCAGCGATGTCGGTTCGCACACGAAAAGACATTTTATAGTCTTGACAGAAGATCTTAGATTACAAGAAGCCAGTATTCCGATGAGTGAGGCAGACGTGTATACTTGTGTAAAAAACCCAGTCGACCACATTTCGGTAGTTATATTTAAGACAAATATAAAACGTCCGCTAAGAGGAGCTCGTGGTTGAATAATAACAGCGGCTCGGGTCGATCTTCAGGTTCAGCCGCGCATGACTAGGTTGGTCCGTGGATAGGTGACCACCACACACACCGAGTTTCCTCCATGCCTGGAAAAGCACGTTAAGTGGGCGCTGGTCACGGCTGTCAATTGTAGATCTTATACAGTCGTTCGTTAGGTAGTCAGTGGCCCGAAAGTCTGACAACAAGTCTTCCCAAGGGGTATCGTATTACCCAGTGATAACTGGGTTGTGGAGGTCAGATAGGCAGTCGCTCCATTTATTACGTTTAGGGGGGGCCCACAGCACAGCGCTGGTTTACAGTGGTCACCCGCGAAAAAACCTACGGAAGCCGAGACAGCATATTTCCCAAGGGGTATCGTATTACCCATTACTAACTGGGTTGTGGAGGTCAGAAAGGCAGTTGCTCCATGTAAAATACTGGTATTCAGCTGCATCCTGTTAGACTGGAAGCCGATCTTAACATAGTTGAGAAAAGGCTAGGCAGATGATGATAAAATGTAACCCCCATGGCAAAGAGCAACGAAGTGCTTGAAGTTCATGTGCGCGTGAAGAATTCTTCTTGTTTATCAGAATAAAGAATTCTAAAGCAAGAATCCGGATAATCATGTTTGTTTTGTTCTTCGAACATCAGTAGTCACGGTACAAGCACACATGTCCAATGTTTTCCACACGTTGACCCTGAGACTTGATACGACAAATCTGGGAACGTTAGTGTGAAAACATCTGTTCCTGGCGCCTGAGATTAAACCCAGGGTACATGTGGATATATCAGTGGTGTAAATAACATAATTGATATTAGGCAAACAATAGGAGAACCGATGACAGGATGGATTGACGATATAATTAATCTTGTCGGGAAGACTTAGCAGATTGTTAAACAACATTTGAAGAATGGCGCAAAGAAAACAACGGATGACGGAGCAAAATGTTTACCACTTTACACTTGACAGTGGATATCTGACACTATTGACAATCCATGGGAAAAATTGAAATTACGACAACTCATAATAAGCGGCCATCTTTGATTAATGCTGTCTATCATCATCATATTCCTGCCTTTGGCACATGTTACTTGTGGTCGGTGCAATACATTTTTTATCGATCTTCCCGTGTCAACCGTCACGCAATCATTTACACCTTTTTCTTTCATATCATTCCTCACACAATCCATCCAGCGTTTCCTTGGTCTTCTTCACCCTCACCATACATCAACATTTATATTCATCACTCTTTTAGTCACATGCAATTCGTCCCTCCTCATCACAATGTCCATACCAAGACAGTCGATTCCCTTTCAACATAATCTATGAGACGATTTAATTCTGCAGTGAGAAACAGACAGCAGTTAACGGCAGCCAAACAAAAGCAGAAATGTGGAGACAGTGAGAGGTCTACATGAAGTATCGGACGTCTTTCAGCTGATTGATGAAGATAATGATACAAAAACAAATATCAAAATCAATACAATGAAAGATATCAGTATCAAGCAGTACCCAAATGAATCATCAGCAGCCTACGGCAGTCCACTGCTGGACATAGGCCTCCTCAATCGCACGCCACTCAACTCGATTCTCAGCAGCTCTCATCCAGTTGCTACCAGCCACCCTGCGAAGATCATCGCTCCACCGAGCCTGAGCCCAAATGAATATACTCGTAATATTAGTTGCGTGATACGTTTCCTATTACGTGGTAATGCGGTTGCTGCAAGGACATTCTGTGTCATTGCGGTGAAGTAAGAGATCCGTTAAATTGATACCTACACAGATAATGTTTATTTGTTACTTTAGTTATTTTATGAGTAACTAGCTTTTGCCCACGGCTTCGCTCGCGTTAATTTAGAATATGACTATCAATTCGGGTTGTACTCTGCTTGTAATAATATAATTCAATCATTTTTCGAAAGAAACCTGGAGCCATCTAATATCACAAGAGTTATTGTTGTTTTCCTCGGGAACAGTACTTTTTTTCAGGATGCAAGATACCCTATGTCTGTTTCTGTACACCTGACAACGTATATCTAAAATTTCAGGATGATTGGTTCAGTGGTTTAGGCTTGATAAGGTAACAAACAAACTTACTTTCGCATTTATAATATTACTTAGGAAGTTATGATTAGGCTTATTTGTATCATTAATCGTTACTACAAATCGTAACAAAGCACTATTACAAGGATTAAGAGTATTAAAACTAACAATATCTAGTGTCTTACTGACAATTCTACTTATATTTATCATCAAAGTTTGCAGTCGAATGAAGTGTGCTTCTTGACTTGAATCTACTTAGTCATCTTCATTTTCCTGTCCTTTTACTAATTTATTCGGGGTCGGCGCTGCATGTCTTCTTTTTCTATATTTTTCATTTGTCGCTATCTCAGTAGTTACCCGTTTTCTAGCCAAATTATCTTCTTCCATCGTTTTTGGACCTACTGAATATTCCTTTACAGAAATATCTAGGGCGTCGTCATCGAAGACCAAAAAGAACGAACTGCATTTACTGAAATGCATCCAAGGCCTCGCCGTGACCTTCATCGGGTCATCAATCAGTCCATGTGTTAAAATGCTTACATAAAAGCAAGTCTTTAAAAATTACATCAACAACCTTGGTAGGTATGACATTACAGATGACATCAGACTCGCGACATTTACGGTATCAATGACTAGCTTTATCTTACAAAGATAACTATCTACTGATTGAACAGATTCTGATTAAATTCTTTATCGATATCCACTAATAAAACTGAACATATAATGCTACAGATTGAATATTAATAGTCGAAGAAGATCGCAGTTTTATTAATAGCTTGCAAGATTCTTATCTTGCATTAAACGCTTATCAATTCGATCATGTCGCTAATCTTTCTCTTTTAGACCAAGCTTCGCTTACTGAGCCATATATTTTCACAATCTCTTTGACGACTTTTGCACGTCAATTTCTTGGTCAAGGCCAGGAAAGATGGCACAAATAAAAAAGAGATGGACTTAATAACAACAGCCGCTCGGGTTGATCTAAAGATTAAGCCGTGCTTGCCTAGGTTGGTCCGTGGATGGGTGACCACCCACCACATCGAGTTTCCTCCGTGCCTCAGAAAGCACGTTAAGCCGTTGGTCCCTACTGTAGATCTTTGACAGTCGTTACAGGTAGTCAGTAGTATAAAAGTCTACCAACAAGTTTAACTGGGTTGTGGAGGTCAGATTGTGGAGGTTAGTCGCTCCATGTAAAATCCTGGTATTCAGCTGCATCCGGTTAGACTGGAAGCCGACCCAAACATAGTTGGGAAAAGGCTAGGCCGATGATTGACTTTTTAGCAGTAGGTGGGATAAGGCTGCCAATACTAATGATGATAGATTTAAGAAAAGACGCAGCCTGACCTTTCCTAGCTGACTGATCGACACAGAGGTCGTGGTCTCTGAAAATCCCTAAGTCTCTTTAAAATTTTTCACTGACCTCTAAAGATTTAATATCTCTGTGGATATCACTAGATCAAAGTCAACAAATTTCCAAGGTATTCGGCGCAGAATATTACGTGGGAGTCTCAACTGAAAGCTCTCTTGCAAATTGCTTGCAATGCAATGTCACGTTCCTTTACGAATCTGAGAATGTCAGATATATTTGTAGCTGTGGCGGTTGTGAATAGCAAGATTGTTTCAACCTACCTGTTAGATTATTTTGAGGAGCGTCTATTGTATAGGTTGTTCAAAATTAGATTCGAGTAATTTATGTATTTCTACCTGTTTTATTTCCTGCACTGTTGTCTTCTTACTTGAGGACCGCGTAGTATGTCTTTTCTTCCATTTATCTCAGTCAGCTGTCACTTTATCAAATACTAGCTGCCCGCGGCCTCGCTCGCGTTTTGGTCGGACATTATTCCACGGGCCACGTTGTAAATATAGCCTATGACACTCGGGGATAATGTAGCTTCCTATTAGTGAAAGAGTTTTCACGGTTCAGTAGATCCAGAGATTACAACCTATAACGTCACAAACTTTATATCTTTATAATATTAGTATAGATATAGATTAATTTTTGCTTCATCATCAACATTTCCCGGCCCAGATCCCAACTTGTTTTGAGTTGGCGCAACAAGTCTTGCATACTCCGCTCTATTAGTTGTTATCTCATGAGTCCATTTCTCTTCTACTATTTTCTTCAGATCATCTCGAACAGGATCCATCCTTATCTTAACTTCCTCCCTATATATTCTTAGTTATGTAATTGCAGTATTCTTTCACTCACTATTAAATTATATCTGAGAGACGAACATTCACACAGACAACTCCCTCGTTGTAAAGTCTAAACAAATACCATTAACCAGAAAGGAGCAAGGAACTTTATACATCTTTTACAACCTCTGTCTACAGAGTAGGGACGAAACAAATTAAGATGTATACCAGTGCGAGAGTAATGTCTCTCTAGCGAATTAAAATCCTTCGGCTCTTTACGAAGTTTGTCGAAACTACTTTGGAGCGTATCCTTCACATGTTCGCCAAGGTTTCCTGATAATACTTTTAGTTCGCATTTTCAGAGTTCCGCGTGTGTAGGCTTAAGGCGAATGGTCACGCCAAACTACAAAGTAGACCTCTCTTTGAAGGCCTACTTCTCCCAAATGGATAGTCCAAATATTACAAAAAAAATATATGTTAAGTGACATATGTTTACAAATAAATTTTAAGTTTTATTTTTTTATTACTATTTTTAGTTTTGACAATAAAAAATCATATCCATCCTCTTATTTTACGCAAGAATTTTCTTTCTACTTCCAAACGCCTGAAGCGATTTTGATGATTATTTCGCCAAATTATAGCAAATTTAATGGTTTATAAAAATTAAGTTTGGTTTTTTTTGTAATGATGATTTAAGTGGGAATAAATAATTAAAACCGTGTTTTTACCAATACACGCGCGGCCGGCAGCTGCCGGCCAGTCTTGCTTTATCGTTCGCACGGGGAGGTTGTGTCCCACGTCGGCTTGCTCCGATCTGCATTTTTGTGGCAAAGACTAAATAGCGCAGATAGCACACTCAGGCTGTTTGTTTACGCTTGGACGTTGATAGTAGTGATAGTTTGTTTGCGAGTGGACGCTATATTAGTGAATACTTGTGTTGAACATTTGTACATTTATAAACATTTTTGAAAATATTTGGTGAGCTAAGTGTTTATTAAACTAGTTAGTTAAATAAACACTTAGCTCAACAAATATTTTCAAAAATAAAACTGTAACTTAGTTAAGTTACAGTTTTTTTTTTGTAGTTGTATTTTCTAATCTGTATACGTGAATAAACGAACTGTACACTGAATAAACGTGTTTAATTGAATTTTTTTTTTCTTTACGAGCAACAAAACCAGTGTTTCTTCATTTCATTCTAGAAAGGATATCCAATTTCAATAGTTTCTTGCCTACAAAGTAAAGAATAATGTCAAAATCTCTTATAACGACATTGAAGGAATTACTTATATTACGTTGGTCGTAAAAACCCGATAGTCGTAGCAACCGGTGAAATTATTGAGGTAAAAAAAAAAAATGTTTATATCTTGTGTCCTGAATACCGATAAGTAAAAACTGACTGAATAGATATGAGAAAGCGGGCTTTGATTTTACTGCTTGCATTTATATTTTAGGGTAGATGACTAAAAAAATCTAATAAGTTCGTCAGATAGATTTCCAAAAAATATTAGATAAGTACGTATTTTTTATTTTTTCACGTAAACAAAAAATAAAAACGATACAGTGCGTCAAAAACTCGCGTGAGTCTCTTGTATGTACACTTTTTACGTACACAGTTGAAACTTAATAGGTACTATGTATTCTGAGAACCGCTTTACGGTTTTTATACAAAATAAAAATGTACATGGAACTAGTGTCCGACCGAAACATGTTTTTTTGCCGAAACCGAAACCGAAGGTTCGGTTTCGGCAAAAAAACATGTAGTCTAAGTTCATTTAACACCATTGAATGACTTTTTCAGGAAATAGTTACAGAATAGGATTAAATGAACTTAGAGGAATGTATTGATGATTTTAATGATTATAATTCTGTAACTACATGTATACGTGTTACAGGCGCGACTCATTTTTCACCAACATACAACCTGACACTGACCTGCAAATTGCAAAAAACGTAAGAAAGTTTGAATTTCGCGGGCCACCCTGACGCTACCACCTTAAGAGCGGCCAGCCCGTCATACTTTTCATACAAACGCTCGTACGTGATTATGCCGTTGTTACACATCTATCTCTGATTTTTTTGAACTAATAGTTATTTTGTGCACTATATCAAGGTTTCTATGGTTGCAAAAAATAAAAAAAGTAGAAATAAATTCAGTATAAGCCTCCAAAAATTGCTGTTTTGCACAAATTTTACCTGAACTTTGGCCGTTCATAATGTACTCATAAACTATAAAAATAAAGAAAACATCTCGATAGAAACCTTGCACATGTAATGCAAAATCTTAAGGACAAATATTTATTTCACACACTTGTAAGACTTATTCAAAAACACGTATTTCCTGGAACAAGTTTAAGAAATTTTCGAACACTATTTTTGTTCAATGTCATCGCGTTAGTCGGTATGAAGTGCGTGGGGGACGAGTTGTGCGGGGTCGGGGCGGGGTAAGACGGGGAAGTTGAAAAAAAATCACCGCTGTGGCTCTGGATGAAACAACAAGCTTTTTGAACATGCTCGCGTTGACGATAGACGCGCCGGGAAGGGCCCTCTTAAGGGATTCGTTTGTGAAATATTAAGCCAGAAAGTGCTAATTTTTGTTAGACAAACGTGAAATACCTACATGGTCAAAATGTTGTTTTTTTAGTAACCGATGAAAAATTTCTATGTAGGCTCAGGTTAAAAGCAAAACTAGCACAGCGGCTTTACAAGTTTACAAGGAATAGTCGACCAACTTATAAAATGTACTTGGGTAACATATTTTCCTAAACATAATGTATCGGAGCACAGGTTTGTCAACTGCAAATGTAAGTTATTATTACAATAAAAATCATCTTTCGGAGGCAAATTAGAGCGTAGAACTTAGAACATAAATCTCGTAATTTTTAGAAGATTACATGCTATTCTGCACTTTGTATTGTAAAAGAAAGTGTTGTACGTTTCGGCGCGGCCGAAAGGTTCGGCTGTTTTTTGGCCGAAACCGAACCTTTGGTCGAAACATGAATTTTAGGCCAAAACTGGCCGAAACCGAAACTACGGTCGGATACTACATGGAACTGAAACTAAAACATTTTTTTCTTCAAACCTATACGTGCGAGGTGTCTACACAGTTCAGTGTTCTGTGTATAGACAGTTCTTTAAAAATGACATTGAGGTTCATAAAACCATTTTTTCTCAAAGTCAATCGTTTGATAGATAGACACTTCCAAAGTGGTTAAATGTTAAATTTCTAATTTCTAAAGTTAGAGGAGGAAAATTCTGAAAAAGATATAGGATTACAGAACGTAAAAAAACTTTAAAAAATAGTTTGTTTATTTGGTTGTTAGTAGATTTGATGTTTAGTTTTTGAGATATGCGACTATTTCATCAAACTGCAGCAACACCTTTGTTTTTCATTAACATACCATGAAAAACAAATTTAGTTTTGTTGTTGAGTGTAAAACAATACAACATATGAATGAGTGACATGTTTGGTGCTACGGAACCCAATGTGCGTGTGATTACGACTCGCACTTGGCCGGTTTTTTTTATTTGATAGAACAAAAAATACGTTTCCAATATTTTTCGGTTATCTAACTGACGGACTAAATAGAATCATATTTTTTTACTCAGGAATCATCCCTCACGTGTTTACGTGTTTACTTTTGCGATCATAATAACCTAACGAAGAATAAATCAACCATTGACCAAATTGTTAACAATCACAACTGTTCGTTCTAACAGATACAATTCCCCGAAAATATGAGTTACATAAAGTCGCTCAATGAGGTATGTCGTAGAAAGCAGTGATTTTTATAAGACTATCATACAGCATTCAGCCGGGACCTATATTTTGGTCAATATAGCTGTTATGTTCTTCTAAACTGTACAATAGCATTCATACTCACAACATAAATGTACGTATTCGTATAAATGTACGTATTATCTGCACTCAGTAGGTAGCGTCATAAAACTGCCTAAGAGAAAATCCGTCGCTCGCCGCATCTGCATGCGCTACGATACTCGTTGACATCGGGAAGGTAAGCGGGCGCGCGGGGTGAGGCACTGGGCTCGCCTATGCTCCGCCCAAACGCTCAAGGACATTCGAGGCTATAATCGCCTTAAGCCAATTAGATGGTTGATTGTAGTTTGTAGAACTATACTGAATGTAGATGAATTACAAAAACTACAGACATTCCTAGACAAAAATTGTCTATTTAAAGGAATATTGTCTGTAATATTTAATATTTGCCCACAGGTTAAGGCCTCACCTCTCATGCATGAGGTTGTGGGCTCAAATCCGGGCAAGTACCAATGTGACTTTTTAAATTCATGTATTTTTGTTACGTTTATCTTGGACATCACTGACATTGGTAAAAGAAAACATAGAGAGAAAACCTGGTGGCCTACCATGACGTCTTAAAGCAGGATTAATTCCAGTGTGGGAAACAGATGACGCTAGACGACCTTCACAGCTGTCTCTTTCCCACACTGGAATTACTCCTGCTATAAGACGTCATAGTAACCCCCCTGGACTTATAATTAATAATATAAGTCTTAAATACAACCCGTCTTGAGCAAGCGTGGTGATCAATGCTCTTGCCTCTGTATGGGAAGGGGCCTTTGTGCAGCAGTGGGACAGTAAGTGGGTTATTATTATTATATTTTCTGTTATCCGCAATGATTCAATGATGACAGGATTGTGTGAGGAATGATATTACATAAAACATTCTATGAAAAAAACACACTTCCAAAAAGACACTAAAAAGTCTAAAATAAGTTTACTTTCGGAGGCAAAAAGTCAGTGAAACAAACAAAGTCACCGACTTTAGTTGACACTTCCCGTGACCCAAGGGCTGGCTTTTACCTTGGCCAAAGGCTTAGCATTGCCATACAATGTGGCAACGCCGCCAGTCTCTTGGGTATATTACCAGTTGATTGCGTTGAGGAGGAGTTTTTTTTACGCCAGTTTTTCATAAGTTAGTTACTTTAGGTTATTTTAATTTATAAGTTTTATTGTATAAATGAGTAAATTACTCTCTCTATTGCTGAAATAACAAAAACCTTCCGAAAGTTTTTAAAATTACCCTTTTTACTTGGAGTTTATCACACAAATTCTTGTCACTAAACAATTTTTTACATTGTAACTAGCAGTTATTAAGGAACCACCATGTCATCTATGTAGCCCAAGAAGAAAAAATTACATAATCAAGGTAAAAATAAAAAAAAATACTGAAACGATTTTTTTTTTAGATATCAATCATTAAAAAGGTATTAAAAAAAAAACTTGTATTGGGAACCTCCTTGTTTTTGAAGAAAGTCGGTTTTAAAAAGGGACTGAATGATAACGTGACGGTTGACGGGGGCCATCAATGCAGAAATCGTGCTGTGTTGACCCCAAGCAACATGGCTCAAGGGCAGCAAGATGATGTTTCGTCATTATTTATATTTAAACCGTATCTGTGTAGTTGACAAAGAAGATATTTTCTTTAAAGGACGATTCCCTTGTTATGATTAAGGTAAAGATGTAGAATGTAAACAACGCATTTTATTTTGATGTGAATTCCACGATTCATCTCAATAAGAATACTTCTCCGAGTGAAAGTAGTTCGCAAAACAATAACTAGACTGAATGAGTCATGTTTTATCTTTGTGTCATTCCATACAAATATGGAATTCTCACTTTTATTACAGATAATTTTATTGTGATAAATTGAAGTATTATTTTAGCTTTATATTTATTTTTATAGCTCTACATCATATACTGAAATATTTTTTAACAGTGCGCGAAAAAATTTTGGTGGTTCAGTATCAGTAATAGAACACATTTCCTTTATTTGTTCAAATTTTTTTATATTTTTTTATCAGACTTTAAATCAGCAAAATATAGACACTATCTATTCCTAATAATATCAAAGGGCGCGCGCCATGCGGCGCACGCGGCGATGTTGTGCAGCGGGGGTGAAATCCATTTCCGAGCGGCAGGGGCGGGGCCGACGCCCGCGGCCCGACAGTCGCTCATCGCATGCGCTGTCCAACATTTCCCGCGCAGCTCCTGCGCCACACGTGTGTCGTACTCGTACCTTCAGGTCACGATGTTGGACTTAAGTAACCGCGAGTTTTATGAAATGGTGCGGGTGTATTTATTAAGTGGTGAAAGTATACGAGCAGCTCGCTGAATGTATGCAACGGAGAGCATACCCCGAATGCGAGCCCAAGGTATTCTTAACCCCGCAGCCCCTAATGAAAGGACCATTTTAGCAGCCTCTCAAAGGCTGCTTGATCACGGTCAGTATGCTTTATTCATAAACTGTCACTTACGGGATATCTTCCGTGATTGAAACAATCACGGAAAACAACAAATCAATCACGGAAGATGTCCCGTAAGTGACAGTTTATGTATAAGTGTAAGCCGTGAAAGTTTAAAACAGTGTTAGTATGCTTTATTTTCTGCATTTTGATGGTCCTAAGCTCACGAAAGTATGAAGGAAAAATTGGAATTACTCTTCAAATAACTTCAGATCACGGCCAAATCTTAAAAAAGTCTAGTTGGAACCAGATAAAATCGGCGATCAGTACATTGTAACCCACGTAAATGATGCCTGTACATGGTAAACAAACGGGCGTGTAGCGCCGCCGCCCGCGAGTTGGTGGCCATAAAATCAATTTCAAAGTAAACATTTTTCGTTAACTATAACTTTATCTTTTTGTGCTAAGACTAATAAAATAAACAATAGGTATTTAATAAAACTCAGTTAAGTTTAATTTGTGAAAGTTTGCGCACTGAATAAAAATTGAGTCTGTAAAAAGAATCCTGTGAAAGACGAGTTAGTTATACTATTTGTAACTCAAGAACGGCTGAACCGATTTGGCTGAAAATTGGTGGGGAGGTAGCTTAGAACCAGGAGACGGACATAGGATCCTTTTTTATAGATCTAAGTCCTCGCGGACGAAGTCGCGGGCACAGCTACTTTATGATAAAGAATAAAGATACTAAACAGGGTGAATTTCCAATTGGGCGTGCATGGCCAAATCCGAAACTATGAGGAATAGCGAAAAATGCTCAAAGGAGTCTCTAGCCCGATTTTGATGAAAACTAAAAATGCATCATTGGATTTTTGATAAATCAATATTCCTGGCCACCACAAATCAATAATACGCTTTTCGTTAAACGTATTTAAAAATCTTGATTCTGTAATCGTTTCAAGATGACAGAGACAGAATGATATTTTATATACTTGTACTTGCATAACATCACGCCTGTATTCCCCGAAGGGTTAGGCAGTAGTGTACCTAATAGTACACCCACATTTCGCCAGTTCTGTTTAAGTTCAACCGGGCACAAATCCAGACTCCGAAATGAGAAATTGCTGCTGGAAAAACACAAGTACACTTTGCCCGACCCAGGAATAGAACCCAGGACCTCATGCTCAGCAGTCGCGCTCGCGACCACTCGCCCAACGAGGCACTTGTCCTCGTAGTACTAAAAGTAGTTAGTGATTTGGGGTGCAATTGGGCCTTTTTTTTTACGGATGGGGAGTCATCAAATGACCCCTCCCGCTCTGGGCGGAGCGGCCGGGAGTGTCAGACTTGTACTGACTAAAACCCATCCATGTTCCTTCTTTTGCCCTTTGTGTTCCAGGGCCGCGGTATACCTTTCGAACAGTCCCGCAACCCAGGCAGGCATCCATGCCCGCCTGCTATAATTTTTAACTTTTTTCATCAGCTGATTTTAGTAAGCAATTAAAGGAGTTAATTTTTTAACAGCAGCTTTTAGAAATCAATAACAGTTCAACGTTTAGCAACCATCATGCTATCAATTGAATAATTTCCTAGAAACGCCTCCGGATATCATCATCAACCATTTTCGTGAACCCACACATCATTGTCATTGTTAGTTACAATACAATCGCGAAAGCTATTACCGTTTGCTTTCTACTATCTGTTCTCAGAATATTTACAAGGTTTACCGTATTACCGTGTAATCCTAGTATCTGTAGTTGATAATAATAATACCAGCCTATTACTGTCCCACTGCTGGACAAAGGCCTCTTCTCAACAGAGAAGGCACGAGCATTGATCACCACGCTTGCTCAGGATGGGTTGGCGATTTCAGACTTTTATAAGTCCAGGTTTCCTCACGATGTTTTCCTTCACCGATGTCTGTGATGTCCAAGATAAACTTAGAAAGTACATCGTGATGGCCCAGTTGATAATATCTCTGTTTAATAGATTCATCATCTGCCTAGCCTTTTCCCAACTCTGTTAGAGACGGCTTCCAGTCTAACCGGATGCAGCTGAATACCAGTATTTTACACGGAGTGACTGCCTATCTGACCTCCACAACCCAATTAGTACTGGGTAATAAGATACCCCTTGGTAAGACTGGTTGTCAGACTTTCGGCCACTGAATACCTGTAACAACTGTAAAAGATCTACAAATGACAGCTGGGACCAACAGCTTAGTGTCCTTTCCGAGGCACGGAGGAAACTCGATATGTAATAGGCGGTCACCCATCCACGGACCAACCTAGGCAAGCGCGGCTTAACCTGAAGATCGACCCGAGCGGCTGTTGTTATTTAGCCAGGAGCTCCTCTCATTTGGTATAGGCTTATCAAAATTAATAAAGCTTTGATTTTAACCAGAGCCAATTAGGACACGGCGGGTTTACTAATAAAAGCAGTGAACTTGAAAATGAGTTTAAAGTCTTAACACTTCTCAGTTCTGGGGGTTTACTGTGACGTCAGCAGGAGTAATTCCAGTGTAGGAAGGAGACAGAGCTATCTAGCGTCATCTCTTTCCCACACTGGAATTACTCCTGCTTTAAGAAGTTAAGGTAGGCCACCTGATCGCTGAAGACAATGTTGATTTTATTTGATTTTCAGGTAAGTACCTTGAGAGTTTATGATGCCAACAGGCAAAGTTCGCTAACGAACTTGAGCACGAATACGATACTGTGATCTAATTAACGTAGCAGCAGCTTAACGTTGGCGTCTCGAGCAGTTCTTATACAGGATGTAAGGAACAGCCCTCCACAGACGGATGGGGTGAATTCAGTATATCATACTAAGATGACCGGTACAAGATATATTTCAGGAATACTAAGGGAATCCAATAAATTTGATTTGTTTTATTTCCTCATACGCAATGTATCGTTACCGTGGCAAAACGCATGTAGCGAAAGGCAAGCGCAACGAAGAGTTCGATTAACTCTGTAGCTAGGCAAGAAGAAGTGAACAGCTGATTTCACGCGTCGTTCGTTAGAGTATTTCAACATCCATTGTTGGATTTTTATTTTAGCCATATTAATTACATAAATGGAGTGCTGCGTACAGGGAATGTAATTTTACATTGAAATTAAGGAATAGTAACTGAAAAACGATTAGAGAATGAATATTTTCCGGAGAAAAATTCTGGTGGCGTTTGATTCAAAATGAAAGGCTGTCCCTTACACCCTGTATATCCCGGGAGGTGACTGGACATCCCCTTTAGGCCCGGACTTCACCGAAGTAGAGACGTGCGGAGAGGAGACGTGATGAAGCCGACCAATCACATTAGTTGATAAATCTACATTTTGTCTCTCGTCTGTCCTGTCATTGGTTGATTCTTGCGCATCTCCTCTCCCCTCCGCTTTGATGGAGTTTAAGCTCTTCTCTACTTACTTATAATTTGATGTTTTAGGGTTCCGTAGCCGAATGGCAAAAAACGGAACCCTTATAGATTCGCCAAGTCTGTCTATCCGTGTATGTCACAGCCACTTTACTCCGAAACTATTAGGACTACACAGTTGAAACTTAGTAGGTATTCTGTGAACCGCTTTAAGGTCTTTATACAAAAATAAAAAAAATATAAGATTAAGGGGGGTTCTCCCCATACATGGAACTGAAACTGAAAAATATTTTTTTCATCAAACCTATACGTACGGGGTGTCTATAGACAGGTTTTTAAAAATGACATTGAGGTTCCTGAAACCATTTTCTCTCAAAGTGAATCGTTTGAAAGATAAACACTTCCAAAGTGGTCAAATGTGTCCCCCTCCCCTCTAATTTCTAAAGTAACAGGAGAAAAATTTTGAAAAAATATAGGATTATAGAACGTAAAAAAAACTTTCAACCAAAATTGGTTTGATTAAGATTTGATGTTTATTTTTTGAGATATGGGACATACTATGAAAAACAAATTTAGTTTTGTTGATGAATGTAAAACAATACAACATATGAACGAATGCCTTCAAAATATTTTTATTATATTGTTTGGTGCTACGGAATCCTATGTGCGTGTGAGTACGACTCACACTTGCCGGTTTTTTTTTTCTAAACCCTAGTGTTTCTAGTGAACACCTCATACATACATAATTCTGCTGCAACGTATAAATATATAAGCCTTCTACTAAGTTACATATAAGTAAGTAAATCCTCACCACTAGTGAAAGACGGTGGTGCGGGGGCGGCGGGGGCAGCCTCGACGGCCGCCGAGACACCGCGCACGTCTCCTTCTGCAATCACATCATCATGCATGTTACTACTTCTATCTACTGATACAGTACCTACATTTTAGTTCTTAAACTACGTCATATATCCATAAATCGAACTCTAGAACTCTTGCTCAGTAGTTGCGCATGCGACCCGTGGACCAACGAGGCCTTCCATTGTCAAAATTAACATAAATGATGTAAAAAGACCGAAGCCGTCATAGATCTACGCATTTTGCACATCAAAGTATCATTGTACGCTTCGCACCAGGGCCCAGGGATGCAAGAGCGTTCTAAAGTGTTGGTCGATGATCTTGTCTACCTGTCCTGCTCGGGATGCTGAAGCGATTCCGTGGAGAGGTTCGCTTCTGTTGCCCAAAGCTTAAGCTCATTGGCCACAATCGCTCTTAACTACAATCACCATTGTCTTATCGATTCACGTATCTAAAGTACTCACGGCAACAGCTATACATTTCCAGTATAACATGGCCTCGCTTTGTATAGATTTTCCTTACAACGAGAGATCCGTATAATCTGGTTTTGTATAGGTTGATTGGTCGCCGTGAGTTCAAAAGCCTTCTTTTTCTTGCTTTATCTTGAGGTTAGTGCCTAACCTGGTGTCAGAGTCTTTCTGCCGCCCATGGGCCTCTGACTTGGCTTTACATGTCGTCGAGAAATATCTCTCAGGCATGCTGGTTTCCTCACGATGTTTTCCTTCACCGAAGCAAGTGATAATTATACAATACGCACATGAATCTTAAAAATCAGAGGTGTGTGTTTTGAGTTCGAACTTGAGACCTAAGACTTGGCAGTCCAACGGACACATCACTAGGCTATATCACTGCTTACTCTAGCTAGCTACCAACTCCTTGGCACTGAGTGGGAAGGCTTTGAGGTCTATAGTCAAGTTAATTCAAGCCATATCCAACTCAACGTGTGATCTACATTTTCATGACCCTATTACGTTACAATTTGATCCTCAATGAGTCCTCCCCGCCTACATGAAGTACATACTCATTACCAAGTAATTATATGTTTGTACACCCACACTACAGTGAAGCGAAATTGTTCCAAGAAATAGCTAAGTAGTGAAATTATTGGGTTCTTCGAAAATTTTAAGTGGGTGGTGGGTGGGTGTCGCTTTCTTTGTGAAGATATGGGTGGTGGTGGCTAGGATACTAAATTGTGTACCTTTTGATGTTTACAATCACATCTATACAAATAGATACAATTGAAGCTTCTGTTTGTTATTTCAAAATACTTTCACGGCTTTGCTTTTCACTGAATACTTATGAAATTATATACGGTACATACATATTATGTCTGTCTGTCTGTTTGTTCCGACTAATCTCCGAAACAGGTGGACCGATTTTGACGGGAGTTTTACTGGCAGATAGCTGTTGTTATAAGAATAAAGATAAGGGTTAGGGTTCCGTTAAAAATACTTTTCGTAAATAGAATTTGTTCATTATGAAACATAAACACAAGTTACGGAAACAATGCCATGACTTGCTGTTAACAGATGGCAATTAATAGGACAACAATAAGACACGAGTAATGAGTCACTACACAGTATACACCCACCAGTTGCTTTGAAAGCGAACTTATAAGGAGCTTACTATCCGTAGTAGTATTCGAGTTGTTAGATTTGTTAGTGCAACGCAAAGCATTTATTTCAATTACACCGTTACAGGCATTTTTTAAGGTCAAAAACATTTGGGGGTATGGAGATCAAGGTTCTTCATCCCCCATATAAAAGGGAGGATTCTCCGACCAGACGGGTGTTATGTCTGGTGGGCTACTGCCCGACAGTTGTCGTCGGTCTATATAGTCTTAAGGATGTGTTGACCACTCGTCAGATTGGCTATTTCGTCGCCATCCCTATTAAGTCACATTCACTAATACGTCACCTTGGCAGCTGGTCAGTTTCCTAACTCGTTTCATGCACTAATTCGTCTCATTCCCAACTCGTCCGATGCATATGTACAATGTACAGACAGCGACAAAAATATCGAGACGAACCGACTGTTCTGGATCTGTGACTTTTGTGCGAAAGACACTTGCGCGAACTTACTTGCCATAACAAAGAGAAAAAAAAAGTAAAGTCCATTTTTAAGTTTATTTTTTTCATTTTCTTTCTTTATTGTCATTACGTTTATACATACCTACTTATTAAAAATTGAAACAAGATTGTTCGAGTACTTTCCTTTATTTATTTACTATAAGTACATATTATTTTACATTTATAAACATTATTATTATATTATTATACTATATAATAACAGCTAAAAGCTCGATTAACACTCACTGACATAATTGTTGTCCCAGATGGTGGATGGGGAGGGGGGTATATTTTGACAGATTCGTAAACAACTAACTCTCAAATCTACGGAAAAAGTGCCAAGCCTTCCCTTTTCACCCCCCTTCTCCCCCCTCCCTATCGTATCTCGGAAACTAAGAGACCCGTATTTCCTATAGAGGAGGCTCGGAAAAGGAAAAAACATTTTTCAAAGTTGCCCCCCTTCTTACCCCCTTTAGGCGGATCTCGGAAGTTAAGAGACTTGGAACATTTTTTTTTTCAGATTCATGAAAATGGGCAATGCGTTAATCGAAATAATTTATCAAAACTCCCCCCTCCTCCCCCTCCCCCCATCGTATCTCGAAAATAGCTTTTAGAAATAGCAGTACACCCATGATGGTAAAAACAGAAAATTTTCATCAGCGCCATCTTGATTTCTATTTTGACCTCATTTTCATTATCAGCGACCCCGAAAACCATGTAACCGACAGCCATGATGGAAAAACCGATAGTTTACGTTGGCGCCATCTTGGATTTTAATTTTGACCCCATTTTAAATATCAGCGACCCCAAAAACCATGAAACCGACATCCATGATGGTAAAACCGAAAAAAATTTCAACGGCGCCATCTTGGATTTTAATTTTGATCCCATTTTCGTTAAAATCAAAAATATTCGTTGGCGCCATCTTGGATTTTCGTTTTTTTTTTCCTTATTGCAAGTGGGTTCGCGCTAATGTTTTTCGCGTAAAAGTCCCAGATCCCTTTGTGAACAGGCGGTTCGTCTCGATATTTTTGTCGCTGGTAGTACATTGTACATACTATGCGTCGGACGAGTTGGGAATGAGACGAATTAGTGCATGAAACGAGTTAGGAAACTGACCAGCTGCCAAGGTGACGTATTAGTGAATGTGACTTAATAGGGATGGCGACGAAATAGCCAATGTGACGAGTGGTCAACACATCCAGTCTTAAGTCGCGGATAAGTTTACTTGCCCGAATAAGTTTCTTTTTTAAATATGTATTTTGATGTTTAGTTCATCGTCTGTGTCATAGATGGCGCTGTAGTACTCTTTTCAATACCACTGCAAACAAAAGAATTTAGGTACAGTCACAGTCACAAAGCATAATAACTTGTGAAATTACTGTGGTCAGATTTTAGGATCTGCATAACCAACACCTCCGTTCAAAAGTATCCACGGTCACATTTTACGTTTAAATACGTATTTTGAAAGTTAATCTTTGACATGCACTGATGCTGCTATGGCGATCAAAAACGCTTCCATATATCTCGACAGGTCTTGAATGTCTGCATATGACGGTATCTTTTTAGCTGATCACCACAGGTCTGCTTTCAGAGCAAATACAGGACATAAAAGTAGCTTGGTATGATGTCTCCCTCGGTGGAAAAGCGAGTGTGCAGCTGTGTCGCAAACTATGCTCCACCTCGAATTCTGCCTGCTGAGCGCCTAAACATGCAGCCATGCAGACATCTGCGCTGCCACCGACAATGCCGTGGAAGTGACGCAGTTTTGGGCCAACAAAATATAATCCAGGGTCGTGCAGCAACACAAAGAAGAAGAAGTATGGTAGTACAACTATTGCCATGTAATAAAAATGAAAGTTAACAAAATATACTCACGACGTGAACAGAGAGCGTGGGTGCAGACTTCCCGAGCGCCGACCTGCGCATACGCACAAGGTTCGACAGTCGAGAACTTTTGGTCGCATCTGTAACAACACATACAACGTTTATTAATAAGAAATTCAGTATTGATTATTATACTTTTGACGATAAATATACTTAAAGGCAAGTTTCACGAATGAAACTTAACACGAGGTTATTTAAACTACGTTCAAGAGCAGTCTCGGTATCAACTATCATTATTGACACTGATATCTCTAGAATGCGGTTTAGAATTAGTTGGGTTGATCGCGTTCAGTTTCTTTGCGTAAATTCAGAGAAGGCCTAGACTATGATTTACAGCGAGCACGTCATATGACTTATGACTTTTATTGAATACTAGCTGTTGCCCGCGGCTTCGCTCGCGTTTTGGTCGGAAATTATCCCACGGGCACGTTGTATATATCTCGGGGATAATGTAGCTTTCTAATAGTGAAAGAATTTTCAAAATCGGTTCAGTAGATCCAGAGATTACCCCATAAATACAAACTTAAAAATTTTACCTCTTTATAATATTAGTTTTTCTTGTATACTTTAGCATGAAAACAGTAAACGGGTAATAGATAGGTATTTTGTATATTACTTTCAAATGGGTATTATTATGCGTTTAGTTGTTTACGTGTTAACTAATTTATGTAATGGTTGTTATTTTAATACTTTAAAGAACATGTATTACGTTATTAAACCAGACGTTTTACTTATTTTTTAATACTGTTCTATTATGTAGATTTACACTACATACCAGTAGCGAAGGGTCAATTTTTGTAAGAGGTAAGCCGGAGTACACATCTTTAATGTGATTTTTTGTCTATAAAATACAGACTGTGCCATTTTTCAAAGATAAGCCGGTAGGAATCGAGTTGTATGGAACCTTCGCCACTGCTACATACCAATTAGATAGGAGTTATTTTCATATGGAAATCCACATGCATATTACCACGAGTCTAGGATGGCGTGCGGTTACGTCAAAGTCCTGCCGACAAATACCTTAGGGTTTTAGAATATGACTTATTCATGAAATCCTCCTCTTTACATGCCTTTTGAGGTATGTAATAAATAAACACGAACCAAGAAAACTCATTTCTTGAAATGAGAATTTTTCAGACCTCAAATTAACTTAATTCTGTCTGGTTTTTCCTCAGGCTATTCTGGCCACCCTAGGTACGCAGTTCATTTATTTTGTGGTAGGCCGGATTAGCCTCTGCAGGTTGACCTCATTTGAATGTTTCAGCTTGTTTGGTTCTAATTATAACTGTATTCATATTCATACATTTTTTTTTTAGGTAGCAACAATGTTACGGAGAAGCACAAGCTATTTTACATTTGTTAAGCCTTTTAATTTATGAAGATGCTTACACATGACATTGACATTGACATTAGAATACAAAATTATTAAGTCTGAGTGTAATAGTTTATATGTCTAAATATAAACTATTACACAAAGACTTAAGCATAATCAGCCTATATATACTGTTCCCAGTGTTGGAACACTTGGCCTCCTCTCTATGAGAGGGAATGGGCTATAATCCACCACGCGGGCCCAGTACGGGTTGGTAGATATCACATGTCTTCGAATTTATGGTTCTAGGACATGCCGGTTTCCTCACGATGTTTCCTTAAATTACACAAAGTAATGCTCCTGCCTAGGTTCGAACCCACGACTTACTGTTCATGAGTCGGGGCCGCCACCACTGGGCCACCTGCTCTCCCATTAAATTTCATCATCATTATTGAACAACACAACAAAAACAAACATACTGGCCTAATGTGGGTGTACTATTAGGTACATCTCTGCCATCTCTTCAGGGATTGCCGGCGTGGTGTTATGTTCAAACACTGTTTTAAACTTTACGGTTTACACTTACACAAACTGACGAAATCACGGAAGATATCCCGTAAGTGACAGTTTATGTGTGATGTTATGTTATATGTGTGTGTGTAATCATCATCATATCATATCAACCGAAAGAAATTTCATTTATTGCCGTTGACCTATTTTTCCAATCATAAATAATTTATAGTAATGTCTATTTTAGAGGATCTAAAAGTGTAGAAATGTATTGAAAATAAACATGGCCATTAAAATGTAAATAGCCTCATTTTCCCAAACAAGATTGACATAAATACGAGTCGAATTTGTCGGCCAAGGCCACCTTATGAATTATATGAGATTAAGATCGATATAAGTACGTTCTCGTGAAGTTTTCTCACTAATTTAAAACTAAGATGACCTGAAACTTGGGTTAACTGTTATCACTTAATTAAGAGCGTTAACGACTTACGGCATTTCGTACAAACTTTGAACTCATTTGTTTACGAAATAACTGAACCGATTTTAATGAAACTTCATACGCATAAGCAGGATACATAGGTCTAAAAAGTTGACGGAGAACATTTTCGAAAAATAGTGTTACAGCTAAATTAGACAGATTTTAGATTTCCCATAGAAACCGAAATTTCAAATTATCTGCTTTTTTTTAAGACATTTCGATAATGTCCTTGTCATCTTTTTTGACATATTATGTATCCTGCATATGCGTATGAAGTTTAATTACTTATATCATTAAATTTTAAAAACCCCCTACTAGTAAATGGCTGCACCGATTGATGATAAAACATGTCTAAGAACCATCGCCAAGAAACTAGCTATCAAATAAAAAAAACTTCGTCCAAATCGGTTCACTCGTTTAAGAGCTACGGTGCCAGAGACAGACAGACACACACACACACACAGCGGTCAAACTTATAACACCCCTCTTTTTTCGTCGGGGGTTAAAAATCGGTACCGTCATTTCATAAACAAATGAGTTCAAAGTTTGTATGAAATGCCGTAAGACGTCAGCGCTCTTAAGTCTGCTGTTTATAAGCCTTTAGCCAAAATAGGTGGTCTAAGTTAGCATTAGACATCTTCAATCTTAAAGATGTTGTACGAGTAATGAAACAGTCGTAAAGTTATCAGAAAGTAATATTGTCTCCTACACTATAGGATTCCCTTATCTCTTCGTCTTTAAAGGAGATGTTCCAGAAATGTATGGAGCCTGGGCCAGCACTATGTACACTGTATGTAAATATCGCTATGTATTACAGTAACCGTTTTTTATTGTTAATTTTCTTTAATTTCACAGTAAATTCAAATTAACTTAGCCAAGGATAGCAACACAACATAAAATTAAACATGGTGGATCAGATCAGCAGCATGCGAAAAAAGCCATTTTGACATTTGATTGACGAGTATCGTAATGACTGCGATTAAAAAAAAAAACAATACATATTTCGAAAATCTTGGGTTCGGTTTCCATAACATAAGACTACAGAGTATTCTATTCGACTGCGGCAGCACATCTTCTATCACCTATTCGAGCAGTTAGAGATTGGTTAAAATAACACACGACGGAATCCAAATCACAGTCGAATCAGAAACCATATATCAAAGCCGGGGTCAACAGAGAAGCAATCAATCAATATCCGTAGTAGTAAACTGCGTCGCAAAACAGAAACAATCACTAAAAACTCCGAAACACGTCCAATCCAAACTCAAAGCAAGGAAAGAGTCAAAAACGTCACTTCTTTAAACTGTCAAAGTCGTCCAACGTCTTGTCAAATACAACTGTCATGGCTGCCCTAAAAATAGGGTTATCTTATTAAAAAACTTTGAAATGATCATTTTTGTACCCTACCTGTTTTGGGCCACCACTCCGTACACTACATAGATAAATAATAAAAAAATAGGAAAATTTCATAAAAATACTAAAAAAATAATTTGAAGAAGGGCACAGCCTTCTTCAAATTATTTTTTTAGTATTTTATTATTTATGTATGTAGTGTACGGAGTGGTGGCCCAAAATCAAACATCTCCTTTCTCCGACGGTCAGTTAGATTCAATTAGAAACATCGTGAGGAAATCAAACCAGCATGCCTGAGAGATATCTCTCAACGGCATGTAAAGCTAAGTCAGAGGCCCATGGACGGCATAAAAACTTTCGACACCAGATTAGGCACTAATCACAAGAATTAGAAAAGATGTAATAGATATTGTCTCCTTTACTAGATAAAGACTTTTACTAGGTATAGCTATAGGCATTCCATCGAGGAGCTCGTGGCAAAATAATTACAGCCGCTCGGGTCGATCTTTAGGTTAAGCCGTGTTTGCTTAGGTTGGTCTGTGGATGGGTGACCGCCCATTACATACCGAGTTTCCTCCGTGCCTCGGAAAACACGTTAAGCCGTTGGTCCTGGCTGTCATTTGTAGATCTTTGACAGTCGTTTCAGGTAGTCAGTTACCCAAAAAGTCTGACAACCAGTCTTACCAAGGGGTATCGTATTACCAAGTACTAACTGGGTTCTGGAGGTCAGATAGGCAGTCGCTCCATGTAAAATACTAGTATTCAGTTGCATCTGGTTAGACTGGAAGCCGACCCCAACATAGTTGGGAAAAGGCTAGGCAGGTGATGAGCTATAGGCATTCCATATCTTCTCAGTTTTAAAATTCTCCACGGGTCACATAATTTCAATATATTCAAAATACACGCTATTTTATTAAAAGAATCTGATATTTTTATCTGTTCAAAATACAGTATATTTTTACACGCTTTCCCGTTATTGAACACAAACAAATGGCCGATGTAAAGCTCTGAAGTAGCGATTTTTCTCGCTACGCTATTTACCGCGACTTCGTACCACAATATTGTCTTATTTACTCGCTACAATTTCTTTGAAATCCAAATCAAAAGTTTATTAGGCTCAGAATCAGAAATTTTTGAACGCCAAAATATCCTAAGATAGTTTACCCCCAAAACACGCCCTTTGCCACTGCCTAGTGGTTTAGCTGGGAAGAAGTGGCGGACCAAACACCCCAGCAACACAAATATCAAACATGATGGAGTATTGCCATTCTTCGACACTGCCAAGAACACGCATACAAATATTCCCTTATCATTTAATTAACCTAAAAACTTATCAATAATAATTTAAGATATTTGTACACACAATATTTTCCCAATGCTTATGTGAGCACGATCAATGTTAACACAAACAACTATCCATGATTTATTATAGATTTTAATCACGCCTGCACTTTCGTCATAATGTACACTGAAAGCGGACGTGAAGAGAAAAGAACGTCCTATAAATATATAAAGGATGTTGCACAAAAGTGCAGACAAACGAAGAATGAAAAGGTTAAGCACACTTAGAATTTAAACAATGCTTAGGACTTCCATCGTTGTCAACATTTTAAAAGACTATGTTCAATAAGTTAGGAGAAATGTGATTAATTTGGTACCACTTTAAAAAGTCGGTATAACCACGATGCAATTCAATTGCAAAAGTCAATTTGCCAGTTATTTCAGGGCTAAACCTTTTAAACAACTTGTTTTCTTTATTTTTTTGCATGTTTTGTCTTCATAACTCAACTCTCAATGTGGCAACACTTCGGGGAGGCCTATGTCTAGCAGTGGATTTCTTTCGGCTGAAATGATGATGATAGCTCAACTAAAAAGATTGATCCTTTGCAGCACTGGACAGAGGCGGACGAAGAGATGAGAGGCACTTGCCCTGCCGTGGGACGATACGGGCTACTATACTCGTAGTAGTAAGCTTCAGATAATCAAAACTTGTCAGTGCCACCTCTATGCTCATTTTATTTAGGTTTTCTCTTGTCTACTATAATCTAAAGGGTGTAACAAGACCCTTAACGGAGCCGAAAGGCACTTGTTCTCCCCGTCATTGCGATCATTTTTTGGTTCTGTTGGCTATTCAATGCATCCTTCAGCACAATATATTGAGTCCTACAGGAAAACGTGATTTTTCACCCCCAAAAAAATGTCGTCGCAATATTTTTTGTGTAAAAGGTACTCGTACGTTTACACCCTGTATAAAAAGATCTGCCTAGTACCACTATTGTACATGAAGTTTAAATAAATAAATAAATCATAAACAAAGATACTTTTCTTACCTGGGAACCTTCTAGTTACGGAGATATTGGGGGTCAAAGTTTCTTTTTAAATACATGTTTTTAACCTAAGATTTTTACTGTAAACATCTCCACGCGACCCCTGTACTATTCAATCCATCCACCAGCACAATGTTTTGACTGCGTTACATTGAGTCCTACCGTAAAACGAGAATTTTCAACCCAAAACAAAATTCGTTTCCCAGCAATAATTTTTGCGTAAAGTGTACTTAGTTTGATGTATAATGCTTGGTTGACGGCTTCGTGAAGGCTCTTGTTACACCCTGTCTGTTCAGCGGACGAAACTGCCCGGTATAAACAGTAAACTGCACTATCGTTCTGAAAACAGACTACACGGGTTCTGGCCAGCTAACTTGTTTACTAGCACGTTATCTTAAACACTAGCATATCAATGAATCACTGTGTTGAGTGTGCGTCTAGATGCCTAGCTGTAGGGGTGACAAAAGTCTTGCTTTATTCGTTTTACAATGTGCAGCATGTGAATTCCCGGGAGTCAAATACCACGGATTTAAAGGTAATATTATCACCTAAAGCCTGGAGTCGGTTTGGGATATTGGAGAAGCATGATCCATTCAAATGGACTGTCGACCTTAAAATGGTGGCAGCGACAGATTGGATGCAGACGGTGGATGTCCAGATGTTGAAATGACGTGAAAAAGCGTAAACTCTTGAAAAAAAAACAACTGTCAAATTATTGTATAGGGAAAAATTTAACACCTTCAGACTTCTGGCCTTCCCTTTTTAAAACAACCCTAACTACGAAGCACATAATTGTGTACTCGTCCCCCTAGAGTCGTAAAGGGATGAAATATTGCACTGTCATTTACTCAAACGTCCAATTCCAGTAATGAATGTCAAATAGGTGCGTCTCTTATTGCCTCAGACGGAGAAATGGTTTTATGAAGACAGAATGACTGGATTAGAAGTCATGTCCCCCTGTGATCAGAAGAGGACGTGTCGTGAGAAAAGTTTTGAGGATGTCCTCACTACTCAACTACTCACTTTTCATAGACTCCTATATAGGAGTTTCTGAACATAACAGGTTTTCCTTTGTCCTTTGTTTGGGTTATTCTTTTGGACAAATGAAACGATGGATAGATTTTATGAAAGTTTAAGCTGAGATGACAGCTGACAAGGATGAATGGAACAATACATGGTGCGTAGATAGAACGTTTGCCTAACAAAGTATCCGGCCTGCATTATCCACTGGCTCTTTAACAGCAATATTTTAAGTTTGCGCGATAGGTAGCTTGCAAGTAGCTAGCTCTTGACAACTAATATTAAGTGCAATATCATGTTCTGTAATGCATGAAAAAAATACGCTACGAAAAGGCTAGGTGGATGACTACGAAGTACGTATTTATAAAATTCTAATTTAAAAAAATGTGACTGCAATTATTTACTGCCATGATAAAATTTCTCCCCAAATATTGTTCCAGACCTATGTTACACTAAACAGTCTGGACCTGGCGCCAAAAATTACACCCAACTAAGACGCGTTAATTAAAATAAATAATGCCAGTCATCTAACATGATAAATGAATTGTATGCTCACGAATCTACATTGTTTGTTTCCAGTGATGCTCGTATTGACAAAGTCAAAGATATTAAAAAAAAAACTGGTGGAACAGAATTACTACTGCGCTCGTAACTCCCTGAAGCGAGCGCCTTATTAAAAAAAAAATACGAAGCTTCGAGCTAGGAATATTTATGGTATCGTTATGTCTGCCTTGCTAGAAAGATGTATCGAGCTGATGGGGTCGAAGGTCCGTCGTTTTGGCAGGCATTTTCTCTGAGAAAAGTACCAGGCCTCCAGACAATCGTAAGAGCCGACAGCATCAGAATACATTCAAGGCGTGGCAGGGGTTGTCACAGTTGATACTAAACATGACAATTGTCAAACCCCATTTTTGTTAGTGGACGTGATAAGTCAAGTCCCATTGTCCATCATAATTCAGCCAAAAGACATCCACCACAAGTCCACAACCAAACAGTCAAGCGAAGAAAGACCCAAAAACCTATAAAGGGACCACTCGCAGCGCAACAACTCTCTGAGGTTGATGCTGCTTAACCGAACTATCCTGTGGTGGCCAAAAATTACTTTAAGGCCCCCAGCCAGGGCTTACAAACTAAGGATATACATTAAATGAACAGACACTAAGGGCACCCCCTGCGGGGTTCGGGCCTAGGCTTAGTGCGTCATTGAGGGGGGGGCAACTAGAGGTTGGCTGGGTCGGATTATTATAAATACTGCGAAAATTCCTTCGGAAAATTACATCGTAGAACAAAAAGTACCAGGCCTTCAGACAATTGTAAGAGTCAACAGCAACAGAATTAAAGGCGCGGCGAGGGTGTGTCACAGTTGATATTAAACATGACAATTACGTATAAATCCGTGTAGTTCAACAGTTATCTCTGCTATAAATAAAGATAAAGCTGTGCTTTGTTTGTTAATTAACATCTGTTTATATTGTTTATTTCGCGCAAGGCTGTCTGAGTTTATTGTTTTGTTGCAATAATTCAGGTTGAAGAAAAAAAATAAGAGTACATCACTACATAGTATAAAACAAAGTCGCTTTCTCTGTCCCTATGTCCCTTTGTATGCTTAAATCTTTGAAACTACGCAACGGATTTTGATGCGGTTTTTTTTAATAGATAGAGTGATTCAAGAGGAAGGTTTATATGTATAACATTGACCCGTGCGAAGCCGGGGCGGGTCGCTAGTATTGTATACTATCGAATTAACTATAGGAATTAAATGTTTATTTATAATTGAATTGGTCTAAAATACTATGTACCTACATTATATACAGACTACAAATAGAACTAAAATGATACTAAAAAGAAGACTAAAACTAAGTTCCTACATATATACAACGACGACAATAGGACACTAAGGCATCAAAGTACTTAACTATTGAGTTTTAATGTTTCAGAATATTTTATTTCCCTAAACCTACATGGGCACTTATGGAATGTCAACAGATAGGTGCACGGTACGGGTTGTTCGTTTCCTGTGGAGAAGAATCGGCAAGAAACTCCAAGATTACTTAATGTATTTCTGCACTAATATAACTCATTTTGAAGAGCTTATTGTTATCTTTTTCATGAAATTTCGGTTTAACGAAAAGCTGCGAGAGTTGCTGAGTATGGGGGTTCGATTCCCAGATCAGGAAAGATCAGAAGGTGTCATCGGGAATTTCTCAGTAAGCCATGGAGTCTGAATTTGTGGCTGGTTGATGACAATAGGCTCGCCCCCGATTACATGGGACTTAGAAACATAACTGGCGTAATGTGGGTGTACTTATGTACTATTAGGCACACCTCTGCCTAACCCTTCGGGATTACAAGCGTGATGTTCTGTTATAATGAGAAGCATAGTCACTATTTGCCGTGACTGTCTATGACGCCTGTCTACACCAGTGCATTATGATAGGCTGTCGACTGATCAATTGCCGAACAAAGATTCCAATCAGTTGTCACTACGCTAAACACATTGACAACTGGTCTAACCTTAGAATGCAGGACAGATTGGTCGAAGGTCAGACGACATTTGTCCGCGTCGACAGTCTTATCTTGTACAAGTATACTAGATGTAGGACAATTTTATTTTCGAAAACTGCTGATAATATACTAAAACAGTCAGAAAGTTGTGTTCGGTTCGGTTGTCATGGTACACGCATGCAATGCAGAGGAATGAGGAAAATGTCGAGAGTAAAGTTTTGAGCATGAATGTGGTTGGGTGTAAGAGTAGAGGAAGACCAAAGAAACGATGGATGGACTGTGTGAAGGATGATATGGCTAGAAAAGAGGTGACTGCTGAGATGTCGAGTAATAGAGAAGTATGGAAGAAGAATACAAGCTGCACCGACCCTAAATTGACATAAGGGCAGCCGACTGATGACCAAAACAATCCCATCTTTGTCCAAAAACATTTTATTCGAAGGTTTCTTTTCTACAGCACGACGTGAACCAAGATCTCCGGATTTGGAGCCGCTTGGTCAAACGTTTGATCAGATACGGCCAATACGCCAACACGATTACACGACACCGTGGTTAGAGCCGATGACTTAGATAGATATTTGGGGACTTGAGATATTAAGCGGGTTTTGCTAAATGTCGTAAGTAATACTAATACTGAGTGAAAATAGATGTGAATAAAAATAAGTGCAGTGGGTAGGGTATGACGTGAATTCGTGAGGATTGCGTGCAGGAACAGATCGGGTGCTGTATATCGTGGGTGGCGAAGATTTCTACAAAGTCAAAGGATTAGTAGCGGACACTAACTAGTGATTGGAAACATTTTAATCAGGGATTTGACAGGAATTCTATCGACAGAACACACGACCGAAAGCGTTTTCATGAAAAGGCTATCTAAACTTCAGCTTATAAGAAGGAAAAGGTATTTTACCGCGATAATTATCAAAGCATTAAACACAGAGCACGGAATCGTAATCTTGAGTCGGAAGCCTCAATAAAATTCGTGGTGCAGAAACGTTGAGATCTTAAACGTCATTGTATCTTAGTGCCTTCAAATGGTGGTTTGTATAGCAAGTGTGACAATGACGCCTCTAGCAGCGGCTGCCGAGGCGTCATCTTGCTTTAATTATTTAAAGCATTTGCCAAGTGGTGATTATATCAATAACCATACAGCCATTTGAAGAATCCCCTGAGGCTTAGGCAGAGGTGTAGCTATAATACACCCACATTTCGCCAGCTATGTTTAGGATCCTTGTAAGCAAAAGACTCGCCTTCAGCGAAGTAAACGAAGTATCAAACGGACACAAATCCATACTCCGGCCTGTTACTGAGAAACCCTTCATGCAGAAACCCAATAACACTGACTACCACCTGGCAACCAATCCTGGACCTCAAGGTAGTTGTTGTGTAGTAGCTTGCGACCCTTAAACCAAACGCGGCAGTCTCAAGAACCTACGCATCATAAAAACAAGACCCTTTAACGAAGCCGAAAGGCATTTGTTCTCCCCGTTCATCGAGTTCATTTGTTTCTTCTGGGCCATACCTAGGAGCATACCTTATTCTTCGAAACCAGTTACGTAGTAGCATAAATAAAGCCTTCATGGAAACCAGTTACGTAGACGTATAAAAAAAGCCTTCATGGAAACCAGTTACGAAACCCCGGTTTCCTGGACGGCCGAAGCGTTCTAGTTACGGAGATTTTCGTGGTCTAAGATCTAAGTATTTTTTTATAATACTAGCTTTTAGGGACATAACTTTAAATACCTCCATGATCCGTTTACTATTTAACGCATCCATCAGCACAATGTTCTGAGTGCGTTACATTGAGTTTTATCGTAAAACGTGGTTTTTCACCCCAAAAAGTCGTTTTCCAGCAATAATTTTTGCGTAGGGTTACTTAGTTTGATGTAGAGAACGCTTGGTTGACGGCTTCGTGACGGTTCCATTTACACCTTGTATTTTACGGTGTGATAAGTACAATCAACTAGTTATCACGATACTGCATTCAAACTTCGATATCAATCGGAAATTAGACCCCAGATTCGGAGATGTAAGCCGTTTCCATTTCCGATATTCGTCCCTCAGCAAGATTATCAAAATCGATTAAGATTTGAGCGTAATCTAGTGGCTTTTAGATGTATGGATTAGAATAATTATTAAGTTACGGTACAGTAGCAATGAACTGTCTGTTTGATAATTAAAATGTTTTTAATTTACGATCAAATCTACATAATTATCAGTTTACGACTTAGCCTTGGCGATAATGTAAACTGTTTATTTTTTTGGATGGCACTGATTGCTGTTCCATTTTTTTCGTCTTTTACTATAAATAATAAACCATTTATTTCAGGTTACAAAGACCCATAGATAAATTACCTTAATCTAAATATACATACTAATAACATTTTTTGTTAGTATTAGCAACTTATAAATTATGGTAGTAACACTTCACTTGCACTATGATTTGTGCGTTCTTGTGTCCGCGGAAGCGACGGAACACCACGTCCTGCGGCTGAAAACTTTCCTCCAGCACCAAATGGAGCATACACGTTGGTATACAGACCACAAACGCTTTGATGCCTTGCTTGACTATACGCTGTGATGTCCCCAAATACACTGGGATACAGGTAGAAAGATTAGATTTTGAAGACTATGAAACAAGACAAGATACATACGTTGGAACACGTATTGACAAATCAATTAGGCGTTAGATAAGACGGCCAGGTCTTCATCATCATCATCCACAGCATGACTTCACCCAGTGCTGGATATAGGCCTCTTTCCTTATGCCAAGCTCCACGTTCCTCTGCCAGCCTTATCCAGGTTTTTGTCCGCGATGGCAACAATGTCGTCTGCCCATCTCGAAGCTAATGCAATTTAAGGCATTAATTGTTGGCAAAAATTACGAACTCGCGTTAGAGCGGGAACACTCATAGTTAACCGTAAGTAACCTCTGGCTAAACTATGTGTATCTGCTCACGAGAACCTAACTGTGACCGCAGCAGTAATTTAAAATAGTTATCTTACCGGTCAGAGTTATAAATCACAACACAATACGAGTTATCAAGTAATTAGAGTGTTGCTGAGATTTTATCGTTGGAATTATAAATAAAATCGTATCGTTAAAACGTTGGGAGCGTTGCGGAAAAGACTTTATCACGATGGCATAGAGTATCCTTTAGATTATACCTCTTGTTATATGAAATGGTTTATGTGTACGGAATTATGTGTGAGTAAAAGGGCTTATCTATTCTTTTATATACAATCATAATATTATGGCAACTAACTAAAAGATAGACAAAATAGAGGAATGAGGCGTCTATTAAAATTAAAGCGCTCTGGAAAAACCGCTAAAGGAATGAAATTGATGAAAAATGAGTCGCGCCAGTAACACGTATGTAGTTACAGAATTATAATCATTAAAATCATCAATACAACCTCATAAGTTCATTTAACCCCATTGAATTAATGATTATAATTTTGTAACTACGAGTACATACGTGTTACTGGCGCGACTCATTTTTCATCAACAAACAACCTGACACTGACCTGCCAATTGCAAAAAACATAAGAAAAATTGAATTTAGCGGGCTACCGTGACGCTGCTACCTTAAGGTCCTTATATTAGCTATTGCTCTAAAAGGTACTTTAGGTCTACCGTTTTACTGAGACGGTACCATAACTGCCATAGGTAGCAGCACGGGTCGGGGAGGATGTCACCGCTTGTCAGCAGACAAATAGCATCAACAGCATTGTCTCGCTCACTCGTACTCAAATTGGATCGATCATTCAATACAGGATCACAGATAAAGAATGTAGGAGCTTGCTCTTCTCCGTGAGAATACTTTTTCACATTACGGTGAGGGCCCAATGAGATGACGAGTAATACAGAAGTATGGAAGAAGAAGACATGCTCCGGCGACCCCAAATACATTGGGATTGGCTCCCGCATTTCCGTTAAACCCAAGGGGAAAAGATTTATAAACACTGTTTTAAACTTTGACGGTTTACACTTACACATAAACTGTCACACACTGTTACGGGATATCCTCCGTGATTGTCTGCAATTTTGAGCTCCCGATATTTCAACGATGTTGCAAGCGCCATGATCGCGGGTTGATATCCCGTAAGTATAGATAGACCATAGTTAGACCTGATGAATGAAAGGCATTTGCATGTGGCTGAGATGAGAATGCTAAGGGGGATGTGTGGTGTTACGCGAATGGATAAAATAAGGAATGAGTACATAAGAGGAAGTCTGAAAGTGGCGCCGGTGACTGAGAAGTTGTGTGGTAATCGGTTATCGTAGTATGAATATGTGATGTGGAGGAATGAGGAAAATGTTGAGTATGAATGTAGATGCTATATGAGTAGAGCAAGACCAAAGAAATGATGGATGGACTGTGTGAAGGATGATATGGCTAGAAAGGAAGTGACTGCTGAGATGACGATTAATAGAGAAGTATGGAAGAAGAAGACATGCTGCGCCGACCACGAATAAGTTGGGATAAGGGCAGGAGAGTGATGAGGAGACTGATGATGATCAGGTTAAATTTAATAAGCCTTCAAAAATGTCTGGGTTAGGCTATTTGCTGAGTTGTTTTTAGGCTGAAATTTCTAGCGTACCCCCAAATAGGCTAGACCAAATATGAATAAGCTAAATATGTATACTGGCGTGCATACCTCAGCTCACGTGTTTGTATCAAAATACTCAGCACGTGGGTAACTGGGCGCGTTTCCAAATACATTTGTTTTTCTAGCCTTTACATAAAACCGATATCAGACGGTGAACTTTTCGTTCATTTTTGCCATTTCACTCGAAGTGAACGGAACACAAAATTACTCAAAAGTGTAAAATTATTTCACTAGTGAACCGAATCAACGACGTTGGAAGTCTGTTGGTGAAATGAAAAAATCTTCGAATGATCAAATAATTAAATTGAAGGAAAGTTTATGCAAAATTTACAAATCATTCGTCATTTATTTAAATTATAGGCTGATAATCAGCACTTTTTGAACGTCAAAATTACATGAGCCAGTCCAAAACGTCCGCCTTTCGCCATTTTCAAGTGTTTTGAGTTGGGAAGAATAATTGGTGGAAAAAACTCTCCAGCAACACATCTTCCAATTAGATTAGAAGAATCATTTATGTAATGTGATATCGATAACATCATTTCACGTTCTCACATATCGATGTGAGAACGTGAAATGAAATAAAAATGAACAATCACTGGAGTGAAGCGTCTGATATCGACTTTATACTCGTGAAGTCGTAACTGTAACAAACGTTTATGTGTCGTGTTTTTCCAGCATTCAAATTATATATTACGAAGAAGATAATTTATACTGATATTGTTTATTTATTAGACAGTTCAATTTCTAATTCTGATGATAAAATTGTTTGGCTAGACTACTTAAACGTAATTTTCTTTTTATTAGATGTTAGAATTTATTTTAATAACGATTTTTTAATATTGTTCATGCCATCAGTTCTTCCAATTTTCTCTAGGATGAAGTGATATTATCCTCTAATTGGGGTTTTGTAACGCTTAATAGTTAGTACAAAGCATCAATCTATAATTTTTGATCGAAGGTACAAAGTGCTGATTTACTGGGAAATACTATAATCCGTAATTACGGGATTTTTAATATGTTTACTATTTATTTCGAGTTCCCGATATTTCGGCGCTGTTGCAAGCACTATCCCGCTTTTAGTGTCAATGATCGTGTTTGTGATCATGTCAGTTTAAAAACATAAACAAGTGAAATACATTTTTTTCCTTGAAATTTGTAACTAAGAAACCTGAAATAAATAGAAGAATATATTTTATTATGTATCAACATTGTTACACAATAACACAGATCTTTTACAATATTTCTTGTTGTATGGGATCAAAATGTTACTGACTCCGTGACTGTCACAGAGAAATTCCTGATGGAAAACCCAATAACACTTTGCCCGACCCGGGAATCGAACCCAGGACCTCGATATCCTAGTACCTAGACCACACATTTTTTACATACTACCTCTTTGGTCTAGTACCTAGACCAAAGAGGTAGTATGTAAAAAAGTTTAAAAGTATCCACAAATGAAACATGACATCATAACATAGTCGAAAGAATGAACATTTCACGAACAAATAAAACACCGTCTAATCAAACTGGTTTATTCAGCTCCCACATTTCTTTAACAAACCCTTCAAACAACTAATTCTTAATCACATCATCTGCTTAGCCTTTTCTCAACTATGCTGGGGTCGGCTTCCAGTCTAACCTGATGCAGCTGAATACCAGTATTTTACATGGAGCGACTGACTATCTGACCTCCCACAACTCAGTTAGTACTGGGTAATACGATACCCTTTGGTAAGACTGGTTGTCACATTCGGGCCACTGTCTACCTGTCTTCTTCTTATCCGGTACGCTCTTGACAGAGCGGTCGTGATCGTTAAGTACTCGTAGCAGTATTGGAAGGGGCAGATGTGATGCACTTCACGATATTTCGCCACCGCTGCCTGCTAGAGGTCATCCTGCTACATTCGTTAACTGAACCTCCAATGGCAGACTTGATCTGGTCAGTCCAACGCGTGGGTGACGTTCCGCGCGGTCTAGTGCCTTCTACTTTTCCTTGGACGACAAGGCGTTCTATGGACTGATCGTCACGCCGGGAAACATGTCCGAAAAATGTCAGGATGCGAGATCGTACTACCGAAAACAGACGCTGCCTGATACCGAGTTCTTGAAGTATCGAGACGTTCGTGTGAAACTCTGTCCACGAAACCCCAAGCATTCTTCTGACTACCTGTAACGACTGTCAAAGATCTACAATTGACAGCCGGGACCAACGGCTTAACGTACCTTCCGAGGCACGGAGGAAACTCGGTATGTAATGGGCGGTCACCCATCCACAGACCAACCTAGGCAAGCACGGCTTAACCCAAATATCGACCCAAGCGGCTGTTATTATTTTGCCACGAGCTCCTCTAAAGAATGTATTTTACTGTACACCAAAATTCCTACACATTAACACAGCCCTTTTTACAATATTGCTCATGCAAAACAAAAAGTTTTTCTATGAGTACAAAGTTACATTCACAATTGAAATCATGTCTTCATAAGACAGCTTCAAGAACGAACATTTCACGAACAAATAAAACAACGTCTAATCAAACATGTTTATTCAGCTCCCACATTCCTTTAACAATTCCCTTCAAACAACTCTTAATCACGTACCGTATATTTTCAGCTTTCAAAATTACCCGTGAAAGCCAAGAAATGGCGGGAAACTTTAATCTATTACCACACTAGATTATACGGTTTCGTTTTTACCACTAATAATTATACAGATCGGACTAACTTACCTAGTGACGTCCGATCCTTAATTATGTGAAGTAATCTCGTCCTCATTTAGTACTTGTAGTTTGCACTTCTTGCTAACTCGCTATCACATTTTTTAAAGATGAATCGATTCCATCAAAACGAAAAATGTTATCTGTGGTCCGGTCGTAGGCGCGCTTTCTTGACATCTGTCAACTCATTCTTTCAAAGCATATGATCGGGACTTCAAGATGACCGATACGGTTATCGTACAGTCCCGATACATTAGATAACAACACAACTTTAAAAAGGGGTCTAGATAAGACAATATAATACACATTTAAGTAGGCTGATCTTCTGGGAAGGGTTGGGATACAATGAGGACGAGATTACTTCACATAATTAAGGATCGGACGTCACTAGGTAAGTTAGTCCGATCTGTATAATTATGCTCCGTAATCTCGTCCTCATTTAGTACTTGTAGATGTTCAAAGAAGAAAGTTGTGTTGGTAACATAATCAACATCTTTAATCATTGAACAATGTAACTTAACATACTATTCTGAGTATCATTACTTAGTTAGTAATTATACATTATTTATATTTAAGGTAACATAACTTAAATCTTCTCTGACGCTGGTATCAACCAGTGTATAATAATCTTATAAAGAACTCAATTAGGTACTTATATCAGACAGTTACCATTGACCTTAAATTTAATCAACTCTCACTCTCTATAGAACACATTGCTTGTGCAAAAGCATTTGAATCACTAACTATAGGTCTCTTATAAAAGCGAGCAAAAGTTGAGGAATTTGTAGTCCAACCAGCTGCTTTTCTTATAACTTCAATATTAATACCCACTTCAGAAGCTTTTGAGGTAGAAGCATGCCTTGTGCTGTGTGATGTGAATTTGGAAGTATCTATTCCACTATTAGTTAAAATTTGTTTTATCCACCTACTAATAGTTGCAGTAGTGGCGGCATGATATGGTTTTCTTATAGTTATAATTAGTGATTTACAATCTTTAATAATATCTAGATAGAACAAAAGGGTAGTAGCAGGACATACAGACAAGTTCTCCTTAAAAAAATGGTAGTATCAGATTGGGCTGAGATCTACCAGGTGCAGAGGTTTTAATAATTTCTGGAATTTTTATGTTAATATTATCCTCATTATATGAAATGTTATCTATACTTATGAGAGGCAAGGTTTGAATTCTGTGTGCAGTTACAAGGGCTAATATGGTAACTAACTTTTTGGTAATTAGTTCTAAATTGAGAGTTTCATTAGGGAATAATTTAGACAAATAATTCAAAACTATACTGGGATCCCATATTACTTCATATTTAGGGTTCTTAGGTCTTAATCTAAATATGCCCCTGAAGAGCCTTGACAGTCGATTGTCTGTGCCAATGCCCTAGAACTAAAGAAATAGCTGACCTAATGGTATTGAGTGAGCTATATGATAGTCCCTCATAAATTTTTTTAGTCAGAAAACATATCACAGTGGGAACTGAATCTAGGAGAGGGTCAATATCTTGGTTCTGACAATAGGAAATCCACTGCTTTAGAGCAGACTCATATTGCTTTCTTGTTTTGGTAGACAAAGAAGCTGAAACTATATCAAGGGAAGGAAGTGGTATTCCTCTTCTCAGGAAAGAGGTCCTGATAATATGGCGGCAATCAGTTTGAGACTCCTGTGCAATGGATGTGGATCCCTGGAAGGAGACAACAGTAAATCATGACAACCCTGTCATGATTTACTAATAATTACTTAATATTATTAATACCAATATAATTTTTTTTTTTTCAGAAATAACCATGGACTCAAATAAGGGAAACCATGGTTGTGAGGGCCACCAAGGTACTACAACTATGCCTGTCGCCCCTTCCCTTTTTATTTTCTGTAAAATCTTACTTATAAGTGCAAATGGTGGGAATGCATAAAAGAAATCACCGCACCATTTGACAGTGAATGCATCAACAGAGCATGCATCTGGATCAGGGAGCCATGATATATATTTCTGACAGTGTTAAACTTGTTTGCAAATAGGTCAATCTGAGGCTCACCAAGTTTAACAATAATAGTCTTGTAGGCTACATCACATAACTTCCATTCAATCTCTGTATTTGGACGCCTAGATTCCAGATCTGCGATAGTGTTTTCTTTAGAACTGATGTAAGATGCATAGATCCAAATGTGTCTTTCCTCACACCATTGCCACAACTTTCTGGCTAAGTTATTAAGGTGGGGAAAACGAGTGCCACCCATTTTATTGATGTAGGCTATGGCGGTTGTGTTATCTATTCTAAGTAAAACTTCACAGTGACTGAGTGTGCTTGCAAATGTTTTGAGTCCTATAAATGCTGCTAAAAGTTCAAGGTAATTTATGTGGAACTTTTCATCATCAGTTGTCCAGTGTCCATGGCTTCTGATATCATTACATACCAGACCCCAGCCAGTCTGTGAAGCATAAGAAAATATTTCTAGAACAAAGTCAAATTGTTTTATTTTGTTGTGGGTTGTTGGGATGTGAGACAACCACCAATCTAGTTCTAACCTAATTTCTTTTGTGACAGGCAGCAGCGCTTTGTAATTTTCATTATTGTTTTTTAAAGCTGCTGTTTTGTTACTTTCCATAACCTTGGTGTAAAGCCAACCATATTCCACTGCTGGGCATGCAGCAACAAGGATACCTAGCAACTGAGCAAAATCTAATATTTTGCATCTCCTCTTAGATTTAAAATTCTTTAATAATTTAAGAATGAGATCTATCTTTTTCTGAGGAAGTGAGATATTAAACTGAACTGAATCTAACACAAATCCTAAATATTGACAGCACTGTCTGGGTTCTAAGGCTCTTTTTAGTATTGATAACAAACCCTAGATTTTTTAAGACAGTTTGAGTTGTTGACACATTTTTCAAACACTTAGCATATGAATCACCAAGGCACAAAATATCATCAAGATATATTACAGAAAGCAACCCCAATGACCTCAGGTGACACATAACTGGCTTCATGATCTTTGTGAATACATATGGTGCTGTGCTAAGCCCAAATGGAAGGCATGTAAACTCAAACAATGTATCTTGAAACTGAAACCGGAGAAATCTTCTATCATATTTTTTTATGGATAACAAGTAATAAGCATTTTTCAAATCTATAGTTGCCATAAAACATCCTGGGGTCATGAGTTTGGTTGCTGTCCTTAAGTCTTCTAGTTTGAAGTGGTGTGTAGTAATATATTTATTAAGTTTTTTGAGATTCAATATAAATCTCCATGTGCCATCTGATTTTGGATGCAAAAATATGCTGGATAAAAATTGATTATCTGCAGATAAACATCTTTCGATAGCACTTAACTGTAGGAGTTTATTAATTTCCATAGAAATAAGATTGCTTTCTTTCTGACTGAAGTTATTATTTTTAGGAATGGAAGTTTGTACTGGAATTTCATAAAAGGGTAGTTTATAACCCTTGATCCAATCATGTATTGTTGGATTAGTGGTAACATTATTCCAGACTTCAGAGAAATACTGCAATCTACCAGTTTGTACCTGAGCTAGCGGCGTTCCTGTCCTTGACGTCGCGGCTGGCGCCTCTGTGGCGAGTGCCTCGGGCGTGTTGCTGGTTGTTTCACCTGGTTGTTCCGCTTCAGCACTGTCTTCTGCCTACTCGGACGAGGGAGCTGCTGTCTGTGTGGGCCCCGAAAGTTTAAATTCTTTGGTCTCGTCGGAGGTCTTGCAGGTGTGTTCTTCAATTCTTGTCCTGACTTTTTTACAGCTTTTATTGCACTATACTTATCCTGTAGTTTATCCCCGAACAGGTACTCAGATATTGGTGTCTGCTCCATTAGCTCTTTCATATACTTATTAAGGCCAGGTAGGATTAGGGAACGTCTAGTGATGCAGTTTTCATAATAAATGTGACAAAGTAGTCTGGCTGCATCACTTAGAGTCAAAATTTGATCACTACTCTCTTGGTTAGCGATTAGATTGTTTAACACTTTGCCTATTGATGTAATGGCAGCAGCCAAGGTGATCTGCTGCCCCCTGATTTGTTGGTCCTTTTTCACTCCACCATCACTTAGTGCAGCTGCCACTTCTTCGTTTAGTTTTGGCGGGTTCAACAAACTGCAGTTCTGTGGTGTTTCCTGCTTGTTTAGGATGTTTTGTCTTGTCTCCTCATTTAAACCCTTAACAATTATTGCTGACCACCGCGTGGCCAGACTGCTGTGAAGTACTATAGGTGTCTTTGTTGGCTGCACCCCCTCATCTCCAAGGAGCTCCTCAATGCCTGGAGGAAGAGCTTCAGGTACGGTTGCTCGTTCACTGTCTGCCTCTTTCTGATTTCCTTCATTAGGTGATACAGGACGACTGTCGGTAGTCAGAAGTGGCGGAATGTGTGATAATTGATGGCAAGGAGTCAGTTATTTGGCGATATGGGGAAGAGCTGTCGCGGCGAGTCAGGCTGCGTCGGGTTTTATCATGTCGTGCCTCACAACTTCGGTCGCGGTAACCACGGCTTCTCGAGCGTGTTCGACTGGAGCGTGACGGACTGGATCGTGATCTGCTGAAGCGGGCTTCATACTCGTCTACGAAGAATTATTAGAGTTAGACCTCTAACTGGTTGAGTTTAAATCCACGGCTAACCTCTCGTGATAGCTCAAGGGATGCAATAGGGACGAGATTTAGAACAACTGAACGAGTACATCATCGGCTGACCTCTCGTGAAAGCTCTTGTGATGTCGTTCTATTGTAAGTTAGATCATCGGCTAACCTCTCGTGAAAGCTCTAGTGATGTCTTGCACAGTTGGTGTTCTCATGGTTAACCTCTCGTGAAAACTCCAGAGACATGTGCGTCTTAGGGCACCAGGTAATTCTAGGAAAAGACGAGTGGGTAGGTATTCAAAAAGCTTACCAGAGTTTCGATGACGACTCAGTTTTCGCTTATTCAACCGATTTTCTAGTTCTCGCAGGCGTTCGTTAAGTTCCTTCATCTCTTCGTCTCCTTTTCTTCGATGTTTTCCCATCTCGGTTTGGTAATTACAAAATTTTCGGAACTTTTGTAATAGAAACGTGACCGCGCGCTTCACAAAAAAGTACAATGAGTTGACAGATGTCAAGAAAGCGCGCCTACGACCGGACCACAGATAACATTTTTCGTTTTGATGGAATCGATTCATCTTTAAAAAATGTGATAGCGAGTTAGCAAGAAGTGCAAACTACAAGTACTAAATGAGGACGAGATTACGGAGCATAATGTATTGTACACCAAATTGTAGGGTATACAATCAAGCCATACTAACGTAACTCTAAATATACTCGTGGAATTGTAATACCTAGTTACTTACAAGTTGACTTGATAGGGTTCCGTAGGTACCCGAAGGGTAACCAATGGGACCCTATTACTAAGCCTCCGCTGTGCGTCCGTCTGTCTGTCAGCGGACTGTATCTCATGATCCGTAATAGCCTAATAGGTAGACAGTTGAAATTTTCACAGAATATGCATTTATACTACACCTGCTTGGAAAGTACCTACCTTGATACTTTATCAAATTTACGGTTGAAAGTACGTCATTGCATATCGAACCAATATGCGGGGAGAAAACGCATCTGAGCGGGAGAGAAAAGTGTATGAAAATCCATTTCTTACGTGGTATTTCTTTTTTAATTTTGGATAAGACTATGCGCCGGTAACCTAAATATCAAAAGCCAAAAAGTTTTTAGAGTGAGTTTTTATCTCCAAGTTCGCAAAATGACACTGGCCACTAGCTGTGTGTTGGATCGTGTCGGGCTGGCAGTGCGACCCTGCGGCGGCAGGATAAACAATTTCAAAAAAGAACATGTGAAAATTGCAGACGCCATTGGCGCCATTTTCAATTTGTGTGTTGTTTGAGGATTCAGTTTTCGTTTTTTATTTTCCTCGTAGGAGTAGTATAAAGCACTATGTATCACTCGAGAGAAAGTGCGATTCCCGATCTCGGGTGTTTCAAACGACACCCTCGACGGTAATCGGTCACTTTCTCCTCTCGGTGAACAATGTACTATTCTGTTGCGGCTTTATCAACAAATAAAAATTAAAGGAGGATCCCATACTACGATAGTACGGAACCCTTCATGCGCATGTCCGTTTTTTGTATAGTGAGTCAAACTTCGAAGAACAATCTATAAATAAGAATGAAAAGCAAAAGAAAGTTCTATTGAATTAGAAACTTCGACGTAAGTGGTGAAGAAATTCGAATCTAAATATAACACCTGATTACAACATTTAGGGCGGGTTTCATTTGCGAAATTAACACAATCATCTACATCTAAACTGCGTTGAAGAACTCCATCACAAAAATAATTGTGACAGCGATATTTCTTGATCGCGTTCAGTTTCATTTCTTCAGAAATCAGGTTGCCAGTCTCTTTTCAAAAACGTTTAAATTGTTTTTTAAACTAGTGTTATTTTCTGATGACGCACAGACGCATTATTTTTGCAGAGTATAAAAAGTTTCACTGCGGTACAATAAAATAAATAAAATGTATGTTGTAAAAAATTGCGATGATACTTTTAGCATAAAATATTTTACCGTCGTTTTTTTTTATATATAATGATGATACAAGAATAAAAAAACTACGTATAATGTCACCTTTTTTTTTTTTTTTTTTTTTTTTTTTTATCGATGGGAAATCATCAAATGACCCCTCCCGCTCTGGGCTGAGCAGGAGGGAGTGTCAGACTTGTACTGACTAAAACCCATCCATGTTCCTTCCTTTGCCCTTTGTGTTCCAGGGCCGCGGTATCTCTTTCGAACAGTCCCGCAACCCTGGCAGGCATCGGTCCTTTCGGACCCCTTCCTGTTTACTGACTCTCTTTGAGGCGCGCGTGGAACACGAACGCGCCGTCGACACGGCCTGTCGTCATAAGACGGACGGACGGCGAGCTAGCCCATAGCTCACCGTCCACAGGCCCGCACGTATAATGTCACCTTACAAAGTGACACACAACGTGGCTTTAAAATCATTGGATATTGTATTACGTCATACAAACTTTCAAGTTTTTTTTTTTTTTCGAAATGACTGACCGATTTTAATGAAATTTCATACGCTTAAGCTGGATAAATAGCTCTAAAAGTTTACAGAGAACTTTTCGAAATGTCTTTAAAAAAACGATCATTGGAAATTTCTGTTTCTATGGAAAATCTGAAATCGGTCTAATTTTCCAGTAACACAATTTTTCGAAAATATTCTCTGTCAACTTTTTAGAGCTATGTTTCCTGCTTATGCGTATGAAATTTCATGAAAATCAGTGCAGTCATGTAAAAAAAAAATATATATATATAGCGAAAAAATACCAACGTTGGCTCTGCGACAGTGGTTTTATTGGCGGCACTTTCATACAACCCTGCTTGCTTGCCCTTATGAACTACTGCTTTCATGATGGGGTTTCTGAACAGTCTGTTTGGCTTAGGGCGTTCGTGCATTACAAGGAATTTCACTGTTATTCTGTGCCGGCAGTCCGTTTTTTTACGGTCCGATGTGGCATGAAAAAAACGGATGGATTGGCTTGTGCGCTTGTCCGTCTTTACTCGGATGCGGTGCAGCGCAGTTTAGGGTAGCTCTCTTTGACGCCAAGCACGCGTAATTACGCCAGGAACGATGAGTTTCTTGTAACGTCGACAGTTGCTTGCTTAAAGGTATTTATTAGCTCGATGGATTTTGCGATTTAGCCTCTATTGCCTCGGAAGGAGTGCGGAAACAGAACTCGGACTCGAGTTGGGCGCGAGAGACCTCTTTTCAACGCCAGATTAAATAAGATATTGATTCATTAGAATTAGATATTTGAGATATAAAACTATTTAATCTACTATGTACATTATATACAGACTACAAATAGAACTAAAAAATGCTAAAAAGAAGACTAAAACTAAGTTCCTACATATATACAACGACGACAATAGGACACTTAGGCGTCAAAGTACTCCTCCCCATCGATGTCATCTGGAAACGTGCCCAGAAGACTGGCAGCATTGCCACGTTGATTGGCAATGCTAATTATTTGACCAAAGAAAGAGCCAGCCCTCTGGTCACGCAAAGTGTCCACCAGTCGGCGAGATATTTCCTTAAAAAGGAGACGTGCACTCGGGCCCCATGACCCGAGCGTTTAATTAGATTAATTTTTCGAAAAAAAATATATGTCCTGTACCTAATGGAAACTAAATTTCTCTATGCGTACAACTAAAGCCCTAAGGCCTTGTCCACACTGGTGATTGCCATACTACCTCCCCTAATGACATTTGCTAATGTAGTCGAGGCCTTACTCATTAACGTGAACACAAAAAATGTTGTTGATACGAAACAACATTTTTACAACGCTTAATTACAAATGTTCACGGTATGAAAAGAATGGAAGGAATTTCCACCAAGGTTGAGTTGTAAATCTGGACAAATACGCTGGCAAAATATCAAGCAAATATTTGGAGCACTCACGGCTTTTATTTGAGGTCATAATCGGTGCAAGATTACAAATCATATCATACTAATAATATAAATTCCGTCGTGGGTTATCTTTTCACACCTACATGGTACCTAGGTAGTAGACTATGACCTAGGTTAGGACTCTACGATATTTAGGATACTTTCTTTTCCAGGACTACGTACCCGTGGGATAATTTGCAACCGTAAGGCGACCGAAGCTGTGAGCAAAAGCTAGTGCTAAAATAAAAAAGACAAATCCAAAATTTATGTCAAACATAAATCCAAACTAAGCATAATTTAAACTCAAAACAAATTGTAAATTCACTTCGACAACCAAATCAATTCAATAGCAAAGCATCTACTAAATAATTCTGACTGATTAATATTTACGACTAACATGACCCCACTTTATGTACCGAAACGTACTGAAAATAAAATTATTCTCTGATAATACGACTCGCTCGGGTTTGTTTACTAACGCTATTTTATTGATACTGTGTTTTAATATGGATTATAAAAACCATACGATATCTGTCGTATGGTTTTATGATTAAAGTTATTTTTATTTTGGAACCGCTCGTTTTATCGCTATTTCACCCAATGGTGTCAAACCACCATACGATTCTATAGCGTAATAGGCAAGACTTTAGTTATAGTTTATTATATACTTTTTGTCTAATCTCCTAACTTCAGGTGTATTAAACTCACACTCACTTACTTTTCCGTAATTTTCAATTATTCTGTGCTCCTGAAATTTCGACGCTCCCGCTATTGCAAGCGCCATGATCGCGGGCTGACTGGAGAACGCGGGTGGATGTGATGTATAAATAAATTGTTAGATGCAGACAGATCTGTCTACCCTCTTTTTTTCTTTCCAGGGGTATTGTTCCTACAACCAATTCTTTTTGATGACGCTCGTCATCCTATCCATTGCATGACGAATCAGGTTCATCAATATTTGGAGTTTCGACAAATTATGACCAACTACCAAGGTAGTCTATGGCCTGAAAGTCTGACAACCAGTCGTATCGTATTACCCAGTACTAACTGGGTTGTGGAGATCAGATAGGCAGTCGCTCCATGTAAAATACTGGTATTCAGGTGTTAGGAAAAGGCTAGGCTGATGATAAATCACAATCTCGTAGCAGTCTCCAGCACAATTGTCAGCCCAAATATTCTTCTCTTATACCGATAGGTACTTATTTTATACGAAAGAGCGCAATATTGAAATCCATGTTTACACAGTTCCTGAATATCAAACATGGAATCGTAAACGTATATCGTTTCTGCAATATTCAAATGCTATACAAATCTTTCGCATTAGGGATAAGGAGACACAAAACACGGATATTGCAGTAACACAGCTTGGAAATTTATCGATGGTTTCAATAAAAGACAAGACGGTTCACATAAAGATATCGAACCACTGGATGTTACTTCTGGAGAAAATATAGTTCGTAATCGCTTTTATGGAAATTCATGACATGGTAAGTGTACGAAAAATAGAGCTCTTTACCCAAAGGTGGGTGAAGTCGTCTTGTGGATAATGATGATGAAGCGGGCCTTTATATATTGAGCTTGTAATTTAGCTCAGCTATCGGATCATAGAAGAATGGACTAAGAATTCGAAGCTCAAGATAATACCGTGTTTAAATCAGTCAAGCCGTTTCGGGAGAAAAAAAAAACGTTGTTACTTGGTACACCCAAATAACCTCCCCAAACGCATTCACCTTATCCGCGCCGTAGAGGGCTGCATTTTGAATTTTCAGTAAAAGTAAACAAGTACATTTTTCGTACAAGTATATTGTAAGATTCTGTAATATCTCCTCCTAGGAGAGGGCACTGGCTCTTGTAACAGAGGTCTATCACCTGTCACAGGAGTCAGGGACTTCACACAATTTTAAGCCACTTTCTAGTTTAATAAAGACTATTGATTATAGTTATAACCTCATACACCTTCTCAATTCCGTCAAGGTCTAAAAGAAACAACTGTTCTGCATTTTTACTGGTACAGAAAAAGAAAGCATATGTTTCATTCAGGAATGTTACTCACTCTGAAAAATTCTACCCTGTACAGCAATTTCGTCAAATACAACCGCTTAAAGTATACACATATATGTACATGCTATTCAAATTGTTTTCTGAACACGCCATGCTGGATATAGGGAAAGGGGAAACGTTTATAGAAACTAGGCCATGTGGGGGAAGCCAATGTCCTGTCTGAGATATGCCGTTACGGAGAAATCGCTTTTAAATCCTAGGTTTGAATCTAAACAACGTGCAGTTTCAGAGTACATATTTTCAAACGATTTCCGAAACCGTTGAATTGATTTGTTATAGTTATTTTGATCAGCCAGTCAAACTCAAAACTCCAACCACTCCACCCCACTTTTCAATTTTTAGGGAGTCGGTTAGTAGAGAAAATGCAAAACTGTGACAGTAAAATAACTCTATGGACCATACTCGTTAATAATCATGGAGGATTGACCATGTTTGGATCGATCATGTTTCACTATCAAGTCAGTGGTCCTCTGATTTTTCGGATTCATGTGCGTAAATAATGTACTTATAATTATCACTTTCTTCGATGAAGGAACACCACCGTGAGGAAACCAGCATGCATGAGAGATATTTCCCGACGGCATGTAAAGCCAAGTCAAAGGCCCATGGGCGGCATTAGAAGTCTCGACACCAGGTTAGGCACTAACCACACCGAAAAAGAATACTACTTAAGTTTCTATACAATAATGGATTCTCTATAAATGCATGACACAAATAAAACCTTTAATATACAAAACATTTCAGCCTCGGAACAGATACCAGTGAGCTCAACAAATATTTGACTTACATCACGGAAATGAAACATGCTACCCTGAGAATAAGCACAGGCGTCACTGTGCCAAGAGATACAGAAAGCCAGGTCATGGAAACTGTGACTTGACTTATCTATAGTCCTTGTATTGTATGTAACGGACTGGTGTCCGCAATTCCACGTCCAAGCGCGTTTTTTTGCGTGCGGATAGTCCTTTCATAATATTTTTGCCTCTGGCAGCAGCAACCAATAGAAAGAAGAACATAGTGATCACTGTAATTATGAGAGACCAACCCAACTGCAACCCTATTGTAATAAGACTAAAGAAAATAATGATTTTGACAGCGATGCGAAGTCAGAGGCAGAATTACTAGTAACTGCATTATAGGCAACTACCATTGAAAGGCTAGTGATATTTGACGCTATCAGCTGTTGGCAAAGATTTTGATATCAACAGAGCCAAAAATTTGAATGCTACACAATATTTCTAGTTGTTTTATGGCTAAGACTCCAAATATGAAGAAAAATCTAAGTCAACGGTCACAACTAATAACGTTGCCATGCCATTACATGTTAACTAGCTGTTGCCCTCGGCATCGCTCGCGTTTTTCTCGGAAATTATCCCACGGGCACGTTGTAAATATAGCCTATGGCACTCGGGGATAATGTAGCTTCCTATTAGTGAAAGAATTTTCTAAATCGAATCAGTAGATCCAGAGATTACCCCCTACATACAAACTTACCTCTTTGTAATATTAGTATGGATATTGCGACGCCAAAGTGCTCAAAGCAAACCTGTGTGAAGTTGGCACCCGACTTTGGCTTTTTTTATGTTTTTCGAAAGATTTCGACTAGTAGTGGATAGTAGTGGAGATATTTTCGTTAGAAATAATGCCCAAAAAAATGAAAAAATTACATCCTCCAAAATTCGAAAAATCGTTTTTTTTTCCGGCTATTTTCATTATGGCGCATTGGGTACGTGTACATGTACATAAAATCTTTTACTTCGTTTGTTACTAACATAGCTTATAAGTAGTGACAACATCATAACATCATATGGATCAAGATCTGAAAAAAAGTATTTTTATTTTATTTTTTATTTTTATAGATAAAAGTTAGTAGAGGATTGTAGTGTAATTTTATTCCTTAGTAGTAAAATAGATGAATCATGTGGGAGTAGGGACTGACATCATTTACGAAGCAAAGAAACAATAAAATTCAATCTTAACGTTTCAATTCACTGAGGCGTATCGTAATACACTGACAAAAACGACGTTACATTGACAAACGCACGCAGCTCTGCATAGATCACGGTGACGGAGTGCAAGCGTGAATAATCCGTGGCGATACGGTCCAGTGAGCCGAGACCCTTAGCAACAGACCACGAAATACACCACTTAAGAGCCTTTATAAGGCGGATGTGAGTAAGAATGGGAAGGGAACGCCATTGAGGACGTTCACCGATCTTTATGGTGTCCCACACAGAGGTTTAGTTCAAGGACTCATAATCAGATGACACGCAAAAGCATGCAAACGAAATGATCAAGTTGAATTCAAAAGACCTGCTATAGTTATATATATATATGTATATATATATATACAACGTGTTTTTTTTATATCCCATAACTCTAGGGTATGATTGAGGCCATATCAAAGAATCAACTGGCATATGAGTTATGTTCCAATCCTTCGTTATTTTTTTTTTTCATTTTTCATACAAAATAATTCGGCAAAGTCACGATTATTAATGTAAAACACCCTTACGTGAAATATGACAACGTCGCATTTTCTTAGCTTTAAATTTGAATGATTGGTTTGAATAAAAATGAATTACCTACCTACATATTTTATTTTACTATTTATTTTACTACACTACAGCGAAGTTTGGCAACCTCGCAAAAGTAAAGATTCGTCATACTGGTGACAATTTTTGACCTAATTTAATTATGATTGATGATATCTCCGAAACGATGCATTTTTGGACCACCTATTCTAGGAGTTTTAGTATTATTTTTACCTACAGAATATAACCCTAGAGTTATGGGATATCAAAAAAAACAGGTTGTATATGTATATATCATAACATAACATCACGCAGGTAATCCCCGAAGTGTTAGGCAGAGGTTTACCTAATAGTACACCCACATTTCGCCAGTTATTTTTATGTCCTATGTAGGGAGTATATAGGGAGCAAGTCTATTGCTATAAACCTCATCTTGGAGGAGGACTTTTGGCCGCAGGGGTTGGTGTTCCGTCCCTTCCACGGGCAAGGGCCACATGAACGCACGGTGACATAGTGCACAAATGTTGCTAACATAGTATTAAGTTTCTATTTAATAACATCTTTTGTATTTTATCATACATAATGTACGAGTATGTAAGTCTGTAAGGTACATCTATGGGTGCTGTTGTTGTTCTTTTATTTCCAACAATTTGATTGACCTGGTTTCCGATCGCTCTTATCCCTATGTTTTCAAGGTCTAAATTAAACTTTAACACCTCTCTTACATCCGTCCTTCTCTTCTCCGTCTTCCACACTAAATAAACCACACACATAACTAATTCATTATAATAGCCCACTATATCTTTCTCTGCCCACATCCCCCACGCGATCTGAACCTTCTCCCGCCTACTTAATAAACACGATAAGCTACATAGACCTGACCTTAGCAACAGAATGTATATAAACTCATCTAGGCAGAGAGGCAGACGCTGACCAAAACGTAACGTAGTGTTGGTAGATAAGGGATTGTATCTCTTATTTGGGAGAAAGAAATCGTTCTTGGGGACATGAAAAACTTGGGAGAAAATTTTGGGGAAAAATCCCATGAGGGTAAAATCACATCGACGATCGATCGAACGTACAAGCGACGATCTTCACAGAATCAGAATATTTATTTGTGAAACCTAAGTATTTACATAAAGGTCTTGGGTTAATTATAATGGGCGCTAGGTTTTGCCGTGAAGGCGTACAAATATTATAGAAAATAAAAGTAAAACCAAAAAAATAAAACTAACAGAAAGAGCAAAATAAACAAAATTACTAACAAAAAAATAAAAATAAAATTTACTGAAAAAGTTAAACAGACTTTAATTTTTTTTTTAACGACATCAAATGTTTATTGCACACGAAATATTTAAAATTATCATTTATAAAATCTTCTCCAGTATAATAACATTTTTCAATTAATAGCGAGGATAAACTTTTCTTATACTTTAACAGGGTGGCTGGTAGCAACTGGATGAGAGTTACCGAGAATCAAATTGAGTGGCGTGCGATTAAGGAAGCCTATGTCCAGCAGTGGACTATTGTAGCCTGATGATGATGATAATCACATTTAGACCACATATCAATATATTTTTTTAATCTCTTAGTGAGAGGTCCAATTGCGGTTGCCACCGAACTTCTCGGTCTACCAAACGCTGCCCGCTTGTCAAGTAGCAGTCGTGTGTCAACATCGAAAATGTACGGCTTCAAATTTTTTTTGTAAAAAGATTTCCAATTTCCGCTCTATAACTCTTTTAAATAGGTATCTTTGGAAATACAAAAAAAACAGACAGAGAATTCGATACCAAGTGGTACCTTTTATGATTTAAGAGGGCCCTTCCCAGCCCGTCTATCGTCAACGCGAGCATGGTCGAAAAGCTTGTTGTTTCATCCAAAGCCACAGCGGCGATTTTCTTTCAACTCCCCCGTTTTACCCCGCCCCGACCCCGCACATCTCGTCTCCCGCGCACCTCATACCGCCTAACGCGATGACATTGAACGAAAATTAGTGTTCGAAATTTTTTTATACTTGTTCCAGGAAATACGTGTTTTTGAATAAGTCTTACAAGTGTGTGAAATAAATATTTGTCATTAAGAATCTCCATTACATGTGTAAGGTTTCTATCATGATGTTTTCTTTACTTTTACAGTTTATGAATACATTATGAACGGCCAAAGTTCAGGTAAAATTTGTGCAAAACAGCCAGTTTTGGAGGCTTATACAGAATTTGTTTCTACAATTTTTTTTATTTTTTGCTCCCATAGAAACCTAGATATAGTGCACAAAATACCTATTAGTTCAAAAAAAAAACAAAGTTAGATGTCTAACAACTGCATAATCACGTACGAGCGTTTGTATGAAAAGTATGACGGGTTGGCCGCTCTTAACACAGTTTTATATCTCTTCGTTTGTTTGATTTCCTGTTTCAAAAATAGAACGGGGGAAAAAGTTGTCAATAGTTTAATTTTGTAGAAAAAAAAAATTGAAAATGGGGAAAATTCCGCTCGATCTAGCAACCCTGACGTAACGCGTTACGTAACACCCGCGTCATTGGGGCGACATTGAAAACGATGCCAAATCTTTTGTGTATCAACAATAGTTTGGTTTGTATTGCATACGGTTATTGCAATGTGAAAGGTTATTAAATTGATTGCTTAGGTGTTCGTAATAGTCATTTTTGTGAGTCACTTTCACCAATAGTTCCTTGTGTGGAAGTCAAGGTCAAGCCACATTGGGATTCCATAAAAGCTGATTGTGGTTCTGCAAGATTTTAATCATAGATTTGGTTCAGCACAGTAGGATATTCATTAAATACTCAAAGATCAAGATAATATTATAACATCACGCCTGTAATACTTGAAGGGTTATGCAGAGGTGTACCTAATAGTACAGTCAGCATCAGAAGCAGATTAACACTACTCAAAGTTGCAAAGCAGGTTTTTTAACAATAACTTGTTAGATATTACTTGTTACTAACAAGGTATTGAAGAGTTAGAAATATTTAAAAGAATAATCTACTGAAACATTAAAAATAACAACTGGAGTCCTGTACATCAAATAATTAAAATTCCGAAATGTTAAGCTATTTCTGCTGCTGACCGTACATCCACAATGTTAAATTATTTTTAAATCCCATAATATAGAGAAATTCCTGATGGCAAAACCCGATAACGTCTTGCCCGACTTGGGAATCTAACCCAGGACCTCATGCTCAGCAGTCGCGCTTGCAACCACTCGACCAAGAAGGCATTCAAGATAATATAGCCCTGAAGACAAACTGTAGACGATGACTTGAAAGAAATACTGTCATCACTTCAGCCTGGAATCACCCACTGCTGGAAATAGGCCTTCCCTGTCTGCGATACTTCTCTTATGACATGATCATGCTTTTTTTTTATTATTTACCGATGGGAAATCATCAAATAACCCCCCCCCCCCCCCCGCTCTGGGCTGAGCAGGAGGGAGTGTCAGACTTTTACTGACTAAAACCCATCCATGTTCCTTCCTTTGCCCTTTGTGTTCAAGGGCCGCGGTATCTCTTTCGAACAGTCCCGCAACCCTGGCAGATGATCATCATGCTTGCTACTAAGATTTGCGAACGGAGATTACAACATACCCCTTGAACGCTAGTTTAAATAAATAATCCACGCACTTTCTATCAGTCCGGACAAACTAAATAAACATGAATACATTATCATAATAATCAGTTGTATAACAACAATATTACTCAGCAAAAATCGAGTCTTAGTTATAAAAGACAAGTTGGCTTTGATATTCAAACGTCTGAGTCCTCTAAACAGGTCAATACTGATAGATACGAGGACTTCACAGCTAGGTTATAAAACGCACTATTTACACGAAGCACGAAGCTAATTTAAACCTTATTGCGTTGAATGAAAGTTTAGATAGGAGATAAAATTTGAAATAGACTTCTAATGCAACCTCGAACTAGTAGATAGAGTATCTAACGGTGCGGTTCAGGAATCTATTGAACTTTAAAAGTGTCTTTTGTCTATTTAGCCCAGCACAGTGGAAGGCAAATGATCAATGGATAATATTGACTTCTGCTTATTGGCGGTCCGTTGGGGTCCACTAGGGGGAGGCCTATGTCCAGCAGTGGACGCCTTTCGGCTGAAATGATCATGATGAGTGGCAGTACTTTCATAAATGCCTAAAAGCTTGCTTTTATAACCTACTACGCTTCATGATGTTAGGGTTTCTGTAAAGTTTGATTACCCTGGGGCTTGCCATATTGTTGGACCATAGGCACGCCACTGCTTCTGCTAAATCTCTACCTGTAAGAGGGAGCGAGGTTTGCGGATTTCCGGTGTCTTTAAATGTAGCATAGTTTCAAGCTGCAACCAGAGTTTAGAAGCTGAGGAGGGATGAAAGTGCCAGTGGCGTGTCTGGGGGGGCAACAATACGGCAACCCCATAAGGCAAGTAGACTGTTCAGAAACCCTAACATCATGAAGAGTATTAGTTTATAAGGACAATCCAAGCTTTTAGGCCACTATGAAAGTAACGCCACTAGATGAATCACATGTGACAAAAACAGTAATGAATATAAAAGGTGATGGATGCAGCGCGATGGTTGACAGGGGAGAATGGAAGAACCATTACTACTACCCAAGTAACATGGAACAAGGGCAGAAAGATCGGGCCTGTGAACGGTGAGCTATGGGCTAGCTCGCCGTCCGTCCGTCTTATGACGACAGGCCGTGTCGACGACGCGCGAGTGTTCCACGCGCGCCTCAAAGAGAGTCATCAAACGGGAACGGGTCCGAAAGGACCGATGCCCGCCATTGCTGCGGGACTGTTCGAAAGAGATACCGCGGCCCTGGAACACAAAGGGCAAAAGAAGGAACATGGATGGGTTTTAGTCAGTACAAGTCTGACACTCCCTTCCGCTCAGCCCAGAGTGGGAGGGGTCATTAATGATGTCCAAGCCGAAAAAAAAAAATGGGGTGAAAGATGATGTACTAGAATCGCGATAAACTGGGTTAACGAAGACCTGATTCACGTCTCATTGATGTCAATTTAGAAGTGAATGCAGTATGAAAGTATAAACCCACGACTACGACCTCTATTGCAGCACCGCTCCATTGCAAAAAACAGTGCAGCATACATTGATTGCACAATACTGTTGTCATAACTAAATCGATTTCGAAAGCTATTTTGAACACAAGTTATTAAATAGTAAAGACGAACCGACCGGAAGGCGTTCAATGGTAATGATGTATTTCTGTTAAAAGACCTCTGAGTTGATTTCGGCTGTTTCTTCTCAGAATAGTCAGCTACGAAACACCGACCCCATCAAGTTTTAAAACATAACATGACGTGAAGTGTAAAAGTTTTTTTTTTTTTAACCAGTTTATAGAAATAAATATGATTTAAAGAATTAAGAAGTAAAGGAGAGCACTGGAGGAGTGCTGGAGAGCACTTGTAGGGCCTTCCTTCTTTTCTTCTTCTTTACAAGTCCTCTAGAAATAGATTTGTTTAACAGAGACCCCATACTTTAACCCCATACGATTTCTCCAAATTTACCATTACATAACTGAAGATACCGAAAATCACATAAATGTAAAAGGATATATGAACAGGATCAATGCAAAAGAAGTATAAGACATAATAATTATTACAATTCATTAACTATTACTGAATTATATATGTCTATAAGGATCGTAGCAAGTGGCGTTCTGTAGTTTCTTTTTACCCCCCATGGGGAAAAAGGCATGAGTTTATGCTTGTCTTACAAAAAAAAAATTACTGCACAAAATGCACTCTGTATTAAAACACAAATTTGCTGAACGTACAATTTTGTTTAAGCTCCCACTGAGATTAGTATTAAGTACTAAAGTCGAGTTAGTGATGTCACTTATACTAGGAGCACATAAGCTGAAGTGCCTGAAGCTTAGTGTTAACTTGTTGCTGAGCTGACCAATATATGGTGCAAAGCTTTAGCAGCTTTAAATTCTATTTTATAGGGTGTAACAAGACCCTTAACGAAGTCGAAATGTACTTGGCACTTGTTCTCCCCGTCATTGCGATATTTTTTTTGTTCTAGACTATACCTGGGAACGAAACTGGGTCAAACTTCCAACGTACGTAAGATTTTTAGTGTAAACACCTCCACGACCCCTGTACCTACTATTCAATCCATCCATCAGCACAATGTTTTGATTGCGTTACATTGAGTCCTACCGAAAATCGAGATTTTTCACCCCAAAAAAAAAAGTCGTGTCCCAGCAATAATTTTTGCGTAAAATTACTTAGTTTGATGTACATAGTGCTTGTTGACGGCTTCGTGAAGGGTCTTGTTACACCATGTATGAAAATCGAAAAATCTGTAGGTAATCCTAGCTAGAGGATACAGAAGGAACAGTTTTTATTTTGGTACCAATGATGATGGCAAATAAGAAAGTAAACAAACTTATTTGATGAAAATAGTTTAGGGATCTCAGACGCAACGTTGGCTTTAGTCAGAGAGATTTCCAAAAGCTAGTAATTTCGCTAACCAAGCCAAAGTAACAGCAATTGTGGTAATACTTTCTCGTACGAACTCCTTTAAGGGCTCCACTGCTCAACACAAGATATGGATGGATGAATGAGAATGAAGGACCCAGGATATAAAAACACGATTTCACAGCAGTTAAAACTAAAGCAAGAAGCAGTTTCGCAACAAACTTTCAAAAACAACTAACAGCGGAAGGATAAACGAATTTCGGAAGCATCGCACATACAATTTTTCTAGATTTTCGCAACGCACGTTCGGATGATATAACTAAATACGTGCCGCGATATGCCACGATTCAAAAAACGTTGAATTAAACATTGTAGAGGAAGCAACATCTGATGAAAGTTGTCCGTCACGACCCCGTTATGAGCCTCGATTGGAAACCTTTCGTTCAATGGAGAGCAATCACTCAAAGAAATCTGGGTCGACCCCTACCAAGCAATTTTATTGATGACTAATGAAATGATTGGTAAATATTAGTTAATGCTAGATTATTGTTTTGCTTGTAATAATCTGCATAGTATGAAAGACTAGCTTATGCCTGCGGCTTCACCCGCGATAAATTCGGTAATTGTGCCAGGGGATCGTACTACCGGGATAAAAAGTATCCTACGTGTTAATCCAGGTTATAAACTATCTGTGTGCTAAATTTCATCCAAATCCGGTCAGTAGTTTTTGCGTGAAAGGGGAACAAACATGCAGACGTCCATACATCCTCACAAACTTTCGCATTTACGAGTATAATATGATATAATGATGTATACCCAGACCCTGTGTTACCCAGTACTTAAACTGAGTTGTAAAGATCAGATAGGCAGTCGCTCCATGTAAAATACTGGTATTCAGCTGCATCCGGTTAGACTGGAAGCCAACCCCAACCTAGTTGGGAAAAGGCTAGGCAGATGATGATGAATATAGTATGATGAATTGATAAGGTTCAGACTTCCTTGTTGGGCTTGTCATGGTCGTATGACTTGCCATTATTACTAAACTATATCTTGTCATGTGGCCTTTGCTAGAAACCCATAGTCCCATACAGTATTAGGGTGTGATACAAAAACCTTCACTAGTGACGACGTTAAGCGTCCGTCCGGCGCACCCTAGGTGGCCATGGCCACGTCATGGTTTAATATTGTCATATAAACTGCCGGAATAGTAACGGCTTCTTTTTCTAATTAGTGCTGATGATTGATGCTGTGCTGGGCAAATGCCTCCTTCGTCCTGCCTGGTACTATCCCCGCGCCATCTCGAAGCAGTACTAGCCTCAACGGCACCTTCCACCTTTTACGGGCTTATAAGAACTATTTTGTTTTTGCTCTATGCTAATCTTACTACGAGTACCACACAATCCTGGAGATAGCATATTTAACCGCAGCAGCACACCTTGACTTTGTGCCAAGGCCCGCTTCCAGACAGTATTATGGGTAGCCATTACTCTTACATTCGCAAACACTGCACTATATCTGCCAAAACGCACTCAAAGCAAATAAACAAGCCGCTGAAATTGTATGAGATATTTGGAGATTTATTATCATACTTGAGAATATTCGACTGACTCTTGTAAGATCAATTTAGATCAGCAAATCGGAGATGCAGTTGGTTAGGAGCTGTGATGTAATATGGCAACAAGGGGAAATTCCAAACGTGAAGGAAAAGTGAGATGTCTTAGAACCAAGAACAATGTGCCATATCCGAAGACATAAATGACAACTACCAATCCGGCCCGCTCCGTCTCAGAAAGACGAGACCTGAGTCCCAGCAATGGAAACCTTATAGGCTGTTTATGCTAAGGCAACAACGGGATGACCTTCTTGTAATCCATAATTTGGGAAGTACCTCGAAGAAGGGATCCTTTACTAATTTTGTTTAATGTTTGCATGATCCAAGAGAGATCTTTACGCAGGAGTGTACTGCGATTACCGTAAGCTCTTCTAAGATACGACTTTAGATAGCAGCCTATACTTTACTGGTTAGTAAAAGATCTCCTAAGCGGATCTGCATGGTAACCATGTCCCAGAATATTTGCACTTGTCCCATAAAAGCAAGCAACCATGTAGATATGTAGAAAAATATGCACAATGAATTTAAACTGACTTCATAATGGCAGGATATTAGCTCATCGGCTTAAGAACATATGGTGATGAGGTAAGCTGTTTCCTGAGTCTTGCGCTATTGATTTTTCTATGGAAAGACGAGCAACATAAACACAGTAAAGAACAATATAGTAGTTATGTTCAACCATTAAAAAGACAGACTGTAATCAATAGACATGGAATGAATACTGAACATTAATATGATAGAAACACGACTGAAAATTGTACTGATCGCGAGGTTTCAAGTCAGATAAACTTGCATACTCAACATTTTAATATAAACAAACACACATAAACATTACTAAACGGTCAAGTACGTGCGGTACATATGTATCTTATTATGTACGGTTATGATAAGCATCAGTGGTAAATGATTTCATGCGATAATAGACAATCATTCCATGTAGTGGAACAGGGTTGTCAAATAGTGACATGTGTCGTAGACTTTGTGGAATATTGAACAAAGTTTATGTCATTATCTTGAAACGATAGTACTTTCTGAGGAACAGGATGACTAGACATCTTGAATCTACACTAATATTAAAAAGAGGAAAGATTTGTAATTTTGTGTGTATGTTTGTAATGAATAAACTCAAAAACTACTGCGCCGATTTCAAAAATTCTTTCACAATTAGAAAGTTACATTCACCCTGAGTAACATAGGCACGTGGAAGCCGGGACGGGCCGCTAGTCAATAATATTTACAAACTTTAACATACGAGCGATCGTTTCTTTTATTCTTGGGCTTTCTCCAAGTGTGAAATTTGACATGACCACAGTTTTAGTCAATATTTTAAAAGCACTGCAAAGCTAACTTTGGGTGTATATTCTTCTGCAGTCACCTCAGACATGAATATAAAAGCATTTGGAGGGTCTACAAAAGCCATTTTTTTCTCACAGATACGGTCATTTAATAGTGTGGTTAGGGTTGCATGTTAAATTAAATTACCGCTCTTTCTGCAAGTAAATAATATTTTGGGAGCTGGGATGCTACATTCCTCATCTAAGCTTGGCTTTCGTTTTTTCGAACGTTTTACTGTCTTCTTTCTCCAACAACATGGCGGCCCTAACTGACCGTGACCTACATGTGCCTGGAATCAGATAAATCACAATCAATTAGGCACAATTCCACGCGGAGGGCGCCCTACAATCCCTGTTTCTTCTTCATCTCCCTACAAATCCGCCATCTTTCTCCAATTTCTGCTGCTCAATATGGCGACCCTAACTGACCGTAACCTACATGTGACTGGCATCAAATAAATCACAATCAATCAGCCACAATACCACGTGAAGGGCGCTGAACTGCTAACTAAGTCACGGCCATTAGGCGAGTTGTCGTTAGCTGAGGAATTTATGAGTCGTATCTCGGACTTATTTGGACATACATTTATTGATGTTTTCCCCATTCTTGACGGCGTAGAGTTTGTTGTGTCGATTTTGGTTCCTGTGGACGTTTTTTAGCTGGCGTTGACCACAGACGCTAAGATTCATCACCATGTGGATCTTTGACAGTTGTTATGGGAAGTCAGACGTCCGAAACAGACAATCTGTCTTACCAAGGGGTATACCCAGTAACTTCGATTCTGGATCTATCTGGATTCTTCGTATATTGATGTTTCCACATTCTTGTTGGTAATATAGGATCCTATTGTGGTGTTGTGTACGTTTTTAGGCTTTAATGTTGAAGTGCGTTTAAGGGCAGAGGTTTTTCTGGTTGAATTTTGGTATGCACAGTATGAGAAACATTTTATGGACTGCAGAATAATTATGAGTAGTAGTTCTAGGTGTAGACCTAGACGTTTACTCTATGGTATTGGTGTTTTTCAAAACTAACAAACCTGTTGTCAAGTAACAAAAGTGTTTCACTACACTTATCTTCGCTTTTAGATCTGCTGCTTTCAGAACGAAAAGCAGGTCATCGTTAATCACCTAAGGAATTGATAGCATCTGAATTAATTACCGTAGTAATAGCATTGTGGTCTGATAATAATTAGGTACAACGATAATTTAGAGATATTGATTAATGATGCCATCATGCCATGATGAAGTAATCATAACGATAGTACTAAAGGAGTTTATTATTATTTATTTATTTAACACTTCAAGCACATAGTACAGAGGCGGAAGTATAGGCAATTTCTACCAGTCAACCTTTGGGTGATGCAGAGGCAAACATAGGTAGGTGTACTTATATGTAAACTACAAAACAATGGAGAAAACATTAACGTTGTGACGAAACTGCCAGCTTTTTCGGTTTGTACTCGCGAACTTTAATTTTAAAAGATAGACAATTGGTTGCTGAACGAAGAATGATCGATGAATGAAGTCAGTGCGGTGAGAGGGACATTGCAGAACTCTGGTTATGCGATGAGTGTAGACTCCTGTTATGGTATGGTGGGCCTGTGGTGGTGGAGTTAGTATACCTTCTGAGTTGAGCTTTTAGAACAGCGAAGATAGGATATAATAGAAGTGCTGAACTTTTTATTTCCGCTTTCATGTGAATCATCATCATCATTCTTCTGCCCTTATCCCGTATTATTGAAGGTCGGCGCAGCATGTCTTCTTCTACCAAAATCGTCATCTCGGTAGCCACCTCCTTTCTTCGGTCTGGGGTCTCTACTCTTATAGCTTTCATGTTCATGTGAGATCCAAAAGATGTGAGCAAATAGATTATAGAAAGCATTCTATGTTGAATTGCCAGATTGAAACACGTCGAAGCATTGCCGCAAAAAAGTGCTGAAACTACATAATAGAGCTTCTTTTTTTTTTTTTTATCGATGGGAAATCATCAAATAACCCCTCCCGCTCAGGGCTGAGCAGGAGGGAGTGTCAGACTTTTACTGACTAAAACCCATCCATATTCCTTCCTTTGCCCTTTGTGTTCCAGGGCCGCGGTATCTCTTTCGAACAGTCCCGCAACCCTGGCAGGCGTCGGTCCTTACGGACCCCTCCCTGTTTGAGATACATAATAGAGCTAGAATACACGATTGATATGATTGATCGATGATTGTTCTATAACATGGAAACCAAAGAGGTAAAGTTTGTGAGGTTGTAGGGGGTAATCTCTGGATCTACTGAACCGATTTTGAAAATTCTTTCACTAATAGGAAGCTACATTATCCCCGACTGCCATAGGCTATATTTACAACGTGCCCTTGGGATAATTTCCGAACAAAACACGAACGAAGCCGCGGACAACAGCTAGTTATAATTAAACATCCAAAACACAGCATAAATGCACATACTATGAGACTATTAACATCAGCCATTTAATTATGAATTCGGTTTGGGTTCCTGCTCTTTTCGAAAATTGTACCGAGTACAAATTAATTGGGCTTGTAACGACCACCTATAAACCTGTATTGTACTGCTAGAATATTTATTTTATTAATTTGTACTGCCCCCCTAGCATGGCAATACTATCTCTAGTCTACCAAGACTCGACAAAGCTCTTTCTATACAACTTGACATGTCTTGTCATTCATTTCATACATTTCTAACATCGCCATGCTTGCGACGATAGAAATCTTTCCACAATCTGTCATAAAATGACAATTCAATTCGACTTTTCGTCGACAAAACCCGTTTCTACGGTGGTCGTGCTATGCGGGCTGATGTTCTATAGTAATCCAGTTTTGACCGCAGGAGTATTAGTTTGTGCTGCTGTTCGGTAATGAGTTATCCCAATCATTATCTGCGTAGCCTTTTCCGAATAATGTTGAGGTCAGCTTCTAGTCTAACTGGATGCCGCCGAATACCAGTATTTTACATGGAGTGACTGCCTATCTGACCTCCAAAACCCAGTTAGTATTGGGTAATACGGTACCCCTTGGTAAGACTGGTTGTCAGACTTTCGGGCCATTGACTATCTGTAATGAATGAGTGTCAAAGATCTACAAATGACAGCCGGGACCAACGGCTTAGCGTGCTTTCCGAGGCACGGAGGAAACTCGATATGAAATGTGTGGTCACCCATCCACGGATCAACATACACACGGATCGACCCGAGTGTCTTTTATTCCAATCGTAAGCCCATAATGTTCCCACTGCTGGCCCAGCAGTCTCGATATAAAGGATATAACAAGATCCTTAACGAAGCCGAAAGCCACTTGTTCTCCCCGTCATTCATTGCGATCATTTGTTTGTTCTATATCATACCTGGGGCCTTAGTCTGCTATTGCAATAGTGTCAGAATGGTCTATCATTGATTTAATAAGGCCCCGCGCAGACGCGCGTGACCGCGTATTGAAGCGCGTTCGAAACTCGTTTGACGTGCGTACAAAGGGTAATTCGTCTGCGCGGGGCCTTATTAAATCAATGATAGACCATTCTGACACTATAGCAATAGCAGACTAAGGCCCCAGGGAACCTTCTAGTTACGGAGATATTGCGGGTCAAAGTTCCAACTTCTTCACAAGTTTTTTAGATTTTTACTCTAAGCACCTCCACGACCCCCGTACTATTCAATCCCTCATACAGCACAATGTTTTGAGTCCATTACATTGAGTCCTACCGAAAAACATGTTTTTTTCACCCCAAAAAAAAAGTCGTTTCCCAGCAATAATTTTTGCACAAAGTTACTTAGTTTGATGTACAGAATGCTTGGTTGACGGCTTCGTGAAGGGTCTTGTTCCACCCTGTAGATAGCGATCGCAAAACAACCGAATTCGGTCGCAAAGTCATAACGGTGCGAATTTAAGGTGGAAGCCGACATGGGCGGGTCGCGTCATGCCAGGTCGTGGTCATGCGGCAAAAACAACAAAGATGTGACTATTGATAACTCTACCGATACAAACACAGTCCCGAGTTGTTTCCATTGTTTTTATCGTTATCGAATGCACTCGAACAAACATTGACCGAGTGATATTATCAATACGTATTCGATAAGATATAGCGGGAGCGAATGTTTACGCCAAACTGTTTTGAAGAGATTTATTTTTGTTTATTTAACTTGTTGCTACTATCAGTAAATAAGACAAAAGAATAATCTGGGTTTTTTTAGGTTGTAATTAAAGTCATAATATTAATGTTATCAGACTTTTTTTCCAGCAGCCGGGGATAGAGGTCTTTGCCCTGATGTGGTGACAGTTTATCTTTACAAAAGCTGGTCCTAACAGGCTGATATCGTCAAAAAGTCAATGAAACAAACAAAGTCACCGACTTCCGAAAGTAAAGTTTATTTAGACTTTTTAATGTCTTTTTGGAAGTCGGTTTTTTTTCGCAGAAAGTTTTTTATTTTACCCTTTTTAGCTGTGGTACACACACAAATTCTTCTCAAAATTGTCACTAGCAATTTTTACATGACCTAAGAAGAAAAAAAATAAACAAATTACTGAACCGATTTTGATGATATTTCTATGGGACCAATCGGGAAGTAAATTCTTTCACAAGAAAAATATTTTTTCAAATCGGTTCATAAATGACGATGCTATGAGGTAACAAACACAAAAAAAAATAAAGCCGAATTGAGAACCTCCTCCTTTTTGAAGAAAGTCGGTTAATGATAATAATAGGATGACAAAGAGCATTGATCACCAAGATGCTTTCAGTCTGTTTGTATGTTTATTTTAGGGATCCCTAAGACGAATTATCTCTGATCAATTATTTCTATCTTTTGAGAGAGGGAGTGGAGTATTCAGCTGTATCGGCTTAAAGTGGAAGCTGACCCCAACATATTTGGGAAAAGGCTTGGCAGATGATGATGATTATGAGAGAGATGGAGTGGCCTCCACCACACGGGCCCAGTGTGGGCTGGTGGACGTCTCATGTCTTCGAACTTTTGGTTCTTTATAACAAGTTTCTTCGACATCTCATACAAGAGTAGTAATCACTAAAAATACCACCACCTGTACTTACAAGTAGTTATAAGTACATTCCACATCACCAGTAACAACATGACATCACCCACTTGGTACACTTGTACAATCAAAGTACAGTCGGCTACCGTGCTATCTGTGGTATTGATATTTACGGTACTTATTGCCAAATAACCGATTAGTCGAAAGGTGTTTAAAGGTTGATTAAGTGAGTTTGATAGAGATTGGTGGTTGTAAACTTTATTATACATTATTTGGCAATTGTAAAGTTGATTAAATTGTTACGACTGTTTTGTTATTAACTTGTTTATAGTTGTCGTAAAATCGTAGCAGAATAACAAATTATAAAGATTATGTGGCGACATTAAACTTTGGCCGTTGGTCTCTGGTGTCATTTGTAGATCCTTGACAGTCGGTCGCCACGGTTTGACAATCAGTCTTAATTCTTCTTTATCGTGTGGTTAGTGCCTAACCTGGTGTCAGAGTTTTTGTGCTGCCCATGGGCCTGACTTAGCTTTAATGCCGTCGAGAAATTTCTCTTAGGCATTCTGGTTTCCTCACGATGTTTTCCTTCACCGAAGCAGGTGAAAATCATACAATACGCACATGAATCCGAAAAATCAGAGGTGCGAGTCTTGGGTTGGAACTCGAGACCATTCCTCCACCCAGTCTTACTAAGGGGTATCGTATTATCCAGTTACTGGGTTATAGAGGTGGGATTGGCAGTCGCTCCATTTAAAATCCAGGTATGGAAGCTGACCCCAGCATAGATGGGAAAAGGCTAGGCTGATATTAATGTAGCTACATTGGCTTAGTTTGTGAAATCATGACATAGAACATAAATCCGTAGAACACGACAGATCTCAAGAGAAATGTGTGAATTACGAATGTAAAGAGACTCAAACAAACTATTGGCAACATCAGTTAATATGTTGCCGAAAGAACCGTGAGTTCAAAATACGAGTAACTCTCAATGTGACGTGTCACTCTTATACAGCGTGTAACAGAAAGGGTATAATCATATGGAATACTGTGGTAGGGACCATCAAACTGAACAACTTTCTCTATGGGACCACCATCGAAATCGTAAAAAAATAATCAACTGTCCTATACAAAATTTCAATACCTACTCAACCCAAATGTATGGAACAGCTGATTATTTTTTTACGATTTCCATGGTGGTCCCATAGAGAAAGTTGTTCAGTTTGATGGTCCCTACCATAGTATTCCATATGATTATACCCTTTCTGTTACACGCTGTATAACATAACTTCACGCCTGTAATCCATGAAAGGTTAGGCAGAGTTGTACCTAAGAAGGTATTCACATTTCGCAAGTTATGTTGAAATCCCATGTAATAGGTGGCGAACATAATGCCATCAACCGGGCACAAATCCAGACTCCGTGGCCGCCGCAATAACGCTTTACCCAAACTAAAGAGGAAAAAGGAAATGGCACCAAAAAAAAAAAAAAAAAAAATTGGCCAAGTGATAAAATATTATCGAATCATAATCATGTTTATTTATTTGAGACATGACCAAAACGAGGTTAAAACAATAAAAATGTTAATAATAATCGCTTTTTTATTACAAATCGGAAGATCGTATCGCAGGAAACACTACTAACATGATGATTGCGTAACTCATAAATTTATAATACAGTCACAAGCATTAATATGTATTATAATACGCGTTTCCTCCATCCGCGTGATATTATTATAAAAATGTTACTTAAATCGGATTTTCTTAAAATTCAATGGGTTTTAATTTTTTTGCACGGCACCCTGTTCCATTTTCTAAAATAAAAGGAGCCTAAGTTACTCCTTGTAACATCAGCTATCTGCCAGTAAGTCGCATCAAAATCGGTCCACCCGTTGCAGAGATTAGCCGGAACAGAAAGATAGAAATAAAATAAAAAATGATATAATAATTACCCTATCATTCAATATGCAGTGGCGTGCAGTGCTCCCGAAGGCGAGCAGGCCAAGCAAAAAAAAAAAACTCGCAACATCACAGCGTCGCTCTACTTAGGATGACCCTCAAATGAGAGACAACGCCATCTAGCTTAAATATAAGGAATTTCAATGGTATTCTGTCAATACAAGAACGAAGGATGTCGCTTCGTTACAAAAAAACCTAAAAAGTAAAACAGAGGGCGCTGTAAACAAAAAAAAATAGTTTAGTTTTCGTTCCGTACCCAATTTTGAGCGTCTGACCGGAATATTTGAAAAAAAAACATTGAAAATAAGCCTGTAAAAACCAAAGTTATAAATACAAGAACTCACCACATTAATCAAGGTTCAAATCACGATTTTCTGACAATGCAAACAGAAGAAAGATTCATTTGAAATACCGAGTACGAGATGAATTTTGGGTTAATTCTCGTAATTCGGGTATCTACACATTTTCCTTTAGACACAACTTGAATCTTAACATCAAACAATCGTGAATACTTATTGTTTTTAACTTCTGACAAACACATTATCAGCGCAAACTTCACAACAGAACACCATTTTTAAGTAAATAAACAAATACAACAAATAATATTTACACTACTGTACGTTTCAAAACGAATTACAACCGTCAGATATTATAATAATCAAAACATTCAAGATCACGAAATAAATTTTGCTTGTCACATGAAACAAATATGGCTTCTAAGAAAAATACAATTGTTATTTTGTCAATGAAAAAAACACTACCAAATATAATTGCATCACCGCATACCGTTTTAGCCGGATAATACTTTGTGGGGCAGCCAATCAGTGGCCAGCTAGCCAGCTACACTCGCAGGAGTTTACGCCCCTATTTACTATGTGTGCCGTTCGTATTTCCGTGTATATACACGAAAATACTTATCAGTGTGCTTAAATTTATCAATGGAAATTAGGCCGGCTGGGGCCTTGCCTAGACGGCCGGGAGCGAGCCAGTTACGTCATACGGCCGCGACAAGTTGCTTTAAGTATTATAACAGGCGTTTTATTTTTTTATTTTTGATTAATATAGTTATAATAAATGCATTTGTTGCGTTGTTGGTAGGAATGGTAGGGTAGGCTAGGCCTAATTGCCTCTATGGACGGCACGCCCCTGTCAATATGCATTCAAAAAAAAGCTGTTTTTTTTTTAAATTACGAACAAAACTTCAATTTTATTTATTTTATAACTCTGATTATATCTCAAAGAGTCAATAATCTGCGAGAAAATCACTGTTTAATTCTGCTAAGTGAATACGTACATATAGGTGCTCGTGACTGTACAAGTGTACATGTTGACACAGTAATATCGATTTGTATCAAAATCAGGTATCGATTAAGTAAGATGGCAGCAGTCTAGCAATACGTTTAATTTCCCTTGAGTTTGGAATGTAGAACGAGTAAATACTAACGTACTCCCGAGTTCACTGACGGTCGACCACTTTCAACCTTATTACTTAGGACATAAGAGTGAAAAGAGACCGACCCTTAGTGAACTCGGTGGTACCTAGAAGCCGTATGTTCTTGGAGATTGGATTTTTTGTCATTTTGGTGTTACAACATTAGAGTTACTGTTCATTACTTGGTACTTGCATATCTTCAGACACAGTCGGTACTATGTGAAATAAAAGTATTTGGTGACCTTTCCCCAGCCATCAAAAGAAGTAGACCTTTGGACGGGGTGAGCATTTGTTCGCCCATTCATCATTCTCTTACCATTTTGTCGGGCTCAAAACCGTCATTAATATTGAACTAGCTATTGTTCGCGGTCTCGCTCCAGTTTTGTACGGAAATTAACCCACGGGAACGTTTTAAATCTAGCCTATAACAATCAGGGATAATGTAGCTTCCTGTTAGTGAATGAATTTTCGGAATCGAATTAGAAGTTCCGAAGATTATACAAAGTTACAAACAAATTTTAGTTTCATTATAATATATATTAGTAATTAGTATGCAGTGTGTGCGTGTGTGTAGTGTGAGAGCAGCGGTGGCCCAGTGGTAGCTGCCCAGACTTACGCACAGTAAGTCGTGGGTTCGAACCTAGGCAGGCGCATTACTTTGTGTAATATTACATCACCACTGCTCTCAAAACGGTGAAGGAAAACATCGTGAGGAAACCGGCATGTCCTAGAACCAAAAATTCGATGACATGTGACATCTACCAACCCGCACTGGGCCCGCGTGGTGAATTACGCCCATTCCCTCTCATATAGAGGAGGCCGAGTGTCCCAGGAGTGGGAACATAAAAGGCTGATTATGCTATGCAGTGTGTAAACGGACCCGTCAATCAAGCATTATGATCAGACTAAGTAACTTTACGCAAAATTGGGAAACGACTTTTTTTTTGGGGTGACAAATCACGTTTTGCGGTAGGACTTAATGTAACGCACTCAAAACATTGTGCTGATGGATGGATTGAATAGTACGGGGGTCGTGGAGGTGTTTAAAAAATCTTACATTAAAAACAGGTCTTTAAAAAAAAAGTGTGACAAAGTTGGAACTTTGACCCCCAATATCTCCGTAACTAGAAGGTTCCTAGGTACGGTCTAGAACAAAAAAAAATATCGCAATAACGGGGAGAACAAGTGCCTTTCGGCTTCGTTGAGGGTCTCGTTATACCCTGTCTTGTCAGATGAAGTGGAACATAAGCTAATAAGTACGCAAGCAAGTGTTATCAGATTCTGAACAACGTCAATAATAAAAGACGGTACTTGAAAATCGCGTGCTTTCCAAAAAATAATACGCAGAACTCGGCAAAAAAAAAACCAACTACAAGCAACGAACAGCTAATCCAACGCCAGGCTACAGATCATTAATATTGCAAAAGAGGGTAGTTACCTCGGAACGGTAACCTCTTGCCCCCAGCGCGGTCGGCATACGAATTAATGTTTTATAAGCCCATTAAAATTCCTATCGACTTCGTGTGTTTAGGGAAAACTATCATGCGCAAACGGTTTGGATTAGATTCATGGTCTTTTTGTGGGAGAAACCATATTATTTATATATTTAAGACTGGCTGTAGCCTGCGCCCTTCGTCCGCGTGAAATTATTCTGAAACATAACTTCTCTATTTGAATAGGATTTTGTTAACAATTTCATGGGTTTTCATTTTTATGCACTGAACCCTAATCCTTTCTAAAACAAAAAGTAGCCTAAAATCGGTCCAGCCGTTTCGGAGATTACAATGTACCCACGGCTGGGACACCGGCATCCACTGTATTAGAAGGAATGGGCCATAATCCACCACGCTGCCCCAATGCGGGTTGGTAGATGTCACATGACTTCGGTTTTTATTCTAAGACTGGTTTCCTTACAATGTTTTCCTTCACGCTTTTAATTACGGTAAGTAACTCGCCACCCACGACTTATAATTCGTATGTCGGGACCGTTACCAGTTACCATTGCTCCAGACTGTGAGAAAAGTGAAAGGTTATTATAAGAAACTAGCTGTTGCCCGCGGTTTCGCTCGCGTTTTGGTCTGTTTTGTCCCACGGACACGTTGTAAATATAGCCTATGGCACTCGGGGATAATGTAGCTTCCTATTAGTGAAAGAATTTTCAAAATTGGTTCAGTAGATACAGAGATTACCCCCTACAACCTCACAAACTTTATTTCTTTATGTTTACCTCTCAAGATGACCACTGATAAAAAATATACCTCGAAACCCAATAAATCGGGGTCATACGGGCGGGTGGATAATGATAGCGGTCGTCAGCAATTTTTTCAAACCAGCGAATATAAATGCCACCCAAAATCAGGGTCCAAAATGCGTCAAAGGTTGTAAAGGACCGGCAAGATAATTAAAAATGCAAATTCTGTCCCTCAAAACCCTGCATTGCTTGCACAAGCTGTGTAATGGTGCAAAGTCAGCATATATTATGGGTCAAAGAACGTTACGAGAAAATTCGATGATATGGGTATTTTTTGGTGCAATTATTTTAAATAGCACATTACGACTGGTATTCCCCGAAGGGTTAGGCAGAGGTGTACCTAATAATAGTACACCCACATTTCGCCAGTTTTTGTTTAAGTCCCGTGCGAACAGGGCACAAATCCAGACTCCATGGGTGCTGCTGATGAAAAAACCTAAGTAACACTTTGCCCGACCTAGAAATCGGACCCAGGGCCTTACGCTCAGCAGTCGCGCTAGTCACTACTAGACCAGCGAGCTATTAATGTCTCAAATACCTTATTCATTTTTTGCTAAAGCGAAGATTGAGTAGCGGAGCTTCTCACGATATTTTAGGAAATCGTGACTTGCGCCTTCCTGTGTTTTTCTCTGGCCTTTCAAAGTACAGTCTTAAATTCTATCTTGACCTGAAATTGGGTCTTAGCGATCCTAACAGACAAAAGAAAGAAAATTGATTATTTAAGGTGGAGGCGCCAGGATAGGGTTATGTATGATGGTACTGTTTAAAAAAAATCTACACAATGTATTTTGTTCCGAAATAAATGACTAGCAAATTGCAAAAAAACGTAAAGCGCAGGACACATAGAAAAGACGTAAGACGAGGTCGGGGCGCGGACGGGGCGCAGACGAGACGCCGGCGCCGTCGCGACTTTTTAAAACATATGGCAAAGACGAGGCACGGACGCCGGGCGCCACGAGAACGACAAGTGACGCGCGATTCCCGGCACCCGCGGCCCTCCCCGCCCGCCCCTGGTCCGCTCGCGCCCGTGCCCCGTCCTTTCTATCTTTTTTACACAAGGTGCAGACGGGCAAGCGTCCTGTCCAGCCCTGTCCGCACCCTGCCTTTTCAGTGTGTTTTGCGTCACGACGCTTCTATACATTTTGTATGAAAAAAACGCGGAAGAGACATATGTCTGCGCCCGTCTACATCTTACGTCTTTTCTGTGTGTCGTGCGCCTATAGTTGTAAATAAACCGTTTTAACCAAAATCAGTGGTTTAAAACCCATTTTAAATTTGTTTAAAACGGTTTAAAACCACGACCACGTGGGCCGTACATTGATTACGAATTACTTAAAAAAAATAGTTTAAAAGGCTAATTGAAATCATTTACCATTTTTATTAATATATATGTGAAGTCATATATCATATTTATACTACTATTTAGGATTAGACACTGAAAACAATCATGTTTTGGGTATTTATTAAAATAAAACGGCAATGCCGCATTTTTATTTTTAGTTGGCTACCAAAATCGCAACGAAGGTATGGGGAGAGATGGGGCAGGTAGGGATCGATTTTATGTTTGTCTGTCATGTTAATGAAGGTTATTTTAAAACATTTTTATTTTATTTTCCTTTTATATATTCTAAATCAGGAAGGAGGTGTGGTCTAGATAACTTCGTGTAAAGCCTCAGTGCATTCCAAAAAAAACATTCTAAACCATATTAAACCGCTAAGTGTGGTTTTAAATCGTTTTAAACCAAAAAGACCGTTTAAAACCAAATGGTTTAAAACGTTTAAAATTCGTTTTGCATCGCTACGTGCGCCTAAGAATATTTGAATTTCGGAGGCTACCCTGGACTTGTTGCTGTGGAGTTTGATGCGCTACTTCTTCTACTTAAACAATAGGATGTGGTAAAGGTTGGTTGTTTTGAGTCTTTTGTTACCTTCAAATAGTACTGATTCGCTTGTGAAAGTACCTGATATTGAAAAGGGGAGGGATGCCGTTGCTCTGAAGTGTTATAGTTAGCCATAAGATAATTGGAATTGGACCCTATTGCCGATAGCAGTGGGCTAGAGTAGACTAACCATGGAGTTTCTTGCCGGTTCTTCTCCATAGGAAACGACCAACAATACAACGTCGACAAAAAGGTGCACGGTTCGGCCGTGCACCTTTTTGTTGACGTTTTATAAGTGCCCAACTAGGCCTATGTGAAATAAACATATTTTGATTTTGATTGATTGATTTTGCTCAGGTCGACCTTTAGGTTAAGCTGTGCTTGCCTAAGGTTCGTTCTTGGATGGGTGACCGCTAATTACAAACCGAGTTTCCTCCGTGCCTCGTAAAACAAGCCGTTGGTTCCGGCTGCCATTTGTCACCTTTGACAGTCGTTACAAGTAGTCAGTAGATCGAAAGTCTGACAAAAAGTCTTACCATGGGGTTTCGTATTACCCAGTACTAATTGGGATGTGGAGGTCAGATGAGCAGTCGCTCCATGTAAAATACTGGCATTCAGCTGCATCTGGTTAGACTGGAAGCCGACCCCAGCATAGTTGGGAAAAGGCTAGGCAGATGATGATGTTATTTTTCAAGGAATGTAGTACATGTGTACTGTATAGCAATAAATAACGGAAATATAAAGTTCCTAACCCTGAATTAGGTCCTCTAGCCTTCCAAATGGAGCTACTAAACGTACCTTTTCAGTAGAAACCAGACCTCTACAACGGACAGCGTGTCGCCATTCGAGACTAAGAGACAAAAGCTTTACTACAATACCAGAGCACACGGTCTGATTCACGTTAACCTGATGAGACAATGTTTTTGCTAAGTATATGGAAGGCACTTACTGTGTAACTACATTTTACTGTTCGTTTCTAGAGTTCCGTACTTCAAAGAATTGCAGTATAGGTACAGGGAGGGAGGGATACCGAAGCACAAATGAATGATCAATGATGTTTATTTTGCAAATAGGTTTTTATTTTCAAACACTTTTACACGTCTCTTTTTTTAAAACAAGATGGGGCCGGTGTTTCGTACCTGACTACTCTGAGAAGAAACAGCCGAAACAAACTCACGAGGTCATAGTCTCTAAAGTCCAGACATCTTGGTTAACTCACTGAGGACTATGCAGATTAGTGTCTGAGATGGTCTCTTGAAGAAAGAACCACACATATTTGAGTGGACCCGTCCAGTCAGTGCAAGCATTTGTTAGTTATCGTGTAGCTCGACTTATAACTCAAGCGACTATCATGTATTCTTTCTTCTTTAACGTGTGGTTAGTGCCTAACAGTGGCGAAGTTTCCACACAACTCGATTCCTACCGGCTTCCCTTTGAAAAATGGCACAGTCAGTATTCTATAGACAAATAATTTACTCACATTAAAGATATGTACTCCGGCTTACCTCTTACAAAAATTGACCCTTCGCTTCTGGTGCCTAACCTGGTGTCAGGGGTTTTTAGCCCGCCCATGGGCCTCTGACTTGGCTTGACATGCTAGTTTCCTCACGATGTTTTCCTTCACCGAAGCAAGTGATAATAATTATACAATACGCACATGAATCTGAAAAAAACAGAGGTGCGTGTCTTGGGATCGAAGTTGAGACCTATGATTTGGCATTGGCAGTACAACAGTCACACCACTAGACAGACAATCACTGCTGCTACCACGTATTCAGTACATTATTCTAAAACCCAACACAGAATTTTTACATACGGTTTTTTTTTTAACAGATTATTCCTAAACTACAAAATCTACACGGTCAAAATGTATCTAACAACATATTGTCATGTTTTCTTGTACCTACTGAATACGTGGTAACAGTTTGTGTGTCAACTTACTACAGTTATTATTAATTCCGCATTTTCCGCAGCTGAAATATTCAGTCATTATACAATCACCAATTTCAGTAAAATTCAAGAGTGAAAAGGAACGGTTTGTCTAATGTCACCAGGGGGCCTAAAATGGCTGATTTATCAGAATCATAATACGAATCACGTTAAAAATTTAAAATTCTTAAAATGGACTTTGTGGTCATGTCGATGTCGGTTCCATCCTGTATTTGGAATCGTGTGCGAAGACCCAGGTTATTCAGACGATTTTTCAAAGAGATAGGTACTTATGGATACACTCATGGCTTTATCAGCCTATAATATTCCCACTGCTTGAACACAGAATACCTCTCTATGAGGGGAATGGGCTGTAATCTACCACGCGGACGCAATGCGAGGGTTGGTAGTTGTCACATGGATTCACTCAGCTTTTGAGCTGAACAATTGAATAAGGAAAATTACAAAAATTGAAATTGCGAAAGACCATTGATGAGTTGAATAGGGTATTGTGCAAATAGAAAATTGTGAATGCCTTTTGAAATTAATTATATCACATTGTTATTCATAAGTGATATCATCGTTTACAAAAATAATATTGCAGTAATATCTAAAGCCCTTTTTCAAAAACCACGAAGTTCCATGTAATAAAACACTACAAATCACCTGAAAGAATGTCTAAGAAATGTGATTGCAACTGAAACTGATTGAAACTGGATTCTCGTAGTCTCATTGTGTAAGAGACTGAAAAAAATAATGCGCTTCAGGTGGAAGTGTCAAGGTAGCCCGCCAAATTCAAATTTTCTTACGTTTTTTTGCAATTTGCAGGTCAGTGTCAGGTTGTATGTTGATAAAAAATGAGTCCACGTATGTAGTTACATAATTATAATCATTAAATTCATACCAACCCTACTCTGTAACTATTTCATGAAAAAGTCATTCAATAGGGTTAAATGAACTTAGAGGGTTGTATTGATGATTTTAATGGTTCTGTAACCACATACGTGTTACTAGCGCGACTCATTTTTCATCAACATACAACCTGACACTGACCTGCAAATTGCAATAAACGTAAGAAAATTTGAATTTCGCGGGCTACCCTTGCGCTTCCACCTTAACATCATAAAGCGAGTAAATAACGTTTTTATCTGGGGCCTTTCACGTACGAGGTCATAAACAAGAAATGAGTATTTCTTATAAGTCAAGTTGTAGGCGTAGGGCCAACCGCATGTCTGCTGTCACTAATTAGTTAAAGCTATTAAAATGCTTGACCATATCACGTCATCCACCACTTTACTAGATAAGGATACCCAAAGGAAGATAATTATGGTTGATGACGTCACGAAGTCTCATGTGGTTTGGAAAGGCCCTTCGCCTTTCGAACCGTCAGACGATTCAGCTGTCCAATTTTCAGAAGTATACTGTTTTCTGACTTGGCAGAATGTGTAACTGAATTCAATGGGTTTTCTGAGAGTATCATAAAATTAAAATGACGTAATTTGTTCATAATCGAGGCTTCGACTATAATTATTAAAAATATTATCTTCTTATATATATATAAAATTCTCGTGTCACAATGTTAGTTACCATACTCCTCCGAAACGGCTTGACCGATTTTTATGAAATTTTATATGCATATTCAATAGGTATGAGAATCGGCTACTATCTATTTTTCATACCCCTGGGATAATTTTCGACCAAAACGTGAGCGAAGCCGCGGGCAACAGCTAGTTATTTAAATGATTGATCACTAATGTAACGTAGTAACATTTGTACGCCCATGTATAATATCATGACCAACTCAAGACCATGTATAATATACCGACCATGTTCTGACAAATAAATGATTTGATTTGATTAATCATGAATTCATACAATACTTTATGTCAACGTCTCAAGATCAAGGAAAGAAGATCAGAGTCAGACATTATCAGCTGATTCCATTGACTGAACTCTCCACTAGGAAGGTGTCCTACAGAACCAATCCGCAGTGACGAAGGGTCCCTACATCTCGATTCCTACCGGCGGCTTCTCTTCTGAACAACCACTCTACTTGAACCTGCTAATCTTAAGTATACGCAAAATACACTCCCTGGACGTGGAATTGCGGACACCAGCTTGATATACAAATAATATAGCCTCGTTGCTTAGTGTGGCACCTAGATGGCGCTGTGTGTAATGTCAAGCGATATTTATTTATTTATTTAATATAAGTACACGCATACCGAGTTTAAAGGTACCAATGTGCGTGATATCCGTAAGGCAAAGTTGCAGGAAAGTCATTAACAGAAATCAAGGCAATAAATATAAACATTAACAATTAAACGATTCTGGGAAAACCGCCAGCTTATTTTGGTTTTCATTACCGTGTAGAACGGTATTTTACTTAAAAAGCAACACCTTTATACCTATTCCCATACATACAAAGTTCAAAACTGTTGTATAGAATTTATGGTCAGACGTTCTTTTTGATCAGTGGGTTGATTCTCACACGATTTAATTACGAACTACTAACCTAAAACCGAGGTACGCCATTCTTAAAAATGCAGAATTTCGGCCTGTTTTCACAAATGGCACTTAAATTAATGCCTAAATTTGATTACACTGTTGGAAATTCAACTATCTGCGCTGAGCCGAGCGGTGAAAATCCCAGAGCACAAAGCGCTTTTATTTAGGTACCGCTTATTTTAGTGAGGACAGACGGTAATGTTATGTTCGCTGATGAAGATAATCGTAATTATATAGTGGTGAGCACTAACGTGAATATTATTTTGAGGTACCGTTTTGGAAAGTAAACAGTCTTGTGGCAGCCCAATAAAGAGGTTTTTACAAAGTAGATGTTGTTAAGATTGTGCAGTGGAACCAAACAGAAAAGCATGGAGTCTACGGCAGTAGCAGGGTAAGGTGCAAGTGATGATGGCGGAACACGCACGGCGTCAGCTCCCGTGCACAAATGCTTGTTCCGAGATTTGGAATCGGAAATCCTACGTCTATCTTTTTTGGCATATCTAAATTGAACGAGACTGTGGGGCAGGTCAATGAGAACAGGTAGAGATTTTCAGAGTCCTCGGGAATGGATGCGGAGGACAAATCGGACGCTTTGGTGAATCTCTGAAGAGGTTCTCTTCCTGACCTGTCGCCTAGCGGACTGCGATAGACTTATTTGACTGCTTGTCAGGATGTCATGGAAAAGATTAAAAAAGACAAATGCTTACGACGAAACAGAAGGATTCCTGATTTGATATTTCTGCAGTTCCTCTCACGGGACGACGGCGTGAGGCTGAAGTAAGGATTGTGTGGGATCTACCAACCTACACTGCGGCTGCGTGGTGGATTACAAACCACGCTCTCCCACAAAGAGAAAACCTGTGTCCCCGCAATGGGAAAATTTTAATTATCTACCATGTGACGTACTGATATATCTTCCTACCCCTCATCGGAAAAATACACGAGTTAATATTACGTCCTTCTACTTGATGTTTTCGGGTCAATGCGTAGCCTAGGGTGTAAATTCTTACGTCATTAATTACCTAGAACAACATTAACTGGTTCTCCACGGACTTCGCCCAAAGCCACCTGACACGCATTCATTAATTAATTAACATAATAATTATTATTCGTATGTAATTAGGTGAAATGCATTGTTTCCATTTTTTTTTTTCAAACTTTGTAAATTCTTGTTTGTTCTACGGCTACTGTGAAATGAATGTTAGAATAGAAGTTAGAAATAGCTACCTGGTTGTGCTAGATTTTTGATGTCGACTAATCGAGCGACTTCGTGAAAAGTCGCTGCTGTAGCGACGTTTATTTTCGGTGCGATCTTACCAAAAATAAACGTCGCTTTAACGCAACGTAAACGCTTGACGAACTCCTACACTATTTGATAGATACTTTTTGGTGGGTTTTCAATTTATTATTAAAAATACGGATCGCCGGATGAGCGAAATTATTTTAATAATTAAAAGCACAGCCGTATTTCATTTTGAATGTGACTGTACTCTGTGACAGCCATGTCAAGGCGAAATAAAAGACAATACATCAAAACCAAGAAAAATAACGAGTCGACGTATGGGGAGTCGACGTAGCGAGAATGATTCATACAATACTACCGAATTTACGCACATTAAAATCCAGAAATTTTATATAGGGTGATACAATGGACGGTTTTATCGCTACCTGTGTGAACTTGGCACCCGACTTTGGAAAAAAAAGTTTTTTTTTTATGGTTTTCCGAAAGATTTCGATTAGTAGTGGATAGTAGTGAAGCTATTTTCGTTAGTAGTAACGACAAAAAAAATTAAAAAATTTCATCCCCCGAAATTCGAAAAATCGGTTTTTTCCGGCTGCTTCGCATAGATAAACGTTAGTAGTGGATTGTAGTGCAATTTTATTCGTTAGTAGTACAATAGAAAAAATATTTAAAAAGAAAATAGTTTTGAAGTAGGATAAAGTTGTTTTTTAGTAGTGAAGCTATTTTCGTTAGTAGATATGCCAAAAAAATTTAAAAAAAATTGTAAAATAATCTTTCACACAGGTTTTATCGCTAAAGGTGTTCTTTTGAAGACAACCTCTTTGGATATATTAAGAGTGCGAGGATTCTAATGGAAGAAGGAGAGGCATGAATGGTAATACCAATAGAACAAATATTATCAGTATCGCCACTACAAAATAAAATAATCTGCTACTACTTTTCTCAAGTTCTAAGATATAATGACTCACTGTATTTTTTAATAATTTTGATAAACATTATGTACTCAGAATTGAAGTGAATGACTTAATTAATTGTGATAATATTATCATAGTTAAAGATAATATTTCCTGTTAGATAGGAATGCCAAGTGGGTGTGCATCTTGTAGATGTACGAGAAAACACACACATGTAGATAAATTTGTAGAATGTTATCATTCAACAAATTCCTCTTGTAGGGATTACCAAAAAATGAGACAGTACCTATTCATAACAGGTAGGTCGTCTCAATAACTTATAATCTTATCTCTATGTTTAGATTTATGTGTGGCACATCCAAGCAGTCAGCTTTTGAATATTTCCACCATGGCTGGTGAAAGTGCCAGGGTAGCCCGCGAAATTCAAATTTTCTAATGATTTTTGCAATTTGCAGGGGTTTCGTTTTCTGGTTGACACGAATGACTATTTTATGAAAAAGTCATTCAATGGGATTATTTGAACATGGAGGGTTGTATTGATGATTTTAAGTCAGTAAAGCCATATTTGTTATGGCAGCGAATCATATTTTATTTTAAAAACATACAACCGGACACTGACCTGCAAATTGCAAAAAACGTAAGGAAATTTGAATTTCGCGGGTTGCCGTCCTCCTTTAATCAATAAAGGGACACAATCTTGCTTCATAACAAGCAATGTTGGACAACAACAGTTTGAACAAAAAGGAATTTCCAATGACATTAAATATAATTACATATTGTTACAAATCCATGGCAGAATCAAGAGTGATGATTTTGCCAATGTACCCAATGCTACCTAAAAGTAATTATTGTTATTGTTGAACACTTATTTTGTTGCAAAAATTATCCTCATTTCCTTATAGTATAAACACAACTGTGTGTCAGTCAATGTTTGTGAGTTAACAGGCAATATTTATTTATAGACGGTTTCCTTTTTATGGGGTGGGAAAAACATGCATTAAAATGGTTTTGCAAGAAGAAAAAACATTTAATTGTTTACGGAAGTCAGGAGTTCAGGAATGTCAGAAGGCTTTCAACTGTAAAAGGTTTAATACGCTAAAATTAAATTCAGGATAGTGTTTGATTATTTTGATCAAGTTCCCGTTGTACGATGTGTAATTGATAATTTAACCCTAGAATTCTAGACTTGCAGATGTTTTTTTTATTTTTGTCAGCCATTTGTGACCCACTGCAGGGCAAAGGCCTCTCTTCCCTCTTTGCACTTATCCCTATCCAGTGCTGTCACATACAATAAATTTGTTAATTAAAGAGTTTTAAAATTAGAACTAAAAAATCATCCAGTCCCAGATTATAACGGAACAGACCAAATTTATAACGTGGACAAGGCAAAAGGAGTATATGCATCACAGCAGATCCCATTCTGTAATTTCTACCTAGCCCCATGGGAACAACCTGGGCCAGGCCATATCCTGTGGTATGTTGAATAGCAAACGGTAAAATAGCACTCAAACAACTTACCCATTTGTAAAACAAAATTTCATATTAAAATATACTACAACATCCTCATACAAAATCATCTTTAAGTGGCGTTTAAAGAATTATTTATATTGGATTTTTCAAGAACACTTGTGTGGAATATATAATTTACCCAAACATGGGTAACTAGAACAGTATCTGCATAATTATTTATTTTTGTATTAAACCAACCAGCTGTAATTTTTTTACCACCCTTTTTTTTCACACTTGAAATCCTCATATAACTCCTCCCGCTCTGGGCTGAGCATGAGGGAGTGTCAGACTTTTACTGACTAAAACCCATCCATATTCCTTCATTTGCCCTTTGTGTTCCAGGGCCGCAGTATCTCTTTCGAACAGTCCCGCAACCCTGGCAGGCATCGGTTCTTTCGGACCCCTTCCTGTTTGCTGACATCTCTTTGAGGCGCGCATGGAACACGAACACGCCGTCGACACGGCCTGTCGTCATAAGACGGACGGACGGCGAGCTAGCCCATAGCTCGCCTTCCACAGGCTGTTTTACCACCCTTAAGTTGAAATTATATGTCATAAAAAAGATCGGAATAGATAAAGTTCATGTTAAAAAAACCTTACAGTATTTTATAATTAAATTATTGTGTTTTTGTGAGTTGAAATATGTAATGAACAAATATTATAGCTGTAATCTCAAAACTCAAAAGTAGTTTTGTTAGTCAAGAAAATAACAGCTTTATGCTAGCATGAGATTAGACATCAAATTTAGTTTTTGTTAAGTGGGTATTTCATTTTTATAGTCAATTAATGCTCCAATTTTGCTTGACTGAACAGTTAAACAATAGGGTATATGCAAGAAATACATTTTTTTTTTTTCTTAAAAATGCCTTGTATTGGTCGATAAAAACATTGTGGTAGACTTGTTTAATTCTCTAATACAACACTTATTTTACAATTTAATATTTTATATAGCGTGATTTTGGTGAAACAATTGCAAACACAAAACGCATCGATTCCGGTAGTGATGTCAAATGCTATGTGTCAAAGAAGCACTTATAGTTGAAAAGTACTTAAAGTTTCACTAAGATTTTACTATAATATTGTTATTTCAATTTTTGCTTTCATAAAGCACTTACAATATAGTAAAACTAATCTATAAAGGCCAAAAAATTAGATTTAAACAAGGCAGACAGAGGGAAGTGACACCAAATGCTATGACTTGAATGGCCGTGACAGTCATGGACGTTTGAACTGTTGTAGAAAATTGTAGGATTTTTTTTTTTTTTTTTGCGACAAGCAGTATTTGAAATTAACTTTTAATTATTTTCATGGGTTGATAGTACTGCATTTTATTGAATTAAGTAAAAAAAAAATTACATGCATATTCCCTATTATGTTGATAAGCTGATGTTTATCTTTATTTATTAATTTAGCAAGTAGGTACATCAGCACTATGTTGCACTAGTTAAAAATTGGGACTCATCTTGTGAATTAAATGTGTAATAAAAATTCTTCAAGGTTGTATGCAGTTATTGTAATCATTGATGTCAAGTTATAGATAAGAAGTATGTTCAATCTATGGGTGACATTTACAGGGTTTTAAAAAAAATGTTTTGTGAATATAAGTATAAGCATTTGCCATAGTCATAAAAAGTTGCAAATTGTATAATGTTATCGAAATGATCATCTAGGTCATGTAATGCAATTAAACGTTTCGCAATCACAACACGATCGCGGGGTAGGCGTCAATGATAATAACTTGTATTTCTACTTTGCCACACAAAAACGCCCCGCCAATGAACACCAGCCGCTCATTCACGCCCTCGCAATTAAATTGACAGCAGATAAACCTTGAAAACACTACGAAACCGCGCTCCAATCACCCAGTTCACACATATTGCCAACCATAATATTGATAATTTCACCGACCTTCAGCGCTCTGGTTCAACGACAATGGCGCTCCAGCCGACGTAAGATCCTTCTTCTGTCCGACCTTAGGCGGATCAGAGTCTGAATCGTCGAACACTAGTGTCCGCACAGACTGGGAACACCGACGATCCATCGTGAACTCTCACTGCACAACACAGAAATGCACTAATAATACCCCCATTTAACACCCCGTATACAATTGAACGATTCCACGGCCTATTTACATGACACCGTTAACGTGAAGCGCGCGTATACATTGATTAAAATCAATTTATTCATAAACGATTCGCGATTGTAAATGCAAATATTTTTTATGCCATGATAAATAACGCGAACACACGACTTCGCACAGATCGAAAAATGACACTTGTGAAGTGAAGGGCTCACCAGTATTGCCATAAAACAGAGAAATAGTCCCCAAAAGTGTTGTCAACCGTATTATTTCATTCCAAAACCTGGAAATATTAAACTATGCACGCAAAACAAAGTGATACCAAATGGGGCCGTTTCAAGCGATAAGAACGTCTGGTTTCTGAATTTAAAAAAACCTTTTTAAATCAATATTTTATAAAATCTACTCTTTACTCGTGTTTTTTTTTTTTCGGATATGAAGTCATCAAATGATTCCTCCCGCTCTGGACGGAGCAGGAGGGAGTGTCAGACTTTTACTGACTAAAACCAATCCATGTTCCTTCATCGCCCTTTGTGTTCCGGGGCCACAGTATCTCTTTCGAACAGTCCCGCAGCCCCGGCAGGCATCGACCTCTTCTTTTTGCTGACATCTCTTTGGGGTGCGCGTGGAACACGAACGCGCCGTCGACACGGCCTGTCGTCATAAGACGGACGGACGGCGAGCTAGCCCATAGCTCACCGTCCACCGGCCCACGCCTACGGTGGCTGAGGGCCACCGCGTGGCCCCCGACGCCCGGTATACCCTTTCTTAGATACTTTTATTGTTTACTGTTGACTTATTAACCTTTGAGGAGTGCCCTCATGAGACGACGATCCTGGCTGTAGTATCTGCAGGACTATTGCGTATCTCTGTTGACAGTTCATAGTGATCATCACTTTGCGAGTTTTGATATACAATGACAGTTATCCATGGGTAGCGTCAGTTGAAACCAACAAGAACGGTCCTTGTATATCAAAACTCACCAAGTGATGATCACTATGAACTGTCAACAGAGATATGCAATAGCCCTGCAGGTCATGACAGAAATCATATTCATAAATCAAAATTGATCGCATTGGTATACAAAGTTTTGTGTACTTGTTACCGTTAAGGAGTTTCCTCAACGGATTTGCCAAGATTCACAGAGCCAGAATTAATAGTGTTTGCGTGATGACACAGAACGCATAAAGTCAAGACACGCTATCACGGACAGATTTTTATATATCTGTTTTTATAGCTGTTATCAATTCAGAAGCAGGCCTGAGAGCAATACAACACTATTACTTTCTCCTTTGTAATATCCTATTACCACTCTAGTGGTACTTTAGCCAAAACATAGTACTTAACTACATCTTACATACATCAAACTAAGTAACTAAAAAACATGAACTAATTAATTATATTTCAATAATACTTACTTGGACCCATAATTACATACACTTGAAAATAATATTGCAGTTGTATCAAAGCTATTAAAAGAAGTACGTAATATACATAAAAAATAAAAAAATGAACTTCATTACTGGAGAAAATCAATTAATTCCCCATTTTATTTAAACAGCTATACATGTAACACTGATGCAATAACATTTTCTTTTACTTTTTACTACTATTACTTTCTACTACTTTAGTAGGATTTATACGCTACGTGAAAACATTGTTTTTTACTGTTTGTCCCGCCAGCGCCATCGCCATCGCCATTATGATTACCGTGGCTTCACTTGATAGTTTACCCTCCAAAACTATTAATGGTAGAAGTCATTTTGTAAAATGGCAACTCTTTAATCGCGTTCCAGTTCGCTCCACTGACTTAAAAACCTAGTTTTCCTACCTCAGATGCTCTGTGCCTACCTCAATGGTTCGCTATACACTATACACAATATTTGAGTGATGGAGACGACCGACGGCCATACTAAAAAGTCAAACTTTAATAGCCGGGTAGCTTTTCCAATCGTTCCTGTAGTTTATTTCGAGTTTGAGGAAACAAAGCTATACCTACCCTCTACTCGTCTTTATCTTAGACTGATTAAGTTAGTCTATCTATAAAGTAATTCAGCAAAAATAGAAACAATTATAAATTATCATCCTAGCGTTTTATACTTTTTACCCAGACTATATAAAATTTATTTATATGTACGGTTTTTACAGTGCAAACCTAACAATTAAATATTGTTTGCAGAAATTAAAAAGTAAAGCATTTTTTTTATTACTGGCATCATTGTAAACTAACAGGTGTAAAATCCTTCATCCTTTTATTTTCAAATTTGTGTCAGTGCCCTCTACCGGTATTTATTGAGAATTTTGGTAGTATTACTTACCATATGTAAAAAATAAATATAATGACAGTAAAATGTTACTAGGTTATCACTTTATATTAACTGATAATTAATTTTAGGTGCATTTTCAGGTGATTAATTCAAATGTTTTGGAAATAATAAAATATACTGAATTCAATGCTAAAATCTTATTTTCAGAAAACAGAAGATAATTATTTTTATTTATCTAGCATGTTACGCCATCTAGTGGTTAATAGTGTCAAAATAAACTTGTTCCGTCAAAAGAAACGGAAAAACACGAGTGTGCGTCGCCTCGGTAGATATCAGTTGAATTATTCGGCTAAAATGCCCTGGCACGGGCATACGTAGTCGTCGGTCCGCCATTACGACGCAGCCGAAGACACGTTCGTCGTATTTAGTTAAATATTTTCGTTTATAAATGAGTAATAACGCTCATGAACTAAGTAATCGACTTCTGAATGCGTTGGATAACAATTACAATGTAAGTTTCAGAGTTTTGATGATCGTAAGTCCGATAAACTAGATGAGAGATACGAAACGGTCCACGAGCCCATGACACCCGATTCGATGTTGCGATTCGGACACTCGCGAGGTTGTCTCGGAAGTGCCTTGTGCTGTGCTAAGATCACAAGATGTGTTGATAACCGTCCAAACAATAAAACGGAATATAGTGCGGATCGCGGAGCGGAAACGGACCGTGTGGATACGTGAGCGTGCGAGTTAGAGGGGCCACTGACGTCGCAAGCCCGCCGCCCCGTCCCTCCGTCCCTAGTGCCAAAAATTTTGCAATGTGAAAGTACCGAATTGTGCCACGCGCGACCTTTCCCGTTTATCTTCTTCGTTGGTGTGACTAAGCGACTGGACTGCTGCAAATATGTGTTATTTTGTACTGATTGACCTTACGTGAGTACGAACGTAGCTATAGGTGGTGTGGCGGCACCAGGTGCCCCGCGTGCCGTATGCTGCTCCTCATCACGCACTTACCTTCTTTGTAGTCTGTATTTGATGGCCTGTACTTGTTTGCTGGTTTTGCAATTAGTAATTGGTCGTGTTTTTGCAATTATTTAGCACACTCGTGTTTTTCTTCCTTGCCTCGAGTCTGTTGCTAAGGCCTGCATGGGAGCAGGTGGATGGGTTGTTGAGGCAAGTGGCCAGTGTTATGACAGTTGTTTTAGGATATTATCTTCAAAGTTGTTATCATTGTGGTGTGATTATTTGAATTCTGCTATCTCATTATTTGTGAACATTGTTTCCTTGTTTGGTCTTGATTAGGTTGCCATGCAAATAAGTGCCCAAATGGTGGGATTTGTGAGGTTAGTTTCTGTACAAACTACCTGTTAAAGCTGTTGTTTACTATTGATGAATGATGTTCAGTTAAAAGTTGTATTAAAGTCGATACAATGTGATGCAACCAACTACCTTTCTTTGATCATTATAAGCCTTCTAAGGTTACGTATTGGTTCTCATCAAGTTTTACAGGGAAGAAGCTCAGCAGCAACATTTGTAAAACCTTTTAAAAGTTTCTGAAATGAGGTTATGTAAATCTAACAGCTGATCGGTTAATATAGTAACCATCTCGCAGAAACAGATAATAACAGCTATAAAATGTATCTTGTTTTTCAGAAACATCATTTAATAACAATAACCATCATTCTCTCATCACATTTATTACATCACACATGTAATCCATGAAGGGAGAGATGATGAGATGATGCACATCCATATTTTAGCAGTTATGTTTAGTCCCATATAACAGTGATCAGTGATCCTATTGCTATCAATCTCACATTCCCATAAGTACGTTATCGGTTCCTCTTACGTATGGAGGCCAGTAGAACTATTGCCACATGTTATCCAGAATATTCCGATTGCTTATGCAAATTTTAAACATCAGCAAATTATTATATGTAGCCATAATATGGTACTAAGTACATACTGCGCTGCAAAAGTAATTCCAGATATAAGAATTGCTATCAAGTTTCTGAGAAATATGATACACTATACAAGTTGACAAATTTCAAATATAACTTAGTAGTAAATGCTGCCTGCATTTACTACTAAGTTATATTTGAAACAAGTACTTATTGTGTACTAATAAGCACCTTTTTGTGTTACAATGTTGCTTTCTTATTTTATTGTTAAAATATATTGGATATGTTCCTTTTAATTCTGTCTGTATCAAGCTGGGCCTGTATGAAAAGATCTAACTTATCTTGCCAAACTATACACTAAGTGTGGTTACGCCTTACTGGTCTAGTAGTCGCAATGCAAGAATGCTGAGCATGTGGTCCTAGATCTGTCCCAAGACAAGCAAAAGTACCTGGATGACATGGAATCTGCAATAGTGCCTGTAAATATGGGTGCACTATTAGGTACACGTCTGCCTAACCCCCCAGGGATTTCAGACGTTATGTTATATTACGATATAGCCCTGTCCACCAAATTTGATCAAAAGGATATAAGTTATAGTTGACTTAACATAGTTACTTTTCTTGTACAATTAGATCATCACACAGTATTCTGTGATATCCAAAAACCTGCACTAGGCCTGTGAAGTAGATTATGGCCAATTTCCTCTCCTAGAGAGGAAGTAAATGTCCTTATGTGTGTATAATGAGCTGTGATAATCACCTCGAGTCTTGTGACATCCAACAAGTTGCACTGGGCCCACTCCCTCTCTCCTAAAGAGGTGTCCAGCATTCTAGCAATAAGAATATTATGGGCTGGTTGTGCCTAAGCTACTGTTTTCTGTACAAGATGTTCCTTGGCCAGAATCAATGTCTTGGTTTAACTCATACTTATTACGGTCTCTACAGTCCTGTTCCAAGGTTTTCTTCTCTTTTTTTTCTTTAATTTAATGGCAATCTAAATTGTGTCGGCCCAGAACTGCGCCATGAGTTTGGTGCCCTTAGCAGCGTCCATCAGTTCCTGTAATTAACAAACAACTGGACACAAGACACAATATTCAAGTCCCCCATCATTTGTGGAATAATAGGGCACATAGTCTTCTTTCTAAGTCTTATAACATTTTGTTGCTCCAGAATGAAAGTATATATTAGAACTGTACTTTGATGTTTCACAACATTAAGTAAAATTAACTTGGGTTACACTCATACTTTTTTTTAATATGTTTTATCCAATATCAGAAAAAAACACCTGCTCAAATATACTCTCTATCGTTGACTGGTTACATAAACATTTTGAGGTCCATTTTCATGGTTCAAGTTCAAATTAATATACTTGTCAGCCTGAACATGTCTTTCAGATCAGTCTAATAACATTATCAAGTCTTTGCATGTAAATTTTGACATTCAAAAGTACTTTTTCATGGCTCAGTTGAAATAAATAGATAGCCTCCTGAACAAAGCCTTTTTCCACTTGTAACCACTGCTAAGGACTGTTTTCTGTTTTTGTAGTCCAATTCCCGGTAATTCATCTTATCATCCCAACATGGGTCTTGCATAGGGAACTGTGTCAAAATATGTTGAAAGGAAGTGACAATTTGAAATTCTGATTGAAAATCCTATTGGTTTATGAGAACTTCAGTTAAAAGAGGTTTTTACTTTACTTATTGTGGCATTACATGTCCCAGACTAGCTTGAAAAATCCTGCACAAAACATTGGTACATCCCTACATAGATACTTCCTGCCTCTCCTTACTCCTTTTCTTCAACAGTCTGCAAAATGTTGCCACCCCCCAGCCATTGATATATTAATTATCACATTATCCTATTTTTAATAATATGTATTTCAAAGATGTCATCACTCAAAAAGTCCTTTAAGTATTATAAATGGGACTTCTCATTTCAGGCCGCTGGTTGGCAACACATTATTATTCATTAAATGATAGGGTAAATGACCTCTTATATTTATAACATACATGTGAATAATTCCTTTTAGTTTTGCATTAATACAGAGGCAATTTTGAATCTCAATGATTCAGGTAAATAAATCCTTTAATGCTAGGTTTTTAAAAACCAACTTAGACCATATAGTTACGCCATAACGCACTGTTCTCGATCTTCCACATTGAGTCTGATATAGCCACCTGTTTAAGTTTGTGGCTATCTAGATAGATACACGGTCTTCAATATAGGACTTGTTGGCTCTATTGGCCATCAGTTATCAGCCATTGGTTCTTCAACAAATATGGCCAGCCCTCTGTTACTTCAGCTTGCCTTGCTTACCCTGCAAGCTAAGTCTGTAACTCCAATTAATTTCCATATAATTTTATGTTGGATTAAATAAGTCAATCGAAATTGTGTTATTCGGATTCATGAATATCATTATTTTGACACAAGACTGCTGGATATAGCCCTCACCTAAGCAAGTTTGACACACAAGGTTATAAAGCTCAGGTCATCATCATCTGCCTAGCCTTTTCCCAACGATTTTGGTGTCTGCTTCCAGTTTAACCAGATGCAGCTGAATACCAGTATTTTACATAGAGTGACTGTCTATTTGACCTCCACAACCCAGTTAGTACTGGGTAATACAATACGCCTTGGTAAGACTGCTGGTCAGACCAGATATTAGCTACAATATTTACAGACTAGATTGATATTCGTGATCTTATTCTAAGTAGATATAAGGCTTGGAATTCTTCTGTCCTATTAGAGGTTAAACAAGGAAATCATATGCATAGGAATGCAATAAACGCTCAGCTTGTGATTTCCTTTGAATTTATTTTAGAGAGGTGTCATTTACTTACATAGATGTGTTTAGTGTATCTAAACACCTATTTTCCTAATTTCTTCCTTGTGGCTCGTTTAGGATATATTTAAATCAAGCATTTCTCTCTCAGTACCTACATCATTCTCATAATCTTGCCCTTAAATTGATTTACTTGGTATTAGAACAGTATTTGTTCTGCTTCCATAGAACTTTTTGTGTAGGGTTTTTTTTAACCCTTGGAATGGGTAGATCTAGAAGTGGAAAGACTAAAGGGTTGCCCTCTGTCCACTTCTCGTGGTTCTACTGCTACCCTGGGCAAATCCTTTATAAAGAGTCCACCTTAACCTGCTATCTCATTCTAGGCAACACAAATTACATAATAATTTAGATACTTTCTTTCCATCTATTTTGCAACATGGCCCTCCTATGGATTGCTATTGCACCTTAGCACAGAAACTTAATCTAAAACTGGTGTTAGCCTACCAACTAATTAGAGAAAGCTAGAATAAATCTTGTCACACAACTGTTCCACTTTATTTGTTTTTTTATTTAGTTGGGTCTTGATTTTTATCTACAAAAAATAAAAAAGCTTTAATTTTGAGTGTTAAACTGAAAATAATTTATTACTGTTTAAGCTCACTGGTTACAGTATTTGCTGTAGATTATTGACACATGCATACTTGTAAACTCAGCCTATCTAACAGACCATGGTTGATTTTAGCCCCCCAAGCGCCGTGGCCAGGCAGCCACTTTAATCATTTATATCATTACCACTGCTCTGACCCTGTGTCCCAACAGTGGGCTCATTACGTCATTGTTTAAAGCCCGCAAGTCCGTATGTCATATTAAATCTAGTTTTTACTTAATGTATGTTCACCCCAAACCTCGTTTTTAGCCCTGAAACAATCTCATTAATTTAACTTCTTATCATTTTATTGACAAATGTTTGGTCAATCCACTAGTTCCTGCATTTGATTATTTTTATCAACAAGTCTTACTCACAGAACTTCAGGTCACTAATTATTGTAACTGCTGAAATTTATTCATATATGTATGAGCATAAAAGGAACCACCACCATCATGGAAGGAGCTCGTGGCAAAATAATAACAGCTGCTCGGGTCGATCTTTAGGTTAAGCCGTGCTTGCTTAGGTTGGTCTGTGGATGGGTGACCGCCCATTACATACAGAGTTTGTATTGTATTGTATAGCGGGCTGGTGTCCGCAACTCCACGTCTAAGCGCGTATTTTGCGTGCGTACATACAGAGTTTCCTCCGTGCCTCGGAAAGCACGTTAAGCCGTTGGTCCGGCTGTCATCTTTAGATCTTTGACAGTTGTTACAGGTAGTCAGTAGCCCAAAAAGTCTGACAACCAGTCTTACCAAGTGGTATCGTATTACCCAGTACTAACTGGGTTGTGGAGGTCAGATAGGCAGTCGCTCCATGTAAAATACTGGTATTCAGCTGCATCCGGTTACACTGGAGGCCGACCCCAACATAGCCGGGAAAAGGCTAGGCAGATAATGATATATGACCATAGCCTTTACCAGGCTCAGGCTTTGGCAGGGTCTGCCTGGAAATGACCACTAGTTCTTGCAGTTTTCAAGTACTACAACTTCCAGAGCCAATGGGGAAGGCAACCGTAAATCTAATAGCTTGTACCAAGCAACGTCATTGGTTGAAGAGCTGTCAATGTAATTTTATAGTTCAAAATAGTTTGACCTCATTGGTCAGATTGGGACTAAGCTATGGACACGCCATCTACAATCAGCTTAGACTTGCCTTCCCCATTGTTGGCTATCATCATCTGCCTGGCATTTACCCAACTATGTTGGTGTTCACTTCCAGTCTAACTGGATGCAACTGTATACTATTAATCTACATGAAGCGACTACTTAATTTTTGGCTACCAATTCATCGAAATCCAACCAGCAATTTATGGGGGTATTAAAAATTCTTGCTCCTATTAAACTTGCTAAAAGTAGGTAAATTATTTAAGAAATGCCTTTTTCTTTGCTTAATTATTTCTCAAAGCAAGCAATGTGTACAATTTCCAATGTTGCCTTGACCTAAAAACCGATTTTCTTTTAATGACTGTTCACACTGAAACTTGAAACACTGATCTGACAATTGTGTTAGTATTCTTAAAATAGTTTATTTTTGTTATGTAACTGATTATTTACTGTAAACACGTAATATCACGCCTGTAATCCCCGATGGGTTAAGTGGAAGTGTACCTAATAGTACACCCGTTTAAGTCCTAGTAATGGGGGGCCAGCCTATTGTCATCAACCGGGCACAAAACCAGAGTGGCATGGCTGCTACTGAGGAAAAACCCAATAACACTGCCCGACCCAGGAATCGAACCCAGGACCTCGTGCTCAGCAGTCGCGCTTGCGACCACTAGACCAACGAGGCATTATTTACTATGATTTTTTTAAATATAAAGCTCATAATATTGGAAAAAAAAATAGGAAGCTAATTTTAAACACGTGCCCCAAGAACACTAGCTCCGATCCTTGCTACGTTTCGTACACGCCCCAATATAACCCTTTATGAAATTATCGAAGTTTTTAATTAAGTAAGAATCATACTTATGGAACTTATAATAAGGCACAGATCGCAATGTAGACCCAAACTTCAAGAAGGAAGTAACTAACATGTAGGTCCTCCCACTAATTTACAGCTACAATTCGGAATTTAAAAAAAATCCCGGATTTTATACTGGAGTAACTCACTTCCATAACGAAGTTTAAAAAATCTACCTATTCCGATCTCTAACTATAAAGTTTAACTTAAGAGTCGCACAGTGTTCGCATAGAACTCTGCGCACGCGCTGCCGCAATCATAGGAAACGGCCGATAGTTATTTTTTTTCTGCCATTGATTGCGGAACGTCGTAAAACGTGAAACTAAGAAATACCATAAACCAAATCAAAAAATAACAGTGCCTTTTTACCGGAATTTTTTACTTTGTACGTAATTTCCGTTATCATTTTTACGTGTGTTTTTATGTAATGTCAGCTATCCATTTTTTCTAAATGTTGCAGTTTATAAATTAAAATATTTCCTTGTTATATCTAGCGGGAAACTTAGCTGTTTAAATAAATATATTCAACTATTCTATTCAAATTGTGTAAATTTTCTGATATCGCGATCTAGCGATACACAAAACAAAGATTGTTCAACAATTATAGCGTAGAAATTTACTCACTATAATTCACTAAAATATACCTAAACATCAATGGTGTTCAAGGCAATTTATCAATGATTGCAAGGGACTATTTGACGACTGTTTGACTCCCATTCGGCGCAGCCGGTCTATATTGCATTCTGGTCTGGCTTACCCGAACATGTGAGTTAAAAAGAAAGCTAAAAATGATAAGCAGTCTGTATCGCATCTCATTTAGACATTAAACCTTTTTACGAGAATCCTGCTCTGTGAATTATCTTTGCTTTCAATGGTTTTTACACGATATTTATCGCCCCATTAACGAGATCGTGTGATAAGATAAAGATCTTGGTTGTGTATTATCATTTCTGAAGTTCTGGACGTTTTTGTATGTAAATAAAATCTGTATACAAGTGGTTGCTCAAACATCAGTGTAGCCCTGTCTCTTGTACTAGGACTTCCTGTATCACAAGAGCCAGATGTAGTTAATGGTCTCAATGAAAGCTGCGTTAGACCTTGCCAAGCTCTACCTGCCTCAATTTTCATCTTTTCCGGTTAATGAATTACTGAAATTTTAACCGACTAGTAAGCTACCTGAACTTTGTTTAGCATAATCAGCTCATAATTCTCCCACTGCTGGGTCATAGGGAGAGGACTTGGGTACCACGCGGGTTCAGTGCGGGTTCGTACTTGGTAGATGTATTATGTCTTCGATGTTTTGGTAATAGAAAGGTTTTTGGCTCTTGTCTGTTTGACTCGCATCCTTACAGGCGCTGGTGATTGTGCATCGTCGAAAGTCCTATGAACTCAAGTTTTGCTTTGGTTACTGCCAAGCTCCGCTTTGCTGTGTCCAGAAATTCGTTGCATAATTTGAAATCGTTTGACCCTTTTTGAGGACCCATATTTATGCACTTTGGGATTCCTGGTAAAAACTATGTAGTGCAAGATAACGTGTGGTCATTTAGGTGTACATGGGCTCGCAATATGCGAAATAGACCGCTGAACACCATTTCGACACCGCTAGGTTTAAAAAAATCAAGAATCGGTTCAAAAACTGATTCAATTGCTATTAACGTTCTTCAATACTCTTTTTGTACCTACTGAACTATGTCCATAGTTGTATTCAAAATACATTTAAGAAAGTTACGGCCGTATCTTCAAACAAATTTGTCACATTAGTAATAGGCCTCAAATGCATAATTTAACACATCGGACAGACTATTGATTAATGTATCTAGGTCATCTAAAACAGCTAAAACTAGGTGTTCATTCTAAACATAAGTTTTGCCGGTTGAAGTCGTGGACGAATTTATAACCGGGTAAGAGAAAATATAAATATTTGCAAACCCTGACACTGACCCGGTATTAATTAACATAAGAGTTCATTTATGTCCGTTTTCATAAACACTACGCGAATCCTAAATGTATGCTAATTTAAAAGCGAACTGCCTTAGCTTTTTTTATCATGCTTCACGATAGTGAGCGATCACTATCGTGAAAACGGGCACTTGTGTAAAAGGCAAAGCGGTGAATTTTGACCAGAGTTTTTACGAATAAGGTGACCACAGCAACCGTTCGAGATACAGTCGCGGCAACATCGCAGTCGTTTTGCGTTAGCATCGCTTTAAGAAGTGGTCGCGGTCTCCGAGGGCCCGAACGTATTTTCGTGAAACATCCCAGTTGAAGACGGCGCTGCCTGTCCAAAACTGAACTTTTTCCAAAATTGTACGTCTATTTTAGACGTACAATTTTGTCGATGGACATTTTTTTTTTACCAATGGTCGGCCTGTTAAGTGGTTATTGTGCTAAGCTTATAGTTTTCTTTTTAATTTTCAGGTTGTCGACATGCATACTGTCAACGAAATTATTTCCGTATTGGAGAGAATCAATATCACAAAAGAGCTGCTGGAGGTAAGATATTAAACAGTATGATCTATAATCATTGACACTATTCTTTCATTGAGAGCGGTTTTGTTTTCAATAATTAAGTTTTACCCTAGGAATAAATATGGCTGTTTGACATATTTTTCATAGCTAAACAAAAGTTGTCAAACCGCAATTTTTATTCCTCAGTTAGAAGTTGGCTGAAAATTGAAAAGTTCTGCTTTCGCGCGACTACGTATCATCATGTTCTAGAAAAACATTTGGCTGGTAGATTTGATACAAATGGTGACTCACATAAGTTGATATGTAACATGATTCAGCATTTTTCTAGAATATGGCCCAAAGATCATGACTAAGTTATAATTTGACAGTCTATTTTTTTCGAAATGCGAGTACAAAAGATTCTACTGTTACTGGAAGTACCGGCTTAATGTTCAGTCAAAAAAAATAAACAGTATTTCCTCTTAAAAGTATGTATAGTTTTTTTAGCAAGCTTCCATTAGCCAAATATTATTTTCCTAAAAGTTATCCTTAATTATGAATGCTAGTTAAATTTATCAGTACTAGGAATGTTCTCTGATATTTTTTTTAACTATTTGGTAAGAAAAATAAAACCATTAAATAATTATTACTGTGCAACTATCGCATTTGAAAATTATCATTTCAAATGCGATAGTTGCATTTTTTCAAAAAGTTATCCTTAACTATTATTGTTAAATTTACCACTTTTAAGGATGTTCTCTGATATTTTTTTTACTATTAAGTTAGAAAAATAAAACCATTAAATAATTACTGTGTTGTTGAGTTAATTATAGGTTTCAAATGCGATAGTTGAAACAAAATAGGTACCTATTTACATAATGAGGTTTAAAGTTAATGACCTTATTTGTAAACAGTCCTAAACAGATTTCAATGTATTTTACTGTTGATAAAAACATTCGCGCCTGTTTTCACCGAAGGTTTAAGTGGAAACTAAATGAAAAATGTGGGTACTATAGTAATTCACCTATAGTACAAACACACTCTTCATTTGCCATTATTTCAAGTCCCATTAAAATTCCAGAATTTCTTAGCTGGCAACACTGAATCAAAAACCGTAACTCTGCACGCTTAAAATAAAATAATATTGTGCAACTCGATTTAATTTATGGTGCTACTCTGTTTTTATCTATGGTTCATCAAATTTTTAAATGTGTTCGATATATTTTGGCGGTAATCTGGAACTTTTAAAAGAACTTTCAACTCTGAATACATTATTCCGGAAGAAGACGAGGTATTAAATTATCAGCTAAAAGTATCTAAAAACTGCAAAGAGTTTTCTATCTAAATTCTAATCAGTGGGCCTTAGGGTGAGGCCAAACGAGATTAATAATTATGTAAGTATTTTGCGTGGATTTGGCCTTTCTTTCTTTTAGTAGTGAGTCGCGTACTTCGGTTACTTATATACGACATAATTTTGCGTCTTCAAGTGTGTGAAAAAATTAGACTAGTGGAAAACCGAATGTAGTGAATTGTAGTGTAAAAATACGCGACTCTCATATCTATGGTAAGCACCCTCACCCAAGCTTACTGGTCTACGCGGGAAACTGTGTCAGGCCAAGCCTAATATTTCAACCTCCATATTTCCAGACCACCCGACTGGGCAAACACGTGAATGAGCTTCGACGGAAGACGACTGACCCGAGCCTCGCGCGCCGCGCAAAGGTGCTGGTGAAGAGATGGCGGGACCTCGTCATACCTACCGTTGCATCGCCCGGAAACACAGGTATGCTCAGCGTTTTGATTATATTCTCCACAATGGTTTGCTTGGATTGAAACTGTTGCTGGTCAATTTTACTTAAACGCAAGACCAATTCAGAATTTTTACTTAGGCTAAACCGCCAATTTTCTTTTTTTTTGTAATTAGCCTGTTCTTTCCCACTGCTGGGCAAAGGCCTTCTCCATTCCTTTTCAACTCTCCCGGTGTTTTGCCTGCTCTGGCCAACCAGTCAGGAACGAATCCAAATCGTCACCTACCAATATGGGCATCCAAAATTCTTGCATGATAAGGTACAGACTTAGTGAAATCAAAATCAAAAGTTTTTATTACACATAGGCTTTATAAAACGTCGACAAAAAGGTGCACGGTTCGGGTTGGTCGTTTACTATGGAGAAGAATCGGCAAGAAACTCCACTCATGAAAATTCACTGAATGGACAAGATTGGTTGTGAAAAGTTAATTGAAGGCGGCTTTTTGTCCGTTAGTCACTAAAAAAACGCTTAGGCACAGAGAAGGTGGTTTTTCTTGAGACCAGAAGATTCCCGAAGCATCATTCAATTTTTAACACATTCCAGTATATAATTTTGTAACCGATTTCACAATACAATATTTATGTTTACTGATTCTATTTCGTCTTCCTCATCGGCACGAACACAAAAATAATAGACTAAAATATGCATATTAGCTGGCCACCATCATTTTCTTTCATATTATTCCTCACACAATCCATCTATGTTTTCTTTGGCCTTTCTCCCGCTCTCCATCCATCAACATCCATGTCTCGTGTAATCACATGCGTTTCATCCCTCCTCATTACATATTTGGCCACCATATTTTGCAAAAAAAAAACGCCATCTACCGCCATCGCCTAAAACCCCGACACACCCCATCGCTCTCTCACAAAAGCGTTTCGCAACTAGAAACTGGTTGCCACACAGTCGTGATCGAACAATTCGATCGCAATTAGTACTACCAATGGTACTTATGAAACACTGACTCACTGTACACTTATGTAATTTTGTATTTTTTGCCAATACCAGGGCCATTTGGCAATGGAAAATAGATAAATGAGAGTTTAGTAGCTAAAGAGTTCGTTTGGAGGTTAGATTAACCAACATACATCACGCCTCTAATCCCCAAAGGGTAGGCAGAGGTGCACCATAGTACACCCACATTTTGCCAGGAATGTTTTAATCCTAATGCCATTAACTGGGCACAAATCCAGACTCCAAGGCTGCTACTGAGAAATTCCTGATGGTAAAACCCAATAACACTTTGTCCGACCCGGGAATAGATCCCAGGACCTCATGCTCAGCAGTCGCGTTTGCGACCACTCGACTAACGAGGCAGTCCATAACCAAAGATTTACCAATTTGTCTAAAAATCATAACCCTTCATTTTGGGTTTGTTCGGGTAAAATGGAATGTCTACATTATTGTTCGATTTAAGTCAGCACCGGTTAACTTTATAAACAAAATCTGATTATCAAAAAATCTGACATAAAAACATGATCAGTGCTTGTTCAAAGTCTACGTACCAGACAGAAGCCTGTGGGCTGTGCTATGCAATAAAAAAGTAGGCCTTTCTTATTGACAAAATATAGAATGTAGATAAACCAAATGGCAAATGCCATAATTTGATGAATAATGCCCCATCAAATGCGTTTAAAACAGAGTAAATGGGGAAAGAGCACTTCAGGACAAAATTTGAGCTTATTATTACACAAATACATTGCAAGAATACACCACACCTTCAATATATTAACACAATATCTTTAATCCTCAGGTTCAAATCGGTCGTCGGCAGAGCGGACGACGGTGCGGGCACGTCTCGGCGGCAACACCCCTCTTACATCGCCGGCGCTCTCGCGGGTATGATTCTTTTATATCTGATATTGTAGACTGGTTAAAATAAAACACATTAAAGTAGTCATTTGGATGAATAACATAAATATTCGTAGCAACAGCAGAAATTAATCCCTTTTGTTAGAGAAAACTTGTTTTTATATACGTCGGAACTGGTTGTTGGAGGAGCTCTGGCTAAATAATAAAAACAGCCGCTCCGATCAATCTTCAGGTTAAGCCGCGCTTGTCTAGGTTGGTCGGTGGATGGGTGAACACCCATTACATACCGAGTTTCCTCCATGCCTCGGAAAGCACGTTAAGCTGTAATTGGTTCCAGCTGTTATTTGAAGATCTTTGAGATCATCATATCAGCCCGGAATCACCCACTGCTGGGCATAATCCTCCCCTTTTTTCTGTCACACTTCCTGGTTCTGTGCGTCCGCTATCCAGGTGTTTCCCGCTACTTTGACGATGTCGTAGACCCAACGAGCTTTAGGACGGCCCTGGTTTCTATGACCTAACCTTGGCCACCACTCGGTCAAAGCCTTGCTCATCTTCCCGTCTAGCCAGATGTCCTGCCCAGGCGCACCGCCCGATCCCCGACGTCGTAGACTTTCGTCAGACGGCGAATTTCGGTGTTACGCACTCGATCTAAGAGGTTCTTGCATCTTTTAGATGCCAGAGCATAAAGGCACGCGCGTGCTCTCCACGCCAAGCCATAATTTCACCTACCATTTTGTCACATACTTTTGTTGTTTGGCGTACAGGGGCACGCGCTTGCTTGTCACGTATGTGACAATAGCGTTCAAAAGGTTAAAAATGTAATTTTCAATCATTGGTTTACCTTCACTATAATGGCATGTCTGTAACCGGGTCAGTTTCTTATGGATTGCTGGTGCACAGTATACGCCGCCAATTATGCCCTCCTTTCACAGTCAGGCGTCCTTTACAACTGCAGGAGGCTGACCAGCGAAAATGACAATACGACAATAGATAAATGTTGAACAAAAACAAATCAGAATAAATAATTATACCTGCCCGGTTCTGTATATTATTCGTAACACTTAGTCATCTCACAGCCACCAATGTTTGCCAAATGTAAATTATAAATATTCACAGTCAGACATTTTCTACCTGCGTAGTAAATCATTATGTGTGATATTACAGCAAGTGGTGAGCCCAGCGGTGAACAGTCCGCGACCACCGTCCAGACCGGGTCAGTATTTACTCTTTAATTAGGTTGATTCTTTCTTCAGTAGACTGCTTTGATTACATGTCCCGAGTACCGTGGCAAGTCAGTGCTAAAACAGAAAAATCTGACCAGGCGTGTGCATTTGGTTGAGTGCACTGTTTCTCTTTTGGCTTAGCACTGTATTCGATACCTGTAATCTAGGCATTAGAATGGTGAAGGAAAGAGGAAGAGGCATTAAGAGGAATCCATGTCCTGGAAGCAAAAATGTTAAGACAGGTTTCATCCACCAACCTCCACAGGCTTCCGTGGCTTCAAGGAGGCCTGAATCTCAGCAGAAAAATATTTAGGCAGCTTTTGAAACATCCAAAGACAGTCACAAGAATGTAACTAGAGATTCGTACTGGAAAGCGTGCTACACTGGTTTGTATTAGCCTGATTCAGAAGTTCAGCACAGCCATTCGGCAATATACAGGGTGAATTTGCCAAGTGGGCGTGGATGACCAAATCCGAAATTATGAGGAATAGCGAAAAATGCTGAAACGAGTCTCGAGCCCGATTTTGATGAAAACTAAAACTGCATCATTCGATTTTTGAAAAATCAATATTCCTAACCGATAGTTTGCCGTATGTCATTATTTCCCAGAATTTGATCCTTAATAGCGACGCTATCGAATGGTGTAATAATACAGTGTGTACTTTTTTTTCCGAAATCAAAGATTTCGATTCCTGGCTAGGAATATTGATTTAAAAAAAATCCAATGATGCAGTTTTAATTTTCATCAAAATCGAGCTCGACACTCCTTTTAGCATTTTTCGCTATTCCTCATAGTTTCGGATTTGGCCATCCACGCCCACATAGAAAATTCACCCTGTATACTTAATTTGATCGAACCACCAGGGCACTAGGTCAAACAGGTCAACTCGAATGTGTGTAACACGCCTTGACAGTTTTGGTATGAACTCACATTAGCTCAACCAACAAAATTACATAATTTAGTCAAGATATTAACATAATGTGTCGCACTATTCCAGCATGGGGCGGCTACGAGTCGGACTCGCAGGATGTGATCCTGGTGGACGACGAGCCGGCGCCCCCGCTCCCCGCGCCGCCGCTGCCGCCCGCGCCCTCCCTACTAGCCAACACACATAAACCGGTGACGCCGCGTAAGTCCTGTACTCTTATGTACAACAAGTTCTTAATGACAAAACTATCGAATACAACACCAAAAAGAAGTAGGTAGTCTCACAACGAGACCAATCCACATGATATGATGATATTGATATGAAAGCTAAACCCAGCTTTATTAAAACCTATATTGCTACTAACACCAATACACTGGTGGCTATGGGCAGAATTTGGATTGTGAACAGACTGCCACAAATACTATTTTGATTTATTTGTCAATTCGGCCCCACGTGGCAGATTTTAGATTAATAGCCCACTGACTCATACTGCCGTGCTTGTGATATATACAGTAAGTGCGTTGGAGACACTTTCGAGAAAAAGGCGGTAAAAGTTTTTTTTTTTAATTTTGACATTCTTCCTAAACTATAAATTAAACCTAAGTTTTCTAAAATATTTAAGATAAGTATAAGTTTGTTTAACAATTTCTATATTTTAGTTTTTAATTAGGAATAATATTTTAATTGTAAAGTTTAAAAAAATATTTATGTTAAGGAACGAACAATTAAAAAAATTATGTATTTTTAGTATTGGTACAGTAAGTGTGTGACTTACTGTAACAATCTTTAATTTGGAGTACATACTGCAACAATGATTACAAAATGAGATAAATGTTTAAATAGAATAACAAAAATTACACAATTTGCCTAATGTAACTTAATCACTTACTGTAATTATAGCTAGGAGCAATATGTAAAATTAATTATCTGCCACAAAGCACCGGAACCATAATTAATTACTATTCCTTAATATTATTTGTAGATAATGAAACAAAAAAAATCTTATGAAATCACAGTTTAATGTAGAAAGTACACAGCTTTATTAATAGTACAAAGTTGTATAATCAGTTCCGTTTATTTTTTATTTTTTAAGCATTTTAAAATCTGATTATAAACTAACTAAAAAAAACAATTCGTGTTTGTACAACCTGCTCCGTACATGAAACAATCGTAAACCAAATAAAATAAGAACTGTTTCTAAAATAACACCTTTACAGTTTTTCCCCTAAAACTATTTATAAATTCGTTTTTGTACTTCTTCATACAAAACAAAAAAAAAAAAAAAATAAACACTTAGTTTCTCAAAAAAAAGCACAGTTTTTTCTTTGGAATTCTTCATAATAAAAGTTATAATACGCAGATTGACAGAACGCAGCACAACTCTGATCTTTCAAGGCACTTTAAATTCTTCAATAAGACTTTTATCCTCTTAGAACAATTATAATTATTAACACTTTATTATTGTATAAATTATGAGATCTTCGTTATACGAACTGAATCGAATCAGCCTTACAAATTAATTACCTATGTAGCAATTTATGGTAAAATAGTAAAATGACCTTTATGTGACTAGTAAAATGTAGGCTTACAAAAATATTATCATTACTATAAGAAAATATTTTAGGATACCAACATCAGTCCTATATTTAATCAACAATAATACTTTATCCATTTAACAATTAAAAGTAGCTACGTTGCTATATAATTACTTAAGTCTATAAATAATATTTAAAAAAATGACAACCTAAAACTCGTCAGTAAGCAGATTTGTAGCAGAATTAGAAACCGGAATGTTAGACCAAAATTCCCTTCTATTCTCAGGCATCAGAGGTACAAGCTTCTGTATGATCTCTGCTTTTCGATCTGCAGTGATTCCTCTTGGAATATTTTTAGGCTTCACCTCAGGGATTTTTTGAGCCTTTACAATTTTAGCTTGTAAGAAGTCCAATGATTGAAACATCTCATTATGACCCGTTTTATACATAATTACGAATTTACCCCTCTCAACTTTAACTACCATTATATTTTTAAGGCAAATCCTGTGTTCCATGTTTCTCAGTTTATATTGTGACGATAAGTCATTAATATGTTGCGAAACTCTTAAGCATTAATATAATATATGCTGTTACTGTAAATATGTTAAGGTTTAGTATGATAATGATTTATTTCCAACACTTAATATAATAACAACAAGTGTCACTTACTGTTAATATGTTTCAGTGGTACTTGGTAAAAAATACTCATAACTTTAAAATGATAATAGCAAGATTACTTACTGTAGCATTACCTAGGAAATGGGTTTAACTTTATGAAAAAATCAACCGTATGTGCCCATACTGCAATCATAATAAGTATGCATTGACGCAAAACGTATCTTACTGTAATTATGCTTAAGCTTATTTGATGTTCTATGCCACATTTTCAAATTTTAAATATACAGAAATGTAGATCTCAATCTCTACATTCCAAATATATATACAACTCAATATCGTCCAAAATGTGACTTACTGTAATTATCATAAGCGCGGCAGCATAGAGAGGAGGCCAGTGTCCCAGCTGTGGGAACATTTCAGGCTGATCACGCTTATGCTAGGGACAACGAGCATAAACCCTTGCCATTGGAAGAATTTTTATGACAGACTAAATAATATGACTTGTTCGGCCTGTTTTTATGTTAAGGTACGATATGTTTTTTAAGTTTTTTGTTATTTGTATCACCCCATATTCAAACCTATAAACAGACGATAGTCTCTCGGTGTACAGCCTCAATTAAAATGGTCCTTTTTAAGGCATACTGCACATCGCTGTACTCGGGTGCCCTGTGGTTCACGTATTCCCAAAAGGTTTATAATGCTCTGCGTATCCAGTATAATAATGCGTTCAGGGTATTGCTGCGATTGCAACGCTTCTGTAGTGCCTCAGCAATGTTTGCCGACGCATGCACTGACAGTTTTGACGTGGTGTGGCGTAAGAAATTTGCCTCGCTACTCCACAGGCTGCGTGGCAGTCCCAACACTATCCTGCAAGCGATGGCCGCCCGGCAGATAGCCCGCTAGTGTGGGCGTTCTAGTTATTAAGTACTAACATAGTCTAAGTCATATTGTTACTAACACTGTGGGCCTCTCTGTAGTCTGATAAATAAATAAATAATATAAAAACAAAACGCAACACCCGCCTCTAAATTCTAATGCGATCAATAACTGGTATTAATGTTAAAGTTTCGGGGATTTACAGACTATAATATCATGTATTTGTCTAGTTGTTGTAGCAGTACTTCAGAATATAAGTATCTACCGTCTTAATATGTTGACTAGTAAATAATCATTACGTAACGACTACGCGAGCAATCATAATGGTAGTAACGCGTGTCATTGATATTGATAAGAGCATACAAAACAGTATGTAAGGGTCAAGGTACGCCCTGCCAGGGTTGCGGGACTGTTCAAAAGAGATACCGCGGCCCTGGAACACGAACATGGATGGGTTTTAGTCAGTAAAAGTCTGACACTCCCTCCTGCTCAGCCCAGAGCAGGAGGGGTTATTTGATGATTTCCAATCCGAAAAAAAAAGAAAATGGTTCAAGGTACGCATGATACATACATAAAGTCACGCCTTTTCATGGGAAAAGGAGTGAGTGCCCATGGGGACAGAAACTGGGACACAAACTACAGGAGGTATCGTTAATCTGACGAAGTCTTTTTATCATCATCTCCGTGCCCTTGTACAATGTTACTTGAGTTCGGCAAAACAAGTTTATTTCTTATATTCTCCTCTGTCAACCGTCGCTATCATTTACTCTTTTTAGGGTTCTGGTCTCGAAGGGTAACCAACTGTACCCTATAATTAAGCCTGCGCTATCCGTCTGTCCGTCCGTATGTCAGCGAGCTGCATCTCATGATCCGTAATAGCTAGTCAGTTGAAATTTTCACAGAATGTGTATTTCTGTTGCCGCTTTAACAACAAATTAATAATAAAAATAAATTAAACATTCAAGGCGCTTCCCTACTACGATGGTACGGAACCCTTCATGCGCTAGTCCGACTCACACTTGACCGTTTTTCCTTCAAATCATTCGACGAAGTCTTTATACCGGCTGAAAACCATATCAAACAATAGTTTAACCATGGCACAGCAGGCTTCTGTGCGTCAACTGCTCCAGAAGTGGGGGAATCCAATCTCTTGTATTACATATAGTTTTTGTAGCTCGCTAAAAAGTGTCGACAGAGATAGAAAGACCCTAGGTATCACTGATAGCCCCCTGTGCAGAGCGTGCATGGAGGCGGAGGAAACTGTAGCGCATGTACTCCTCGAGTGCACCGGCGTCACCCAGATCCGTGAGGAGACTCTTGGAACACCGAGATCCCTTGAGGATGTCCTGAGAAGACCGGGAAGTTTGATCTGCTTCTGGAGGGAGGTGGGCTGGTTGGAGTAACGGCCGCCGTGGCTCACGTACAATGGTCCAATTTAGGGACTAAGTGCGGAAACCAAACCCTTAATAGCGATAGAAAGATCTTACGACTGTCAATTATTTAAATTCTTACTGTTAAACGCATAAAATAATTTCAAATATTGTTTTTATTACAGCCGTAAAAAGGCCGCCCTCGCCGGAACCTTTGTTTGACGAAAAGAAAGCGAAAAGAGATAAAAAACCTAAGAAAAAAAGGTAAGTGATTGACACTGTGCTTTCAATTATTTTAATTGACAGCAACAATCTTATCGGAACGAAAATTTTGAGAATTACGCTAAATCATAGGACATACTATACTGAATGGTTAAGGTATCTGACCTGAAGCTGACTGAAAAAATTGCCAATATTTTTTTCTTTTTATTCATTTTTAAACAGCAGATATTATTTTTATCCACCGATTACGATTTAATCGCCGATTTACGATTTAAAGTTCAATGAAGAAAGGCATAATTTTGATTGACTGTGAAACATTTTCTTGATAAAATAAATAAATAATGTCTCTTATTCTCACAAAAATCTTTCTTAGTTTGTAATTGTTCTATCCTTTGCGAAAATCCTAGTATTTTCCACTTATTATAATACAATCCTGTTACTTAACTGTCAATGACCTCCTCTTTTTTTTAGAAGTCGGTTGAAAAAGGTTCCCATTAAAATATAAAGTAACGATGTATACGCAGAGGCCACAGTCGCGCCGGCTCGGGCACGGAGACGACAGGCCCGCCGGCCCCGGCGCCCGGCGGGCCGGCGGCGGCCTGGGGCGCGCGCAACGGCTCGCACGAACGGCGCAGGAACGGCACCAAGCGGGACGCGCTGGACTCCTACGCCGCGCTTGTCAACAGGATGCCGCCGGCCGGGGCTAAGAAGGTACCCAATATTTATATTGTTTTTTGTTTTATTTACTTTTGTCACGATATCCTACTAATATTATAAACGCGAAAGGTTGTGAGGATGGATGTTTGTTAATCTTTTACGCAAAGAGTAATTGACCGGATTTGGATGAAACTCGGCATGCAGATAGTTTATAACCTGGATTAACATATAAGATACTTTTATCCCGGTAGTGCGACCCCGTGGTATATTACCGAACACCACGCGGACGAAGCCTCGGGCATAAGCTAGTTACACAATAAAAGTCATCATTCATTTAGTTGAGACTCAACACTAATTATTAAACTCCAAAATCACATAATCAATTAAACAAGTGTCAGTTTATTCTTAGTATTAAAAAACCATGAAAAACTGCTTCATTTCGGCCATATGAATCAACTTGAGTCAAAGCCACGTCGACATTGAATTTAGTTGAATTACTGCACAGTAATATCAGTGGCGTGCCTAGGGGCCAACAATACGACAAGCCGATAAAGCAAGCCGATTATTCAGAAATCTTAACATCATAAAGAGTATTAGGTTCTATGGACAAGCCTAGCTTGTAGACTTGAAAGTACCGCCACTATTATTAGTATCTCCAAAATAATAACATTTCTCTTACCAATAACACATGTAGATTTAACTCTTTTTTAACTAACTCACAGGTGAAAACGACAAAGGAGCTGTTAGAGCAGATCCAGTCCCGCGGCAGCAAGCCGGCCGCGTCACCCGGCTCGCCCCGCTCGCCTGCCTCGCCCGATGTCATGCTCATAGAGCCGGACGGTACGTACATATTACACTAGTTTTGACTGTTCAAGTAAAGTCTAAACTTCTGTAGGAGTTTCGAAATAATACCCATACAAATGTGAATTCTTTACGGTGATGAAATTATGTAGTTCATGGGGTAAACTTTGCGGAATAACTTTTGTAAATAAATTGTGCATTTGTAAAATTTTCTGATCCGCAACTTGTCACATTCAGAATTATGATAAAAACTTAACAAGCATTCACTCATAAAGTTTTAACTGTACTCGTTTTGTTGCACATGCGCATGCATTGGACGTATTGAAATTAGATATTTATGGGTATTGTTGTTATGAATGTAATACGGCTAGTAGTAGTGGTCGTCAGCTGAAGCGATGATTTTATGTCGCATTTTTTCAACAACGTATCTGTTGCAACATTGTCTCACATAGTCCTCTTATTACCTAGCAGTTGTGAAGGCAGAGTCTCCCCTCCGGAACGGCGCCACGACGCCCCGGCCTCCCTCCCCGCCCGCGTCGCCCTCGCCGCCACCCTCGCCGCTAGAGGAGCCGCGCGAGTGGCACGCGTGCACGTGCGGCGACGAGCCCGACGACACGTGCCCGGCCGCCGACACGCGCACCGTGCGGCCGCGCCACGTGCACGCGCTGCACCACGCGCACGTGCCCGGCGTCAACGGCACGCGCGCGCCCGCGCTGCCGCACCGCTTCGCCGTGCGCCCCATAGAGGACCCCGAGCGGCCCGGTCTGTTCTCCAGCGTCGTGCCGCTCTACAAGTATTCCGACTACGCAGACGACTACTGCGCCAAGAACCTGTCGCGCGTGCAACTGTGTCAGGACCTGCCGTGGACCAGCTTCGCGCCGCCACCGCCCGACCTCCCCCCGCCGCCGGAGCCTCCCCCGCTCAGACCGTACCCGGAACCCGACCCCGAGACGGTCGAGCCCGACGAGGACGCCGACGAGCTCGACGTGAAGCCCGAGGTGAAGCGGGAACCCGAGGTGAAGGAGGAGATCGAGGTCGAGGCCGAGATGGTCGGCGTGCCGACGCTCGAGCCCAGCGAGAGACTGAAGGCGCCCATCCTGATGCCGGAGGACGAGACGTCGTTCGGCTCGGCGGCGCTCGCGGGGCCGGCGGCCGTGGTGTCGCACTCGGCGGCCGCGCCGCAGCACCGCAGCGTGCCGCGCACGAAAGCCCCGCCCGGCGGCGCCGCGCTCGTGCGGGCCGTGCGCGCCGCCAGCGCCGCCGTGCCTTACTGCTACCGGCAGCTCGCCTGCGCGCCCGTGCTGCCGCGCGACGCGCTGCACGACGAACGTTCGCTGAGCGAGGCGCTGGCGAGCGCGCCCGACTCGCGCGACGCGCTCGGCCGGCCCGCGCCCGCGCACAAGTTCGCCGAGTGGCACGAGTGCGCGACGCTGGGCTCGCTGATAGCCTTGCCCTACGTGGTGATCGACTGACCGTCTAGTGCCAAATGCGTGTCGCCCGCCCCGCGCCCACACCCAAGTGTCCTTACGTTAGTTATAGTGGCCGGCCGGCGGATACATGCCTAGTCATATATTTATTTTGTCGCAGGCCGATTAACAAAAAGAGTAGCGGTCGAGCCCGCGCGTTGTGATATTATATAGTATGTGCGTCTGCCGCCCGGGCTCGTGTGACGTGTTACTGTGACGGCCATACATTCCCAGTCGAGCGCACTCGTGCACTCGTGTGTGAAATCGTGCGTCGCGAACAGAGCCGCAGACTGAAGCTTTGTGCGTGCGATAATATTATTATGTTGGACGCATTATAGTACATGCATTGCTCACTTGATATTGTCAAAGATGTTGTGCGTGATCAAAGTGGCGAGTGATGGACGAGCGATAGCCAAGCCGTCCACACGCTGGCCGTGATGATGTACAATGGCCACCACACCGCATCCGGTCCACACTTTATTTACGTATACTTATAGAAGTTCCCAAATAACGATTCAAATAATAATCTCCCGACTGTTTCATGAGTTGTCGTTACCTTTTGTGATTTTTAAAATGAAAGAAAGAAAAAAATTAGGTAATTAATAATTATAATTAAATAGGAGTTCCAATTGTATATTATACATAATGATTGCATGTATCGTGCGTCGAGATATCAATGATAAGGGAAAGAGAATGTTAAATTTTATAAATATAAACATTTACTATACGAAAAGTTGTACCAAATTGTTGTTATTGATATGTCGGTGAGCGCACACTGTTATATACTGTAACTTCGGAACAACACTTTTGTATATAGTTTAGTTTACATACGAGTTGCACATGAGCTTCCGCAGTGCAGTACTTTTATATACTAACTCGCATTTGTACACATTTAGAGATGCTTCTGTCTGTCTTCTGTCTGTCTGTCGAGTGATGGCCGTGTGCGCTGACCGGAAAGAAGAATTCAAGTGTCTGTTACTCTGTAATGAACCAAAAACAATGAATAAAACAAATATGTAATATAATAAAATGATGATGTTCCTAGTTTTGATTACGTTTCCGTGTGAATGACAATTTGGTATGAATTTTTCACCATTTCTTGTAAGAAGACTTGTGTATCTATAGTTGAATATTGTTACATACAGTTTGTTGTCACGTTTACAAAGATGCCAAATGATAAGATGACTACTGTATGTTTTGTGTAGGCGATTGTGATGCGTGTGTGCGAGCTGCGATGTTTTCGCTGAATAATACGTTTTTGTGTTAGTTGGCGTGTTTATTTTTGAATGATTTCCGTTAGTAGTATTGTGTTGTTTTGTGAAAGGGATGAGTGATAATGGTGGCGTTGCAATAGTACACAGAGACATACATTGTGGTGATATTCAAGTATAGATAGGGCCGTGTCTGACACTAACGGTCTGAGTGGTGTCTGAGACGAGTGTCGGCGGTGTCGCAGTGTGTCGGCGCTGAACGAAGGCGGGTGGAGCCGGGAGCTCGTCTAGTGTAGTGCGCCCACTGCTCACCGTCACTGCCTTGTTGCCTTGTTGGCGTTGTTGCCGGTTGCGTTGTTGCGTTGTTGACAAGCGACAACAAACGAAAATATATATATATCACAGTGTTTTTATTACAAACGTGTTTTATTGCACCCTCGACGCTAGTACATACATACAGACAGGCTGGTGCCAACCCAATATCAACCTTATAATGGCAATAAAAAAAATCAGCGGTTCAGTACATTTTGACGAGTTAATGCGATCATATTGTAGGGAACGGCTGTTTTTTTCTTTCGCGATTTCGGGGTTTTTCCCATAGTAAAGGTTTTTCATAATGATGAGTACCCCATAAGAGATTTCGTGTATTAATAGATAGACCCTATATAGCTCGATAACCACTGAACAGATTTGTATGCGATTTTCTGTTATGATCTGCGTTTCTCCAGGAAGATTTTTTTGTGTATTTAAAATTGCCCTAGTACATATTGGAGCTAAGCAGTAAAGCTATTAGTGGATCAAGTCGGTCGAAGCGCTACTGCTACGCATGATGTCGTGGGTTCAATTCCCAGGTCGGACAGTGTTATTGGGTTTACATCAGGGACTCGTTAGGTACCCGACCGGAATTAGGATATTTTGTATTTCATTGAGGGCAATTGGAATGGGCTAGGCAGATGATGATGTCCTATTTTCTGACACTAGTCTTGCCTCCATTACATGGAACTTTAACAAAAAAGGAGAAAATTGTAGATGTTTCATATCTATAGTGTGTAACTGTACCTAACCCTTTAGGTTTCACAGGCGTGATTAATACAATAGAATAGAATAGGTCTTTATTTGCTTAGAATGTAGGTACATAAAAATAAGTTCTTACTGTATGCTCGTGATCCTAAGTAAATCGATAGACTGCATAATTAACCTAACCCATCATGGATAATAGGCGTGATATTTGTTTGTCATTTATTTATAAAGTAGTAGTAGTATTTCAGAAAGGATCTATAAAAAGGGGAGTTAAAAAAAATCTTTATTTTTACGTATCTTATCTATACTAGGTACTAAAGAGGTAAATTTTGTTTGTATGTAGGGGGTAATCTCTGGAACTACTGGACCGATTTTGAAAATTCTTTAATTAATAGGAAGCTACATTATGCCCGAGTGCTATATATATTATCGTAGCGGGCGAGGTACTCTAATATTTCGGAGCAGCATTAATTTTCAAATAAATTCGGAACACTTACGAGTACCGAGCTATAAATATCAGCAAAAAATCACAGAACTTCAAAGTTATCTATAAAGTCAGGAAGAGCGGCACATCAATGGAAAATATACTGTGGCGAATCATAGTTATTTGTATTTATTATCTATGGTTCCCACTACGGAGTTGACTCGGTTATAGCTGACAACACTAGTCTAGACACTATGGGTATATATAAGATGCTCTGTGCACTATGGCTAGACCAGAGATGACAGTAACAAATACCGACACTTGGAACGAACGAAAAGGTTTCTCAATTAGATCGCTATCTGTGACTTGTATGTTTATGATATCAAGGTGCATAGTGTATGCAAACATAATTAGAAGAAATATAGCGATCATACAATCTGGATCCCTAGTTTCATTTGAAGAAACGGCGCGGGCAGGCGCCTAAAATACCATAGGTCTGTATCAGTGATACAGACCTATGGTATTCAAAAGGAGAAATTCCCCTTTTGAGGGGAAATTCTCCTTTTGAGGGGAAATTAGGGTCCAGAGGGGAAGAAAAAGGGGAAAGAGATGAACAGGGGAAATCATGGGTAAAGCCTAACCAAAAAAAAACTTGTTTCAGATACTTTTCATCGTTTGCGTTTCCAATTAAATAATTTTTGTTTTTTATTTGACAAATTTAACTCCGACATTCTAGTAAATAACTATAATAGATGTTTGCGCACGATCTTATTTTGAGTGTGAAGCAAAGTTACTGAAAAACATACCATCTATCGGTTTTTTGTTACGCGGCGTTCCCAAATATAAATAATATGGAAGTCAAATAACACAAAACACACACTTTGACAGTGTCTTGTGTTATCGATAGTACTACCATAATATACTTAATGTGACCAAATGATAAGTGACCGTTGAGCAGATTTTTACTACTAGTGCCAAAACTATAGCAGAATAATTTTGGAGGGGAAAAAATTCCCGAGAAGGGGAAATTTTAATTGAGGCGTGAGGAAAAGAAATCATTAAAGTGGAAACACTGTGTATCACACATGATTTTAAATTCGTTACTAAATTGACTTTTTAGTTGTCAGATCAGAAATGATTTTGACAACTATTGTGGTGTTCCGAATTTGTTGAAAAGTAGCGACTTTTCTGCTTTTAGCTGCTCTTAAATTTATGACAAAATGCTTGGTCCGATGTTATTGACCATATTTAGTGTAACGAATGTATTGAAAAGTAATGCTGCTCTGAAATATTTGAGTACCTCGCCCGCTACGATATATCTGATGGCGACTGTACCATATCCTGGGTACCTACTATTTTTGACTTACGTGGTGTTAGAACTTCGATTTGCGAAAAACTCAGATAATAAAACAAAGTGTCAAGTTAATAAAGTTTTATTATTAATAAAAAATACAATATTTCTCTATAAACAATAAACTGAGCGAAAACTTAGTTTCACATGTATCACATAGATGACAGCACTGTCGTGTTAGCTTTATCTCCAGAACTCCATTTTGTTGAATTCTAATGACTTTTGTGATTCTCTGTACATTTGCGCTCAGTAGAATTATTCATTTAAAGTTAAAAATATCATTAATGGCACCGTGTTAGTTTCAGCTTTAATGAGTACAGACATTAATAAAATTATAAGTCGATATTTATTTCACAGAATAAATCTGACAATTGTAAGATGTTTTTATCATTTTTCTTCATTTTATCTGAGATTCGTTGAAGTATTCGTTCTTGCGAGCTCTAATACACTTTCTTAGGAGAAGCGTATAGATACTTACACCCTATGTAGTATTTTATTATAAATAAAAACATTTAATGTTCCGTTAAACAGCTTTCAAAACTTAAATTTTATCATAGGATGATCTTGACAACATACTTTAAAATGTTTACTTGATAAAGCTCTTAAATTTCTTTAACAAAGAGAGCTGAAAATGAAAATGACCTTGAATTTTTAAACCAAGGTCAATCTAGAATTTTATCTTGAGATAGCTGTCAAAACTCACAATAAAATTATTACATACAAACCTTGACATTAAATAATATCAACATTGATCATAGTCTTACCCAGATCCCCCCAAAAAAGTATGTACAAGCTTCACCGAAAAATATTGGGTAGCTACGATTTTGGTAAAACTGGAATAAGTATTTTATCATACTTGGGATGGATGGAATCTGGGTAGGATTATGAACGTTCGCCTTAGTTTTTACATAATCACGCAAGGCATAGCGCAGCAAAGGGGTAAGCAGATAGGGACGGCTGTTTTGGTCTCTGAATGCTTTTCTTTGCTTCGGGAGCCGGATTCGTACTCGTACATGCCGCGTCCTGCGGCGTAGCTGCCGCCTCCTTGTGCCATCGCCTGGGGAGAAAGAAAAAGGGATAAGTAAAATGCTACCATGGCAAAGTTGTCTTTGTTTAAACTATTTTTACAAAGGTCGAGATCGTTTCAAGCCCGTCCAACATACGGCCCCCGGGCCACCTAGCAGCCCGCACAGGTCTTTCATCCGGCCCGCGAGCTTAGAAGACATCAATAAATATTGCGCGAATATTGTTTAAAAAATGTCCTATCCGCCCGCCTCACCTACCCAGAATTCAGACCACATTAACGCAGTCTATTTCGGCGAAGCTTATTTAATTTAATTTATATTTATTTAGCCCGAAAAAAATACTAACTTTGGTCCTCCAGAAAATTATGTTGGACACCCATGGTTTAGATTCAAATGAAAACGAGTAGAAAGAATCACAAAAATGACTTGATGTAGGTCAGTGTAAGAGCTTACAGAGAAGAAAGAGTTGCGATTGGACGAGGTTCCTACACATCAGTATAACTACACAAATGAGCTACTCACACTGCTAGCCTGATAACCGCCACCTTCCTTCTTCTGGAAGGGCGTATGTCCGGGCGGGTAGTACACCGCAGGCCCGGCCACGTTGCGGCTGTTCGCGACCAGCGGGGTCTTCGCCGGCGGACTGGGGGCGGAGTCCCTGGTGTCCCGCGTGTCCCGGTTTAGTGTGGAGCCCTGCGTGGAACTCTCGTGGGTGACGTGCACGTTGCGCCGGACTATGCCGTCTGGTTGGGTTGGGTAACGCTGAGGAAATAAAACGATTTAATAACAAGGTCTTATATTGCATGATATGCTAACTGCTAGGATACACTGTTTCTTTGCATTTTTGCAAGTACACCTTTGCTGATCAGCGCTGAGTGACAAACAAAAAGAATTTCAACCTTTCACTTGGCGCGATTTATACAGAAACGGCGTAAGTTGAAGGCGTAGAATTTATAACGAAACGAAAGAACGGCGTGCCTGCGCCTGCGCTGCGCCGCGCCGCCTGACTGTAATTCACGCCACGTCGTCGTCTACGTCTATGAATACGTTTTGTAGCGCCATCATGCCTGCGCCGCGCCTTCTACTTACGCCAGTTCTGTATAAATCGCGCCTTATGGGGATCCATGATATAACATAATTTACATATCATAGCTATACCACGGCAGCCGCATTACGTAGGTATGATGGTAGTTTTTCAGTCGGGCACAGTCAGCCGCATACCGTTGGTAACACTAAACTGTAGTTCGAACTTTCAGCGCTTCAATCGAATTACAGGCCACCTCGTACTGGTCTGTTTACATTTTGAACACTGACTCACTGTCTAAAAACTTGATCAGTCGGTAGTACATCAGGACATATCCTGATGTACTACCGACTGATCAACTTTTTACCACCTGTTCTGCTTTTTGATTTTTTCGTTATGATTCCTTCCAACCAATGGCAGTCTGTAAGAAATTGCTTTTTGCGTTATAGCCACCATCTGTACAGTTTATGTGTAATAACTTCGAATTTCAGTGTGTCTACAGTCATTCAAAAATATAATCTGGACCTAGATTGGTAATCTCTCATACTCACAGCTTCAGGGAAGTCAGCCAGCAGATCATCTAACTTCTTGGGTGGCTGCTGCGTACCGGGCGAGGGGGTGGTGGGGCGCGGGAAGGGGCCGGGGGAGGGGGAGGGCGCGGGCGCGGGGTGCAGCGAGCGCGGGGGGGATGGGTAGCGCTGCGTCGTGTTTTGTGCGGAGTACGTCGTCTCCGAGAACTTGTATGATGATGGACCCTGTGGAAAAGGTTGTTTGGTAAATTTTATTTCTTCAGTAGTTGTATTCATTGACAAAGCAAAAAAAAAACGAATCTCCTCTTAAGATCGTATCCAGAAATTGATTGCTTCAGGTCCTTAAACCTAACATATAGCCCAACCATGTCAAATAATAAAGAACCACCTACAATGCTTTTGCAATAAAAAAGCTTACGCCAAAAAAAATTTGAACATGCTCTCGAAAATTAAGGGCCTACCAATATGTATACGCGGTGATTCTTTATGCACGAATTATCTCAAAATCCCGTAAATGAGGAACGACGACGCGACGGACGAGAAAAGTTTGCTAGTTATATTCTTCTTGAGAACACCTCGGAAAGTTTTGATACGGCAAGTCATGACAGCTTTGCATACTTCTTCTAACTTCAATTAATCATTGTGTTCTGTAGTTAGTTACTTACGTAAGGGCCGTGTCCATTGTGCGGTTCCGCGGGAATTGTGTGGGCGGGAATCACCTTGGTTTCGTTGGCGGGGGCTGGATACACCATGCGTTCGTTAGTGCGATCTGAAATAAGAATATGAAAGACCTCATATTTGAAATTGGGTGTAAAAAGGCCTTTAGACTTCCAGGACCTCCAAGGCCCAACCTTGCGGTACATTGCAATATTTAGAAGTCGACCGCAAGGCATCAAAGGGGATTTCTTTTCGCGGCATTGATCATTGGAATCTGTATCTTGTTACCACTATTGTATAGCTACGTATAAGTTTACGTTGATAAAGATTAAAAATGCTCAGCCCTGCCGTCAACGGTGTGCGCTGGCCATAAAGCGAATAGCTCGGCGCGGTACCAAGTCGCGACGTCCGAACCAAAACGAGATGAATGACACCTTTTTCGCTTTTATTGGAAAGGAATGTGATGAAGCTTGACTCAAACCGATTTCGCATCAGTAAGTGAACTCCCTAATAGAGGAATAACCATTTCAAGAGGTAATATTTCTATTAAATAATAGCACACTCACCATCGCTGGTAGTAACAGTGCGGTACTCTCGGGTGGAAGAGTTGCAGTGTGAGCAGAACTGGCAGCCGTGCGGGCCGGGGGGCGCCACTAGTGCTACGGGACTGGGCGAACCGGCTGTTGTGCTAAAAATATAAGTTTTTGGTAAGATTGGCGACTTTGGTAACGATGGCAAACTTCGGTAAGGGGAATTGTTGTTTATTTGACGCTAAAATTGAGAATTTTGACAAGTTTGGTAATGTTGGTCAAATCAAAACGTCTGTAAAATCTCATGCATCACAGTATTTGCTATTTTTGGCAAGTTTGGTAATTCCATTAGCATTACAAAGTACGCCAAAACGTACTCAAAAAGAAAAGAATTTCTGGAACCAGATTTTATCACAATATTGGGTACTTTTTGCAGGTTTGGTAATTTGACCAACTTTACCAAACTTGTAAAAACTTACTTAAAACATGTCTAGGACGTTATTAACCACATTATTTGCAATTTTGGCAACTTCGGTTATCAGACCAACATTATCAAACATGGCACAACTTACTACAAACGTCCTTTAGGAATTCTAAAACCACTTTTATCACAATATTATTTGCTGTTTTCGATAACTTTGGTAATTATTTTACACCAACATTACCAAACATACTAAACCGAACTTTTCAGACTTTTCACACCTCAATAACACAAATAATTATTATTTTTGGCAATTTTGCTAACCGTCCAGCTTCACCAACATCACTAAAGCAGCTACTCACGTGGTCCTGTTATGTTCGGAGCTGACGTAGGTGTGCTGATGTTCCGCGTGGACCGGTATCGGTACTGTGGCCGGGTCCTGGTCGGCTGGCACCTCGTATGTGTACGTTTTGACCGTAGTTGTCACTTTGTTCATAGGAGTACCACCGCGGGATAACTGTGAATATATAATACTTATTATAACGTATTATTATATTAAGTAAAAGTAGTATTTTATTGTAGGACGAAGTAGAGTACCCTGTCGAATACTTGAATATCTAATATTTTTCTTTTCTAGTAGGTACCTACCCTATTCTAAAAATAGTCCTCCTTTCATATAAGTGGTACAACCCGCGCTTTGATATTATGTAAAAGAAGATGGCGAAGGACAGTCGATAGCGTCTGCTTGTTATACAAGGTGTAAACCATAGAAACCGAGAGGAAACCATGTCGTGAGGAAACCTGGACTTGTAAAAGTCTGAAATCGCCAACCCGTCTTGAGCAAGCGTGGTGTTCAATGCTCGTGCCTTCTCTGTTGAGAAGAGACCTTTACCCAGCAGTGGGACAGTAATAGTCTGGTATTATTAAACCATAGAAATATAAAAATGGCCCCTTCACGAAACCAGCAACCAAGCATTCTGTACCTCAAAATTTGTAACTCTACGCAAAAAATATTGCTGGGAAACGACCTTTTGTTGGGGTGATAAATCACGTTTTACGGTAGGACTCAATAGCGCATTCAAAACACCGTTCTTATGGATGCAATGAATAGCCAAGGTCAACCTTACACTGCAATAAAATAGGTAGATTTCCAAACAAAAAGAAAAATGTACTGTCACATAACTTTTTTACCATTTTTTTTGCCGTTATTACTAACTCTTCTAATATTATGAAGAACTGCGACTTTGTGTGAATAAACGCACGAATTTACCGCCCTGACAGGTTGGGTAACAACCCCCGGGACCGTCAATATAGTCCAGCTTGGCGAATACTAGCTACCCTTGAGACTATTGACCCCAACGTTAGAGATGCAAAGTTGTGCCAAAAATATAAATACGCGATTTAGGAATCACTCAATCCGTTTTGTATGGTTGATCGGTAGAGAATTCATTTTGCAGTAATTGAGCCATAAAAGTAATATAATAATAATTTCTTCAAAATGACAAGATAACAATTAAAATAAAACCTAAAATAATTAATTTCGTGGGGTTTCGAACTCATGGTTTATTTGATATCATTCTTCATTTGATTCAAAGTAAAGATTGATCGTCATAGCATACTGAGTCCCGTATTACAGAACATCGCTCAATACTCAAGCATTACTTAAAACTAGATTCAAGCCATTTGATTGGTTGAAACTATTTTTAAGTAACGCTTGAGTCTTGGACGTTCTGTAATACGGGCCTGAGTATTGCTACCTCAAGCAGAGAAATAATCCCGACTACCATAATTATTATGTAATATTTAGCTTACTTACGTTACGTTTAACGTTAGTTCTGTAAAAAAATACTGTTTAGCAAACCATAAAAAGGGGTCGAGTTAACCAAGATTTGATTATACATCCTCCTCTAAGGTCGTTTTGTCCTGTAACCAGGTTCTCTGTGTTTGTTAATCTGTGCTACAATCGTTCTGATTTACCACCCTTTCGGGTAAGGTACATCTAAATGACCGCCAATTTAGACCAGCTTGGCGAATACTGGCTACCCTCGAGGCGATTGACCCCCGATTTTATATATAAGGGTTGCGTTATAGATGCAAACTTGTGTGAAAACTTTAATTGCGCGATGTAGGAATCTTCCTACATGGTACAATGGTCTTTTGAATATATTTGACTAAGAAGAGGTCAAAATCGAATCAGATTTATGTTTTGTATTATTTTGTCCTAAAATGTTCTTTTTGCAAGCTACAAAATCTCTATCTTTATATTTAAGTGTAGGAAAAAATACAAAAAGAATTGCAGTCGCGGGGTTTCGAACTCATGATGACACGGCCATCAGATACTACACATTATTGTCACCATCGATTCATCGAACGATGCGTCGTCGATGCCGATGTTACAGAATAAATATTATATCATCACGCCTGTATTTCGCGAAGAGTTAGGCAGAGGTGTAACCTAAAGTAGACCAAATTTCAATAGTTATGTGTATCTCCCATGTAATAAACATATACTTAATTTACAGAAACCAATTTTTGATTCGGATAAAGAAAAAACAGCAAAAGTTAGTTGTTCACTATGACGGGTAGGCTCAATCGCTACTCTGTATTTAAATGAATAAGTTTACTTACAGTGCCGGTAGATGGCGGCTGGTGGCAGTGCGAGCACATCGACTGCGGCACCAACTGTGGGACTGCCGGAGATATCTGTGCTGGTATCACACGAGACTCTGCAAATTGAACATTACAATAAAAAGTTGCCTTGAAAGGTCCACTAGCCAGCCACACTTCCATACAAATGTAGTATGGCGATTATTCCACTGTTTGATGATGTACGTTCAAAATAAAAAGAGATAGGTATCAATTTGTGGAAACAAAAAAGTAAAAAAAAAACATTGAAGTATTGAAAATTGAAAAAGCAACAAAAACTAAAACCATTTTAGCTATCTATCTTTTATTGCCTAAGCCTGATTTTCTTCAGTGTGGGCAGCACAGTTTTCATCGGCAAATGCCTGTTGTTTTAGTTAAAGTGGAAATAGTACATTTTGATATAAGTGGGGAAACTTTGTTATTGCATTCGAGCGCGGAATTAACACCTGAGCTGCAAGCGAGGGTGTTATGGAGCCGAGAACTGCAATAACAAATCCCCACGCGTATCAAACGACGTTTTTCAATAGGTACACTTTCGAAGAAATTAAATATTAGAACGGAAAGTATTTTTGTCAAGAATGATTAGGAAACTATGATTTAATTTGCTTTTTGTCCGCGCTTTGCTTTCGCCAGGTTGAAGAAGATGCAAAGGTATGATGCTGTATACAGCCTACGAAATATGAAAAAAGAAAATTCATTTTTTTTTTTAATTTAGAACACATTAAGATGTTAATTTGTTCATAAAAATAAATATTTGTTTTAAATAATCATTTTTATCTATGATATTCTATTTATAAACACAATTTAAATACTCGAAAAATACTTAATCCGTAAAGACGCATATCTCTTTGCCGGGATTAAAAAAAAACAATCACCGCCGACTATAGATATAGTCATTGAACCCTTTAGACTTATCTGTGCAAATTTTTATTTCCGCACGTGTGCGGAAAAATATTAAAAATCGCACGCGTGTGAAATACATTGCATGTTGAACCTAATCGTAGTGCGATTAGAACCAGTTTTCGAGAAAGTGTATTGAAAATAAATAAACTTGACGACGATGACGCCATCTAGCGAGAAAAAATGTCCGAGAGACAATCGATGTAACCACCTCAACGATATTTTATTTTGAGCAACACAATATTGATATTATTTTGTTTAGCTGCACTTTACTCTGCCAGATCTTCACCAGTCCTAACGAAAATGATGATATCCAAGCTCACCAGTCTTCTCCTCCCTGTACACTTCCTGCCTCAGCTCCGCAGCCCTGGTGACAGTGGGGGGCGGAGGGCTGGAGCCCCACGAGGAGGTCTCCACACGTTCCTCTCGCTTGAGGGTCGAGTAGCCGCTGGAGGGAGCTTTGGCTGGGGTGCTGTGGCGGGGGGAGTTAATGTGGTTAATTTTTTGATGGATTTAGTGTTGGTAAGATACTTATAGCCAGCCATATCTAAGTGTTATTGCCAGCGCCAACCAAGCATTATTATGTACATCAAACTAAGTAACTACGAAAAAAATATTGCTAAAGTTATACCTAACCTAAAAAACTAGTATTTAAAAGAAAAAGTTGGAACTTTGACCTCCAATATTTCCGTAACTAGAAGGTTCCCAGGGCCCAGAACAAAAAAAAACATCGCAATGACGGGGAGAACAATTAATTGCCTTTCGGCTTCGTTAAGGGTATTGTTACACCCATTATATGCCATGCAAGAAATTGACCTCAAAATATTTTAATTTATTCTGGCTATGTTTTATTTTTTACTATACAGGGTGGGAGAGGCATCGACGGACATCACGCACAAATGGTTACCCATATTCAGTACATCATTGAATCCCTATATCCCTCTAAAACCAAATAAAGAGATTTTTAATATCCTTATCACTAAATATAAGGACCTGGTAAGGAAGTACTAGCTCAAAATTACAGGTTTATGACGATGAAAGTCTCCGCCAGTGTTTTAACCTTGGCAAAACCGAGCATATTACAGAAAGTAAGTAAGTACCATTTTTTTTTTATGTTATCAACAAATGACTCTGCTTACCCTTTCCTGTAGTCAAAAGATGTGCTCTCAGCCGTATCTGATGTGTAACCATCTGAAAAATAAATAAAATGGTCTTCCATCAACATTTCCTGATGACAATCAATCAATTAATTCCATAGATAAATACAAATCGAGGATCTTTCCACCACCTCTTCAAGGATGGCAGATAAATTGTGTGGTCAAAAGATTCTGAATTCCCTTCATGGGACCTTGATATGATTTTCATCTAATATGACTGCGCACGGGTATATCTGCAAGGTGCTTGCCAAGTTCGGTTCGTGGATGGGTAACCATGGCATCCATAACATACCGAGATTCCTCCGTGTCGAAAGCACGTTAATCTAGTGTGGCTGTCAATTGTAGATCTCTGACAGTCGTTACAGGTAGTCAGTGAACTGAAAGTCTGACAACCAGCCTAGTCTTACCAACCAAGGGGTATCGTACGAGTATTACCCAGTACTAACTGGGTTGTGGAGGTCAGATAGGCAGTCGCTCCATGTAAAATACTCGTACCCAGTGCAAGTGAAAGTGGAAACCAACCCCAAAATAGTTAGATCAATTACGCCCCTAAAACCCAGAATTCTTAAATTGACAACAGTCTATCTGCGACTCTGAACCCTATAAGACCTACCATAAGTCTTACTTTTGTACAGTTGCCTCTCCTGGTCCTTTTGCAGATCATCGAGGAGTGAATCCAGCTCTTCTACGTTCTGTGTCAGGTCCTTTGTGGCCTTGGAGCTCTTCACTTTGGAGTAGCCTGGAATATTGGAAAGCATTTGTTTGTAAAAAGAACCACGATGAAGATGGAGGAAAGGTGGAGATCAATGTCCTGTGGACAAGGACCCGAAACACGTTTTGCCAGAAGTTTTGGGGTTTAAGGAGCATTCGCCCGTAATTTAACAGTTCAGATTCGAGCATTTCATCGGTAAGTGAGTAGATCCGAAGATTATAGGACGCAACCTGTAATGATAAATGATAAAAGTTACAAAATTGATTCTTGGAGGCGAATGCTCCAGTGCCAGTGGTTGAGGGTGCGCCTTGAGGACATATCGGTAAAGCAAAAAGTATCTCAACAATAAATATATTAGGCACGTTTCATTTGCATTTATTGTTCTGGGTTACTTGGTCCGATTGCTTTCGAACTCGAAACATCGATTGGAGAGAAAAATCTTATCGCATGCATGAACTGCGTAATGACTTAAAAATAAAAGTCTCAAGATCGAGAACAGTCAGGAAATCTCGAACCAAACAGAAGCATTGATTAATACCTGGTGTAGAAGTGGCAGAAGACTCATAGTTATAGGTGCGGGTGCCCGAGGTTATGGCGGGCAGATCCCTCTCCTCTCTCTCGTAGTAATAAGAGCTGGCCTCCGAAGACTTTGGAGTAGACCTAGGCGGGACTGTGTACTCCTGGAAATAAAGGACATTGAGGTTAATAAACTTAGTAGGTGAGCAGGTTCATGGTGGAACAGTCCCAACTAGTTTATTTAAAAGTAAATTCGGCCATTCTCGCCTATGTGACGCCTAGAGCGATTGCTATTCGTATTTCTGCGACTTTTAGCAGAATTGACATAAGTTTAGTCAGTCAGTAGCTAAGCTCTGAATCGATTGCGTAAATGCGTACCCAAGTAGGCCGCTGCAAAGATAATCTGGCTAAATGGGGTATATTATTGGTTACTCCAACACCGAGTGCGAGTGCGGCGCTCCGGATTTAACTATGCCCCACCTGCTGCACCTGCTGCTGCACTCTTGACGACCTGAATAGCACCTCTGCCGCTGCAATAAACGTGGCCACCTACTGGGCCCGAACTGTGTAACATGTAAGTAACATCGATACGACAAGAAGAAGAAGTTAGTAAGTGCTATCATTGTTGTATTTTGTATCTTCAATATCGCTTGGAACGCCAGTCGAAGTCCTTAGGGCATTCCGCTCCTTTATCGCTTTCCTGACTGGCCAATATTTCTACCATGTTACCGGAGGCTACAGGCCAAAATATAAAAATAAAGTTGACATTATAAACCAGATGTCTTCAGACGTCTGATGAAGGAAACGGGTATTGGCTGTGGATGACTGTAAACCGGATGCTGCGCAACTTAGGAGTGGCCAGCTATGTTCAAAACTGGACAGCAGTCGTCTGAATGAATTCTTTGTCTTATAATTTATTTAAATACTATAATGTATTTATACGTATCTACATAGTTTAAGCAGGTCTGAGATATGAAACCAGTCTACTATTTCTTAAGAACCATTGTAAACGTTTTGGATCATTCATTATTATGTAAAACTAAACGGAAGTATAAATTTTAACCAGTTTGAGTTTAAAACCCTAACTTATGGATCCGTTAGTAAGTCTAATTAGCAAGTCAGTGAGTAATGCATTGAGCCACTGAGGCAATAGTGATGTCATTCTAGCATTTCTGATGTTTATAACCGTTTTTATCACTGGGCGGTAGTAAAAGCTGATTTAACGATTAAAAATAACGTTGGTTACTTTAAAACAAGTCAAGCGGAAAATGGTGAAGCAATTCAAGATACAATATTGTGTACCTATCTTTGACAACCTAACTACATTTGGGAAGAGTAATTCAATGGCTGACATCAGAATCGATCCCAGAGAATGATGACGTCGACCAATCGTAAGTGTGGGAACACTTTCTTTCGATTGGTGGACGTAATAGTGTAATTCACGAACCAACCTATGTGGCAGACACAATACAGCAGGAAGACTGATTCAATCAAACTGATCTACATCATTTAAATAGCATATTTTTTCCATTTTCGAACTATCACTACATAGTTTAAAACAAAGTCGCTTCCCGCTGTCTGTCCCTATGTATGCTTAGATCTTTAAAACTACGCAACGGATTTTGATGCGGTTTTTTTTTTAATAGATAGAGTGATTCAAGAGGAAGGTTTAGATGTAAAACATTGCACCCGTGCGAAGCCAGGGCGGGTTGCTAGTGCGTCATATTACAGCCCAAAAATCTCTAAACTAATAAAACATTTCTATTTCATTTCAACAGCATCAGACAAACCAGACCTTTGATTAGAAGACCTTAGTTTAGATGGTAAACTATATTCTGCTTCTAAATACTTACATCTTTTCTCTTCTCGACCTATAACGCACCAATGAGCAGTGTAATTAACGCTATTATAATTCGCAGGTCGTCTAGCGCCATCTCTTTCCCACACTGGAATTACTCCTGCTTCATGATGTCATGGTAGGCCACCAAGCTTGAGTGAATTGTGTAGGTCAAAATATTTGAATATCTTTGGTGTATAGGTGCAACCATCGCCAACGTAAGTTAAAAGCGACGAATTATGTGAATAACCCGGATTCCCTTCTCACCTCAACAGTACGCATATCCTTCCTGTCGTACTTGCCGGAGGGATGCTTCTCCTCCTTGTACTCGTAGTGGTACTCCCTGGCCCCTCCTCCTCCACCGCGCCCTAGGGAGTCCAGCTTACTGCCCTTTGGTATCAGCTCGGATTTTATCATGTCTGGAAAGATTTAAAATAAGAATATCATTTTCGAAGCTATTAAACGTGGTCGAGCCTGGACTGCAGAAGTCGGAAAAGGAGGTCTGTGCTGGGCAGCTTTCTAGAAGTAACAATAATGTGTTCGACTTGGACCCATAGTAGTACAGTAGTCCAGAACCCATATGCGAAGCATTGATTCATGCGACCAATATAAAGGATGGATACGTTCAAGCCCTTACCTCAGCCCTTTCTGCCTAGTAAGGGGAACTACCTGAACCATTGCTGCTACACGAAAATGGTCTTTGGGGATCCATAAGTAATTTTTTGTGAAATTTTGATCAACATTCAAAGATTTAAAAAAATATATGCAGTTAGCAACAAAATTGCCATTTTACATTAAAAAAAATAATGGTTCCAATCGATCCTGTTTCTAATAGATACTGATCTAAAATTTCTATGGGACCACCGGGACAACCTGGGTTAGATTGGAGTACTAAAAAGTCAGATCGTCAAAAACGGTAAAGTTACATTACCGTCTTCGTGATCATTTGTCTTTTAAGTTTTTTTTTTGTATTTCAGATTCACAAATTCATTCATATGACCTGCAATGATTTCGAGTGAGTTTTTGATCAGAAACAGGACCGATTAACATCAATTTTTTTTTTGTGTTGCGCTCTTTTGAACCATGATAATTATGAAGACGACTATGAGTAATAGTTGTCTTCATATTCTTCAGGTGGAGTTGTTGAAAGAAGATGAAATAGAAGGAAATCTTACCGAGTGCCTCATCTGTGTAGGGGGGGATATTTCCACTGCTGGAGTACTCCTTGTACTCCTTGTGCTTGCTGTACGACTTGGTAGCCATGGTGACTTCAATGTGTTAGCTGCAACAAGAGAAACCAACGTTGAATGGAAAGTATATTATAACTGGAAAAGTAAAAGGTACGTTCGCAATGGCCAGACTTATCAGAGACTGGCCAAGTATTTCATAAGAGACATAACTGTGCAGATAAGCTTAAAGTCTGTAATGGTAATCGAATCAGAAAAAAAAATATCGCTGGACATTACACACAGCGCCATCTAGGTGCCACACTGAGCAACAAGGCTTGTGTCGTGGACACCAGATAGTTGATAATACTACATAGATACTTTTTGTTTGTAAATACACACTTATCATACATATTATCATTCATGACTCGGAAACAAATGTCCATGCTCATCACACAAACATTTGCTTCGATTCGAACCCGGGACCCGAAGAACGTAAGGCAGCCTCACTACCGCTGCGCCATTCGGGTCGTCATAGGAAGAGATCAGGCGCAAGATTAACAAGTTCGCACCACATTTGTGACTATTCCTTTACAACCTAACAAAACATACATTATTAGAAGTTTGGAATAGTCACATGTTGAAGTATCTTAAAGTATTTTATAACCAAGTTATCGATGGCAACACCAACTAAGATATTTGTACAGAGCTTACAAATACCACTGTTTAAGTAACATGTAGTCACTAATCAAGGCTTAATCAGGTCCATTTAAAGCGGCATCCATGCAGCAATCAATGCTGCTGCTCCTCAGGCTGCTATTCATTGCACAGACATTTGCATACCTTGAAGGCAAGTCTTGAAAATTGCAACTTGTTCTGATGGTACTTATTATTAAAATTAAAATACGTACACGTTATTTATTTGTTATTATGCTTCGATTATTGTGATTTTCAAAAATAAGGAAATACCCTAATAACTGAACATTATATATTTCTCTCTTAGCTAAATTAGAATGTAGGTAATTGCTCAGTGCATGCGTTAATGCTAGTTTTATCTATAATCATCCGAACGAAAATGGGTAAGAAATTCATACCTATGGGTACAGCATGACATACAACTTCTAACATATGTGTTAGAAGTTGTATGTCATGCTGTAGTATGGCTGCCTCTCAAACGTGATTCGAAATGCTAAATAAAATCAATCCAGTCTGATATTTTAAATGCGAAAATAAATCTGTCCGTTTTTCTTTCACCCTCTGAACGGGTTTCGATGAAAAATGGCACATTAATGGACGATAACCTGAGTAGAAACACATTTTTGCTACTTTTTATCACGGGAGTCCCTGAGGGATAATTTCCGACCCACACGTGGGCAAAGCCGCGGATGTAAGTATTAATTTGATATTCAGCTGCAACCAGTGTAACCCTCGAAGTATTACTCGTTTCTTTGACAAAACAAGGAACTTACGTTTACAGAATAAGCAATGATATGTTGTTTTGTTTGTAATATGTAATGGGTAATCTTCGGATCCGATTGCTCCGATTGATCCGATTCCGAAAATTCTTTCACTAACGGGGAGCTACATTATCCCCGATTGGCATAGGCATTTAAAAGGTTCAGTGGGTTTATTTCCGTGCTTAACGGGAACGAAGTCGCGAGCAATAGTTTGACTTTGATTTTTTAAATTATGTAGTTTCATATATAAACCACTTAGGAAACGTCAGGAGTCAGGGGCACGAGTCTTATTTTTTGTTTCCCATAAAAATAAACCGGCAAGAAACTTCACTTCATACCTTTTCCTACACTACGACCTCCAACTTATTTAGCCAAGCTACATCTTATCTAATTCATACTCTAAGCTCCTATTGCAGGTCGCGCCATATTAGGAGGTGAAACGTAATCTGGTCGCCACAGGTGCGTGGGCGCAATGCCTTTCATTTCTCAAATGTCATGCGTCTGTCTGTCTGATTGATGGCAACACTGGGCCAATGAGTTACTGGATCGCTGGGGTAATGAGGGCTTGGTCTGTTTAGGTACATGGAAATGGGATTGGTTTCCATATTGACGTCATTAAGCCCCAAAGGGTTAGGCAGAGGTGGACCTATAAAGTCCAATGTGATAAAGGGCGAGCCTATTGCCATCTACCGAGCACAAATTCAGGTACCGCGGCTGCTTCTGAGAAATTCCTGATGGAAAAACCCAATAAGACTGCCCAACCTGGGAATCGAACCCAGGACCGCATGCACGGCGGTTGCGCTTGCGACCACCCCAACTAGCAAAATCAGTACTTGTAACGCTCTCATGACTACTTTTATTTTTACTTATAAATTGTTTATAATACGCTACAAGCCTGGATTTGGGCGCAGTTATAGGAGCGTTTATTTCTATAACTATCTTATAATCAACTTATTAAATGTTACTGAGCCCTATAATATACTTGACGAAGCGCAATAGCTTCTATAATGATCTGAGACTACACAATTACAAGCACAAACGCTCTTGTTAGTATCTGACATAAGTATCTTATCGAAGCAATCTTGTTTATAATGCACTAGTAACGTACTTAGTTTTTGGTTATAAATATATTTTTGTTGAGTTTGTTGTTGCTTCGGCTGGTGGTTCCGGTTGTTTTGTGGTAAAACTTAATAATAACATAAGTTTCTATTACTATTATTGTAGAATATTAATTACAAAATATATCGTTATTATAGTGTACAAACTCGTGGGGAAGTCATTTTGACTGTAAATATGTACCGCAATTTAGTTAGTTTTTACAATCCCCTCCGAAAAATAGCACATTAGTATATTGTTTTAAATAAAATATTTCATCAATTCCTATGAATATTCGCCATTGCTCTTCATTAGTACTTTGTAGAAATTTATAAGTAAATTAGTACTTGTAGCAAGTAAGTAAGTACTTTATAGGGAAATTAGTACTTGTAGCATTTTCAGCCCAGATAACTCGCCTCCATCGGCCTCCATTTTAAAACAAATTAGGGTTCCTTTGGAATATGCCTGCTTTACCTATTTTTCACTTTTCTCCTGTAACCGCCACTCGTTTTCAATCGTTTCCAATCGCTTAAATTCATGTTTAGCTTATTCACTCAACAACTTAAATTCGACAAAATGGCTGAGGTTTACTAATAAAGTTATTGATCTAGTAACTTATAAGCTTTTTTGATCATGAAGCGCTCTTATCAAGTATTATTAGATTTAAAAGAGTCTTGAGCAAAACCATAACGCCGCAAACTTAAAGTGATCTCAGCTAAGTATGTTATAATATCTTGTTCACTCACAAAATGCTATTATAGGATCAAAATGTTATTCTGGATTATTTAGTTTTACTGTAGACAATTATAAGAGACTTATTCCTAAAAGTTTCCTATAAGATAATCTTGTAGGTAACTACAAGACTGAGATATAAAAGCAAATGCACTTGAGAATATCTACGCTTTTGAAATGCTGTTACTGGTAAAAGTGTCTTAAACATGTTTTATAGGTAAGTCTTGTAGCTAACTATAAGACCGAGATATAAAAACTAATGCGCTTAAGTATTTTAAGGCTTGGCAAATTCTATTACAAGTTAAATAGTATAGGTACCTACCGCAATGCCTTTATAAGAACGTTATTAGTAATGATAGACTTATAGTCTTTTTTATAGGATTACTTTGCTAGTTGGGACTAGACCAACAAGGTTTTAATGTTACTTGAGGTAAGTAATTACATTTTGAACCCTAAATGAGTGGCCCGGCGCGGTGGTCCAAAGTTTCAGACACAGGTTTGACTAATGAGGGTAGCCCAGTTGAGGTAATCACCTGCTGCCCTTTAAAGCTACATAAATACATAGCTTGTGGAAGCGCCAGGCTATCCCGCGAAATGGAACCAGTTTTGCAAGAACTCATTAAATGACTTAGAGGGTTGTGTTGATGACTTTAATGATTATAATTCTGTAACTACATGCCGTTTTACTGGCGCGATTCATATTCTCATCAACATACAACCTGACACTGACCGGCTAATTGCAAAAAAAAAACAAAAGAATATTTGAATTTCGCGGTCCTGCTTTCACTTTATTAGACATCCATAAACTCACGACTTTATCCAATGGGGGTAGACAGATGCTAAATAACGCCACTAGCTACGATCCTAACATACTCCTATTGCTTCATCGACGTTCATACATCTGGTCATTCACGTAAACTGGTTGCGACACTTTTAGATATGTAATTATTTGAATAACTAACTAAGTACTTATACCTATTTAGACATTCAACTCAATCTAGACATGGCTACACATAGTAGATTCGAACCGCGACCTTTAACACTAAAGTACATAGGCGTACCGCTAAGCATGCATATCATTTGAACAACTGCCCTCCAAATCTGGTAATGTCTAGATTGTGTCAGGGCTAGTAAATGCCAACGTGTTCAGATGTTTAGTAATCTGGTGTGATTTGAAGGAGAACATAACATCGCATTACACCTGTAATCCCCGAAGGGTAAGGCAGAGGTGTATCTAATAGTACACCCACATTTCGCCAGTTTTGTAACAGGAGGCGATCCTACTGCCATCAATCGGGCGCAAATCCAGACTCCGTGGATTCGAAGGAGCAGTAACTTAGATACTTCTATAGAACATATCATAACGCTTATACAGCGTGTAACAGAAAGGGTATAATCATATGGAATACTGTGGTACGGTGTGGTATTTTTTTACGATTTCGATGGTGGTCCCATAGAGAAAGTTGTTCAGTTTCATGGTCCGCACCACAGTATTCCATATGATTATACCCTTTCTGTTACACGCTGTAATAAGTTAGGCAGAGGTTTAGATAGGTAACTACTGCAGAAAAACCAGTCAAGTACGAGTCGGTCTCGCGCACAAAGGGTTCCGTATTACTAAAAATGTCTATGTACTTAATAACACATAGGTAAATTAACGCTCTACAGGAAAACTAAATTTGTAGACTATGTTAATGAAAAACAAGTAGGCGACTCAACTAAGGAAGTACTTAAATATTTTTTAAATTATTTCTCGTGGAAAAGGTCGCGGATTTGGCATGTTTGGCAACTAGTTTGGCATAATTATTATGGGGTTAGACAGACCCTTTACATCCCCTATGTATATCTGTCGACAAGCAAGAATAAAGATTGGCACGCTACGCTAAAGGGAGCAGGATCGATCCCAGCATGAAACATTTATTTTAGTATTTTTGTAAACCATGCATAAGTGCACCACTTAAATTATTTAGTAAGTTAAATAGTCTACTAAGGTTTATCATCTAGAATACTAGTAAAAAACAATAGTAAGTGTACATAGAACATACAAATAGTAAAAAAAATGCTTGAGTTATATAGAAATATAATAAAATATATAAATAATATGTATTTGAAAGTCGGGCCAGCAAAAAAAAGTATTACAAAAATACAAACAAAAATATTTCAATAGCGCTTTATTACAAAAGAATCCTACATCGCGCAAGCAACTTTTTTGTGCGACTTAGCCTATAACACAAACTGTTTGATATTAATATCGGGGTCCAAAGTCCTCGAGGTAAACCAGTGCCCAGCCAAGCTGGTCTAAGTTGGCTCCTGTCGATGTACTCCCGCAAGGAGTAAATTCCCATTCACCCACAGACATATGTACCCTCCTTACAATAGTCTGCTGAGGCCCCGATATCCGATTACCTTCTGCAAAGAAGTGTTCTCTCTCACTACCTCCGAGATCATGCCAGTCTGGACTACTTCAGATTCGACCCCTCTTTTGTTACAAAGAATATATTATGCACTAGCGACTCGCCCCGACTTCGCACGCGAAAAACGCGAAATAGGGAAGCAACTTTATTTTATACCAAATCACTATTTGTTATTATTTGTTTTGTTGTTTTGTTTATCACTATAAACAAATGAAAGTAATGCCTATTTTCTTATGGAGGTACGATGTTTTGCTAAAAAACTTAGTTCTGTTCTAATAAAACTAATTATAACAATTAATAAAATGTTTTGTTAGACATCAATAAATAAAAACAGTCCTGCCTGGGGATTCGAACTCGGACTGGACAGTGATACGAGTATAAATTATGAATGGAATGGTATGTATAATTATTAATACTATACTTATTATATCCATTAATCCATACTAAAATACTAATATTATAAAGAGGTAAAGTTTGTGAGATTGTAGGAGGTAATCTCTGGATCAGCTGAACAAATTTTGAATTTTTTTTCACTAATAGGAAGCTACATTATGCCCGAGTGCCATAGCAATAGCCATATGATGCTGTATTTACAACGTGCCCGTGGGATAATTTCCGACCTAAATGCGAACGAAGCCGCGGGCATTGCGGGCAACAGCTAGATTAGCCAACAGCTTCTGTGTACAACATATCCTAAGTAAAGGTTCCACAGACTCCACAGTCTTGGAGTTACACAGTCGCCATTTACTAGTCAACCAGCATTCACAAAAACAAGTGATACTGATAACTTAAAAAGAATATAAAATTAAAACGAGTGGCTCTGGAAATATAATTCAAGTAATTACAACTAAACTAAACAACGGACAGTTGACAGCTTTGAGGAGGAGTTTTTTGACGCCATTTTTTATGTTATTTACTTTAGGTTATTTTAATTTATAAATGTATAATATTTAGCTAATAAAAATATTCTTAACTAAACAACAACACAAAGACATATATTTAAAATATATTTATATATATATATAAATATATAATATACATGTATATTGAAAAAAAAATGACATAATATATATAAAAAAAAATAGTACCAGCAATAAAAATAAGATCAAAACCGTCAATAAAAAACTAAGTAAGAAGACGTAGCAAAATAAAAAAAAAACCAAAGGAATCATTCATTTATTACTAACTTAGGAAAACATTGTGTCGTGATTTTCGGGGGGTTTAAAGATTTTGGAATCATGGGGAATTTCATGTGTATGCTCAACAATTAAACGTCAGGTTAGCCCGTGAAATTCAAATTTTCTTACGTTTACTTATTGCAATACTTCGGTCAGTGTCAGGTTGTAATGTTGATGATTTTATAATCCTGTAACTCCATACGTGTTACTGGCGCGACTAATTTTTCATCAACATCCAACTTGACTAGAATCGTAAGAAAATTTGAATTTCGCGGGCTACCTTGAGTACTTTTTGTTCATGACTTTTAAAATCGCATTTTTTTACTAATATTCATCAAAAAGGGGTCAAGGACACTTGTGAAGTGTGGTCATCAATTCCTCGTAGGTGTTTAGAGTACCCTTTTCAGGACTTCCTCTGTATAGATTCATCTTGTTTAACCGCCCTTTCGGGTTAGGTGACGTATCACTACATCACCGCGGTAGGAACTCACTTTATTTACCGCCTTTACAGGTGAGGTACATCTGAATGATCACCAATTTAGACCAGCTTGGTGAATACTGGCTACCCCCGAGGCGACTGACCCCCGGAATGCCATTTATAGTTAAAGTATTCATGCAAAACTGCACGTAAACTTTAATTGCGCGATCTAGGATTTCCGTATTCATACTCAGTTGAAATGTGCGTGATTTTGATATTGTTGTATTAAAATAGAACAAAAATGTTTGTTTATTCTACATATTTTAGCCTGGAAAAAAGTGTTTAAATACAAAATGTAGTACTACGATTACATAAAAGTAAAAAAATATGCAAAAATATTAACAGGCGCTGGGTCTCGAACTCATGACATAGCCAGTGTTGGGTGTTTAAAATACCTAGTTTGGATCGCAGTTAGTATTTTTGCGTCACTTTCTTCAATACTATAAATTACAACCGTCCCGCACATTCAGTATAATAAGAAAATAAAATACAAAACAAAACAGAACTCTATTTTAAGTCCAATTCGGTTCAAAAAGGGGTCAAGAGTAAACCGTGATTATTTACCATCGTCCTCATAGAGGAGTCCTGTTTCCAGGTTATGTGTGAATCCTGACATTATACCACTCTAGCCCTGAGCGATTAACTCGTAGGGAGTACTACTTCCAATTTTCAAGGGACCGCCAAATTAGACCAGCTTGGCGAGCACTGGTTTACCTCGAGGCGATGGACCCCCAATGTAGTACGAAGGGTTGAAACTGCGCTGGCAAATGGGCCAAAAAACTTTGATTGCGCGATGTTGGAATTGTATAGAACTGCGCGGATCTAGTGGCAGGGAGCGCTTGGTCAACATTTTGTAAAATTAAAATATTGTTGTGTACAATTTTGCTTTATTTATTCATACTTTACGAAAGTGTTAAATGAGTAATAAATAAATAAATATCGCTGAACATTACACACAGCGCCATCTAGGTGCCACACTAAGCAACGAGGCTTGTGTCGTGGACACCAGATAGTCGATAATACTACATAGATACTTTTTGTTTGTAAATACATACTTATTATACATATAAACATCCATGACTCGGAAACAAATGTCCATGCTCATCACACAAACACTTGCTCCTACCGGGATTCGAACCCGGGACCCTAAGAACGTAAGGCAGCCAGACTAGTTAATACTTTTAATACGAAATAAAAATAAGAATTTCAAAAAACTATGTTTGTACTTTGAATGAACAGCTGCAGCTGCCGCCCAAATCTATCATTGTGTTACTATGTCAGGGATGCCGAATGGCAACAGGTTTTATGTATAAGAAAGGGCAACTACTGTTGTATCATTGTCAAATCTGATTGTGGAGTACAATGAGCTTTATTGTGTTGACATAAAGTTTATGTTAGAGGTAAATTATCGTGAATGAACTGTATAGGGGAAAACCCCTTCCCATAAATTGTTAAGAGGGATCAGGGGCTGCGATTCTCCATACAAAATGTATTCCCGTGTTCTCCATACAAATACAATATTTGTTTTTTTTTTTTTTTTTTTAAATCAACCTCAGCTATTGAGGACACCTACCTGTCATTCTCTTTTTTCAGCAACTAATAAGTAAAAAAAAAAATATGGGCCATATTTTTTTTGAAAATATAAATGACAAAAATGCCCAATTTTAACAGCCGTGATTAAAGAACTACCAGACCAATTAGAAAAGTGTTTAACATTTAAGAAATTGGTAGGAACCAAGAAAAGAAAGAAAAAAATAAAAAGAAAGAGTAAAAAAGAAAGAAAGAAGGGAAAGGAAGAAGAAGCGAGCGCGCGCGGGAGCGGGGGAGGGAGAGGAAGAGAGAGAGAGTGAAAGAGTATGTCTAAACAAACTCTTTCATAAAATTTAAATGTCAAATATAATTGAATCGGCTCAGCTTTCGAGGAGAAAAAAGGGGAATACAAAACGTCGATCATTTTTGGGATAAAGGTAATAAATCGGTCTGAGCTGCAGCTGCCCCTATCGCACTCTAGGGGGGCAGGCTTGACAAAGCGCCGCGCCGTTCCCTCTTAAATCTTCAACGATGTATTTTTTTAGACAGTTGTCATGTCGCGGGTTCGAAACCACGCAACTGCATTACTTTTTGGATTTATTTTTCTTTATTTTTCTAACTTGTTATTTGAATAGTAGAAAGTACACTAAGTCAGAGTAGTAAACCATAGTTACTAAACCAGATAAATAATAAAGTAAGTAGATAATAAGTACGTTCAGAGTATTTTTGGCATTTTATATTGTTTTATTTTTTGAAACCCTTCTTTTAATTAGAAAAGTATTTGACGGACTATAAATAAAAGTTATTACTTCAAGTACTTCAATTAAGTTATGAAATAATAGGTACCTTTCTAATTCAAAAACCGCATTTTTCCACTTGAAATTATTTTCACAAAAATGTTACCCAGCAGCGCCCCCTGCCAGCCTCCCTTTAGATCCACGCAGCAGTTCTATACAATTCCTACATCGCGCAATCAAAGTTTTCTCTCCCCATTGCAAGCACAGTTTCAACCCTTCGAATTACATCGGGGGTCCATCGTCTCGAGGTAAACCCGTGCTCGCCAAGCGGGTCTAATTTGGCGGTCCCTTCAAAATTTACAGTAGCATGCCCTACGAGTTGACCACTCAGGGCTAGAGTGGAATAGATGCAGGATACAGATACAACCTGGAAACAGGACACCTATGAGAACGATGGTAAATCTTCACAGTTTGCACTTGACCCCTTTTTGAAACGAATTACATTTGAAATAGGGTCCTGTTTTGTATGTTATTTTATTACCAGATTGTGTATGGCCATATTAGGGTTGTATTTTTAGTTATGTAAACCCATGAAAAAGGATTTGCATCTAAAAAGAACGTATAAAATATTCCTTGAAATCATGATGAATTTTTTATCTTTATTCGCATGCAAATGTAGAAATTTAAGAAAACAATCGCATACAATCAAAAGTCGAGTCTCGACCGAAACGGTTGATGTCAGGAGTTCGAGCCCCAGAACCTGTAATAATTTTTGCATATTTTATCTTTTTATACACGTGAAGAATGAATAAAACTACATTTTGTATTATTTGAGACATATTTTCTGGCTAAAATATGTGGATTAAACAAATATTTTAGATATAATACGACTGTCAAACTCACGCACACTTCAGCTGAGTTTGAATACAGAGATTTCTAGATCGCGCAATCAAAGTTTTCGCACGGTTTTGCATGTATACTGTAACATTTCCTTTACATATCGGGGTCAGTCGCCTCGTGGGAAGCCAGTATTCGTCAAGCTGGTCTAAATTGACGTTCATTCAGAAGTACCTAACCCTCACGGGTGGTAAATAATAAGAGTTGAAACCGCGATGATGTAGTGATACGTCATCTAACCCGAAAGGGCGGTGAATTCTAAGGCGGAAGTTGAATTGATTAAATCGATGAAACTATACATGGGAGGACCTGAAATTGGTATACTCTATATTACTCACGAGGAGGATGACCACACTTCACAAGTGAACTCTCGACCCCTTTTTTGGATATTTATGTAGTACTATTGACCCGCCCCGGCTTCGCACGGGTGCAATGTTATACATATAAACCTTCCTCTTGAATCACTCTATCTTATAAAAACAAACTACATCGAAATCCTAAGCATACATAGGGACAGACAGACAGCGGGAAGCAACTTAGTTTATACTATGTAGTGATGAAGAAGTGTGATTTATCAGTGTTGAACAAAAAGTGCTAAGAAAATAGCTTTCATTTTGAAAAAGTACCTACAGATTTTTAATAAAATCAAAATATATTGATTACAAATAGGCCTCGATGGGCAATTATAAAACCACTATTCACATGTCATGTCTTGAGTTCGAATCCCCAGGACAGCATTTATTTTTGCATGTTTTAAAAATATTTGATAGATTTCTGAGATATTATAATTAAGTTTCGTAAAAATAAAACGTAATTAGTTCCCAATAAAAATATCGCAAAACAAATATTCTTAAAATACATTACTAAACTTAGAAAACACTCTTTGATGCGAATATGGTCTGAATCGCGCAAGCAAAGTTTTCACGCAACTTTGGACATATACTTTAACCCTTCTATAGAAACTGGGGTCAGTCTTCTCAAGGGTAACCAGTGTCCGCCAAGCTGGACTAAATTGGCGGTCAATCAGATGTACCTAACCCGTGAGGGGACGGTAAATAATGTGGAAGTAATAGACAGCTTTGAGCATGCACAGGGACAAGTAATATTGCGGTAATTCAAACCTAAGAGAAAAGACATTATAACATAACTGTTAACTCGACCCTTTTTGACAAAAGATGTGTATTTAATAATTACCCGACTGCACGAAGGCAAAGGCAGATTTATTGAAAAGTTATTTTTTTAAGATTTTGGTCTTTCAGTAAAGAAGATGATTTTTAATTATTGATTAGCTTTTTAGTTTTTATTCATCATCATCTGCCTAGCCTTTTCCCAACTATGTTAGGGTCGGCTTCCAGTCTAACCGGCTGCAGCTGCATACCAGTATTTTATACGGAGCGACTGCCTATCTGACCTCCACAACCCAGTTAGTACTGGGTAATACGATACCCCTTTGTAAGACTGGTTATAAGACTTTTTGGGTCTCTGACTACCAGTAACGACTGTCAAAGATCTGCCAACGGCTTAACGTGCTTTCCGGGGCACGGAGGACACTCGGTATGCAATGGGCGGTCACCCATCCACAGACCAACCTAGGCAAGCACGGCTTAACCTAAAGATCGAGCAGCTGTTATTATTTTGTCACGAGCTTTTTATTATTTATCGATATGTATTAACTAATTAATTCATGTTATTTATTATTGACTTTGATTTAAGAAATAGACTAGCCTTACCAAGGGGTATCGTATTACCCAGTACTAACTGGGTCGTGGAGGTCAGATAGGCAGTCGCTCCATGTACAATACTGGTATTCAGCTGCATCTGGTTAGACTGGAAGCCGACCCTAACATAGTTAGGAAAAGGCTCGGCAGATGATATCTTCTATTTCATTCTTTACCAATTTTATTACAAAACATTAAATCCCTTTAGTATTCATTCACCGTTTCAGACTTGTGTTACAATACTACCGACATGTGTCACTCTGCGCATGCGTTGCATATTTATTATTGCTTATCGTTGCATATTGACGTGCAAGTCAGTTGCTTGGTTGACATAGTGTTCCGGTGTCCTTTGGGAATCAAGACAGGTTTGTCTTAGGTCTTTGTTTGTAAACAAAATGGCGATTCCGATTTTGTTCTAGGGCTGCCTCAGTGGTTAAGTAGTACAGGCGCTACTGCTGAGGTTCTGGGTTCGATTCCCAGGTCTAGCTAAGTTTTATTGGGTTTTTACAACAATTTTTTTGTAGGTAGCAGACCTGTGTGCATGTTTGTGCTCTGTTGATGGCAATAGGCTCGCCTCCTATTAATTGAATTACACTTAAAATAACTAAGCACATACCGCATAAAGTACTATAGCGCCATCTATGCCACAAATGAAGAACTAACATCAAATTCGTAATGGCGATAATAATAACTAGCACTTCGCCCGCGACTTCGTCCGTTAAAATTGTGATAGCTCGGCTAATTTCTATAATATAAATATAATTTATAGCCTATGGTACTTTCTGATAATTTAGCTTTCCATTGGTGAAAAAAATAGTTAAAATCGGTCCAGTGGTTTCGGAGCTTATTCGGAACAAACAAAAAAATCTTTCCTCTTTACAATACTTTTATAGAATCGATAGGTACCACCTCTGCCCTACCTTTAGAGGAAAAAAGGTGTTATGTTACACGTGTTAACGTACATAGATGGTGTTTTTAATGTAACGTACTCCAGAGTACACCTTGCACTAAATAATTATTCATCATCAATTCTAATCTCCAGAATTGAACCCAAATCAGAGGACATTATTTACAAATGTTTTAATTACTTAACTACAAGGTAGATCCTATCCAATGATTAATACTTACCTACCTACTAGGGCACCTACCATTTAATCAGAATATTCATTTCGTGCTTCTAATATAAATACTGCATCAACTGCTTGTCAGTTTGATGTGCCCCGTAGTCACGTGGTACTCCTAAAAGGGTATGTAGGTACAGTCGCGGTCGCGAGCACTATTACGGATTAAAGGAACACTAATAAGTAACATTTAGAGATTTCCCCATATTGTATTAATTGATCTGCCTCGTTCGCGTTGGTCCAGTGGGCGTAAATGCGACTCCTGAGCATGAAGTCCTGGGTTCGATTTCTAGGTTATGCAGTGTTAAGTACCTATATTATGGAGTCTGGACTTATGCCCGGTGTATGGCAATAAGCCCACCCCCTATTACAAAGGACTACAGAATGACAGCCGGGACCAACGGCTTAAGCGGAAATGCGGGTGGTCTTTTCTCTATACAAACGCTCTCGCCTGTTTTCTTTCTGGTTTATGACTTTAAAGCTATGATTTTTTACGGATAAATAAATATCAACCTCTATGTCCCTATGTTCCCTTTTTGATACATAACCTGTATCAGCACTAGAACCTTTACAAAATGCTCAAAATTGCATATTTGGACCGCTGTAAACAGAAGCCTAGTGTACAAATTTGACAACTATTAATGAAAAAAGAAAAAACATAGGGACAGAGTATCCTTGTTAATCAGTTTATGAAATATCTTTCAAATTGGTCTAGTAGTGGAGGAGGAAATAGTCGAGAGCCAAACCTCGAATTATGACTTTTTACTTGGCGGATCTGTAGTTGTCCTTATCGCACCAATGTCAAAATCGCGCTCGTCGAGCGATAGCGATAGTTTCTTGAAATACCTACCGCATTTCCTCTCCGAGGCACAGAGGAAACTCGATATGTAATGTATGGTCACCCATCCACGGACCAACCTAGGCAAGCGCGGCTTATCCTTAGCCACGAGCTCCTCCATTTTATTTAACTGTGACTGTTTGCATATTAGGTAATGCCCGTGACTGTCCTCCTAAAAGGGTGATGTACCTCATCGCCTGGTCATCATTGCCCTGAGATGAGTAATGAGATGACAACACGCAGATGACAAATAGGCGGTACTTGGAAGGGCATGATAAGAGAGACAGATGGTCGAAAGCATAGGAGACTTATTTTATAGTTTGTTAGGGTTCCGTACGTCAAAAGAAAAAAACGGAACCCCTAAAGGATCGCTCGCGTGTCTGTCTGTCTGTCACAGCCAATTTACTCCGCAACTACTGGAGCGATTTAGTTGAAATTTGGTAGACATGTAAGTCGGTGACCCAAAGACGGACGTGTAACGTAAATTAATGAATTTTAAACGTGGGGGCAAGTTTTCGGTCGTAAATTAGTAAAGAAAAAAAAAGTTTTGCAAACTATATCGTGTCGTGGTGATACATATCAAATGAAAGGGCTCATCTCACGACCCGAATGGCGCAGCGGTTGCGAGGCTGCCTTACGTTCTTAGGGTCCCGGGTTCGAATCCCGGTAGGAACAAATGTTTGTGTGATGAGCATGGACATTTGTTTCCGAGTCATGGATGCTTTTATGTATAATAAGTATGTATTTACAAACAAAAATTATCTATGTAGTAGTATCAACTATCTGGTGTCCACGACACAAGCCTCGTTGCTTAGTGTGGCACCTAGATGGCGCTGTGTGTAACGTCCAGCGATATTTACTTATTATTATTTATTTATTTATCTCATTTTTTTTTAAATACACACATCAAAAGTGTCTAGGGATCAACATATATTTTTGCAATAACTTTTCTCCTGATTGATATTAATTAAAATTTTCTTTAAGGATTCATCAAATAAAGTGTTTTCGTTTGTCACAGTAACGATAAACCAAGTCACCTTTGCATTAATAAAGAAATTTGCCATTTTCCTAATAAAGGGATTTTTGACATTTGAACCACTAACACAAAAGTTCGAAAAAAAGACTGAAATAACAGTTTTCTTTAAAATTTTATTGGGTAACTTAAACAATTAATAATCCGTGTTTCTACCGCGAACACTAACAACACAAGAACATCGGTTTGGCATACTCAAAATGAGTTCATCCAAATCACGCTGTGGAATGGCCGCCCATGTTCGTTGCAACAACAAAAAAAGGTCTTCTTGCGACTGGATACCCTCCATATTCGGCAGAGCTCTTCTCTGTAGCATATCCCATGCATGCTCAATCGGATTCAAGTCTGGCGACTGAGCAGGCCAGGGCAGGACATTGATGTTAGCTGCGGCGAGAGTCTGTCTTACAACTCTTGCGGTGTGCGGTCGTGCATTATCATGCATTAACTGAAATAAGGGACCGATTTACACTTGTAGAGGAACGATGACGTCTGATACAATCGTCTCAGCATAAATTTGAGCGTTGAGGTTGCCTCTGATCCAAATCAACTCAGTTCTTCCGCCGATCCAAATACCCGCCCATACCATGATGGTTCCACCACTATAAGGATGGACTTCCTGGCAGGATTTTAATCGCTGTTGGCGTCCAGGGGTTCTCCAGTGTCGTATACGTCTTGTATCCGGTCTCATACCAAAACGAGACTCATCAGAAAAGCACACGAAACGCCATTGTTCTTCTGCCCAATTTCTGTGTTCAAGAGCCCATTGATATCGTATCCTACGATTGTGCATTGCTATAGGTGGTACCCGTAGCGGTCTTCGGGAATGAAGGTTCACTTCATGCAAGCGGTTTCTGACTGTTTGGTCGCTAATTAAGTTCCCTGAAGAGTGATGAAGCCTCACGGCTAACATCATGGCGGTTATTGTTGGAGCTCTTCGAGTTAAGATTTGAATGTATCGGTCTTGTCTCCGTGTGGTGCAGCGATACCGTCCTCCATGGCGCTTAGCCACGGTACCAGTGCTTCGGTAACGTGTCCAAAGTCGACTGATAACACTCTGACTTGTATTCAGAGCTAAAGCCACAGTACGTTGCCGGGAACCAGCTTCTATCATTCCCACGGCTCTGAGCATTTCTTCCCTGCTTAAATGACGTCGCCGCTCCATAATAACGTTGGTTTTAATCAGTAGTAGGGAAACAGTAGCACTAATAATGTCTTCAATGCGTTGTATGTTTTTATAGGGAAAATATTGACAGCTGATTTTCATCTTTTACTCGAATTTGATTCACAGTTCCTGATTCAAATTATGAAATGCACCAAAAAGGATCCATATAAATTTATAAAATCATAAATTTATTACAAAGCCACATCTCAATCTCAAGAAATCCACATAAAAATGCTTGATCCCTAGACACTTTTGATGTGTGTAGTTTTTAAGAATAGTTTTTAGTTTTTAAGATACTTAAACAGTGTTGAAGTTACTTAAGAAAATAGGCGAAAAATTACCTAAGAAAACTATAACAACCAATAATAATAATAAATTCAAAATTAAAGAAGGCTCGCTTACTAAGATGGTACGGAACCGCTCATGCCCGAGTCTGACCTCGCACTTGACCGGTTTTTGAATAACAATATGGATTATCTTGGCATGAATAGTATTATAATTAATGAAGTCACCATAGACTCGTTGAACAAATCCTTTATGTTATACTAGCTGTTGCCCGCGGCTTCGCTCCAGCGATTACACCCTACGACCTCAACCTCGGGTAATCTCTGGATCTACTGAACCGATTTTGAAAATTCTTTCAGTAATAGGCAGCTACATTATCCCCGAGTGCCATAGGCTATATTTAAAACGTGCTTAAGGGATAATTTCCGGCTATTTCTTATTTTATAAAGGCTATTTCTTATTTTATTTCTTAAGTTCTTCGAATTAAAATAATCCAATATTCACTTCACAAATCGTAACGTTACAAAAATAGCCTTCAAAAATAATTGATGTGTCTCCTCCTTCACCAAGACATGCGCAACCATTCAAACTAACATAAAAATAACTATGCCCATCTATTTTGAACCCAATTAACGTTCTACGAAGATAATTAATCGGAATTAGGGCATTTCCAACCGCGTTCGTATTTCTATACCCGTTTGATGTGTTCACTGTTCAGCTCCTTATAACTGTCCCGACACAGAAATAAATATCTTAAGGAAGCTGGAGTTTGCTGTTAGATTTTCAAACTTAGGCTCAGGGTTGAAAGTTGAAAATCCAGCAACATGCTCAAAGTTCTTAATGACGTTTTTTGTAATTTCGTCGGTCTATTTTACTATGCTCACTTGTTTAGACTATGTATATTGGTAAACAATGCTAAATGTACACTAAAATTATACGTAACCCAACCTAATGTCTTAGCTAATAAGGTGTAATTTCGTGTAGCAGTTTATGTGTTTTAGAGGTTTGCAAGTGTGAAAAATTGACTGACATTAGTTCATCGGATGTTTGTCTGGTTAATATTTTGACAGCATTTGAAAGTTGCCCATCATTAGGAATTCCCCCAATCTATCCAAAATTATGCTCCTATACACGGTAAGTTAGAGAACACAAGCGCAAGAGCTTTTGTTTACCTTGAAGTCCTGGGTTCGATTCCCAGGTCGGGCAGTCTTATTGGGTTTTTCCATCAAAAATTTGTTATTTAATCGTCTATCGTCACGGAATCTGAATTTGTATCCGGTTGATGGCAATGGGCTGGCTCCCTATCACATAACCGGCGAAATGTGGGTGTACTTTTAGATGGGTACATCTGTGCCTAACCCATCTGAGATTACAGGCGTAATGTTATTTCATGTTATCTTATGTAAAGAAACCGTTTTAACTCTTCCACCAGTGGGAGTTACCGCTACCAACATTAACCATGGACTTTAAGAACTCATAAATATTTCAATAAGTATATAAAAAATCTCCATGGAAGTCATTGTACAAGAATGCGTTACAAATAAGGCTCCGTCGTAAGCGCGGGTGCGTAGGCGCAGGTTGCGTCACCCATTCACTGCAGGCCAACTACCCACGCTTACTATAAACTGGGGCTTTCATAGCATAGCATGGCATTCATTTATTTTCAGGGAACTTTGGCCCATAGATATACAAGATGGAAAGGACTCACGTGAAAACGCTTACCACGAATTCAGTCTATTATTCTGATCCCCCCCACATAGAAATATATCATCGGTTATTAAAAAAAAAACAGCTGATCCATATATTTTGACCGCGTAGATATTGCACTTTAGTAGGAATAATATGTTTAAAAAAAAACCAATGTGTAAACAAGGGTAGCCTGCGAAATTTAATTTTCGCGTCAGTAACACGTATGGGGTTACAGAATTATAATCATTCAAATCATCAATACAGCCTGCCAAGTTATTCAATAGCTATTTCATGAAAAAGTCACTCAATGGGATTATAATATGAACTTTGAGGGTTGTATTGATGATTTGAATGGTTATAATTCTGTAACTCCATACGTTTTACTGGCGCGATTCATATTTTCATCAACATACAACCAGACACTGACTTTCAATTTCCAAAAAACGTAAGAAAATTTAAATTTCGCGGGCTTCCCTTACCTTAAAATAATGTACTGAATACGTGGTAGCAGCAGTGATAGTCTAGTGGTGTGACCGTTGGACTGCCAAGTCATAGATCGAATACCCAAGACACACACCTCAGATTTTTCGGATTCATGTGCGTACCTACTTGTGTTGTGTTGTATTGGACTTTTTTTAAATAACCGATGAAAAATTTATATGTGGGGGGGGGGGCTCAGAACGATTTACCTACTAAATACGTGATTTACAGAGTAACATTACATACGATAAAAAAACGAATTTCGAATGAATTTAAAATTAATTTTGAATTTCGAATGTATGTATGTATAGCAACTAGGTACACGCTAGTGTGGGATCAGTTTACTAAAGAGCCAGCAGTATTACCTCGTAACTGGGGGTCGCAAGCACGACTGCTGAGCGATGAGGCCTGGGTTCGATTCCCGACTCGGGTAAATAGTGTTTTTGGGTTATTCCATTGGAAATTTCTTGGTACGGTCCTTATGAGAACACGTTGAGCTGTTGGTCCTGCACCTGATCTCTCTCTGGTCGCGTCGGATTGTCGTCCCATCGGACTTTAAGGGCGAGGGAAGAAACAGTGCACCTGGGGCCTTAGTCTGCTATTGCAATAGTGTCAGAATGGTCTATCATTGATTTAATAAGGCCCCGCGCAGACGAATTACCCTTTGTACGCACGTCAAACGAGTTTCGAACGCGCTTCAATACGCCGTGGGCTAGGGGCCTTATTAGATCAATGATAGACCATTCTGACACTATTGCAATAGCAGACTAAGGCCCCTGTCTGCGCACACGCTTGTTTATTAAAACATCTCCCGCGACTATCGCTTTTCTCCTCTAAGTTTTGGATGGATTTCCGCAAAGTTCGTCGTTCGTATAATTCCATGAATTATTAAAAGTTTTTTTTGTTTGTTTAATATGTTCTACAAAAATCCTGTATCCGCGCCTGCCATCGCCGAAAGCGGTCATACCCCTGCCGCTGGACCGCTAACGCTGCCTATAGACTAGATAGACTACCAGTGAAGACTTACACATCATGGACAAGATCTAAGAGAATGTGTCTAAACTGCTAAATTAAGACACAGCCAATTTTACGCACGAACTGGTTTTACGTGACAGGAATCAGAATTGGGTAGGTACAGAGTTACAGACGCCAGTAGTCCAGCACATCTAGCTACTAAGTAAGTACCTACAATCTCTCGGAACAACAAAAAAAGGTACAATCTGTCAAGTTTCTTTAAGTACCTAATAGATTTTAAACTTTATCGCTAAAGCATTTTTTCAACAGGTTCAAGGTTAATTGCGATTTGATAGTTTCGTGAAGCTTGATGTGCTGGCGTCTACTACCTAAGTAGTCTAGAGAGCCTGGAGTCTGAGTGTTGTGGGTATTTTCTGTCCGAAAGTCTATGTGCTTTAGATCACGTAGTAGCTGACCGAACGCTAGCACTTGAATACCTAACGGTTTTTGTAAACGTTTATTATTTTCTTTGCTAAAACTGCTAGAATATTAGTTTTAACTCAAAAAAAAAAGGTACATAGAATAGCTAGAATATGTTACTAGCTGTTGCCCGCGGCTTCGCTCGCGTTTTGGTCGAAAATTATCCCAGGGGTATGAAAAATAGATAATAGCCGTTTCTTAGACCTACTGAATATGCATATAAAATTTCATAAAAATCGGTCAAGCCGTTTCGGAGGAGTATGGTAACTACCATTGTCACACGAGAGATTTTTAGAACACAGGAAAAGAGATTTTCCTGTGTTGTCTACTAGTGTACATAAATCAATCTACACTAATATTATAAAGAGGAAAGATTTGTATTTTTGTGTGTATGTTTGTAATGAATAAACTCAAAAACTACTGCACCGATTTCAAAAATTCTTTCACCATTAGAAAGCTACATTCACCCTGAGTAACATAGGCACCCGTGCGCGGGACGGGCCTCTAGCTATAGGTATTATAAAGAAAGATACGCTACGTTCATACTGAGCGGCGTTCAAATATCGTTGCGTTGTTACGACTGCGATAGATAATACGGAACGTATGATGCAGAAAGAGGTAGCTATTGCGCTTGAAGCACTTAAATTACGACAATTGTCTGAATTTGTCTGCAACAATTTGCGCGCGCTAATGCGATATCTACTAACTACCCTCTTTTTATTTATAACTAGCTGTGGCCCGCGGCTTCGCTCGCGTTTTGATCGGAAATTATTCCACGGGCACGTTGTAAATATAGCCTATAGCACTCGGGGATAATAGCTTACTATTAGTGAAAGAAACAATTTTCAAAATCGGTTCAGTATATCCAGACAAATTACAAACAATATTTTTAATAATCGAATTTTGTTACCAATTTCAAGGTTTTTATTTTTTATAATCGAATTTTGTTACCAATTTCAAGGTTTTTAATTTTTATAATCGAATTTTGTTACCAATTTCAAGGTTTTTAATTTTTATAATCGAATTGTGTTACCAATTTCAAGGTTTTTCATTTTTTATTTCCACGGATACCTAATTATTTTTCTAAAATAAAAGTAGCCTATAAGTAGCCTTATATAATAAGCCAGGGTTTCGCAAAGTGGGGTACGCGAACCCTTAGGGGTTCGCCATTCGACGGCAGGGGGTTCGCGATAAGATTTACGTAATGGTGGCGTGATGACTGGCAGGCGGGCTTTTCCGGATATTGATAATGCTAAAGATGGCTGGATTCGTAACGTATTTGCGGTCACGACCGAGAGCGTAAATTCTAGTTTGAGTATTAAGCAACAGGAGTCATTATTAGAAATGTCCGCAGACGAAACTCTTCAAGCTGATTTAAAAAGGATGTCTTTAATAGATTTTTAGGCACCTAGACAGGAAGAGTATCCCGAACTATCATGCAAAGCGGTGAATTTCCTTTTACCCTTTGATACAACATACTTATGTGAGAGTGGGTTAAAAACTAAATACAGAAATTGACTTGAGCTGTGTCAGAATTAAGGTTAAAATAGTCCAAAATTACTCCTAAAATTGACTCCATTGGTGACAAGAAACAAGCACACCCATCACATTAATATTAATAAAAATATATTTCTTTTGGCACTTCATTTGTTACCATAAAATGAAATAAAAACCTTATTTACATTGTTTTTTTTTGGGGGGTAGGGGGTAGGAGGGGGGGGCGGTTAATTATTTAGTTAAGGGGTTCGCTGTCACCTGGATACTTTAACAGGGGTACGTGGAGCCGAAAGTCTGAGAAACCCTATCATAAGCTATCTGCCATTGCTGATTCTTCGGAGATTATGATGGTATTACGTCGCGTAACAACTCTTTATAACACTACAATAAACATTCATTCATTACACATTTCATTACAATCGTCTTAAGCCAAGAGGTATCTGATAAGACACATTCTTCATAACAATTTATGTTCGTAGATTGTCAACATAAAAAGATTTGACAGGTTTTTTGTCTTATTGTAATATGATAAATAATTATTTTTGTGATTAAAACAGTCATTCATTAGGCACGCAGCGTACATAATTGTTTTCTATCAAAACATTAGACGACCTAGTACATGCATGCATAGTTTAATTATGGGTGTAACAAGACCCTTACGAAGCCAAAAGGCACTTGTTCTCCCCATTATTGCGATCTTTTTTTTGTTCTAGACCCTACCTGGGAACCTTCTAAGTAGTTACGGAGATATTGGTGGTCAAAGTTCCAACTTTTCCAAGTTTTTTTTTAGATACATGTTTTTAATGTAAGATTTTTACTTAAACACCTCCACGACCCCCGTACTATTCAATCCATCCATCAGCACAATGTTTTGAGTACGTAGCATTAAGTTCTACCGTAAAACGTGATGTTTCACCCCAAAAAAAAAAGTCGTTTCCCAGCAATAATTTTTGCGTAAAGTTACTTAGTTTGATGTACATATTGCTTGGTTGACGGCTTCGTGAAGGGTCTTGTTACACCCTGTATTTCTAAAAACAATTAGGTTTTGTGTCAATTGTGGAATTCACGAGTTATTTACTCCGACAGCAAATCAGTGATGCTGGCCAAAATAGGTGGAAAACTACCTATCGGTGAGGTTAATGGCGCTAAAAATGACAATTGTTACAACAATTCACCTTGCCAAGGGCAGTTACTGTTGAACTGTTGACACCAGAAGAAATAGAAGAAGTCATAGTGGATTTTTATTTACAGGAATCGTTTGCGAAGAAGAAGTGATTCGTCTGATGAAAAACGGAGAAGAACAGCGGAGCAGGAATGCAAAAATTGACACAAGAAAAGAATAGGACTGCCACTAGCTGTTGCCCGTGACCTTCGTTCGCGTGAAATTATTATAAAAAATATGACATTCTTGAATCGGATTTTGTTGACAATTTCAAGGATTTTAATTTTTTTGCACGGAGCCTTAATTAAAAAAAAAAAAACTACGTTAGACCTTATAACATCAGCTATCTGCCAGTAAAAGTCCCGTCAAAATCGGTGTACCCGATTAGCCGGAACAAACACACAGACAGACAATACTGAAAAAATATGTTTCTGATATAGTTCCGTATACCTATTTATGGTCCCATTAAAATAGGTGGACAAATTTTAACACAGCGTTCAGTAACAACCAATGATATCCAAGCAAAAAAAAAACACTGTTAAAGTGATTTTATTTTGACCTAAAATAATAAATTGCCGGTGGCACTCTAGAACAAACACATTCATTAGGTCAAAATGGGTACGTACTGAACACTGTGTTTAAATTTGTTGTCCTTATAATTTAATGGGACCTTATATTTTCATATGCATTCATTAAAAAACTGTTATTTTGATATTACAAACAGACAGTTCATGTTTATTTATTTGTACAGATTGTAACAAACATTTTTTTAATCGAAGCTATCGTTTTGGAAATTGGAAAATAGTGGTCGCCTAAGATTAGGGTACCACAGGTATCTTGGGGGCCGGTGTTCCGTTAACTTTAAATTAAAACAATAAATCTGTCGATGTGTTAATTAAAAAAAAGCAAAAGCATTGAAAAGAATAATCTCATTAATAAAGTAACGAAATCTTAGTAAAATTATCCACCAATTTAAACTTGATACCCCTCCACACGTCAACGTCACGCTCCCCAAATATAGCCCGAGTCGCAGGCGCAGCTTCGTAAAACCGCAAGGATTTCTCAACTGCATGTTATCGATACTTGATATACTTATATTTTCTGCTCTGTGTTATCTTACATGTACCCTTGACCGCTATCCGACTCACACGCATGACATCATCCCGCCGTTTGCTTGCTTTTTCATTTATTTTTGCTCGTACCTACTTCCATCTCTTTCACTTCGGTATTGAGAATATAGCCGTCTTTTTCCCTCATACAGTAATAAAACTTGGTTTTAGAATAAAGGGCTTTCTATAGCGATGTCTGTTCTAAGTAAGCGTGTGTAGCTGTAGGTATGGGAGTTCGATTCTCGTTCGTGGAAATGATTTGGGACTCAGATTGTATGCGGAATTTTAAAGTTGTGTGAAATGAATGAATTTTTCGAGGATGCCTGCTAAATCAGACTTCGTTTATTTTAGTGAGAATTTATTTCGATGTGTTAAACAAAAAGAAACAGGTTGTTCGTGTTTTAGTTATTCATATTAACAAGAATAACGACAAGGTTATTTTGAATGTCTTCGGAATAAGTAGGGTAGCAACTTTTCTAATGAGTGTGAAACCAAATCGTCGTATTGATTGGCTAGTCTTTATCAATATGCCTCATGTAGGTAAAAAGTCCAAAAACTTAAGCAATTGTAGGTAGGTACAACGTGGCATAGAAGAGAGGAGTATTCTATCGTGCCCCAAGTCTGCACATGAGGCCTTTCCGAAAGCATTATAAAGGCTCAGTATTATCTTCGGCTGGAGGTTGGAGCGCTAAAAAAGAGGCAATATCTTCGTCAATCTATCATCATCTACCGAGCCGTTTCCCAACTATGTGAGGGTCGGCTTCCAGTCTTACCGGATGCAGTTGAATATCAGTATTTTATATGGGGCGACTCCCTATCTGACCGCCACAACAGTTACTGGGTAATACGATACAACTTGGTAAGACTGATTGTCAGACTTTCGGGCCAGTGACTACTTGCATAATGACTGTCAAAGATGTACAAATATTCTACGAATTCATCACTATTAAAGCAAAAGGCTACAATAACCCATTCACATTTAACACATTCGAGTCCACCCCCGTTTCATAGTGCGCATGTGCCATCCCACCATACATATTGCAAGTGGACCCTCCAGGTGGGTCCGTGGCATTACGTTTGCGCAAAAGTGAACCCACCTGGAGGGCTCTCGGCATTAGGTTTGAGATTAAGATTTAAAACCCTAAAATAAGTGGTAAAATAGAGTTTTCAGGACGTATTATCGCTGTAGTTGCTATCTATTCTGGGGGGGTATTTTCATGCCCTAGTAGGGTAGGGGATGTGCAATAATCAAGAAATAAAAAAAAATGAAAAAGTAAAATCACCCGCTCTGGTGGCCTACCATGACGTCTTATAGCAGGAGCAATTCCAGTGTGGGAAAGGGATGGCGCTACACGACCTGTATAGATCTGCCTCTTTCCCACACTGGAATTACTCCTGCTTTAAGACGTCATGGTAAGCCACCTGATCCCGTGACAGGGGTGTTCAACCTTTTGTGAGATTTTCATGCAATTTTTTTTATTAATTTAATTTACGTTATAGCAATTATTGTTTCTATTCGATTTTAATAAAAAAACATTTGAATGATTACAAACGTTGCATTGCATGAATAGGTAGTTTCTTTGACAGTTAGTTTTGTGTGAACTGAAATATTCTATTCAATTAGCTAGCGATACTCCGCATCTGTGATGGATATCGATATTTAAACATAATAAACTAAACAAAAAATGGATTTGATGACATTTCAAGTAGTGCAGTTATTTTAAATACAACATCGATTTAAATCATAGACGTGCCCTTGCCGTACTTCGCGCGACCGTGTTCACACTGAGATGTGCTCGCTCGTTTGAACTTTACGGTTTCTATACACGGTATACGAATATTAATGTCGCAAAAAAAAAGAGTTAAAATTACTTTCGGAAGTCGGTGCCTTTTGCTTGTTTCATCGAGATTTTGCATGTTTACAAGGTTTAAAGAAACCTCATTTTCCTGTCCTAAAATGTAAAAATTAATGTAAAAATTTTTAGAAAATACTTAAAATCGTGCCTATGTTTTTTCATCCCTGAAATAGGACCCACCACGTGGGTTCTCGGCATCTAGGAAGAGGTCGAAAATTTATTGAAATTAAAAATGGTTGTAATTTGAAACCACGGTGTATTCTTACTAATCTTGTTAAAATATACAACTGTTTTTATTTTTACTTTATTTGATGCTGTATTCGCTAAGAAAAACCTACATTTAAAATGAGCCCACCAGGTGGGTTCTCGGCATCCCAAGTGCGACTTGAGTGAACCCACCAGGCGGGTTCCCGGCACTGAATGTGTACACAGTATCTTCTTAATACCAATTAGCAGAGTTCATTGATCACGTAAGCAATTACCAGTATTCTTGACACTCATCTTGACGAAAGATTAGTCACCACAGCCACCACCAGCAATTATACAAAATTCGTCACACTCATTAGAATATATATAACAGTTATGTATGTACTAACAAGAGTCATGGTTTTAAATGATTTTTAATGTAATGTAGCAAAATTTCTAAAAATTACGATAAATCTGTAAAAAAAAGTATTTTTGGTAGTGGTACTGGTGGCCCATCTGATGGTATCATAAACTCAATACAAAGACAGCGATGCTTACAAAAAAAAAAGTAAAATCACACTTATAAACTACTTAATCATAATTTTGAAAATAGCAGCAAAAATCAAATTGGTTTGGTAGGGAATAATATTGTAATACGTTTTTTTGTGGACAAAGAGAATACTCATGTTTAAAATTGTGTGCTATCCTCCCGTGGCGGCCAACGGAAATATTTAAGGACAGTCCTGTCATTGTCCACCAGTGGAGCCTAAAGGCAATTATTTTAAAAACTTGTGTCTTTTATTTTAATTATTAAAAAAATCGTGTCGCTGTCTACCAGTGGTGGACAAGCAGGTGGTCGACATCGGGAATCATCGAAGCTAATGTGTCATATTATACCCATAACTAAATTTCCTTCAAACTGGAACTGCTTGGCTGTAGAAAGGAGTATGGAGGTAGTACTCCCCCGAAGGAGCTGCTACTCTCACAAGGTAACTCCGTAGGTACTAAAACGATTCAAGCCATTGACGATGCTTACGAACCGTTTGTAAGTGCTAATTAAAGTGACCCCTTTGAGGTCATTCCCGCTGTATAAATGCATGTATTAACATCATTTACAACGCTAATTTAACCTCCAGTACAAACAAATGTTTTAATGAAGACAAACATACAGAAAAACAACTCGGAGCATTTTTTTTTTTTTTTTTTCATTTTATTTGTTTGACACTGGCTTCCAAAATACACACACTTTAGTTGTACCTGACAACTAAGTTTATATAATAAACGAATATTTACACACTACGGGCCACTCGTTGGGCCGGTGGTCGCTGATCATTAGGTCCTGGGTTCGATGCTTAGGTCGGACAGTGTTGTTGGGTTTTCTAACACATTAGAATTTCTCAGTAGCAGGCCGGATTCTGTGTTAATGGCTGGCTGATGGTAATAGGCTCGTCCTATTACATGCGACTTAAACATAACTGGCGAAATGTGGATATGGCTCACCTCTGCCTAACCTCTCAAGGATTAAAAGCGTGACGTTTAAGTTATTTACACATTCTTAAAACATAATATTCTTGAAATGTAAGAAATACTTTTAAAGGTCAAAGGATTGAGAAAAACAACACCCAAAAAATAAAGACAATATTTGAAAGGATATTGCCCATCTTCCTTTACAGAATAAACACAAAGCGAACACTAGTATTTGCAAGGAAACTAGTAAAGATAATGCTCAGGCGCATGTGATCAACAACTTCCTATTTACAGACAGAGGACAGATACCGGTTTCTTGCAAGGTTGACAGTTAACTGGATTCGTTGTGTCATGTGATTTAATTATTTATTAATGAATCTGAGTATCGACAATTTGACACAATTATTTAAGTGTTGTCCTTTTAGACACTAGACAATACTGGTATTCAGCTGCATCTGGTTCGACTGGTAGCCGAGCCCACATGGTTAAGAAAATGCTAGATATAATGATGAACCAAAGCAGCCGAAAAAGGATAAAATAGCATATCATTTGAATGTTGGATAAAATGAAAAAAAAAACGGACTTTTCGCTAAAGGAATATATCGAAATTCCAACTTATATAATTGAATTTCCCTATGTAAAGGGCAAAGGCAGTAACTACTGAAGACCTCGTTCTCCAAAACTCTTTTGGTACATTCCTTTTCGCAGATTGTTTCGTCGGCATGATGTCATCTACAGATTGGATGCTGTTGCCCTTCTAGGTAATGTAAGCCTGCATTGTCCCGCTATACAAGGCAAATGCCGCAGTCACCATTCTTAGCATAATCAGCCTATAATGGTCCCACTGCTGGGACACACGGCCTCCTCTCTATAAGAGGGAATGGGCTATAAAATCCACCACGCGGGTCCAGTGCGGGTTGGAAGATATCATATGTCTTCGAATTTTTGGTTCTAGGACATGCTGGTTTCCTCACGATGTTTGCCTTCACCGTTTTTGAGAGCAGTGGTGATGAAATAAATTACACAAAGTAATGCGCCTGCCTGGGTTTGAACCCACGACTTACTGTTTTTAAGTCGGGGCCGCCACCAATGGGGCACCGCTGCTCCCAATGGGCCACCGGTGCTTATTCTTCATTTTGCACCATTCTTATCACATATCCAATAAATTAATTAATTCAGCCTAATGCAGTCCACAGCTGGACATAAGTCTCTTACAAGCTTAACACACATGAACCTCGTGGCCACCACCACGACTTCTGGCCGCAGAAGCTCCTACCAGAAAGAAAGTCTGGTCGAACAACGCGGCGCGGGCGTCCTACAAGTTTTGTTCAAGATAGTGACCGGTAATGCGACAAGTCGTGACCGACCATGGCTGCTTTTCGTTTTTTTGTTTCCGGACCATCTCACTGGTTCGACGTACGTTTGCCAATCCGCGGTTTCCAGTCCAAGATTTGTTTGCTCTATCGGCTCTCGGTCAATTGAAAAACATAGCCAACCCGCTGACACTTCAGCTATAATCCTAACAAATCCTTTGCCATTTCTTTCACCTGTAGATTTTTTGGACTCTTATGAGCTCCTTATAACGTTATCATGATCATTAGCAGCATTTTTCCACCCACCATTGAGTAAGTAGTAGTTGAGTAAGTAAGAGTAGTTTTATATTTTACTACTACATAATAGAGTTTAGACATTTAGTTTTGTTTTTTTTTTGTTGTTTTGTTCTAATAGAGTGTAAGTTATTAAAGGTATATGTACGAAAAAAGCTAAAACTAAGATAATAATTATTTTTTATTTCATTTATGTGCTAATATTTTAGTGTTTTCAAGTGTAAATAATGTAAATATTCGTATGCCGCGTCTAGCGGCGGATATGTCCTGAACCATGCTATTTCTATTTAACAACTTTGTGCCTACCGTATCATACGAATAAATGTCTTTGTCTTTGTAAAGGCCTCCAACATTTGGTGCAATTCTTCCCTGATCTACACGAGTCTCAACCAGGTCTCACCCGTGATCTTCTGAATGACATAGTCAAGTTCAAAAACAGAAATTAATAACAAAAACATGTTCCACATAAATAAAAAGCTTTAAAGTTATGACATCATACTCAGAGGTCGCTCGTATCGCAAACTGACCTCGACAGATGTCATTTAGTGGAATCGCCTGGGTCAAGTATGAATGAACGCCTTTTATTACCTTATATGTAAGACTTGCTAAGGATAAATTATAACTTTGTGAATGTAAAAGGTAGTATGTAGCAGATTATTAAGCATGGATGACGCCATGCATTCAGATGCAAGATTAATTCTCTTGAATTGGACGGATTCATTTCTATTCCGGATTGGCAGCTGATGATTTCATATTTTGATTTGCTTTGAACTTTGATTAGTCAGTGTCTAGCTCTTCTGGCCTATTATTTCTAAATATACTGCCGAGCCTAGGTAATCATTGTAAGATGACTAACAAACAAAGTTCACCGGTAAAGTAAGAATGAGGTAGTCACGGTCTAACAGGAACCACTGTGATCAAACACTAGCATTTACTTGTATGTAGCGGCGGCGGCTTAGCGCTTGACTTTTAAAAGAGATCATAGCTGCTCTTCCACCAGAGCAAGTCTGGTGTTGCATGAGTTTTCTAGGAGCCTTTTGGTGTTCATTAATCGACTAGTGAATTCGTTTATAGTACAGACAAAGAGGTAACAACAATTATTATTGTATCGATCGTATTACCTCTATAGGGAACTGAGTTGTGGAAGTGAAATGGGCAGTCGATCTATATAAAATACTGGTATTCAGCTGAATCCGGCAAGACTGAAAGCCGACTCCATCATAGTTAGGAAAAGGCAAGACATAGAGGCTATTATGTTATGAGCAAGCTTCCTCAATACACTGGATGGAAAGGATAAAGCCAAAAATAAATACTCCACAGTCGATATCAGTATTGCACTTGTCTCTAATAGTCCTCTAGATCTCGATAACACAACACTTGAAATATAATCCATACAATTTTATTAGTTTGAATAAATTATCGTTATCAACTTTACTGCAGGGAGATATGGTCTTTAGTTACATCTAATTGAACATTAACGAGGGTATGGATAGGTTCTCAGACAGATGATATGACATTATCAAGTATCAATTCCCCGTGGCAGTATTCCTTACATGTTTAAGAGGAAGGGACGAATGATTTGTTCTAATTCAACGCATTTATTTAAAAAAGACCAGTTACAGGTACTTTTGAATTGTCAAAACGTAAAGATGTAACTTCAGTCCCAGTCACCAGGCATAATAACTGTGAAGGAACTGTAATTGACTATTCCAAAGCGAAGATCTCTATAGAGAAGAATGGGCAACAAATAATTTACCTAACCTTACTTTATCTAAAGAAAGTCGTTACTCTAGCATAGACTGATGCAACGGGAGGCTGGTAGATCTAAAATTACACTTTATGGATTTATATAAAATTCTGGTACGCCGCTGCATCTCAAGCCGTCCACAATATAGTTAGTTGGAGGAAGGCAAGGTAGATAATGATTTACCTAGATCGCTATAGCACAACCCACCAATCTTTCAGAAACTGAAATTACAGTCAGTGTTATCATTGATCTTACGGTTAGCATAGAAGAACACCCTAAGGATCTATATCCTTAGAATGTTCAGGATGTGATGATGATAGTGATTTTCGTAATACCGACCCACGTATCCATCATAATTTAAAACAGAACTGTGCCAGTAATGTCCTTGTCAACACTTGTCTTGATGATCGTACACCTACGACTGAAATTAACCATAAATGTGAACGAGCAATGGACAATAGTCGCTTAGAGTCGATTAATATTAATCGAGGCAGGGGTCAGGTTGGCGAATAGGTCGGAGCTATTAGTAATGCAGGTCTAAGAATTATTGATGTTGTTGCAATTTGCGTTTGGAGTGAATCGGAACAATTCTGGGCTAAAAACTCAGATCCTAAAGATTTGTCTCGATCGGCCGTTGATTTGTAACGAGACACATCTTTAGGATTCGAGTTAAAGAAAGACATCTAGATCTTTGCATTATCTTGTTTTGGACTTTTCTCCAGAGAAGGCGCATAAAAACCTGTAATAGATGGATTTCTTCTGAGCTGCTTTATTATCATAACTAACTAACGCGTATTGTCCCACTGCAAGGTTGAGGCCTTTCAAGAGAAAGAAAGGATCAAGACCTTTTCCACGCAATTCTGTATTTTACTAGTATGGCCAATCCTTTCGGTTGCTTCATTCATACTTAGCGCCTTGATCTGCCCCAGGTGAATATGTCTCAACATTAAATCACAAGACTTTCTTCATACTTACATTACACCACCAAGTTTTCCAAAAATCTGTTCTTCATGATTCACTTACTGCAACTATAATTTGGATTACTCACAATATCTGACCCACCTTTATTGCATCCATTTCAAAACAAATATTGCGTAAGTGCAGTCCGCTGGTTACTCGAGCCTGGGGGTGGGCGGATGGGTATCAGAATGCCACCGCCCGCCCACGTCCTGCCCTACCACTATTTAAGTATTAACCAGGTGGCTTATTAGCAGTACTGTACTGATATGGTATTGATAATAAGGTGCCAATGAAGATTTTATACTGTCATTACTTGTGGTAGCACAACTACTCCAATGGTACTTCATTCTACATAGAATTTGTACATCTGAAGAAAAATCTTTGCTGTCGAAATGCAACAGATATAATTTGTATTGTGACGAAGAAAATCCACGGCCTAGACACATTGACCAGCGATACCGGTGATGAAAACTAAAAAAACTGTAATGTGGGTTTGACATAGGCTATCGAAAACCTTATTTTGAAATACGAATCATTTTGTATGTCACTTGTTTAGGCCCTCTTTTCCATTAATCAACGCCTCGTGTCCTTTAGAATTGTCACCAGCCCCTATACTTACAGATTAAAGAGAATTGCTTTAATAGAATCACTGCCATCGTTATAGGGGAGATATATGTATAATTTATTGAATAAACAACTTGTAGCATCATATTATTAACACAATTTATTCTTCTCTTGTATCGATAACTAATGTACGTCGTTGTAAAATTTAAGCTAGCCACCAAGAGGTAGCAAGATTTTCAGATATCATCGACATCTTCATTCTGCCGAAAGATGTTCTCTGCAGGATATAAGCCTCCCCTAAGCATCTCCATAATACTTGATCCTTTACGTCCTCTTCTGGATCTTCTATAGCTCATCAGTTCACCCTGTGTGGCAGATCATACAGCAGACCAAACAAGAGGGTTCTGTGTGGCGACTGATTTGAGTATCGCCACTTTATCATCGTCATTCTCCTGCAGTCCTGCCCTTATCCCAATATATTTTGGGTAGGCGCAGCATGTCTTCTTCTTCTATGGTTCTGTTATGGAATATCGCCACTTTTGGATGTTAACAACAGTATCGTCATCTCTTATCTCTTGAATGTATGCATTTTCAATAACTTCAAGTTCAAGACCAGCATGTAATGTATGTACGTGAATTATATTCATCGTGTAAACTTGTATAACATTGTAGTAGGTGAGTACTTTGTACAATTATTTTATCGGCTTTTACACCTTATGCACGTGATTATGCTACTTGCATGTATCTTAACGTGAGGAGTATGAGTGTGACTATGAATATTCTTTGTTTAATTTATTTATTCAGAGATTCCGTCATTGCATCCATCGAAAATAGTGTTTGATCCCTACAGTAGGACTTCCGGTAAAATTATTTTTATGGTGCGCTAAAGTAGCTTCCATGACTTACATAACATATCGTCATATGTGGCGGTATGTTCAGTCTTCATTGGAGAGGGAGAGGAAGGCTTAAGAAAAGATGGATGGATTGTGTAAGGTGGAAAGATAAATGAAGCCGTGACATCTGACAGGGGAGAATGGAAGAAGAAAATATGTTGCGCCGACCCCAAGTAGAATGGAACAACGGCAGGAAGACGACTATGTTCAGTCTTAATTGCATCCCGGGACAGTTGGTCTTTTTAGGATCTTGCTGAATGACCTCTATATGAACCATTCTCCAATTCCTCTCTCTCAGTTTCTGCGAAACATTGCCGGGCAGAGGTGGCCGAAGCAAGGAAAACCTGTTCAGGTGGAGATTCATGACGAAGATGACTAAGCCCTGGAGTGTAAAGTAAATGTGGTGTTGTTCCACAAACGTGTCCCATACACTTGATAATGTAGCCGTGCCTGACCTGCTGTTTGCACATTACAGGAGCGGATGGACGCTACTGAAAGTGCCAAATTCGTAGCCGAATTCGGACTGACTCAATTAAGATTGCCATCGACCCACTTAGAAGAAGTGTCTGTTGGAAGATACTGAAATGGTACTATCACAGAGCAGGAATCGCCGCGTGGCGCTGGTCACGTCTAGAGAATACTAATACAATTCGTGGCGCCAAAAGTACGTATGTGAGTTGAACGCACAACATAAGCCACAGACGTCATAGAGTCTCCGTACTCTTTGGCCAATACTCCCAAGCTAATTTGATTGATGACTGTGAAATTACAGTTAAAACGCCACTATTTTTCTCGCAAAATAGATCCTCTTGAAAAATAATGTTTGGTCTCTTCGTTGACTAATCTATTTACATTGTATTGTAATAGAATGTATTTTTTTTGCTCCAGAATTCAAAGATCATACATAAATACGTGCAAATATTATGTACCGTTTCTGGTGTACGCTCCAAATAACCGTGAAGGTTGATTGCATTCGAAAATAGTTTTTTATTCAGCAATGAGATAGACTAGAATGTTTATCTTGAATTTTTAGAATGAACACTTTCTAGATAAAATTATACTTGAGAACTAAAGCAGCTTCATGATTTTCTTTAAATATTGCCCCATTGATTTAAACTTTCGCACGCTGGAGGCGACTCCATACTTTTAATTTGCCATTACGAGTAGATGAGGACCTGATGCTTTGCTTAGGACACGGTAAAAATCAACATATTTAGCCATGAGTATTTTATTTGCCTTTTTTCTTTTCCTGCCTTCCACACATTTCCAACCACTCCTGTTTGAGCATCAGGCTTATCACAGGAGTCACCAGACATTTTTATTATGAACTGAAAATATTATGGTCTACGTCTTGTCGTTATTCCGTTTGTTTCGTTCGTCTTGTGCTCGCGATTGTATGAAGTTCGATTCGCGGGTTAGGCAGTGTTATTAGGTTTTACCCTCAGGAATTTCTCAGTACCAGCCACGGAGTCTGGATTTGTGCCCGGTTGATGGCAATAGGCTCGCCGCCTGTTACATGGGATTTAAATATAACTGGCGAAATGTGGGTGTACTATTAGATACACATCTACCTATCCGAACGGGGATTACAGGCGTAATGTTATGTCCTCGTCGTTACCTGTTTTTGAAGGTTATTCTAAGGACCTTCGTTCATACATATTTTTCATTTTCATTTATTCAACGCAGACGAAACAGCTGTCTCAATATTATGTCCACTCGTTCGAAAAATTACCTCTCCGAAACTTCGAGTCCCTCTTCAAAGGGGTTAAGAATATTAAAAATAACGAAATTAATAATAGAAACTAACAAAGTGCCACCAGGGGGGTTACTATGACGTCCAGTGTGGGAAAGAGACAGAGCTATACAGGTCGTCTAGCGCCATCTCTTTCCCACACTGGAATTACTCGTGCTTTAAGACGTCATGGTAGGCAACCAGGGGCCTTAGTCTGCTATTGCAATAGTGTCAGAATGGTCTATCATTGATTTAATAAGGCCCCTAGCCCACGGCGTATTGAAGCGCGTTCGAAACTCGTTTGACGTGCGTACAAAGGATAATTCGTCTGCGCGGGGCCTTATTAAATCAATGATAGACCATTCTGACACTATTGCAATAGCAGACTAAGGCCCCAGATCTGTCAACGAAACTCGATCGTTAAAACATATTTAGTTGCTATGGGTGTTTTCAAGAAACGTTCAAAATAGAACCGGCGGATATGCGAACAACTCCTACGCATACACCTTTACAAATAAATCTTCTTTCTCCTTCTCGCGTAGATGTTTTTGATATGTCTGTCTCTCTCTTCGCACCTATGTAGGTGATCTCAAGGAGATTAAGTTCGTAAAAACGGTTTATGAATGAGTGTTAAAGTGTATGTGTGGGTGCGGTGATCGATTGGCATTAATTAAGTAATAATACTGTGACAACATCTCCATGTTGGCTTGAGTTTGGATTTAATTAACATTTAAACAGATACTGTACGAACATAGGTACTTACGAGTTTTGTTGTATAATTGTGATGATTGCAGCAGTTCTTCAAGTTGTATATCGTTAGTGGTCCTCCTGGCTCAAAGAAGCACTCATGCCTCTGTGCTCTTAAAATTGGTGCTCCCAACGGAATATCTTTAAATTTGTTGTACCTTACTTACTACTTGTTTTGGGTACTTATTATGTGGTTCTTTTAAAATTGTAAATGAAATCATCGGTTCCTTCATAATCGGAGTGCCATTCAGAAATTGATGGTGAGATGAATAAGAGATGAAGATAGATACAGTAACCCTGACTTCGTATCTTGAAAGTTATGAAAACCAAAAATTCTATAATGAAGGAACAGATGATTTCAATTTTATGGCGAAAGAAGAATGGAAAAAGGACTCCTGGACTATCGAAAAGGACCAAAAGTATGAAAGAGACGCACGTTTCATACCAAAAGTTCTGCTAGTTTTATGAACCTGTTTAGTACCTAAGTCTAAAACAAGCGAGACGATAACGCTTTACAGGTAATCCATTATATAACAAGCATAACATTTTTATGACTTCATTGTATACCAACAGAATACTTCTCAAAACCAGTTTTGAGACAGACGACCGGCGAAACCGCGAAATCGCCATTTTCTAATCTTTTTATACTGTTTTTGAAACATTTTGGGATCCATAATTCCATATTAGGAATGCATTTTTTGCACGCTCAGACATCTTGATATTTATATGCTAATGCGTCTGTTACTTAATTATAAATTCTAATATGAAGACGAAGAATCCTCCAAGAAGGAAGAAGCGCATCAATGAGATCATCATTCTGTTCATCATGGCACTGCTTTATCTTAGATTGTTTTAATCATTGTCAATTATTATGATTGTGATAAATTGACAATTAAATTTGGAGACAGAGGAAGGACCGTTTGTTGCCCGTGGTACTACCAGAAATACTACCAGTAGTACTCGGGTAAAAAAAAACTTCCCGTGGTACTACTGGATCGCTTGGTAGTTCTACGGGTATTATTTTTACCCGTGGTACTACTGGTAGTATTACTGGTAGTACCACGGGCAACAAACGGAAAGGACGATGTAGGAATGTGATAAGACTTGAGGCTATTTCCCGAAATTATTTCGATTCAGTTAAACAAGGTTACTTACTTCACAGTTCGCGATAAGCTAGCTGCTAATCATGAATATTTATTACAGGCCCCAAAACAGTTCCTTGGCGTAACCCAATGCGATTTGTATCCAGCTCCTTAAGTTATGTGCAATAAGTTGATATTTTTGGTAGATATTCAATATTGACATATTATCTACCTCCCCACTACAGAGTATCACATATTACCCAGTCCACATATATAATATAGTCCACACACATACGATAATAACACATAATTATCTTTTTTTTTGCACGGAAAAATTAAACTTCATCAAACATTCTAATAGGAGTTACGTCACTTAATTAAAAAGAGTCGTAAATAGTATGATAGAAGATAATTTACTCTGTGGCGCTTACAAATAAAGCCAAGGTTATCGGCCAGTCTGGCCCCGCAAAAAATAAATTTAGTGCATGCAAAACATGAGAGACCGGTTTTAGATGATATAAAATGTAACGTAACTTGAATTCACCGAAAAGGTAGGCAGAGCATTTCAGAGCAATCCCCATATTTCGCCTCTTAACTAACTTATCAGCCTGTGATGTTCCCACCGCTGGGACGCAGGCCTCCAATCTACGAAAGGGAGTGGGCTATAAATTTACCACGCGCGGGTACAGGGCGGGTTGTTCGAAGCCACATGACTTGATTTTTAGTTCTAGAACATTTGATTCCTCACGATGTATTCCTTCAGCGTTTTGAAAGCAGTGGTGGTGGAATAAATTAACGAAATAATCAAATCAAATCAAATCAAATCATTTATTTCTTTGCAAACATGGGTAAAAGATACATAGATGTCTCGTATTTATTAAATAGTTCTCCACATTTTACCGTCCAATAGGCATGCAAATAGTGTTTAAAGGTTTAACATACTTAATTAAAACATAATACAATAAAAAGAATAGTTAAAAAAATGTCAAACAAATAAAAAAATAATAATAAAATGTCAAACGGAGTAAAAGTATGTCAAACCACAATAATAATATGTCAATCAGAATAATGATACATATGTCAATCAGCAAGGGATTCATCATTAAGAAAGCTGTCAACAGTGTAATAGCATTTAATAAGTAAAATTTCATTTAGCGCCCTTTTAACTTGTACTACAGTCAAATTTTTTATATTATTCGGTAATTTATTATAAATGCGAGGGGCAATACCAAAAAAACTTTTTTGCATTAGTGCAGTTTTACATTTCACATGACATAATTTGTTAACGTATTGTGTCCGTATTGGATTTTTTCTGACCTCTGATAATTTTTGGAATAGATGTGGGTTACATTTCACAAACAAGGCCGTTTCCAATATATATAGAGAAGGCAATGTTAAAATTTTTAATGACTTAAAATAGGGAACACAGCTATCAGTCGTCATCAGGCTGCACATTGACCTGATGCATCGCTTTTGCAACCTAAACACCATTTCTCTATCAGTAGAATGCCCCCAGAATATAATGCCATACCGCAAAACAGAGGCAACTATTCCATGGTAGGCTGTTAAAAGAGCCTGACTATTGACTTTCTTGGATAGTTGAATAGAATAGTGAACAATAGTAGTAGAGTAGTAGAATAATGGACCTGTCTGAGTTGAAACCCAACAACTCGATGCCGAATTCACTGAGCCAGCTATGTTTCCTGTATAAGCGAAGCAAACCTATTGGAATCAACAGTAGGACATTCAATCTCGGGGTCGCTACAGAAAAGTTCATTAGGACTACGATGTAAGAATACAGCTCTAGTCAACCTGAAAACCACTCCAAGGATCCCATGGTCAGAGGTTGGCATAACCAACCACGCTCAGCCAGCAAGACCAATAAAGCAGTCTTATTACTACCAAGTAAGCATTCCTACTTCACCGTCATCATCCACAGCACGACTTCACCCACTGCTGGTTATCTGCCTCTCTTTGTTTGTGCAAATACAATTTATAAAAAAAAAAACATAGTTTATTGCAAACTTCTTGATAGGAAGCATAGTAAATATTTCATTTTAATGGAATTTTTATCGTCCACGATCTAAACTCTGATGGTTGAATGTAACCGTTAGACGAAATAAATAAGATTGAGAATAAAATGGAAATATAAAAAGTTGTTGTCATTGTCCATTGTGAATTTGAGATTCTCCGATAGAAAAAATTAATAGAAACAAAACGATGGATCACTTTGGTGATTCTAAGTGACAAAGTTATTAAACGAAAGATATCAGAAGTAGGCTTTATTAAATCTCAGCTGGCTAGACGCGGAAATGGCCGATGGAGTAAGATTTTGAAGGAATTGTGGAACAGGCAACAGATGGATAAGGAATGTACCGAACCGAGAAGTACGGCAAAACAAAGGATAGACCTTCTAACAGTAGCACAGAATACATAATAGAATAGAATAGAATAGAATTTATCTTTATTCGAGAATAAAGAATACAATAGACAGTAGGTGACTTCGGGCTGAAATGATTATGAAGAAGTTTATAAACATTTACAACAACAAAAAAGAGTTTTCTTATTCTCACTAGCTAACTCACATTGACAATTCATGCGACTATATTAATTTAATTTAAGATTCAGACCAATCAAATTGTTCTTGTAAATTAACCTTCTAAATCAATTGAATTACTGACTTGACTTGATTGTAATTAGTTGGAGAATCATTGGGAATTCCCTGGATGGGAGAAGAACAGGACCGGGCGATGTGATAACAATCGGGGAAGCGTATGTCCAGCAGTGGACGTATCTCGGATATAATACTGATTGAGTTGAAAAATAGATTATGAGTAAGCCAGCTTCCAACTTTTAAACAAAAAACATTGCAATATTAATCAAACAATCACAAGAAACCAGTCATGACTTAAAAGTTAAGGAAAGATTCAATAAAAAGGATATCTTCCTGGCCTTTTTCCCTATTATCATCATCATCATCCATAGTCTGACTTCATCGACTGCTGGGATTCCCCTCCAAAAATAGCACGAAAGAGCCACTTTTACTTACACCCAATATTTAGCAAAAACAGAACAAAAGATTAACGCGTTACGAATTTCTAAAATAAGTTTGTGTGTTGAAACAATTTATCCAAAATAAAACACAATTTCACCAGAGCTGTGCCAAAATTTCCAAGCACGTATTTTAAAACTGATTTACTGGATTTTCATTCAGTAGAGAAAAATAATGGAAAATTACTGGAAGCACTATGATCTGAATCTACGTACATGCTATATGTATTTTATAAAACGATAATATTGGAAACTTGGTCTTTCTTTATCATTTCTCTGGTCCTTGGATATCTCTTACGATCCCTTCGACCACACATATCATCAGCCTACGGCAGTCCACTGCTGGACATAGGCCTCTTCAATGGGACGCCACTCAACTCGATTCTCAGCGACTCTCATCCAGATGCTACCAGCCACCCTGCGAAGATCGTCGCTCGACCACACTGTATTAGCGCGAAATCGGCAAAGCGACGTCGTCAATGTAATAAAAATGAATCGATACGGCAGTGTGAGGTCGTCCGATCCGAAACACGAATTACGTAGATTGCTATATTTGACAGGCTGAAGCCGATTCTGCCTCGATAGTCACTTACACTCTTGCCGTCCAGAATCTCTTCTTAGTCTTTGAATCCTTAAGTGTAACAACAAGGTGATAAAAATAAACCATAGTATCAAATCTAGACCAGGCTAGTACAGACGTATGATGTAACTTCCTGATGAGACCACGGATATGAGCAGCCCCAGTTGGCAGCTACAGCCGCAGGTAACAGAAATAAACTAATAGTATCACTAATTATAGCCCAACACGTCATTTCGGGGAACTCACATGAATTGGCATTATGTTTTGTAGTTTCTTTGTTCTTTTCGTCCTTTGAATCAGTGTTTATTTACGTAATGTCACCGTTTTACTCGCTCTTAGAGTCTGAGTTAGTAGATGTTTTAAAATTAAGTCTCACACTTTAAACAAGTATGTCTTTCTTAGCCGGTATATTTTTTGCTCTTGACAGACTTGTCTGTTTTTTTGCTTTTATGATAATATAACTAGTGACATTTGACTTAACACTTGTATTTATGTTGGCAGATTCTGTTTTTAAAAACTCATTAAATTGTTTTCGTTTCTCAACATTTCTACTATTCCCAACCAATCATCTTAATTTGTGGTCCTTCGAGTCAAAATTCAATAGGGCTACAATCATTCGTTCGTTCATAACCATAATTCAACCAGCATGTTGCATGTTTATCCAGTTTTGAGAAGACCCTGGCACAAATAGTTATTTGAGCCGTAGCAGCCAAGCTTACTAATGTAATCCACGTACAAGACTTGTCACAGAATAACCTTTTGAGGGTTCGAGGAGGTAAATCTAACGCTATATATTCGCAAGGTCATAAATTACTTTTAATGGTCCCAAGGAAAGAATACTAATATAAAACTGCTATGAGATAGATAGTAATAGGTCTCGTGGAAGGATTATCGTTGAATAAAAGAACTCGGAAGCTCTTGTGTTAATGGTAACGATTGCAAAGCGTCGAATCCACTTCTGTTTTGCAGTTCGATGTGCTATTTTCAACGACTAATTTATCAAAGTGGTATTCAGAAACCGCGTCAGAACGTTTTGGAGGACTGAGAGGTATTTCTCTGCTTTGTACAAACACTTCGATACAATAAACATAGCATAAATAACTAGTTTCATTTATACATATATGCGTTCTGTTTTTTTCCGTAATATCTGTCAACACTTTCCATCTTATGATATATTCAGCATATTTTTAGAAGCTTCTTTTCGACGTTATTTAACTCTGACATTCGATTCTGATAACAACACCCTGAAGGCCTCAAATTCATAATGGATAATCTGGCGCAAAATCAAATCTAGTGTTTTGGGACAATCGCCAAAAGTGATTCCTAGAAATTCGTCAATAGCATTAGGATGAAACGGCGGCACGAGATGATTTCATTTGTTTAGACTTTTAGAGTCAAATGTTGTGATAATTTATTTCACCTCGTGCAGCAAGGCCATTGCATCAACAATCAATTTACGCTCTTATTCATCGTTCAAATTTCATAAATAAAACCAATTTTTGTTACATATCAGTCTTTTGGGACCTTTTTTCTTCTTTTTCGAGAAACCGTCTATAATTAATGAAGCCAGGCACAACATAGTCCGATCGGGGTACTTTGATGGAAGTCAAAATGTGATTACGGAACCACACCACAGCACACACACCTCCTGTCCTACTCTTTGTGCAACTCTACCTGCACCTTGAGGGACCTGCCCGACGCCACTACTAATGCTATCGAGGAATCATCGACAAGACGAAGAAGAAGATCTCACAAAAAGTAGGAAGTATGTTTAATTTGGCTCTGTATTGCGGCACTCACACCTTCATTCGTCATGTCGACACACGTCAATTGAATTGTTAATAATATTTGCACAATAAATCACTTCATTATTGCTAAAATAATATTGTGTTTGTTTGAAACATAAGTAAACACGCCACTTTCTATTTGAAGACCACAATCTTGCATTATGTTAATTGAATCAATTTTATTCAAATACTTGGATTAAATTTTAATATGACTGGTGACCTATGCAATATTTTCTGACACCGCTAGGATTCTTCCATTCTTTGCTTCTCAGTACCCCAACTGGGTATCATACTTTTAACCACAACTCCAGAGGTTTTGAAAGAAATTCCTAATCAATTGCTAAATAGGTACGAGAAATTCTTCTGCTTTACACGTTCGAATGTCGTTCAACTCTCAAAATGAATGGCATTGCGCTTCTAAGTGTGTTACACAAATACCCCGCAGTTTTGCATTTGCTCATCATTGGTCCTAAGTATTTTGATTTCATTATCTCCTTCGCTTGTCCGTTTATATTAGTCAACATTTTTCAATGTTGACATTTTAAAAAGTACTTCTTTCATCTCCTTTTGGTTTGTCTTTGGCATCGTGTCCTTTAAGAAGGAATTCGATGACGTGATCTCCTGACGTACCTACACCTATGGCAAAATGGTATTTGTTTTCCTCAACCACATCAATGGAAGGAATGACGATTGCCGATGGCTTGGCAGCTATGAATGAATTGAATGATCAGGAAACTTACGTCACTTGTTAGACATAAGCCTATTTCTCACGCCAATGGAGAGATAGTTCTTGGAATACACAATGATGCTGTCACTAGTCAATGTCATAGCCTCGTAGAACCAGTAGTTACCTACCTAGATGACTGTTTAGTAATATTGTTTTGAATTGAACATGGTTTGATGAATGACAGCATAGCATATCATCATCACGCCTGTAAATGCCAAAAGGTTAGGCACAGGTACACCCATATTTCCCTCGTTGTCGTTGTCATATTTAAGTCAAAAGTAAGTAATAGGGGTGAGTCTATTGCCATCAAATAGGCCGAAGTCCTGGGGACTGAGAAATTTCAGATGGATTATATCCCGGTTTAATGGAGCTCCATGTGAAATGGCTGTTAATTATTTAGATGTACCCTATAACGTGCATATCCCACACTGACATTGACTAAGATTGAAAATGTACTAACACTTTTTTGGACACCACCATTGCTAGTTTTGACAAAAGGAAGGGTTATGATTTTCGTAGTCTATGTATGTATGTCTGTATGTTTGTATTTACGTATATTCCTCCGTAGCGCCTGAACTATACATCCGATTTTGATGAATAAGGTGTCAATCGATTCTTTATTATAAGGCCCGGGTAACATAGGCTTAAGGCTACAAACCAATTAAAAAAACCCGATTTTAGGTTTTTAGTGGTAGTTATACCACACAAATTCTTGTTATTTATAAAATCGAAAAGATTTTTCTCCAGTCTTTGTGAGTTATGTACCAGAATACTTAATGAGGCCAAGAATGTTTTTGTTTCATTCGCATCAAAATTTTTCTCCAACCTATATTTCCGTTATGTTTGATACTAAAGTATTACGAATTCCGTCTAATACCACAATCCTAGTATGATCCATGTCGATGGTCGGCAGTGGAAGCGTGGAAATGTGCCAAGTTTTAATATTAGCGGCCTGGTTGGCTGATGTCATCGGCACTGCTTTAATGTTTACTCACGGAATCGGTAACATATTGTTTTTAACGTTCCTGGCGTGATTAGCGGAGGCATGAGAACTGAGGAGAATTGAGGACGTTCACTTCTGAGTGTAGTTTGAGAAAGAATTAGCTTCTGTGTTTAGTAACTTCGCGAGTTTGTGGTGATGCCCGCGTGGTGATTGGAACTCTAAATTGGTTTTGTGGTGGTCATATTTATTTTTATGCTAGCCCATAATGTCCCACAGCTGGGCAAAGGCCTATCTCCGTTGGTTTTGTGGTGGTCATGTATTTTTTTTAGCTAGCCCATAATGTCCCACTGCTGGGCAAAGGCCTCCCTCCATTTCTTCCCACGGTCAAGATTCTGTGCTACTTCTTTCCAATTCATAAGGAAGATCTGTTTACATAATACATGGTAAAATTAAGCTAAAATTTGTGAAGAAAGTAACCAGTCGAGACTGTACCGAAGGCCAACTATTTTACCAAAAGATAGATTATACTCGTAAGCTGACGAAATTATTGCTGGAAAACGACTTTTTTTTTGAGGTGAAAAATCACGTTTTACGGACTCAATGTAACGCACTCAAAACATAATGCTGATGGATGGATTGAGGAGTACGGGGGTCGTGGAGGTGTTTAAAGTAAAAATCTTAGATTAAAAATATGTATTTAAAAAGAACTTGTGAAAAAGTTGAAACTTTGACCTCCAATATCTCCGTAATTATAGAAGGTTCCCAGGTGTGGTCTAGAACAATGAAAAAGATCGCAATGACAGGGAGAACAAGTGCCTTTCGGCTTCGTGGAGGTTCTTGTTGATACACCCTTTAGTTAGGTGCAAAAAAACAGCTGAATAAGAATGTGAAGCTCAGTAAGTTCCTTACTGTATACGTACCTACTTGGTCATAGTATATCTTTCTACCTCTTGGAAAACTTCAATAACAAACAAACATTTGAGTCAGTTGTTTTTACCAAAGGTTACTTCTTACTATAAAGGTAAATAGGTACCCAACACATAGTAAACATAACAGTATAGAAAAAAAAAACACCTATGGTGAGATGAATGAGTACAATTCTGACTCACAAAAACCTTGCGGTTGAATCCACAGCTGCCGAAGGCTGCATGAATCGTAAAGTATGACAAAAACATTATTTTCACAAATTAATGAACAAACTGTGCATAAACAAATTCGATGATCTTATGCTGACGCACTCCTTGCGGTTTTCAATACGTTCTCATATACATTTTGTAATTCACTAAAATACCCCGTGAGCAATGCATACGATTGTGTAAATGAGAACAAGGCTCTTAAAAATCCTGGAATTGTAGGTTTGTATGACCTAAGATGTGCTGATGCAAATAACAGTTTATTGTTATTTTAATTAAATTTTCATTGATTGATTTTGAGAAAAGTGTGATTCAGTTTTAGTTGGAATATAAAATAAATATTATGATTTGCCTTAAACTTTGTCGTTTCATTTAAAATACTTATATTTCTATCTGCACTACATGTATTTCGTTTATTTCTAAGTAATAAACAGTTAGAACAATATGCGACCTTGAAAACAGAAGTTAAATTGGCCGTGAAAATAGAACTATGGTTATTATTTAAACAAATAAACGCAGTTTTGAATCAGACAAGTGTTTTTCTCTAAATACCGAAGCCCCTAAAATTGTCAGAAGTCCATTGAATAACTTAACGTAACAACACGCCTGTAATCCCCGAAGGGTAAGGCAGAGGTGTTCCTAACAGTACGCCCACATTTCGCATGTAATAGGGGCGAGCCAATTGCCAACAACCGGGCACAAATTCAGACTCCGTGACTGCTACTGAGAAATGACTGGTGGAAAACCCCAATAACAATTTGCCCGATCCTGGAATCGAACCCAGGACCAATTCAGCAGTCGCGATTGAGTACTAATGATGAATACTGCACTTTTAGCGACAGTGTTCCAGAAAAGATCCTATTCCCAAGGAAGTGATTTCATGATCTTAGTTATTTTTATTAAAATGCTGAACAAATGACGATCACTCAACGAAACTGACAGCTGGAAAGAAAGATAGCTTCTTTAAGTACGTACGTACGTACTTTTAATAAACATTAATTATTAAACCTCAGTCATTAAGATTCTTATTAATGGGTAGACTCAAAAGTAAAAACCCCATTTGTGTCTTCAATCATTTTCAGGTTCAGATCCTTGTATGCTACTACGTGACTACTAACATGTGCCAAAGATGACTGGGTTCTTTTCAGCATACGCAAATTCACAAGTAATTTAAAATCTCTAAATAAAGTCCGAACCGAAGTCGGCTGTAGCAAAGACATTCTTTTTAGATGGGGGTTCATAGACGACTCAGATCTCAAGTGTGTACACGGCATGTCTCCACAGACATGGCCCACCTTCCATCTTGCACAGCATGCCCTGACACCAGCGCACTTGACGATCTAATGACAGCATCAACGAGCGGAGTTTGCATAGCTGAATTTTGGGCCAAATACTATATTTAAGGAGCAGCGGTGGCCCAGTGGTGGCCACCTGGGTTCGAACCCAGGCAGGCGTATTACTTTGTGTAATTTATTTCATCACCACTGCTCCCAAAATGGCGAAGGAAAACATCGTGAGGAAACCGGCCTGTCCTAGAACCAAAAATTTGAAGACATGTGACATCTACCAACCCGCACTGGGCCCGTGTGGTGGATTTTAGCCCATTCCTTCTCATTGAGAGGAGGCCGAGTGTCCCAGCAGTGGGAACATTAAAAAGGATGATTATGCTTATGCTAATATCATATATACGCTAAGAAGAAGATTGTCCCACTGTAGAGCAAACTTCGATCAATAGAGGACTTAGATTAGATCGATGAGAGCAAAGGCATTTTCTAATACAGAGAAGGCTTGAGCGTTGAACACCACGCATGCTCAAATCGGACAGGTTGAGACTTATATCAATTACTAGCGACCCGTCCCGGTTTTGCACGGGTGCCTATGTTACTCAGGGTGAATGTAGCTTTCTAATGGTGAAAGAATATTTGAAATCGGCGCAGTAGTTTTTCAGTTTATTCATTACAAACATACACACAAAAATATAGATCTTTCCTCTTTATAATATTAGTGTAGATTAGTCCAGGGTTCCTTAAGTTGTTTTATTTCAACGATATATATATATATATATCGTTGAAATAAAAAAATATTATGATAAATAAAATATATTAAGATATAGAAAAACTTAGAAAGTAGGTACATAATTATGAATTTAATAAAAGACACATACCGTACGTACCCCGCGCTAGCCTGAATTTGAACCCTCAACTTCGTGCATGAGAGATTGAATCTAAAAGGTATTGCCCAGGTACATTTACACAAGAGATTTTACAGCTCACAGATGCCGCTGAATGGTCATTGAAAACCGGGGCTACAGGGTCATTCGTTTAACATATACATATTAGTACTTAGTTTGAGAGTAAATACACCCACACCAAAAAACCTTAAGCTATCATAAAACCATATTTAAAACCGTATAATGTATGATTTACAACGAAAACACGAATGTAGGTGTCAATATAAATATGGCCTTACACACCTAAGGATCTGCCCACCTTGTTCAAACAGCTGTCGTCGTGGGGGCGACAGGAAACGTACTATAAACTAACATAGACCTACATTGGAACAAAGATTTAAATTGACAGATTTACCCTATTTGAAATGACATTTCGGTTTCCTTGACAATGTCATTCGAGTCTCGATTTCTCTTAAGGTCTACCGACCACACAAATCCAGACTCCGTGGCGGCTACTGAGATTCCTTTTTTTTTTTTTTTTTTTTTTTATCGATGGGAAATCATCAAATGACCCCTCCCGCTCTGGGCTGAGCAGGAGGGAGTGTCAGACTTGTACTGACTAAAACCCATCCATGTTCCTTCCTTTGCCCTTTGTGTTCCAGGGCCGCGGTATCTCTTTCGAACAGTCCCGCAACCCTGGCAGGCGTCGGTCCTTACGGACCCCTTCCTGTTTGCTGACTCCCTTGAGGCGCGCGTGGAACACGAACGCGCCGTCGACACGGCCTGTCGTCATAAGACGGACGGACGGCGAGCTAGCCCATAGCTCACCGTCCACAGGCCCGCGTACTGAGATTCCTGATGTAAAAACTCAAAAACATTTTGATCAGCGGTCGCTCTTGGACCAACGAGGCAGCCAGCACTGGGTACTCACTGTCAAAATTCAAGACAATACCTTCTTAATACCTTGCTATATCCTAGAATAGTGAAGATACAGTAATTCCGTCTTAACCTTACCTATATTAGGTGGATGCGCAAGGGTAGCCCGCGAAATTTAAATTTTCTTACGTTTATTGCAATTTGCAGGTCAGTGTCAGGTTGTATGTTGATGTAAATATGAATCGCGCCAGTAACACGTATGGAGTTACCGAATTATAATCATTTTAATCATCAATACAACTCTTCAAGTTCATATAATCCCAAAGAGTGACTTTTTGCATTGCATTCAGTAAAAAGCTGTTATTTTGATATTAAAAACAGACGCTTAAATTTTATTTATTTGTATAGATGTATAGATTCTATTTTAACGGCCAGTTGCACCAGGACACGGTCATTAATCTCCTTAATTAGTGACAAGTGATGCCATCAATTAGCGAACGCACGACTCCTGACGTCACCCTCGATACGGTAAATGCCGGGATTTTACGCTTTTCTACTGACCACATATTATGACAGTGAAAGCTCTTGATGATGTCCAGGGTTCGATTCCAGGTCGGGCAAACCGTTATTAGGGTTTCTAGGAGTCTAGATTAGTTCCCGGTTGACGGCAACATGCAGCTCGCCTATTACATAGGACTGTTGGGGTTGTTGATTAAAATATGATTATGACGATGATTATGAGATATGAATGCGACGCGAATTCGCGATCCTAACAAATATGCTTACAGAATTATAATGATTGAAATCGTCAATACAAAGCCCAAAATTAATTTTTGCATGTTTTTTTTTAAATTACAATAAAAGAAAGAAAATTTGAATTTCGCGGGCTACCCAAGCGCTTCCTCCTGTGGTGAAATGTTGGTGTACGAAATACTTCTGACTAGCTCTAAGACACTTGAGGCGTGATATTATGGTGACTTTGAAAGACTCCTACATGACCTCAGTGACCCTGAGAGAAATCAGGTTTTCCTAAAGGATATTATCAACTATGGAAGGGATGGTTGCCCATTCGTTCTTGATAACAATCTTTCAGGCGCCTTTGGTCCTAAGAAGCGAGATAAGGACCAGAGATAGCTTAGTTTATAATATCATGCCAGTAAGCCACGAAGGGATAGGCAGAGCTGTATAGTACACCCACATTTCGTCAGTAATGTTAAGTCCCATGTAATAGTGTGCGAGCTTATTGACATCAACCGGGCACATTCAGACCCCGTGACTGCAACTGAGAAATTCCCGATGTAAAAATCCAAAAACAATTCGTCCGGCCTAGTAATCGAACCCAGGACCTCAAGGTCAGCACTCAGCAGTCACGCTTTCGACCACTAGACCAACGAGGATATTATATCATTCATAGCTTTATCTTTATGTAAATATATAACAATAAAAGTAGGTATATATGTGTATAAACGGAGATAAAAACGAAGCATATAAAATAAAGTTTTAAGTGTGTTTCTATATTACCTAGCCACCATAATAAATAAGTGTTTATTCAGAACCTAGCGTTGTTTTTTTTGTTATCAAATGAGCAACAATATATTATGTAGCTGCAATCAATCTTATTGGTTTAGGTCTATCTAAAATACTATCAGCTAATGTGATTGCAAAAATCGCATCAAAATAGATCTATCAAATTAGAAACAGTGAATGATTAGAAATGACTTGTAGAGAATGATTACATTGCGTAATACCTTACTACTTAAATTTGAGTACTTTATATTATAATTAAATACGTCAATAATTTGTTTAAGTAATCGCTAATCGCACATAAATTCAACGTTCTATCTGATCTAGTAAGATAAACAGGCATAGACTAGCTAACTTTACAAGTCCAAGGTACAATACTGCTAAGTAGAAAGTTTAATCTTAAATCAATGCAACTCACAATATTGTGCACTTGAAAGTTAGCCGCGGGCAGCTTAGATCGTACTTAGTAGCCCTAGACAACTTAAGAGTAGCCTAACGCCATATTTGTTGAGATAACGGCTATACCCCGCCTTAAAAGGCTATACAAGTTATCTAGAAGAAAAATCGAGCACCTTTACAATATTATCACGAGTTTTCCGAATATTTAATACGCAGAAAAATAAAAAAATACCAAAAAGAAAACTCACCGAATGTTTAAAAAAAATTCACTGACACAACACTTCACTATTATTCACAAAGAACTTCGTTTAGCACTATTCACACAAAAACAACAATCAATAATTTACCATATATTATTTTTCGTTTTTAATAATTCGACAGTTCGTTTTTCAAACTGCGCGAGAATGCGTTCGCGCGCGGAATGATGTTGCGCGCGCACTTGTTGAACGACGCGCGGGAAAAGTTGAACGGAAATATCAAGTATCGAGTGAAGCACGCCCACGTCACGATTAGCTAACTTCGCGTCGTTGAATTTTGAAAGAAAATTCTTGGAAAGTTGAGTCAATTGTACGACTTGTTTTTTATTTATAGGTAAATAAATAGACAAGTAGGATGTTCTAAGACTGCATTGCATTGCACGCATAATTTAGCAAATAAAGCGCATTGTTTTTACAGAACTCGCGAGTTTCCAGTAACCGCAAACATTCCGTATTCCTACAAGATAATAATATCGATGGGCCATATTTTAAACAGCCAAGTGTCATAAACAACGCAAGAGCACAGTAAGAGTCTTATTATTTTCAATGTACACAAAGAGGATTCATTTTTCCAGTATCGCTTCTGTTACGGAGTTATCAAAAGCCTCACCACAACGAGATAATACTTGATTTCCAACATGCGTAGCCAATTTTAAAGTGTAGAAGATTGCGTATTTTTTGTTGTAATTACGAAAAATACCAAAAAATAAAAAATACGGTATCGTAATTTTCAGTTTCTTAAATGTAAGTGTAGATGGCGCTGTAATACAGGTACAGGTGTTTGTTGTGTCTTTGGTTGTGTCAGTTGGTCTGTTTAATTCGTTACTTTAAGAATGGCTAGAGGGCGCTTACTTAAACCTTTACATTAAAAGTCAAAATTATTTCGTTTTCTTTGGAAAAAGTAATAGTGATTTGAAGACCAAAAAATAACCGAAACAATTTCATTCAATGGATTTAACTCAAGAGAAAACTCATTAAAAAATTTAAACAATGATTTGAATGATCACAATAATAATTTAATGAGAGGACAGTGATTCTCAATTATCGTTCTCGATAAGTATCTCAGTAGGTACTAGGTAGTCAAAATGTTTGTACCTACTGCAAAGTTTGCAACCCTCCAAGTTCATTTAACCCCATTGATTGACTTTTTCATGAAATAGTTATTGAATGGGGTTAAATGAACTTGGAGGGTTGTATTGATGATTTGAATGATTACAATTCTGTAACTCCATACGTGTTACTGGCGCGATTCATATTTTCATCAACATTCAACATGACACTGACCGGGAAAACCCCCTGAAAACCTAAAGTATGAAAAATGGAGCAATTTAGTCAAATAACCATTAGCTTATGGTCCTTTGACCTCATCCGATTTTGGTAAAATTAAGCAAGTAATGTAAACCAATCTTTTTTTTTTTCAAGTTCAAACTTCATCCAATAATAATATTTACTGTGAAACAAATAAACATATTTGAATTGAATAAAATAACGTAGGTACATACCTATATTATTCTATTCTAATTCCTCTGATTCCTCGTTGCTGGTATTGTTGGATCAAATCCGTGAATCAAATAGGTACCTACCAATATTTTATTTATTTATCCTATTTTGTCCCACTGCTAAGCAAAGGCCTCCCCCATAGCCGTCCACTCTTCTCTACGTGGGCTTTCTCATAGACACCTACCAATAAGCAACTACAGTAAAAAAATGATTCTAGATATTTCTAAATTATGTTGATAAGTACCGTACCGACAGTTATAATTTTCATACAGAAGCTATATTAATTGAAACTCATAACCTAATTGTAGACCGACGCAATTTAGCTTGCTTGCTATCTACCTTTGTTTTTGGTTGATTTTTTATCTGCCCCTTACATTCTATCCCTTTGTTAGCTTTTGCCAGCCAGACCTACAAAATAATGCTTAGTTTTCTCTATCCTTTCAAAGAGGTCAAGAAATTATGTAATATTTCCACTAGAACATAAGTAAGTGGCTACCTATTTGATACCACATAATATTATGACATATTTTTTGTCGATAGGTTTTAGGTGAGTACTTGTGTAGCGTAACCAAGTATGGTACCTAGTCAGTAAGTCATTTTATGAACAAGTTTCTGTTCATCCTTTAATATTAGTAATTCACAATAACTTGATTCATTTGTTTACTCAATTGAGACCTTGCTGGATGATAAGAAGCAGAGCCCACGTAGGTACCTAGAAGACTAACTTAAATACCTACCGAAATAGGGAAACAGACAGAATGTAAGTTGGTACCTAGGTGGTTGTACCTACATAGCCTATGAGTCAGCAATACACTCCTAGAACTGAAAATTTCAGTCGCGTGTCTGAAGGAATAAAACTAAGTATTGATCGCAGTTTGCCTGGTACAAGCTAATAATAGAAGAAAAAAAAGGTTGAACATCACTCCATAACGACTGTCCTCTATGGACATGCTTTGCTTGTGTGCGTAGGAAATCCGCCCGACTGTATTTTACTATGAAATAACAGAAAATTTTAGCTTTTAGCACCGATAATTTTGGTAAACCTATTCGTTTTGACAAAATAGAAGTATAACTTGAACTACTTTTGCCTTGAATGCAGCAATTGTTGGTAAAAACGGTCCAGACTGTGTTGCACACAAAAACAAAATTTTTCTTTGTGTGCGCGTCGCCGGCTGAACACATTCAAAGCGAGAAAATAACGATATTTTTAGTGTTGTAGCTTTGCATCCGCATTTATCGATACTGTACAATTATTTTATTAATAACAATGCGACACTACTTACAGAAAGTCTTATTTGTTTTTTTTTCGGAAGTCGCTCTTGTTTTTATGTGTTAAGGTCACTCAAAAATAGTCAATTCGTAGCACCTGATACGTAGCGCATTTCTATTCATGCTTAATTTACTGTCATAGGTAAGCTAAGGGTTAGATACGGATAATGACAATGTTATCTCCAGAGAGTGATTTACTTCGCATCATAGCATTTCCTTTTTTTATCACGTCGACGATTCTAGAAATTATTTAAGTTGACTTTGTGCAGAACTTAGCCATGTGACTGAACGGCTGACCGCAATAGCGTAACACACGTCATTATGATTGTGCTGGCATAAAAAGCAGGACGGTTGGCAAGGCATCATTGTCTGCGTCCTAACGCAACATGTGACCCTACAATCGTATCGCTCTTTGGAATATGTCAGTCAACTACGCCTAATTTACTTAGCAGTAATAAGGATGTTTTCATTACCGTAGTGTACACTAACGTTTAAAAAACCTGCAACAATCGGCATCCAAGTGTCGTCATTGTCGATTCAAAGATTTTCAAATGAGTTACAATAGTTGTCGACCAACTGTAAGCTATGCTCAACATGATCATCTGATGCAGACCCACAGACTGCTTTCTAGGACTGCTTTATTTGCATGCTGATTAGGTTCGATTTGAGTAAAATGTTGCGAATAGAATTCGGGGATAAATATAATGACCACCAAAAATAACTTTGTGCCCCATAACCTCTATAGTTACCTAAAATATACACCAATCACCAAAAAAAATAAACCTTAACCAAAAAATGAAAACCTAGAAATTACAATGGTTGTTAGTTATTTTAGTCATGACTGCACCTTAAATAATTGTACCATGAAACTAAATTTAGTAAATGATCACCAAATTTTAATGAGCAAATTATTACGCTATTTCTACCTAAAATCGGATTCTACATGGAATCGAGCTCGGGACTTGGGGCACCCCGACGTTAGGTTAGGTTACTTTAAACCCTGCAGGCAGAAATAGGAGCCCCGCGGGCTACGTCGACTACGCCTGATTACAAAGATGTTACATACTTAATTGTCATTTTAATTAAAATACTGTTATTTTTTTCTGGTTATCAGGTGGATGCGCAAGGGTAGCCCGCGAAATTTAAATTTTCTTACGTTTATTGCAATTTGCAGGTCAGTGTCAGGTTGTATGTTGATGAAAATATGAATCGCGCCAGTAACACTTATGGAGTTACAGAATTATAATCATTCAAATCATCAATATACACACACACCACCACACCACCACACCACCACATTCAATAGCTATTTCATAAAAAAGTCAGTCTTTGAGATTATATGAACTTGGAGGGTTGTACTGATGATTTGAATGATTATAATTCTGTAACTCCATAAGTGTTACTGGTGCGATTCATATTTTCATCAACATACAACCAGACACTGACCTGCAAATTGCAATAAACGTAAGAAAATTTAAATTTCGCGGGCTACCCTTGCGCATCCACCTTAAACAATCATAATTTGGAGTTGGTTACTTTAAGTAGGATCACAAGTTGTAAAATTTTTGGTTCTAATTTCACGCTAAAATTGGGATTTAATTTTGGTGATCATTTACTATTTTTGGCAATATAAAGTGTTTTATTGCCGTTATATTTTACAAGATCTGGTGGTTAGTTAAACATAAGCCATAGAATTTATGTACCTATTATTATCTATTCACCTCAGTGACCTCAGCATCTTTCTCCGTTTTCTTCTTTCGTCTTCAACATAATATTATATTACATTAAAATATCACGAGCACATTGCTTGACGATGCCTAGTATATTTTTCTTTGTAAGTTTGTAACAAATTAAGAAAACGTACTTAAATGAATTGCATTAAGGTACTACGCATCAGACGGATAACAGATCAGCTATTAATAGTAAGCAAAGTTTATTTCCAAAAGCAAGTACATAATCAATTTATGCGTCATCGTGATGTAGAACAACAAAATAAATAAAGTAATTAAGCAGTGTATTTGTTTGTTAGTTATTTTTGTAATTTTTATGCATAATATGGAAGCCACATCACATTCGTAACGTTAGTGATTGAGTTCATAGTTTTCTTTCAAATTACAATGAATTAACTCACAGCTAAGTCGATATCGATACCGACACAATAACTTCTCTAAATGGCGTTAACTTGAATGATTCACCAACCCACATATTCCCGCAATGGTGATATAATGCAGCTTTGACCTTATTGGCTAGTCCGCCCATGCGGCAGTTGAATCCACCAATCAGAGAGCTGTTCGGGAAGCGTCGGTCCCCCGCAGCGGGTGTCCTATAAAAGCGGCTTCAACGGAATTTTGTCAATCACATTCGTTTGGCAAACCTCTTAACCGGTCGCGCTGAACGACGACTGAAATATTTAAACTAATTTATATTCTACGTTAAGTTCAACAAAACTCAATTCAAAATGGTGAGTTCACTTATTATTGTTCTAATCATCTTTATTTCAGGGATTCAGGTTCCTTCGTCGCCTATTTTTTCGTGTTTCGAGGAACTAAGTACCGGGTGTGCACTGGCCACCATTTTGTCGGCATGTTATACAGCCAAATTCAATATACCTTTGCGTCACTTGAATGTTCTAGTAATATTGAATTCTCAATTTGAAATCCTAATCATTTTCATAATTGTGATCTTCACATTTTTCTGGATTTACGTGTTTCTATCGTGACATAACTGCTAGATGTGTTATTGTTTGATGTACAAGTTAATTGCTAGTCTTAATTTCTCGTGACCGCATTCAAGGATGCCACGCCGGTTGTCGCCACGCCCAAGTGATTTTCTTCCGAAAAACACTTGTTTCTACGATGGATTTACTTTCATGTCGGTCAAATGATTGATCCGCGTCTATTTCTGAAATAATTGGAACTGAATTTTCTTGTTTTTCATTTCAACTTGATTCCATCGATCGCGGTGACGTGTCGATGACCTCATTGGAGGTTACGGTACAAGTACACGGGTACTCACATTATCACATACCTACTGTCACATTCAGATTTAAGACATTATTTACTGGTTTACCACGACCTTGCCATCAATAAGATAGATTTTCGTTACATATTCAACCGGTTCGTCACACATACATACTCTGAATATTCAATGATGAACAGTCATCGTCAACAAGGTTAGATCATCTTTTCGCGGAACTATAATTTATTGACAGAAATACGAATCATTTCAACACAAGCTTTGGCCCGCGGCTTCGCCCGCTTTGAAGTCTGAAAGCTAAATTCCATCGAATTTTATTCAACCGCTTTGTAAAGTTTCATAACTTAACAGCCAAAAATTTTCTTTCTCTCAGTTCTCTGCTTATGCCCTATATTTACCCCCATTCACACAAATATATCCTCAAAAGTTCATTGTGGTAGATTCAATCGATTTCCATGACCTCACCCCTCCATTCAAAATGGCGGCCCGGCGGGCGGTTCCCCCATCGATCGATAGTGCCGGTGACTGACAAGAAGCTTTCACTCGCCTGTTCTTCATGCCAGTACTTAGTTACATCAAGCTTTCACCTTTCTCTTTAGAAAGAGTACAATGCTGAGAAAATTGCTGTAGAGCTAATTGTTGGTGTGCCAGATAATGAACTCTGATCTTTATCATGGGACGAGGCAAAGTTGCAGCAGGAATTCTAGGTTTAGTTAGGTTTAAATGATTTCTTGATTAGGATGTTCAGTGGCTGCAATTAGCTGAAATATTGGTAATTAAATCCTCATTATCCCTAAAGATTTTCTCTAAACATAAACTTGATCATTGATGATGACAACATTCTAGAATATTGGACTGTATAAAAACTTGTCAGTAAATAAAAGAGTAACCATGAAGTTTCTTGCTGGTTTTACTCCATAAAAAATCTACAGGGAAGGAAGTTCATAGAAGGAAGTTTTTTTGTTTTTAAACGCTACTAATTTTGTTTCTTTTGTCAACAGCGTGAGTGCATCTCAGTACATGTTGGACAAGCCGGAGTCCAGATCGGTAATGCCTGCTGGGAATTATATTGCCTTGAGCATGGAATCCAGCCCGATGGCCAGATGCCCACAGACAAGACCGTGGGTGGTGGCGATGACTCCTTCAACACCTTCTTCAGCGAGACTGGTGCTGGCAAACACGTCCCCAGGGCTGTGTTCGTCGACTTGGAACCCACTGTAGTTGGTAAGTAATCAATAGAAACTTGAACACTTCTAAAATTCCCTTCAGCATTTCGCTTCACAGAAAAAGAAATTACTCCTACTTCTCTCTGAACAAGATAAATGCACTATGGTTCAATAACTAACAGAATTTCTTTTTTGCCAACAGATGAGGTCCGTACAGGAACATACAGACAGTTGTTTCATCCAGAACAACTTATCACTGGTAAAGAAGACGCAGCCAACAACTACGCCCGTGGACACTACACCATCGGCAAGGAGATCGTAGACCTAGTGCTCGACCGTATCCGCAAGCTCGCTGACCAGTGCACTGGCCTGCAGGGCTTCCTCATCTTCCACTCCTTCGGTGGAGGCACCGGATCCGGTTTCACCTCCCTCCTCATGGAGCGACTCTCCGTGGACTACGGCAAGAAGTCCAAGCTGGAGTTCGCCATCTACCCGGCGCCTCAGGTGTCCACTGCCGTCGTGGAGCCCTACAACTCCATCCTTACCACCCACACCACCCTGGAGCACTCGGACTGCGCCTTCATGGTAGACAATGAGGCCATCTACGACATCTGCCGCCGCAACCTTGACATCGAGCGCCCCACCTACACCAACCTGAACCGTCTCATCGGGCAGATCGTGTCCTCCATCACGGCCTCCCTGCGTTTCGACGGCGCCCTCAACGTCGACCTTACCGAGTTCCAGACCAACTTGGTGCCCTACCCGCGTATCCACTTCCCCCTGGTCACGTACGCGCCCGTCATCTCCGCCGAGAAGGCGTACCACGAGCAGCTGTCAGTGGCTGAGATCACCAACGCTTGCTTCGAGCCCGCCAACCAGATGGTCAAGTGCGACCCCCGCCACGGCAAGTACATGGCGTGTTGCATGTTGTACCGTGGAGACGTCGTGCCCAAGGACGTGAACGCGGCCATTGCCACGATCAAGACCAAGCGTACCATCCAGTTCGTGGACTGGTGTCCTACTGGTTTCAAGGTGGGCATCAACTACCAGCCCCCGACCGTGGTGCCGGGCGGTGACTTGGCTAAGGTACAGCGCGCCGTGTGCATGTTGTCCAACACCACAGCCATCGCTGAGGCCTGGGCTCGTCTGGACCACAAGTTCGACCTCATGTACGCCAAGCGCGCGTTCGTGCACTGGTACGTCGGTGAGGGTATGGAGGAGGGAGAGTTCTCAGAGGCGCGCGAGGATCTGGCTGCGCTGGAGAAGGACTACGAAGAGGTCGGCATGGACTCCGCCGAGGGTGAAGGCGAGGGAGCTGAGGAGTACTAAGCTGAACTTGTTCACTGAGCACTCGCACCGATACATTCCGGTGACATGAAATAAACAAACAATTATGTTGAACTTTGTCGTTTGATTTCCTATTTCTTACCACAAACACATTACAAAAACTCACAATAAAACAACACAATTTCTATTTACACCTCTAATGATTATAATTATGTCATGATGTCATACAATTTACGAACGATAGTCTGTATAATATATTAATGAACTTAATGGTATTGATAATAACAGATGATAAACTCGTAAACTGAAAAATTGCAATCAGAAAAATATGCAACTTGCATGTTGTAAGTTCATTGGAACATTGTGCATTGATGACACACACCACCTTATCGCTCGCCTGATAAGGTCAACTTTGATAACATCATTATAAAAATAGTCATGACTCGAATCCTTCACAGTATAATCCGCGTTAATGAATTTCTACGTAGGTATAGGTGTGCGTAGCGTCTGCCAGGGTTGCGGGACTGTTCGAAAGAGATACCGCGGCCCTGGAACACAAAGGGCTAAGGAAGGAACATGGATGGGTTCTAGTCAGTAAAAGTGACACTACCTCCTGCTCAGCCCAGAGCGGGAGGGGTTATTTGATGATTTCCCATAGGTAAAAAAAAGGTGTGCGTATCGTAGGTAACAGCGGTTCGATGATAAACACTTACCTACTGACTTTAAGTAGGTACCTACGCTTATTAAACATTATGTATTACCTAGATGACCAGGTACCTATTCTCTTCGAAAACGAGATTAGTGTACCTACTAATCTCCGGTAGGTAATGAATTTATCCTTAGTATCTCTCTATTTTTGGTCACGAACTGTAGGCTACCTACCTAGTACTTAGGTACCTGCCTACTCGTATTTGCATACCTATACCTTGCGACAGTTGGGTACCCAGTACAACTAGCACTTAGGTGTACATATTCTTTGTCAATAAAGTGGGCCAAGTTTTGGAGTGGCAACCGCGAACCGGAAAACGTTGCGCTGGAAGGCCCCTCCCACTAGGTGGACCGATGACCTGGTAATGGTTGCGGGGATCCGCTGGATGCGACACGCACGGGACCCGTCAATGTTGCGACACTTGGCGGAGGCCTTGTCCAGCAGTGGATATTTTTCGGCCGAAATGATGATGAAAGTAGGCACCTACTGGCGCTGTCTCCAGTCCTCCACACGAACTATACAGTGTAGCAGAAACTATTTTCATGAATTTGTCATGTTGTCAGAAACAAGCCAAGCTGAAACCTAATTCGGGACAAATGTCCATACAAATTTTGTTTAGCTTATATTTTATACCAAGTAATAAATTCAATATGCCTATGCTATGCATAATTCTGCACAAAAAATATTATTCATTCGCCATCTGAACAAACAAATTATAACCTTCATCAAAGCCTTCATCCTACCTACCGTGTGTAGATAGGTAGTGTTTCTGCGCTGTACAAGTACATAAAATACAAGTTCCACAGTTCAAGCGGACAACCCACTCACAGTTATGATTGAAGACCTGACGTAATCCCACATAACATGGACAAGATTGAAAGTAATAGGTCCAAGAACATTCGACTTGTTTGTATGTAGGCGCGGTGACATCACTGCACCTCCATATAGGGAGATGACGGCGTTTAAAATATTCTTGACGACAACCGTAAAATATGGACCTTGTTGCGAACAGTATGATCGTAAACACCTATTTGATGACTAAATTCTGGAAATTGGATTTTGAATTGTTCATGACACCATTATCTCTATTTACTAGGAATTTAGAGCTAGGCCCAAACTCAGAGTGGCAAACGGTGGATGCTGCAAATGGATTGTTGCTTAGCCTAGCAACTCAGTGGAATGCACTGCAAACGGCTAGATTGATATAGGTAAATGAAGGATAAGCTAAAACAATTGTCACCATTTATTTAATTATAGTTTTTCCTCAACAAAATGAGGACAACTGGCGTCAATACCAACATATAAATAGCTATCGAGTAACTACAGTTATGTATACAGAAGCATTGATGATAAGTACCTACATGAATACAATAAGAATAGTGAATTATACGCCAGCGGTTTACAATTGAATTCTTTGAACCAAACGCGGATTATGAGTAAACGCGCTCAATTTGCTTGGTCGTCAACTTCAAGCACGTTCGACTGACTACTGAGTTTGCAGTTTTCGTTTTTGTGTGCATGAAAGCCGCTTTTTGGGTAGCCGTTACAATAACTGTCGTAATTTTAGTTATCCACAGCGAAAATTGCAACCACAGCACAACAAAATTTGTCGAGCTATTGTAATTTTTGTGACCTGCGAGATTATGGTAGGTACTTAATCTCAGATGATTATGATGTAAACATCTTCTGACCTGCCTAGTGCACAAATTACTTAAAATGAATGGTAAAAAAGTAGTAGGAGAAACTCAGTGATATTTTGTGGATAATCCAAGTCCTAAATAAAGAGGTCTCCCAAGTTGAAAGTTGCCCCTTATGTGCAGCTTCTTTTGCGTCTATGCCCGTTTAGCCTGCTTCCTTGGGCAGCAATCATTTCAATTAGTTCAGTCGACGATTGTAGCAAAAGATCAAATCTCTCCGACTGGAAATCTCAAATTCATCTCCGTTCTCACAAGGAAGCTGCGTGTCTATTTACGGATGAACGTAAGGTTAGGGTTCGATGAACCAAAACAGTTTAATTTTAACTCGGCGCCTGCTTCGTGTTTTCATGCTTTTATTAGTTCAACATCCTCATATTGAAAGAGTTGGGAAATAGTAGATTGTATGACAAGGGAGAAAAATAATATTTTTACGGCGAGGGTGCTATTTTGAATCCAGAGCGAAGCGAAGGAATCTCGAGCATAGCGATGGATTCTAAAATAGAATCCTGAGTGTAGCGAGGGATTCAAAGTACATCGCCTGAGGGAAAAATATTTTTGCTCTCGAGTCATATACTCTACTTTTCATCTCCTTCTATGAGAAAATAAATAAGACACTTTTTAAATTTAAATAAAAAAAGGGAATCAGACGACTAAGTACAGTACGGATACGTACACGTTTTAAAACACTGTTTATAGTTTATAATGGAATAACTAAAAGATACTCACTTAAATGGCGAGAAACTCCTTATTAGGTACGTCATTCAAGAAAGTTTCAACATCTTGTCCGGAAAATACGTTCGATTTCTTTGGTTTGCGTCCTTCAGACAGTCTCTTCAGATAGGCTACAAATTTTGAGTAGCTGTCAATTTTAATAATGTTTATTGATATTAACTGTAGATTTAAGTATTGAGTATACACTCCAAAGAGTAGCTAAAACTAAACTACCTTCTAGTTTAGTTTTAGCTAATTCTTGAAAATAGGCCAAAAATAAAATTTCCGAAAATGTCTTCCCTCCTTCTCTATTTTGCCATAGTATGAAATTGTCATAGGTCTTTAAATATTTTTTCCGGGATTTCGTAGGCACTAAGTTTTAAATGACGTTATTAGCTGCTATTTTCATTGCTTCAGGAGTTATTCCACTTTCAGAACTCGACGTAGAACTCATTTTTTGCAAAATACAATAAAATCCGTATCGATTACAAGATTAAGGAAGTGAATCGCGCGGTTTTGTTATTTTTTTTGTTAACGTTCCTGCCACCGTACAGTCAACACTTACAGCCAGTCATTTAAACAATTTGCGTTCGATTTCATTGAACGATTCATGTTCCAAATTCAAATCTCATTACTGCCCGCTAAAAAGTCTAATGGAGAAAAGCGCTACTTTGCTCCCGCTTAGAGGAACAAAACGACACTTTTCGAATAGAAGGGATGAAAAAGTTTTCGTTGATGATTGTAACTTTTTTGCGTTTCAGCGATACGTTTAAGAAGTTCTAGCTTAGTAGGTAAGTACCTAGTTAGTTTATAACTTCAAAGGTCAAATTAAATTATCTAGTAAAACTCGACAGTACAATGCTACAGAGTAGGTATCTTGTACCTACAGCTCACTACAGACTTCCGCATTAGCATGTACCACGATACATAAGACAGATACATAGCTATGTTTAATATACTTTGGTTTAATATCGGGTGTCCATCCGATATCCCACGACTGATAGATATCATATTCCTCAGTAACAGTGTGTGACCGACTCTGATTGCGTCACTTACTGTTTGCTTGTGTTTCGTTTCTCCTGAGGAATAATCGCATGGTGACTGTTGAGAGAACATCGTGGTGTTTAGTCAATTTCTGCCTATTGTCTTGTCATGCAATAAAGGTTTTTAATGCGTGATTATACTAACACTCGACGGTATCTAAATGAATGCTTAAACAGGGTGTAACAAGACCCTTCACGAAGCCGTCAACCAAGCAGTAGATACATCAAACTTAAGTAACTTGACGCAAAAATTATTGCTGGGAAACAACTTTCTTTTTTGGAGTGAAAAATCATGTTTTACGGTAGGGATCAATGTAAAGCACTCAAAATATTGTGCTGATGGATGGATTGAATAGTACGGGGGAAGTGTTTAAAGTAAAAATCTTACATAAAAACATGTAGGTACCAACCTATTTAAAAAAAAAAAAACTTGTGAAAAAGTTGGAACTTTGATCTACAATATCTCCGTAACTAGGGTATGGCCTAGAAGAAAAAAAATATCGCAATGTCGGGGAGAACAAGTGCCTTTCGGCTTTGTTTATGGGTCTTGTTACACCCTTTATAAAAGCGCAGTGTTTAGGTTTTCGCTCGGCTCCGCCCGGCGCGCGCGCCTCAAGAGTGCCATATTAGGTATCGTCTAGTGTTGATGAAAACGTGCATTACCTAGCGTTTTTATGTACTTACTGATGATGATGATATTCCAAACACAAAGTTAACATTGCGTTCAGTAATTCGTCTGCCACACACGTGTAATGATTAAGGCAAGTTGCCAAGTTCGTGTGTCGCCTTTACCATAGTGTTAGTTTTACTAGTGAAGAGAATGGAAGGTAGGTATCTAATCTATAACCCAAGTAATATAATATCTTTATCGATAGTAAACTGGACTCGGATCAACCCTATAATCTGATCTTTGGTACGGTCATGGTGGACCACTTTTCAATCTTATTACTTAAGGGTATAAGGGTTGGTGAAAAGTGGCAGACCCTTAGTGAATTCGGTAGTACCTACATAAGACAGAACCCTCACCAATGTCCTTGACTTCACTAAACTTTAGTTCGGTGCTTTGTTATTTATAGTTGCAATTTGTATCCACATCCAGTCTGTCCGGTAATATCACCGTTCATAATCATCATTTCAGCTGAAAGACGTCCACTGCTGGACATAGGCCTCCCCCAAGTGTCACCACAATAACCGGTCCCGTGCGAATCGCATCCAGCGGATCCCTGCAACCTTCACCAGGTCATCGGTCCACCTAGTGGGACGCCTTCCAACGCATCGTCTTCCGGTTCGCGGTCACCACTCCAGAACTTTTCCACTCCTCATCCCGATGTATTTGGCTTTGGCACAGCATGTCTTCTTCCATACTTCTCTGTCTTTCGTCATCTCAGTAGTCACTCCCTTTTTAGCCATCCTTCGTTACTTTAGTTTTACCCCTTTTAGAGTCATTCAAAACAATTAGCTCACGACTTTTTGTAACAATACCATGACAACAGATTTTTTTTTTTTAATAGTCATGACAACAGATTACTTTTCATTCTTTTCAGGCACCGGTGCCACTTTCAGACTTCCTCTTTAAGTACTCATTTTCCTTATCCAGGTGCTGGTAGTAATATAGGTAAATAAAAGGCCGGTTTAATTTATGATACAATATGGTTTATTTCGTTGACAATAACAACACAACACAGCGCACGTCATCAAGGCGCTGTTTAACGCTACTCGTCGCTATTTAAGGCTTGTTTCTTTGACTGAGACCCACGCATTGATTAGCAGCTTATATTTTTAGATCAGTGTAGTAGGTAGATTTATGCCCACTTGCACCACAAATCGCTAAACACATTAAATGCAACACGAATTTAACAAATCGTCGTGTTTCTGACAGTTGTTTGGTGAAGAGAAGAGTATTTCGTTTAGCATTTAATGTACCAATTTAGTGATTATGTTAGCTGGCCTCAACGCTATATTTCGATTATAAACTAAAAGTTTATTATGTGCTAAAATAGTTCAGAAGAGGCAATTTTATATTAAAAAAGTTTTTCTATGTTTGATTGAAAATCAAACATTGGGCCCGTATATGAGATAATACTGCAATAAAGAATAGGTCGATCTCAGTTTAAGTAACGAGCCTCCATTACAAAAATACTGAACAATTTCACACACAAACATTTAAAATAAAGATGTAATTACATTACATGCAACACATCGAGATACGAGTTATGTATCGTCATTGATAAGTACATAATACAAGAAGTATATAAGAAAGAGATGTATCATAATATTAGCCAATCCGTACCAACTTCGCCCGGTGACAATTACAAATTTTCAACTCCTATTTCACCCGTATAGAAAAATAGAAATAGAACTTTGAACAATTTAACCTTTACTTAAATATTTCAAAATTCTTTCTCAGCGGAGGCCTACATCTTATCAGCTATCTCTAAGCCATTTTAGCCTGACCCGTCCACTTTTAAATTGGGGCAAGCCCGCCACATTATTCGCAAACCACTCTAACTCCTGAAAGTCAAAATCAACAGTGGTGACCACCAGAAAAGCGTCGAAGTAATGAAGCTCGACGAATATCCAGAGAAACAATTTAACTGTCTTGGTTCCCGCAACGAAATTAAAGAGCAGAGGAGTAGGAAAACCATAATTTCCACTTCCATCCATATCAGCAGGAGCCCGATCCGTCGAGTGGTTTGAGCTGTGCGTTGATACTCAGTTAGGACAAACGATTTATAAAAAGTTAAAAATGAATGTCACTGACATATTATAAGCTCTCGAAAAGCTTTTGATAATCCCTTTGAAAGTCGTTGTAGTAATACTAGACGCGTTGAAATCGATTCCTATTTTTCTAGGCCTTCAGGACAGCCATTGTCTACTTAGATATTTTTTACCGACTTCATAGGTAATTGCAGCGCTGAAAAGAGTGCTTTGGCACTGAAAGTAATTGCAATATTCCTATCTACAAAAGCAAAGTTTAAAATAAACTTTTACGAAGAAATATTGGCACTAGATATGTCTACTTTTAAGAAAATATTTATCAATGACGATGAAACTCTTGACACATCTATGTAGTTTATATAAAACAATAAAATTGTTTTAATCACATTTTTTAATATATGGAAGATTATTATTGTAATGTGATGAACGCAGAATTATCCTGAGGCATAAAGTAGTTGCTTTTTTAATTCACAAATATTTTAGCGGGACACAGAGTTTCAAGCTATTTTGTCGTGGTAGATTTTATTTGATAAGCTTAAATAGCTAAGTGTTGTGTCCTAGAGAAGCCGGTGCTTTGCTGATTTGTAATTAGTGACCGATACTTAAACACGTGATTGTACTCATGATTACAAACAACTTTCCCAAAGAAACATTTTTTTGAATACCCATTCACTTTAATCACAATAACCGCATGAAATTCGCGCGCGCACCTGTGACCTATCAGCTGTAATAGTCGCTTGACGCCATTCTGTCATTACTACGGTACCGTATATTCGCCTGTATGAAAACAGCTGATAGGTGAAAGGCGCGCGGGAATTTCATACGGCTGTTATGTTATTGTGATTAAAGTGAATGAGTATAAAAAAGATAATGTTTCTTTGGGAAAGTTGTTTGTTATCATGAGTACAATCACGTGTTTAAGTATCGGTCACTAATTACCAGTTACCATAATCGGCCTATATTTAATTTTGTTCCCAGTACAGCAGACCGCCGTAATCGGATTTGTCCATTAATAAAGACCAAGGCTTTAAGTCTAGTGGCTAGAGCCCTATTGTAATCTATATTAGATATCTAAAAACAGCAACTTATATTTCTAGGTGCTGGCAACAATCCTAATTTAACCATGTTGTTTTTTTTATTAACTATTGTAATACTATTTTAATTAGGACTTTAAATTACTAAAGTGCATGCTACTATAAAGCTAGAATATAAAATCTATATACATGTAATTTACACACAAAATAATTATTTCTAACAGCAAAGTCCACTAGCGCCATTTTCAAACAAAAGAAACTCTATAATTTTATTCTATGTAGTCTATTATTTATTTCTACGGTATAAAATACTAATTAGCTTTAACATAAGTACCTCGATTTTTGAACCCTCAGGATAATTCTGCGTCTATTATTATTATAAAGCTAAAAAATATGGCTATTGATAATGATAACGTCTCTGTTGTTCACTAGCGAGTAACACTGAAAATATATACCTTTTTCTTGAAGTTAAAACAAGAAACAGAAAAACAAGGTTGACATGGCTAATTACCCGAAACAATCATTAAGTATACCCATTCGGTTTTTATTTGTTGTGTCGATCGGCAAAGTCCGTTCGGTATCTGAATCACCGGCTTGGCCGAATATGAGCTAACCGAACGGCATTTCTACATTATATTCGAATTTGCTGCCCGGCTAAGCCTAAACATGCCACCCGAAACGTAAGTATAACACTTCTGACTGTAACCTGCTATCAATAGTAATGTTACTAAAATACCAGCGTCCTATACCCGACACATTCCATCTTTTTCTAATTTCACTTGAGAGTAAGAGCCAGCTATACTTTTTCTAGTTTAGTGAACAACAGAATCATTGTCATTGGCTACCTAACTATTGACATCGCACGTTATGAAAAATGTTTTAGTAAATTTCAACATGGTTCTCTTAGCGCTTGTTCTGATCCAGCCTGTCCCTTACTGCCCTCCCCCAGCGACGCCCTAAGCCGAGGCTCATACCCACAGGGGGTGTGCTTAGCTTTTAGTCGCTTAGTTTTTATACCCAGCAGTGCTATTGAGTATCTCTGTTGCCATAGTGATCATCACTTGGCGAGTTTTGATATACAATGACCGCTCTTGTTGGTTTCAACTGACGCCACCCGTGCAGAACGGTCATTGTATATCAAAACTCGCTAAGTGATGATCACTATGAACTGTCAACAGAGATATGCAATAGCCCTGCTGGTATAGTTCTATTCAAACTCTATGGCAGCTCGGAAGGTAGTTGCGAGTGACGCTCTGCGCATTATATAAGTCAAAACGATGCGTCCTCTGCGCTCTGTTGATACCTAAAATTGTGTTCTGCGCAGCTTTACGTTAGATATTCCGATTCGCCATAAAGTGTGAACCGTTATACCTGCGCAGACCGTCACTAGCAGCTAACTTCCGAGCCGCCAAAAGCTTCAACAGAAGTATAGGATAGCCCGGTTAAGCAGACGATAACCTCCTAGGTTGAACTGCGTTTTGGCGGTTAAATTACAAGTCAAGAGGGCGCTGTTGGTACACATATATGAAATGTGGAAATTGGAACAAGATGGCCGGCGTTAGTTCCGATTGTGGCCACGCGCCAAAATAACCATGTAGCATTACAATATTGTTGTTTTAATTATGTCTAATTTCAATTGGTAACAGCTTACTGATTCGATTGTTTAGGAGGCTTAATATTAAGGCGTTATGGGGTAAGCAGAAAAGTGCAAAAATACGAATATAGTGTGTGTTTTTATTGCTAAATATGCATATCTTGGCCGATTTTTTTTTAGAAGGCCGTAGTTTAAATCATCAGGCGGATTTTATTTGTATTGAGAATATTCTATGTTCTGCGAATAGTGTGAATATAATGCTATGTGTAAGTTTTATCATTTGTATTTTTTTTTATCAAAAATTAAGCACTATATACTATCTATTTGAGCAAAGCAGTAAACCCTTTTTTGAATTATCTAATGCCCATTTTCTCTAACTATAAACGCGAAACCTAAAAAAAAAACAATTTACATTGTTGTCAAGAGTTAACATTCCAACTGTGGAATAATATTTAAGTATTAATTTAAGTGTCGCTTAATGTTAGTGAAACCGGTAATTTTAAGGATTCCGTACCCGAAAGGTAACCAACGGGAGCTTCCTAAGCCTCTGCTGTCCGTCCACCCGTCCGTTCTTCTGCCTGTCAGCGGGCTGTATCTCATGATTACTAATAGGTAGACAGTTGAAATTTTCACAATATGTGTATTTCTGTTGCCGCTATAACATTATAGAGGTGGTTCGTTACGTCATTTTCAAGAAACGTAACGAAACCAGTTACATGGTCGGCGTCACCTGTTTCAAAACTAGTGATTTTTGTAACTAGTTATTTTTATTCAGCTACTGCGATTGTTAGTATAAATACCTCCACCAACTATACAGTTACACATGAAACGAAAATAAATTAAATCACTATCTACTTAAGTGTATGTAGCTATACTGTTAAATCAATAAATTAACTTCCCTTCATACTTTACTCAGGCTTAGGGCTGACTGCATTAAATGTATTTATTACTAATTATTAGTGTTTACTATGAAACTATGATCGACCAGTCGACCAACCGGCACTACCGACAGTCTACTCTATTCTCGATCGCTCGAATAACGTAACGACTATTCAGCTACTCAGTCATACTCACACCCAACAATCACAGATAACTGAAATAACGCAATTACAAAAATCACTACTTATAACTAGATTCGAAACTGGTGATTCGGTTACATGCCGCGTAACTAGTTATTGTATCTAGTGACGTGAAATAACGCACATGCCTAGCAAATAATAAAATTAAAAATTAATAGGGGTCCTACAGTACGGAACCCTTCATGCGGGGGTCCAACTCGCAAATGGCCGGTTTTTTAAGTATTAATTTAAGTGTTGCTTATTGTTAGTGAAACTGGTAATGTTTTAGACATCTATTTTGCCACAATCTTAAGCCTCACATCAACAAATAATTACAAAAATCGGCTACGATACCTATCTATGGCTTCTCTTTATTAATTTTAATCTAGCATTTATTTGTCGAATTTACCTTAGATTTAAACTATTTGCCTTTTAGCGAGTGCCTTCATGTTGATAGCTGCTAGAGATGTATCTTAGTGTAAATAATACTAGAGAATTAGCTTTTTGATCGCCATTGTCACATACAGCCGTCAACCAAGCATTACGAGTATGTATATCAAACTAAGTAACTACAAAAAATATTGCTGGGAAACAACTTTCTTTTTGTGGTGAAAAATCACGTTTTACCTTAGGACTCAATGTAACGCGCTCAAAACATTGTGCTGATGGATGGATTGAATAGTATGGGGGTTGTGGAGGTGTTTAAAGTAAAGACCTTACATTAAAAAAAAATGTATAAAAAAAATACTTGTGAAAAAGTTGTAACTTTGATCCCCAATATCTCCGTAACTAGAAGGTTACCAGGTCTAGAACAAAAAAAATGATCGCAATGATGGGGAGAACAAATGCTTTTCGGCTTCGTTAAGGGTACTGTTACACCCTTTATACGTGACAAGCAAGCGCGTACAACAACGACAACGACACAAGAATGTGAAGAAAAATATGCGGTGTACTACAACACGAAATAAACAATTAAATAGTTTGGGAATCCCTCTTGTTTTGGAAGGTATTTGCGGTGAAATTGTAGCCTGGCGTAGAGCACGCGCGTGTGTTTCTCTGGCGTTCAAAAAGTTAATAAGGAAAAATAGTCATAATTTTCGAATAGGTCTATTTTTAGGTAGGTCTGTTCAAGAGCGGATTTCAGCAATCAAACTAAACGCGATCAGCATTTATTTAAACCACGCTCAAAGGGCCCTCAGTGTCAATATTCTATTAATTAATTCATTAATTTCAGACATCAGAATCAGATTATAGATCAGATTATTGATTGATTATTGCTTTTTTTCTGATTTATTTATCAGATTATTTAAGTTTTTTTTTCTGCTGAGGAGACTGACAGCTCTTGAAAGCAGTTTAAATAAATGCTGATCGCGTTCAATTTCAATGGTTAAATTCGCCCGAAATCCCACTAGTTTCTAAATTCATTTTTAAATTCTAGTATTATTTATACTATGATACTGTTCCATAGAGGTTTCTTAATAACCGTGCAAAACTTTAATTTATTTGTCTGCGTGAGATTTTTCATAAATCGCCAATAACAATAATAATATCTATGTATTTAAATTACAGTCCGTTATATACAATTGATATAAACTTATACCGACCGACTTTACATAGGAATGTTTTGAAGGTGTCTTTACATAATAGCCCATGTTGGTCCAACTTTGAGAAAGATCAATTTCATTTAACCAGTCTTACCAAAGGGTATCGTATTACCCAGTACTAACTGGGTTGTGGAGGTCAGATAGGCAGTAGCTCTATGTAAAATACTATTAATCAGCTGGATCCGGTTGGACTGGAAGACTACCCCAACATAGTTGGTATAAAGCTAGGCAGATGATGATTTTTAAAACATCATTTTGTCTTTGGTATCTTGAAACCTCTGACAGAAACAGAATAATGTTTTGTATATGTTTAGCGCTTTATTAATTTAGTGATTTGTGGTGTAAGCAGGCCTTACTGGTGTGACGTTAGTTAAAATATGTAACTAGACCAAAATGAACCATCATGTATAAAAACTCAAAAAAAAAATAGAAGAATAAAGTATTAAATTAATATGTCGCTTCTTTATTTAAATAGGTAATCAAATAAACTAGCTATGTTGAGTTGAGATGTTACACATATTTCTAAGTAAGTACCTAACTTATTAAGTATTATCTCATAGCTAGCGACTCGACCCGGCTTCGCACGGGTGCAATGTTATACATATAAACCATCTTTTTGAAGCACTCTATCTTTTAAAAAAACCGCATCAAAATCCGTTGCGTAGTTTTAAAGATCTAAGCATACATAGGGACAGACAGCGGGAAGCGACTTTGTTTTATACTATGTAGTAATTAAGTTCATATTTTTGGATAATGTTTTTATTTTTCCATTTTAGAATTAAGTTAGGTCAAATACTTGAAACTGTGTAATATCTCGCTTCAACAAATATTTCTATCTATAAAAATTTAATCTAGCTATTATTAACTTAATATAAACGGTTCTAGTATAATATATTATTTTTATCATATTACTTCATATAATTCATGTTATATTCCTAGTCATAATTATCGGTTTGATGCGCCCTCTGTGTTCGCGTCGCGGCAACTTCACTTCTTAGAGTTTGACGTCACTGAAAACAATAATGTTTTATAATTCTTTGGAAGACAAACTCCAAAATTATGAAAACGATGTGAATAACATAATAAAATATATAAGGTCTCATTAAAATAGATGGACAAATTTTAATACAGGGTTTAGTACGTCTAACCAAAGATAACCAAGCAGAAAAAACACTGGTTAAAGTGATTTTATTTTGACCTAATGGAATTTATTATTTTAGGTCAAAATAAAATCACTTTAATTAGTGTTTTTTTTGCTTGAATATCATTGGATACATAACAATAACATTGGTACTGAACGCTATGTTAAAATTTGTCCATCTATTATAATGGGGCCTTATATTTAACAATTAGTAAGTTGAATAGTTAGTTATTTGATGATGTCACAACCGAAAAAAAAATGGGTACTAATACCTATGTAGGTATTTTATTCTCTACTTAGATAAATATTGGAGCTACCAAAACAGTGTTCTTAGATCATTTCTTGAATGAGTAGTATACAGTTACCAGTGGCGGGCCCTAGAGCTTCGTGCTCTAGATGTGTATGGTGTAGAGCACTCGGCGCTATAGCGGCGCGGCCAGCAGGCCGCAGTACTGCAGCAGCGCCTCGCGCAGCGCGCCCCCCGCGCCCAGCGCGCGCGCCTGCGCCGCCAGCCGGACCAGCAGCGGGTACAGCCCTACACATGTACGTATATGTATAAACTAAACTTATAACCTTCAAAGCTAGTATTTAAAAATAATCCTGTGAAAATATTGGAACTTTGACCTTCAATATCTCCGTAACTAGAAGGTTAGCAGGCATGGTCCAAAATAAAAAAAATATGATATTATGACGGGGAGAACAAATACCTTTTTGCTTCGTTGAGGGTCTTTCTAAACGTTTTATTCTTTTGATTTCCTCCAAATTCGTCATTCACACACCGGTAGCAAGTACTACACACCTGGTAACGTACCATGACGTCTTAGAGCAGAAGTAATTCCAGTGTGGGAAAGAGGTGGCACTAGACGACCTGTATAGCTCTGTCTCCTTCCCACCTGAAATTACTCCTGCTTTAAGACCTTTTTGAAGAACATCACCAATATCCGGCATGTTTTAAACACAAAAATCAAGGATAGATGTGAGATCCAACAACACTGCACTAGGTCCGAAGGTAGCAGCCTCTCAGCTAAGCTGCAGCCTCTCATAGGCAGCTGCTGTCCCAGCAGCATACAGGGTCTAAGGGACAGCCCTCCACAAACTGACAGGGTGCATTCAGCTCCTTATTTTGAATCATATTCCACTGGAATTATTCTCAGGTTTTTTTTGTTTTTTACATTCTCTGTACGCATCACTCCATTATGTAAATAATAAGGCTTAATTCAAAAAATCAACAATAGATGTTGAAATGCTGTAACTAACAACGCGTGAAATCAGCTGTTCACTGCCTGCCTAGTTACAGAGTTCATCGAACTCGTCGTCGCGCTTGCCGCACACAAGTTTTACCACGGAAACGATACCATTGCGTAAGAGGAAATAAAACAAATCAAATTTAATGGAATCCCATTACGTTTCTGAAATAATTTCTTGTACCGGTCATCTCAGTATGATATACTGAATTCACCCCATCTGTCTGCGGAGGGCTCTCCCTAACACCCTGTATATAAGGGTGCAAGGAAGACCGACGCCAAAACGATTACAGCGTATTCAGGACAACATTCTGAATCCCACATAATAGAGTATTGTATATGCAAGAAATACAAAACTTTTTTTATTTCTTAAAAATGCCTTGTACTGGACCACAAAAACATTGTGGTACACTTGTTTAATTCTATAATACAACACTTTTTTTACAATTTAATATTTTATGTAGCGTGTTTTTGGTGAAACGGAACGCAAACACAAAACACATCGATTCCGGTAGGGACGTCAACTGCTATGTGTCAAAGCAACACTTTTAGTCGAAAAGTACTTAAAGTTTCACTAAGATTTTACTATAATATTGCAATTGCAATTTTTGCTTTAATAAAGCACTTACACTAAAGTTAAACTATTCTATTATGGGCAAAAAATTAGATTTAAACAAGGCAGATAGAGGGAAGTGACATTAAATGCTGTGACTTGAATGGCCGCGACAGTCATGGACGTTTGAACTGTCGTAGAAAATTGTAGGAGTTTAATATTTTTTTTGTGCGACAAGTAGTAATTGAAATTAACTTTTATTTATTTTCTGGGGTTGATATTACTGCATTTTATTGATTTAAGCGAATTAAAAATTACATGCATATTCCCTATTACATTATTTTTTATTTATTTTTTTTTCAGCTGAGCTCAGAATTGTGTACTGAATACGAGGTAGCCCTTTGTCCGTCGGTGTCAATTCCACCCTGTATTATACGCTGATGTTGAAATCAATAGGGTATATGCAAGAAATACAAAACTTTTTTTATTTCTTAATAATGCCTTGTATTGGACCATAAAAACATAGTGGTACACTTGTTTCATTCTCTAATACAACACTTATTTTACAATTTAATATTTTATTTAGCGTGTTTTTGGTGAAACGGAACGCAAACACAAAACGCATCGATTCCGGTAGTGACGTCAAAATCCATGTGTCAAAGAAACACTTTTAATTGAAAGTACTTAAAGTTTCACTAAGATTTTACTATAATATTGTTAATGCAATTTTTGCTTAAATAAAGCACTTACATTTTAGTAAAACTAATCTACTAAGGGAAAAAAATAGATTTCAACAAGGCAGATAGAGGTAAGTGACATCAAAGTCCTGACATGAATGGCCGCGATAGTCATGGACGTTTGAACTGTCGTAGAAAATTGTAGGAGTTTAATATTTTTTTTTGTGCGACAAGCAGTAGTTGAAATTAACTTTTAATTATTTTCTTGGGTTGATAGTACTGCATATTATTGATTTAAGTGAAAAAAAAATTACATGCATATTCCCTATTCCCTGGTTTTTAGGCGCAGCTGGACCACTCTAATACTAACCTATTAATTTCTGCCAAGCTACAGCGTCCACCTTTCCGGGCGGCGCCTTCTTCATGGATTCGGTGAGCGTCGCCACCGCCTTCAGCACGAATGATATCTCTGACAGTTGGTGCCTGTGAAAGGAATCAAGTTATTCAGCTTTCGTCCTTAAAATAGATACACAAAAATCGGTAAAGAAATAAAAAAAAAACTTTTAAATTTATATGATTTTACAGTTAGTCGTTTTCAGTTTTTTGGCGGTTCTTTTATGGGAATGATCAATTTCAACCGTGCACCTAGCTTCTGACGGATCATAGTATGTTATTATAGGTGTAGATGTATAACATCACGCCTATAATCCACAAAGGGTTAGGCAGACGTTCACCTAATCTAGTACACCCACATTTCGCATGTGATAGGGGGCGAGCCTATTGCCATCAACCGGGCACAAAATCGGACTCAGTGGTTAATACTGAGAAATTCCTGATGGAACAAACTGATAACAATTTTCCCCGACCCGGGAATCGAACCCAGGACCTCATGCTCAGCAGTCGCGATTGCAACCACTAGACCAACGAGGCAATCAAAAGTTGTCATTTAATGTTTATTGAATTTTTGTATTATTATTTATTCGTGAAATTGGAACTATAGTTTTAGTACTTACCTAGGCAGTGGTTCAGTATTATCCTCGTCTTCCGTATACTTAGATATCACTTCCTGGAACCTGTCCAGTAAGGCTACTATCGCTAGGGGGTCGGTGTCGTCTGTAACGAAAGCAATTGTTTATTTTTTAATACCCATAAAAGGCAATGGAGCGTAGCTTACTGGGTATTAAGCTCAGCGACAGAATTCGCAATACCACAATACGCTCAAAACCTGGAATCGCTGATGTGGGCAATAAGACTGCTTGGTTGAAGTAGGATTGGGCGGGACATGTCTGTAGAATGTATCAAGACCGATGGGCCAGAGTCGTTACTCAGTGGGTGCCAGAAGACAGCGCCGTCGCCGAGGGAGGCCTAGAACACGCTGGCGTGACGACTTACAAGTCGTTTGTGAGAGATGGGCCAGAGAAAACCGCACGGAGAGAAAATTGTAAGGCAATTGGGGGCTCTGGATGAGCACAGCTTCAAACTGCATATCAAATCCGAACTATTATTGTTGTTAAATATTAAATACAAAAAAAAGGTTTTTTGGAAATCCGCAGTTAAATAAAGTTTTTGTACGGTGTTAGTGCCTAAACTGGTATCAGAGTTTTTATCAGGGTTCGAAAATATCCGATATTTATTATAAAAATCAAAATGTCGGATATTTATAATACTGGGTTAGTTTCCAAAGACTATCCAAATTCTCAGATATGATGCAGCACGACATTCTGAGCCCCCCCACATAGAAATTTTTCTTCAGTTATTAAAAAAAAAATCTGCTGTTTCCTACAAAAGTGCAATATCTACATGGTCAAAATGTATGGAACAGCTGTTTATTTTTTTAATAACCGATGAAAAATTTCCATGTGGGGGGGGCTCAGAATGCCGTGCTGCATCATATCTGAGAATTTGGATAGTCTTTGGAAACTAACCCTGTATATATCCGATATACATATCAAGTTATTGTATTATTTGTGTATACTATTTGCATATGTGTTACATAAACATAAGAAATAGATACATTCATCATTTAATAAACATTATTTAATGCTTCATGCATTAAATAATTTTTGTTTTTATAAAATATAACTGTATTTTGGTGATGGATGGATAAATACTCAAAAATGAAGTAAAATAATTTCTGCGCTTTGTCAATAACTTTCTTTGTAAAAAATATTAGAATAAACACAAAAAAAAACGTAATCTTTCGTAACTAAATTTTTCTGACACCATAAATGCCGGCAGAAGTGTTGCCATTTATGGATTAGAACTTCCTATTAGGGAGTATGTTTTAATTCTACTCCACCGCCATCTACATTTGGGAAGTAGAAATACAGTAACAAACGCCAAAAATTACTTAATAATATAAAATGTTTAAACCATTTTTGTATTGATATATATCATAAAATATCATTTGATATATATCCATTGATCCTCGAACCCTGGTTTTTATGCCACCCATGGGCCTCTGACTTGGCTTTACATGCCGTCGAGAAATATCTCTCAGGCATGCTGAATAATCGATACATTATGGCTTGACAGTCCGACGGTCACACCACTAGGCTATCACTGCTTCAAACTGGTTTTGTAATAATGTCAATAAAAACTTTCCACTTAATTTTACGGAAATAAAATTCAAAATAATAAATAACTTACTTTCTACTCCAGCAAAAGAGTCTATATCTTCAAGCATAGAGTATTGTAGAAGAGTCTCGAAGCACGTCCGCGCGAACTCTTCTCTTTCTTTCAATTCTTGTTCGTTTTCTGTTGGCAAAGATTAACAGTTATTACCAGAAAACGGGGTGAATAGGACCACAGGGGTAAATCAGGACGAAACTTTGAACGGGATTACAACGTTGAATACAAATAATTTGTAACTAAAAAGGTATTTATTTATTATTTATTGTATTTAATTACAACGGTTGTTAAACCAATTATAGTAACTAAAAAAGAACTAAAAGAGTAATACATACAATTAAAATAAACAAAATAACAAAGTAAAGGTTCACACTTTCATAAATTCCTCTCACAATACTTCTGACATGCCAATAAAATCTTCGTCCATCCATCCGCAAACAGATCGTCTGTTGGATTAGAATCCAAGAGATCATTAAGCGCGGCCAGAGTGCGAGGAATTGGCGACTTAGCACGTGCAACAGTGTAACATGGAGGCACGGCAAACAGCCTGTGCTTTCAGCCCCGGCAGTAATTAGAAATATAAATTAGAATTATAAAGAAGCGCGCCAGCAAATTAAAAAGATCAGGAGCGTCAATAGAGCCACGGAGTGTCTTACAGGCAATTGTGAGCTGATCTCGAGCTCGCCTTACCTCTAGCGAGTTGTATCCAAGGTATTGGAATTATTATTCGTTTTAATTGAATAAAAATAGGGTGGGTCCTTTTAGGCTACCATTAACATTTAAGGGTACACTAGCCGGTCATACTTCCATACAAACGTAGTATGGCGATTACTCCACTGTTTGGTGGTGTACATTCAAAATAAAAATAAATTTATCGATTCGTATCATCAATATCTAGCCCTGTATGGAAACAAGAAAGTAAAAAAAAACATGTTTTTTTTCAATTTTCAATAATATGTTTTTTTTACTTTTTTGTTTTGAACGTACACCATCAAACAGTGGAGTAATCGCCATACTACGTTTGTTTGTTTTGTATAGAAGTACGACCGACTAGTGTACCCTTAAACGTGAAAAAACCTTTTAAACTTTCGTCTCGATTCACCCTGTCTGGCGGTATTTGTTATGTCTCAGGAATCAAAGTTGGTAAAAACACAAGACCTCTATAAAATGGGACTACGTATTTTTATTGTGTCTTATTTTATAATTGGTGATGTCGAAAATACCCGTAATTAATCATTCTTTATTGTCAGCTCGACGCAAAACTGGGCGTAACATACGCTGTGAGATTGACAAGGTAATCTTTAACGCGTTTGAAGTGCGTTCACTTCTATACGAAGTCCTTTTCTTAGTGAACTCTAAATGAGGGCTATCGTTTTTGAGCTCACCAGATGGCGCCACTGTCGCTTATGGTCATGACAATCCATATGGGTATGGGAATTGCATGATTGTCCATAATTATGTACGTTCATTTTATCGGAAGAAATCATGATTGATTGAATGATACCTTATTGGTCGAGTGGTCATGAGGTCCTGGGTTCGATTCCCGGGTCGGGCAAAGTGTTATTAGGTTTTTCTATCTGGAATTTTATCAGTAGCAGCCACGGAGTCTGGTTTTGTGCCCGGCTGATGGGAATATGATCGCCCCCTATTACACGGGACTTGAAACATAACTGGCCAAACGTGGGTGTCCTGTTAGGTACACCTCTGCCTAACCCTTCGCGGATTAGCGTGATGTTATGTTATGTAAATGATGATTTTACTTACGTATAGGTTGCGGCGGCTGCGTGTGTAAAGAGCCAGCTCTGATGAGCGCTAGTAATGCTCTTAAATGTTGGGGAGGTAATCTTGGTCGCGCCCGGAGTGCTTGTTCACGGACTGCTATCACTAGCTGTCGGGCTGCGCGGCCGCCGCCCACGCTGAGGAGAATAAAAAATATCATGGCGGTTTTTTATTTATTTATGTGCGATTTTCACAAGGAATGTAAATCCCATCTACAAAGCGTGCTAAAGCCGTCAGTGTCAATTGAAGGTAAAACGTTATTTTTTTGTAAAATACAGGGTGTTACAAGACCCTTAAGGAAAGGTCAACCGATCATTATGTATATCAAACTAAGTAAGTTTACGCAAAAAATATTGCTGGGAAACGACTTTTTTGGGAAAAAAAACACGTTTCGCGGTAGGACTCAATGTAACGCACTCAAAACATAGTGCTAACAGATGGATTGAATAGTACGGCTGTCAAGGAGGTGTTTACAGTAAAAATCTTTCGAATCTTTTGAAAAAATTGGAACTTTGACACCCAATATATCCGTTACTAGAAGGTTCCCAGGTTAAAGTGTAGAACAAAAAAATTATCGCCATAACGGGGAGAACAAGTGCCCTTCGGGTTCGTTATGCTATACTATGCTTAACTTATACTTGTATGTAAAATAACTTTGATTAATTTTGAAGAAACATGAAAACGGTTTTTGTAATGTCATATTAATCAAGCATTATACGACCAGCATTTTTCGATTACTTAAATAATAACTTTTTCAACGTAACTTACGGTGGTTCAAACAGGAATGTCTCCAGCACTTTGGGTAACGTTTCCCAAAACTCTTTGTATACATCGGGCTGCTCCCTCGCTAACGGCAACCCTGTACCTAACACCTTTAACAACAACATATCATTAAACAGATAAACATGTGATGATAACCGACGGTCTCTTAACATACCTAATTTGTTAATAGAAGAGATGAAATGCTTTGACCAAAATACTGATAAATAAGGGGTGTAACTGCCCTTCACGAAGCCGTCAATCAAGTATTCTGTTCTGTATATCAAACTAAGTAAGTCTACGCAGAAAATAGTGCTGGGAAACGACTTATTTTTTGGGTGAAAAATCACGTTATACGGTAGGATTCAATGTAACGCTCTCAAAGCATTGTGCTGATGGATGCATTGAATGGTACAGGTGTAAACACTTGTATTAAAAAGAAAAATGTGAAAAAGTTGGAACTTTGGACCTCCAATATTTTCGTAACTAGAAGGTATAGTCCAGAACAAAAAAAAATGTCACAATGATGGGGAGAACAAGTACCTTTCGGCTTCGCTAAGGATCTTTTTACACCCTATAAAAGACATAAATGGTGATAGACTAAAGAAAAGACTAATGGCTAATGACTAACCAATGAAAAAGGAGCGAATGATAGCATGACTGATCGAAAGGGGAAATGGAAGAGATTAATATTTTGTGCATATCGTCGGCGTCAGTGCAGAACCTTGTAAATGCACGAGACCTTTTTTACAGGAGAAGCTAACAACTGTTAAATATCAACCAACAAGTATGTCGAAGGTCCTAGATTCGTCTGTTTTACCGACCGTACGTGCTGACTAGCTATTTCAATGTTTTGCCGGTATATGGCTACTTAACTATCTATTTTGATGAAAAAGTGTATTTCGCAAATAATTTTTTTTAAAACAGTAAACAGGCTTGCGTCTAGCCGCAACTCACCTGGGGCCTTAGTCTGCTATTGCAATAGTGTCAGAATGGTCTATCATTGATTTAATAGGGCCCCCACCCCACGGCGTATTGAAGCGCGTTCGAAACTCGTTTGACGTGCGTACAAAGGGTAATTCGTCTGCGCGGGGCCTTATTAAATCAATGATAGACCATTCTGACACTATTGCAATAGCAGACTAAGGCCCCAGATGTGAAGCGAAGACGCGGCCTAAGGTGGAGCACGCACGCCTAGAAGAAAACCTATTCACTGAAACTTCGAAGCGATCTAGATGATAGTGATATCGGGAAACAGAGAAGCCGGCAGGTAAGCATAAAGACCCGCCCGATCCCGGAGGAGGAGGGTGTAAGGAGGGTTTTAGGAAACTTGACACATTTCATCTAAGGTGTCTGAGGTCCATTTCAAAAATTAAATGGCAGGATCACGTTCCTAATACTGAGTTTCTGCGCCGTTCCAACGTGTATGACATGGAAGCTCTTCTAAAGCAGCGTTAACTCAGGCGGTGTGCGCACGTCCTTCGCATGAAGCATAACCGTTTGCCCAAGGTAGTCTTCTACTCTGAGATTGCTGAGGGCAAACGTAAGCATGGCGGTCAACATCTCCGCTATAAGGATGTGCTCAAGAGGCACCTTAACGCTTGCGCTATTGATCCAATAGGGCGGGAGAGGCTCGCTTTGCATAGGTCGTCCTGGCGTTCTACCATCTACAAAAATGTAAAAACATTCGAGAAAAAGCGACTCGATACGAAAAGCGTCAAATTCGTAAAGAGAGACCTAAGCTCTCCTATACATACACTTACAACGCTGCCGGCGAACTCTACTGTTTTAGTTGTGACCGGGTATTCATAAGCAAATTCGGTCTGGCCAGTCATATAAGGGCACACGCAAGGAAATAATAGCTTGAAAGGGTCGCCGTTGCCGAAATCGGTAAGGAGGACTATATATATACTACTATATATATAAGGACTCGCACTGACGCCGATATTGTGTAACATGGGTTAAGGGCAGGAAAAAGAAAATACCGTTGTTTTGTTTACCTGTAATAACAGCGATGAGATTTGTGCAACCTCGTCCATTTGTTCTGCTGATTTGCGCCGCTTGTCTTGTCCGTATTTCTGTACTGATGTGTGCAGCGCCTAAAAATATTATTAAAATATGAGACACTAGTTGCAGATCAGAAACGATATAGACCATAGTACATAAGTGGAGAAACAGTGTTATTGCATTAGGAATTCACACCCGAGCCGCAGGCAAGGTTGGAGCCGGAACTGCAGTAACAAATGCCCACGTGTATCAAACGACGTTTTTCAATACACTTTCGAAGTAATGAAATAATAGAACGAAAACTATTTTTGTCATGAACTATTTATATTATTAGGAAACTATGATTTAATTTCCTTTTTTTTTCCGCGCTTTGCTCTCGCCAGGTTGAAAGAGAAGCAAAAATATGAAGCCGCTAAACAGCCTAACATGAAAAATAGAAAATTCAAATATTTTAAAATTTAGAATACTAATAAATGTTAATTTGTTCATAAAAGTTTTTCTTTTAAATAATCATGTTTATTTCAAATCAAATCAAAATATTTTTATTTCACATAGGCCTAGATGGGTACTTATAAAACGTCGACAAAAAGGTGCACGGTTCGGGTTGGTCGTTTCCTATGGAGAAGAACCGGCAAGAAACTCCATGGTTACTCTTTTCAAATCAATTGGTGTTATAGTTCATTTTGATATAAGTGGGGAAACTTTGTTATTGCATTCGAGCGCGGAATTAACACCCGAGCTGCAGGCGAGGGTGTTATGGAGCCGAGAAGTGCAATAACAAATCCCCACGCGTATCAAACGACGTTTTTCAATACACTTTCGAAGAAATAAAATATTAAAACAGAAAGTATTTTTGTCAGGAATTAATAAGAAACTATGATTTAATTTGCTTTTTTTTCCGCGCTTCGCTTTCGCCAGGCTGAAGAAGAAGCAAAGGTATGATGCCGCTATGCAGCCTAATATGAAAAGAAAGAAAAGAAGAAAAATCAAATATTTTTGCATTTAGAACACAATTATATGTTAATTTGTTCAAAAAAGTAAATATTTGTTTTAAATAATCATGTATATCTATGATATTCTATTTATAAACACAATTTAAATACTAAAAAAATATTTACGCCGTATAGACGCATATCTCTTTGCCGAGATTAAAAAAAACAATCACCACCGATTAAAGCTATAATCATTGAACCCATTTGAACTTATTTGTGGAATTTTTTATTTCCGCACGTGTGCGGAAAAATATTAAAAATCCACGCGTGTGAAATACATTGCATGTTGAACCTAATCGTAGTGCGATAAGAACCAGTTTTCGAGAAAGTGTATTGAAAACATATTATCATGATATTAATGATATTCTATTTATAAGCACAATTTAAATGTTAAAAAAATATTTACGCCATAGAAACAGACACATATGTCTTTGCAGAGATTAAAAAAATAAACAATCACCGCCTACTATAGGCATTGAACCAATTTGGATTTAGTATGTATAGTTATGTATGGAATTTTTTATTTCCGCACACGTTGTGATAAATGAAAATATACACGCGTGTGAAATACATTGCATATTGAACCTAATCGTAGTGTGATAAGAACCAGTTTTAGATGAAGTGTATTGAAAATTACTTTTATTGTATGAGTAAAATATAAAATACAGCAGTTTTTGGATTGAGAGTTTTTCGTTATTTCGTTTGATTGTAATTACCACTAAACAAAGCTTTCACAAAAAAATCAATCATACGTTATGGCTTCTATTTATAGATTAGTAAAGTCAACCTCTACCGGAGATTATAACAGCAATCAACTGGAGGCTAATATCTAAAACATCGAGCAAGTAGTTATCGTACCGGTGGCCGAAAGTGCTTTAAGCGTACTACTCCTGTCACGGATTACATGTCTGGTTCTATAAGTACTACCAAGTTCACTGACGGTCGATCACTTTTTAACTTTATTACTTAGGGCATAGGGGTTAAAGTGACACACCGTTAATGATCTCAGTGGTACAGTCGCGAGTACCAATATGTTAACACTTTTCTAAATTTAAAAGTAAATTTCCGCGAGAATTAACGATTGTAACTTGGAAACAGAATCTTTTTTATAAAAATATAAGTTCTAAAATACTACGGCCGTAACAACATGCAATTTCAATCAGAACAGTAGGAGAAAAACACTTTTAAAAGTTGTATAGTGTTTACAGATTTATGCTCGTGACTGTACGTGAAATTTTTGGTTTATGGTGTCTTTTCAAGTTTTCTCATCCGTGCCTTACAGTCCAGATGCTTCTAGTAGGCTTCTACATGTTTGTATTGAGATAGTTACCAATAGCAGGTGCGGCAAGACGTGGACGGCGGCGTGCGGCGCGGCGCGGTAGAGCGCGGCGGCCGCCGCCAGGCAGCGCGGCGCCGCGCCGCCCGCGCGCTCGCCGCACGCTGCCGCCAGGGACGTCAGCCCGCTGAACAGCGACGCCAGCAGCTCGTGGCGCTGGAGGGCTTCCTGCACACCAAATATATTACATTATTACGTTTTTTATCCTTTGAAAAAAGGTGATCAGGGTTGCCCATGACTTGTAACCAGAATAATCATCTGCTTAGCCTTTTCCCAACCATGTTGGGGTCGGCTTCCAGTCTAACTGGATGCAGCTGAATACCAGTATTCAGTACCTATAATAGTAACCTTAATTTGACATCCATTGTCTGAATAACGTCGATTAGTGGAAATATGTATACCTCCTAAATTAACCGAATAGACGATTTTCCGCTTCTCTCGTCTACGGAAAGATTGGATGCGAAATGTAGAAAACTGAGTGTGTGGGGCAAAGCTGGGGAGAGGCCAATTTGCAGCAGTGACTTTTTCATAATAGTTGGACCCAATGTGTTCCAATGCCTTTTCTTTTTATTTCAGAAACTTTTCATAGCATATTATGTAGCACAACCCAACACCCCACACCCAACCCTCTGACACCCAGACTACGACCACTAGCACTGCACTGACGCAACCGACACCGACAGAACTCGACATGACCATGACGCAACTGGAGGAGGAGATGGCCAGAACGGCAATGGCTGATGCCATCGCTGGGAGCATGCCAACCTCACCACCGGGGTGGACAGAACAGCTGCTCACCTCGTCACCGTCACTGAGCGACGACCGGCATGGACTGGAGGATGGGGGGGATTTATCCGATGGATCCGTCTCCTCATAACTCCACTCCACCGCCACCGGCACCCACGTCTAGTCCCCTAAACATCATCCAGACCAACCTCCAGCATAGCCAGACTGCCACGGCTTGCCTGCGCAGGGCGCTGGAGATGAAACCCCGTACTATTGCCCTAATCCAAGAGCCGTGGATTCGAAATAACAGAATATGCGGCCTCGGAAACATTGGAGGTAAGATAATTCTCGACACACAGGGCACAGAAAAACCAAGGACCTGCGCCTATATACCCAAAGATGTGCCCACCACAACACTCACAGAATTATGTTCCAGAGATTTGACAGCCGTCAGGCTCAAAACTGACGGCGATGCACCTGACATCGTCTTAGCCTCGGTTTACATGCCAGGCGAGGATGAAGACTGCCCACCAAAAGAGATGGCCGACCTGGTAAGGTACTGTGAAGACGCCAACCTGGACCTGGTCATCTGCACGGATTCGAACGCCCATCACCCGCTTTGGGGTTGCAATAAAGCCAACACTAGAGGTGAGGTATTATGCACATATCTATTCTCCACTAACCTTAACATCGTTAACCGTGGTTCGGAACCCACTTGGGTCACAGTTCGCGGACAAACAATTATTGACCTAACGCTGGCTTCAGAAAGCGCGACAAAACTTATTTCTAACTGGCACGTATCCAACGAGCCTTCTTGCTCTGATCATAGAAGGATTCGTTTCTCACTAGTAGCTAACACAAAAAAACCCGAACCTAGGCGCAACCCACGACGTACCAACGTACCCGGCTACAAACGGCTTCTGGCCTCACTGCTAACAAGGCACCAAACACCCCTAACTCTAACGGATCCCAAACAGCTTGAAGACACTGTAATTAAACTCTCAGAATATATAATCGAAGCCTATCACGCCTGCTGCAAACTACCAGATCCAAACACCAAGAGCAAGGGAAACTCTTGGTGGACTGCAGAGCTCGGCAAGCTCAGGCAAACGATGCGCAAACAATTCAACAGAGCCAAGAATTCCAGGCTCCCAGAAGACTGGGACCTATACAAGAAAACACAGTACACCTTCAAAAAACAAGTCAGGTTTGCCAGCAGGGCAGCCTGGCGGAAATTCTGCGAAGACATTGAATCGAACAGCGAAGCTGCGCGAGTAAGGAAGATCCTATCCACCGATCAGGATCGCACCCTCGGATCTCTGAAAAACCCAGACAACACGTACACAAAGTCAGACCATGAAACAAGTAAAGTTCTTCTGGAAACCCACTTCCCAGACTGCAGCCTCTCCGAGGACAGAGCATGGGCAAGTGAGCCAATGCACACACCAAACGACCAGGACTGGTCCAGAGCCCGCACAGTAGTAACCGAAGACAGAATAAAATGGGCAATCAAGACTTTCAAACCATACAAATCCGCAGGTTTAGACGAAATTCTCCCTGCCCTATTGCAATGGGAAGCAGACGTCCTTACGCCATGGCTGGCTGTCATTTTCCAAGCCTGCCTAGCACACAGATATGTGCCACTTCAATGGCGAGAGGTGAAAGTCATTTTCGTCCCTAAACCAGGCAAACCCGATTATACACAACCTAAAGCGTACAGACCAATAAGCCTGACATCTTTCCTACTGAAAACCCTTGAGAGACTCTGTGACCGACACATTCGGGACGGACCTCTTCAGGAGCTGCCACTCCACAAACAACAACATGCCTACTCCACAGGAAAATCCACAGAATCTGCACTCCACAGTGTGATCTCCAAGATCGAATGTGCAGTAGACTACAAATGCTCCTCACTAGCTGTTTTTATTGACATAGAAGGCGCTTTTGATAAAACCATTTTTCATAGCATCAACGCAGCCCTCGAGGAACACGGCGTAGACTCGACCCTGCGAGGATGGATCACAAACATGCTCAGACTGAGAGCCGTACAGGTTACGGTGAATGACACTACTAGAGCCATCGTGGCGAAAGGCTGCCCTCAAGGGGGCGTCCTCTCGCCACTTCTATGGAACCTCGTGGTAGACAGCCTCATCAAGCGTCTAAATGACAGAGGCTACTTCACGGTGGGCTACGCTGATGATATAACCATAATAATAAACGGCACACACAAAAATACACTATGCAACCTTATGCGTCAAGCCTTGAAAATGGTAGAGGACTGGTGCAAAGAATATAAACTAGCGGTGAACCCTACCAAAACTGAACTCGTCCTTTTCACAAAGAAAAGAAAGTTGGCAACCTTACCGTTACCACGCTTCTTTGGGACCACCCTAAACCTGTCGACTGAAACCAAATACCTGGGCATCTATTTGGATAAACAACTGAATTGGGCAAAACACACCGACTACATCACCACAAAAGCCAGCATAGCCCTATGGCAGTCCAAAAGACTGCTCGGCAGAAATTGGGGCCTAAGCCCTAAAATCACCTACTGGCTATACACCACAGTCATCCGACCAATCATCACATACGGCTCGTTAGTTTGGTGGCCCAGGACCAACCTGAGCACAGCCCAGAAAGATCTCGAGAAGTTACAGAGATTTGATTGCGTAGCAATCACCGGTAGCATGAGGACATCACCCACTGCCGCTTTACAGGTGATGCTGGGGTTGTCACCTGTACACCTCGTTGTAAGAGAGGAGGCTACCCTAGCGATTTTCAGGCTCGAAGTATCCGGCACCCTCAGTAAAGATTCCAGAATCAAACATACACGCTTAAAAGATGATGCTATCAAGCGGCAGCCCATGATGGCACAGGGGCGTGCCGTCCATAGAGGCAATTAGGCCTAGCCTACCCTACCATTCCTACCAACAACGCAACAAATGCATTTATTATAACTATATTAATCAAAAATAAAAAAATAAAACGCCTGTTGCCGTGTGACGTAACTGGTAATAATACTACGACGCTCGCTCCCGGCCGTCTAGGCAAGGCCCCAGCCGGCCTAATTTCCATTGATAAATTTAAGCACACTGATGCGTATTGTCGTGTATATGAACGGCACACATGCTAGGTTAGGGGCGTAAACTCCTGCGAGTGTAGCTGGCTAGCTGGCCACTGATTGGCTGCCCCACAAAGTATTATCCGGCTAAAACGGTATGCGGTGATGCAATTATATTTGGTAGTGTTTTTTTCATTGACAAAATAACAATTGTATTTTTCTTAGAAGCCATATTTGTTTCATGTGACAAGCAAAATTTATTTCGTGATCTTGAATGTTTTGATTATTATAATATCTGACGGTTGTAATTCGTTTTGAAACGTACAGTAGTGTAAATATTATTTGTTGTATTTGTTTATTTACTTAAAAATGGTGTTCTGTTGTGAAGTTTGCGCTGATAATGTGTTTGTCAGAAGTTAAAAACAATAAGTATTCACGATTGTTTGATGTTAAGATTCAAGTTGTGTCTAAAGGAAAATGTGTAGGTACCCGAATTACGAGAATTAACCCAAAATTCATCTCGTACTCGGTATTTCAAATGAATCTTTCTTCTGTTTGCATTGTCAGAAAATCGTGATTTGAACCTTGATTAATGTGGTGAGTTCTTGTATTTATAACTTTGGTTTTTACAGGCTTATTTTCAATGTTTGTTTTTCAAATATTCCGGTCAGACGCTCAAAATTGGGTACGGAACGAAAACTAAACTATTTTTTTTGTTTACAGCGCCCTCTGTTTTATTTTTTAGGTTTTTTTGTAACGAAGCGACATCCTTCGTTCTTGTATTAGAATACCATTGAAATTCCTTATATTTAAGCTAGATGGCGTTGTTTCTCATATGCTTACTAAAAAGACGATGAAGAAGACTAGAAGACAGATGCGGGGGCCTGGGAGGGTTAATGAATATATCAATAGATGTGACTACTTTGAGGGTCATCCTAAGTAGAGCGACGCTGTGATGTTGCGAGTTTTTTTTTTTTTGCGTGGCCTGCCCGCCTTCGGGAAGCACTGCACGCCACTGTGATGGCAGCACCCAGCGATAGAACCCTAAAGACCCACTGCTTTAAAAAACACTACAGCATAGAGCTCACAGCGGAGACGCGTGACTACTCAGGTCTAAAAGAGCTAAGGATCTACACTGATGGATCAAAGACCGACGACGGGACAGGTGTCGGAGTGTTCTCCAACGACCTAAACATTAAAATATCCAAACCCCTGGGAATGCTCAACTCTGTCTATCAAGCTGAGTGTGTTGGCATTATCCAAGCGGCGCACGCCATAGAGGTCAGAGAAGTTACGAATACCCATATTCGTATACTCTCCGACAGTGCCTCAGTCCTTCAATCCTTAAAGAGAAACCAGATCACGTCAAGACTAATACTAGAATGCCATAATGCCCTAGAACGTGTTACGGTACTAAACCACAACACTGTGACACTACAATGGATCAAAGGACACAGCGGATCACTTGGAAACGATGTGGCTGATGAACTTGCCAGAAGGGGATCCAGCACAAAAGCTTTCGGACCCGAACCCATTGTACCCATTCCCTTCAAGCAGCTAAGGAGTTGGTTAAAGGATCACACTCAAACGCAAGCGGGAAAATGGTGGACCTCGACACCAGGGTGCAGGCAATCCAAGGAAGCTATGCCATCCCTGGACACGAAGCTAACCAAGCGCCTTCTGCGCCTGGACAGAGATAGCCTGCGACTGGTGGCGGGGACCATCACTGGACATTGCTTACTGAACAAACACTTCCACACCCTAGGTATCACTGATAGCCCCCTGTGCAGAGCGTGCATGGAGGCGGAGGAAACTGTAGCGCATGTACTCCTCGAGTGCACCAGCGTCACCCAGATCCGTGAGGAGACTCTTGGAACACCGAGATCCCTTGAGGATGTCCTGAGAAGACCGGGAAGTTTGATCTGCTTCTGGAGGGAGGTGGGCTGGTTGGAGTAACGGCCACCATGGCTCACGTACAATGGTCCAATTTAGGGACTAAGTGCGGAAACCAAACCCTTAACATAGAACATGTAGCACAACTGTACAAAATTTCATTTCAATTTCATCAAAATGGGTTCAGTTTAGAAGTCTATAAGGTACGAGCAGACATTCTTTTTTATATTAGATGAATGGGTACCCGCCTGCCTAAGCGATAAATAGAACGTACCCAGAAGAAACCTGTTAATTTTTTCTTTGACGTCCCCTTAAACCGGCGGTTAAGCCTGTTCAATGACGGCTATCGTTTTTGAGCTGACCAGATGGCGCCACTGTCGTGTAAGGTCATGTCAATAATTCTATTTTTTACTTTAAAGTACCAATAACTTCATAAAAAGTTTATTTTATTACGTATAACAACATAGTGTAAACTTCAGATACATTTATTTACAATACTAAAATTAGCAAGCATGAAACATTTAAAAATCATTATACCTCCAAGTACTAACAAATAAGATCATAGGTTGCTACTTAAAATCTTCAAGTATTCATTAATCAGGAATAGCTAAATCTAGACCACAATCGTGAATATTAGAAAAATACGTGATAAAAAAGCACGCAACGCGTGAACTTTCTATGACATCTGACATTTCGATGCCCCCGCGCTACACTAGCGCCTCTAGCGGCGAATTCATACGCGATAGCCCCCATTCGGACAGCGGTTGTGCAGTGATCATGTCTCAGCTAAAACAATGTTGATCTTACCTTATGCACTATATCTAGACAGTGCAAGGCATGTAAGCTGACGGGTGCGGCGGCAGCGAGAGAGTCCAGTGCTGATGCTGCTGCCGAGGGCTCCGTGCTGCACACGTGGGATAGGCAGGCGCCTAGCTTTGTCACGTCTGCTGGAGTGAATCTATAACAAGGAAATAAAATTCTTATTCTCTCTATTAAGATATTACAAGCATTTCCTGTCAACATGGACAGTCAACTTTTACTGACGCGGTCCCGCGTCAGTAAAAGTTACATCTATTGTACGTTTCGTGAAAACAAAGAATAATTCATAAATAGCAAGAAAAAATATTTATTTGTCGCAGGGACATGACGTGCATACAAAATGACAAAAAAATAAAATAAACATACAACGCTTAACAAAGTAATATCTATACATCTATAAAAATAAATAAAATTATAGTCTGTTTGTAATATCAAAATAACAGCGTTTTACTGAATGCGTATGAAATTAAATACGGTACTTATAACAAAAACACATTCATTTCAATTTTTGCCTGTCTTTCGGTCTGTCTGTCTGTTTGTTCCGGCTAATCTCCGAAACGGCTAGACCGCTTTTGACGGGACTTTTATTGGCAGATAGCTGATGTTATCAGGAGTAACTTAGGCTATTTTTTATTTTAGAATAAGAATTCGGGTTCCGTGCAAAAAAAAAAAAAAATATATAATTCATAACAAAAAGGATAAAAAAACTAAAACCCTTGAAATTGGTAACTAAATCCGATTTAAAAAGGGTAATAACATTTTTTTTAATATAATAATTATACCTACTTTAATCATAAAAAAAAAACATGCAAATTAAATACTCACGTGGGTCTTATGTGCTGGAAGATGAGCGGGAAGATCTGTACTAGCGTCGTGAGGAAGTTCAGTGACGGCGCGTACACTTCCACTGGCTTACCGTCCTCTGAGGCTGAGAAAGAAGTATATATATTTTAGCATTTTAACCCGTTCTCTGATAGGGTGTAACAAGACCCTTCACGAAGCCGTCAACCAAGCATTATGTACATCAAACTAAGTAACTTTACGCAAAAATTATTGCTGGGAAACGACTTTTTTTTTGGGGTGAAAAATCACGTTTTGCGGTAGGACTTAATGTAACGGACTCAAAACATCGTGCTGATGGATGTATTAAATAGTACAGGGTTCGTGGAGGTGTTTAAAATAATACCAATCTTACAATAAACAAAAGTATTAAAAAAAAAAAGTTGGAACTTTGACACCCATTATCTCCGTAACTAGAAGGTTCCTAGGTATGATCTAGCATATAAAAATGATCGCAATGACGAGAACAACAAGTGCCTTTCGGCTTCGTTAAGAGTTTTGTTACAACCTTTATAGTTAGAAAGAAAGAAAGAAAATATATTTATTTGTCGCAGGGACATGACGTGCATCATACAAAATGATAAAAACACAAAAAAAAAATAACAATAAACATACAAAGCATTAAAAAAAAAGACGTTCGTAGCTTGCACGTCGTGACTGCGACAAGCAGGTTACCACTCAGCATGATGCTGTGCTATGGGGGGCCCACAGCACAGCGCTGGTTTTCAGTGGTTACCCGTGAAAAAACGTACGGAAGCCAAAACAGCATAAATAAATAAATTTTACATGAATAACAAAATAAAATAAACAGTACTTGGGTTATAATAATAAAACAGCTACCTAGAAATATAATAAACACTACAAAAAATATACATGTGTGCAGGCTTTAAGAAACAAAATGCATAAATACAGAATGAAGGCGCGTTTTTTTGTCTCGCTCCCACCACGCGCGCGCGCTGCCGATGCCGACTTCCTCATACTACGCGTACGCATTTCTCCTCTGTGCCTGTTAGCGTGATGACGTGAAAAAAGTCAGTGCAGGCGCCGCGCGCCACGCCAACCGCCAGCGGCGGCGGCGACGCAGTGTCGCACCAGACTTGTGTGCTCACGGGACGCGACTCGCGTGGTTAGTAACTAGGGCGTTTCCGATGGCTACCTTGCCATCGGAAACGCCCTAGTTACTAACCACGCGAGTCGCGTCCCGTAGTTCAACTATGGTCTCCTACGCGGACCTTTGTCTTATTTTTTGGAGGTGTAAAATACCACTATGACACTTGCATCCCACGAAGGGGTAAGCATGTTTAAGTTTTATGTTACAAGGGGATATTACTAGTGAAATAACCCAATACTCAACTCCGGGGGTTAGTGGGCGTTTTTTTTTAATCTTTTTCGTTTCGCCTTAGGCCATTATTTTATCTGATGGCAGATGATGCTGTGATCTACGATAATGCACACTTGTCTAGAAGTAACCTATTCACTTGAGCTTTGAAGACTTCCAAGTACCGCCATTTAGTTTGAAAAGATTCTCTGACAAATTATGTTTTACTTATCAGCAGTGATCGGAATAGGTAGAGGTAATGTACGTAAAGTTCAAGTAAGGAACAGAAATGAAAAGTGTTCCTTACGACACAAAAAGTGTTTTCCGAATATATTTTTCTGTAACTCCGAAATGTCTCGGAATCAGATAAGTAAATTTAATAATAATGTTATTTATTAATCAGAACAGTAAACTTATTGAATTCATTATTTTTCCTTTTTAACCGACTTCGACAACAAGGACTTCAACAACAACGTTCTCAAAAAGTTACGTTACGTAGTTGTTTATGTTTAGTTCTAATAATTGTACAAAAAGAATAAATGGTATGAAAACCTATAAATTATTTTTTTACTTTGTTAGTTCTAACTATTAAAGCTGGTATGAAAATTAAATTAGCTTCCGCACTTACTTACGGCGTTCAAACGAAGATAAGGAGATTACCTTTATTTTTTAAACAATAAAAATCGTGCACTTTTTTTTTATAAACAGATACAGTAAATAAATTCGATAGTTGTTTTACTTTATTAATTTTAGTTGTACCTATGTAATGTTCCAGAATTCGAAACAAAAACTCCGAAAAAAAAAATTGCCGTACGGAAGTCTCCACTTTCGTTTCTGTTCCTTGAACTTTAGGCACATTAGCTCTACCTATTCCGATCACTGCTTACCAGTGATAGTTACGTGGAAGGTCAAGGGGTTATGCGGCCCAAACTCTTTTTTGTAGGGAAGATAGCACGTCCTGCTGCTCGTACCACATCTGTAACGACCTGAAGGTAATCTACTCCTAGGTAATGATGGCACACTTACGTGGAGGGTCAGAGGGCGACGCGGCCGCAATATTACTCCACGCTGCCCAAGCGGCGGCCCAAACTCTTTTTTGTAGAGACGCTTCTACCTCCGTGGCACGCCCTGCTGCTGATACCACTTCTTGGAAGGATTTTAGGGCGCCTACTGACACCTGAAATAAAGAAGTATTAGCCAGATTTTCCTAATATTGATATAAATTACGCCTGGGGTGAAGAAAAAGGGTTTTGAAATGAAAAGTGGGCTTAAAATGGAAGCTTTATCAGAATCATAATATGAATCACGTAAAAAATTTAAAATTCTTAAAATGGTATTTATGGTTATGACGGCAAAGTCCATTTTAAGAGTATACATTTTTTAACGTGATTCGTATTATGATTCTGATAAAGCAGCGATTTTAGGCCGCCTGAAGTCCAAAATAGAAAATTAATCTTTTCTTGGGGAGCTTCCCCTTTCCAGATTAAAATATAAACAGTTTAACTGCCAGCAAATAAATGAAGCCACAGTTTTTCTCTACCAAAAATCATCCATTCTCGATTTCTACTTGAAATATATTTTAGCTGACAAATAATACAGTAACAATAATAAAATAATAGGGCTTGATTCAGAAAGCAGTACTTCTGGACACGGCGCGTATTGTTAGGAGGTTCCTCTCTCAAGAGCCCTGACCACCGGTAGCTCGGACCCTGTTCCCGATGCCGGTGGGCTACTCTTTTTTACATTTTTAAATGTTTTTTTTATATTGTTTTATAATGAATATTTAAAAATGTAAATTACATGTAGTTAAATGAATAAAGGAGATAAAATAATAATACCGCTATCCAAAACTGTCAAATTTTCGCAAACAACCTTTAACCTAATTCTTTAGTGATAGAATTAAAAATCTATTAAAGGAATTTGACAGCTTGTAGTAGCTTGATGAGCTGGCGTCTGTACATGACACGATTTCCAACTGAGAATGTAAAAAAAAAGTTGAAAGCCTCATCGTTCTCGAGTTTTTTTTTTGATGAGCTGTGTTTTGTAAACTTTGAAGGAAATTTCTCACTGGAACGTACTACTGGGATAAAAAGTTGTACCGCTCTATCGCTTAGTGCCTAGACTATAGACAAAAACCCCTCACCTCATGACTCCTCCTCAGCGCGAAGTCAGTGATAAAGTCCAGTAGAGCTGTCCAGGACCTGTTGAAGTCACCCACGGTCGTGAGCAGCTGGAACCGCGAGTGGAAGACGCGGGACACGCCTGATAAGGTCAGCACCTGATATTAGGATAACATGGTTTTAAGAACAGGTGTAAAAATATTTTCGTAGGAGTAAAATGTCTAAATAACATAAACAGTAAAGGAAACCATTTTCCTTAAAAGATATCCAACCGCTCTGTTTTAAAAAAAGGCTTCTATAATTTAATCTTGACGATTGAACCCGTTAAAGATTACAAGACATACTGTGTTTTAGTGTTGAGTGTCAGTCCAATCTCAAATCAATATTTATAATATGAAACAGTGTGCTTTTCGTAAACATTGCATTTTATTTGCATCTGTTTTGGAAGTATTTATTACTAGTTATAATAAATAGTTCTAACAACGACCTGTCTACGTTTCTGCCTACCCCCATGGGGAAAAAGGAGTGCGTTTATGTATGCTTTTATGTCCTACGTTCAGATGGCCTACCATGACGTCTTAAAGCAGGAGCAATTCCAGTGTGGGAAAGAGATGGTGCGCTAGACGACCTGTATAGCTCTGTCTCTTTCCCACACTGGAATTACTCTCGCTTTAAGGCGTTATAGTAACCCCCAGGTCAATACATTTTTGCTGTCTTCGAAATACTAATGTGGTTGGAATTAGAAAGTCAGTATTAGATACATAATATAAAGTTCCATACCTGCGTTTCAGCCCATTGTTTCTGCGCCGTGTTTCTCGTGTGATGTATTAAGATATGGTCTCCGGTGTCCACTTTTTCTGAACTCGCTATGTTTGACTGCTTTTGAACCTAGTCCGGGAAAACACAAAATGAATAAAAGGTTTCATGATTAATTAAAATTTGCCAAGAGGCTAGGCGAGCAGCCTAAGGTGTGTCAGAAATAAAGTAGCTGGGCTTAAATATGACACAATGATCTTTGACTGACTGACACACAGTGACTATAATGTACGGCACTACAAAAAGTACTACAGCACCATCTATGCCACAAATGTAGAACAATCATCAGAATCCCAGATGGCTGGATGGATGGATATTAAAAGTTCTCCGCGACTGAAGACCATAATATAATAATAAGGTCCCATTAAAATAGATGGACAAATTTTAACACAGCGTTCAGTACGTGTAACCAACGATATCCAAGCAAAAAAAAAAAAACTGATTAAAGTTATTTTATTTTCACTTAATTAATGGATGTGTATATTCTAGAGTGCCGCCGGCCATTTATTATTTTAGGTCAAAATAAAATCACTTTAATAAGTGTTTTTTTTGCTTGGATATCGATGGTTAGACATACTGAACGCTGTGTTAAAATTTGTCCATCTATTTTAATGGGACCTTATATAAGATGTATCTGTTCATACACGAAATCTTTTAAGGGGTCATTTGGGGGGGGGGGGGGTTGTAAAACAAAAACAGCTGTTCAGTACATTTTGACGAGTTAATGCGAACATGTTGTAGGGAACAGGTGTTTTTTTTTTCGATTTCGGGGTTGGTCCCATAGTAAAAGTTGTTCATAATGATGAGTACAATGACCCCTTAAGAGATTTCTTGTATGAATAGATAGACCTTATATAGAAAAATCTGACAACAACTGTCGGGTAGTAGCGTACCAGACAATACCCCTCTGGTCGGGGATGAAAACACCCTGTTCTTTATACCCCAATAGATCTTTTCAAAACTTCATCTAATTTGAACTAATATTATAAAGAGGTAAAGTTTGTGAGGTTGTAGGGGGTCATCTCTGAATCTACTGAACCGATTTTGAAAATTCTTTCACTAATAAGAAGCTACAGTATCCCCAAGTGCCATAGGCAATACGTACAACTTGCCCGTGGGATAGTTTATGACCAAAACGCGAGCGAAGGCGCGGGCATCAGCCAGTATGTTATATTCCTTCAGATAACATCTGGCTAATATCAGTTTTCTTACCTGTTCTAACATTGGGAACAACACAGCTAGCAATGCTCTCCAGGCTGGTTTGCTGAGCAGGGTTCCGTGAGCACCTATACAGCTGAACAACGTCTGGCTGGCGGCCCGACGAACTGGAGCGCGGGGTTCCGTACATAATTCACCTTGAAGAAATAAGAAGATGTAGATTTCTTGCCATATGTGGTTTTTGAAAGGTCATAATTAGTTTTTCTGAACGTCGTATACAATTATAGAGAGCAGCGGTGGCCCAGTGGTGGCGGCCCCGACTTACGAACAGTAAGTCGTGGGTTCGAACCCAGGCAGGCGCATTACTTTGTGTAATTTATTTCATCACCACTGCTCTCAAAAACGGTGAAGGAAAACATCGTGAGGAAACCGGAATGTCCTAGAAAAAATTCGAAGACATGTGACATCTACCAACCCGCACTGGGCCAGCGTGGTGGATTATAGCCCATTCCTTCTCATAGAGAGGAGGCCGAGTGTCCCAGCAGTGGGAACATTAAAGGCTGATTATGTATACAATTATAAGCACTGCACTGATGGGCATCGTCAATGCAGATATCAGCAGCATCGTAACAGCATCGCCTCGCATCCGGGATCAACTAGAAATAATTATCAGTAAGTGTCAGGTGATGCCGACAATGTTCACGTCTGCTGCAATCTTTCTGAACGTCGTTTGAAGCTAAGGTGTTTGGGCAAGTCCTATTTCATGTTTGTTTTACACAATAAGGGTGCTGGTTAAGTAAGCGCACTGACCTACCCAGCCTGTTAAAGGTCATAAACAATAACATACGGTGTATGTCCTAGAGTTAGCAGTGATACTCACTGAGTCTGATGTAGAGACACATCCACAGCTTGTCCAGAGGCGGCAGCTCGGCGTGGTTGGGCACTTCAGGACACACGGCTGTATCGTTCGCTAGTGCTGCTACCAGTTTATCTCGGTTGTGGTATAAGTAGTCTGATATGTTCCACTGTGGGATCGAACACATGATAAGAATTAGTTCAGTTTAGAAAATCGTCGGCAAAGTTGGATGCCCATATTTTTCCTCTGTAATTTCATTTTAGGGCGAACCTTTTGCCATGGTCACATAATTATACGATTTCGGATGTTACTTGTTGTAATGATATAAAAATTAAGTAAAACTAACATGGCCAGGCGTTGAAAACGAAATCTCCACGTTTATCCACATGAACAAAACATTAGTCGAACATCAAGCTAGATTATTTGATCAAACGAGATTATATCGAATTAGTCTCGTGATGCGGAAATCTATACTAATATTATAAAGAGGTAAAATTTGTTTTTAAGTTTGTATATAGGGAGTCATCTCTGGATCTACTGAACCGATTTTGAAAATTCTTTCACTAATAGGAAGCTACATTATCTCCGAATGCCATAGGCTATATTTAAAACGTCCAGTGGGATTATTTCCGACCAAAAAGCGAGCGAAGCCGATAGATGATAATAATTATGTCTTTCCCTAGACACCGCTTTGTCTTTATATACATTGTTCAGTTCTAGGTATTCCATAAAAATAGTCACCATCAAGCCAACAGCCGTAAGACTAATATTGAGCTCCTTGGTCTGCGTGGCGAAGGCGGCGGCGGCGGCCAGCACCTGGCGCAGGCACCTCGGGCCCGCGCAGCCCAGCAGGTCGCCCGCCACCACCTGCGCGCACTGGAACGCCGAGCGGATCAGCTGCTCGCTGTGGGACCAACACATTACTACTTAATCAAGAACAAACAATATCAATAAGGACAATATATTTTGAAAAAATATACTCGGTATAAGAGACATACTGACACAACTTTAACAATGGGTTCACGATAAATGGTCTACCCACAAGGCTTGTATTTTTTGTCAGTTTAAAAAAAAACTACTGTTCCTTACAAAACTGCAAAATCGTCCAGCCTGCGCAACATGGCAATACTATCTCTATTCCAAAAAGAATCGACAAAGCCCTTTCTATACAACTTGACATGTCTGTCATACATTTTTAACATCGCCATGCTTGCGGCGATAGAAATCTTTGCACAATCTGTAATTTTTTTCCCCTTAACAATTGATTACCCTTAACGTACTAGCGCGTAAGTCTGATAACCAGTCTTACCAGGAAGTATTGTGTTACCCAGTAACCATGAAGTGGACGTCGAATAAGCTGTCACTTCGTCTAAACTAATATTATAAAGAGGTAAAGTTTGTGAGGTTGGTAGGGGGTAATCTCTGGATCTACTGAACCAATTTTGAAAATTCTTTCACTAATAGGAAGCTACATTATCGCCGAGTATATTTACAACGGATAATTTCCGACCAAAACGCGAGCGAAGCCGAGGGCAACAGCAAGTGAATAATACTGGTGTTCAGCTAAATCCCGTTAGTTTTTAGGTTCCCCAACTCCAACATACTAGGGAAAAGATTTGGTAGATGATAAAATACCTGTGGTGTGAGGATATGGCGGAGATGATCTCCATCATGAGAGGCCAGGCGGCACCGAACTGGTCTCCTCGAGAGTGCAGCAGCCTGGCAGCGCACTCTAGCTGTCTTTAACGTCACATAGTTGTGTGGTGTAATGTTTACCTGTGGTGCGAGGATATAGCGGAGATGATCTCCATCATGAGAGGCCAGGCGGCACCAAGCTGGTCTGCTCGAGAGTGCAGCAGCCTGGCAGCGCACTCCAGCTGTCTTTGACGTCACATAGTTGTGTGGTGTAATATTTACCTGTGGTGCGAGGATATAGCGGAGATGATCTCCATCATGAGAGGCCAGGCGGCACCGAGCTGGTCTCCTCGAGAGTGCAGCAGCCTCGCTGCGCATTCTAGCTGCCGAGCTCTGACGTCACATTGTCGTACTGCGCATAGTTCTGATAAAGGCTCCAGGAGAAGGCGTTCGCGGGCCTAAGAAACAGATAAAAAAAGATGATAAAAAAATATAATACACAAACATTCAATTTGAACAAGCTACTTAAAAAACCTTTTCACGGCTTCTTAGGTGAACAGATTTCGATGAAATGTGGCAAACATGTAGATCACGATGATCACTAGGTTAGAACTCGCTTTATGCCGGTGGTATGTTCTTCAGTATCACTACATAGTATAAAACAAAGTCGCTTTCCGCTGTCTGTCCCTATATATGCTTAGATCTTTAAAACTACGCAACGGATTTTGATGCGGTTTTTTTAATAGATAGAGTGATTCAAGAGAAAGGTTTATTTGTACAACATTGCACCCGTACGAAGCCGGGGCGGGTCGCTAGTTCGAGATAATTTCCAGTACTGTTCGCGGACAAAACCGCGGGGAATGGTAGTTACATTAATAATTCTAATATTTACTATGAGTTTTAAAAAACCATTTTTTTTCTATTACCAAGGGACTTTCGTACTTACCTCTGTGACAAGAACTGGATTGATGTGATGGTACTGGAAAGCAGCCTGTACCAAGTACGTGATGGCTTCGACACCCCACTCTCGCATCCTGATGTGAGGGTGTTGGCATACCTTAGAAAATAATATAAAAATTATAATTAAACTAGATAATAATCGATGCTGTAAGTAAAGCGACACCAAGTTAGTAAAAGGCGTGTAAAAGTACCCCTAACGAAGCCGAAAGGCACTTGTTCTTCCCGTCATTGCGATATTTTTTTTTGTTCTAGACCACACCTTCTAGTTATGGAGATTGGGGGGTCAAAGATCCAATTCTTACACTTCTTTTTTGTACAAGTTTATAATGTAACTTAACTTTAAATACCTCTACGACCCCTGTTCTAATCAATGCATCTATCAGCACAATGTTTTGAGTGCGTCACATTGAGTCCTACCGTAAAAGGTGATTTTTCACCCCAACACCTCAGCAATATTTTTTGCGTAGAGTTACTTAGTTTGATGTACATAATGCTTGGTTGATGGCTACCTGAAGGGTCCGTATACACCCTAACAACCAAATATTCGCATTTTTCTTTAGCATAACTTTATTCTAAGGGGAAAAAAATAACACAAAATTTATTTTCAGAGACAGTTTAGTTTTTTCTTTTTCTGAACGAAGTATAATAACTTACCTCCAACAGATGATTGGTGATTGGCCTCCACATAACTTCTATCCTGTGCATATTAGCTAACCCAGTTTCCAGTAACTTTGCCACAGCGAATAGTGATGGCTCCTGAAAAAACAAAAAGGTTTCAACTTTATCTTGCTGGAGTACATTAAAATGTTTAAAATGATCCGTAGTGTACCTTCGAAGGTTAACTTGGAAAGTCTCAAAACTTTGGCCTGTTTTACCATTTCGGAATAGTTTCCATTAACTTACATACCTAAACACACGCCTTTACGCCATGGGGTAGGCAGAAATCACAGAACGCCACCTGCTATGATCCTTACTTACTCCTATTGCCTCGTCCACCTTCATACATCTGGTCACACACGCACGCCGGTTGCGAGTACTGCGCACCTGACCTTTCTGAAGAACCTCACTAATAAGCCCAAAAGTTGACTCAAAGGTTGATTGGTAGGGAATGCCTTGTGGCGTTAAATCCACCTATGTACCACTATTGTACAGACGCCAGCACATCAAGCTACTTCACTGTCAAATTTCTTTAACAGATTTTTAACTTTATCGCTGCAGCATAAGGTTCAAGGTTGATTGGGAAAATTTGACAGTTTCGAGTAGCTTGATGTGCTGGCGTCTGTTCATGAAGTTTAAATAAATAAATAATAAGGTCAGTGTATATCCTTCTGAAACACCACGCTAAGTTCCAAAACGGGCATAGTGGACGTTGGCAAGAAGGTTGCTAGGCTAGAATGGGATTGGGCGGGTCACGTCAACCGCATACATGATGACCGTTGGGCAAAAATCTCCACAAGATGGTTGCCGGAAGACGGACGGCAACGCCGAGGCCGGCCCAGAAAGAGGTGACGAGACGATTTGGACGCGTACCGTACCGCGAGGGCTGGTCCGAGGTGATGCGGTAAACGGGCTCATGGAAGGAATTGGGGGAGGCCTTTGCCCAGTACAGGCTAATGAAACGTAAAAAAAAAACCTTTTGACTTTTGACTTCGGGCCTGGTGTAATGCTTATATTTCCACTTACCCTATTAGAATAAGCCAGTTCCATAGCCTCATTTGACAGCTTGCACAGCGCATCAATCAAATGATGCAGCGCTACATCGTCCAAGTTCTTTGAAGACTCGAATACGCGCGATAACATCGCTGAAAGCGCTGTAATTTACAACATTATTAAAGAGGAAAGTCTAGAAGACTAGATTTTGATGTATGAATATGTTATGGTATATTTGAAAGCGCTTTATGGAGTACATTTAGAACTGTAGATAAAACTTGGTTTCTAAAAGGCCGATAAAAATTGCTAACAGCTGTGAAATTTCTGTTAATCACTTTGATTGGCTGAATTAATATAACAACAACCACAGTAATCACTAAACATAAGTTTGACAGACTGTTTATATTTGTGTGTTGATTCGAGTTTCAGAAACCAAGTGTAAAATTATTCCAATATTTTAGAAATAAATTTGGATCATCAAAATTAATAGAAATAAATTTTATAATCATCAAAAATTTTAACAAAGCGTTTCACGGTGCTTAGCGAGTGTAACTGGATAATAAATAATTATAGTATAAAACAATGATAAATGACTAAAATTCACACAAGACTTCACAACTAGTTTTGTTATTTCTAACGTTTGTATAAAAATTGTAATCAAATCAACTTTTTCATAAAAATGTAGCAATAAAAACATAGGGCCATCCCATCCACATAGTTTGGTGTATGGTGAGATTGAGATAGATTCCGGTAGTGTGGACTCAAACTCACTGATCAAATAATATGCTTTAAATTAAGTTAGTTCCAGCCGAAAAGCAGCAAGATTGTAGCTCGGGGTGACACTTATACAACCTGTTTTTTTTGATATCCCATAACTCTAGGGTTATATTCTGTAGGTAAAAATAATACTAAAACTCCTAGAATAGATGGTCCAAAAATGCATCGTTTCGGAGATATCATCAATCATAATTAAATTAGGTCAAAAATTGTCACCAGTATGACGAATCTTTACTTTTGCGAGGTTGCCAAACTTCGCAGTAGTGTAGTAAAATAAATAGTAAAATAAAATATGTAGGTAAGTAATTCATTTTTATTCAAACCAATCATTCATATTTAAAGCTAAGAAAATGCGACGTTGTCATATTTCACGTAAGGGTGTTTTACATTAATAATCGTGACTTTGCCGAATTATTTTGTATGAAAAATGAAAAAAAATAACGAAGGATTGGAACATAACTCATATGCCAGTTGATTCTTTGATATGGCCGCAATCATACCCTAGAGTTATGGGATATCAAAAAAAACACGTTGTATATCGAACATTTTCTGTCTTCTGTTTCATACGAAAATTAGTTCAAAAATCCGGTCTGAATTTATCCACACTAATATTATAAAGAGGAAAGATTTCAATTTTTGTGTGTATGTTTGTAATGAATAAACTCAAAAACGACTGCGCCGATTTCAAAAATTCTTTCACCATTAGGAAGCTACATTCACCCTGAGTAACATAGGCACCGTGCGAAGCCGGGTCGGCCCGCTAGTTATTGATAAAAGCTGATTTGACGACATATCTTTATAGAAACGTATGCGACAAACATAAAGACACACAAACGGCCAGCAAGCTCCATCCCAGTGCTCCTGTGTATAAGCTTTCAAAACCCCTAAATATGTATACATTTGGAACTTTTCTGACACGCGATATTATCGTTATAAAGTCGGACCGAAAAAAGATTTAATTCAAAAACAAAGCAAGCTCATTCTGTAAAAAAAACGTCCAATGATTATCCTAATAAGTGAGAATGGAAGAAAAAAAACAGACAAAAACACAAGGCAAAAGAAGCTGAAAACCAAATCCTGACAAAAAAAAAAACTGACGAAAACTAGACCCATAGAAAAAGAAGACTGGTTCCACCACGATATCATTAAGGCCAGATTTGATGGAACATAAGGTATTTATGTCCAGGTGGCCTACCATGACGTCTTAGGCCCGGCGCCCATTGGCGGCACAGCATAACAAAGTATTTTTAGGCGACGAATATAAATAAAACTTAATGGTATGGAAATAAAGTTCAAATTTCAATGTTAAGGCTGCCGACATTGCATGCCTAACATTGAAATTTCAACTTGCACTCAAGCAGCAGTAATTCCAGTGTGGGAAAGAGATGGTGCGCTAGACGAGCTGTATAGCTCTGTCTCTTTCCCACACTGGAATTACTACTGCTTTAGGACGTCATCGTAACCCCCAGGTGTGAACTCCTACAGGCTGATGATGATATTGAAAGTCTTTCCCACTTTGACACGAAAGAATCTAAAATTCTAAATCCATATCCAAAAAAAAACAAAGCCCATCCAACAAAATTGTAGTAAGCAGCGAAATTCATCAAGGCCCACTGGCTGGCACTACAAATCGCTAAACACATTTTTAACTAACGCTAAACGTTTTTATGATTCTTAAAATTTAACGTGATTAAAATTACTGCTGTCTTATGTTGCTTAATTATGCACAAAAATGTAATTATGTACAAAAAAAAACATAGTCTTTATTTAGGCTTAATTATGTACAGGACATTTGACAATTAAGCCTAAATAAAGACTATGTTTTTTTTTAAGTTAAATTTCATTGACCCTAATAGGCAATATGCATTTAATTTTTTCTTCACTAAAATCAATGAAATACAGTACTATCAATCCAAGAAAATAATTCAAAGTTAAGTCCAACTACTGCGTGTACTAGCTCAAACTTATCTAAATTAAACTCCTACAATTTTCTACGACAGTTCAAACGTCCGTGACTGTCGCGGGCATTCATGTCATAGTATTTGACGTCATTTACCTTTATCTGCCTTGTTTACATCTAATTGTTTACCCTTAATATAATAATTTTACTAAATGTATGTGCTTTATTCAAGCAAACATTTCAATAACAATATTATAATAAAATCTTAGTGAAACTTTAAGTACTTTTCAAATAAAAGTGGTTCTTTTTCACATAGTATTTGACGTCACTACCGGAGTTATCGAGGACGATGCGTTTTGAATTTAAGTTCCGTTTCACCAAAAACACGCTACATAAAATATTAAATTGTAAAATAAGTGTTGTATTAGAAAATTAAACAAGTGTGCCACAATGTTTTATGGGCCAATACGAGGCATTTTTAAGAAATAAAAACTTTTGTATATCTCGCATATTCCCCAATAGTAACCATATTTACATAGCGTAAAATACTGATTGCCTAAAAATGTATTTGTAACGATTTTTTCGATTTGACCAAACTTACTAGTCCCTTTTAATTTGGCAGCTGTCATTTTAATCAAGTTAGATTTGTTGAACTATTTATTTATTTAAGGACAACCAACAAAGCTTAGACCAACAATGCATGTAGAATAAAACATCAGTCTGTTCCTCTTTTTTAATTCGTTTAGCGTTAAACTTGTCTAGTGATTAGTCTTGAAAGTGCGCTTAGCTAGGACTTTGTATAAATTACTAAGCAGCGCAAAATTTTTCATAAAGAGTTTTCTTTAAATATTGAATTAATAAAAATAATAATCTTCCAAATGTATACGCCGTAAAAAGAATGCTAGAATGCGAAGTAATACCACTCATGACTCCGAGTGACTCGGCCACAGGAACTTGCTGACCTGCAAACATTGCCATTATACAAACATAATTATACACCTACACAGTTTGTACAATAGTCGGCCATATTGGTTAGGTCGTGGGTGAGTTAGACATCGATGTGTTAGGGCTGTTGTTAGTACGAAGCGTTAAGTTTTGCATGGACACTGTAAGTTCTAAAGCGGAGACGATCAGAGAGGAGACGTGCAAGATCCGACCAATCACAGGGGAAACGAGAAACGATACGTAGATTTCATCCAACAGGGATGGCAACTGTGAATCTAATGGCGCTAGCATCGCTGGTTCCAGGCATCGTCATTGGTTGAGAGCAATGGTGGCCCCGACTTACAAGCAGTAAGTCACAGGTACGAACCCAGCCAGGCCATTACTTTGTGTAATTTATTTCATCACCACTGATCTTAAAACGGTGAAGGAAAACATCGTGAGGAAACCGGCATGTCCTAGAACCAAAATTCGAAGACGTGACATCTACCAACTCGCACTGGGCCAGCGTGGTGGATTATAGCCTATTCCCTTTCATAGAGAGGAGGCCTGACTATCTTATGGTGTGCTTTGGTTGAAAATCTGGTGATGTCATTTTATATTTCAAAATATCCTGACTTCACTGGTCAGATTGGGACCTAGCTACAGTCGCGCTATCTACAATGAGCTGTTAACGGTCTTCCCCATTGAATTCCTCGATTTCCAGACGTCTCCTCTCCGCTCTGCTAGTCTCTGCTTTGGTGGAAACTGGGCTTGGAAGTTTGTGTATACCAAATCTAGAGAGAATATTTTCTGTTGTCCTCATAGTCAGAAACATTGTCATTTGTCTCATGCACACATCAAATTGTTTTTATTTTCTTTCTTTTCTTTTATTTTATAAGAATCAGGCAACTAAGTCAAACACAGATCTACTCTTAATAACATCCTAATTATTCTTAAAAACAGTTATATGCAAATCACATTGATAGCTACATCAAAACCGTTTCATATAGCAAATAATACTGACCCGGTAGATCGGCCATGACAGCGGAAGTGCTCATGACGGCGTTAGCGTCGGCGCTGGCGCGACTTGCTTTCATACTGCCGCCGGTGGAAGGCTTCAGGCCTAGAATCCATACCTGGACAACGAAAAACATGGATGTTTTTTATAGTACAAGTTCCAGGATGTTTCGAAAAGGACAGATAATTTTATAGAAAACATTCCTTAAAAGTTGTGGCAAGTCCTAGGTCCTTGATATCACTGGGAGCCTTACTCTTTGATAGGATCTTGTAATTTTTTTGTATTTTCAAATATATTGACTCACCAGATGCTGAAGCGTAGTGAGGACTGGTAACCAAGCTTGCTGTATGGTGTCCCCGTCTCTTTGAGCGGCACATAGCAGGGCCCTCATAGCGGTAACGTGTCGGGAAGTCACCATCACGAAAGACTGTTGTTGACCTATAAATATTATATAAAAAAATTATACAAGGTAAAATCGAATTCTCTAGCAGAACTTCGCAGATGTGATTATGATCTTATCTGATCACCTGGGTATCGGTCAGTGACAGCAAGTAGTGTCGTTTACTTTAAGTATGTGTTGCCTTTTTTTGTTTTGTCGTATTTAGTTATCAATACCCTTCACGTCTGTGAAATTTATGTAAAGATCTGATTTTTAAACTATCATTTCACATAACCTGCTCTCCTGACTCTTAAAAATCATTACATTCGTTGTAATATTATTTTCGTTTTTTTTTGTAATAACGATATCCTTCTCGTTTCCAGTTTCGCTAGCTAATTTAACTTGATCTTGTATTGATTCTAGGGAGTCTTCTGCATGTCTATAAGATACGAAGTCTGCTTTGGAAGGGTTGTGAGCTGCAATGGACCTTCACTCACCTGTGGGTAGTGATGCTGAAGGCAGCGGAGTGCCCACCCACACGACCTGGTGCCTGTAGTCCGGGTCGGGCGGCGGGGGAGGATCCCGCCGCCAGGGACACGGCAGCGCCCCCAGGGCTCCCAGCGCCGGCACCACGTACTGCGCGGGGAGGGCGCAGCGGCAGAGGGCGCTGACGCAGGCGTCGCGCCCTACTGAGTGTCCAACCTAAGGAAAAATCAGATTTGCAAAAGATCTTCTTTTCTTCAGTTGGATTGTCAAAAGGTTTACGAGAAAAGGTCATGTCAATAGGTATGAGGCCCGATTTGCACGTAACGTAAAAGATTCGACATGAGGCACAGAGAAGCGATAATTTTTTTTTAGATGTGCGGGACTCGGCCAATCACATTGGTTGAACTCACACGAAACGAAATCAAACAGGGGCCTTAGTCTGCTATTGCAATAGTGTCAGAATGGTCTATCACTGATTTAATAAGGCCCCGCGCAGACGAATTACCCTTTGTACGCACGCCAAACGAGTTTCGAACGCGCTTCAATACGCCGTGGGGTGGGGGCCCTATTAAATCAATGATAGACCATTCTGACACTATTGTAATAGCAGACTAAGGCCCCAGCACTGTTGGTGCAATGGCTGAGCGATTGGCTACTACGCTGTCGCGGGTTCGATCTCCCTACGGAGAAATAAAGGGTGCAACAAGACCCTAACGAAGCCGAAAGGCACTTGTTCTCCCAGTCATTGCGATATTTTTTTTTTGTTTTAGACCATACCTGGGAACCTTCTAGTAACAGAAATATTGGGGGTCAAAGATCCAATTTTTTCACAAGTTATTTTTGAAATACATGTTTTTAATGTAATAATTTTACTTTAAACACCTCCACGACCCCTGTACTATTCAATCCATCCATCAGCACAATGTTTTGAGGGCGTTACATTGAGTCCTACCGTAAAACGTGATTTGTCACCTCAAAAATAAAGTCATTTACCATCAAACATTTTGGCGTAGAGTTACATAATTTGATGTACAGAATGCTTGGTTGACGGCTTCGTGAAGGGTATGTTTACACCCTGTATTTGTATGACCTACAGGTAGTTTCGGGTCTAGCTATTTGAGTAGGTGTGTGAATTTAATTGTTTGTAAACGCACCCATGTTACAGAATAAATTACTAACGTGGGGCAACGTTATAAAAAAAAACCAAGATAGGATTTTGAAACTTATCTTTTAATCTTAGAGGATATCTATATCTATATACATATAATAAAACAGTGAAAAAACTGTGTCTGTACATTGAATATATTAAAAAAATAATTATTGAGGGGGGTTTGGAAACAGTAATAGAGCACGAATCCAAAAAAATCTATATACGTATAATAAAACAGTGAAAAAACTGTGTCTGTACATTGAATATATTAAAAAAATAATTATTGAGGGGGGTTTGGAAACAGTAATAGAGCACGAATCCAAAAAAAAAAATCTGTCTGTTTGTCTGTATGTCTGTTTGTTTGTACACGCTAATCTTCGGAACTACTCGACGGATTTAAATGATTTTTTGTTGTAAAGGTATTAAATCTGGGCAACATATAGACTATAATTTATCTTGGAAACTTGAACATCTGATGCAGCACCGCAACAAACCAGCTAAACTATAAGAGATACAAAAATGGTACCATAGCAAAAATTGTTCCACGTGATGAGCATTTTCTGCTAAGAGAATAAATTTGAAGATCTGGAACACCTGAAGTGGAACTTGCTAAGACGTCATTCCTATATATGTTATAGTGTAGCTGGGCTCTTGGAGTTCCACATCAGCTGTTCCAGGTCTTCAAATTTTATACGGCAACAGAGAGTGCTCATCAGGCTGAACAACTCTTGCTAAGACGTCATTCCTATATATGTTATAGTGTAGCTGGGCTCTTGGAGTTCCACATCAGCTGTTCCAGGTCTTCAAATTTTATACGACAACAGAGAGTGCTCATCAGGCTGAACAACTCTTGCTAAGACGTCATTCCTATATATGTTATAGTGTAGCTGGGCTCTTGGAGTTTCACATCAGCTGTTCCAGGTCTTCAAATTTTATACGACAACAGAGAGTGCTCATCAGGCTGAACAACTCTTGCTAAGACGTCATTCCTATATATGTTATAGTGTAGCTGGGCTCTTGGAGTTCCACTTCAGGTGTTCCAGATCTTCAAATTTATTCTCTTAGCAGAAAATGCTCATCACGTGGAACAATTTTTGCTATGGTACCATTTTTGTATGTCTTATAGTTTAGCTGGTCTGTTGCGGTGCTGCATCAGATGTTCAGCGAGGAAGTGAGGAAACTCGGTATGTAATGGGAGGTAACCCATCCACGGGCCAACCTAGGCAAACGCTTAACATAGCGGACAGTCGCGCATCATGTTCCGCACTTATCTCTAGAGACCTAGAAGCAGATGCGTAGATACGCTGAGAACTAATGCGCAATTAGCTATCCGTAAACGTCTGCGACTCACGAGACAATGCATGATTTCTTCACTGGTCTCTAGAGACCTAGATGTAAATGCGTAAATACGCTGAGAACGCAGGTGTGCTTCGCGATCCGAAGAGGTTTCTACGGAGCGAGTTGCAGCCTGATGTTCTCGAACAGCATCAAGTCTCTCCTGACGCTCTTCGGTAGATTCTTGGGATCTTATGATCCTCAATCTTTTAGCTCCTTTGGAACGTTGGTAAAGATTTGACCTCTTTCTAGGCATAGTTATAGTTTAAATTTGAAGATACCTGATCAATTAAAATCTAAGTGACTGCTCCCCTGCGTTACCGGGTAGGCTACCGTGTCACGAAGATAAATGGAAAAGGAAATTAAACACTTAAATAACATAAGCCCGAAGGCATATTTATTTGACAGAATAACGGGAAGAAAAGGTATTTGTTGTGTAGGTATTAAGTCTGGGCAACATATAGGCTATTTTTATTTTGGAAATTGGAACACCTGATGCAGAACCGCAACAGAACAGATAAAGTATAAGAGATATAAAAATGGTGTCATAGCAAAAATTATTCCACGTGAAGAGCATTTTCTGCTGTGAGAATAAATTTGGAGATCTGGAACCCTGTTGTGGATCTCCAAAGCCCAGCGACACTATAACTTATTAAGGAATGACGTCTTAGCAAAAGTTGTTTAGTCTGATGGGCATTTCCTGTGGACTTACGAAAATGAAAGATCTGGAACGTCTTCAATCGTCTCGCTCATCCAGTTGTTTTCCCGTCCCCGGGCCTCAGAATTCTACATTAGACGTTTCAGATCTTCGATTTTCTTGACGACCCCGTTGTCGCTGGCAAAAGCAACAGGATCCGCGTACGAAGTCGCGGGCAGAAGCTAGTTAAATATAAGAACTTACCTTCCCGCTGACTCTCGCCAAGGTCTGAATGGCTCGGAGTATGTTTTCCAGTTCACCTATACTTGCTTCGGCTAGTACTGACAAACCCCATACTAGGCCGCACCATGATGATTTCAGCAACTGGGAATAGAAAAACAGAATTTGGGTGACAATGCATGGTTAGCTAAGTGACGTCATTCTAAATCCAATATGGCGGACTAGTTTTTCTTTAGGCATTCCTGTGACGATGGGTATCAAATAAAAGTTACGAAATAAAATGACATAACTCTAAAGCGTGTTTTATATTTCATTTTTTTCAATTATAATTTATTTCTGGGTGATTCTTAATCCGGAGTTTAAAGTAAATACTATTTAAAGCAGTTATTCTGTGGCCTGACGACTTATGCAAAAAAAACGGGGAAAACCTAATCATATTCTTGCAGGTCAGTTGATATTTAGTTTATCTACTCACTTGCAATCTCACTTCCCGTTCTTTATTCTCTACCTCATCTTCTATCTTCTGCACCACGTTTGAATTCTGGTCTGCCTCCCCGTTGTGTGAATTGTTCGTTATTATTTTGTCCGTCTTGTTGTCTGCATCTAACAAACATCAAACTCGGAAATAGTTCACCAAAAAGTGTTAGAAATAACGTTGGTTAACTCGGAAGTTAGCTGCGAGTGACGGTCTGCGCATTATACAGTAAAGACGATGAGTCTTCTGCGCCCCGCTGATACCTAAAATTGTGATTTGCGCAGCTTTACGTTAGATGTTCGGAGCCCCCATAAAGTGTGAACCGTTATACCTGCGAAGACCGTCACTTGCAGCTAATTTCCGAGTCGCCATAATGTTTGGACAGAACTATACGTGATTTTTTGCAGCAAATAAAGAAGTGAGAATTGTTGGTAGATTAGACAGTGATAGATCGGTGACCAAATATGAAAATGTTAAATATTTTCCGCAAAATAGTTTGTAATATCCTTGGTCTTACCTTTGTTGTTTCCATTTTTATTAGAGTTCACTTCTCTTTCCTCTGTATCGTTCTGTATGTCATCATACATGTCTTGAAGTCTGCAACGAACACAAACCTCATAATCAGCATGTGCTTGTACCAGCAGTGGCGTGCCCGCTCCCTCATTGAAAGGGAGACAAAGCCCAATTACCACAATACATTCAGTACAATATCTCCAAATAAGTATTTAGAGATGTATTAAAAATTTGCTAGGAGAAAGTGAGAGGTCAGAAGCCAGATGCAAGCCAGCGGGTGTGAAAGAGAAAGCGTTAGCACCTGCCGAAACCCCTAAAGAAACCTAAAGAATAGTTTTTTTTTTTTGAGTTTGATTGTAAGGCAAGCCAGGGCTTTTCGGCTTGTATGATAGTTCCGCCTGTACGGGCAAAGTAACAGTTTGAGTAACTTATTAATACAAATTAGGTAGTGTAGTCCAAATTATGCTTACCCGACTACGGCGAAGCAAAAGAAAAATACATTCGAATAAGGGATCATAAACTTTAGGGCAAAGTGTCATATGATCACGGCTATCCTCTGAACATCGCTATGAATATTTATTAAATGTATTAAACTATACAGCGTGTAACAGAAAGGGTATAATCATATGGAATACTGTGGTACGGACCATCAAACTGAACAACTTTCTCTATGGGACCACCATCGAAATCGTAAATAAATAATCAGCTGTCCCATACATTTGGGTCAACTAGGTATTGAAATTTTGTATAGGACAGCTGATTATTTTTTATTTTTTATGATTATACCCTTTCTGTTACACGCTGTATAATGTGTAAACACTGTTTTAATGTTTCACCGTTTACAACTAAACTAATACTGTCACTTAAGTCAGAGAGAGGAGTCAACCCGCGATCATGGCGCTTGCAACAGCGTCGAAATATCGGGAGCTCAAAATAATGGACTATCACGGATAATATCCCGTAAGAGACAGTTGTTTATATAACGTGTAAGTTGTTTATTTAATAGACGATATAATATCAAATGGTATGTAGGTCCATAACAATTTCATGCGAGAATATTTTCTTGTTTAATTTTTTTTTAAAGCTTTAGCAGTAGTCGTGTTTTAGTTTTTGAGCTGACTTTTTGGGTTCTTGTGTTTGAGATCAAATGAAATAGATAAATTGTTCCTTTGTCACGTAATAGTGTTTAACTAAAACAACAATTTATTTAAATCTGATATCCTTTTTGCTATAGATAAGTGTAGCTCACCTGAAGTACTCCTCGCCTTCAACACTGATGGCTATAGACCGTATGATCTCCATGAGGCAAGCATACGCCACTGAGATGCCGTACCCATCTTGTATTGTGGGCGCTTCGGCGCGGTCCAACATTTCAATGCTGTAAGAGAAGAAATTATGATTAAAACTTGAAAGAAAACATTAATGACATTGTTTGTAAGATTTATCGATGGTGATTACGAAATGCCTATTTGGCATTTCTGAGTTTTCTAGTAATCAAACAATAGAGTTAGTCCTACTGCCAGCCGCAGCCCACGCTGTTGCAATTCATTGGTGATTAACAATTTCCAAGACCAGTTAATCTGGTTAGAGGAGGCACGGGAAATGAGGTCATGGAAGGAATTGAGGGAGGCCTTTGCCCAGCAGTGGGACAGTACAGGCTCATAAAAAAAGACCCGTTATAGAATTAGGCGATACTTTTCGGAAATCCATGACATTCATTCAATGTTATGCAAAATAAAGGGTGTAACAAGACCCTTAACGAAGCCGAAAGGCACTTGTTCTCCCCGTCATTACGATAATTGTTTTGTTCCCGGGTACCTTCCTACCTTCGGGAACCTTCTAGTTAAGGAGATATTGGGGGTCAAAGTTCCAACTTTTTCACAAGTTTTTTTTTAAATGCCTGTTTTTAGTGTATTTTTTTTAACTTTAAACATTCCACGACCCCCGTATTATTCAGACCATCCATCAGCACAATGTTCTGAGTCTGTTACATTGAGTCCTACCGAAAAACGTAATTTTTCAGCCCAAAAAAGAAAGTCGTTTCCCAGCAATAATTTTTGCATAAAGATACTTGGTTTGCTGTTCATAATGCTTGGTTGACGGCTTTGTTTAGGGTCTTGTTACACCCGGTATTTAGTTTTATTCTCGCCCGAGCGGTCGTTCAGTCGACATCTGCTGAGGATGTCCCGTGGAGGTGCGACACACGTGTCGATTTTAGGTTTGGGTGCATGGCATGCACCATTATTATTATTGCTTTTCCTACATGTGCATATTTTTGCGGGCGGGAAAGTGCTGCATCCCCCAAGGGCTCGACCTTTTTTCGGGGGGGTTTATCCCAATGATTTTTAAGTTAAAATACTTACTACACAGATTTAGCAGTGCCAGGATCGAAGGTGATACAGAGGGGCAGCCAGACGCCCTTCCAGTAGAAGCCTGACTGCTGTGGTATGCCTGATGTGCCTACAATAAAAAAAAAATTGAATTAGATCCTCTGAGAACCTAGCTTTTTCACTAGATGTCGTTCTAGATGGAATCATAAGAGGGTTGGAGTTATACAGGGTTAGTTTCCAAAGACCAGCCAAATTCTCAGATATAATGCAGTACATCATTCTGAGTCCCCCCACATAGAATTTTTTTGTTCGGTTATTAAAAAAAAAAACAGCTGTTTCCTACAAAAGTGCAATACCTACACGGTCAAAATGTATAGAACAGCTGTTTTTTTTTTAATAACCGATGAAAAATTTCTATGTGGGGGGGCTCAGAATGTCGTACTGCATCATATCTGAGAATTTGGCTGGTCTTTGGAAACTAACCCAGTATAAGTTTTTAAACTGTCATGGTCACTAACAATATCACTAACACTAGATACGGAATATTTACCACACAGGGGGGGTTTATCCGTGATCATGGTGCTTGCAACAGCGCCGATATATCGGGAACTCATAATGAACAGTAAACATGGTAAATTTCCCGTATCTAGGGTTAATGATAGGGTTGGATTCAATTAAAAACATGACAAACGTAGCCTCTGTAATCCCAGAAGGGTTAGGCAGAGGTGTACGTAACAGTAATATTATATAGTTAAGTATAGTATGTATTATACAGTAATATTATAATATATTTTTTAAATACACCCTGTATTTAAAAAATATACACTCAAAAATGAAATAAGGTGAGGAATACATAACCTCTTCCTTTTTTAGAAGTCGGTTAAACAGAAGATGGCTGATGGTCTTTCTTTTAATTTCTTTACTATTTCTGATTAAGGCTAGGCGCCAAAAGAATCGTGCTGCACTGTACTAAATCTTCTTTAAACTTCAAGTCAGTATTGCTGTAAAAAAACTGGTTTCCCATCAATATTTTTTGCGTAGAGTTAGTTAGTTTGAAGTACAGAATGCTTGGTTGACGACTTCGTGAAGGTTCCATTTACACCCTGCATACAATGTTCACAGATAATTTCACAAATATTTAACAAAACTTTCTGTAAGCGTAACCAATAGAGATATTTGATGGATAGAAAATACCAAAATGCACTACCTTTTTGCTACTATTTGATACCTAAATTCAAATATTTACTACCTCGATGGACAGCGAATTAAATATCGATTATAAAAAAAAAAAAAATTCATGCGTAACATTTTTCTGGTATGGCAAATAAATTTGAAAAAAATATATGTTGAGGTACTAAAAAGGTAGTAAATATTTACAAAGAGAAAAAACTATTAGGTTGTCGCAAACTATGAAAAAAAAAATGGTCCAGACAACCTGACGTCAGAATGTCTGACCACTTTCTTTACGTGTTTTTTCGCTGTCCATCGAGGTAGTAAATATTTGAAGTTAGGTATCAAATAGTAGCAAAAGGTAGTGCATTTTGGTATTTTCTAAACATCAAATATTAGAGATATTTGATTGGTCCAGGGGTTCTGATGCTTACAACTTTCTGACGATTTTATACAAGCGCCAATAACATTATGACCGAGTCTAGTGATTCTGCAAGCTTTGACATCTAGTAGGCTATGCTCATTGACTCGGTGATTGTCACTGACATCGTTAATGTTTATGTAAAAAATACAATGAAAGTGTATATAAAGTTGTTTACAATAATCGCATCTGCAATACTGCTGTCAACAGTCGGCTTGGTCAGTTCTAATGAAATAGAACCAAGACCTAGTAGTGAGTATACAGGGTGTAACAAAACCCTTAACGGAGCCGAAAGGCACTTGTTCTCTACGTCATTGCGATCAATTTTTTGTTCTAAACCATACCAGGGAACCATATAGTTACGGAAATAATGGGGATCAATCAAAGTGCCAAATTTTTCACAAGTTTTTTTTTTAAATACATGTTTTTAGTGTAAGATTGTTATTTTAAAAACTTCCACGACCCCCGTACTCATCAACCCATCCATCAGCACAATGTTTTGAGTGCGTTACATTGCGTCCTACCGTAAAACGTGATTTTTCACCCCAAAAATAAAAGTCATTTCCCAGCAATAATTTTAGCGTAAAGCTACTTAGTTTGATGTACATAATGCTTGGTTGACGGCTTCGTAAAGGGCCTTGTTACACCCTGTAGTATAGTTATGTGATCGTTGCGAAATATGGATCATTAGACCCGGACTCCACCGAAGCGCAGACGAGAGGAAAGGAGGTGTGGTGGAAGCCACCAATAGAATATGGTTTTTTACACTTCTCGTCTCCAATTAGCTCTAGTGGAAATGGTTGAGCAGAGGGGAGAGGACACATGTCTCGTAATGAGGGCTATCGGTTTCATCGGACTATGAGGGTGAAGGACAAGAGAGTGCAGCTGTGCCAGCGCACACACTCCTGCACTATAATGTCTTCCGCACCGATGGCTCATCTCTACTGAGACTGGCCGCCGCCGTGACCGAAAACGGTCATGATAACTATTATATTACTATGCCCAGCAGTGGATAGCGTACAGCATCCTGCCCTAGTCAACATGGTAAAGATGCGATGCACGCGCCGGTTCTCGCCAGGAGTTTGTGTGGAGAATGTCACGCCTGTGTGGACCTTCGTGTTCTTGCAGCAGAATTGCACGTTAGTAATATGCTTTTAAGAGGTATTAATGGTGCCCCCAACACCGTGTATAAAAAAGTAGAGCGAATTTTTGGCAGACTCAAATATGTTGTTAGTTCTCGTGATTATTTGAACGATGAGGATGAAGGGTTACATAACATGATACCACGCCTGTAAACCCCGAAGGGTTAGGAAGGGGGTGTACTTAATAGTACACCCACATATCACTAGTTATGTTTAAGTCCTATGTAATAGGGGGCGAGCCTATAGCCACCAACCGGGCACAGATCCAGAGTCCGTGGCTGCTATTGAGAAATTCCTGATGGAAAACCCAATAGTAATTTGCCCGACCCGAGAATCGAACTCAGGAACTCATGCTCAGCAGTCGCGATTGCGATTTAGAAAAAAGAGGCAGTCAGACCAAGGGTTCCCTAAAATCCAGTCGTTTCGTAAACTTCTATAAAATCATGAGCAGATCATACAGACATCGGAGACAATTTAATAATTCATATCCACAGATTTAATTATATTGCAGTCAGATCTTCTAAAAGTACCATTCGATAAAGTAAGGTCTCACTCAAATGCATACTTTTAATTTAAAGACCAGCTAGGTCTTCCGAAATCTTTAAATCTTTAATCTTTTTTAAATTAATGTTCATTTAACATTGTTTTATGTTATTGTTGGTTTATATAAGTGAAGTTAGTTAACATTAGTATATTAGTTAATGGTTATATTTCTTATTACGTATGTTGACATTGTTTTATTTATTTAATTTGTGATAGTGATGGTGTATTTTTATATTTTTTATTATTAGGGTTGTTTTTTTCTGTTTATTTAATTTATTATTTTGTAACATTCAGACACAAGAGAGCAGCGGTGGCCAAGTGGTGGCGGCCTCGACTTACGAATAGTAAGTCGTGGGTTCGAACCCAGGCAGGCGCATTACTTTGTGTAATTTATTTCATAACCACTGCACTCAAAACGGTGAAGGAAAACATCATGAGGAAACCGGCATGTCCTAGAAACAAAAAATCGAAGACATGTGCCATCATCACGACATCTACCAACCCGCACTGGGCCCGCGTGGTGGATTAAAGCCCATTCCCTCTCATAGAGAGGAGGCTTTGTGTCCCAGCAGTGGGAACATTATAGGCTGATTATTCTATTCAGACATAATGTAATTGTCATTGAATAAATGTAATGAACAGGAAATGAATCGCTGACTTGTTTTGCCATTCCAGTGAACGCCTAGGCTGCCCAAACAATTATCGAACAAACCGTTTCCGTAGCTACAGGGTGTGCATGAAACGGTGCCGTGGCCTGATGGAGATGTACCTCAAGATGCTGGAGTTTGAAGAGACAGTTTCAGACACGAATGTTACGCTGGTCGGCTCGGGGGATTCGAACTTGAGGGGGGGTTTTGCGAGTAAGTGATCTTTTGTTAAACCGAGATGAATTAGATTACACCTGTTTTCATTGTAACCTAGTCAGAGGTGTAGATTACACTCACGTGTTGCCAGTTTTTTTTTTATAAATGAAAAGAAATACGTGGCTGCCTTATTGGCACCTACACTGATAGCAATTGACAGCTTCTCCTTCTATTCGAAGCGATGATACAACTTTCGTGCAGTGGCGTCCCTAGGGGCCAACAATACGGAAAGCCCCTATGCCAAGCAGACTGTTCAGAAACCCTACCATCATCATCTGCTTAGCCTTTTCTTAACTATCTTGGGGTCGGCTTCCAGTCTAACCGGGTGCAGCTGAGTACCAGTATTTTACATGGAACGACTGTCTATCTGACCTCCACAACCCAGTTAGCTACTGCCAGTTAGTTACTGGCTTCACTACATAGTATAAAACAGAGTCGCTTTCCGCTGTCTGTCCCTATCTATGCTTAGATCTTTAAAACTACGCAACGGATTTTGACGCGGTTTCTTAATAGATAGGAGTGATTCAAGAGGAAGGTTTATATGTATAACATTGCACCCGTGCGAAGCCGGGGCGGGTCGCTAGTATACGATAAACTTTGATAAGACTGGTTGTCAGACTTTCAGGCCACTACCTGTAACGACTGTCAAAGGTCTAAGAATGACAGCCGGGACCAACGGCTTAACGTGCTTTCCGAGGCACGGATGACACTCAGTATGTAAGGGGTGGTCACCCATCCACGGACTAACCTAGGCAAGCACGGCATAACATAAAGATCGACCCGAGCGGCTGTTATAATTAAGCCACGAGCCAGTACATACTTTCATATGCATTCAGTAAAAAGCTGACAGAAACAAATACTTCAATTTCATTTATTTGTATAGACAAACTCACGGCGTTTTCCCACAAAGATAGAAACTACGATCTACAATCCCTACATATTCTTGTCGCCTCTTTCACGTTCATACATCTAGACATACATACACACACGCTGGTTGCGAATACTACGCAGTTGACGTTTCTGAAGAACCTCACCAATAACATCTTATATGACCACAATTTTGTTCCAGAATACTTCCCAGCTTCATCAGGGTTTACGAAATTACCACTAGACGAAGACGATGAAGAAGAGGAGTATAAGGGGAATGAGCAGGACACCAGGTTCGTGGTGTACAAAGACCGAAGCGTGAACGAGGATATAATGTCTGCAGATGTGGACTATGTGCCTGGCGAGATCAGGTCGGAAGTTATGATGCAATGGTGAAGTGTGTTAAAATATAGTGTTTTTTTTTTAACTGGTAGGCAGTTATATTTGGTAGAAATAATGTTTCGCAACCAGCTTGTCAACAATGTTTTGATGTTACAAGGTTTTATTTTGTTTACCATGTTTAAGAAACATTAGCATGTTGCCAGCAGCATGTTACTAAAACAAAGTTGTACAACATTGTTCCAGTGAACATGTTTGTCTGAAACAATGTTGCACAACTTTATTTCCCAACTAGCTGTTGCCCGCCGCTTCGCTAGCATTTTGCTCGGAAATTATCCCACGGGCACCTTGTAAATATAGTCTATGGCACTAGGGGATAATGTAGCTTCCTATTACTGAAAGAATTTCCAAAATCGGTTCCGTAGATCCAGAGATTACCCCCTACAACCTCACAAACTTTACGTTTTTATAATATTAGTATACTAGCGACCCGCCCCGGCTTCGCACGGGTGCAATGTTATGCATATAAACCTTCCTCTTGAATCACTCTATCTATTAAAAAAAAACCGCATCAAAATCCGTTGCGTAGTTTCAAAGATTTAAGCATACAAAGGGACATAGGGACAGAGAAAGCGACTTTGTTTTATACTATGTAGTGATAAAAAAAAAATCAAAACCCAAGAAAGTTCCCTATTCAAGAAACCATTGAAGACAAGGAGTATAAGAGTGACCAGCACACCAGGTCCGTGGTGTACAAAGACAGCTGCGTGAACGAGGATATCATGTCTGTAGACATGGACTATGTGCCTGGCGAGAGAAGGTCGGAAGTTATGATATGAATAGTGAAGTGTGTTAATATAAAGTGTAGTTTTTAATTGGTAGCCGTTTCATTTAAGCCTTATTGGAAACAACATTTGATGTTGTGGGATCTGGGGGCCTAAAATGGAAGCTTTATCAGAATCATAATGTGAATCACGTTAAAAATTTAAAATTCTTAAAATGGTCTTTATGTTTATGACCACAAAGTCCATTTTAAGAGTTTTAAATTTTTAACGTGATTCGTATTATGATTCTGATAAAGTGGCCATTTTAGGCCCCCTGTTCTTGTTTAACATTTATAAAGATGTTGCTGAAACAATGTTGCGATACAGCTACAGAGAGACAACGTAAGAAAATTAAAATTTCGCGGGCTACCTGGCGCTTTCACCTTAATTCTGTATGTCTCAGTGCTAAGTATACATACAAGGCGTATGTTGGGGCGTAACTCCCAACAGTGAAAATGTTATATAGATGTTGTATAGGAATGTTATGTTGATTGAGTACACAACCGACTGATATAAAGGTTTAATTGCTACTAAAAATAACATGATATAAAGTATTAATGTACAATTAATGTTGGATTAAACAAACTGCAACGTATCACTAAAAGTAGGACAAGTTACCAACCCTTCACGAAGCCGTCCAACCAAGCATCCTGTACATCGAACTAAGTACCTATCTCTACGTAAAAATTATAGCTGGGAAACGACTTTTTTTTGGGCTGAAAAGTCACGGTTTGCGGTAGAACACAGTCAAAACACTGTGCTGATAGAAGCTTTGAATAGTACGGAGGTGGAGGTGTTTAAAATTAAGTTGTAACATTAAAAACTGGTGTTAAAAAAACTGGCGTGACGATTTAGACTCATTCTTAAACGATTGGTCGGAGAAGGCAAACTGTAAAGTAAATTGGAAAGCCACGGGGGCGGTGTTTGCGCAGCAGTGGGACAGAGAAGGCTGATATAAAAAATGAAAAAATAAAGTGAAAATATTGGAACTTTGACCTCCAATATCTCTGAAAGTGGAAGGTTCCCACAAGGTTTGGTACACAACTAAAAAAATATCGCAATGACGGGGAGACAAGTGCCTTTGTTGGGTGTTTTTACACCCTTTATTTATGTGCGCCACTGACGCGCGCCTTGCACTCACTAAATGACACTGCAGACAGGATCGATTTATTTTCTTATGTTATAAAATAGTTTAATTTAGGACCACGCTAACGCATTAGGAATTCCCTGTAATGTTAGTAGGGTTTGTGATAAATAAAAAAAATAAAAAAAGTAAATAAATACATATGTCGGAGTGGCAGGATTTATTCCGCTAGGCTTCTACATCATGTGGGCAGATGATGGGTTTCGTGCTATGAAAAGACACTGAGCGATACACTGTTTCTAGCAACACTAACGAATTACTTGAGATTACAACATAACAAAACAACACGGGGCATAATGAATAGGGTACAGTTCCAAGAGGTCTTAACTCGGCCGCGATCAAACACTGACTGTCTATCTAGCTCCGAGTTTTTGACCAACAGGGCTCTGTGACAAGCACGGTGTGGTATGGGTAGGCTTGTAAGTAGGTCGCGTGATGTCACCACCGCGTACGTGTGATTCATTTTAAGCCCGTACCAATGACCGTCTCCGACACATAAATAAATAAATAAATGTATAAACTTACCAGCCGCAGTGTTAACATTAGAAGCGACGAACAAACTCTGCACGTAGGCTCCGAGTGAGTTCACTATGTCTTGGAAGATATTGGTCGCGTGGGGCTTCATGTCGTAGCACTCGCAGAAGGCTTTCAAGAGATCTGAGCAGAAATAACAGCGATTCAATATTCACATCAATCCTGTTTTTACCCGACTGCGTCAGGAGGCTAATGTTTTTTGCCTAAGGATTGACAGAGATGATACAACAGTCTTTAGAAGGGGGCAACCTTATTAGCATTAATAACATAAGATCACGCCTGTATTCCCCGAAGGGTGAGGCAGAGGTGTACTTAATAGTACACCCACATCTCGCCAGTTATGATTAACTCCCATGTAATACGGGGCGAGGCTATTGCCATCAACCGGGCACAGATCTACACTCCGTGGCTGCTACTGGGAAATAACTGATGGAAAAATTCAATAACACTTTGCCCGACCTGGGAATCGAACCCAGGACCTCATAGTCAGCAGTCGCGCTTGCGACCACTAGACCAACGAGGCAGTATTACAAATTACTCAAACACTGCTGTGTCGAAGCTTCCATTGTAAACTTAAAAGTCCTTATGAAATGTTTGTATGCGTGTTTTACATAACTGTTTTTATGGATGTCGCCGCAAGCGATTTCAAGACGATATCATTTTCAAATTATTATTTCTACCTACCCGTTGATTTTTTAATATTAGTTGAACTGTAATGTAACTTAATTATCATTGGTTGATTGGTTAGTACAGTGGACGCCGTGAGGTGGCGCTTTAATTTCCCGCCATACGCGTCGACAGAGTCGATCCCCAGTTCTACACGGGCATTGCTGTAGATAACACCACACTGATCTGATCATACGATCGAACTTGTCACGTCCACCGTACAAGCCTTAGTTTCATACTTGCTACTTATTGAAATTACCGTTTAATAAAAGTGATTTGTCTGTGATTCGTGTTGAACCTAATTTTCTCTGGTTTGCCCGAGTACCCACCTTCCTCATGGAACCCGTACCAAGCAACGATAACGATGATGACCCTGTTATCGTACCCACGCTCCCGCCGTCATGTATAAAATAATTTTGTCGAGTACTCACTTGGTTGTATAGTCATTTTATGTAGAACTTCTAAAGCCAAAGCTCTCTGCCACATTGGTTTGTCAGGGTCCAGGAATTTGATGGTGAGCGACAGGAAGATTTCGCATTCAGTGACCTGCAAAAAAAGATTTATTTAAGTTCATTTCTCCCTCTTTGTCCAAAAATAAAGGGAACAAGACCCTTAACGAAGACTAAAGGCACTTGTTCTCCTCGTCATTGCGATATTTTTTTTTGTTCTAGACCATACCTGGGAACCTTCTAGTTACGGAGATATTGGGGTCACTGTTAATGACGGCGTCGCGGTCCGCCCGTCTTTTTAATTATTTAGTTATATATATATTAAGGTACCCATGTTTAGATAACCAAATATGTTTTGTTACGATTGTGTTTTTATTTTTAAATATATATCCTAGGCAAACAGGAACGGACTGCACACGGGCGCTCTGATTGGTCGATGCGCGACACCCTCCCCGCCTACCGCTGCGACCGCCATGACAATGAATCAAATGAAAAGGACAGTGTAAAAAATCCCGCGAACACTCCACGCGTCAAATCGCCCGCGCATTCCGTAACTGTTGTCTAAATTAGCGACCACAAAATTGTTTTCTTCATTTCTCACCTACCACTACCTAGCAGCACACAGTACAGTCAGTACAGTCACAGTTCCAACGTTTTCAGAGGTACATGGTTTTACTGTAAGATTTTTACTTTAAACACCTTCACGACCCCCGTACTACTCAATCCATCCATCTATCAGCACAATGTGTTGTGTGCGTTACATTGAATCCTACCGTAAACCGTAATTTTTCACAAAAAAAAAAGTCGTTTCCCAGCAATATTTTTTGCGTAAAGTTACTTAGTTTGATGTACAGAATGCTTGGTTGACAGCTTCGTGAAGGGTCTTGTTACACCCTGTATAAAATCTTGGCCGATCTCAAAGATAACCCGTTGAGCACGAGGTTATTTTTTTTAGACCAAATCTGAAACAGTGTTCAGCCTATCGTCATTGTAATTTATTTATTTATTTAAGGATGTCCAACAAAAGATGTACACAAAGCATTATTAAGTTAATGGAAAACACAAGGTATTTGGTAGGTGTACTCCTTCACTTATAGGAGACCACAACATTCACAATAAAGTTATAAATTAAGCCCCTAATAATTAAAATAAAGATATTTTTATAATAGAAACATAGAAGAATAAATTAAATAATTGAACAAATTCTATTAATTAACATAATTAAATTCTTATAATTGACATTAATACCTATGATAAAAAAATAATTTTAAATAATAATCCTAAAAAAAACAATTTATAACATAAACACAGATTAAAAAATATGCAATTCTTAACATTAACATAAGTAATTCTTGAGATGTTAATTTTATGAGGTAGGTATCCTTAACTTTATCCTGTAGAAATCTATTGGATTTGGTTTGAATTACAGGTCCAGGAACATGCTCTCTCGATGTCCTTCTTTCTAAGGTCTCGTGCTCGCGAGAAAATTACTAACAGTCTATACTAATATTGCGAGCCCTGACACAGCCAGAAGGCGTCGCGGCAGACCTCGTAGAAAATGGCGGGACGAGCTGAACAAGGCCAGCGAACCAGTGTTCCACATTAGCCCTGGATAGGCCTTTGGTCAGAAGGGGGATATAGCAGGTTTTTTTTTTTTTTTTTTTACCTATCGGAAATCATCAAATAACCCCTCCCGCTCTGGGCTGAGCAGGAGGGAGTGTCAGACTTTTACTGACTAAAACCCATCCATGTTCCTTCCTTTGCCCTTTGTGTTCCAGGGCCGCGGTATCTCTTTCGAACAGTCCCGCAACCCTGGCAGGCGTCGGTCCTTTCGGACCCCTTCCTGTTTGCTGACTCTCTTTGGAACACTCTTGCGCCGTCGACACGGCCTGTCGTCATAAGACGGACGGACGGCGAGCTAGCCCATAGCTCACCGTCCACAGGCCCGCGGATATTGCAGGCTAACAGTAATATTTGGTTGGCTGTGCTGCCATGATCAGTATTTTTGAGTTATCGGTACCTACTTCCTGATTTCCACGAAAATTATGGCAAACTTTTATAAAAAAATTGTTAAATTACGCTCAATAAACTATGTAGGGGATGCTGTCGTCACCGTTGCCGGCATTTGCCCAGCAGTGGGATGACGCAGGCTAAGAGTATCCATAGTATACTAATATTGTAAGACGTAAAGTTTAGATGTAGGAGGTATTCTTCGGAACTACTGATCCGATTTCGAAAATTCTTTCACTAAAGGGAAGCTATATTATCCCCGAATGTCATAGGCTATTACAGGACGTTCCCGTCGGATAATTTCCCACTATAACGCATAAAGCCACGGGCGAAAGCTAGTTTGATATAATTATGCAACAACGAAGCGCAAATTCTTGTAGTCAGTGGCCCGAAAGTCTGACAACCAGTCTTACCAGGGGGTATCGTATTACTCAGAACTAACTGGGTTGTGGAGGTCAGATAGGCAGTCGTTCCATGTAAAATACTGTTATTCAGCTGCTTCCAGTCTGGAAGCCGACCGAAAAGGCTGGACAGATGACGATGTTGAGCAACTTCTGGTTACGACTGACTTTTACTTACCAGCACTGAATGGTACTTGTGCACGATGATAGATACGAGTCTAAGTAGCCGCATGGTGACGGGGAAGTGAGGCCGTTCTGCTGCGGCCGGGCTGGCAGCCCCGCCTGCGGTGGCCGCGCCGGGGATGTGGAGCGCTGTGAACGCGGCCCTGACGAACAAACATTTTTTTTTTAGTTTTGTTTATTGGTAATAAGATAAATAAATAAATAAATATCGCTGGACATTACACACAGCGCCATCTAGGTGCCACACTAAGCTACGAGGCTTGTGTCGTGGACACCAGATAGTTGATAATACTACATAGATACTTTTTTTGTTTGTAAATACATACTTATTATACATATAAACATCCATGACTCGGAAACAAATGTCCATGCTCATCACACAAACATTTGCTCCTACTGGGACTCGAACCCGGGACCCTAAGAACGTAAGGCAGCCTCACTACCGCTGCGCCATTCGGGTCGTCAAAGAAAGTTAATTCAAAAGTTATGATAACTAGATATAATTAATATAATTATGAAATATTCGTGTGTTGCGCTAAAATATTATATTTCAGAAGGCACCCTCTTAAAGTAAGTCAACGCTTAGCGGACACGTCTAGCTATCAGTGTGTCTAGAATAGGGGAGGGTTTTTCAAAATTCATCTACTGGGTTTAGGGAACGAACATTTGAGTGCAAATTTGGCTTGATGGATGATTTGAAAAGAGTAACCATGGAGTTTCTTGCCGATTCTTCTCGATCGGAAACGGCCAACCCGAACCGTGCACCTTTTTGTCGACGTTTTATAAGTGCCCAACTAGGCCTATGTAAAATAAAAATATTTTGATTGATTGATTCTTGTACATTTTAAAAGTATGTTACCTGTATTTGACATTTGGGGAGAACAGCCGGATGATGAGAGCACATACATGTTCCTTTAACAAGAATCTGAATTCTGGTATCTGTAAGCAAAGGAAATATCCATTAAGTCTTACTAAAGAAAGTCGGTCGCTGTTCTACTGTCAACACATATTCTGTGAGTTTAGTTCTGCGGAAGATTTTGGTCCTTATACGGAACAACTTAAGGCTCAAATTTCAGTAGGAACCTATTTTTATATATCACGCAGTAGCTATGTATTCAGTTTATTTGTGAGCAAATTGCGTACGACTTCAATCTTTATTCCATGAAAAAAAAGTCTCGTTTTTTCGACTTCAGGTAATTCTAATCCCTATTTAATAATACATAAAGCTCACAATCAGAAGCAAATTATTCTAAGACCTATCTTCACTGAAAATAAAGCTTATATTAATTTGCTTACCTTGAAGAAAATAGGCGAGAAGTCAGTGAGGACTGTGTCTAGTAGTTCAAGTCCGAAGGTCTTTGGCACGTCAGAGATACCGACCAGCCAGTGGGCTGAGTCACCGTTTACAAGTTGAATTATGTCCTGAAAAAGTATAGTAAAAAAAAACTCGCTTTAGAGTGAGGTTCATTTTGCGTAATCTTCTCAGCAAACCCTTTCATTGGAAATCATGGGAATGCATCAAAAATAACTAGTCCACCATCTTTGGGAGTCCGCGATATTGGATTTAGAATCACGTCACTTACCTAACCATGCATTGTCATCCAAACTAAAGATGTTTACAAAATTTCAGCCCGATCGGAAACCGGGAAGTGGGTCAAATTTAACTTCTAAGATTTTGTCACACAGTTACAGGTAAAGTTAATAAAATCGTGTTCGTTTATTTGTCTATCAGCTTCTGATTAAATAAAATAAATAAGATCTTACCTGCAGTATAAGATACGCATCAACAGCGCAAGGTTTGAGGTCCTTAGGTGCCTTGTTGTTTGTCTGTGGCCGGATGTCAGCAGGGTTTACCTTGAGAGCACCTGGACAAATAAAAATAGATTGTATATTAGCTGTTTACAAACATATTTATAATGGGTAGCCTAGTGGTGTGACCGTCAGACCGCCAAGTCATAGGTCTCAAGTTCGAACCCAAGACGTATTGCAGAATTATCATTTGCTTCGATGAAGGAAACCATCGTGAGGAAACCAGCATGCCTGAGAGATATTTCTCGACGACATGTAAAGCCAAGTCAGAGGCCCATGGGCGGCATAAAAACTCTAGACACCAGATTAGGCACTAACCACACGATATGGAAGAAGGTGGGTGTAGCTTAACCAAGCCAAAAGGCACTTGTTTTTCTCGTCAGAGCGAAGTTCCAACTATTTCACAAGTAAATGTTACAACTTTACTTTTAATACTTTGTTTTATTTAATCTATCTTACGACTATCATTACATAGTTACCTAATGCGATAGTGTACACAATAACAATATTAAGTTTTGTAACTAATTACAAACAATGCATTTTTTGTGACTCACTCAGAGAACAATGGAATAAATCAACGTGCTATGAGGTTGAGAGAGTGGAGTGCAGGCATCAGTGGCGCCTCACATAACAGATTCGTATGCGCCTTTATGGAGGGCAGAGGTACTATTCAATGCATCCACCAGAAAAATGTTTTGAGTGCCTTACATTGAGTCCTACCGTAAAGCATGATATTTCACCTAAAAAAAAGTCGTTTCCCAGCAATAATTTCTTCGAGAGTTACTTAGTTTGATGCTTGGTTGACGGCTTCGTGAAGATCAGTTTACTCCTTGTACGTTTAAAAATATTTGTTAATTGCGGGAAAAGAATCTCCAACATTTAACGCAGCCGACAATGGTCTATAGTCTGGCAACATCATATTTCTCCCATTTTTGCCAACTGGTCTAACCGTTCAAGAAACACGTGTTACGTGCTCTGTAGAAGAAATAACGATGAACCTAAATACTTCAATAACATAACATAATACCACGCCTGTAATCCTCGAAGGGTTAGGCAGAGGTGTTCCTAATAGTACACCCACATTTCGTCACTTATGCTTAAGTCCCATGTAATAGGGGGCGAGCCTATTGCCATCAACCTCAATAAGTAATTTATTAATAACGATATTCCCAAGAAGTAAACCAGCTGCGCAAAACAACTCGTCGAAATCTCGACCTCAGCTTCTGCCAAAGCACTCTCAAATGCTCATGGCTGGAGCTAGCGTCACGTATATAACACTATATTATTATTTTTAAACGTCTCACCCTCAGCCTCCGCTAGCGCCCTCTCAAAGACCAGAGCGACCAGCTGACGCACAGTAGCCGCGGCAGCATGGCTGGTGCTGACGTCACGGCTTTCCGAAGGCGATACCATGCGCATACACATCACCATCGTCTGAGGGAGAAAGAGAAGGAATACAGTTTTTCTTAAATATTAGCGGATCGTGTAGGTAGACGTGTTTTTGTGTTAATTTCGCGAATTGTCAAACTTTGATTAGCAAGCTTCCAGGCTTGGCGAACCGACAATTTTTGCAGGGTAATTGGTGCATTATACTTGCTAAGGATCGAGTAAAAAAGCGTACGATTCGAGAGGCATGTACTCGTACAATTGTCCATCACAGGCTGCTGGTAAAATATTTATGAGTTTTTTGTCTACTTCCTGCATTTCATAGCTGCGTTTTATCTTAGTTATGTATATAATGCTTGGTTGACGGCTTCGTGAAGGGTCCTGTTACACCCTGTATGTTACACAGAGGTTTCTACAACATCAACCAAAAGTCATCATCTGCCTAGCATTTTCACAACTTATTAGGTTGGGTTCCAGTCCAACCCAATCCAGCTGAATATCAGTATTTTACATAGAGCGACTGCCTATCTGACCTCCACAACCTAGTTAGTACTGGGTAATACGATACCCCTTGGTAAGACTGGTTGTCAGGCTTTCGGGCCACTGACTACTTAACGACTGTCAAAGATCTACAATAGACAACCGGGACAAACGGCTAAACGTGCTTTCCAAAGCACGGAGGAAATCGCACCCATTACATACCCAACCACGGACCGACCTCAGCAAGCCCGTCTTAACCTGAAGATCGACCAGAGCTGCTGTTAAGAGGAAATGCGGGTGGTCTTTTCTCCATACAAACGCTCTCGTGTTTACTTTCTGGTTTAGACTTTAAAGCTTTGATTTTTTACATTTAAATAAATATCAACCTCTTCTATGTCCCTATGTTTTCATTTTTGACGATACATTATCTTTATAAGCACTGCTACCTTTACAAAATACTCAAAATTGCCTCTTTAGACCGCTGTGAACAGAGGCCTAGTGTAAAAATTTGACTTTTTACGTAAGCTATTCAGTCGGTTCTGCAAAGTCGAAATAGCGCTCGTTCAGCGATAGTTTCTTGAAATACCTACCGCATTTCCTCTTAATAAGTGGCTGGTGTACATTTAATAATTCTGAAGCAAGATTTGTATAGCAAGTTTTGAAAATAAAAAAGAATAATATTTTTACCCCAAGCAGCCTTTCTCTTTCAGTTTTAACCATTTTCGCACAGTCACGCCCGTGGGTACCCACAGGAGTACTCATTTTGAAAAACACTCCACTTTTTAACATCGAATTTCACTACAAGACTAATTAATAATAATTGTTTAATTCTGTTAATGAAATCTTGTATGATCTAATCTTATCAATGATTGTTTGGATCTAGTTCTGCACTTCAAAATATTGTTGATTTGAGAGATACGATTTTATGTTGTGTTTTGTTATCTTAAGTATCATATTTCCGGCCTGTGATAACCACCATGGTTTTAAGTTACACTATTGACTTTAAAGGATAGAAGTTCGTGGGTAAATAACAGCGGCGCTTGAAGGTCGGTCCGTGGATGGGTAACCATTCATCACATAGCGAATTTCCTCCATGCCTCGGAAACTGCGTCTTATCCCAAGCAGCACATAAGCGGGAATTACATCCATAAACAAGCTATTATACAGTCAAAGGCTCTTATGTAGCTGTACTAATAGATAAGACGATTCTTGAGGCTGTTTAAGGGGTGATCTCTACACTGTTAAACAGCACAGCTGCCTAAGCCACTGTACAGCCCATGTACAGCTCTTACAATGCTCTGGGCAGCTATTAACAAGCTACTGTATTGCTCAAGGCTTGTTAATTTGGGGCCAAATTTAGAATTATAAGAGCTGTGTAGCCGGATATAAAGCCCTTGCACAGACAGCATAACAGCCTCGAGTTTTCAAAAATCTGTTATCCAGTGACTATACAGCTATGTGTGCTGCTTGGGATTTAGATATTTGACAGCCGTCAGTGCTAGACAGACACTAGTAGCACAGCCGTTGCAGCTAGTCAGTTTAGCATAAGCATAATCAGCGTATAATGTTCCCACTGCTGGGACACACGGCCTCTTCTCTATGAGAGGGAAGCGTCGGCTAGTCAGTTTGTTTGTGGCTAAATATTTTAACCACAACCAAACTGATTAACTAAAAATGTTCCCACTGCTGGGACACACGGCCTCTTCTCTATGAGAGGGAAGCGTCGGCTAGTCAGTTTGTTTGTGGCTAAATATTTTAACCACAACCAAACTGATTAACTAAAAAAAAAACGGCCAAGTGCGAGTCCGACTCATGCGCATGAAGGGTTCCGTACCATCGTAGTAGGGAGGCCCCTTTAATTTTTAATTTATTTTTATTATTTGTTAATATTTGTTAATGTAACGGCAACAGAAATACATATACCGTGAAAATTTCAACTGTCTACCTATTACGGATCATGAGATACTGCTCGCTGACAGACAGAAGGACGGACGGACGGACAGCGCGGGCTAAGTAATAGGGTCCCTTTGGTTAACCTTCGGCTACGGAACCCTAAAAACCAGCTCGAGCAGTACGAATCTTTAACGTGGAGAAAGTTGTTCAGTTTGATGGTCTGAATCACACCCTCAAATATGAGCACACCTTTCTGGTACAAGCTTTTCTTTAAAATTGTAACTCACCCTAGCCAGCGTATCTCCATGCACCAGATCGGACGTGGTCATCAGCAGGGCAGCGGTCTGCAGCAGCTTCAGCTCCAGGACTCCGGCTTGCCCCAGGTTATAGAGGCAGTCCACCACATGACGAGCGCCTTTCGCGTCTATACCTTGCTGGGCGATTAGACGCTGGATCGTTCCAAGGCAGAACTGGAAATAAATAGGGAGTTTAGGGGGGATGTGTTAAGTTAACCTGAGAGTTTCATTTTTTCATCCCTCGCAAGTCAGTCTTGCGACCGCAAGAAATATGTTTTCAATATTACACCCACCCTATTTCAGTATTAGAGTTGTATTAATGATTTTAATGGTTAAAATTATTCTGTTAATAGATTTTGGCAGGCTTCCCTAGCACTCACGCCATAACAGAAAAATAGGTTAATAAGATCAATGTTTAAGAAATTGTAAAAAAAAAAAACATTTATTTCAGGTCATTGACCCATATTAGCTACAAAACAATAATATTATATATATTTTTATTATTTCCTTTATTTATATTTTTACAAATCAATTACATTTTTAAATATTCCTTACAGTGAAAATATAAAACATTTAAAATATTTTTTGTTATTACACAATAATGTACTAAAAATAATAATATTGCATTTTTTTGTACACTTTCCTTTTGTTCCATATTATTTCTGTAATTAATCAGTGGGACATTCAAGGCTATTGAAAAAAAAAAAGAAGAAATTAATAGTATAGGCTACCTTGATAGCATTGGTAGCCACAAATGTCAAAGGTGACTAATGTTGACTAAGTCAGGAGGACTGTAGGATTAAGTGAAAATTTAGGGTAAGGTACCACATACAGTAGGATTATGTGAAAGGGTAGTGACAGGAAGTCATAATCTCCTGAATACTAAAGTCCGATCAGTGATGTATTGTGTACAAACATGGGGATTACCAGATTTAATTTGATGTTAATAATATATTATATCATCATACTCGTAGAACAGTGACGGAACTGACATATGTTAAACTTTACAAGACAGCATTTTAAATATTTTTTTATTGTTTTTTCTAAATAACTTTTTTAATACCTAATCTTTACTGTTGAATATTGACATACATACAGGCTTATTTTAAGATGGAATAAAAATAACAACAAATAATTATACAGTTTTCTAGGATGCAGCCTGGACCTTGTTCCTGATGCCAATGGGCCTTTATATACTTTTATTTTTTAATGAAAATTGTAAGAGAAAACATGTCAGTACGGTTTTCTAGAAAAATCACATGCTTCATTTTAGTTATGCTAGATCCGTCACTGTTCTACGATTATTATAATATCATAGAGATTTGGGGTCAATTTCCAGCATGGACCAACAACGTACTAGACAGACACTTGACTTGCCACTGGCCTATGACCAGCAATGGACTGCAAAAAATTGGCTTGAATGATTCCAGCAGTATATTAAATTATAAGTATCAACATTACCTTAATAATCTTCAGATCCTTAGATTCACAGCCTTGTACAAGTGGGTATAATATCTGGTTCACGACTCCATACAGCGAAGCCTGAGGGTTGTTAGAGGCCAGGCATAGCTTCTCTATAGCTTCATCACATGCCTGGAAAGGAGAATTATGAAGTTATGGAAATTTATAATCCAAAATTATCAAGAATGACTTTGGAGTAGGCCTGTTTGTACATGGAGCTTGGCACAAGCAAAGAGAGGTCTCTTCCTAGCAGTGTGTGAAGTCGGGCTGTGGATGATGATCATGATGATACCTTTTTTTGTGCAGCTATGTATTAATATTCAGCATCTTTTGATTAGTTAGTTTAGTCATGCTTGGTATTTCAGTCAGCCAGTCGGTGCATACCAAGGCCCGCAAATGCCCATGGGACCGTCTTATATAATTTGACATTCAAAAGGCGATTATACTCAGTTCTTGTTCGCAGCCTTATTTGAATGAATTAGTTTTGGTTTTGTCAAAGATGTTGCTGTTGTATGTTGAAAGCTGGCAATAATATTAGAGTACCCTGGCTGGATACTTAGTCTCTGATATGCATATGTTTTTGTTACTTCTGTCATTAGGATGATGGATAAATTCATGATGGTCACTTAAACCTTAAAAAAAATAAGGTATAAGTGGCCATCATGAATTTCAGTGTATGGATATGTTATCGGCCTAACCATATTTCAGACCAAACTAGTTTACAGGCATAGTCAACGTCGCCCCGGGGCTCTTGTTTCTGTTTGCCGGTTTTAAAATAACCTAACAAGAGAAAGGCAGTCTTAGTTGGAATGTACCCTGTCCGAGTCGGGGAACCCCAAGTCCTGAGATTGCTTTGCTCGCTCTTTGGCCTAGCAACAAACAAACAACACATGTGTTTGGCCTGGAATCAGGTTAGGTCGGTAACAGATACAAGCTGATTGGTTGCACAATAGTATGACCTTAGCTAAATTGAATATTGTACAGAGTTATTTATAAGAAAACTTAAAAGTATTGCAACAGGCTAATTTCTTACGCAATGTAAAAGTGTACACTCAATTATCTACCCATGCCTAAATATTACAGCCTTGATATTTCAATATTCCTAGGCAAACACATCATATGATGTAAAAGGATTAATCAACATGCTGGGGGAATAATAATGAATAATCCTTTAAAACCTAATTAAACATTGATTTAACGAGGTATTAAAAATTTAATTTTGTTTGTCTTTAGAGGTGCATGGTCACTCTACTGATCTAATCATAAAGAATATGTAAGCAATAAACTAAATTCATAAAGAAAAGAGTAGATTTTGATCATCAAAATAGGTAGTTTTTACTGCAATGCTACTTACATTTTATAACTCCACCCATTAATAAGGTCATTAAAAAGGTCCTACAATGGATTAAAACCTGATTGATATCATTCTTATCTGAATTAGTAGTAAAATAGTAGATAATGAGAGTAAGTGCCGGCTTACAAAACAACCGTAGAACTAAATAATAACTTGTGAAGAAATTCAATGCAATACTTGATAAAATAATTGAAAATTTTCCAATGTATTTACATACTTCATTAAGTTTTTTACATATTCAAATGATTGTTGCGTGTATCCTGTTAAGTCCGAATTATGTTCTGCAATTATAAATAATAGTTAAAACGATAAAAACCTCTCTTATCTGAGGATATTTCTTCTTGGTCTCCAAACTCAATGTCTTGAAATCATTTTGAAGGACGTCCATGAATTTCTTCGTGCAGTCATCGCCGGTTACAGCGCTTACGAACGCCATTATTTAATTTATTGCCGCTAATTCACTTATTCACATCGTATTTCACGTAAAAAATTATAGAAATTGAATTTATGCCATGTACACAATCGACATCACAATTTTCAGTTCGGAAACTAAACCATTTCAAATAAATATACACTTGGGCAGTGTATTTTTTTCCATAATTTCAAAATGAATGTGTCTTGAAAAAATGGATGAGAATGACACTATCAAAAGATCTGATGACGCAGTTAATAGATATGATTATGATGGAAAACAATGTAATAATGATTATCTACTAGATTAAAATTAGGCAAATAAATGTTTTGTTTTCTTTGCAAATTTCTAAACGAAATATTTGTCACCATTCCTTTGCGCATTGCACATTAATCAACTACGCACTTATAAATTCAATTTAGTAAGTATCAGTCACACAATACGTGTCTTAAAATATTTCGGTTATATATTTTAATTAAATACCAGTACATATTTTAAATTTGTCACATTCAAGTACAACAAAATATATATGCACGTGCATTTAGTTAAAAATATTAGTCATATCTATTTGCGTGTAAAGGAGTTTGTGTGTCGATTTGTGTGACCAGAAGAAATAATAAATTACCACATTCAATAAGTTTACCCGATTTTATCCATTGTGATTAACCGCACTTGAAATTAATTTTAATATGTTAGAGTTCGTGATTTTGTGGGATAAAACAAAGCTTTAATTAGATTTAACTCATCTAATGAATTATCCTCATTAAATATAAAAATGCGGATTTGTTTCAAGTAACTCGTTATTGTTAATTTTGCATAAATTATTAGAGAAGAATATGGCTTGTTCGTACGTTCAAGTAAACAATACATGAAATACATTGACAGAATATTAGTAATTTTAATTAAGCAGCAGAATCCGACGTGAAAACAGCTTCTTGAAGTGAAAGTGAAAGAAGAAATGCAAGTGATCGATGATGGATGACCCACTTTTCACGGTAACATTTTTTTCTAGTATGGCAACATCGATTACTGATTGTGCAGAAGAAAAAACAATGGTGTGATTCCAGATTTTTATTTGTAAGTATTTATAGAATCCAATATCAATTTAGCTAAAGTAACGTTTCAGTGTCTTTAAAAACGTCCCCCCGCCCGAAGATGCTGATACCGAGGTATAAAACGCATAATATCAACTAGAAATTGGTTTTGTGAGCTTGACGTGCTGTCATTTCAGTTTTTTATTCTATTTATTCAGCTTGATTCAGCTATGCGCCATTTACTGCATTAGAACGGTCGCTGTCTGTGGATTGTAGTACTACTGGTAATAAAACTCCTCGCGACACAGGTGTGGAATGTACGTATAATAGTGTGTGGAATGTGTTCTCGCCGTGTGTCCTATTCGTGATAGATCGTGTTCATGCCGGCACCTAGTTTTCGTTATTCCAGTGTCGTTTGCATAGTTTTTTTGTCGTCAAGTGCGTCATGAAGTCTAGCGGTGTATTTAAACCGGGAGTGAATACCCACCGTCGCCGGCCATCCGTGTTTTTGCTACGTCTTGCAGATCTTTTGATCGTGGAATAGTTGCGCTGTAAACAATGCAGCATGTTCGTGCCCCGTTTAGTAAATAACTTAATCAGTGTTACTTGTCATCTTTGCGCACGCTAATTTTGTCTCTAAGTGAAAGTCTTGGTGTTCAAATAGTTGATTGAATCGGGTAAGAAATCTTTGTAAAAATTAGAAATCTATGTATGTCATTGCGTTGATGTTGTAAAGTATATGTGTAATTGTGATATGTTTGATTGACATCGATACTATTGAATGTTTGTGGCTTCCTTATTATATGTCTGGTCATCTAATCATTGTTCTAGAGCATACAATTTGTTATCCATTGATATCTTGACCTGTTAATCTTAGCCCGTTGGCTCTCTATTCTTGATAACGAGATTACAACTCATTGTGGAATTGGTGTTACGATTTGTATGTCAAAGTTCATAATGGGTTAATTAGAGTGATAAAATGGATTTTTCCTTTATTCTTAATTAATTATGGTATATTGTTTTGTTAACAGTGTTAACATACCACTAGTACCACCACCACTATTACCACTAGTTTTTTACGTTTTATAGTAAATCAGTTAATTTAAAGACCGTGCTATTGCATTAGGGATACACATGTAATGATAGCTGTTGTAAGGAAGATTTTAATAAATAAATAATAACACTCTGAAATTAAGTGGGTAGTATTGCTCCTTTGCAGTTTAAGCACAGTTTTGTGGCAAAGAGGTATTGTTATACTCAGTAACTTGGTTGTGGAGGTCAGATAGGCAGTCATTCTATGTAAAATACTGGTATACAGCCACATCCACTTACACTGGAAGACAAGTTTAACATTGTGTGATAAAGGCTATGCTGATGAAAAAGAGACCTTAGATATCATTTGTTCACTAGAACTGTAATAGTAAATGTACCGTGAGCTACGTTGAGGTTTCGTGTAACTAGTCTCCACTTTACTCGGGCTGCGAGTGCATGTACCCTTAAAGTAGTTCATCTACTTACTGATAATTTGGTGGTTCTATTCTAAACCTTAACTAGTGTTACTAGTGAACACCACAAGTGCAATTTTACATTCCCGAGGTCTTAATTCCCTAATTAATTTTGCACTTATGTGTGGCGTAATAGTTTCGCTGTCACCTGAATTCGTGCATCTGTACATCAATTAAAATTAGGTAGGCAATTCAAGAAGCACTTACAGTAGTTTTTTTAATTCATAACTAAATCTTGATTTTCTAGACTTATGTCTTGCTTCCCTGCCAAACATCATAAGATTATCAATTCATGAGTCGTTGGCAGTTTGCATCATTTGAATATCATTAATCTTCAGTTCATAATCATCTTAGTTCTTCGATCTCATACTAGATGGCGCTCACAGCCCTATAGTCAACATCAACATAGAATAGATATAAAATATGCACTGGATCATCTTACAAGAAAATAAACTGTTGAACTAGTATAAACTGGGTATAATAATGTATTTTCCACATGTTATGAAAATTTGATCCTGAGCAAGTCTCATACAACTCAGCGATACTGCAAAATTGATAGGGATATAAAATGATGTATGTCTAGAAAGGAGGTGACTGCTAAAATGATGAGTGATGAAGAAGACATGCTACACCCACCCCAAATAAACTAGGATGTAAAATTCAGAAATCTATAGTGTATTCATCATTCACAAAGAAATATTTTAAATCCACTATCTAACACATTCTTTAGATAAGACAATAACAGAAACAATAGTAAATTAATCAGTTATCAACCAGTTGCTAGCTGTTACTGTTAGCCTACGTTGTCCTACTGCTGGGCAAAGGCCTCTCCGCATGACTTTCAGTATGGTGATCCAGGGCTTCTGTGGACCACTGGTTGTTGGTTTTGTTCAGCTCGTCCTGTCATCTTTTGTGCTGCAAATCACAAATTACTAACGTCGCTCAAAAATTGCTAACATTGTCATGTTAATTCAGGTCTTATATTTACATTCTTTATCAGTCCACAAATGATTATTATCATCTTCCCAGACGTTTTCCATTTTGGTGCGAGCTTCCAGTCTAACCAGATCCAGTTGTGTGTTTATCTTTTCTGTGGAGCAATTTTTTCTTCTTCAACCTTTAGCCACGGTATTTCTTTCGAACAGTCCCGCAGCGAGTGGGAGGGGTCATTTGACGATTCCCCATCCGAAAAAAAAACGTGGTGAACCCTGGTTTCCATTTCTTGCTCTGCCAAAAATTGGATCAATGAGACATTTTCTGTTCTCATTTTTCCTTAAAAGATTAGCTAATCAAGCCAGGGTGCGCCAGAAACAATCAAATATTGACACTCATCACTAAATAGTAATTACACACGCACGCTGTTCTCTGGCATCATCCTTGCCAGTAAATAAACAGTAGTTAATCAATGTTATGTTCATTATCTAGTACTTATTACACTGATTCTACTGATAACACGTGAGGTGATAAAGGACATGTGACGTCATTAATTTGTATGTATGTGTGAGAAAGTTTTATGTATGACGATTTTGCAGGGTAGATGGAAAATTTTTGAGTGAACTGTCATTGGTTGTTTCAGGATATAGAGTGCTAATTCATGACGATGATTTTTCAAATCTTATTTATGTCTGCACTGGAGACAAATATTTTAGTTCATCATAGTGTGATGAAATTTCAACCTTTTTTCTTCGTATTCCTAGTCTTGACAGCTTTGTTGATCTAGTGGTCGCAAGCGCGTCTGCTGAGCATGAGGTCCTGGGTTCGCTTTCCGGGTCGGGCATAGTGTTATTGAGTTTTTCCATCAGGAATTTCTCAGTAGCAGCCACGGAGTTTTGATTTGCGCCCGGTTGACGGCAATAGGCTCGCCTTATTACATGGAACTTAAACATGACTGGTGAAATGTGGGTGTACTATTAGGTACACCTCTGCCTAGTCCTTCGGGGATTACAGGCGTTATGTTATGTTATTCCTAGTCTTGTCGTACAAATGGGAAATATTCCGGATTTGTTTCTTCTACAATTCGGCTACACAGTTTCGCTTGATGTAGTCATAAGGTCATCACGTGCGCAAGCATGAGTAAAGTGGTATATTATCCAAGTCTTTCAGAAGATTGTTTAGTTTTAGCCCCTTTTATCCTAACTTAGCCTAAACAGTTTGTGTGATTGTATTTGTAACAAAATCCTCTCTTGTTTCAGATAACATCAAAAAATCCTGCAAGAAAACTTTCCAAAATCTTCCTGAAGACTGTTATTTTTTTTTTATTAGATATTTAATTATTTTTCACTAGTATAATAAAGACAGTTCGGAGCGGTGACTAGCGGAAGATGCCAACCCAGCGAGAGAGAAACAAAAGACGGAATTAGCTATTTATTTATATTAATTAACTAGTGTAGTCCATTGTAACTGTTATATTTTTCAAGTTATTTCTATATACTCTCATAAACGCAAATAACTATATGAATTTATGTTAAACGCTATCTCTGAAGCTTAAATCACTATTTATTCAGTTATTTAATCAATTCATAATTAATCACAAGAACTATGATAACTATATTAATAAGGGATTGATAAGGTCGCTTTAAGCACCATAATGGACAATATGGCGTCAAATGTGGGCTTAAGAAGCAATAAACAAAGGAAAGATAACCTCATAACGAGGAAGCAGGATAAGTCTCCGGAGAAGACGATCAGGGGGACGAGGGGGGCGTACAGAGGCATCCCGTCCACTTCGAAAAGACCGACCGAAGAGGACAATGAGACGGGTTCCACGGAAAGACTGGATAGACCAAAGAAATTTATATCCCAGAACAAAAGCAACTATGGGCTGGGGAAGAGGCCTGACTTCTCACTCAAGAACAGGAATGTGCATTTAGCTTCGTCTCGCTATGGACCGGTAAGTTGCTTTGCTTTTTTACATTAGTATAAATAACTATCACATTTTAATCTTGATTCGCTCAAGGGGTATCATTTTACCCAATTGTTCGGTTGTGGAGGTCAGATAGCCTTCATTGTAAATTACTGGTATTCAACTACATCCGGTTAGACTGGAAGCCGCCGTCAACGTACTTGGGAAAAAGCTAGGCAGATGAGAATGATCTCGAGTAGTGAGCTACTCAAACAATCTCTAGTCATTTAACACCATATTAAGGATGCAGTCGTGTTGAAGATCTGGGAAGGTGAGAGTTGTAAGCTTCATTCCCTGCGCTCGTAACAGCATTAAACATTGCTTTGATAGGTCTTTAAGTGAATATCCTTCAGCTATTAGGCATACAGAAAATGAGCGTTATTTACATGTGAAAGACCAGTCCCAATATTGATTACAAGACAGGAGGACGCTGCCGGACCTCTCAACGAAACTAGGTCTAAATACTTATATTTCCAGGCCTAAAATATTTATTTTCTGCTTTCTCTTATACTTTTTTTGGCATCCAACACACCGCCTCAACTTTGTCTATTACGTTTTTTTATTTCAGCATCAATCTAGCTATAATCTGACTTGAGAATAACATTCGTCTATCACATCCAATTTGTGAGAGTCAATTGAAGAAAATCCGTTCCGTGCATACGTTAACAAACTAGTCCTTGTGTACAATTGATTTAAAACTTTAGTAGCGACTAATCCACAGTTTGGCTACCGGTTCGTGGGTAAATAATAGCAGGTCACACGAGCGTTTAGGATAAGCAAGGCTTGCTGAGGTCGGTCTGCAGATGCATTAAATACCGAATCCTCTCCGTGCTTCGAAAAGCACGTTGTACCGCAGGTCTCGGCTGTCATATCTCGAATAATCTTTGACAGTCGTTATGGGTAGGTAGTCAGAGTAGGGTAGTGTTGCAAAATTGTTGGACTAAGTTCCAATTGCCCTCTCGATTGCCGTTGAAGTCAGTGCCGCGTGTTAGTGGCTTAGATCCTAATCCTTTTTCTAATTGTCTAAGTTACTCCTTATAAAACCAGCTATCTGCCAAAAGGCCCGTCAAAATCGGTCCAGCCATTTCGGAGATTAGCCGGAACAAATAGACAGAAATAAAAAAAAAGTTTTTTTGTCATAAGCTAGGCTGAACGCATATGAAAGTATAAATGCGGTAGTATAAATTTTCATATGCGTTCAGTAAAAAGCTGTTGATTTTGACATTACAAATAGAAACTTTAATTTTATTTATTTGTATAAATTAGGTTGTAAATCAAAGTTAGAATTTCCGAATTCTCACTTACAGCATTGAGCTAAATTACAGTGAGTGCGAAAACTGTTCAGGCACTTAGACATAATTACAGCCATCCAAAACAATAAAACTGCAGTGCATTGACAGGTTAGCGACCTATCGCATGTCGTCTTAGCACAATAATAACTTTGTTTCAGGCGATTTCAAAACTTTTATAACCGAAAACATTTTTAACCAGCTTAAAAATAAATTATCTATGAACTAACTTCCGTTCTACTTTTATGGAATTTGGCATCATAACTTACTTTAGTATACTGTAGAAGAACCCAGAATGTTAACTGCAGTTTGTGTTCGCGAGCCTATGGTTCAACTCGTCTCGAATTCCTGATCATCATATCTTCAAACATTAAGTAGACCTATTCATAGTCATTTTCGCGAGCCTCCGTATTCCTCGAGGCTGATGTTGGATATTGGATACTTTCCTAAATATTAAGACAACGGTCAGTCTCAGTTTCAATTAAACAGCCACCACTGACCTTCACAAGGGCATTGAACGTCTGGTCATCTTCACAAGGTCATACAGAAATACATATTTTACTGCTTCATTATCATTACTTAATGCGGCTTATTTCTTACCTAATATGAGTAAAGAAGTTTTCCAATACTGAAACTTACAAAAGATGCGAAAAGTAATTTTGCATATCCCGAAATTCCCACAGACGGTGAATAAAAACGTCGTGAGGAAACCGGCATATCCTAGAACCAAAAATTCAAAGACGCGTGACATCCACCAACTTGCACTACACCAGCGAACAGGGACAGGGGGAAGCCTCTGTCCCAGCGCTGGGAACATTAATGGCTGAATAAACTCATGCCAAACTCCCAAATCAAATGCTTGCACAAATGCACATTTCAAAATCGCAGCTCAAGACTATGCATTACCAATTAGGCGTTAACAAAAGCGCGTAGGAGGACCTCAGCTGGGTCAATTGAGTACCGCAGGGTCGTTCAGTTAACACGGTAACTTTGATCAGTATGGATTGACACAGAAGTGTCTAACGACCAATTTGTTGTGAAAGAAATCTGGAGTTCGTTTCGGAAAGTGTTTTTGAGTGTTTAGACCCATTTTCGGCACCATACCAAGAGCATATCTTGTTATGGTGCCGAAGATGGGCGAAATTTATGGTTTTATGTGTGAAACAGTGTGGTAAAGTGGTGAAGTTTATACTGAGTACGGGAAGCCCTATCAATAATTCACGGTGTTTTTACACTGCGACTAAGGGCAATGTTTTTTTAAGGGGATCCTGATTGTTTCGTGGCCCCTCATTCGTTTTATATTATGGGAAAAGTGTTCACTACCTTAGTGATATTTGTCAGGTAAATATGATAATGTTATTGTTTTCGATAAAATCTTTATCTCACGTGTTGTTATTAGGACACTTTACAACAAAGATCAAAATCTTTATTATCTTCAATATTCGATGTGTTTTTCTACACCGTTTATTTTATAGTCTGTTTTGTCCATCTGCAGGGTAAAGGGCTCCTTTTCCCTCTATCTCTCTCTCTTTCTAGTACGTACCAATCCCGCCTGTAGTCTTCAAGCTCGTCCCACCATCTTCACTTGGGTCTGCCGCGATACCCCTGGACGTTTTCCAGTACCTACATTGTGGTTGGTTTAGCCCATGATCCGTTCAACATTGGCGGACGTGACTGACCCGCACTTCAGCTTTGTTGCAAAAATTCTAGCTTACTGAAAATATTTTTATCTCATGTTATTGTTCAGTTATTTATGTTGGCTTCAACAAAAGATATAGGTAGGTAGGAACGTATACAGTTTATTGTCTAATGACCTGTAAGCGCCAGCTAAACAAGGATGAATAGAGTTTGTCAATGTGTCATCTACCTCGCTTTGTCCTAAATATGTGAAGTCAATTTCCAGCCTAATGAATTAGTAATCATGTGATTATGATAGGGTTATACTTAGATTTTGCTGTCGTACATTGTTTCTAAGGTCAGGTCTGAAACCTTTGACGTTGTGTAGTCTTGTTTTGCTTGTGTCAACAAAAGCTGTTCGAGAATAAGCTCCCAGAAGATGTAGTCTCAGCCCAAAATTCAAAACAATTTAAAAATCGACTATAAAAACATATATCATACTGCAAAAAGAAAATCTAGTGGGGAACAATAGGATGCAGGCAACCATCGGTTGTGTGCCTGCCTGATAATTAATTAATTAAATTTATACAAATAAATAAATTTGAAGTGTTTGTTTGTAATTTAAACATAACAGCTTTTGACTGAATGTATATGAAAGTAAAAAGGGTGTAACAAGACCTTTAACGAAGCCAAAAGGCACTTGTTCTCCTCGTCATTGCGATATTTTTTTTCTCTAGACCATACCTGGGAACCTTCTAGTTACGGAAATATTGGAGGTCAGAATTCCAACTATTTCCAAGCTTTTTATAAATACATGTTTTTAACGTAAGATACTGTAAACAACTCCACGATCCCCGTACTATTCAATCCGTCCATCAGCACAATGTTTTGAGTGCGTTACATCGAGTCCTACCGTAAAACGTCATTTTTCACCCCCAAAAAAAGTCGTTTCCCAGCAATAATTTTCGCGTAAAGTTACTTAGTTTGATGTACATAACGCTTGGTTGACGGCTTCGTGAAGGGTCTTGTTACACCCTGTATAAGGTACTTATAACAAAAATAAAAAAGAAATATTTTTTATAGTAATTGGTATACTACACGCAAACGAAGGTCGCGGGTAATATACCAGCCTATTACTGTCCCATTGCTGGGCAAAGGCCTCTTCTCAACAGAGAAGGCACGAGCATTGATCACCGCTCTTGCTCAAGACGGGTTGGCGATTTCAGACTTATAAGTCCAGGTTTCCTCATGATGTTTTCCTTCACCGATGTCTGTGATGTCCAAGACGCGGTTAACAGCTAGTAATAAATAAATAATTCTAAAAGATTAGCCATTCAGTAGTTTGGTTGCATGGCTGACTGCCCAGGGCATAAAACAAATTTAATTCTGCTCATAGAGACAAACAAGAAACTAGACGATCCGTCCGACAATTTTATTGATGCCTAAAATTCGTTCGACAAATTGCAAACAAACATTTTATAAATCCAATAAAGTTTGAATAAATCATTGTATTGTCAAGTGACAATGTTCGCGCCAAACAAAATGGTGTTGATAGTCAATAGATTTAACACATCGCAAATTAATAGGACAATAATAGATGCTTTGTGTCTGAAATACTTGTGATCTCAGAACGGATTTTGGAAAAGTATTTTATTTTTGATCTAGCGATTTGTTGAAGGTCGAATACTAAAGCCAGGCCGGATATTAAAGCTTTTCTTGGTATTAAATCTCCGATGCCACCTTTTTCTGGTATTTTAATGAATCTCTTATTATTTTTGTTCGTGAAATAGATCGTCCTGACACTGGATGACTAGGTCCTTTAAATTTCGTCGGTTCGCAAGATATTGTAACACTCTATTGAGTTTATCCAAATTTCATTCGAACGAAGTTGTACGTGTCAATCAAATATTCGTCTACAAATATGCCGGATATTCGCAGTATCCGGCCTGTATTTATTCCTACTCCTCGCCATCACTACACAAATACCGTCCTGACTATACACGACCAAGTACAAATTGATTTACGATCGTACAAACATTTGTTATGTCTGTCAACTTGTTGTGACGGCAAATTCATCCCTATTTGCTCTTACTATTGCCAGTTGCCACGTGTTCCGGTCAAATACTCAGACATAAGTTGCAGTCAAGTTTCAAGCTGCCACTTGAAGGTTGCGCATTCTGAAAGTTGGCAACGTTGCACATAGCTGCCAAAAATTTCGCTGTACTGCACTAAAACATTAATTAAGAACTGCGCTAAAGACACTGGATTAGGGTGTTGTAACAATTTTAGTCAAAAATCATTTGGAACGTTACCAATTGCTTTTTTTACACTTAGTCAATATTTTATATTGACAAATTAATAAAAAAACAGCGAAATATTTGACGTCTATTTGCGACGTTGCCAACGTTCAGATTGCACCCTCTTAAGATCGTCTTAAAGTTGAGTTTTATTTGAGTATTCGGAGGTATTTCTGATATTATTTGAACAATATTTGATATTGAGTTTGTATTTGATGGTCAAGGGGCGCCAAAATGTTTATGGTACTTGTAGAGGCGGTCGGTCAAAATTGTTTTGGAGGAAAAGAGTCTTATAAAATCATGAGCCATTCAAGGTGTTACTTATTAACATGGTAAGTGTAGGTCATGCATATATTGTTAAGTATTCATGTTATCTCATTGTGTAAATAAATAATATTAACATCATATCATCAAGCCTGTAATCCCCGAAGGTTTAGGCAGAGGTGTGCCTAATAGTACACCCACATTTCGCCAGTTATGGTAAGTCCCATGTGTTATGTGATAGGAGGCAAGCGGAGGAATGAGAAAAATATTGAGTATGAATGTGGATGGCTATAAGAGTAGTGGAAGACCAAAGAAACGATGGATGGACTGTGTGAAGGATGATATGGCTAGAAAGGAGGTGACTGCTGAGACGACGAGTAATACAGAAGTATGGAAGAAGAAGACATGCTGCGCCGACCCCAAACAAATTGGGATAAGGGCAGAAGAATGTTGTAATAAGAGGCGAACGTATTGCCGTCAACCGGGCACAAATCCAGACTCCGTGGGTGCTACTGACAAAATTCTTGATGGAAAAACCCAATAGCACTTTGCCCGAAGCGGGAATCGAACCCAGGACCTCATGCTCAGCAGTCGCGCTTGTCGTTTTTAACGTACTATTTTTACTTTAAACACTTCCACAACACCAAACTAAGTAACTTCACGCAAAAATTATTTCTTGGAAACGACTTTTTTTTTGGGGGTGAAATATCACTTTTTACGGTAGTACGAGGGCGGCACTGAAAATTTCGGGAATCAAGGGAGTGACACAACATTACTATTTAAAAATGTATTTATTGCTTTTCGAAGTATTGTCCGCGAAATTTGATACATTTTTCCATACGATGGAACCAATCATTGAAGCAACCATTCCATTCGGAAGTTGGGGTCTCCAAAATGGCCGTTTTGTAGGCGTCCACAGCTTCTTCAGGTGATGAAAATCTCTGTCCACGCAATTTATTATTTATTTTAGGGAAAGTATAGAAATCATTAGGGCTTAGGTCGGGGCTGTACGGCGGATGGTCTAATAATTCTATGTTTTCTTGCTCTAAAAACTCTTTTGTTCTGTGCGCGGTGTGAGAACTCGCATTGTCGTGATGGAGGATGATGCGGCGGTTGCAGTTCTCTTTACGGAGTTCAGAAACGACCTGTGGCAAAAAAATGCTAGCATTCCATTCTGCATTAACCGTTCTTTGTCCCTCAAGAGGAATAGTCGTAACATGGCCGGTTTTGGAGACAAACGTCGCCACCATTTTTTTTGCAACACTCCGTGAACGAACAATTTTTGTTGGCTTTAACTCATTTTCGAACACCCAAACTCGTGACTGGTTTTTTGTTTCGGCTTCGTACGCGTATATCCAGGATTCGTCACCTGATACGATGTTGTATACAGCATTTGAGGATCCTGCGTGGAATCTTTCGAGAGTTCTGACGCTCCAAGTAACGCGAGCCGCTTTTTGCTCTTCACAGAGCGAATGCGGTATCCATCGGGAAAACAACTTTTTTACACCTAATTGCTCATGCAAGATTATTTGTATTTGACTCATGCCAATGTCTAAAGTTGCCTGAATTTCGCGTTATGTCACATGTCGATCTTCCTCAATCAGCTTACGCACAGCATCAACGTTTTCTTGGGTGACTGCAGTTTTTGGACGACCTTGACGGGGATCTTCACTGAGCTTGACACATCCACGTTGAAATTCAGCAAACCAGCGATAAATTGTGGTTTTGGATTGGGCTTCATCACCAAATGCAGAAATCATCCGGTCAACACACTGTTTTTGTGTTAAACCACTTCGAAAGTCATAATAAATCATCGCTCTTGAATTTTCTCGAGTCAATTCCATTTTCTCAACGACTAAACAAGTTTGACAAAACCTTGTGACAAGACCGAGAATCTCTTTTTAAATAAATAAATGGTATTCGATTTTTAAAACCCAGGAGTTTTCAATTAAAAAGATTTTAATATGACTGGAACAGTGGAAATATTCCATTCCCGATACTTTTAGTGCAGCTCTCGTACTCAATGTAACGCACTCAAAACATTGTGCTGATGGAAGGATTGAATAGTACGGGGGTTGTGGAGGGGTTTAAAGTAAAAATCTTGCATTAAAAACATGTATTTAAAAAAAACTTGTGAAAAAGTTGGAACTTTGACCCCCAATATCTCCGTAACTAGAAGGTTCCTAGGTATGGTCTAGAACAAAAAAATTATTGCAATTTCGTGGGGAATAAGGGCCTTTCGACTCCGTTAAGGGTCTTGTTACACCCTTTATAACTGTTTATTGATAACGATACATTACCATATTCATTTAATTATTTTTAATGAGCCTTGCATACCATATTGGTAAAATTTCTTACATAAAGAAGAAAATAATCTATTGAGTCATTAAAAGATCGTAATAAAAGTTTTTATTTACTTTTAATGCATATAAGCCTAATCAAGATACTTAATGACGGTTGTCTGAGTCAATTGTTTTTAGTTTGTTAATGCATTTCTCATAAATTACTGAGAATTGACTACATAGCTATTGTATTTTATAGAAATAAAGTAAATAACAATTACGACTAAACAATGCATATAAGAAACTCACATTTACTTCCCTTATTAGTAATAATGGCATAATTTAATTAAGGTACGATCAATGGAAGATTTTATTTGGTATAGTAATAGACTTAAAAATGCTCTTTTAATGCTTTACGCTATTTATTAGTGTCCATATTTATACAGGGTGGGATTTTGAGATAGGACAGTGAAGGCTTTCTTAATCCTACGTTGACCTTTGTAGGTAAGGCTCGAATTATACAGAACGCAAGAACGGCGTGCTTGCGCCACGCGCTGGTTGAGTGTTATTCACGTATACACGTCGCCTGCGTACATTTTGTTTTGAAGCGGCATCATGCCTGCGCCGCGCCTTCACCTTACGCCGTTTCTGTATAAATCGCACCTTAGAGACACACCGTAATGTTTTGAGAAATTTCGAACAAGTACAGTTACAAGTGAATAGTTAGCAAGAAAACGGGCAATTTTCACAAAAGTTTATGTGAAAATTGCCTTTTTTTTTGACGCCTATTGATCCTGTATCTTATTAAGATCAAAAAACTCTATAGGGTCAACTAAGGTTAAATTTTTTGAATTCGTAGTTGTACTATGTAGATGTACTTATTCACAAACTACAAATAGATCTAAAGCACTAACACAAATATGTTCAAGTATCAAAATGGAAAAAGAATGTCAAAAAGGAAAAGTGTCAAGTGGCTGGCAGCATTGCCACTGAGGATTGAGTAAAAAAAAAAACGGAATACGTAAAAAGCTTTTCCCATACCTTTCGTGGGAAATTACCCAAAGGGAAATGCGGATAAAATCTACTAGAAAATAATATGCCTTTATAAAAAATACCTAGATTATCAAAGGCACTAACTTACCCTATGTTGTAAAGTTCAAGGCCATGAATAGGTTAAAAACACCCCATTATACCCGTGGGGGTAGTACTAGGTTGTTAGTCGGCCTAGGTAGATAATAAATAGGCTTTCCGTGACGTCAGAACTCAGTTGCGGTCAACGGACTGGCCCACTACGGCGCAAATGTTACTGCGGCATCTAGCTTATAGTTGGATATGGCTGTTTTGGCGTGTGGCTTTAGCCGGGGCTTATAAGGCAATTTTTTTTAACACGCTCTTGTTAGCTTCACCTGTACATATGTTACAAAATGTTAGAAGTTAAATTTGACCCACTTCATTTTGCATACATTTTTAGTTTGGATGACAATGCATGATTAGCTAAGTGAAATCATTCCGAATCCAATGTAGCGGTCTTCCAAAGATGGTGGACGTTGTTAAATGTCAAAAGTTATTTATTATGCATTCCTATGATATGGGTATCAAGTGAAAGGGTTTGCTGAGAAGAATACGAGAAATAAAATGACGTCACTCTAAAGGTGTATTTTTTTTTTGCTGTAATATTTTATTACAATACGATTTCCAAAGATAGGTAATTTCAAAAACGACCAACAGTGTCTTTGGACGTCATTCAGCAGCCCATAAACCATGCAGCACCACAACCAACCATTTAGTTTTGAATAGTAACATCATACCTTATGTTCAGTAGTGTATATGAAATTACTAACTGTTGCCAGCGGCTTCGCTCGGTTTTGGTCGGAAATTATCCCACGGGCACGTTGTAAATATAGCCTATGGCTCTCGGGGATAATGTAGCTTCCTATTAGTGAAAGGATTTCAAAATCGGTTCAGTCCAGTGAATACCTCCTACAAACTCACAAACTTTACCCTCTTTGTAATATTAGTATAGATTATCAGTCTCAATACTTCTGAGTATTACCAGTAACGTCCTCGAAGGGATTTCAAGACCGTATCACCAACGTCTCCAAAATTATTTTGGATAAGGTGTGCAAAAACGAACCATATTTTTCAGGAATATTATAGTTGATAGATTTATGTTCTTGTGTAATGAATAAATATTGTAGATAGCATTCTCTGGAAATGTATTGAATAACTTTCTTTCAGTCTATCTAAAACCAAAATATTTGTGAAAAATTGCAACAGAATTTGTATTTGTCAGAAAATAATAAACAAAGCGCTTTAAAACATCATAACTATGCGATGTAAGTTGTTTTCAAATATGTTTAATTTTTTTGTATATTTTTTTAAATAATCCGTATTTGCGCTCGTGTAATTATAGCAAATATGGAGTGATTTGAGCATCTTGAAGTAAAACATACCACATCGCAAAAAAATTAAGTCTTGGCTAGTTTTTGGTCCATATTTTATCTTGAAGTACACTCAACAGAAGAGTTAAGTGTGCAGGCTAATTTCAAACATATTTGTACAGAAAATCTGCCATTGATATTGTGTGCATTGCAAGTTTTTGTGCATTGACATGCTCAACCATGTGAAGAGAAAAACATCAAATATTTGAAAACAGATTCAAATATTTATCGCGATCGCGCCAGCCATAAAATTGGCACGTTTTCATAATATTTAGTTTCCTTTTTTTCGTACCGAATGGGTAAAACAGAACCCTATTACTAATACTCCCCTGTCCGTCTGTCTGGCTGTCTGTCACCAGGCTGTATCTCATGAACCGTGATAGCCGTCAGTTGAAATTTTCACAGATTATGTATTTCTGTTGCCGCTTTAACAACAAATACTAAAAACAATAAAATAAATATTTAAGGGGGAATTACGTGATGGGCAGCGGAGGAGTCCAAAAAAACTCCAAAATTTCCACAAAATGAATTTAATAAAGAAATTACAATTAATTCTTAATATTAGGTGAGTAGGTACTAAGTGGGTGTCCTAACGACCGATGTATGTGACGAAAGGCCCCGCGCCGAATCTGCTGGTTGGTTTTATTGGATGCCTTTTTTTTTTTTTTTTGCCCTTACGGACCCCTTCCTGTTTGCTGACTCTCTTTGAGGCGCGCGTGGAACACGAACGCGCCGTCGACACGGCCTGTCGTCATAAGACGGACGGACGGCGAGCTAGCCCATAGCTCACCGTCCACAGGCCCGCGTCTACGGTGGCCGGGGGCCACCACGTGGCCCCCGACGCCCGGTGCGTCTCCCGCGGCGGCTGGGACGTGAGGTTCTCTCCCTCTCACGTCCCGCCACCTCCTTCGCTAGCATGACTGCTTCGCAGAAGGAGGTGACGGCGTCCCATTCCGTCTCGCTCCGGACCATGGATTGAACCAGGGCCGGACGCGAGAGGTCGCCGCCGCCGATCGCCGCTACGAGGACATGTTGCTCCGCCCAAGCGGAGCAGACCTGCACAGTGTGCTCCACCGTGTCCTCCGGTCGATCCTCGCAGTGGTGACACCCGGGCGTTTCCTCCCGCCCGATTAGGTGCAGGAACCTCCCGAAACAACCATGTCCGGTGAGGACCTTCGTCAGGCGGAAGGTGAGGGCGCCGTGGCGCCTCTCCAGCCACTCCTCAAAGAGGGGACTTACCGCCGCTATTGTGGCGTGCCCTTCACGGGGTTGCGACAGTCGCTCTCTCCATGTCGCCATGAGATCACGCCGGAAGTCTGTCCGCTGAGCGACAATTTGCCGCGGCAGCGGAGTTTCCCCCCGGCGTAGTGCCTCCACGCGCCACTCGTGCAGGCGCGCGAGGACTATCGCCTCCAGATCCCATGGCGGCAATCCGGCAAGGAGGCTCGCCGCCTCGCCGGAGATCGTGCGGTACCCCCGGATTAGCCTTACGGCTACCACCCTTTGGGGCGCGTTCAGATAATGGGCGGCTCGCCGCCTCAAAGAACGCGCCCACATCGGGGCCCCGTAAAGGGCCATGAACCGCACGACCCCCGCGTAGAGCTTCCGGCAGGAGGCGTTTGGACCCCTCAGGTTGGGCAAGAGCCGCTTGAAGGCAGCCCCGGCCCGTTCCAGTTTGGGGGCCAAACGTCGGAAATGCTCCACGAAGTTCCACCGGCTGTCGAGGACGAGACCTAGGTACTTCAACGTCGGCTCGACGCCGATGGGAACCCCTCCCACCGTGAGCATGGATCCCGACGGTGGCGCATTCCGAGGCCCATGAAAGCACATGGCCTCGGACTTGTGCAATGCCACCTCGAGACCCAATTGCCGGATCCTCTCCGCGACTATCGCAACCCCGCGAGTCATCAGCTCGGCCGCCGCCTCGTGCGACCTCCCTTGCGCCAGCACCAGCGTGTCGTCAGCGTCAAGTTGGGTTGCGCAATCCGTTCACAGTAACCGAATGTCTGGTGATGACGTATCTGGGAGGCACTTACAGATATAACAGGGGGCTTCCAATCAACAAAAAAGTTTTTTTTTTTGGTAATATTTCGGAACGTATCGTGCGCGAGTCCGACTAGCACTCGGCCAGTTTTTCTACCTAATACAGATCTCACTATACTTATCCTCCTGTTCCTAATAGGGGGTGCCATCCATGGAATCGCACTGCTAAGTGCAAACCTTACCTAAGACTTCATCAAAATCACATAACATAAAATCACACCAGTAAATCCGAGATTATTCCCCGAAGCGTTAGGCAGAAGCGTACCTAATAGTACACCCACAGTGCGCCAGTTATGTTTAAGTGCCATGGAATAGGGGGCGAGCCTAAATATGAAAACAATGAACGGTCCAATACGAGTTTGATGCAATAACTACAAACATTAAGGTGAAAGCGCAAGGGTAGCCCGCGAAATTTAAATTTTCTTACGTTTATTGCAATTTGCAGGTCAGTGTCAGGTTATATGTTGATGAAAATATGAATCGCGCCAGTAACACGTATGGAGTTACAGAATTATAATTATTCAAATCATCAATACAGCCCTCCAAGTTCATATAATCACATTCAATAGCTATTTCATGAAAAAGTCACGTTCAAAAAGTCAGTTGGGATTATATGAACTTGAAGAGTTGTATTGATGATTTAAATGATTATAATTCGGTAACTCCATACGTGTTACTGGCGCGATTCATATTTTCATCAACATACAACCTGACATTGACCTGCAAATTGCAATAAACGTAAGAAAATTTAAATTTCGTGGGCTACCCTTGCGCATCCACCTTAAGCCACCTAAATAATCAATATACATAATTATAATCATTCAACAGTATCTTATCCTTAAGAAAATATTACTATATTCGAAAAAGATCCAGGCGATGCAGGATGCAGCACCGCCTGAGCCCGTAAAAATATGCACATGCAGGAAAAGCAATAATTAGCTTATCATGCATTTGTTTTACCGACTGCACTAAATTGTATTAACATGTACAGTTATCCGTTACTATGTATAATATCATAATCACTTCTTCCTCTTAGGTCACTAGCTGCACCAATTTCACATCTTTTTTTCCAAGAACAAAAAAAAAAACATAAACAAATATTCATAGTTCTTTCCGCGTCGGGTAAAATAGTGACGTCTCAAAAGATGACGCATGTTGTTGACGATCAACGTACCTGACTTCAAGCAGATTGAACTAATACCTGTCAATGCGCAGTGCGTATTGGTTTCTTAGAAGAGTCATGCATGCGGCAGTAATATCACGGTTTTATTTCCAGATAGGTAGACAGAGGTGCTGGTACTACTAGGTTGCTTTTATAGTCGACACCCCTATTTCATCTACACGCATATTTTTTTTATTTAATCCATAACATAAATAGTCTCACTTAAAAACAACATCTGCCAAACTGCAAAGCAATTTGTCGGCAGTAGGTTCTCGCGGAATCTTTTCACTACTATATCTAAGTTAACATTGTAAATCTAAGACTAAGACAATGAGTCAATCAAAGCCACCACACTCAGCGCCATCAGTTAACCAATGCAATGGTACCATCCCTTCGTCATAATTAACAGTGTAGGGTAAGCAAGAATTGGACTCACGACATTAGCCGACCGAGGCCGTCAATCGACCGCAGCCACTAGGAACACATGGACAGGTAGTGTTTTCTTAGGCCACTTTTTAGGCGGTTTTTACTCTTGACACGATCGATCATTCCCTCATTCCCTCGGGTAATTCATTAATTAATGAAGGTGTCATCCATCGTCTCGTACGCTTACCGTAATAATTATTTCATCAGTAATAGGTACTTTGTAACGGGCAGTGATACTATAGGTTTTACACAGCATAATTAGCTAAGAACATCTGCTGGATCACAGATCACAGACCTACTACCTGTGAGGGGCGTGTGGGCCATAATAATCCACCACGCGGACCTAGTGAGGGTTGGTGGACTTCAAATGTCAAAAAAAAAAGTTTTCGATTTTTTAGTACTAGGTTATGTCGGTTTTCTCACGATATTATCCTTTTCAAGCTGGTTTTGAGACCCAAAAAGCCTCGCTAACACTTTTTTCGGTCAGGGATGGAAACCCAGTACCCATTAGCAGTCTTGTTTACTACCACTTTGGCGAACATGATAGTCAATGTGACGCATTGACTGCCTCGTTAGCAAAGTGGTCGCAAAAGCGTCATGATTGTTTCAATTAATGGGTTGAAAAATGTGTGATTCTAATTTCAACCGGTAAATATAAGCCGTGTGCGTATTAGGGCTTTTACGTATACAAATGATATGCGTAGAAACTGGCGGAAGGAAGCTTGAAAAATAGTCATATCTCAGACAAATGGGAATTTTTCTAGATCATGCCTAATAGAACCATTTCCGATCCGGAAATCTCTTAGAAACTATATACGTGATAGGTGGGCTAAAGGTTTTATTTAAAGAATTGGCTTTTGCCCGCGGGTTCGCCTGCGTGTACTTATGTCGGATATCACGCCACAAGAACGTACTTCACTACATAGTATAAAACAGTCGCTTCCCGCCTATGTATGCTTAGATCTTTAAATAAAACTTTGCAACGCATTTGGATGCGGTTTTTTTTTTAATAGATAGAGTGATTCAAGAAGAAGGGTTATATGTATAACATTGCACCCGTGCGAAGCCGGGGCGGGTTGCTAGTTCAGGATAAAACAAGTCCTAAACCAGGCCATGCTTTATCCGTGTGCCAAATTTTCATCAGCTATTAATACGTGAAAAGGTATCCGACAGACCGATATACTTTCTTGTTTACAATAATAAACCTTGTCACTCACCGCTAATGTTCGTTTTGCATTGTTAGAATTTCAGCTCAAGACGTTGATCCGTTTGTTAAAATTCCAATTGCAATTAGTTGTCACCTAGCGTTTGTGAAATCTAGATCAAGTATAACCTAAGCAGGCTTTCGATACACATCTTCCAAATCTCTGACGTCACGTACTCAAAGATATCTGTTTTCATAACAATAGTCTAGCATGTTACATAATAACGTAATATTATGAAATCTATTAAAACTAGAAGAGGTTTTAGTGGTAGCCATTAGTATTGGGTCGTTTAAAGGACACTGCTTATCTTGATCTAGATAATCTAATAAAGAGTCTTATTTATATCTCGAAAAATCTAGATTTGAGTATAGATATTTTGGCAGCTGTTTTGTGTAATATTCTGTCTGGACCTTCATGTCCAGGACATGCATGTGTGTCCTAGCGAAGCTGTCTAAATTCAAATCCCTTGAATGTGTTTCTGTTCAATGGAAGACAAACAGACACACCCCTTCCGCTTATAATTGAATCATTTGTATCATAAGTAAGCATGATTGTCAACATTCGTTATACTACCTAGTAGTTGATTGTTTCATAACATAATTGAAAATAATATTTATTTCCATACTTAGCGCTCCTAATAAAAGAGACATGAAATGTTCATTTGATATCTCTTATAAAAGACGCGATTTGAGGATTGAGGTTTCTCGAAGCAAGTTGTAACCTATGTCTTTATATTAGTGCTTAGTACAATGGCGAACGTAAAAATCAAGGTATTCTAACACCCAGTTTTCAGTTGCCAGCATACAGCCCTGTGCCCTATTTGTAAGTCGGAAAGCCTAATCAATTAATGTGCCTTCAACTCTCATTTAGCTGTTGTGACTGGTTGGATAAATTGGTTGGATAAATAAAAATAAAAATAGTATGCCATGATATTTGATATTACGAAGTCGATTCGTTAAATTAAAGAAATCGATATGAAAATTTTAAATTCTAAACTGCAAATACGAGGCGTTTAAAAACAAGTCTTTTATTTCCAATGCATATTTGCATAGTTCTTATAAAAAGCCTTATAAGATCGTATCGAATTTTATCAGAGCTTAGAAATCATTCGCCCGTTGCTAATGGCGGTCGTACTAGCAAATAACTTAAAACGTGTAAGGAATTCATTATCTAATTATTGTAAACATTATTAAATCATATTAGCGACCTTTGGTGTAGTTTTGTCGTAATAGATAATTTTTAAACAGTGTTGGTCGGTGGTTTTTCATGGTTTTTTGGTGCATGGAGTTGGGCAGTACTTTCTTCTGTGCAATAGGTATATGGCTGAAAAACTGTCGGGAGAGTATTTTTTTTAGGGAAGTGTTTACCAGGATTTCTGAGTCTGGATTGATTGTGGGAAAGTGCTTTGGCCATAAAGTTAATACTTTTAAATTAAGTTTGTGAATTAAGTTTGGTTTTCAACCTGAAGGTTTAAGGTTTCGAAATTATTAAGCAAGAAGTTATTTTTTTTAGGTATTTATTTTGTACCCAATCACAATGTTATATTATTTAACCCAAAGGTGGACTGGTAGAGAATGCCTTGTGGCATTAAGTCCGCCTATGTACAACATGTAACATGAAGTTTAAATAAATAGATAAATTATTGTCCAGAGGGATGTAGCAAATGGGTTTCGAACATTTTCGTGCAGGCGCATTATTCAAAAACTGGCCAAGTCGAGTCGGACTCGCGCACGAAGGGTTCCGTACAATTATCTAAAAAAAATATATCTTAATTGGCGTCAACTATGTATGTTTGAAATTTTTGCTTTATTTGTGCTGTAAGGCCTTGCTTTTTGCCAAATTTCATGATACTAGGTCAAAGGGAAGTACCCTATAGGTTTTGATTCCCTTGTGAAATCGCATAATATGCGACATAAACAGTCGATATCGTTTGATCGCGTTGAATTACAAGTTTGATTTTTACTTTGCTCCAAGGGGTAGCAGACCTGAGTATTAGGTAGTAATTTCAGATTGATACCGCCACGCATTCATCAGATAAAAGAGAAAATGGTCTTGACAGACAGACAGACGGACAACAAAATCAAAATCAAAGCATTTATTTCAAATAGGCCAGTTACAGGCACTTTTGAACTGTCGAAACAAAGATAACAATAAAATGTAGCTACAGTCCCAGTCACAAGGCATAAAAACTGTGAAAGTACTATAGTTGCCCATTCCATAGCATAGATCTCTATGGAGAAGAACGGGCAAGAAACTCCATGGACACTCTTTTAAATCAGCATATTGTTACAAAACCTTGTTTACATAATTCATATTGAGATGGTACATTATGTGAGAACGATGTAGCAAGATGTGCACGTTAAAAGTGTCCATAGTAAACACAAAAAAGACAATTCAAAAAATAATTAAAATAATTAATTCAAATAAGCCGTGGCAACTAAGACATGACCAGTCACAACTGACAGCGCCCGTTCCCGAACATGACGCATGGATCAGCACCATTCAACTCAACCAAAGTGACCCTATAAGGGTTTCGTAAGTTCTGCCGATTGATGTACGGAACCACAAAAATCCTGCATTTCTAATGTTTAGTCTATCATGACCTAACAATTACTTTTCAGTGCTTCACTTGAGGTATAGATGATGCAGTAACTCTGAAAACGCTTTTGGGTCCTAAACCAATGATCGATTTCACCAAAACTAGGCGACACCTAAATTAATACCTAACTAAAAGCCCGCTGTTGAATTTTAAATTCTCGGGCTCAGATACGAAAGTTTGAAATCAAACGACTTTTAAATCATCTTGCCTAGAAGTGGAGTGGATTTCAGATAGGAATTAAGCACATATTTTGCTATCATATTAGAAGTGACAGGTATTTAACGTGTAGGTGTGAAAAGGCACGCGTGCTTAGATCCAATGTGCGTGCGTGCGAACGTGCACGAGTGCGTATAAGTGGGCGTATGTCATATCAGCTGTTGTTTTATTTATTTTTATTTGTGACTAATCTAAATATTTATGTAAGAAAATGATTTATTTTCTTACTAGGATATATTCTTCAATCTCTCTTTTATCCTAATTTATTTGGAGTCGGCACAGTGTGTCTTCTTTTACATACTTCTATACAGCGTGTAACAGAAAGGGTATAATCATATGGAATACTGTGGTATGGACCATAAAACTGAACAACTTTCTCTATGGGACCACCATCGAAAACGTAAAAAAATAATCAGCTGTCCTATACAAAATTTCAATACCTACTCGACACTAATGTATGGGACAGCTGATAATTTTTTTACGATTTCGATGGTGGTCCCATAGAGAAAGTTGTTCAGTTTGATGGTCCGTACCACAGTATTCCATATGATTATACCCTTTCTGTTACACGCTGTATAAGTTGTTGTCTGAGTAGTCACACCATTTCTAGCAATATTATTTTTTATTCTTTAATTGATATAAAACCTAAAATTAACACCAGGATTCCCCTTGAAATCTTTATTTACACAAATCTTCTGGTTATTATCACCAGAGATATTCTTTAAATAATCTTTATCAGAATCATAATATGAATCACGTTAAAAATGTAAAACTCTTAAAATGGACTTTGTGGTCATAACCTTAAATAATAATATAATAATAATTTATTTGTATCAGACACAAAGATCCATAATTTAGTTAGTAAGCACACTTAAAAATAATGTTAGTAGGAAATTAAATAATCAGAGACACAATACACACCACACAATATCATACAACTAAATTGTACACAACATTAAATTTAAATTAAATTAATACAAAAATATTTCGTCAAATAAATATAAATTGTAGTATGTCCGATAAAAATTAAATAAAGTGAGTTCATTTTAATACATAAATAATAATCAACAACTTAAAGAGCATTTTAAGAATTTTAAATTTTTAACGTGATTCATATTATGATTCTGACAAAGCAGCCATTTTAGGCCCCCTGGTACCATTTGCCTGCAAAATCTTTAAAGAATCAAGTAACTCCTCTTTTTGATGTTGTGATCTTAATTCAAGTTACTTTTTGTTTTGACAAAAGCCACACTGTTCAGTACACTAGATCGAGATCTAGTTCAGTAGATTTTAAAGATGTGTAAAACTTTTCTTCCTCGGTGGTCTAGTGGTCGCAAGCGCGACTGCTGAGCATGAGGTCCCGGGTTCGATTCCGAAGTCGGGCAAACTGTTATTGAGTTTACGATCAGTAATAGCGGAGTCTGGATTTGTGCCCGGTTGATGGCATTAGGTTCGCAGGCACATGAGACTTAGATATAACTGGCGAAATGTGGGTGTACTCGTATTAGATTCACCTCTGTCCTAACCCTTCGTGGACTACAGGCTTGCTATGATGTTAAACTGGCACGGCCGAATTAGGACTGGCTGCAGATAGCGGGCACTGGCAGAAACTTCAGTACAGTGTCTGTCAGGGTCCGTAGTCTCGTAGTACTCGTGTGACTGTCATGTCTTTAGTTCAGTAGCAAATTGCCTGTACCACCTCACTTAGGCAACTGGGCTTATCCCAGTTGTAAACGTCCCTTTGTGCCTATCGGCCATGTTGTCTCCAGCTGATATGGAGGAAACTGGAAATTATGTTTTTCCTACTCCTCCGCTATTCTTTTCTGATTAATTTCGTTGCGGGAGCCAAGACAGTTAAATTGTTTCTGAGGGACTTCGTCATATTTCATAGTCTCGGCGCTTTTTTGGTGGTCGCCACTGTTGCTTCTGGCTTATAGGAGTTGCAGTGGTTTGGCAATAGGGGGACGGCATTTTCACAAAAAAAATTACCCGCGCCGACTTACACAGATTAAGGAATGTCGTTACATCACACTGTACGCGATAAAGTGATGACGCCGTATCAACTCCCCATTGAGTTCAGATTATCGTCACAGTATTATCCACCGTTTTACTAGACGAACGTCTATAAGCCGAGAATGATATATTTGTTACTCATTCATTCACTGTTGTTTGTTTTGAAACGTATACCGTACGCGTTGCGCGCGCTTTTTGGTATTCCTTTTTTTAAATTGTTTTTTTTTTATTTCCCACGGAAGTGTGAACCAATAAGTTACGTTTTGTGGTTTTGAAGTGAAAGTGATTATTATTATTATTTTTGGAGGAAGTTGGTATGTAATTTATTTTGTATTGTTTTTTTTTTTTGAGCGGGAATGTCAGTACTGTGTTGTATGTCAGTTTTTGTTAATATTTTATTTGTTTCAAATAAGATTCAGATTTTATTTCGCGAGGATATTTTTTTTTGTAATAACCTATTAATCTTATTATCAACTGATATTCAATAATTAATTGAATTTCAACTTTTAATGCAATAACTTCCCCTTGTATAGGGCATCACCAATCAATAAGTGATATCGTTTTTGAGCTCACCAGATGGCGCTACTGTCGCTTATGGTCATGTCAATAATTCTATTTTAACAATAACTTCAATAACTTCATAAAAAGTTAATTTTAATACGTATAACAACATAGTGTAAACTTCAGATCATTGATTTACAATATTCTCCCTAAAATTAGTAAGCATGAAACATTTAAAAATCATTTTACCTCCAAGTACTGACAAATAAGATCCAAGTTGCTACTTAAAATGTTCAAGTCATAATTAATCAGGAATAGCTCAATCTAGACCACATTGTGAATATTAGTAAAAATACATGCTAAAAAAGCACGCACCACGTGAACTTACTATGACTTCTGACATTTCGGTGCCCTCGCGCTACACTAGCGCCTCTAGCGGTGAATTCACACGCGATAGCCCCCATTGACTCACTTTTATGAGCTGTCAATACGCGATTGGGGAATCGCGTTTTTGGCAGCTCATGGATTTTGTACTGCAATAGCAACCTCCAACTTAATGATACGACTATTTATTGATTTCAACGGACTCGCCTATTTATTGATTACAAAAACTTAATTTTACTCTTAATGGGTAATTATTTGGGTTTAACAGTTCTAAAAACAAGATTTTTTTCAGACGAGTATGTCTTAAAATTATTGGTCACTGTGTCAACTAGCGAATTATGCATTTAGATTAATACTAAACTTCAAATTTAAATTAAACATGAGCATAAGGTCCTGGGTTCGTTTCCCAGGTCTGGCAAATTGGGTTTATGCTTCAGTAATTTATCAGTAGCAGCCACGGAGTCTGGATTTGTGCCCGGTTGATGGCAATAGGCTCGCCCCCTATTACATAGAACTGAAACATAAGCGAAATATAGGTGTACTATTAGGTGCATGTCTGCCTAACCCTTCAGGGAGTACAGGCGTGATTGTATGTTTAAACTAAACTACTTAACTTTGTTTCTAAGTAGTTTGTACAGGGCATTAACATAACTACTTCTGGGAAGCTATTTCTGTACATTGTATCTTATCAAACTGATAACAGTTTTATTGTTTCTATTTATAGTTTGACATAGATATATTTGAGGATGAAGATTAGGGAAAATAATTATTTGAATTCAATGTTTTGACAAATTGCATTTCCGCAATAGAAGACAAAAATGTAGGCAATGGAAACAGACCATGTGCCCTGGTGAAATAAAACTAAGCTCATGTTCATCTAATTTGTTATTTGTAAGTAAGTTTAGGTTATTAGTTTAAGTTCTTAACTGTCGCATTAGGGTAAACCCTGTAATGATAGATTTAAGATAAATAAAGCAAAATATAAAATTCAATGAAATACGAAAATAATTATCAAAGAAAAATTTAAAAAAAATGAGCTCTTTTAAGCTGCCTTCACTCGCCAAAATCATGATTCTCCTTCCTACCCTTATCCCAATTTATTTGGGGTCGCCCTCGCCGCAGCATGACTTCTGCTTCCATTCTTCTCTATTATCGTCATCTCAGCAGTCAACTTCTTTCGTGCCACACTGTCCATCCATCGTTTCTCTGGTACATAGTAACTATGTTTTAAAAATAATATTAAATTAGTCTTCCGTCATCATTAGCAGCTTTGTTCCACCTAAAGCTGAGTATAGGCGTCCTTTCCTCTAGTGCTATATAATAATTATAAATTGTTTTATTTTGAACAACATAGGAACCATTTTTATTAGTGACCTTAGATACTACAACTTATTCACTAGGATTTGTAACAACCAGAATATTAAGCAGCCAGCTATGCTTCGCTGGTCTGTGCGAGTCTCATCCAGCCCCCGTATTCACAAACGTTCGGATTCAACTTCGATTCGGCAAGTTGTATATCTATCTTTTTTTGGTATTACGAAAACGAGCGAGATAGACATACGACTTTCCGAATCGAAGTTGAATCTGAACGTTTGTGAATACGGGGGCAGGTCTTCCCCACAATCTTCTGTAGGTTGTCCATCCATCTGATCAATCCATAAATGGTGTATTTCGGTGCTATATTACAAGCAAGATGTTTAAAATATTTACTGAAATTCGGTAGGTACTTTAAATATTTTGTTCGAAAATGTGGGTCTGTACTCTTCTTATCATCATCTTCTTCTTTCTGCGCTTATCTCATTCTATTTGGGGTCTGTGCAATACGTTTTCTTCTTCCATTCTTCCCTGTCAGACGTCACGGCATTATTTTCACCTTTCTCTTTCATATCATTCTTCACACAATCATAATGTCAATGTGATAAAACAAGAAACCATAGTTCCCAACAAATACAATTCTAGACTTAAGAATGCCACGCTTTTGTGTCCTATATGGAACCTATACTACAAATGCTGCCAAAAGTAGCTCCATCAATATTCATGAACACGAACAACGGAATAGTTTTATGATAATGAAATTGCATTTGGAAAAAATTATGACTGATTGATACTGATCTAAAAGATACATCATTATGTTAGCTAGTTGTTTAGCCCAGGATATATACCAGTAAATATCCTCTAGTAGTATCCTCTTTGCATAATGACTTACGGCCGTTTTCAATAACTTACTAACAGTTAACGGAACGTTGCTATCTCAGATAAACAGTTGAAGAAACATCAACTGTCAACCCTCCGAGAGACAGATAAGTGACGTGGATAGGATATTCCTGTCAATTCATTGCTAACTTTGTTTATAGAAAATCCGATAGCTACTAGAGTAATGCATATTAACTAATCGCTAAACGTAAGTAAGTTATAGAAAATGGCCGTTAGTCGCCTTTTACGCCACTTTATAGTAAAAAGGCCCATTTCTGCCTGGAACCAAATGACATCACTTTTTTATCCTATAATGGCACGTCTTTAGTAGCAATAGGTATGCCTCGTTGGTCTAGTGGTCGCAAGCGCGACTGCTGAGCATGAGGTCCAGGATTCTATTCCCGGGTCGGCAGTGTTATTGCGTTTTTCCATAAGAAATTTCTCAGTTACAGCCACGGAGACTGGATTTGGGCCAGGTCGATGGCAATAAGCTCGCCCCCTATTACATGGGAGTTAACATAACTGGTGAAATGTGGGTGTACTATTAGGTACACCTCTGCCTAGCCCTTCGGGGATCACAGGCTTGATATTATGTAGTTTCACCAAGATCTATTTTTAAATCAATCCATCAATCACAAAACCATCTTAAGTTTGCACGTAGTTAATGGCAATTGACTCGTGCCAACCCCATCAGAGATCAGAGGCGTAATGTTACGCAATAATGACACCTAACAGATAATTAGACGGCAGTTTTACTGATTGTAGACATGATTAGGTTTTAATAATACGAATTAGATAAGATTAGTTTACTTTATACACATGTATTTTGTCTATTTATCTGCCTAGCCAGTATTGTCTCACCTGCAGAACAGAGGCTTTCCTCACCTTTTTAGGGTTCCGTATCCGAAGGGTAACCAACGGGACCCGATAACTAAGCCTCCGCTGCCCGTCCCTGTCTGTCAGCGGGCTCACAGAGTATGTTCTCTTATAACAGGCTAGTATAGTACCAAAGTCGACATTAGGCAACTATTGTAACTATACCTTCCCAGCAAATTGACATAGGAATGGCTCTGTTCCTTGCTCTTGCAGCGCCATTGATTCAACCTAACTTATTTCCAATTATGTTGAGGTAGGCCTCAGGTCTAACTGCATACAGCTGTATACCAATATTTTACATACAACGATCTATCTACTAACCACAATCTACAACCCAGTTACTGACGTAAGACTAGTTGTCACAAAATAATGTTAGAGGCTAGATGGTAAATCGGATTTAAAGCTGTGTCTACACTAGGCGAACCAAGCACGAGAGGAACACGAATTCGCTTAGTGTAGACGGACTTAGAAGCCTCTAACGAGCACTCTAGCCAAGAAAATTCATGGTCAGCTTGTGCCCGCTTATGCTCGGCTCGTTTAGCGTAGACAAACCTCAAGGATTCCTTCCGTGACCTAGAGAAAGAACCCTCTAATAAAATAGTACAGAACATTGTTTATTCCATACAATACTTAGTTCAGTACGTTGATCTTTACAGCACTCTTAAATATCACTACACATCGTCATATTTTTGGCTCAAAATACGACTACACATGGTCATATTTAAGGCCTAAATATGAATACACATTGTCATATTTAAGACCCAAAATATGACTACACATTAACATATTTAAGGCCCAAAATATGACTACACATTGTCATATTTAAGGCCAAAAATATGCCTTACCCTTGTCATATTTATGGCTCAAAATATGACTACACATTGTCATATTTAATGCCCAAAATATGACTACACATTATCATATTTAAGGCCCAAAATATGACTACACATTTCTGATCCAATCTGTTATGTTAAAGTAAACCTATTGTCTTCCTGTATCCTCAGATGACATCAGGCTTGCACAGCCACGGGCACCAGATCTCGCAGCCGACGAGTCACCATCTGGAATCAGCCAACGTTCTCTCTGCCAAAGAGAAGACCGTGCACGGCAAGGAGAAGACCTTTAAAGTACGTTAACATTGTTAGTTTTGGAGTTACGCTGTGGATCTTAATTATAATTGATAAGTAGTTAACATACTGGTCTGTCACTCACTTAGCGACTTACTGGACCAAACCGATTGTTGTTGTTTGGATCCCATTAATATCTAGGTGAAACCAGTCGAAGAAAATTATTAAAATTCATATCCCTGATAATAAATAAATTGTTTTTAAAAAGATAATGCTTTCTTGTACACCAAAACTGAAGAAGAGTTAATATCCAAAATGCATTAAATTTAAGTATATGAAACCTGCAACCCTTAGCTCAAATATGTACGTATTGTATTTTCGGCGAAATAATTGATTGCCAATTCTAATTGTTTATTTTCACGTATCTGTTTCCCTATTTACTCTGTTTAAATACTAAGTATATTTTGACGTAAGTTGAAAGTTATACAATTTAATACGTATTCACGGTAACAATGTTTTTCTCAAGTTAGGTAGGTTGACTGTTTTCTTGACGTCACAGAATATTTGTCCTTTGTTTTTTTGATGGTGATAGACTGTGGTTAGTTGGAAAGGACGTGAAAAGCATACATACATATTTGTACATCCCGGTTTATATATCATGGAGCTTTAAATATTTAATTTATTAATAGTATGGGCATAGACGGAGGAGTACGTACGCGTTCAGTAATTTTTGGTTTCTGAACTACCCACCATGGGGAAAAGCGTAAATAAATATGTATTGTGTGTATCTGCGTTCAGAACCACTTATAATAGAGTTCGTTTATTCAAAGCTGATTTACCCACATGTCTTCAAGTGTGTGTCTTTGACGGCGAGTTTGGCTCAGTGGTTCAGCTTTTTGGCTGCTGTGCTGTGTCGCGGTTTCGATTCCCGCACTGAATAAATATATGTATGGCCTGTAGGTTTTGGTTCCGGGTCTGGCTGTTTGTGTATGTTAGTTTAAATGATTGTTTACCCACGATACAGGAGAAATAACTAGTGTAAAAACAAAAATGTGTTTCCTTTTTCCGCAAAAAGGTATGACTGATTAATTTACTAATATCATAAAACTCTTGTCCCCAGGTCGTAGTCGGCAGCGAAGTGGGAGTGATGAAGGCGCCACTGGTGGGCCCGCGGCCGTACAACGCGCTGGCCATCATACACACGCAGCAAAGCAACACCTTCGATATGCTCAACTCTCTCACCACAAGCGTTGTGAGTATCTAATTACTTCTAAAGGGGATCCCCTTTATGCGACGGAACACATCAAGATAAACATAACCAGTATAACCTCGTTCGGCTTCGTTTTGACTTCCGGTACAATGAGATATCAGCGTATACTGTTTCTGCATAGTTTGATTGGTCGTCACGCCTACGTTCTGGTAATATCGATTGTATGGAGGGTTGTAGTAGGCGACTAATGGTCGAAATTCTCAAAAATAACTGTGCCTGAAGGTGATGAGAGAATTCTCAAATAAGTGTTACAGGAGCGCTCCTCAACGCCTTGTCTACTTATGGCCCCGGATTCAGCTCCAAAATTACTTTAGACATACTATATACGTGAGAGGGAGAGAGCCACACGTTCCAGCCGCCGCAGGAGACGCCCTGGGCGTCGGGGGCCACTTGGTCCCCCCACCCCCACCCGGCCACTTTAGGCGCGGGTCTGTGGGCGGTGAATAATGGGCTAGCTCGCCGTCCGTCCGTCTTATGACGACAGGCCGTGCCGTCGGTGCGTTCGTGTTCCACGAGCGCCTCAAGGATCTGAAAGGACCGATGCCTGCCAGGGTTGCGGGACTGTTCAAATTTCGAAAGAGATACCGCGGCCCTGGAACACAATGGGCAAAAGAAGGAACATGGATGGGTTTTAGTCAGTACAAGTCTGACACTCCTTTCCGCTCCGCCCAGAGTGGGAGGGGTCATTTGATGATTTCCCATCCGAAAAAAAGACATAATATACTATTTCAGTCGGCAGTTTCATGCTCCTTTTATTCTAAAAACAATGTTTGTAACTGATCATCTTGCAGCCCTTGTCCCATCAGGTCGGCGCAACACGTTTTTTTCTTCCATTCTCCGCTGCCAATCGTCACGCTATCATTTACTACTTTTTAGGGTGGGAATGGCAAAAAACGGAACCCTTAGAGATTCGCCAAGTCTGTCTGTCTGTCCGTGTATGTCACACCCACTTTACTCCGAAAAATATTCCGAAAAATTCTGAAAAAATATAGGATTAAAGAACGTAAAATAAACATTCAACCAAAATTGGTTTGAATAAGATTTGATGTTTATTTTTTGAGATATGGGACTTTTTCATCAAACTGCAGCAACAACTTTGTTTTTCATTAACATACTATGAAAAACAAATTTAGTTTTGTTGATGAATGTAAAGTAATACAACATATGAACGAATGCCTTCAAAATATTTTTATTATATTGTTTGGTGCTACGGAACCCTGTGTGCGTGTGAGTACGACTCACACTTGGTTGGTTTTTCATTCTTATCATTCCTCACACAATGCACCCATCGTTTCCTTAGTCTTCCTCTCCCTCTCCATCCATCGACATTTATATTCATCACTCATTAGTTTATGCGATTCGTCCCTCCTCATCACATGTCCAATACAGTCGATTCCCTTTCAACTTTTCTGTAACAGGCGCAAATTTGAAACTTCCTATAATATACTCATTCCTTACTTTATCCATTCTTGTCACACCACTAGAGATGCAAAACGAATTTTAAACGTTTTAAACCATTTTGTTTTAAACCGTCTTTTTGGTTTAAAACGATTTAAAACCACACTTAGCGGTTTAATATGATTTAGAATGTTTTTTTTTGGATTGCACTGAGGCTTTACACGAAGTTATCTAGACCACACCTCCTTCCTGATTTAGAATATATAAAAAGAAAATAAAATAAAAATGTTCTAAAATAACCTTCATTAACATGACAGACAAACATAAAATCGATCCCTACCTGCCCCATCTCTCCCCGTTGCGATTTTGGTAGCAAAGTGAACAATAAAAATGCGGCATTGCCGTTTTATTTTAATAAATACCCAAAACATGATTGTTTTCAGTGTCTAATCCTAAATAGTAGTATAAATATGATATATGCCTTCACTTAAATTAATAAAAATGGTAAATGATTTCAATTAGCCTTTTAAACAATTTTTTTAAGTAATTCGTAATCAATGTACGGCCCACGTGGTCGTGGTTTTAAACCGTTTTTAACAAATTTAAAACGGGTTTTAAACCACTGATTTTGGTTTAAAACGGTTTATTTACAACTATACACACCACACATTCACGTCAACGTTCGTATTGTTATGTTATTGTTTGTTGTTAGAATACAAAGTAAAAACTGCAGCAATTCTCCTGTTTGACTTGGTTTTGTTTCCGTCAATGCTAAAACGATAGGGATGACATCAAAACTAGTTTAAGCGATTTGTTGCAATCATTTCGCAGAAGACACATCTGAAAATCAATAGAAAAAATAATTATACATCAAAAGTTTATCTTAACAGTGTAGTTTACAAGCTAGTGTGAGGTAATTCGTTCACTTTATGGTGTTAGTACGTTTGAAACAGTCCGGTTGACATTGTAGTAATCTTTTTACTTTTATGTTATTGCTGCACGTGGCTTCAAGTAGTAAACTATTGTAGTAAATAGTAGTTTTATGGGGACGATGCTCTTTAACCGACTTCAAACAAGGAGGAGGTTATATGTTTGTGGGTATGTATTTTTTTTTTAATGTATGTTTCCTGATTTCTACCCCATTTGTGGACCGATTCTCAAAATTCTTTTTTTTTTGGTTCCAATTTTTTGTTTGGGGTGCAGGAATAAATTATTGTAAAAGAAAATCTAAAAAACAATTTAGAGTGACGTCATTTTATTTCTCGTATTCTTCTTAGCAAACCCTTTCATTTGATATCCATATTGTGGGAATGCATACAAAATTACTAGTCCGCCATCTTTGGGAGTCCGCCATATTGAATTTATAGTGACGTCACTTAGCTTACCATGCATTGTCATCCAAACTAAACATGTATGCAAAATTTCAGTTCAATCGGAAACCGGGAAGTGGGTCAAATTTGACTTGTAAGATTTTTTACATAGTTACAGGCGAAGCCTATAAAAGCGTGGTAATAACAGTAACTGTCAGCTGAATAATAAAAACGCTTGCTTGATGACCTAAATATGTGAAATATTTCGTAACAAGCTACATCTTTGCATATTTAGTTCCCAACACCGCCGCTTGTGTCCTGCGATAAATAGGATGTTTAATTCCCATTCTTTTGTTTTTAAGACTATTTGCTCATAGGGCGATTTGCTTATAGGATGTTTCGATACGGAGAGTTTGGTTGTAGCCCAGGATTTTTAGATAAAATATTGGATCAAACAATGTGCAGCAAAAGTGTCTGCACACAGCCCTTCAATCTCACTGGCTAATTCGTTGGATTAGCATGAAGAACACTACGGCAGCGCAAGTGTGATCCACTTGAATCGATGAATAATCTTGTTTGTTTGTTATTTTTAAATACCCATCGGTATCTAAACAATCGCTTTCAAGAACTGGATAAATGACTTCACTGACTTTAATCCAATAATCCAATACTTCCGTATTATTCACAAAACTCAAAAGAAAGTTCAAACACCTTGTCATAGACCTTGATGGTGATATCGATAACAGCTGATACCAATCTCTGCGATACTGAGATGAGACATCTTCGTGTTTTTTCCTCAAAATATAAGCCAATGATTGATCTCAAGTGAATCTTGCTTGCAAGTCTGAACGCTTGTGTAAGAAGCGTTCAGACTTGAGGTCAATCGGTCTGAAGATTGGAGCTTTGAACGATAGTGTATTGTTTTGCGTGAAACGAGAACGATGAAGATGTATTGTTATACCACAACATAGTACTTAAAGGGTGTAACAACGCGGGCCTGTGGACGGTGAGCTATGGGCTAGCTCGCCGTCCGTCCGTCTTATGACGACAGGCCGAGTCGACGGCGCGTTCGTGTTCCACGCGCGCCGAGAAGAGAGTCAGCAAACAGGAAGGGGTCCGTAAGGGCCGACGCCTGCCAGGGTTGCGGGACTGTTCGAAAGAGATACCGCGGCCCTGGAACACAAAGGGCAAAGGAAGGAACATGGATGGGTTTTAGTCAGTAGAAGTCTGACACTCCCTCCTGCTCAGCCCAGAGCGGGAGGGGTTATTTGATGATTTCCCATCGGTAAAAAAAAAAAAAAAAAAAGGGTGTAACAAGACTCTTAACGAAGCCGAAAGGCACTTAGTCTCCCCGTCATTGCGATCATTTTTTTGTTCTAGACCATACCTGGGAACCTTCTAGTTACGGATATTGGGGGTTAAAGTTCAAACTTTTTCACAAGTTTTTTTTATTTTTTATTACATGTTTTTAACGTAGGATTTTTACTGTTAACACCTTCACGACCCCGTACTATTCAACCCATCCATCACCACAACGTTTCGAGTGCGTTACATTGAGTCCTACCGCAAAACGTGACTACTCAAACCAAAAAAAAAATTTTTGCGTAAAGTTACTTAGTTTGATGTGCATAGTGCTTGGTTGACAGCTTCGTGAAGGGTCTTGTTACACCCTGTACAAGCTCATATGCTTGCTCGCGTATGGCATAGTGATTTACTACTGACAGTTTGACATTCAGCCTCATAAAAGAAATTCTCGTTGGTCTAGTGGTCGCAAGCGCAACTGCTGTATATGAAGTCGTGGGTTCGATTCCCAGGTCGGGCAAATTGTTTATGGGTTTTTCCATCAGGAGTTTATCAGTAACAGTCACGGAGTTTGGATTTGTGCCCAGTTGATGGCAATTGCACAGTAGGCTGGCGAGTCTTTTGCCTTATTAATATTACATGGGAGTTACATAACATAACTGGGTATTTGTGGGTGTACTATTAGGTACACCTCTGCCTTACCCTTCGGGAATTACAGGCGTGATGTTAAATATGTATGTTTACTAACTATTTAACAAGAATATTAAGGATTTTAAAGACCACTATCTCAGCCAATACATAATTTACGTTTGCGACAGATATACAAGCGTAATATATCGATAGGAATTGAACGCTTTTGATTTTTTAACAGTTATATTGTGCATCAGTAACTATAGGTATACAGTTAAGCAAGTTTTTGACTAATTAAGTTATTGATAAATGCTATTCGTCATAGTAGAGATGTGTAATCAGAGGTGCATCAAAATGCCAACGTTTTGACGCACCTACCTGACACATTTACTGTCCAGATAACTTATATCTATGCATTTCTAAAGTAAATAGAATTGACGAAATGACACATTTGTTAGTCATAAAATTGCACAGGTGTACGTTTCGTATGGTAGAGAATTTTTCAGATTAAAATCAATTTGAAGTAGTTCTGTGCTCTGCTGTGCTTTGAAAAATTCTACACAGCCAGTGATATCAAAGTTTAAACTTGATATTTGTCAAGTAACTACTAGGTAATCTACGTATTGCTACCGTGAGTGCATTTTCCCAAGTTTACACTCCGGTATAAACATATTATTTTCTATATGTACTAGTTTCGTCCATCGTTTACACCTCATTTTTAACTGACTTCAAAATAGGAGGAGGTTCTATGCTCGGCTGTATTTTATTTGTAATTTTTGTCCATCGATATTTCCGTAAATTATGAACCGATTTACGTGATTTTGTCATTTGGTAGAGGAGGTCAGTGGTCTCATATAAATCTTATTAACTTTGCTTGGGTAGTTTGTGAGTAATCTTCTATAATTCGATTTTTTCTTCTTCGTCCATGTGGATGATCTCCTAATATCTTAATACTTGCAACGTTAAATGAACACATGAAAAGAATTTGTGTGGAATGCTTCAACTAAAAAATATTATAACAATTTATTGTATTCTGAATATTGAAATTTAGATTTGTATGTAATATCGATTTTAAATTCTCATATTGTTAAATAGTGTATGCCCAAGGTAATTTTTTCAGTTACCATAACCATAACTATAAGACCTACTGTATCACCAAAAATCACTTAATAAATACTTTGACTTTGACTTCGAAAAAGGATAAAAAAAAAAAACAAAAAAAAAGCAATCTTTCCAAAAAAACGAACACTAAAAAGCGAAAGTAACTTAACTTTCGGAAGTTGATGGCAGCAAAGTCAATGAAACAAACAAGTCACCGACTTCCGAAAGTAAAGTTATTTTCCGCTTTTCAATGTTCTTTTTTTGGAAGCCGGTTGGTTTTTTTTTGTAACGACAAACAGATAATACTCTGAAACAGAATATGTTTTAATATAAAACAAAATTGTACGAAAGTGATTTATGATGTTTTTTTGTCGAAATATGCGTCAGACTTAATTCTTCACATTTATTGACGAATAACATTTTCTGTCCTATTTCCAGGCTAGTCAACCAGTAGTCGGCGTAGGAGTGGGCGTGGGCGGCTTCCATCGACGGAGCTCCGGCCAGGGCGCGCTCTGCGACCCAGAGCTGGACGACAGTGGCAACAAGCTGGTAGCCAGGCTGGAAGACGATGCGTTCATCTCTGAACAGGATTTGGTACGTAGCACTTAGATTATGATACCAGAGAAAAGATCATCATCTGCCCAACTGTCTTGAGCTTCCAGTCTTACCAGATGCAGCTGAATACCAGTATTTTACATGGAGCGACTGCCTATCTAACCTCCACAAGCCAGTGAGTACTGGGTAATACGATAGCCCTTGGTAAGACTTTTTACACCAGGAAATTGATAGAACACACTTCATTGTGCTCAAAAAAATCTCAGGTCCACCACAAGATGAGTTTTGATGATACGGGTCGCCTGAATCTGAGATGCTTTAGCAGAAGCAGCCCGGGAACTGCTGTTCCACCAAATTGTCAAACGGCTGGTCCCCTGCCCCTAACATGGGACCTGAACAGACGAATGTAGGTGCTTCTAAAAACTTCAGTCTTATTCCTTACTAGCTGTTGCCCGCGGCCTTGCTTGCGTTTTGGTCGGAAATTATCCCATTGGCACGTTGTAAATATAGCCTATAGCACTCCGGGATAATGTAGCTTCCTATTAGTGAAAGACTTTTCAAAATCGGTTCAGTAGATCCAGAGATTTACGCCCCTACATAAAAACTTACAAACAAATTTTACCTCTTTATAATATTAGTATTAGATGGTAATACAGGCATGTCGTTATTTTACAAGAAAATAACTGAATTTTATGACCTTTTCAGGAGGAAAACATCGAGATAGCTACGGCGACGGAGAAGCGAATATCGAAAACCGACCCGTCTGGTGAAGATCAACCGCAGGAACCACAGAATGGTAATGATAATGTTTAGATACATGTAACGACTCCTTATGTGTAGATGCACGAGAAAATGGCATATTTTCGTATTGAAATTTGAACTTTTTGGTGCTTCAAGACCTAAGCCATGTATTTGAGTAGTTGGCAAACCCTCTGTATTTGATTATCAGCAGTGACGGTTAAAATTAATGCTACTAAAGGGTCATATATGTCATATTAGAAGCAATACTATCAGTAATGACCTCCGCTGTAGTTTTTTCTTTTCATTTTTTTTACCATAACACCATTTCTTTTTTGTACCCTTGTTTTTCCAATGCACAGGACATTGGCAGAATAGTCGACATCGGCTTTGCTTGCCTTAAATAAAAATAAAATAGAATACTATCACTTTAAGACAGAGGCCGACTTCTAGCCAATTTTCCTCTCGACTTGTGCTCTTCCGGCCATTTTCCCCATGAGAAGCTTTATAATGAAGCTATTATTAAAATGTCGCTGTTATCCTCAAGTTAGATTCTAATTGTGATGTTGTCGCTTCCAGGCTTGGTGTACGGTCCTATCTACGAGCTAGAGAAGTTGGAAGAGAAAGACAAACAGAAAGACGATAAGGAGGATGAGGAAGAACCTATTGGAGTCTCACCTTGTGGCAGGTGCGTTGCATTTTGATCACTAGCGCTCAAGCCACCAGTGGCGAAGTTTGGAGGTTAAAGGACTGACTGCGCCATTTTTCAATAGGAATCGAGTTGTAGGGAACTCGATTCCTATTGCAAAATGGCGCAGTCAGTATTTTATAGACAAATAATAAAATCAAATTAAAGATATGTATGTACTCTGGCTTACCTCTTACAAAAATTGACCCTTCGCTACTGCAAGCCACTGTAGTCTATATTCGTTTGGCAATCTGACTGTATGCCTCAACCCCGAAAACAAGAGCCGTATTATGAAGTGTTAAATCACAAGTAGTTTCGTTGCCAAGAAGAGGTTGGTGCCCAACTTACTGTTAAACCCCATCTCTCTCTCTCTCTCTCTCTCTCTCTCTGCCTCTCCCTCTCCCTCCTCTCAATCAAGGTATCAAAATGTTGCGTTATAGGTTATCTCTACCTGTATTTTTTAATCTTTACTAAGTTTTTGACTCTTAATTCGGTTTCATGGTTCATACCACAAGAACCGTGTGATTTTTCAGCCTTGCTCCGTTGCGTGTAACAAAGACAAACCAACAGGCACACCAACACATTTCCATATTTGTAATTTTACTTGGATGATAAAGCTTTTATTGTATTTTTTCAGGTTCTTCAAATACGACAAGGAGGTGGGTCGGGGCTCGTTCAAGACGGTGTACCACGGTCTGGACACACAGACCGGAGTCGCCGTCGCGTGGTGCGAACTGTTGGTCAGTATTCTTTCTCTTTATACCAGAATCTCAAGTTATAACTAAACTATTTAAAATACTCCTGTGGTTACTACACTACATTGTAAAAAAACAAAGTCGCTTCCCGCTGTCTGTCCCTATGTATGCTTATATCTTTAAAACTACGGAACGGATTTTAATGCGGTTTTTTTAATAGATAGAGTGATTCAAGAGAAAGGTTTATATGTATAACATTGCACCCGTGCGAAGCCGGGGCGGGTCGCTAGTATTGAATAAACTAGTCAAAGATATAGGACCAGCTAAAGTGTCTACTCGTACCGCAAAGATTTTCGTGCACTAACGTATAATTCGTCAATAATGCTCGCGCGGAATTAAATTGCTATGACATTTGTTCGTGACTGAGTCTGGGCTAGAATCAAGCGCCGAAATAATCTTACAAATGTTTGGTTTATTCATGTTTACACAAGATAGTACAACGAATCAAGACAAAGGATAAAACTTTGTCTTCTATACAAACTATAAAAAATCTTCTTGCTACTGCAGGAGAAAAAACTCAACAAAACGGAGCGTCTCCGGTTCCGTGAAGAAGCGGATATGCTGAAGAAGCTGCAGCATCCCAACATCGTTCGCTTCTACAACTACTGGGAGGGCACCGTCGCCAAGAAGAAGAACATCGTGCTTATCACGGAGCTCATGCTCAGCGGCACGCTTAAGGCGTAAGTATATAACACTAGCGGTTGCTCGCGGCTTCTCTCGCGATTTGGTCGGTATATAGCCTATGGCACTCGGGGATAATGTAGCTTCCTATTAGTGAACAAATTTTCAAAATTGGTTCAGTAGATCCAGAGATTACCCCCTACATACAAACTTACAAACAAATTTGACCTCTTTATAATATTAGTATAGATAACATAACGCCTGTAATCCCCGAAGGGTAAGGCAGAGGTGTACCTTATAGTACACCCACATTTCACCTGTTATGTTTGAGTCCCATGTATTAGGTGGCGAGCCTATTGCCTCCAACCGGGCATAAATCCAGACTCCGTGGCTCTTACTGAAAAATATCCTGATGGACAAACCTCATAACACTGCCTTTTTTTTTATTCGGATGGGAAATCATCAAATGACTCCTACTCTGGGCGGAGCGGAAGGGAGTGTCAGACTTTTACTGACTAAAACCCATCCATGTTCCTTCTTTTGCCCTTTGTGTTCCAGGGGCGCGGTATCTCTTTCAAACAGTCCCGCAACCCTGGGAATAACACTGCCTGACCTGGAATGAACCCAGGGCCTGGCTCATCGTTAGCAACAGACGATTGTTGTTGTTATGTCAATGCACTGTTTTCAGTTCTTTTCATTATTGTTTCCAGGTATCTCCGAAGGTTCAAGCGCATCAACCCGAAAGTGCTGAAGTCGTGGTGTCGCCAGATTCTCAAGGGATTGAACTTTCTACATTCGAGAACTCCGCCTATTATACACAGGTGACTATTTTATTCTCTAAGCTTAGTTAATTGGGGAATAGGGAATCATCTCTCTAGCTCTAACTCTAATAAGAGAGTTAGACTGGTCTAGAGTGTGGTGCGCATTATGATTATACCCATATGATCATGTTCACTATCATCCCGGTACGAAAGCAATACGGTTTACTTAAAATAGAAATGCTCTAAAAGAGATGGTGCTCTTTACTTCGGAGTGCGCGTACGCAGCGTACGTGCGAATGCTGTCGTTCGTATGATAACGAACATGTATGCTGCGTTAATTTTTCGTCGAATATGAATCAAACCGCAATGTTGTATGAAATATATAGCAACCTAAACTTATACTGTCACTTACGAGATATCTTTCGTGATTATACTTTGAGCTCCCGATATTTCGACGCTGTTGCAAGCGCCATGATCGCGGGTTGACTGGAGAATGCGGGTGGATGGAAAATAAATTGTTAAGAGCAGACAAATCTGTCTACCCTCTTTCTTTGCATATAGCAACCTTCTTTGGCGACATACGACAAAATTCACGCGGCTGAATTACACTTCCCTCATTACTATTCTCGTTTAAAACTGACGACATTTTGTTCGCGTTACAGAGATCTGAAATGCGACAACATCTTCATCACCGGCACGACGGGCAGCGTCAAGATCGGGGACCTGGGACTTGCCACACTCAAGAATAGGAGCTTCGCCAAGTCTGTTATAGGTACGTTCAATCTACTGTTCCCTACATCGTGAGATTCGATTGAAGGCGATTCGATTTGATTGTTTTCACACTATGACCAGACTATGGACGCAGTTGTAACGCATGGAGCTTTAGAAAGTAATTGTTTAGCAAGTATGAGTGCTATATACAACGCTCGATGCGACTGGCTGCCGTGTGTGTTGCTACACTCAAACTCCAGTCGACATAATTCAGCACGCTCAGGAGGCAAAGCCTTTTGTTATACGGCAGCTTGATATTCGCAAAAAAATCATTTGTCTTTCTATATGGACTGACGCGATCAGCTGATCAACATGTATGGTTTAACTAAAAAAAAAGTTATGAATTTCCAAAAGTCATAGAACAAAAAATGTTCAGTTTCATGGTCTGAAATTGTACACGAGAGGACTTGCTTGTATTATGTTACACCCAGTATATGTAGGCCGCTCGTCTTAGCTTGAATGATGCCTAGTCGGATCTAATTCAACGATGGTAGATACGGAGTATTTACGATCGCTCAAAGATGCGTATTGTCCCGTATTAAGTATCAACGCAATGAAGGTGACAGGAATATTGGCACTATACCATTCTCAAGTAGTGTAGGGCAACATTTATTTTTCGATTTTATTATTTCTTTTTGTTTTTCTCCCTCAGGTACCCCAGAATTCATGGCCCCAGAGATGTACGAGGAGCACTACGACGAGTCAGTAGACGTGTACGCGTTCGGCATGTGCATGCTGGAGATGGCGACCGGAGAGTATCCGTACTCCGAGTGCAGCGGGCCCGCGCAGATCTACAAGAAAGTGGTGTCGGTGAGACGTCAACCTTGTTACTGTAGCCGTAGAGTTTAGTGTGCAGTGACACGTATTTAGTACCCCAGTTTTTTTTATTTTTGTATAGGTGATTTTTCGGGTTTCACGTGCGTATTATCACTTGCTTCGGTGAAGGAAAACATCGTGAGGACACCAGCATGTCTTTATTTTTTTTTTGGATGGGAAATCTTCAAATAACTCCTCCCGCTCTGGGCTGAGCAGGAGGGAGTGTCAGACTTTTACTGACTAAAATCCATCCATGTTCCTTCATCGCCCTTTGTGTTCCGGGGCCACGGTATTTCTTTCAAACAGTCCCGCAGCCCCGGCAGGCATCGGCCCTTCAGAGATATTTCTCGACGGCATGTAAAGCCAAGTCAGAGGTCCATGGGCGGCATAAAAATTCTGACACCAGCTTATTAACCACACTTTATAGAAAGAAGTGTTTGGTAAGAGTTATGTTTTGACGGCACGGTTGGCGCAGCGGCTGAGCGATTGGCTGCTGCGCTGCGTGTCGCGAGTTCGATCCCCGAACGGAACAAATATTTGTATGATCTATAGGTAGTTTTTCCGGGTCTGGTTGTTTGTGTATGTGAGTTTAAATGTTTGTAAAACGCACCCATGATACAGGATAAATTCATAGTGTGAGGAAAAGGTAAAAAAAAAAAACTGATGTGATACTTATCAGGTGTTTTTTAATGTTATACGTAAAACCGTACACTGCAAGGCATAGGCCTCTACAATGGTTTGTCACTGAGCTACTTTTATCCATCTATTACAAGTAATCCCTCTCTTAAATGAATTTATTTTTCTATAGGGTGTGAAGCCGCAAAGCTTGGAGAAGGTTACCATTCCAGAGGTCCGAGATATCATCGAGTCGTGTATCAAGCCTAATAAAACTGACAGGTATGTTTATCCATTTGTATGGCTTTGGCCTGGTGTGACATAATACAGGATAGAATAAGAATGTAAGATAAAAAATATAAACAAGGTGTAATAAGACCCTTCACGAAGCCGTCAATCAAGCATTCTAACTCAAACTCAAAGCATTTATTTCAATTAGACCATTACAGGCACTTTTGAAAGTCAAACAAAAGCTAGCTAAGCTACAGTCACAGTCACAAGGCATAATAACTTGAGAAAGTACTGTAGTTGCACATTCCAAAGCGTAGATCTCTATGGAGAAGAATGGGCAAGAAACTCCATGGACACTCTTTTTAATCAAAATATTGTTACAAAATCTTGGTTACATCATTCACGTTGAGATTATACATATATGTGAGAACGATGTAGAAAGACGTGCACATTAAGAGCGTCCAGAGTAAAAGATTAAAATAATCAACACTTTCAAAATAAAGTAATTAAAATAAACCGTGGCAGCTAAGAGATGACCACTCCCAACTGACAGCGCCCGTTCACGAACATGACGCATGGCTCAGCGCCATTCAACTCAACCATATTGAAGGGAACCAACTGTACATCAAATTAAGTAACTCTATGTAAAAATTATAGCTGGGAAACTACTTTTTTTGGGGTGAAAAATCACGTTTCATGGTAGGACTCAATGTAACACACTCAGAACATTGTGGTGATGGATGAATTGAATAGTACAGAGGTCATGGAGGTGTTTAAAGTTTTATCAATAAAAACTTGTATTTAAAAAGAAAAAGTTGGAACCTTGACCCCCAATATATCCGTAACTAGAAGGTTTCCAGGTATAGCACAGAAAAATGATGTACCTTATGGTTTCGTTAAGGGTATTTTTTACACCCATTATATTCGCATCTCATCCATCTTTTATTTTTCGGTACTGCTCTTGATGCTCTTTTTCCCGCCTGATGGAAAGCAATGGATGAGGTTATCCAACAAAGTGCTTGTTTTAATTTTGTAAATATTGTCACGTGATAGAAACTAAGATATCGTTATTACATTTCCCAAGCACGAGTTTATCATTTTAATTGGATCCGTTATCTGACTGCTTCTTTGGTCTAGTGGTTGCAATCGTGACTGTTGAGAACGAGGTTCTAGGTTCGATTCCTTGGGCAAACTGTTGTTGTGGTTTTCAGCTGGATTTGTGTCCCGTTGATGACAATAGGGTTGCCCCCTAATTTATGGGTTTAAAACATAACTAGCAAAAGGTGGATATAACTATTATTAGGGTACACCTGGGCCTAAACCTTCAGAAATTACAGGCATTTATGTTGGATCCTTATATAAATACTAATAAAGTTAATTTTTATTAAATGCACTTTCTTACGTGGTTGGGACATGTAATATTAAGCTTTAAAAATAAGAGGAATAAAGCCCAATTTCAATACTTATCATCTCCCCAGTGCCACATGGGCTAGGCTGAGGTAATATAATATTAATTTAAATATCTGTACGATCTTTGTAAATGCTTTATTCTTGTTAAAATTGGCTAAATTTCGCCAGAAAAATCTTTTATCCGTGTGTTTAGATGTAACTATTTAATGTGTGCTTAGCTTTCGTGCGTAAATTGTGGAAAAAAGTTTTAAAATTGTGTAGAAAAAAATAGTAATTTTTTAAAAAGTGTTTCTGTCCACACAAGGTTCTATGTATCTTTCAAAGTTTATCTCATGTGAAGTTGCTTTCGTGTGTGTTTTCTTTAACTATTGTCGTTAGCGGCTTTATATGTAATAAGTTTTGTAGCCAACTTTAGGAATGAGCGCACATCAGGCGATCTTTCGTGGGCCCGGTCAATTGTCCTTCAATCCATAGTTTAAAACTTTATACACGGTGTAACATAATACAGGGCTAATGGAAAGCCCTCCACAAACTGACAGCTTTCAGCTCCTTATTTTAAATCATATCCCACCAGAATTTTCCCGGAAAATTTTCATTTATATTTCATTGTAAAATTACATTCCCTTTACGCAGCACTCCATTTATGTAAACCCAACCCAACAATGGATGTTGAAATACTCTAACGTACGACGCGTCAAATCAGCGGTTCACTTCCTGCCTAGCTAAGGAGCTCGTCGTTGAGCTTGCCGTTTGCTATGTGCATTTTGCCACGGTAACAATACATTGCGTATGGGGAAATAAAACAAATGAGATTTATTGAACTCCCATAACATTCCTGAAATAATTTCTTGTACCGGTCATCTTAGTATGATGAATTCACCCCATCCGTCTGTGGAGGGCTGTCCCTTACACCCTGTATACTCAAGACTTCTCGTGTGATCTCTCGGACCATGAAACTATTTTTCTACGAGTTCGTGAAATTATTTTAAAAAAAGCACTTTCTTTAGGAACTGACGCGATCAGCTGATCAAAATATGAATGAATTTCCAAAAGTCATAGAACAATTTTTTTTTCAGTTTCATGGTCTGAGATACCACACGAAGGTCTTGCGTTTATTATGTTACAGCTTGTATAAAAATATTAGTTTTATGCATAGAATCTCCAGAGTCGCAAACCTGTCAAACATCTTGTTCGCCTACTGTGCACTTACCTTAATTTATAACGAGACAACTCATAGAGTGCTACAATAGACCTTGATCTCTCAAATACCGCTTGACACGTTAGACCTAGATTTTTCAAGTAAATTTCGATTTTAGTAGAAGAAATTGTAGTACAATACTTAATACTAGGGACATTCGGTCTTTTAGTTTTGCTAAAAGTTAATATAGAAGGACTCTCAATAGTTTGTCATAGCTAGCGTACACCGATTGCGTTCTGTGACGACTGTCAAACGACTCTAGACGCCCGGTACACAAAATTTTTCGTCACTTATCAGGTAAAACAATCTGCTGAGTGCTGTTCCATACAAAGTGCATATCTAGACCTACACAGTGAATTTGCATGAGACAGCTGATATTTTTTCTAATAACTGACAAGAAAAAATCCTTAGAAACAAACAAACATTTTTCTTTCTTGTTTTATAATTAGGTAGAGAACCCGATGATAATACAACTATTCTTCTTATTTTTTTTTTTAATTCATTCATCTTGTTTTCAAACGCAGGCCAAAAGTAAAAGACCTGTTGAACCACGAGTTCTTCGGCGAGGATATCGGTCTTCGGCTGGAGATCGTGAGCCGGGATCTGGTCACCACCTCCGACATCACTAAGATACAGTTCCGCTTGAAGATCATCGATCCTAAGAAACGGTAAGCATAAACGTAAACTGTTGCCGATGCAATTGTCTGGCGCAAGGCACTTATTTCAATATAGCTATATTCTATTCTAGGCTATTTCAATATAGCTATATTGAAACTAAAGAAACAAAGTTTTTTTCCAAGTGAATGACGATAATGAATTAAAATAACCATCGTTTTGCCTTAATCTTACTATAATAGGATAGATGACCAAAAAAATCGAATTAGTCCGTCTGACAGATTTTCAAAAAATATTGAATACGTATTTTTTTTTTTTCACGTAAACAAAAAATGAAGACGATACAGTGCGTCGAAAACTCACGTGACTTCACTTATTCAACTTTCAATACGGGACCAACCCCGAAATCCCGGAAAAAAAATCAGCTGTTCAGTACATTTTGTCGAGTTATGCGCAGAGAAATGTATGGGGCAGTCGATTTTTTTTCGCGATTTCAGTGTTGGTCATTATTAAGGACAGGAAGGATTTTTTACTATGGAGTAAAAGTTGTTCATAATGATGAGTACAATGACCCCTTAAGAGATTTCCTGTATGAACAGATAGATCCTATATGTACACTTTGTACCGATAAATGGCGTCACAAGCCCCACACTTCAATTATTTGATGCGTTTTATCTTCGTCGTTACAAAAAATGATTTATTGATTTGATAAAACAAAAAAATACGGACTAAATATAATTATATTTTTTTTACTCAGGAATCATCCCTATTGGGCTGTCCCAACAGAATCCAGAATTGTCCCTAGAATTGTACACAAGTAAAACAATTCTGTACCTGTGTACAGAATTGTTTTACTTGTGTACAATTCTATTTGCCTTTGTCTCGCCCCCTATTCAACATTGGTCATATCAAATCCACTAACTAGTATATAAGGTCCCATTAAAATAGATGGACAAATTTTAACACAGCGTTCAGTACGTCTAACCAAAGATATCCAAGCAAAAAAAAAACTGATTAAAGTGATTTTATTTTGACCTAATGGATGTGTTTTCACCTTTTTTAATGGGACCTTATATGTATATTTGGGGTTCTTGAGCTCACAGTAATGGGAGAGAGTTCTTTTGCCTAGCATTGGTATGACGTAAACAGTAACATGAAAGTACTCTGATCATTATTACGTTTAGTTGATATGTAGCTAACAATCGCGTCTTCTCCACTAGCTCCTACACCCACAAAGAGAACGAAGCAATCCAATTCGAGTTCGACATGGAGAACGACGACTGTGAGGAAGTAGCCAACGACATGGCGAAGGCTGGTCTCATCATGGAGGAAGACGCTAGGATAGTCTTCAAGCTGCTGAAGTCGCAGCTTATCAGTTTGAACAGGTCAGTGACTATTATTTATGTGCCTTTTCCCAACTATGTTAGGGTCGGCTTCCAGTCTAACCAGATGCAGCTGAATACCAGTATTTTACATGGACGACTTTGGTAAGACATAATGTCATTTTTTTGTAACAATGTCGTGATGGCCCAGTGGTTAAGGCCTCGCCTCTCATGCGTGAGGTTCCAATCCGGGCAAGTACCAATGTGACTTTTTCAATTCATATGTACTTTCGAAGTTTATCTTGGACATCACAGACATCGGTGAAGGAAAACATCGTGAGGAAACCTGGACTTACAAAAGTCTGAAATCGCACACCCGTCTTGAGCAAGCGTGGTGATAAATGCTCGTGCCTTCTCAGTTGAGAACAGTCCTTTGCCCAGCAGTGGGACAGGAATAGATTGGTATTATTATATGCATCCGTCAAAGATCTTCTTAAAACCAGCCGGAACCGACGGTTTAATATGCTTTCATGCGTGTATGAAATGGATGGTTACACATCCGTGGAACTGACCAACAGCTGATTTAAAAGCTTTACCTTAATCAATGGATCCGTGTGACTTTTACGGGGCAACTTACACCAAGTAAGATAGCTCCGCATTTGCGCGGTTACCCGTGGGTAACCGCGCAAAGCGCGCAAAGCCTAATGCGTGCATTAGGCTTTCATAAACTGCGGGTGCCAGACGCTGCATACTTACGTCTTTAATATACAAGCTGGAGGTGACATTGACGTACAAACGGTTACCACGATTATTGGACTTTTGCAGGAAACAGCTGTTTAATTAAAAGTGCCGGCCAAGTGCGAGTCGGCCTCGCGCACGAAGGGTTCCGTACCATTATTTAAAAAAAAAAACTAAATTGGCGTCAACTGTGTACCCTTTAATTTTCAACTTTTTGATGTTTTAGATTTTTTCCTTTATTTTTGCTGTAAGGCCTTGCTTTTGTCAAATTTCATGGTTCTAGGTCAAAGGGAAGTACCCTATAGGTTTTGATTCCCTTGTGAAATCGCATAGTATGCTACTTATACAGTCATATCTTTTGATCGCGTTGACTTACAAGTTTGATTTTTTTCATTGCTCTAAGGGGTAGCAGACCTGAGTATTTAGTATTAATTTCAGCTTGATACCACCGTGGACGCATTCTGGGAAAAAGGGTCTTGACAGACAGACAGACGGACGACAAAGTGATCCTATAAGGGTTCCGTTTTGCCGATTGAGGTACGGACCCCTAAAAATACCGATGAATAATTTCTAACACCCCCAGATGTTCGGAATCATGTACTGAATACGTGGTATTCGTTTAAGCGTCGATGTCCTATCCAGTCCGTAAACAGCCAGTCATAAACGAAACTTGTCTATAATTTGCAGTCAAGACGTATTCGACCCGGGAGTGAAAAACAGCGATGTTAGTTTTGCGCCAGAAACCGTCAACAAACAATGTGGACCGCAACTTGGGCTAGTTTATGCACCTATATGTATTAGACATTCCTCCTTTTGATTTGGAATTAGTAACCTTATTTCCATTGGTTAACACTCAATTTAGGTTGTAACAGGGAGTATGGTAGCTTCAGTATACATGATGTAAGGGGCAGCCCTCCATACACTGATGGGGTGAATTCAGTATATCATACTAAGATGACCGGTATAAGAAATGATTTCAGGAATGTTATGGGAATCCAATAAATTGTTTTTTTTATTTTTATTTATTTCCTCATACGCAATGTATCGTTACCGTGGCAAAATGCACGTAGCGAACGGCAAGCGCGACAACGAGTTCGATGAACTCCGTAACTAGGCAGGAAGTGAACAGCTGATTTCACGCGTCGTGCGTTTAGATTATTTCAACATCCATTGTTGTGTTTTTTTTTATTATTTACATAAATGGATGTTGCGTACAGGGAATGTAATTTTACATTGAAATAAAGGAATAGTAACTGAAAAAAATTATAAAAAAATGAAAATTTTCCGGAGAAAAAATCGGTTGGAATTTGATTCAAAATAAAAAGCACCCCGTCAGTTTGTGGAGGCTGTCCCTTACACCCTGTATTATTTTAAAATCGACGTAGTTCTTGCGTAATTAAAGTTGATTTTTAGTCTACAACGTACCATCACCCCAAGATGAATCTATTCACTTTTAAAACAAAATCCCGTGCACACAATATCCACATCTGTTCACCACCCTTACTACTATTGGTCAGCACAAATAGAGTGCGGACCAATCGTAGCAAAACAAAAAAAAAAATGCGACCTTTTTACATTATCTTTTGTTTTACAAAAATTCTCAGGCTGTGCCTCGATCTGCTCGATCTAGTGTACAGAACAGTGTGACTTTCTTCAAAACAAAAAGTACTTAACTTGAATTAAGATCACAACATCAAAAAGAGGAGTTACTTGATTCTTTAAAGATTTTGCAGGCAAATGGTACCAGGGGGCCTAAATGGCTGCTTTATCAGAATCATAATATGAATCACGTTAAAAATTTAAAAAAACTTAACATGGTCTTTAAGGTTATGACCACAAAGTCCATTTTAAGAGTTTTAAATTTTTAACGTGATTCGTATTATGATTCCGATAAAGTGGCCATTTTAGGCCCCCAGATTCATCTTGGGCCGATTGTACATAATTTTTATTTATATCACTATTTTCATTTTATACTAGGCTTTGTATGTTATTTAAGTACAAGAGGTATAATAGTCAGCTTCCTGTTGTAAAAGTAATGTAGAACTGAAATACGTGTCATAAAAAATACAGATGAGCTTTCCAGCCTCCGTCCAGACCAAACTACAATCACAAATCCTTCTGTTTAAGTTTAAGGAAGCTCATTTCGAGCCACATTTACACAATGTACTCCCGAATTCACTCGAGGGTCGACCACTTTTCACTCTGCTCTGAGTTATAAGGTTGAAAAGCGGTCGGCCGTCGAGCGCGGTAGTACTTATAAACAACGTACCAGTAGCCATATGCCTATTATCTTATTGCGAACAAAACATAATAGATAATAGTTACGGCTATTCTCAGATAAATCGGCCATGAAATTGTCATTGATAAGGTTAACGTAATAGAACTACGAGTATCATGAATGAATGATTTGATGTTTAGGAAACTAATAAAATTATATCCACGTTCATACTACTAGTTGTACTTCATGCGGTTTAATTTATACATATATATATACAGAAATGACAAGCGTATTTTTAAATAAATAAGCAGTATATGGCCTGTTGAATTCGTATTAGAAATACTCATAAATCCACAACATTATTAAATAAGCAATAATCAATCTGTAATGAAAGGCAATTTGAAAAAAAAAAATATACAGCGTATAACAGAAAGGGTATTATCATATGGAGTACTGTGGTACGGACCATCAAACTGAACAACTTTCTCCATGGGACCACCATCGAAATCGTAAAAAAATAATCAGTTGTCCCATACATTTGGGTCGAGTAGGTATTGAAATTTTGTATAGGACAGCTGATTATTTTTTTACGATTTCCATGGTGGTCCCATACAGAAAGTTGTTCAGTTTGATGGTCCGTACCACAGTATTCCATATGATTATACCCTTTCTGTTACACGCTGTATAAAAAATTAATCTATATTTTTATTAATTTTAGTTCAGTTATTGATTACCAAATGAAGAGTTCCGATTCTTAAATTATTTGACAAACTAAAGCTGATTATAAAATTAAAGGTATTAACAATAAAGGTTTCATTTCCATTACTCTAACCGAGTAGTTGGCGGTTTTTCCGACTTCGCCAACTACAAATATAACCGGATAGTCGGCTTTCCCGGCCAGTCGGCAACTAGTCGGTACATCTCTAAAAACTGATGAACTGGCTAAATTATATCACTTTAAACGTCACCGCTGCAATAGGTCATATAGGTGATATTTAAGCTCAATAAAACGTGAATTTAGTTCATCTAAAATGGCAGTATCTCGATTCACTGCGCCCAGACAATGGCTATTTGTTAATGGGTCCTATTGTTACAATATCGATCAGATTTTAGACGTGATAACTAATCTTGATCAGTATCTTTGTATAAGCTGATGGTCTATAATTTTTATGATGAACAGACACACATACTGTGTAATAAGCCCCTAACATTAAGCGCAATCTTTAGGCGACATCTTTAACACTAGATCACATAGTTTTATGACTTCATTGGTCAATTTATCAAGATAAACTCCATGGTGCCAACTGGACCCCAACGTGGGATATATTTTATCCGTGGAATAGGATTGACGGAAAAAAAGAAAAATTGGACATAGTTATTTGAGTGGCATTTTCCGTGTTATAAAGAACGTTCGCAGTCGAATTGGTCAAAAATACCTCTAATTTATCTACATTTTGAAAGGGTTTTTGAGATTGGTTTTCGCTGAGATACGATTGCGGATAGATTTTGAACGTTTTTGATTATACTGCCGTTGATAAAATCAGCCATAAAGGTTTTATCTCAGATATTTGTAATACAATGAATCGCAGAGGTTTGCAATACAGCTGCCAAATTAAAATGCAACTGGACAGGACACATCAGTCGCAAGTCGCATCAAAATTGGGCCAAAGTGGCAACAGCTTGGGTTCCGAATGACAGAACCTGGCGACGCGGTACTTCCAGAAGGAGATGGTGTGACGAGCTGGACTCTTACCAAAAGGATTAGCCCGAAATAGCCAAAAACAGAGAAAAAATAGAAACAGGGAATCCCTTCCCTGTTTCTATTTTTTCTGTCTCGTCGTTAGGTTCGCCAGGTTCTGTCATTCGGAACCCAATCTGTTGCAACTTTGGCCCAATTTTGATGAGACTTGCGGCAGATGTAGCCTAGCCAGTTCTATTTTAATTGGCTTTTGCGTTTTTTTTTTGTGTCAGGAATCGTAGTAAAAAAATTGTATACACACTGAAAAAACGGGATCTTGATTGGAGTTATCACAAAACCTATTTGCAGCAATCAAGTCAAATAGTAAGAAACACAACCAAATAGTAATAAACACAACCAAGAAACTTATTTAGCGCAAACATTTAGCGCAAGATTTGATCAAGTTGTATGATTAATACAATTAATTGCAATGATAGATGCTATCAAGTTAAATGATCTTTATTGAAGTAATCAAAATGCTTGATTGACCCAACTAACTTATTTTGTTACAGTTAACTTTTTTTTAACTTGTCTCTTTTTTAACTCTTCTACAATGATGTCATGTGAAGGGTAATCGAGAAACTTGTGTGAGCGTTCAATCATTTGAACTAGTATTGCTGCGATCACGTCGTGATGATCAACTCAACTAAGATTTTGATTAATCTAAACAAGATATCGTCCATGACCATCAACTAAGATTTTGATTAATCTAAACAAGATATCGTCAACCAAGCTAAAAAGTCACTTGATTGGCGTGCATTTTTTCAGTGCACTTTATGGCCTTCTCAATGAAGGCTGTCAGTAAGGATGTTCGCACAATATTATGTTAATACTGTCTGCCCTACATTCCACACAAAGGCTCGCGTATAGAAACCTCGCTAAGTACGTTGTGCAGTTCAACACGCAATGTGTGAGATTCCATCACGCTTCGAATCCCCCGCATTGGTATGCGTCTAATAAAAATACTTAGCGGCCGATAATTCTTTGAATCTGAGTTTTCGAGGGACCGCGTCACACATATTATAAAGGATTTAGTAACGATGAAATTTTTCGTCGGTTTTCTGCTGTTGCTTAGAAGAACAATACGAATTTGATCATAAGGAATATTTTGCTTTTTTTTTTGGGATAAAAGTTTAGGCCAAAAAGAAGTTACTTCAGCCGAAAAATTCCTCCATCGAAACTAGTTACGTGCAAGGAAAAATAATTCCTTCATTGAAATCAGTTACGAAACTACGGTTTCGTAGACGGCCGAAGGGAAAAATACAAGATAGAAGGGGACACCGACGACGCTAGAACGCTTACCACGTATTCAGTACATCTCTGGACACCACATAGAATATTCGTCGTTTATTATAAAAATAAACAGCTGTTTTCTACTTCAAAACTGCAATACCTACTCGGCTAACATATATGGAACAGCAACAGAATGATGTACTGCATTCGTGGTAACTATTTTAACATCGGTGTACCTTCCACTTCGTCTGACCTATCCCTGCCCGTATGTTCCCGTCAATCAGAATGTTCCCACCAAAATTAGTTCTGACGTTTATCACACGCTCAAAGCCCTCGAGTACTAAAAATAACACCAACCAACATTACAAAGACAGATCGATATAAAAACAAAAGTATTTCACGAACGATTATAGCTACGAATAATTCTCTGAACGAACGTGAAACGGTACTGAAAGCAACCGATTATTTAGGAGACATCGGCCCGTAGAAGAACATTGGCTCGTCACGCGATCCTAAGAATCCAGCTGACTGTAATTTAACATTTATTTTCGATCAGATTTTTATGTAAAACGAAAAATTGCCGATTATTTTTTTGTACCTTCAGTAAAATAAGAAACTTTCAAATTATTCAGTTAGTACATAATCTATTAATTCGGTCTACCTTATTTAGTAAAAAAAAAACCGATTTAGAATAAGCCACGGTAGGCCTGCGGGCTTAATCTTCAAACTAATTTCAATTCCAATCTAATGCCAATACGATTCTAATTCCAATTTTGCAGTCACGTGATTCTGGTGACCCTTTTTCTTTTTGTATTGCCAAAAATATATAAAATATATTTTAAAAAAAAGTATCGCGACTGCTGAACATGAAGCCCTGGTTTCGATTTTCGGCTCGGGCAAATTGTTATTTGTTTTTTTCATCAGCAATTTCGCAGTAGCTGCCACAGAGTCTGGATCAGCCCCGGTTGATGACAACAGGCTCGCCCCCAATTACATGAGACTTAAACATAACTGGCAAAATGTTGGTGTACTATCAGGTACACCATACCACCATGCCTAACCCTTCGATTTTATGCTGTAGAAATGGCAGCAAAGCTAGTCTTGCTTCACATAAATACAGTAAAGGCCACCAACATGCTGTGACGCGTTCGCAGACAGCTCTTTATTTTAGCATGCTAAATATAACCCACAACCCTTTTTTTTATCATGGAGCATTTTCTTTACTCGAGGACGAGCGGGGCCCCTTATAACTTTTCAATACTAACTTGCTAAATGTTAAACCAATATTGAACGGTAATGCGGCTAATCTCGCTTAACTAATTTTTAACTACATACTTGAGCATGTGTGATTGGTTCACTGACGAATACAAACCGTACGTTCAAATGCACGCCCGAACGCGTCTTGTAATTACTCGTACTATGACGCAATTGTGCATCGGTATTGTGTTAAGGCCGTTAATTTGTTGTTTCGTGTACTTTTCGTTTTTACCTTTATGATCTGCCTAGTCTTGTCCCAAGTATGTTGGGGTCTGCCTCCAGTGTAACAGGATGCAGCTGAATACCAGTATTTTACATGGAGCGACTGCTTGTCTGACCTCCACAACCCAGTTAGTACAGGGTAATACGATACCCCTTGGTAAGACTGGTTGTCAGACTTTGGGGCCACTGACTACTCAACGACCAATAAAAGAAAAAAAAATACTGGTATTCAGCTGCATTTAGTGAGACTAGAAGCCGACCCTAACATAGTCGGGAAAAGGCTAGGCATATGATGATGAAACTCTGTCAAACGTACTTCAAATAAACTTCTAACGACAGCTGGAATCAACAGGCGAACGTTCCTCCATGAGTCAGGCGAACTCAGCCTATTTCGCAGACCACTGCTCTCCTAAGTAGCGTCACAACACCCGGTTCACTTCACTACGGCTTGTGTATCATTTACTAGCTGTTGCCCGCGGCTTTGGTCGCGTTTTGGTTGGAAATTATCCCACGGGCACGTTGTAAATATAGCCTATGGCACTCGGGGATAATGTAGCTTCCTATTAGTGAAAGAATTTTCAAAATCGCTTCAATAGATCCAGCGATTACCCGCTACAACCTCACAAACTCGCAAACTTTGCCTCTTTATAATATTAGATTTCTTGCCAAAACAGGAGAAGACTGAAGCATTGGAAGTATACGATGCCTGAAGACAGCATTCAATTATATGGGCGTGGTTCTTGGTACTGATCAGTATCACATACAATGATGTGGGCAGTGGGGAATTCCATTCGATTCGATGTCTGCTAAATAATCTTTTAATTTGATTACAAAGATTGATAAAAGCACCAGATAATTTTAACAGAAGATTTAGATATTGACTGTCCCGTTGGTCTAGTGGTTCCAATCGTGACTGCTGGTCCTGGGATCGATTCCTGAGTCGGGCAAATTGTTATTTGGTTTTTCCATCAGGAATTTCTTATTAGCAGTCACGGAGTCTGGATTTGTGCCAAGTTGATGGCAATAGGCTCGTCCCTTATTACACGAAACTTAAAAACATAACTGGTGAAATGTGGGTGTACTATTAGGTAGAACTCTGCCAAACCCTTCGGGGAATACTTGGCTTGGAGTCATGTCATGTAACCCTTCGTCTTCATCGTTCAAATAATCACTAGAGCTAACAACTAATAAGGTACGTGTAATGTAGTGATGAAAAAAGAGCCTAGAGATGGAAAAAGGAAGCAAGGAAGGCCGCGAAAGCGCTGGGAAGATGTATTTAAGGATAGATGTGGACCTGACTGGAGGGCACAAGCTAGAGATAGGGAAAAATGGAGAAAACTGGGGGAGGCCTAGGCCGCAGAGGCGACTTCCATAAACTAACTAAGTAAATAGTGTAATTTATGAATGTAATTTAATTCATGTAATGAAAAGTATGTACCTTATGTTATCAATTAATGTAATGATACTATTGAATGTTAATAATGTAATGTTGCTAGTGAATGTTATAGAATTATTGTAATGTTAATGTAAAGCTAAATGATTTGTTACACTTACGACGAATCTAGTTCATAATATGTCTAGTTGTTATGTTTTATGCTAGAATTAAAGGCTTTTTTATTTTTTATTTTATTTAATGTAGTGATGATAAAAATAAAAGCATTACTAAAACAGATTACTGCTACATAACGGCTTTCTAAATAAATCCTACGAAAAACGTGGCCCTCAATGTGAAAACTTAACTACGCATTTTCTCTTACACTTCAGCTCAAATAAAAACGAGTATTCACTTATCTTATAAACCAACCTCTCCCCGAGGTCTTTGCCACTTAGGTCAATTTATTCTAATCTATGTATAAACAAGGTGTAAGCAGACCCTTTACGAAACCGTCAACCGAGCATTCTGTACATCAAACTAAGTAACTCCACGCAAAAATTATTGTTGGGGAACGACTTTGTTTTTGGGGTGAACAATCACGTGTTACGGTAGGACTTATGTAACGCATTCTAAACATTGTGCTGATGGATGCATTGAATAGTACAGGGATCATGGAGGTATTTTCAAAGGAAAGTTAGAACATTAAAAACTTGTATTTCTAAAAAATCTTGGGCAAAAGTTTGAACTTTGACCTCCAATATCTCCGTAATTAGAAGGTTCCCGGAGAACAAGTGCCTTTTGGCTTCGTTATGGATACTTTTACATCCATTACATATTCAACATATAAAAGACAAACATGGCCGCTAAACTAAAATAGAAAACATTTGCAAATTAAAAATGATAACGGTTTCGTTCAAGGTCTAGATTATACGTATTTATCTTTATCAGTATATTTATGCAAACGTAGTATTGTGGGAATATTGTTATGTATGCCAAGCCTTGATTGTGGTTAGTTATTATGTTCTAACTTCTGCCCATGGTTTCGACAGTGTGGAAACCTCACGAAAACGTATAGCCGGGATAAAAGTGGTCCATGTCCTATTCTAGGTCAGGGTCTACTTTTGAGCCAAATTACATCGAAATACGTTCAGTCGTGACGACGTGACAGCTAGGGTTACGTTTGAATGTATATTATTAAGTAAAATGGATTGTTTCGGCAAAATTGGATACCAATTTAGGGCTTCGTTTTCGATTTATTTTCGTTCGTTCATGGATCGTCGAAACTTTGGGTCAAAATAATCCTAACTTATTTCTAACTACTATAATGATGTATGTATGGGTGCTTGTTACTACAGATAGTTTACAACCTGGATTCACACACGATGCTTTTTATACCGGTGGTGCGATCCCTTGGGATATTAAAGAACTCCACGGAGGCGAAGTCGTGGGAATAAGCTAGTGAAGAACTGAAGATGTAATTTTACTATGCCACTTCAGTGTGGTTAAGAGCTTTGTGATTCCAACACATCTTCCAAAAAAGGACCAGATAGTACTCATATATCCAATTAAGGCGACCTACAATAATTATTAATATTGATTGTCTTTGCTTCGAACGGCGACGAATCTACCCACGACTGACCTTCTTTAAAAGTTCTTAATAATGAACCTAAGCTAAAAATAGATACCAAGCACCCTTCGCGGTGAATGACTGGTATATAAATAATTAGGGGTATCTGCTTCACGTCAGCCACGCGGCGAATGTTGACGCGAAAGAAAAGGCAATGCACTGTTCAATCCGAACCGGTAATACGAGTTCTAAAACGCACTCATTTTTTTTTTTAAGATTCGCCTAAAGTTGTAGCTTGTATTCAAACACACTTACTCACGCATTCGGGAATTTTCTGTCATTCGGAAATATTCGTGACATTTTCGGGAATTCAGAATTGAATTGGATGGACTGTCTAAGGATGATATAGCAAGAACGGAGGTGTCTGATGAGATGACGAGTAAAAGAGGAGTATGGAAAAATCAAGACATGCTGAGCTGACCTCAAACAAATTGGGATAAGGGCCTACCCTTATCCCAATTATGATAGCATGATGATGGTTTTCGGGAATTCGGATTCGGTTTCATGCAGTTAGTTTAATGAACTAGAGAAACTCCGCAGCCGTAGCAGGTATCGATATCTCTTCATTCTCTTGCCCTAAACCAAATGTATTTGTGGACGCAGCATTTCTTTTTCCATACTTCCATGTTCTGCGTCATCTCATTCATTAGTCATGCGGGTCAAGTCAACAACAAAAAATCGATGTTTTTTTGGAGGTCAATGACCTCGTGTAGTTTAGTTATATTTGACCTTGAAAGTCCATGTTATCAGTGCCCCAAGAATTCCCGTTCCGGTGAACCGGATGTATACCCTAAACTGAACCGTCTTGTGGTCTCGTCCTACGCTCTTATAATTTCGGTGAATGGATAATGACACTTATAAACTTAGTATTTGTTTATACTAATTTCGTTATTTGTTTAGCAGTCGGCGCGGGCGCAGTGCGTCACACAATCGCTTGCACGTTTCATGTGTGCACATCGCGTTTTATTTATCATTGTTTTGCCAATGCTATCAACGATAAGTTCGGGTTTAAGATTTAAGTTTTATTAATTAATTGTTCTTTTGAATAAAAACTCTTTGATATGCATAAAAAGCAGACGTTTTTGTGTGAGAAACCAGTGTTGGTGCATTTTAAAAGTTGAAGTGAAAGTGTATGGCGGTGTTCTGGTGTGTGTCTGATCATATTGACATTGTGAAAGTGATTAACCTCTAGCATTAAAAGTGAGTTTGCACTTTTTTTAATCTTTTGGGTGCGTCTTGGTTGAAAATGATCTGGAACTTTTTCGATTTATATTTTGAACCAGCTGTTGCCCGCGACCTTCGTTCGCGTGAAATTATTGTTAACAAAATATTACTTCCCTTTTTAATCGAATTTTGTTACCAATTTCAAGGGTTTAATTTTTTGCACGGCATCGTAATTATTCTTCTAAAATAAAAATGGCCTATGTTAGACCATATAACAGCAGCTATCTGCCAGTTAAAGTCCCGTCAAAATCGGTCCAGCCGTTTCGGAGATGAGCCGGAACAAACGAGACCGACAGACAGACAAAAATTGTAAAAATGTGTTTTTGCAATAAGTGCCATATATATATTTATATGCATTCAGTAAAAAGGTGCTATTTTGATATTACAAACAGACACTACAATTTAAGTTATTTGTATAAATTTATAGATACTAAAGCACGAATAAGACGTCAATGAGGCATTTAAGATATATAAATACACGTTTTAAATCACAGTTCATTGATCGCGAGACAAGATCTTTTAATTCAATGTCCTTACAAAAACGCACACTAGGTTTAGGATGCAATTTCTTTGAAAGATATACACGGTGTTATGGGACATCGGCGCCGCCGGTCAAACTTTTACCATGTATTTCGTTGTTTGTTAAAATAATCAGCTGTTATCAGCATTGTTTTTAACCTTTGTATAGACAGCTAATTTATTTTTCACTAGCGACCCGCACCGGCTTCGCACGTGTGCAATGTTAAACGTATAAACCTTCCTCTTGAATCCCTCTCTCTATTAAAAAAATCGCATCAAAATCCGTTGCGTAGTTTTAAAGATGTAAGCATAGGTACATAGGGACAGACAGAGGGAAGCGACTTTGTTTTATACTATGTAGTGATAGTGACGTGCTGAACCCATCGTAATAGCTTGCGAATCAATGTCTCTTACACCCTGTATAATAAGAGAACTAGACAAAAGCTTAAATAGTCTTTATTTACATACAAACCTGACGTCTAGCCTCCACAAATCCTAGAATTACTATCTGAAATACCATCGCTATGTAAAAATTGTTACAGTGGTAACCATGGCAACGGTATCCAAGTTGAAATGTTTAGGTGACCTCGCGTGAGCCTATTTCAGTCCAAATACAGCGCGGTTCGGTTTAATTAGAGCGGTTTCCTTTAACGAAGGTTATATATTTAAATTTATTGCTGTTTATTTGGTTCTGATTATTTTATGTGAGGTTAATTTTTTGAGTTTTTGTTTTGGCGACTGTACGAGTCATGAAAGGTATTTTTTGTGAGTATTAATTTTTTTTGGGAAATTTGTGAAAACTGTTTTGAATTTCGTGCGTATTTTTTTTTTTTATTATATGTTTTTTTTTATTGTTACATTAGTTCGGGTACATGTGTCGGTGATTTGATTGTAACTAGTACTGTTGTGCTGATTATAGTTATGACGATTTCTTTCTTCTTTCTTTCTTATGTGACTTAAACATAATCGGCGAAATGTGGATGTTCTACAGGGTGCATCTCTGCTTAAACTTGCGGGGAATACAGGCGTGATGTTATGATGAATTAAAAGAAATAGGAGGTAAATGTATATCAATTATTAACTAAGTTTTAATGACCTATGTATAACCACGGTTTTCTCTTTATTATATCACGATAAAGATTTTCAAACAATAAAACTGAAACATTATTGTTGTTTCTAACAACAGTAAATCCAAGTTTTATTACAATGTATGAGTTAATTCACTTTTTGCTCGTGTATGTGGAATAAACGTTATTATTATGCGATCATTAATAAATATTTCGTGAATCCGAGATTTAATTTCAAAAGATTAAGTTAACCGTGTTGTAATATGAGCCTGTATGTCAGCTTGTCTCGATAAAATATAGCTTAGAGGAAAATTAGTTCTATTTAGTTTCCAAATTATTATGTTTGTTGTTCAACGACGTATCTTAATCATCTACTGTTATCTTCATCCGGCTAGCCTAACCGGATGCAGCTGAATACCAGTATTTTACATGAAGCGACTGCCTATCTGACCTCCACAACTGGTTGTCAGACTTTCTCGTCACTGACTACCTGTAACGACTGTCAAAGATCTACAAATGACAGCCGGGACCAACTGCTTAACGTGCTTTCCGAGGCACGGAGGAAACTCGGTATGTAATGGGTGGTCACCCATCCATAGACCAAACTAGGCAAGCACGGCTTTACCTAAACATCGACCAAAGTGGCGGGTATTATTTAGCCACAAGCTAAATAATAACAAATAATCATCTACTGTTAAACGGAGCATATTATACTAAAACACAACGATCTCAATAATTCTTATTTTTGAGGCTGATGTGTCCTACTGCAGGGCTTACCTCTCCTTATACGGAACAATTTTTTTAACGTTTATTTAAAAAACATAGGAAACCCGCTCAATTGAAAACACTTGAACTAACACGGTATGCCTTACTTTCCGAACACGTGCCTTCGCAATCACTATTGATCGTCTGAACGTTGTATAGACGCTTAAACATGAAACGCAAGACACGGTGTTTTTACGATTTCCGCAACCTTAGCTTCCGAATTGACAAACAATAAACTAGGCGTTCTTAGGCTGTCCTGCCCAACCTCACCTCATTTTTACTAGCTGATCTCGATCCGAGGTTATGCTGTCAGGATGCTAATACACAGTGTACACGGACTCTTTACCAAGTATTCTGTACATCAAACTAAAGTAACTCTACGCGAAAATTATAACGACTACGACTTTTTTTTGGGGTATAATATCTATATGTATATATATGCATTGAATAGTACGGGCGTCGTGGAGGCATTTCAAGTTACGTTATAACATTAAATAACTAAATAAAAATAAAACATTTGAAAAAGTTGGAACTTTGACCCCTAATATCTCCGGAACTACGAGGTTCCCAGGTGTAGTCTAGAACAAAAAAATATCGCAATGCCGGGGAGAACCAGTGCCTTTCGTCTTCGTTAAGTGTACTTTTACACCAATTATTGCAGTATGGAGTTTGCAATTACTACTACACATTCGGGTCGAGCCGATCGGCAAACCCCGTTTGCCATCTACGAGTATCATCGATGAATCATGTTCAGTTCAACTCGGCACAACCCGAGCGGTTCTTCTCGAGCGTAAAACCGACTAGAAAAAGTGAATAGCCCTCCATAGACGTATATATACTTACACACATTTTGGCAACAATACAACCTGCGTCATATATTAAAAAAATCGATTCTGTTATCACACGGCCTCTGACGACAGCCCGGTATCACGAAAAACTGGTGATTGACAGATTGATATCAGCTGTTCGTGATACAGAACTGAAGTCGGCGTCAAAGCGTGTCAAACGTTGGGGGAGGGCCGATTTTGTTACGTCAGATAGAATTTAGCCCGTCATCGCCATTATCGCCAAGATTCAAGTCGTATTCGTTAAATCCAAGTTATCTTTATAAACATACTAGCTTATGCCCGCTCCTACGCTCGCGTAGAGTTCGGTAGTTGTCCCACGGTATCGTACTATCAGGATAAAAAGTATGGATGTGTTAATCCAGGTTATAAACTATCTGTGTGCCAAATTTCATCCAAATCTGGTCCGTAGTTTTTGCGTGACAGAGTAACAAATATCCATCCATGCAGCCATCCTCGCTAACTTTCGTATTTATAATATTAGTAGGAAGGAAGTAGGATTTCCATTTTTTTTTAAACACGGTTGCCTATTTTTTGGTTTTTAGAAACAATAAAGTGCCGATTTATATTACAGAAAACCACAAAGTAAAACAACTGCTGTCCAATCAAAAGGTAGTTCCTTTTAATTTCCATAACATTATAAAGAACATAAAACGTCCATTACGTATACGAAAAACATGTTATAAAAGAAAAAAATAAAGAATGAAAAAGTATTTATTAGTCCGCACAGGGCAAAACACACAAACGCCGAAATGGTTAAATTAACAGTACAACATTACATAGAAAGTAAACATGAGTAAAAAAAACCATCCAAATCGAAACGCTACTTGATATGCAGCCGCAGTAAAAGAATATGTACTGTTTTTTTTATCTGCTAAATTGTGCTCTGGAAATATTAAATACAAATTCAAAATTTTTAATTCAGACCAATGGGTCGTTATAGGGTTAGTATGAACTTATCCTATGTTAGTAAACAATAAATTACAACAACTTAAAAATATACAATTGGCTACATGAACATGAGCACGCACATGTCTGCCAGCCCAGAATCTAATAAAAGGCCCGTCAACCTTGTCCGCCAGTGTAGCTAAAATAATGTTAGAGCTACCCCTGAATCGCTGCGACATCGACGCACACCGTATTTATATACAACGTGTAACAGAGTAAACGCAAAACCTCTTAAGGTGTCATTTTACTCATCATTATGAACAACATTCACTATGGGACCAACACTGAAATCGCGAAAAAAAACTCGACTGCTCCATACATTTCTGTGCGCATAACTCGACAAAATGTACTGGACAGATGTTTTTTTTTTCGCGTTTTCTGGGTTTGGCCCATAGTGAAAGTTGTTCATAATGATGAGTTGAGCGAGTTCATTATTTTAATCTTTTACTCTGGCCGCTCTTAATGTGCACGTCTTTCTACATCGTTCTCACATATATGTATAATCTCAACGTGAATGATGTAACCAAGATTTTGTAACAATATTTTGATTATAAAGAGTGTCCATGGAGTTTCTTGCCCATTCTTCTCCATAGAAATCTACGCTTTGGAATGTGCAACTACAGTACTTTCTCAAGTTATTATGCCTTGTGACTGTGACTGTTGCTTAGCTTTTTTTTTTGTTTGACTTTCAAAGGTGCCTGTAATGGTCTAATTGAAATAAATGCTTTGAGTTTGAGTACAATGACCCCTTCAGAAGTTTTGCGTTTACTCTGTTACACGTTGTATATTAAAATTATCCTCCTTTTTACAATTTGTTTTCAATAAATGGGGCAATTTTTACCTTTTGTTAAAGTTAGTCGCAGTTTCGGGTGGGACATTTTTATCACGCCCTTCAAAAAAAACATTAATATTTGGGGTTCAATTAAATATATTACATGCTATTGTAAACTCATTTCATATCTTTCGTCCTCAGGGAGAGGAGCGAGAAGAAAGCTCAGATGCTGTTCAACCAGGAGGTGATCATCGAACAGAACCGGCAGCAGCTTTATGAACAGCAGTTGAGGCAGGTCAGTGAACGCATTGAGATAGGGCATGGTCAAGGTCGATTGAAAATGGGATTGAATGTTTGGTTTTTATTATTTGGGGTGGTGAGGTGACCAAGGAAACGATGGATGGGTTGTGTGAAGAATGGTATGAAAGAATAAGGAGTAAATGAAAACGTGATGCGCCGACCCCAAGTGACATGGGACATAGACAAGAAAATGATGGTGGGATGGTGAGGTGATCTGGTCTTGATTGAGAGAGTCTAGAGTTCAAGAGATTTTATGTCGTAAAAATGCTCATATAAAATTTAAGAATTCTATTCTATGTATTTTTTTATTCTAATAGGTGCACGTAGCAATTTTTAAACGATTTTTTTTCTCCTACTTTTTTGATTGACAACTTTTAGTACGTTCGAACAGTTTTTCAAGTTCTGTCAAGAAAAATTACTTGTCTTAAAGTTACAATCGTTATTTTATGAATAAATAGCAATTGAAGTTTGCTAAATGTACACATTTGTGCTTGTCACTACGAGTGTATGAAAAAATCTTCTTTGTACTTTTTGTCGAAATTAACAAAAACTAAGCGTGTTGCAAACTAATTCAATATAATGGATACTTGTAAGTAGTTACTGCAACTTTCTTATTACAGTTATTAAAAATGAATTAAGCAAATGTCACGCAATTTCTTCATAATGTCGTTGACCACTTCTTTGGCGTGTCGATGATTCGTTGGTTAACTTTGAAAAGAACACTGGCAGAACGACAGCGTTAGCAGTAGATTCGGACTGATCCCTCAAGGTGCAGCTTTACTTACATAGACAGCAGAAAATGCGTTAGTTGTTGACCACTTCTTAACACGTACTGAGAATTTAAATAAAGCAATTCTTTCTTCAATTAAACCATTTTGTTACAGATGAAGATGATACAGAACCAGCAGCAAGCAGGACCTGTAGACCAGGTGACAGGCTCAATGGGGCTTCTCAACGGTGTTGGACCGCAGCCCTTAGGAGGAGTACAGTGAGTTTACTTCTAACAAAATATTGGTGCTTTCTACAAGACACCCTGTAGTACACACGGCGACATATCAAGCAATAAATTTCTAGCATAACATAGCCTCGCTTTATACAGAGTGTAACAAGACCTTTAACGAAACCGTCAACCAAGCAATATGTACATCAAACTAAGTAACTTTATGCAAAAAATATTGCTGAGAAACGACTTTATGGGGTGAAAAATCACGCTGTACGATAGGACTCAATGTAACGCACTCAAAACATTGTAGTGATGGATGGATTGAATAGTACGGGGTCGTGGAGGTGAGGTGTTTATTGTAAAAATCTTACTTTAAAACAATGTATTAAAAAAAAAGCTCGTGAAAAGGATGGAAATTTGACCCCCAATATTTAGAATGTAGAGTATGATCTAGAACAAAAAAATGATCGCAATGATGGGGAGAACAAGTACCTTTGGCTTCGTTAAAGGTCTTGTTACAGTCAAATAGGTCAAATAAGTTTAAGACGATGTGCTTATAAACCGCACGGCACCTTGTGTCGCCAAGTTAATAACGATTGACCATAAATATAAGCAAACTCATTTTTATTATAATTTTGTTACGTTTGGGGAAAGTATTCTCAAGTAATTTCAGTTTAGAGAAAATTAGATGGCAAAAGTTGAAAAAATAGTTTTCATACCATATTTAGATTCTAGTTGACTGGAATCCAACCGGTGGAAACTTAAACCAAAATAAATCGATTTAAAAGTTCTCAATCAGGCATACTATTTATTCACCAGAGATTGTTTTGCTATGTGATGAACGGTTTGCTAAGGAAATCAAAAATCCAAATAAAGATCTCACTTTCTTCTCTCACCAGACTCGATCCCCAATCACAACTCCTCCAATGCCAGCAACAGCTGCTACAACAGCAGTTCCAACAGCTAAACAACGAGGATGCTGCCATGAAACTGCTGCAGCAGAACTTCATGCAGTCCAGGATGTCGCCCTCCATGGCGACCGACCAGCAAATCCTGCAGAATAAGGTGTTTCTCGAGCAGAATTTGAAGCAACAGGTATGTTTAAATTGACAGAGAGAAAGCCATTACAAACACGTTACTTTTTGGTAAGCGTCGACTAGATAAAAGCAGGTAGGTAACTAATCACGCGAGCGGGACTCGTCGCATGAGCACAAAGGACTCTTGCGGCACCGAGGCCGCTCTGACTTTCTGATGCGTACGTCATCGCGCAAACAGGTGCAGACGAGAAATGCGCTTGCGTTGCGTCGTGTGACGAAGGATCGGGGGGCGCGCGCGCATGCAACGGCGACACGAATGCGGGATTACGAGACAAAATCACGCCTGGTTTTCATAACATTGCACAATGCACATATCCTACTTGTATATTCTTTGTATATTTTTCTTTGTTCTTCTTTTTTTTTGTTATAATATTTATCCTGTTTTGGCTTCTTTGTATTTATATATTGTAACCAGTAGTACTTTCGAACACGTTATAATACTTATTACCTACTCACATTTTTATCCTAACTCGTACCTACATACACATTTCATAAATTAACTCAATATCTATTTATTGTACTTAATCATTTACCTATTCATATACTATCTTTGAAACTGTTTTCTGTATGTCACTTACCCCCTCAAGGTTCATTGGAAGATCAGCGTCAGACAGCCTCACCTGTCTGGCATTAATGCTGAAATGGACCTTTTTGGCGCAGCCGTGAGGCACACAGTACAGTCATACTATGTATTTTCTCTTTTTTGTAACTTTTTTAAATATTATTGTGTGTGTGCCTGATGTACTGACGTCGAATAAACATTTTTCTTTCTTTTTTCTTTCTTTCCATTGTTGAATGCTAGTCTTTCCTTCCTAGATTTCTGTTTGTCGGGTATGGACTCTATTTAACAAATTAGAAGTTAAAATATATGAATAATAACAGAATTTAAAAAAAAAAACCTCACTATTCATATTGCTTTGTTCTTAGCTGCCATGGTTTATTTTATTTTTGAACTGTTGATTATATCTTTTTACTCTGGACGCTCTAAATTTAGAGATATTTTGGAATTCCCGCTTTATCAAAATTACGATTTTTATTTGGTTGGTTAATCAAAGAAAATTTTTTCTAAACTTTCATTAATTATTCTCCAGGTAATGATGGAGCAGAATCTCATCAACCAGCAGATGCTGGAACAGTCAGTCCAAGGCCAGGTTCTAATGGAGCAACAAGTCCAACAGAATCTTCTAGAACAAGCCCCCTCACAAACACAGCTGCAACCAAACCTCCTCAACCAGCAGCTGACAGCTGAAATCAACAACCAAAACCAGGTCTTACAGCAGCAGATCATTCAACAACAGCAGACAATAATAGCTCAGCAAGCGGCAGCCATACAGCAGAAACAGTTCGAAGAACAGTATACAGCTCAAGAAAACATCATCACAGGTCCCCAGAATCTCGTCTCCGGTCAAATGTTAGACCCATCTCTTCAGAACCTACAGAATATTCTAGCTCAAATCATACAAAGGCCTGATACTCTACAGTCGAGAAAGGAGTCGGAATCTGAAAACCAGCAACAGCCTCTGCAACAACAACAGCAACAGATGACACAACAACCGCAAGAAAACATTGAAATGCAACAGAACCAGGAACAGGAAGGGTTGCAACAACAGATGCAGAATCTAATAACAACTCAGATGCAGCAACAGAATGTTAACTACCATCAAAGCCAGCAGTTCCAACAACCGACGTTACAGCAGCTGGGTGTTGACCCATCGTTCTTAGCCCAGCAGCAACAAGTGGCCCAAGCCCAACAACAAGTGGCCCAAGCCCAACAACAAGTGGCCCAAGCTCAACAACAGCTAGACATGCAGAAGCAAGTCTTAGCGCAACAACAGCTAGTCCTTCAACAACAGATTATAAGCCAGCAACAATTACAAATGCCTGGTCAAACTCTCTCTCCACATCACTTCAGGCATTTCCAGCAACAACAACAGTATTTAGCTCAACAAGAATTACAACTTCAAACTCAACAGAATATTATTACTCAAAACTGGGCGATGTTACTTCAAAAGCAACAACTAATGGACCAACACCAGCAGAAGGTTGAAGAAATACTCCGGACTCAGCGTCCTATGTATCAACGTCAGGGTTCAGAACAGAGTCAGATCAGTTCAGCTGATGTCCACGATCAGCAACAAGTCATGATGCCTGATCAGTATGGTCAGAAACCTCAGCTGCAGCAGCAAATGTCGGTAGACCACATGCATTATACTAAACAAAGGTCTGATGATCATTACCATCAGCATCCGACGATGCAGGGCCAGTCTCTGCCACATAACATGCAAATGCAGCAAAACTTTAGCGTGGTACAGCAAAATGAAAGGCAGATATCTAGTCATGAAGGCACTCCTGTGCAGAATTACTCTGCCAACCCTTTGCAAATGTACCAGCAAGCGCAAAGTCAGCCACATCAGATGATGCAGAATATATATCAATCCAACCAGATGGAGACTTCGATACCATCTTCTGTGGCCGCGTCTATGCCTCAACAGATCGCGCAATCAGTCCAAGATGCGATGCCACAGCAGATGACGGTCCCTCAGTCAATTCCTCAATCAATGACATCAGTTCCTCAGTCTATACCTCAGTCAGTAGTTCACTCAGTGCCTCAGCAGCCGATGCATAACACAGTTCCTCAAACGGTGCAGTCGTTGCCACAGCCTGTGCAGTCAGTTCCTCAAGGGTCTAGCTTACCACATCCAATACAGTCCATCCAGCAACCGGTGCAGTCGTTACAACAGCAGACTCAAGCTCAACAGACGCAGGTCCAGCAGACACAGGTCCAGCAGTCACAGGTTCAACAACAGATGCCATCATTACAACAACAAATGCAAACGATGCCGTCTTCTCAAGTTCAGATGCCTCAACCAGTTCAATCCCTCCCTCAACCTTTACCTCCTATGCAGCAGCAGCAGCATACTCAAGTCCACCAGGTGCCAATAACCCAGGATATGGTTCAGCAACCTCAACAGTTGAATCTACCAGCGGATCAGGTGGAGAATGGGTATCAGAGTAATGGAGGTCAGAAGGAACAGTTCCATACCCCGCTGACGGAGTTTCCTAATAGTCATGGGGAGGCGATCAGGCAGCCTGAGCTTAGTTCTGTTGAGGAGAAGCAGGCAGAGACCCAGCAACAAGAAGGTTAGTTAAGATTTTTTTTATAATGTCTTTCTTATCATTCTTCTGCCCAATTTATTTGTTATTTTTGTTTAAAATATCAACCTGAAAAAATCCTGTTACTGAAAACAGGTTAATTAAAAAGAAAGCTGACTCATATATTTATCTTGGCCCAAACTGCTTTAAAAAATTGCCACCACCCTCTCCGCCATACTGTAATGATATTAATCATGGAAACATCGAAAAATTATCCTTTTAAGCAGTCGTCACTCACAATTCTAATTTCCACAAAAAACCTTTGTCAATTTTTCAGCGGGTACAGCCATATCTTCTCCAATAACAAGCGAAAAGAAGTCCCGGGGCTCCAAGAAACGTTCCCGGGAGAAAGACAAGCTGCCGAAGTTGACTGTCTTAGAGGTCAACGAGGCAGCCACTGTGGTGGAATGTCAGCTGGAGTCCAAGTCCAAGACTGTCACCTTCAAGTTTGATGTCACTGATGTCAACCCGGAGGAGATTGCGAGTAACCTGGTGAGTCATCTGCCTAACCATATCCCTACCATGATGTGTTCAGCTGCCAGTCTAACCGGAGGCAGCAGAATACCAGTATTTTACATGAAGCGACTGCCTATCTTACCTCCACAATCTTATTGCTGGCTACCCGTAACGACTGTCAATGATGGCCGAGACCAATGGTTTTACGTGCTTTCCGAGGCACGGGGGATCTCGGTATGTAATGGCTGGTCACTCATCAATGTACTGACCTTAGCTAGTATTGCTGCATCTAAATCGATCCGAAATGACCTTGGTGAGTTGTAAATTAAACGTTGTCGGGCGAAGTACAACTGTCGCCATGGATTGCCTTGAATTTTCGACCTTACGCACTTTAACTAACTTATATTTTCATGTAATTTCCAGGTGTCCAACAACCTGCTTCCAGAATGGCAGAGCGCCACGTTCATGGAGCTGATCAAGGACATCGTGAACCAGCTGATCAGCAACCCTGGAGTCACGCCCGTGCTCAACCCGCAACACCACTCGGCGCTGAGGCTTAACATTGACAAGGTAACTCATATATCTGAGATAAAAGTTAAAGGCAACGCTACCAACAAAATAACCAGTGGCTAACTTGTCTTTAAATGGAGGCATTCATTCTTGATCACAAGACAGGTTAACCATTCACTGTCGATCGGCAATTAGCAGTCGGTATGGCGTAAGTGGTGATAGCTCTGATGACGTGATAAGTTACATTACTCTGTCACTGAGGCTAATTTCTGAAACCTGTGAAAATTAGAAAAAGAAGGAATATTAGAATAACTTCCATGTCGCCGTAATCAATTGGGTTGTTTGCTGGAAACTTCCTCATGAAAAAGAGCTGAGTGTTTATCAATTGTTAAAAGAAATGTTGAGCAAAAGTCTACCAGTTGGAGACAATACAAAATATTTAGCGCCATAACTTGTAAAGTAAAAGGACCTCCGTGGTAGCTGAATAAGTAACGAACTACATACAATCTACAAGTATCTTATTTTTCAGTTTTGTTCTCCATTGTCCAATTTTATTCTAATCCACTGCAATGTAGTATATCCGAGTGCTATGGCCATCTGATTATTTATTGTTTTGCAAACTGGCTACCTTAATAAAAACCTCAAAACCATAATTTCCAGACTGACTACGACTCCGAAACAACGGAACGCGAGGAGAACCTGACCGACTCGAACCAGGACAACTCCGAGTGCACCACGCCGACCGCCAGCCACGACAACATCGCCGCCGAGCTGGCCTACGACCTGCCCGAGACCAGCGAGGCTGCACCCGCGCCTGCACCTGCGCCCGCGCCTGCACCTGCGCCCGCGCCTGCGCCTGTGCCCGCGCCCGCTCCCGTGCACGACGCTGTGGCCAAGGCGGCACACGTGGACACTGTTTCCAGGAAAATTAGCACTGCCTCGTCTATAGGTCAGTCGTCATCATCTGCCTAGCCTTTTCGGTAGGGCTTCCAGTTGAACTGGATGCAGCTGGATACCAGAATGTACAAAGAGCAACGCCTATCTGAACCCACAAGTCAGTTAGGGTTGCGCCTCATCTAGCAGCACGGGTCGCACTTTTCCATGCTCCTATCTTTTTCTGTCGCTCAAAACCGTCACTTGCTGGAGCGAGAAATAGTGTGCTGCCGAAGGCATCGTCGATGCTGCTGCGTGCGATAGCATTCCCGCTCTGTTTCTTTATATCGTATAAAAATTACGTGAGTAGCAGTAATGCGAAAGACTACAAAACATTGACAAATGATGAAAGCAAAACTGCAGTTTCTCTTTATCTTAAACTAGCTGTTGCCCGCGACTTAACTCGCGTTTTAGGCGGCAATTATCTCACGGGCGCGTTGTAAATATAGCCTATGGCACTCGGGGATAATACAGTTTCCTATTAGTGAAAGAATTGTCAAAATCTGTTCAGTAGATCCAGAGATAACCTCCTACAACCACACATACTCACAAACTTTACCTCTTTATAATATAAGTATAGATTATGGAAATTTTTGTTAGCAATAAAAATGTTTCATTCGCCCAGGTTCCAATCAATCGGACGGCGGATCAATGGCGCCCGAACGCTCCGGCAGTACAGAATCACAGAACGGCGAGAAAAAACAATCGAAACCTACTCGAAAAATTTCCCGATTTCTAGTCAGCCCCGTGGTAGACCGCGGCGAGAATGTTCCAGAAGAAAAGCCCATCCCTGAGCCTGCGGAAACTAAAGAACCTACGAAAGAAGTCCAAGTCAATGGCCTACCAGAGAAGGAAGTCCCGCCTTCGCTCCCGCCACAGGAATATGTACCAACCCATCAGTATTCAGTCCCTACCCAAATGCCACCCCCAGTAGAAATAAGGCCAGAAATCCAGCCAGTCGAAAGGCCCCTAGAAATACCAAAAGAAGTGCCAGTAACTGTCACTATGGTACCTGCACCTATAGTTTCAAATATTCAGACAGTTCAGACTATGACCCAAGTACCAATTCAGACTCAAAATCTCATTCAGAACCCTATGATCAATACTTCGAATTTACAACCTAATTTGACAACACCATTGCAAATAGCTACAGATACGCCGTTATTAGGGTTGAGTCAAGTGGGGACCCCTATGGGGGTGGGAGGGGAATTGGGGCTGAATATGGGGCTGCAGGGGGTCGCGCTGGGTATGACTACGCAGCAGAATTTGACCCCTACGCCTGTGGTCAATGATACGATGCCAAATGCGGAGAATATTCAGAGGATGTTGTTGAAGCAAAATATTATGAAGTAAGTCCAATGTTTTTATATCTTTTGTAATACAATTTCTTCATGAATATACAAGCTAGTCAAAAGACTACCACGTATTCAGTACATCATTTTTTTTTGGGGCTAAAGTGATAGCTAATGACCCCCTTCTTTCGCCCGGTCAAATTTGGCAAACGATGCACCAAACAACCTGTATTATGTATTTATTTAGCCAATATCGACGAGATAATGAAGAATATAGGTAATAAAACTAATGTTTCCCCACGATTTGTCCTTTTTTACCCGACTACGGCGAAGCCAAAAGGAAGGGTTATCACTTATCATTATAGCAGTCTATGTATGTATGTTTGTATTTGCGTATGTTCCTCCGTGGCGCCTAAACTTTTCATCCGATTTTAATGATTAAGGTGTCAATCGATTCGTTGTTATGGCCCGGCTACAAACCGAAAAACAAACCCGATTTTAATTAGAGCGTGATTTTTCAGTAGGCGGGTTTTTAGTGGTAGTATACCACACAAATTCTTGTTTACACATTATATAGAAATTAGGCTTTGTCATTTCTTATTACAGGCGGAAGCTTTGTTTGTAAAAGAAAAGTCTTGCACAGAAACGGATAATACTAAATCATGTTTTTATTTTCTTTTCCGGTACAGTCAGCAACAAAATTTATCCGGGCCCAACCTACTCGGGTTGCTAAACCAGCAATCGTATCCGCAACCAGACCTCGGTCTACACAACACTATACTCAACAACACTCAGCCTGGTGAGTTGACATATTTATTTGTGTTTAGAATGTTCTTTTCTTAGTAATGATTGTTTTTTTTTCTATAAATTAGAGTTTAGGAGTGCTAGTATAAAGAGGGCTTCAGCATGCGTGGCATGATCGCCGTAGACATTGGTTTTGTCGACGGAAGAATCGACAAAATGAGAGATTAACAAATGAAATCTGTCACGTTGTCGATTCTTTTTTCGACAAAACCCGTTTTTACGGCGGTCATGCTAGGTGGGCTGGTAGTTCTTTCTTCATAGTGTGGTTAATGCTTAACCTGGTGTCAGAGTTAGTTTATGCCGCCCATGGGCTTCTGACTTGGCTTTACATGCCAGTTAGTTTATGCCGCCCATGGGCTTCTGACTTGGCTTTACATGCCGTCGAGAAATATATCTCAGGCATGCTGGTTTCTTCACGAGGTTTTCCTTTTACCGAAGCAAGTGATAATTTTAAAATACGCAAATGAATCTGAAAATCAGACGTTCGTGTCTTGAGACCTATAACTGGACAGTCCGACGGTAACATAAGCTATCATTGCTTCAGTTCGTAGTAACCTTTGCCGAAAAGAATACAATGTATTGTTTGCGCTCAAATATTGCGTATTTGTCACGCATATCTTTGTCAATTTGCTGTTCTGCTGTGGCATATAATCGTTTTGTTACATTGAGGAGCTCGAGGCTAAATAATAACCGCCGCTCGGGTCGATCTTCATGTTAAGCCGCGCTTGACTAGGTTGGTTCGTGGATGGGTGACCACCCATTAACGCTTTTAACGTAATATATGACAGGTCAATATTCGAGAGAAAGTCAACTTTAAAGAAAGCATCTGTGGATTTTGGACCATATGTAGTGCTGGTGAACTTGATCTGCATTGCTAGTTATCAAATGATTATGATACAGCCCCCCCCCACCTCTTTATACAAGCACCTTTTAATATTAATATGTGTTACACTGTGTGTTTCTAGTACACTCTTTTAGTTATCATTAACGTCTTTTTTTGTATTTTTTGAATGATCTGTTCTATGTATTTTTTTTAATTAATTTCCAAATCAACTATAAAAAAGTAAGATACTTTTCTGAATATTAAATGCACGGTCTGTCAATATCTATTTTTTACACAGCTGGTCATTGCAAAGGTTTTGTCAGACACAAACTTCTGGATTAAAAGCAATGACCCACTGTGTATTATAATTTCTGTGTGATATCCGTACGGTAGGCTACATAAGTCGCTCGATAACTCGATAACAAAATGCCACAGATTATGTAAAAAGTATAACTAGAAAACATATTAAAATCGACGATTTTATCACGGCGATGTATTTTAGAGCCACGGATCCTGGATTTGTGCCCGTCTATGGCCCCCTATTACATGAAACTTAAAACTTAACTGGCGAAATGTGGGTGTACTATTAGTTACGCCTCTGCCAAACCCTTCGGGAATTACAGGCGTGATGTCATCCCCAGCCATATGCGACTGTCTCGCCCCGGCGCTGCCTTCCGGGCTTTCTTGCAGTTCATTGTAAAGTTAAATTATATGTATATCTGTAACTAGATTGTTCAAAGACAACTTTCAAGTCACGTTTTTTTTAATAGACAAGGTAGTTGTTTCCTGCTTGACTCTGAGAAGAAAATTGCAACTAATTCAGAGGTCACAGTATTTTCTAAACTCTATACATTACCTTGGTCGGATCAAATGAGGGCCGTACTGGTGAGAGCTAGCCTCTGAGATGCTATTCTAAGGACACCACATGGGTTTGAGTGGATCTGCGCACTCGGTGCATTCATGCTGCTCAACTCGGAACTCGAGAAGCTAACGACTCGACGAATGAACATTTGAGTCAAGTGTAAAGTTTAAAGTTAGCGAAAGTAGTCAGTGGCCTGAAAGTCTGACAACCAGTCTTACTAATGGGTCTCGTATTACCCAGTACTAACTGGGTTGTGGAGGTCAGATAGGCAGTCTCTCCATGTAAAATACTGGTATTTAGCTCCATCTAGTTAGAGCGTCCCCAACAGAGTTGGGAAAAGGCTAGGCAGATGATGTAGTAAAAGCGACTTATGTAACCCCCTCGTACCGCACATAACCGTCCCGCATCCCGTGTGACTAACCCCATGTTGTGACGTCAGCGCCCATGATGGCCGCGCGCCTGCCGCCGCAGTATCAGCAGCAGAAGTACTACCAGCCGATGCTCGCCAACGATTTAATTGGTAAATAGCTCTTGTTCTTATTTCCTTTCTCGTGTGTGTTGTGTGTGTGCGTGCGTGTGTATTGAGATAGAGAACGATACCAGTGTTTTAACTTTAAACATAATTTATAGATAAAAGGAACATCTTTTAAAGGCCCGACTTACGTATCTCAAGTCTTGTATTCGAACGTAAAGGCTCTTATCTTGAGGAACATTAAGCTTTCGTTAAGAACACTATTATGCTCCCACTGCTGGAACACAAGTCTCTCTACGAGATGGTGTGGGCTGTGAGCCACCACGCGGGCCCAGTGCGAGTTGGTGTATATATGTCACATGTCTGCAATAGGGGTATATGCAAACAATACAAAACTTTTTTTATTTCTTAAAAATGCCTTGTATATGGCATTGAATATAAAATAATAAGAAATAGCCATAAAAACATTGTGGTACACTTGTTTAATTCTCTAATAAAACACTTATTTACAATTTAATGCTTTATGTAGCGTGTCTTTGGTGAAACGGAACGCAAACACAAAACCATCAATTCCGGTAGTGACGTCAAATACTATGTGTCAAAGAAACACTTTTAGGTGAAAAGTACTTAAAGTTTCACTAAGATTTTACTATAATATTGTTATTGCAATTTTTGCTTAAATAAAGCACATTATAGTAAAACTATTCTAATAAGGGCAAAAAATTAGATTTAAACAAGGCAGATAGAGGTAAGTGACATCAAATGCTATGACATGAATAGCCGCGATAGTCATGGACGTTTGAACAGTCGTAGAAAATTGTAGGAGTTTAATATTTTTTGTGTGCGACAAGCAGTAGTTGAAATTAACTTTTAATTATTTTCTTGGGTTGATAGTACTACGTATTATTAATTTAAAGTGAAAAAAAATTACATGCATATTCCCTATTGCGATTTTTGTTTCTAAGACATGTCGGTTTCCTCACGAAGTTTTACTTGACTTTGTCATGAGCAGTAGTGATGAAATAACGATTAGTTACACAAAGTAATGCTCCTGTCTGAGTTCCTAGCCAAGACTTGCAAGTCTTGCAATCTTTTGAAGAAGACTCTGCTGATTAAAAATAATGTTTTTCAAGAAATTTCCGAAAGGCTGTCTAAAATAAATGTTATAAGAAGTCTTACATAATCGACAAAAAAGTAGGGAATTGGACTGTCTATTATTATTTCTGGTTCTATCGGCGAATGTTCCACATTAATTTAAGTGCCTATTCTTTATCTCTCACAAATGGTATCGCTTACTCTCTCAATCACAGTGTAATTAATATTTTAGTTATAAAATGTTAAATGTTACTGCACTACTTTTTTATGTTGGCTTTTATATCTGTTTCATAGCACATAGTTTTAGTTATTATTTTTGTAGGCTTTTAGTTAAATATGCCTATCGTACTTTTATGAAGTAAATTAAGGCATTTAAATACTTACGTTGTAGAATCGATGTATTTTTTTATTGCTTAGAGTGTTATCCCCCAAAAGCTTTAGTTGTTTTTTAGTAGTTATGCCATTAATAATGGTTTTGAATTTCAGGTTAAATAAATATAGCTCTCATTGACGCCTTGGTCGTGGGATTTTACACAACTTTTAATGTAGGGAACGGCTTTGATCTGTATAGAGTAAACTTTGATTTACTCAAACTAAGTACAGATGCGTTTCATACGAAAAAATAACTTTTCCACATTAGGTTAATGTTCATATTTGTATAACATATTTTGTCTCAGCTGAGCTTATAGGACCTATAAAATATACACATTCACACTACACGAATGAGGTTTTTTTCGTATGAAATGCTATTGTGCTTTGCTGGTACTAAGTCGATGTACAGTTACCAAAGGAGATAAGTAATTTGATAAATGAACTGTTTGTGTTCTATTAACTTAATTAAATTTTATTCGAAAACATCCATCGGTTTCTTACTAAACTTCAACTACATCCGACGACCCTTGTTACTTATGTCCTTTGGTGACCGTACTTACGTTTTATAGATCTCAACCTGAGTTTAAAATGATTTCCTCACTGACAGAAAACAAGGTCTACCTCATCAAAGTGCTGAAACAGATACAAAAAGGGCCAACATAACGACCCAACACAAATAATAACACTCTTTTCTTGCCAACCACAGGATTCAATCCCCTCTTTCCGTCATCAGCTCAGCAGCAAGCCCTGCAGTCGTCCGTGAACCAGCTGGCCAGCCAGCAGATGAGCCAGCTCAACATGATGGGGCTGGCGGGCGCCGTGCCGCCGCAGGCGCTCGCCTTCCAGCACCAGAACATCGCGCAGATGAACCTCAACCAGAATCTTATGGGACAGAATCTGGGTCAGAACTTGGGTAACTATACAGGTACTAAGCTTGTGCGTGTTATACTTTGGATTAGCTGATAGAACTTGAGGGTCATCATCATCTTCCTGCCCTCATCCCATGGTACTTGAAGTCAAAATGGTTTCTGACACACGACACCCTTTAGGTACATCTAAATACCCTCGTGTCGCAAAGACTGAAAAGCAGATACAGTTTTTTGAAGTGAGTCACCCCACTCACTGGCGTGCGGTCTACGGAAAGACTAAAGCTGTGGCGAGGAAGTGCATCCTTACCTAACCCATTCGTTCCACCTGCTGCAAATCCCCCACCTGGACATGAGTTGCCATGGCTGACCTCAAGTCTTTAAATAGACTCCGGACCCAGGTTGGTCGCAGCAAGGAAAACCTGCTCAGGTTGAGTTTCATTAATAACTCTGCTCTGGAGTGTAAATGTGGTGCTGTTCCACAAACGATGGGGCACTTAATATCGTGTCCTGCGTGTCCTGTTGTTTGTTCACTACAGGAACTGATAGACGCTACTGAAAGCGCCAAACTAGTAGCTCAGTTCTGGGCCGACACCATTTAGATTGCCATTGACACGCTCAGAGGAAGACTTGGGGTCGGCGCAACACATTTTTGTCTTCCATTCTCCCCTGTCAATCGTCACGCTATCATTTACCCCTTTTTCTTTCATATTATTCCTCACACAATCCATCTGATTAAACTTAACTGCTATACATATTTTCGGTATTCGGCAATATTTATTGAAGAATAAAACCAATCTGAAGTGATTACTTGAGTCATTTTCAACTTTCATTCGGCACGTACTGATTGGCATCTACTATCGCTCGGCACAATACCAGCTAAGCCGTGTGAGACTTTCCCGAACATGTAGCGGCGTGCAGTGGTTCCCCACGGAGGGTAGGCCACGCATAACGACAACCAAAAAAAAAAAAAAAAAACCAAAATCACAGCGTCATCTATTGATGCACTCACTCACCCGTCCGGGCCCCCCGCACCTGCCCCTGGTGTTTTTAGTAAGCGTATGAGAAACAACGCCATCTAGCTTAAATATAAGGAATTTTAATGGCATTCTGTCAATACAAGAACGAAGGATATCGCTTCGTTAGAAAACTTCTAAAAAATAAAATAGAGTGCGCTGACACATAACGGTCAGCATTCATCATCATTAATCTATAGCACTGCTGGATATACGCCTCTCAAATCATATAAGACCTTTATTGTAATGTCTGTGTTCACAAATAAAGATTGATTGACTGACGCTACTTACCTCGATCTTCGGCCAGTGTCCTCAAGTTTCACCGCCCGAAGTCCGCTCTACTTATCCTGAAAGTGTCCTACACTAAGCTTGCTAATCCGCCACCAAGAATGAGTTTAATAAAGTTTTTGATTGATGAGGCGCAATACTTTGTATACTTATGCATTTTTAAATAAACATCTTCTAAAATAAACCACACATTTGTTACAGGTCTAGCAAGCCAGAACTTAGGATTAGGCGGTCAGAATCTCATAGGAGGGCAGAACCTCGCTTTAGGCGGGCAGAACTTGGCGCTAGGAGGGCAGAATCTAGGATTAATCAATCAGAACTTGGGGCAGCTGGTTGCGCATCGAGCTGTGCATCATGCGTTAGCGAGGAGGGCTGTTGATATGGATATGGCAGGTAAATCATACAAGATGTTGATCATCTATGCTAAAACAAGGTGTAAACAGACCCTTCAGGAAGCCATCTGTTATGTTGGTTAGTTGAATAAAAGATACCTTTAGGTACACTTGATATATTTACTAGTACAGGAGACACATTACAATGCGAAGGCGAAGGGCGTTGTCGGTTCTATGTAATATGCTGGCCCGCAGGTTTGCTAGGTGTACTAAAGACGTGAAAATTACGCTGTTTACGGCATACTGCCAGACGTTTTACACCTGCAGCCTGTGTGTCAGATATACGCAGAAAGCCTACAACGCCCTCCGTGTTCAGTACAACAATGCATTCCGGGTGCTGGTGGGGCTTCCGCGGTTCTGTGGTGCGTCGGGCATGTTTGCCGCGGCTCGCATAGATAGTTTCGAGGCTGTCATGCGCAAGAGATCGGCGTCCCTAATGCGTAGGATACGTGGACGCTCCAACAACATCCTGAAGGTTATTGTGGAGAGGCCAGACTGCCCTTTTCTGATGCACTGGTCCCGTAGGCATAGCTGCGGGCCCGGTGCTGAGGAAAGATATATGAATTGACGACCCGAATGGCGCAGCGGTATTGAGGCTGCCTTACGTTCTTAGGGTCCCGGGTTCGAGTCCCGGTAGGAGCAAATGTTTGTGTGATGAGCATGGACATTTGTTTCCGAGTCATGGATGTTTATATGTATAATAAGTATATATTTACAAACAAAAAAGTATCTATGTAGTATTATCAACTATCGGGTGTCCACGACACAAGCCTCGTAGCTTAGTGTGGCACCTAGATGGCGCTGTGTGTAATGTCCAGCGATATTTATTTATTTATAATTAGTTTGCTGTAGTAGTTAAGTTTAGAGTAAATTAAAGTTAGATTACAATAAATACAGCCAGACACATTATTATAGACGGACATCAGCAGACATGGTAGTGACAGGAGTGACCTGCCGGAAGTATCTCCGATCATAGACAATCGCTAGTGGTGTACATACTAAATAGTGATGTCACAACATCCCCCTCGTTGAGTTCAATTTAGACCCCTGACAAACAAAAGATATACTATGCTATGTATAGTAATACATAGGACAACATGCTTAAAAATACTTTAGACACATTTATTCTAGACAACATTCTTAATACTATTTAGTTACATTTAATCTATTTTTTCTATTGACCTTCTTGTAGGTTTTACAATACGACCTGACCTAGTAGTTACGCTTGAGGATTTTTGAGATGAGGATTCTTGAAGTCTAGAATAAATGTGTGTGTGTGTGCCATCAACCAAGCATTCTGTACATCACACTAAGTAACTCTATGCAAAAATTATTGCTGGGAAATTGCTTTTTTTTTGGGGTGAAAAATTAAGTTTTACGGTAGGACTCAATGTAACGCACTCAAAACATTGTGCTGATGGATGCATTGAATAGTACAGGGGTCCTGTTGGACATATTTAAAGTACAGTTTTAACATTAAAACGTGTATTAAAAAAAAACTTTTAAAAAAGTTGGAACTTTGACCTCCAATATCTCCGTAACTAGAAGGTTCCCTGGTATGGCACAGAACAAAAAAAAAAATGATCGCAATGATGGGGAGAACAAATGCCTTTCGGCTTCGTTAAGGGTATTTTTACGGCCATTATATCTATTTTTAGACTCTATTATACAATAAGTTATGATTTATTAAATATTTTTATATATTACTAACGGCCGGTCCCGACTTCGCACGGGGGGAAATTTTATTTTATTTTAAATATAGCCTATTGATGTTACTCTGGGTTAATGTGTAGCATTCATAAAGTGAAAGAATTTTGCAAACCGGTGCAGTAGTTTTTGAGTTTATTCGTTACAAAAATACAAATCATTCCTCTTTGTAATATTAGTGTAGATAACTGTTATGATTTTTTAAATACTTTTATTTATTATAAACAGCAATGACGAACGTGAACTCGACAGGTTCGTCACAGCCGAGTACACCCAACAAGGCGCATTCGTACAACGAGTACATGCTCACGCTGCAACACAAGCTGGCCTCCATATCTAATAGCGTGAGTAAATTTTTTATCAAGTCATTAAATTATTGCAGCCATTTTAAGTACACTGCTTCCATTTTGTCATGGCAGTTTCTCTCCTCTCTCTTTGATGACTTTCATTTAAAACTGTTTCCATTGGAATAATTCTATTCAAAAAGGGTATGAGAAAAAAAAGACATTGAGTGAACTGACACTCAACAGACTGTCTTCGTCACAAGGCAGACCCAAGAAACGCTGGCGTGACGATTTGGACTTGTTCCTGACTGGTTGGCCAGAGAAGGCAAAATACCGGGAGAGTTGGAAAGGAATGGGGTAGGCCTTTGTTTAGCAAGGGGACAGAAAAGGCTATTAAAAAAAAATAAAAAATAAGAGGGAACTCACTGATTGGTCAGAGAAGGCAAAACGCCGGGAGAGTTTGAAAGGAATGGAGAAGGCTTTTGCCCAGCAGTGAGACAGAATAGACTAATTAAAAAAAAAATGTGAACTTGAAAAATTGTTCTAGCGAAGTATTACACCAAAACTATACTAAACTTATTTCTGTTGCAAAGCAGCAACACTGTAGCATCATAGGCTGACATCAGACGTACTGCATCGCAGCAACCGCGCGCAGTCGATATACTCAACTGCATGCAGTTGTACCCTCGACTTCGTTCAGTCATGATGTCAACTTCATGCGGTCGGCTGCAGTCGTGTGAAGTCAATGTTAATTGCATACAGTCGTGACTTCAACTTTACGCGGTCGGCTACAGTCGTGTAGTGTCGACGTGCCGCTAACCGCATACAGTTAGCGTGCAGTTAGTAACTGTATGCGGTTAGCGATCGACAGCGTGCGTCGACACTACACGACTGCAGCCGACCGCGTGCAGTTTATATCATGACTGAACGAAGTCGCAGGTACAACTGCATGCAGTTGAATGTATCGACTGCGCGCGGTTGCTGCGATGCAGTCCGTCTCATGGCAGCCATAGTCAAATGAAAGTCTACGTCATTGGCCCCAGGAAAAAAAGTTAGGTACAGGTGATCGTAACAATAATCACTGCACATAACACTAAATATTAACTGGGGATTCGATATTCGGATGCATATTTATCTAAAGTTTGAGTGTTGACTTGTATGGATCGCGCGTCAGTACGGGAAAAGTCCCGGTTTATTTACATAAATGGTTTTTTTTTTTTCATTTTATTGTTTAACTCAAAATGAATTATGCCCAGTCATTTTTGCGATTTTGTCCTATTAGATATTTCAGAAGCAAAATTTGAATTCAAATAGTTGCAGTTAAATTTTTTCTAGCTATTTTCAACAAATTTCTTGTCTGGTTTTTAAACACTCAAGAATGTTGAAATTCCGCGATCTCAGGACGATTTCTTCAGAGGACAGTGCGTCAGCTGAAAGATGCGAATTTTGGAGGAACTGATATCCCACCCCTCCTCACTTCATCAATCCAGCAGAACATCTTCCTCTTGGAAAGGAAATACAGTGACCAATCTGGAAATCTCTTAACCGTTTGCGGGCCCAGGTTGCCCGCTATAGATAAAATCTGGACAGATAGGGTGTCAACGACCCGTCCCAAATACAATGTCAGAGTGGAGCTCCTCTGCAGGATATGCCCCACCTCCTTTCTTGCCCATCCTGCACAGCCACCTGCACCTTCAGGATTTGAACGAAGCCAACGACAGAGCCGACCAGTATAAAGGGTGTAACAATACCCTTAACGAAGCCGAAAGCCACTTAGTCTCCCCGTCATTGCGATCATTTTTTTGTTCTAGACCATACATGGGAACCTTCTAGTTACGGAGATATTGGGGGTCAAAGTTCCAACTTTTTCACGTGTTTTTTTTTAAAATACTTGTTTATATTGTAAGATTTTTACTTTAAACACCTCCACGACCCCAATCCACCCATAAGCACAATGTTTTAAGTCCGTTACATTGAGTCCTACCGTAAAACGTGATTTTTGACCCAAAAAAAAAGGTCATTTCCCAGCAATAATTTTTGCGTAAAGTGACTTAGTTTGATGTACATAATGCTTGGTTGACGGCTTCGTGAGGGGTCTTGTTACACCCTGTATTGCAGGTGGCAATATACTGGTCGGGTATTATTTGAGTCTATCGACACGCAAAGAAGACGATAAAAATTGACATTTAAAGTTTCACCCTTTGCCGGGAAAAAACGTACTTTAGGTAAATATGCATCCGTATATGCGATCCCTAATGATAACTCTGTCCTTAGGGCCCGGTATCCCCGCAGTCCCCGCTGGAGTACAGTCCTGCGCTGTCACCAACGCATCGACCGCCTCTGCATAACATGCCCAAGGTTCGTTCCAATCTGATACAAATTAGTATTGATAAAATAGCACTCGTCACCATATAATTTATTTAAACTTTATGCTTTAGAAATCGGATGGCGAAATGAGGAATCCATATGTTTTATAAATGAAGAATTAATTTAAATAGAAGAAACAAAATGTGAAAAAAACGTCTGTGCATAATTGTTAATTTTTCATTTCGTTTGTTTAGTTCGACTTTAATAATTAATCTATTTCTTAGTCATTTATTGAGGACTTAAAAAAAAAATACGTTTTTCTAGTTTTGATCTATATTTTAATTTTCTTAGTTAAATATAGTGTTATCAACATCATGAAACTTCTCCATTGATGGTCGAACACTTTCAACCTCAGAGCATAAGGGTGAAAAGTGGTCGACCGTCAGTTAACTCATTAGTACCTGCATCTTTTAATGGTGCAAATAACAGACTTGATGTACTCTCGTGTCAATAACACGATTATACGATTCTGTATTCGTTAATTTTCTTACGCCGCCACACACAATAGGACCAGACCCACCGCCAGCGAGCAAACGACTAGTTATCGAATATTTGCTTGCTGAAGAAACGAACAAAAGCTTGCAGATCCTGTTTCATTAAAAGAGATACTTATACAACGTGTAAACGGAACCTCCACGAAGCCGTCAACCTAGCATTCTGTACATCATATAACTTTAACCCCCAATATCTCCGAAACTGTTGAACGTCGTCCGAAATCGTCCAACTTACCGCAGTGTCTCAAGGCGAAAGTCCAGTGTGTGTTGCCAGGGATTACATACGGGACCGAAACGTGGTCGCTCACAATGGGCGTGATTCGAAGGCTTAAAGTCACCCAAAGGGCAATGGAGAGGGCTATGCTCGGAGTCTCCTTGCGTGATCGAATCAGAAATGAAAACATCCGCAAGGGAACCAAGGATACCGACGTAGCCCGAAGAATTGCCAAACTTAAGTGGCAGTGGGCAGGGCACATTGCTCGCAGAACGGATGGTCGATGGGGCCGAAAAGTTCTGGAGTGGCGACCGCGAACCGGAAGACGTTGCGTTGGAAGGCCTCCCACTAGGTGGACCGATGACCTGGTGAAGGTTGCGTAGATCCGCTGGATGCAAGTCGCACGGGACCGGTCAGTGTGGCGACACTTGGGGGAGGCCTATGTCCAGCAGTGGACGTCTTTCGGCTAAAATGATTATGATGATCTCCGAAATTTGAAGATTCCCAGGTATGGTCTAAGAGCAAAAAAAAATCACAATAAAGGGGAGAACAAGCGCCTTAGGGCTTCGTTTAGGGAACTTCTACACCCATTATTAGGAGTTGATCGCTCAGTTGATGTTGAATCCATAATTGTGTTTGTTGCAGACGGAGGGCACAGAAGCATCAGATGGCGGAGCTCCCGTTGTGCACAAGACGCGTCACGCGGCGCAGCTGGCGGAACTGGACCACGAGCTCAGCAAGATCAGCCTGCACTACAAGCATCCGCCGCCCAAGGTATACCGAGGAACTGTCATTGTCTTGTAGATTTAAACATTGACATCTAGACCGAGTAGAATTCAGAATCGGCTAGCCTGAGGCCGGTTTCCAGCAAAGCGAATACGAGATAAGCGATTCGGACTACGCGCAAGACTGGTGACTTACAGTCTCACTGAATGCAGCTTAATGAATAGAGCGTGTCTTATTTGACTCCACAACCCAGTTAATCAGTATTTCCTTTTGACAAATTGTACTACTTTCGAACTTCTGAAAACCCGTAACGTATCTACAACGTGCGGCTTAAGAGGCCCGGCCTGACCTTTACATCGAGAATTTATCAGCAGCTCAGTCGCCTTACGGTCTGCCTAGAATATTAATAGTCCGTCTCAAATTCAACGGAAGTCCGATATACCCCATGGGTCTTCCCAAATGGAAGTTTAGTGTTTATATCTAGAAGGTTCTAAGGATTACAACTAAATCGTTTCTTGTTACAGGACGTGTTCATAGAACACAACCCAGAGGAGCATGAAATGCTCGCGGCGACCATCAATGACAGTGCTGGTAACAATTATGAAGGTCAGTCTTACATTCCTAATCATGAATAACAAGGTGTAAATTGACCCTTCACGAAGTCGGCAGCCAAGCATTCTGTACATCAAACCAAGGTTTTTTGGGGATGAAAAATCACGGATTGCGGTAGAACTCAAAGCATTGTGCTGATGAATGCATTTAATATTACAAACGTTATGGAGATATTTAAAGTAAAGTTATACAGCGTGTAACAGAAAGGGTGTAATCATATGGAATACCGTGATACGGACCATCAAACTGAACAACTTTCTCTATGGGACCACCATCGAAATCGTAAAAAAATAATCAGTTGCCCTATACAGAATTTCAATACCTACTCGACCCAAATGTATGGGACAGCTGATTATTTTTTACGATTTCGATGGTGGTCCCATAGAGAAAGTTGTTCAGTTTGATGGTCCGTACCACAGCATTCCATATGATTATACCCTTTCTGTTACACGCTGTATATAACATTAAAAACTTGTAGATTTTTTTTTAAATTCTTGATAGAGGGCTTTGTCGCACATGCGATTATGTCGCCCAAAACTTGTAGTTAAAAACAAAAACTTGTAAAGATGTTGGAACTTTGATCTCCAATATCTCCGTAACTAGAAGGTTCCCAAGTATAGTCCAAAACAAGGAAATGATCGCAATGGCGGGGAGAACAAGTGCCTTTCGGCTTCGTTAATGGTCTTTTTACACCCATTATACTAACTGTGCGCACGGATCTGCTTGCAAACATACTAAAACTTACCCTGTTAACACATAATTTAAGAGTAAAACCCCATTAATAAGATTGCAGTCTTTCAACGTTTTTAACCTCATAATTATAGCAACCATATATCGACGAGAATAAAGGTCACTTTGATACAAAATCGGAGGTAAAAATTACTGAAAGAACTATAGCAGTTCTTAGGTCAATATAACTTTTATCTGACTGTCTATCAAGCAAGTCAATGAATATGATGTAACATTATGGGCTTAAAAATATAAACAAATTAATAAACCAGCCATCGCGCATTGTCTTAATAAAGTGCTAGGTAAACCTTTAAAATATGTGTTATCTCATCATTGTATCTCATATTTTCTGATGCTCGATGTGCTATATTAATGCCTCGGTACTGTAAATGGGTTTCATCTCATTTTAAATAGCTTACTTAATAATTCAAGCAATCAATTAACAACTGGTACCATACTGGTCAAACTACTACAAATTAACCGGACTAATCCAAGTGTTGGCAGTACCGTCAACAAAAACGGCCGTGTCAACGCGATCATTATTCTTTAGTCATTACTAAATTACAGATAAACTACACACACACTCAACAACGCAGCCCAAACTATCGGATACCGTTGTGATACACGAACTCCTCGCCTTTCTTCAGAATAAGAGAGATAAGATGGATGAACTGTCTCTTGAGAAAATATGCTTGTCTCATTACACAGAAGAAGAGATTTTCGAAGCTAAGAAAGTACTTACCGACACCATGAAGACCAACGTTTTGATGGATACAAGAACGCAAGATGGACGAAGCAAAAATCACCTGCAAGATATATTAGAAGTATTTACGAAGACAAATCCAGATGGTATCCCAATTTACGTAGCAAGAGACTTGGCCAAACTACCAACAGTTATATTCGGCAATGTGGATGTTACAAGTATTTTAAACGAGATAACTTCTTTGAAAGCTGAAATTGGGCTTATAAATAACAAGCTTGAAGCCTCAGAAATTATTGGTACAGAATTGAGGAAAGAAGTTTCAATGTTACGTAGTGAAATTCTATCGCATTCACGGAATGAAAATGTGTGTCAAGACGAACCGACTGTCAGAGAAGACGCCAAGAACATTTTCTCGTCATTAAAAACTGAAGATGAAATTTTAACTAAGAAACTTGAGAATTCAGAAAGGATGTCTGCAGAATTGAGAAAAGCAATAATGTTGTTACGTAGTGAAATACCTTTGCGGAATGTACCAGTCAACAAAGATCTGGTGGACAGTAAGCCAGAAGCGCGGATCAATGACCTTGAGGGTCAACTCGGCGTGGGACTGATCAGCAAAAATGCGAACACCGAGGTACAAGTACAGGGCCATGGCCCACACGTGTCAACACATCCTAAAAACACTGCTCTCATAGAAAAAAAGTCGCGTCAAAAGCCACCACAAATGTCAACGCTTCCTAAGAAAGGATACGCGAAGAAGATTTCACGTTACCGCCCGTTTCATCGGCCACCCGCTTCATTGAATGTTGTAAAAAAGCAACAAAATATAGCAACCATTGAAGCCAATAAAGCCGGCTTTCTTTCGGTTGATGAAAGCTATGACAAAAACAGTCAAAGGCGATGTAATCACAAAAAACGCGGCACCGTTCCTGCAAGCGAAGATTCTCGAGCAACTGTACCCGATTTGCTTTTGTACGTCTCATGTTTAGATTTACAGACAGCAGAACTTCACAAGTCGCCCTCAACTCCCCAAACCAGTAATATCCATGACGATTGCACTCCGGTTAAAGATAAGAGGATATCGCGACGCACCCATAATAAACGTGGTACAATTCTAGCAGGAGATATTCAGGCTGCAGCTACGATGAACTTCTACATCTCCCAGTTTGACTATAATATAGCGGAGAGAGAGAAGCTCCTCCAAGACATGATCCGAAGAAGCCAAAGTCAACTCCGTGCAGAGGAACGGAAACATGCTCGGATGAAATCGAGAAGAAATATGAACTCGTGCATCCTACAAATACCTACAATGATATAAGTCCGTTCTTCTCAGTGCAGATTTTTGACCACCACGAGTTATTCTGCAAATATAAATTGTGCGTCAATGGACTATTATTGAACCCTCTGACACAATATGAGTGTGGTGATGTCCAGAACATGAGCCAGAGTCACTGATGCTGCTATTAATGTGGCCTTCTACTGGGCCCGACTGCCTCCGTATTCACAAAAGCTTCGATTCGATTTCGATGCGACAGTCGACGCGATTTTTTTTTGCATAACGAAATCGAGCGGGATAGACTCACGAATTTCCGAATCGAAGCATTTGTGAACATAGGGGCTGGTCCAAAAAATACCATCGACACAATAAGAAGAAAAATGACGAATAAAGCCTCATCTCTACGTTCATTTTTATGATGATTATAAATTGTAGTGCCTTTAATGTATATATTTTTAAGAGTACTTGTTACCTGCAATAAATGAATAAAAAAGGAAAATAAAGCAATATTCTTTCTGTTTGAGTTGAACACTTATTTATATAATAAATGTATAACGATAAGTAAAAATCCTTTCAATAAGGCCTAGCGTCCACTACGCTACTCAAAAGTAAATAATCAGCTAAGTCCGTCATATCCACGCCAGTCAATGCAAGTAGCTTGAATGCCGTTGAGCCATAACAATAATGTGAATGCTACAATAGCATGCTACTTGCTTACCTTCGTACAAGTTACTGGCATGTATTTTACGAGCTTATTCAATTAAAATTACCAAGGAGTAGCACGAATGTCATAGCATTATCACACTGGCGATGGTGGGCCGTACACGACGCAACCAATCACAAAATTCTTAGTTTATTAGGGAGTAGTAAGAAGTGGTTTCTGATTTGAGAAATTGTCAAACTCTTTGGCATAAAATTTTATGTGTCGAAAGAATCATCTTATGATCTAACGCGCTCACTGACGGTCGATCACTTTTCAACGTTATGACCTGAATAATAAGGTTTAAAACTGCTAAAGTAGAATTTGACAGGTTCTCAACTTCATGTTCTCAATTCAGAAACCCATAATAAAGGCCAACGGAAACCGAGGACGACACGGCAGAGCATTTTATCTTTACCCAACGTGAATTCATACGCACAGTCAGCATCGGAAGTAGATTAACACTATTCAAAGTTTTAAAGCAGGTTTTTTAATAAAAACTTGTTAGATATTACTCGTTACTAACAAGGTATTGAGGAGTAAGGAATATTGTTAAGAATAATCTTCTGAAACATTAAAAATAATAACTAGAGTCCTGTACATCAAATAATTAATATTCCGAAATGTTAAGCTACTTCTTTTGCTGACCGTACCCAGTGGCTACAAGATATAGATTCCAATGTTCAGAGAAATCACGAAGGGAAATTCCCTTTGATGCCTTGGGAGTCGATACTCCCAAGGCATCAAAGGGGATTTCCCTTCGTGGCATTGAACATTGGAATCTGTCAGCTTGGTATGATTTTACGTTTGGTAAAGATAAAATGCCCTTTCCTGTCATGTCCGGTGTGCGCTGGTCTTAAGTCGCGTCGTGTAATCGGCCCGCCATTGAAATGCTAGTGATTTAACATTCTGGCTACTCATTGGTGATTTGAATTCGTGACACGATTCTTTTGAGTATCGTTGTGGATGTGGATCTAAGAGGAAAATAAGGTTTGAAACAAGCTACGGATCATGCTACTAAAATTAAATACAGACGAGACAGTTCTTAAAAAGTTGAAAGGTCTTTACTTTCTTTATAAATCCATAGTCAAACAAAGAATCCCGCTGATCGCGTACGCAGTTCTGAGAATAAGAGTGCCTCCGAATGTACTGAACCTAAGAAAGCCGCTTTAGCAGAATCATAACATCACGCCTGTAATTCCCGAAGTGTTAGGCAGAGGTGTACCTAATAGTACACACACATTTCGCCAGCTATGTTAAAGTCCCATGTGATTGGGGCTAGAGAATCATAATAGGATAATAATATGAATCAGATTACAATTCGTAAAATGGTTTCAGACGCAGTTAGTCAATCCTAGATTCTCCTAGCCCCCAGGTCAACTAAAGCTAAACGTATACGCTGCGCAAACACCGCTTCAACGCGACGTATTTCCATAATGCCATTGCAGCGCACACGTAGCTTAAACGCGTACGCTGGACAAACGACATTCGTCATTATTTAATATCTGAACAAAAAATATTTATTTATTTAACACTTGAAGCACAAAGTACAGAGGCGGACTTAATGCCATAGGCATTTTCTACCAGTCAACCTTTGGGTGATGCAAAGACAAGCAGTGGTAGGTGTCTATCTGTATGTTATATATAAATAATTTTAATTAATACTAAGATAAGCTACAAGGATATATAAAATACTAAACTAACACTAACTACACCACCACCACCACCACCACCCCCACTACCACTAATACTAACTACTGCTTACTAATTATGTGTCCGTTTACAGAAATAACACACATAGACACATAACTTTTTTTTCGTACTACCACGCTCATTGAAGGCCGACCACTGACCCTTATGCCCAGAATATTAAACTTGAAAAGTGTTCGACCATCAGTGAAGGCGGTAGTACCTTTGAAACGAGCAGCTCTCCGTAAATGATCGATAATACTGGCCTCTCGTATATTGGGCACTAAATAACCTAATTCTCCTCTCAACAGAGCTTGGTCCGGAATGGGAGTCCCGCTCGGCGCGGTTCCGCGTGTCCCGGGCGGCGCCCTGCCGCGGATACGAGCTGTGCCGGTTGCTGCCTAGTGAACATGGTGAGGATGCTAATCATAAGGCATAGATCCTGCACTCGAAGGGTAAATTTCACCAAAGAAACTGAATGCTATCAGTTCATTTAAACCACGTCCTAGAACTGACTTCGTTGGTGAAATTTGCCCTTATTAGTAGAACCCTGCAAAGAAACTCGGCTGGGTTAGAACTACTACCATACCTATTTTTGCCGCCAAGCTGCGATGCTGAGATACGGCTAGGACCGTATGGGTGGCGTGATTGCCGATGTAATTACTAATTTCAGCTGTGTGTAACGGTATTGTATATTATACATGTCAAAGGCGTCACTTACCATGATGGAGCATCGGCTTGATTGCCGTCCATTGCATTAAAAAAACACAGTAACAGCAACGGCGCAGCATTCTAATTCTTAGTTGTCACGCACTGTCCAACTAGGTATAGATGTTGGAGGTGGCACGAGTCATGTCCCTTTGCCGTGTCTAATTTACCAATAATAAAATGAATAATGTGTTCAGGATTGTTCATTTCAAAATTGTCTCTGCAGGCAAAGAAAAGCTAGACCTTCTACAAGCCAACCCTTACACAGAAGGCGGGCTAGACGAAGTATCCTGTGCAGACAACAACTCCTCATACGAAGAGGCTGCAGCCGGAGAGACCTACGTCATCACCGACACCAGGGCCCATACGTACCTGGTGCATGACGCGCTGGCTGATGCCGTGGCCACGATTATAGACCCTGGCCGGAATGTGCACGAGGTGAGACTAGGTCGTCAGTTCAACCAACTTTCCCTAATAGGGAATATGCATGTAATTTTTTTTTTCACTTTAATCAATAATATGCAGTACTATCAACCCAAGAAAATAATTAAAAGTTAATTTCAACTACTGCTTGTCGCACAAAAAAAAAATTAAACTCCTACAATTTTCTACGACAGTTCAAACGTCCATGACTATCGCGGCCATTCATGTCAGGACTTTGATGTCACTTACCTCTATCTGCTTTGTTTAAATCTAATTTTTTGCCCTTAGTAGATTAGTTTTACTAAAATGTAAGTGATTTATTTAAGCAAAAATTGCAATAACAATATTGTAGTAAAATCTTAGTGAAACTAAGTACTTTTCAATTAAAAGTGTTTCTTTGACACAGATTTTGACGTCACTACCGGAGTCGATGCGTTTTGTGTTTGCGTTCCGTTTCACCAAAAACACGCTAAATAAAATATTAAATTGTAAAATAAGTGTTGTATTAGAGAATTAAACAAGTGTACTACAATGTTTTTGTGGTCCAAGGCACAAGGCATTTTTAAGAAATAAAAAAAGTTTTGTATTTCTTGCATATACCCTATTTCCTAAAGATGCTCTTCCGAGGCGACTACAGCCACAAACCGCAGCGAGAACGTCGCAATGACATTCTGCAGCTATACGAGTGGTTTTTATGTAACTCTATTGTATTTTTTTAAACCAGTCGTATCAGGGTTTGCCATTATTTCTTGTCTTTTCTGGGAAAAGACCACAGGCAAACATAAAAAAGGTGTTGAATTTCTGCATGAAACAACAGTATAATTTGTACCATCACTTTGTGATCATATCGTTATCGTCACATTGTGAACACGTCATTTTCTTCATCATCATTTACTTCAGTCAAGGTTCTAAGCAGAATCATCATAAGCCAACATGACTAATATATTCTTTGTCTGTCTCCCAGAGTTCACCAGTCCTGGGTTCACCTGAAGACCGTCGCGAAGGCAGCTCGGAATGCGAGCAGTCGTTCCTGATCGTGGACCCGTGGCGCCAGCTGACGTGCGCGGTCATCGACCGGGCGCTGCGCCTGAGCTCCGACCCCGGCTTCACGCCCTTCCAGGAGGCCAAGTACGCCGCGCCGCAACATAACAACAACGAGGTCAGTCACTTCAAATAAAGATACATTAACGAAGTTTTTTAGGTATAGGTAAACAAGATTTCACTTTTTTTAGTTCACACGTTTTTAAAACCATATGAATGTTCTAATGAAAGGTCACAATATTATAGTTCTACTAGCTGATGCCCGCGGCTACGCCCGCGTGGAGTTCGGTAAATGTCCCACGGGATTTTCCTATGGGATAAAAAGTATCCCATGTTATAAACTATCTGTGTGCCAAATTTTATCCAAATCCGGTCAGTAGATTTGCTTGAAAGAGGAACAAACACACATCCTCACTAACTTGCGCATCTATAATATTAGTAGGAAGTGATGAAGAAAATGTTACTCCCAAATTGATCGTAGTTTCGATTGACCAGCACTTTTATTTATTTATTTTCACTAGTTTCTAAAAAAATGTAAAAAGCATAGCAAAGCAATGTAGATTCTCCACATAAAACAGGCGATGTTGCGACGTCTCGTTATTACGAATCAACAATAAGTAGTTCAGACATGTTGACCAAAATTTCAAAACTGTTAAGAGGTCAAGTTTTTATGTGTGTATTTTGTTATGGCAGCAGACGGGAGCCATCTCAGCGCGCGCCGAGCTGTCCCGCTGGCAGCTGCTGCAGCTGCCGCCCGGCGCCGCGCCCGCCGAGCTGAGCGCGCCCGCCGGCCAGCCCGCGCTGTCCGCGCTCTCCGCCCGGGCCGTCACGCACGAGACGCTCACCGACAGAGGTAACACATCACTCTGTCTTGCTCAACTGCATTTATTATTCTACTTACTACGATAATAGAGGACAGAATATCAGTGTTATCGTTTCCTCCAGGTTTTTATTTTAGTTCCAAATATCGCATAATCTATTATTAAAGCATTATCACAGCACATATCAACTCGGAAAGGGATCGGCACCGTATCAACTCGACCCGTTCTGTATTCTTCGTATGGAACTCCCTACTGCAACGCACACTAATCGCCGCACCTCGCAAGTTCATGAACCGCGGTGCGGTGCGTGGTCAACTCGCTTACGGCTCGTTGTCCCCGCGCTTACGTCTCCCCGTACCCGAGCTTACTTCTCTTCGTCCACACGTACCCGAGCTTACTTCTCTTCGTCCACCTTACGCACACTACTGTTGACACACGTGCTGTCATTCACAGGGCAACTTCCAGTCACGCGCGGCGTCGCCAAGCCGCAGCCGAATCGACGTATCGGAGCTGCTGATCCGCTTGCTTACGTTAGGGTGACACCTGTTTGACGGCGTGGCGAAAGGCGATACGGTGCCGATCCTTTTCCGAGTTGATATGTGTGCCTACCTCGATGGTCTATTGGTCGCAATCGCGACTGCAGAGCATGTTACTCGGGTGCGATAAAGTACTCCTCTGGTTAACCCTTCGTCGTATGCAGGCGTTATGTTATGTCGAATCCCGCTATCTAATTATTCCGTAGGTATCTCCGAGCATGAAATAGCAATTCACCCTCTAACGCAGGAATATGTTTGTTCCAGCGGTGTGTCGGCAGGTGGTGCTGGTATCGGTGCAACCGGCGCAGTTATGACGAGAGTAGCGATCACCTTGTACCTTATATTTATTGTAACATGTAATATATCTATATCACTATTCGTAAATAAAATATTCATATGTGATATCTAACTATAGCTCTTTTATTTATGCTTTCTTTTCCTAGTCTGCTCTGTCCCACTCCTGGAGAAGGCTTCACTCAACTCCTTCCAATTTTCTTTTAATTGACATTATCTACTTTAAAAAACCGGCATAAACTAAAAAAAAACACGTTTGTTGTATGATGAGTCCCCATTTAAATATGTATTTTATTCTGTTTTTAGTATTTGTTGTTATAAGGGCAACAGAAATACATCATCTGTGAAAATATTCAACTGTCCAGCTAACACGGTTACAGCCTGGTGACAGACAGACATACGGACAGTGGAGTCTTAGTAATAGGTTTCTGTTTTTACTCCTTGGGTACGGAAAAAAAAACCATAATAACCGCTGGTCTAGAAACATGTTTGTACTTGAGTTAGAATAAATTTAAGCACTAAAAATCTTGTACTAATGCTGATTCAGCATCAGTAAATAGATTCAAATCATAGCATATATCTCGGTATCGTGACGCTTTAGAAGATTTGTCTCATACAATACTTGTTTATTGTCAAAAGACCGTTACTTCCAGCTAACTGCCGCTAACCGAACATTCTTTAAATCAAACTAAGTAACTCTACGCAAAAACTAATTGCTGGGAAACCGGGCACGTTGCAAATATAGCCTATGGCGCTCGGGGATAATGTAGCTTCCTATTAGTGAAAGAATTTTCAAAATCGGTTCAGTAGATCCAGAGATTACCCCCTACCAACCTCACAAACTTTACCTCTTTATAATATTAGTATAGAATTGAACAGCAGATTTTATTTTAAATTACCGTTGGAACATTTCTACGGGGGGGGGGGGTCAGACTTTTTTTGTGGGGTGAAAAATCACGTTTTACGGTAAAGTCAAGGTACCGCACTCAAAAATTTGTGCTGATGGATGCATTGAGGTACGGGGTCGAAAGGTAGGTAAATGAAGGAAGATATTTAAAGTAAAGTAATAAGAATAACATTAAAATTTATTTGAAAAAAGGAACTTTGACCTCCAATACCTCCTAACTAGAAGGTCCCCAGGTATGGTCTAGTAACTAGACCTAGACTAGACTAATAGAACAAACAAAACGATCGCAATGACGGGGAAAACAAGTGCCTTTCGGCTTCGTTAAGGGTACTTTTATCCCCATTACATGATCCTTTCGTAACTACTTTCGCCTCATCCACGCTCATATGTAATCTGGTGGCCTACCATGACGTCTTAAAGCAGGAGCAATTCCAGTGTGGGAAACAGATGGCGCTAGATGACTTTTATAGCTGTCTATTTCCCACACTGGAATTACTCCTGCTGCAAGACGGGTATGGTAGGCCACCTGGTCGTACACGCACGCTGATTGCGAGTACACACCCGACCTTTCCTTGTACCAATGATGTGAACTATCTTCAAGTTTATTTGGTAGTGTTTGGTCGTCATTAAATTTCAGTTTTCTCAACGTATCTTTGATAGCTACTATAAGAATGCTAAGAATGAGTTTGTTTCATAGATAAAGGAGAAAAATAAAAACACCTGCAGTTCCAACCATACTTTAATCCAATATTTACATATATTTTTTTACATTGTTTACAAAGGTACAAAAACAATCTCGCAATATAAACTTTAACGGGCGGGGCGGTGACCAAAGAATATCAGAGATCAAATTATAAAAATTATGCATTTTACGGTAAAATAACAAAATTCATGATTTGCAATCCTAAGCTGCTCCTTGATGAGGACACAAAAGCAAGCATTTTTTTTTACTTTTACTACACGATTTTTTAGTAGGTACAGTAAGTAGGTGTTTCTTGTGCAACAGTATCTTTGTAAGGATCTTTACGCCCAGGTATCTGCTGTTCATCTATTCTTGGGTACACACACAAATCACTCATGCACAAACAGAAGAGAGCTTCAAAGAGTCTTAACTCTAAACGCTGAGCATCAAGAACACGAGGGGACCCAGGAGTGTAATGACCCCGACTTTGCTGCTGAGCGAGCCGGCGCCTGGTGCAGGGTTGGTACCGTTTCCGGTTCCGTTTAGTATTATGGGGGTATCTACCTGAGAAAAGAACAATCAATTAGAGTCGTAATAAGGAGCCGAAATTAACTAACAATAGTGTTAGATCGATAGAATACTCTTTATTATGTATGTTATGGGTAATGCTAGAAGAAGTAGGTATTAAATCTAGGATTACCCGGGTAAACTCCCAAGCCCAAGCTTAGCGAATAGTCACTAAAATTAATTTTATTAGAGAAGTTTCGAACCTTCTTTTGATTGGTGATTTGATGCAACCAATAGGGAATATGCATGTTAATTTTTTTTTCACTTATATCATTAATATGCAGTACTATCAACCCAAGAAAATAATTAAAAGTTAATTTCAACTACTGCTTGTCGCACAAAAAAAAAATTTAACTCCTGCAATTTTCTACGACAGTTCAAACGTCCATGACTATCGCGGCCATTCATGTCAGGACTTTGATGTCACTTACCTCTATCTGCCTTGTTTAAATCTAATTTTTTGCCCTTACTAGATTAGTTTTACTAAAATGTAAGTGCTTTATTTAAGCAAAAATTGCAATAACAATATTATAGTAAAATCTTAGTGAAACTTTAAGTACTTTTCAATTAAAAGAGTTTCTTTGACACATGGATTTTGACGTCACTACCGGAATCGATGCGTTTTGTGTTTGCGTTCCGTTTCTCCAAAAACACGCTAAATAAAATATAAAATTGTAAAATAATTGTTGTATTAGAGAATTAAACAAGTGTACCACAATGTTTTTATGGTCCAATACGAGGCATTTTAAAGAAATAAAAAAAGTTTTGTATTTCTTGCATATACCCTATTTGGATGTTGCGCTTTGTCAAAGTTCTAACACTACTTTACCCATATGGTCGGTGTGCCCTAGCAATACAAACTGGCCAACTGCGAGTCGGAGTCGCGTATGAAGGTTCCGTACCATTGTAATAGGGAGCCACCTATATTTTTTTATTATTATTTGTTGTTATTGTGGCAACAGAAATACACATTCTGTGAAAATTTCAACTGTCTAGCTATCACGGATCATGAGATAGGTACAGCTCGCTGACAGACGGATGGACGGACAGCGGAGGCGTAGTAATAGAGTCCCGCTAAAACGACTCTCGGGACATGTCCCGATGGGGTGATTACCCTTCGTACCGGGTAGCCCGCGAAATTCAAATTTTCTTACGTTTTTTGCAATTTGCAGGTCTGTTTCAGGTTGTATGTTGATAAAAAATGAGTCGCGCCAGTAACACCTATGTAGTTATAATCATTAAAATCATCAATACAACCCTAAAAGTTTATTTAACCCTATTCTGTAACAATTTCATGAAAAAATCATTCAATGGGGTTAAATGAACTTAGAGGTTGTATTGATGATTTTAATGATTATAATCAAAGACATTCAAATATTCTTTTAAATGTCTTTGATTATAATTCTGTAGCTACATACGTGTTACTGGCGTGACTCATTTTTCATCAACATACAACCTGAAACACGTAAGAAAATTTGAATTTCGCGGTCTACCCTTGCGCTTCCACCTTAAAAGCAGACTGCCACTGGCTTTATCTAGGAATAGCTGGCTAAAACTAGGTGTAACCGTACTTCTTACTTGGGTAAACCTAAGTTTACTTCTTCTAGTACCTATTAATAACCGTAACGTTTACAGTCACGAACACCAATACGTAAACTCTTAAAGACTTTTAAAAGTGATTTTCTCCTACTGTTCTTATTAAAATTTCATGTTGTTACGAACATAGTATTCTAGAACTCAATTTTATAAGAAAAAGATCCTATCTTCAAGTTACAATCGTTATTTTAAATTTAGGAAAGTGTATATACATACATATTGGTGCTCGTGACTGACTGTACAACATACAAATTACAAGTTTCGCTTCTTTTTTTCGCACATTCCTCGCACATTCTCGCATATCTCTGGTGGCATCGCAATAGCACAATCACATTAGCACAATAATCTTTGGGTCCCCCCTTCTCAACCTTTGGCCACCCAGATGCTGAGTGTAGGTCTCTTCCAAATCCCTCCACTTTTCGCGTTTTTTCCTTGCGTTACCGAGCAGATAAATTATATAAGTATAACGCAGTAGTGGATTACAATTTCCTTTCAAATCCTTGCAATTATGGTTGAGAATGTGCTACGCAATGAGGAAGGTCGGCCAAAGCTCATTGTAGATGGCTTGTCCATATCTAGATCTCAATCTGATGAGTAAAGTCAAGCGAGGTAACAGATTTCATCCAATGACGGTATTTGGAAGTAGTTACCAGCGTCAATAGTTTCACAGAATGCTCACGCATAGCAAAATATCAATCGAAGTATTTTGATTACAAACCCAATCCAGTTTATCATTATTATTTAAAAGTGTTTATCAATTATTATCAATCGATAACAACATGACGCTAATAGCAAATAAATTAAATTATGGTTTATCTCATCTACATAGACGAATGTTTTTAGCGATATCTATCGATAACATCTAGCCCCGTTCATAATTTGGATAATAATTGAAGCTAAGTAAAATCTAACATAATATGTACCACAATCATCAAGCATTTATGACCACTGGCTGGCAAAAAGAAGGGTATTTAATCAAAAGGGCATACTGCAACTGTTCTTTAACAACATCAGACGCAACCGCCAGCGTGTCGTGGCGTTACGATCTGTGTGCCAACGCAACGTACGGATTCATGGTCAGTCTGTTAGAGTTGGGAAATAGCGGGCAGCGTGCGAGGCAGACTTCGCCCGTGCATTTACAAACAATGCATTCGGCCGCCGTCGGTGACGGAAGGCTAAATCGTCCGCAGCCTAAGAAACCTTGCCTCATCAATCAATTTAACTTCGCCTAGCTCAGTCCATTGCTGGACGTTGGCCTCTCTCAAATTGCGCCTCAAGTACAACACCCTGTCCTGCCCGCGTAGCATGACCACCGTAGAAACGGTTTTTTTCGACGAAGAGTCGAATTGAATTGTCATTTTATGACATATTGTGGAAAGATTTCTATCGTCGCAAGCATGGCGATGTTAGAAATGTATGAAATGAATGACAAGACATGTCAAGTTGTACAGAAAGAACTTTGTCAAGTCTTGGTAGACTAGAGATAGTATTGCCATGCTAGCCCCCTAGCTGCCTGCCTGCCTGCCCTGCTCCGTCTTCAAATAGTCTTTCTTAGCCATTTTTTTCGACACCCCCGGGGACGAACGCTTACCTCATAGCAGTGAGGAACTTGCTCACCAGATACATCACCCGTCTGGTCAAAAGATCCTCCTTTTTCAACGAGGGATTAAGAACTTTACACCCTGCTCTTCATACTCATACTTGGATAATGATGGTAAGTGAGCTTACTGTATTAAGGATCCAGTTGGTATAACTGGCGACCCTAGCGGAGACCCCTGGGAATTCGGGCTCAGCGCAGCCGACGCCCCACGATGTGATGCCCACGACGACCCCGTTGTAGATCAGCGGCCCCCCGGAGTCACCCTGGCACGCGTCCTTGCCTGAAACGGACATAAATTACATTACCCTGTTTCTATATGGCAAAGTTTAATCAGCTTATAACGTTCCCACTGCTGGGATTTGTGGCTAAATAATATCAGCCGCTCGAGTCGATCTTCAGGACCTAGTGTGGGTTTGTGGATGTCATATGTCTACGAATGTTTGGTTCTAGGACATCTGGTTTCTTCGCAATGTTTTCCTTGACAATTTTAAAAGCAGTGGTGATGAAATAAATTACCCAAAGTTAAGTAGCCTGCCTGGATTCGAACCATAGAGCAACTAGAGCAACCGCGAGAAACTAGAGCGGTCTTAACCACTATAGTTTCTCGTGTTTAGACAAGTTCCGGGTACAATGTAGGTATAGGTACTTTATTAATAATGATTCATTAACAAGAATTTGAATGTTATCTACCAGGTAACACTGGGTAATTTAATTATATTATCAATGAGACATGATTTTCGTTTTAGTCAGAGTAACAATAGCACTCGAAATTCAATCTTTATCGTTATCAAAAACGAGCACTAGGCAATTAAAGAAAGATAAGTATTTTTTGAGTATTCGCAGAAATTGAATGACAATAATATACGAGCGTAGCGAGCTTAAAAATTTTAGTATTCCGCCTGGGATAGATTGGTTTCTCTATAGTTGTCCCAATACCTCCAACCCCCAAAAGGTTGTTGCCTGGAGAGTTTGTTGCACACGATTTTCTGACCGCTAGGAAATCGGCTGGCGTTTTGGAGGACAGGATTGACAATAGCTTTTCAGTTGTTGACTGACATTTTGTCTAGGCCCTCAAGATCTTTCGGCTAATCCGGCCCACAGTTCTGCGAGCAATTCATCTGGGTACGACTGCTGAGCATGAGGTCCCGGGTTCGATTCCCAAGTCGGGTAGTGCTATTAGGTTTTTACATTAGGAATTTCTCAGTACCAGCAACGGAGTTTGCATTTGCGCGCGGTTGATGGCAATAGGCTCGCCCCCTATTACATGGGACTTAAAAACATGACTGGCGATATGTGGGTGTAGGTATTATTAGGTACACCTCTGCCTAACGCTTCAGGGATTACACGCTGGTGCTGTTCCATAAATATAATGACTAAAATATTGATGTATGAGTCAGTTTTTATAATTTTGTATTGCTATTTACTGAAGATTGAGAAGCGGTGAATTACCTACATTAGTACTGTCTCATTGTTTAGCAATCGTCACGATCACAGTAGGTGTACTCGAGATCGATGAATCAACAGTGATTATTCAAGATCGTTGCAATTTTCTACTTAATAGAACATGTAACAGAGTAAACGCAAAACCTCTTAAGGGGTGATTGTACTCATCATTATGAACAACTTTCACTATAGGTCCAACACTGAAATCGCGAAAAAAAATTCGACTGCCCCATACCCATACATTTCTGTGCGCATAGCTCGACAAAATATACTGCTGATTTTTTTTCGCGATTTCGGGGTTGGTCCCATAGAGAAAGTTGTTCAAAATGATGAGTACCTTACTCCTTAAGAGGTTTTGCGTTTATTCTGTTACACATTGTATATTGAAACATTAATCATCACTGTCGATTCCGCCACGCATTCGTATCGGCACTAGGTGTTTGGTGACAACAAAGTTGACCCGATGCAAAGCCTTTATTCAGTTCGTGCCGATCACCAAACTGCGTTCGGCATCTATACCGAGTGACTAAGCTGACTGGCTTTATTCTGAGTTTCGACGTGTAGGTACATCATACGTCAGACGAAAACCAAAAGCAATATCAGAAAAGTGTGGCGATAAAATAACCAGTAGTCCTATACATTTGAGTCGAGTAGGTATTGAACTGTGTATTCGAGGGCAGATTGTTTTTGCGATTACGTACTTTTAGTCCCATGGAGTCCATGATTTGTCCAGTTTGATGGCTTACCCATAACCACATACCCCCTTAGAAATGACCACACTCATAAATTCATAATGATACACTCTGCATATTAGATTTCGCCGCCTTTCTGTGCGAAATCATGACCCGAACAGAACAAGCGCGAAACCCCTAGCGAGACGGGACCTAGGTCATAGGTTAAAGTACTAACCTCCAACATCCAGGACCCCTGCGCAGATCATATTGCTGGTGATAGGAAAAGGATCGCCGGTCGCGACCTGCAGCCTCATGTAGCGAGCCTGGCAGGTGGTCTGGTTGATCTTTCGTATCGTAACTTCGTTCAGCACTATCGATGCAGCTGAGTTTGCCGTCTGCCAAGGGAGAAATGGTCATGATCACGTATGGGATCTGCATCTACAATGCGTAACTGTCTTATAATTATTTAATCTTATCACTGCTTCATCTGTATTACATAATATTATAAAGAGGTATTTATTTGTAAGTTTGTATGTAGGCGGTAATCTCCGGAACGAATGATTCAATTCTAAAAATTCATTCACTGGCCGAAAGCTGTATTATTCATGGGTCCTAGAAGCTTTAAATTATATTTTTACCAAGCATATTAGCCGAGCTATTACGATTTTTATGGACGAAGTCGCGGGCGAAGTGATAGTAAAGCATAAAAACGTGATTGTATAACGTGTCGTCGACAAACGGAAGCGTGATTAACGCTTGTGCGACATAACTGTACTGCGACTCACTGTAGTTCGAATGCACGCTTGTGCGACAAACTGAAGGTTGACATCACGCTAGTGCGACAAGTAATCTGCCACTGCTGGGACATAAGACTCTTGTCTATAGGAGAAAGTGGGTTATGTACGATCACCCTGCGGTCCTAGTGCGGTGCGGGTTTGTAAGAAAAAAAAACCACACAATGTTCTCCTTCATTGTTTTGACATTGCTTCATAATGTTCGAAAAATTTGTCTGTTCGACGACTGAATTCGCATTTCAAACGGCTGCCAACGATGTGGCATCGACCAGACCACACTGAGCCTGAACAGTGGATTACAGTCAACCCTCTCACAGACAATAGGCCTGTTTCTCAGTAGTAGGAGTCTCACGTATAGGTTTTTGAAGTGGGTCGAGATTCCCCCAGCCCGATTATGTATATTGTGTCGAATCGACCAAAAAAAGGGTATCAGTGTGAGCGCGAGTTGCGCATTTGCGTGCATTTCTGTGAGGAAGTGGGTCGTTAACTACCACACGAGATAAATACAGCAGGTTTACCAACCTGCGACTGGTTTTCAAATGTTGGGTACGAATATCCTTTTAATGAATCTTACTTCTTACAAATTTAATAAATGCGAAAGTTTATGAGGATAGATGGATAGATGTTTGCAACTCTTTCACGCGAAAACTGCTTAACGGATTTGTATGAAATTTGGCACATAGATAGTTTATAACCTGGACTAACATTATCCCGGTAGTATAATCCCGTAGGACAGTTACTGAACTTGCCGCGGGCATAAGATAGTTTATCATATTTTGGAATTGAACGCGATCTACATACATCAGCACCGCGTTCTAGAACTGTCAGTGTAAATATACCATAGCAATTATGACACTTACAGGATCTACAGCATTAGAACGTAGTTCAAATTTACTGATCGCGTTCAGTTTCATCGTTGAAATACTCACGTTAGTCAGCCCCCATCCAACAGCGATGACGGATACGTTATCAGGGACCACGCCGCCCTGGTTAGGAATGTTCGCTATTCGAGCTATACCGCTGGTCAAATCGACCGGGTTGGTCAGCAATACCACCGCTATATCGTTGTCCCGGAGAGGGATACCGTAAGACTCGTGGACTTTAATTGATGCTACCTGGTGCAGAGTACCGCCTGTGGAAAAAATGGTAGGTTTATTTATTTATACTCGATGTACAATTGTACATACAACTGGTGCAGACGCCAGCCAGCACATCAAGCTACTACAATCTTTCAAATTTATTTAATATTTGACAGTTTCGGGTAGCTTGATTTGCTAGCGCATATACAGGCTGTCGCTTTGCGTCCTGGTCAAATTCAAGGATACTATCTATACTGATGATACTCGTCCCGAATCGATAATAAAAAGGGTAGGCTCATTTTTTTTTTTTTTTTTTTTTAAATTAGAAATTATGTTTCAAGATAATGAGCCTTCGCGCTACCGAATGTGCGAGCTTACAGTTATTCGAGATTTTGATGCATCGAGGTAGTGAACTGTCGCGCTCATATTTATCGATTTTAAGTACTATTGAGTTAAAACGTTTTCGAGCAACTGTTATTCGATCTCACGTCATTCGATTTCAAGTAGGGAACCCCTCCTTTCTAGCCACATCATCCTTCACACAGTCCATCAATTGTTTCTTTGGTCCATACTCACACATTCATACTCAAAACTTTTTGAAACCTTCTTTTCATGACCTGTGTTACTTTCCACTCACCTGTATACAATAGAGTTGAGCCCGCACGAATGCTGAACAATCTTGCGTCATTAAGATTGCCCTGCCTGCAAAGATTAGGATTGATTTAAGTAAGTACTTAGTTGTTTTTACATTTTGACAAAATTTTGGCAGGACACATAGCAAGGCGCAGTGACGACAGGTGGACTAAGGCTGTCACCGAATGGCGTCCAGAATTGGGAAAAGAAATCTGGGTCGTCCGGCCGGCGGCGAGATGGGCAGACGACATAGTTGCCATCGGGGGAACCTGGATGAGACTGGCACAGGACCGTGGAGATTGGCATAAGAAAAGGAAGGCCTATACCCAGCATTGGGTGAGTTCAAGCTGTGGATGATGATGATTAAGCCAACATTCACAATTTGTTTTGTTTAGTTACTAACTTCTTTATAGTACGATTAATTAAAAGGAAGTGAGTAATGAAACTCATGTTCTATTAGATTGATAGCATTTTTCCATTGCAATAAAAAAAATGTGCTTGCATTGTTGTGAAATAAGAGAATTCTCAAATACAAAAAAAAATAAGCCACATGCTTGCTGTCGTTTTAGCTGGCCAATTGAGAAGCTAATTAACTGTAAACTGCCTGCTTCGTGCCTCTGCTGGGCGAAGTCTTCTCTTCGTGCCTTTTAGCTCTTTCGATCCAGGGTCAATGTTGACTTAAACGTTTGTGTTGTCGAGCTCGTCCCACCATCTACTACGGAAGTTATGGTACTTTCTATAACCTGTTAGGTCTTGAAATCAAACCATGGAAACTTATAACATCACATATATTGTAAAATATTCTAACAACACGTCACTCTCCCGCGCACTCCCGAATATCATGTTCTATTTGTCGCTGTCGTGCCGATCGATAGTGCTGCCCGCCCTGATATGCATAGGGTTGGGACAACCATGGGATTGTCGCTATCAGTTTGGAATCACATAACTACTTCGTAGCGTAGGTGTTGAATGTCGGTTAAAGTCATAAAGTGTAACTTACTCATCAACGAAGCAATGTCCTGCAGACAGGACGTGTGTTGCTGTCAGCAGAGAACCTCCACAAAGGAACTGTGACGTGTATAACACCTGCACACACAAAAAACAGTTAATTAAATACTAAAACTCTTACCATTTAGATGTGAGATGTGTGTGTGTGTGATGAGAGATGTGTGTTTAGATGTGAGTGGCATAGCCGGGACGGGACGCCCAAGAAGGACATACACTGACCCTACTGGTTGGAGGTTCTTCAGAAAGGTCAGGTGCGTAGTACTCGCAACCGGCGTGCGTGTAATGACCAGATGTATGAACGTGGACGAGGCGAAAGGAGTATGTGAGGATCGTAGCAGGAGCGTTCTGTTATTTCTGCCTACCTCATGGGAGGCGTGAGTTTATGTAGGTTTAGGGAGGTTGTCACTCGTCAACAGCAATGAATAAAAACATTAAAGGTTTACAGATTAGACTGTTTTTAGAAAATAGCTTACTGTTTATACAGGGTGTAATCGGACCCATTACGAAGCCGTCAACCAAGCTTTCTGTACATCAAACTTAGTAATTTTACGCAATTTTTGCTGGGAAACGACTTTTTTTTTGGGGTGAAAAATAACGTTTTACGCTAGGACTCAATGTAACGCACTCAAAACATTGTGCTGATGGATGGATTGAATAGTACGGGGGTCGTGGAGGTGCATAAAGTAAAAATCTTACGTTACTCGTACGAGTAAACAAAATTATTTAAAAAGAAAACTTGTGAAAAAGTTGGAACTTTGACCCCCAATATCTCCGTAACTAGAAGGTTCCCAGGTATAGTGTAGAATAAGAACATTATCGCAATGACGGGCAGAACAAGTTAGTGTCTTTCGGCTTCGTTATGGGTCTTGTTACACCCTTTATAATATATGAAGAGACAAAAAGACTGGGAAGATGGGGCAAGAAAGTGTTGGAGTGGAAACCTGCACGGACGGGACGGAAGAATGCGTGAAGACAACCGACCAGGTGGATAGAAGATCTCATTAAAGGGGCCGAAAGAAACTGGAGAAACATGACACAAAACCGGCTAAAGTGGAATGATTTGGAAGAGACCTACACTCAACCAAAGGCCAAGGTTGAAGAAGTGACAAAATAGCTATAAAAACCGAACTGTTTTTGAGAATTTCCTGATGCGTGTTTACGAAACACCGAAGTGAAGTTATTACCTGACCCTGATCTTACCTCGGATTAACAACCAGCGTGGCGGCACAATATAAATATTCCATATTTATATTGTGGTAGCGGTTAGTGCAGAACAATTGCAGTGCTTGCGAAAACGTGATCAACGTTCAATTTTCTTTTTGGATAAGGTCTTTTTTTATCTTTTCCTCGAGTATTTACCTGGACGGTGAAAGGGTACTGCTGTATGGTGGTAGCTGATCCACCGATGATGCGGTTGTCGGTCGTCGCCGCCGGCATGTCCACTGTTTGGACTTGGTTTGGTTGGTTGGTGTTTGGCTTGCCATTGCCTGAAAAATAAGAACACTTTCTTTATAACTTTCACATTTAGCAATAGAAAAAGAGATGCGAATACCTGGTATTTTCACCCGACTGGGGCTGGTCCCAAAAGAAAGGTAATATCTATTGTAAATCATAGTTGCGAATAACTGTCAAATTTCTCGAAATGATTTTAAACCTTAAATTATTGTTGATTATGTTCAAAATCAAATGATACAATTTTACAGTTTGTGGTGTACTGTACCTAATTGACTAATTACAATAATATGTATTTCAAAATTTAAATTATGTTAACCTTGGGGTTTATTTCAATCAAGATATTTATTACATTTACATTATTTTACATTATTTACAAACTACAAATCTATAATAGTAATAAAAATATGTACAAGTATCAAAAGGGTTACAGGGCGTCAAAAAATTCGTCCACATCGCTGTCAACAGGAAAAGTGCCCAGAAGGCTGGCAGAATTGCCACGTTGTATGGCAATGCTGATTCTTACTAATTACTAGGTATTTCTCTTACCTGGGTTGTGAATGGACACCAAAAATAGCCGTTTCTCGTGATTCATAGTTTGAAAACTAAAAGGTTTGCATTTGCAGTCAGCAGTAGGTACTCAAGAGTTCCAATTACTGTTATCAATGTTATATATTTTTCCGCATAAAAACAAAGTAATCTTATCTAGTCGAATTAAGTATTATTTAGGGCAGGGCAGGGGAAAGTACAGTTTGCATTTTTCCAACCAGTGATGACTTAGATAACAGAACTCGATCTTTTTCTAAATCCGATCTTTAAAATTGAGTGAAAATCTCGTCTAGGATTAGGTAAAAACTTAAAGCAATATGCAATACTAAATATTTTTAAAAGAATCTTTAGATAAGTAATTAATTATGAATTTACCAACCCAACTAACCCTACCCAACTTTACATTTTGACGTTTTATAAGTACTCATGAACCTAGACAGAGTTAAATAAAATAATAATATGTTTAGATTTTGACTTGACTAAAGTTTTATACTAAATTAGATTAAAACGAAAATGCTTTTACTAGGTAATTTATTTCGGAGGAACTCTAATCTGGGTAAATCGCGATCACATGTGATTATAACCTTTGGACACGATTTAGAGTTCGACTATGTAAATTATTTAAAAAATAGAATTTATAGATCTAGGTAATAAAAAAGAAAACCAGGCTGCATTGCCATCCAACGCAGCAATGCTTTCTGGGCACTTTTCCTATTGACAACGATGCGAACGAATTTTTGACGCCCTGTAACCCTTTTGATCATAGCCGTACGCGCACTCGTGCGGTCTGGTTGTGTTTTTTGTCGCGTATCTAATTACTATCCCCTCTGCGCGAAGAGTTGTTTACGCATTGCAGTGACACGTGCCACAGGTGTGCGCCGGGCCTACCGGCTGCGTGTGCACACGATCGCGCCATGAATGATGACGTAAGAGCTTCACCGCGCCGTGATACACCCACATTCAGTAATGATAATAATATACAAAACTTATTGAATGATTCTTCGGACATGGATGATATTGATGATGACGGTAAATGCAAAGAGGAGCAGTCAAGAGCGGAAAAGAGGGAAAGAGAAGACAGTACTGAAGACGAAGAAGGTTGGAAAGAAGTTAAGACGAGTAAAAAAAAGATCTGTCACGGAAGTACACATCCTGTAAAAGAGGAAAAGTATGAAATATACGTTTCGCATAAAGAACGCCTTCCAAAACAGTTTGCAATGGCGCGTATTTTGAAAGATAATAATATAACCAAGATTAGGGAAGTTAAATATTTAAGCCCTTTTAAAATACGCTTCCAATTTGAGTGTGAATCGGCTGCTCAGAACTTCCTTATGTGCGAGAAGCTTTTGGAGAAAGGATGGAGGTTCCAGAAAGCTATGGAGCTGTCTACCTGCTATGGCTTAATCAAGGATGTAGACCTAGATTTCACGGATGACGAGATCCTGAAAAATATTTCATGTCCAGCACCCACAAAGCTTTTATCATTCAAGAGGCTAGACCGTCGCAACAGGGATGAAGGTGGTTGGTGCCCCAGCGAAACCCTTCGACTTTGCTTTGAGGGTGATCATATACCAACATCAGTTCGTGTATGTGACATAAATATTAAAGTATTGCCTTACATACACCAAGTCTCACAATGTTCCCAATGTTGGAGGTTAGGACATGTTCGGAAAATGTGCCCCTCGAAAAACGTGGTTTGTCCGAAGTGTGGTGGGCATCATGAGAATTGCGATACCTTAATGTTTTCTTGTGTCAATTGCAAAGGTAACCACATATCACTCAGCAGATCTTGTCCCGTTTACATGAAAGAGAGAAGACTGAGAGAAATAATGTCTGAGTTTGGATGCACATATAGAAAAGCCCTAGAAAGTTATGTGCCCCCCGAAAAACCCGATCCCCCTGAAACTATCGTCCCTCATCAAGTTATGGTAACCCAAGAAAATCGTTCCTCTTCTATATCTCCCGACGACGGCTCTTTACAAACCAGAAATCCTACCTTTGCCGAAATAGTCCAAACAAAGGCCACAGTCCACAAGGCACAGTCCCCTGTCACGGCTAGTAGGAACAATGAATTCCCAAAGCCTCCGAAAAATAAAAAGATCCCTCTTAAAGAAGACTGGATGTTCTGGACTGCAGATGCAGACGAAGGAGACGTTCATCAATTACCCATTGATGAAGAAAGTAAAGATGAATGTCCTTCTTTCAAAGAGCTGTGTAGCAGAATTAAGGAGGTTATCTACCTCAAAAAGACAGGTCTAATTTTCAAGATAAAGTGTGTATTCCAGTTGTGCATAGAATGGTTAACGCTAGTGTCAGTGAGTTTTGTTTCAGAATGGCCGTGGATAAAAGCATTGTTTAACTTTTTTATTCCTTGTGATGGCTAACAAATCAATTAAATTAAATATCTTGCAGTGGAATGCCCAAAGTATTAAGCCAAAGTTAGCATCGTTTCATGAACTCTTGTGCCAAGAAAAAGTACATATTGCTGCCCTTAGTGAAACGTGGCTTGAACCAGAAAGTAACTTTAAAGTTAGTGGTTTTGATGTTTATCGCGCGGACCGGGATGACTCATACGGTGGTGTAGCTATTATAGTACACAAATCTGTTAAGTCGCAGCTGCGACGCGTTCTCGTCAATAATAACGGAGTTGAGGTAGTGTGCGTGCAAGTATTTAATTGTGGCCCGTTTGAGAATATTGTTTCTGTTTATTGTCCATCGAGAATCGTAACTACTCAGCAGGACTGGGATAGTCTGTTTTCAATATGGCCATCCAAAACGTTAATTCTTGGGGACTTTAATGCCCATCACGCCAGTTGGTCCTATAAAACTGACCGCAGAGGCAGCCTTATTCATGACTCACTAACGGACAACAACTTTATTTCTTTGAACGATGGAACGCATACACGAGTTCGTTTAGTTGATAACAACCTACAACAATCTTCCCCAGATATTTCACTCGTTTCTATAGATATTGCGTTAAACTTTAATTGGACCGTTTTAAATGAAAATCTAGGCAGCGACCATTTAATGATTAAACTTTCAACATTGTGTACGTCATGCCTTCCTGCAGTTATTAAAAGGAATTTTAGAAAAGCAGACTGGACTTCATATAAAAAATATTTGGAAGAAAACTTGCTAAATTTATGTTTACCGGATGACCCCCAAAAAGCGTATGATTCATTTTTAGATATTCTGAATGACGCTGCTAATAAATCCATTCCGATGTTTAAATTTAATCAAAACCCTACTTCAAATTTCACTCCGAAACCATACTGGACTGCTGAACTGTCACAAGCTGTGGCTCATCGTAGGTTGGCTTTATCCAAATTTAGGCGTAACCCCACACCCCAAAATCTGGATAATCTTAATGGTAGGATAAATACATCCCAAAGGTTAATCCGACAGGCTAGGGGAATGAACTTTCAAAATTTTTGTTCCTCAGTTGATCACACTACATCCTCTAGTGAAATGTGGCGTAAAATGAGATGGTTGAAAGGTTACCATTCACCTAGACGTTTTGTAGACGCTCAAAGTGCCACAAATCTTTTAAATTCTTTAGCACCCGATTATGTGTCCCCATCTAGCCCTACCGTCCACCATAGTAACCCTGCATTAGAATGTGAGATCTCTATTCAGGAGCTAGATAAATGTATCAAATCTAAGGATACATCTCCTGGATGCGATGACATATCTTATTCTATGATTAAGAATTTACCTGATGTAGGTAAATCGGTATTACTTACTTTATATAACAACTTTCTAAATCACAGTTTTGTTCCCTATCAGTGGCGCGACATTTGTATTGTACCTATTCCAAAACCTGGTCGTGACCCTAGTAACGTTTCTTCACTCCGACCTATATCATTACTGTCGTGCTTATGCAAAATTTTCCACTATGTTTTATATCGAAGATTGGAATGGTTTTTTGAAAAAAGTGACACATTTTCTGTGAACACAGTTGGCTTCCGTAGGGGTAGGTCATGTTTAGACGGCTTAAGCGGCCTAATCACCACAATTCAAACTGGTTTTTCCGAGGGTTGTTCCACTATGGGTTGTTTTTTAGATATAGATAATGCGTACAACAATGTAAATAATTCTGTTTTAATAAATGTTCTAGATAGCTTTAAAGTTGGTTCCCGCATCTGTAGATATCTATGGAATTTTCTCCATAGAAGAGTACTTAAGATTAAAATTGGTAATAGCTACATTAGTAGACATTCCGGTACTGGTTTGGCTCAGGGTGACCCATTATCTCCAATATTATTTAATATAGTAACGTCTCATGTTTGTAAACGTGTGCAAAACAACACTTGTATATCTCAGTACGCGGATGACTTCGCTATATACGTGCAGTGTTCTTCTATTAGTGAGGGACAACACAAGATCCAGTCTGCACTTGATCTCATCAACAGCATGTTGATACAAGTAGGATTAAACATTTCCGCCACTAAAAGTAAAATCTGTTTGTTTAGTAGAGGTTTTAGAAGGCCAGTTATAGAAATATATTTAAACGGGACTTTGTTAGAGTTAGTAGACCACGTCAAGTACCTAGGACTGTGGCTGGATAGAAGCCTTCGATGGAAGAAACATATTGGTGAGGTTCGTGAGCGAGTGCTTAAATTAATTAATATTTTTAGGGTTTTAGTGGGACCTGGGTGGGGTGTTCATCCCAACCACTTGAGAAAATTGTATATTTCCCTTATTCGTAGCCGTATCGACTTCGGCAGCTTTTTAATGGACAATAGCGCCGACACACATTTAATTAAACTGGACAGATTACAAAACATGTGCTTGCGGTTGATTGGTGGGTTTATCAAAAGTACTCCGATCCACGTCATGGAATCCGAATTAATATTGCCTCCTCTTTTTATTCGCCGCCGATATTTAGCCGGTAAATTTTATTTAAAAGCTAAGTGTTACCGTTTTCCTTTAAGCGATTTACTGAATAAGCTACATGGTCTTTGTTACAATAATCCTTATTGGAGAAATAAGAAAAAGCCACTGTTAGTTTTGTCTCACAATGTTCTAAATCAGGAACATATGTACTGCAGCAATAAAATTGGCATGTTTTCCTTGGACACTTGGGTCAGCAATATGGACTTATCAGATATTGTAAAGCCCAATTTAGAGTCAGTAGATAAACCTAAGCATTGTTATAATGCGTATAACCTTAGAACAATATGTTGTACTTCTCTGAATGCGCAATACTCTGGCTTTTACTGTGTGTATACGGACGGATCTAGACGCGAGAATTACTGTGGCGCAGCTTTTTTCGATCCACAAATAGGTGCCTCTTTTAAATTCAAAATTTTATCCAAAGTTTCAATAATGCACTTAGAGCTAATTGCTATAGCTGAAGCTTTGGCTTATATCGAATCTTTGGACGGTGATCGATTTGTTATTTTCACTGACTCAAAAAGTGCTCTTCTCCATCTGATGAGATGCACAAGTACTTCACCTTTTAGGGGCATTCCACTGGCGTACAATATATTAAGAATAATTACTGATTTTGTTACCAAACGCAGAAGAATTGTATTGCAGTGGATTCCATCCCACGTTGGACTGGAGGGAAATGAGATGGTTGACCGTTTGGCAAATGAAGCGGGGTCTGATGGAGAAATTTATCATTGTTCTCCCTGGCATACTGAGCTTTTACCCTTAGTTAGAGACAGATGTATTCAGTCATGGTCAGAATACTTTGATGAAAGGTCTTTGACTAAGGGTATCTGGTACAGAACTATCCAGCCATCTCTTCCACGAGTGCTTTGGTTCAGCGAGAGCAAGATGAGTAGACAAGAAGTTGTGGCGGCTTTGAGACTCCGTTCCGGTCATGTACCACTCAATAGCTTCGCTTTTATGATGCGCAAAGTCGATTCACCAAATTGTGATGTTTGTGGAGTTATTGAAGATGTGCATCATGTCCTGACGGAGTGTGATCGTGTGGGGGTCCAAAGGCGCCAAGCTTTTGACAATACTTTTAATGTAGGCTTCTATAATAGCGTACTGGCCTCACCATTGTCCGATGAGGCTAGAACACTTTATTATATTATCATTAAGGTTATAAGGTTGCGGGTAGGCTAGTTTAGTATAGGTACATATTTGTAATTTAATTGTATGCAATCATCGGGGTGACATATTCTTCATAGAAAAAACCCCGTAAATAAATAAAGATTTAAAAAAAAAAAAACCCTTTTGATACTTGTAACTGCATATTTTTATAATAAACGAAATTTCAAAAAAAAAAAGAAATTTTCGTTTTATTCGAAAATATATAAAACTTCTTGGCAGTTGGGTAAAAACCACTTTCCTTAACCAATTTTAATGCATGATGCTTAGTTTCAATTTTAGCACTTCCAAGACAGTTTTTCAAGTGGTTACATAAACACTTGGAGACCGCATACACTGGAATACTATTTAATTCACCGACTGCATACTAACTATCGAAAAATAATACCAAAATGTACCCGAAAAAAAAAAGAAAATAAAAATAAAACAAATTTTCACTTACAGCTTGCAACCGCGATAAATAATAGCACAACACCCCACATGTCTGTTTGTTTGTCCGGCACCGTATGACTTGCCCTAGATGTCGATACGTACCTTATCATATTGATAAAATGTTTTATCGGAAGCATTCATGCGAAAAATCTTAGGACACTGATAGACGAGCAACAAATGTTTACGCCATCACTCATGTCTTGAGAGTTATAAAAATATGGTCACTTCGCTCGCGTTTTGGTCGGAAATTATCCCACGGGCACGTTGTAAATATAACCTATGGCACTCGGGGACAATGCAGCTTTCTAATAGTGAAAGAATTGTCAAAATCGGTTCAGTAGATCCAGAGATTACCCCCCTACATACAAACTTATAAACAAATTTTACCTCTTTATAATATTAGTATAGATAGTGACTATTTCGACTTCACCCGCGGGGAGCCGGTAATTATCTTTCGGAAAAATCCTCATGATCATCACCATCCACAGCCCGACTTCATCACCTTTGGATGTATGCCTCTTTTTTTGTTTGTCTAATCTCCACGTACCTGCTACTGTATCAGAATAAGAAGAAACCTCTGTCTCTGCCAAATCCGTTCTGCCGTTAAAGCGTGAAAGGAACTGACTAACTGTACTGTAAAGGTACTGCGAGGATCGACCGGAGGACACGGTGGAGCACACTGTGGAGGCCATGTCCTCGTAGCGGCGAGAGACGCCCTGGGCGTCTGGGGCCACGTGGTGGCTCCCGGCCACCGTAGGCGCGGGCCTGTGGACGGTTAGTAATGGGCTAGCTCGCCGTCCGTCCGTCTTATGACGACAGGCCGTGTCGACGGCGCTTCCGTGTTCCACGCGCGTAATAGATTATCCTAATTATAGGTATTGTTATGGTTATCATAAGTAATCCTTTTACTTTTAAAAATTGATAAAATAGTAATGTTTTGCATAACCAACCAAAAACTTACCACAACTATGTAATACCTAAATGACATTGTTATTTCATTATTTCAGTAGGTGTGTAAAATAAATAGTTTAAATATTAAGGAATAATGTAGCAAAACATATAAAATATTCCAAACGGATAACCACCTTTTATGTCGTTGATATTTTGGATGTCCGTAGATAGAAACGTCAAAGTTGTTTGTTCACGACTATAAAAGGGAGTGCTCCGAGTGACAGAGGCTGACGAGCTGGGAGGAGAGAATAGAGGCGACGGCCGGCAGCTGGCCATCCGTCCACAAACTCTGCCGCCAGCTCACGAATACCCCAGCTCCGGTGCGCCCGCTACGAGATAGCGGAGGGGCGCTGAAGTACAGAGCAGAGGACCGGGCGGAGGTCTTCGCCCAGCACCTGGAGCGTCAGTTTCGACCGAACCCGACTACCGACGTGGAACATGTCGCGACAGTCGAGAAACACCTTGGGGACTACTTCGCCACGCCGATAGCTCCCGAGGAAGATGCCATCTTTTTCTCGCCTGGGGCAGTCAGACGCGCCATCCTAAGGACGAAGTTGAGGAAGGCCCCTGGTGCCGACGGTATCACCAACACAGCGCTGCGCCGGCTGCCTTTCCGTATGGTAGTGGCGCTGGCGCGCCTGTACACGGCGATACTGCGCACCGGGGCCTTTCCGGCTACGTGGAAGGAAGGGCGCGTCATTATGCTGCCCAAGGCGGGGAAAAATACATTGAAGCCGGAGAGCTATCGGCCCATAACGCTGCTGTCGACCATCTCCAAGGTGTTCGAAGGACTCCTGTTGCGGCATCTCCAGCCGCACATTACTCCTCGGCCGGAACAATTCGGGTTTCGGTCGGAACATAGCACGACGCTCCAGCTGTCGAGGGTACTGCACCACTTGACAGCTGCGTTAAATAAAAAGGAATGCTCGGTCGCAGTACTCCTCGATATGGAGAAGGCCTTCGACCGTGTATGGCATGACGGCCTAATTTATAAGCTGGCCCACTCTGAAGCGCCCCGTCGCGTGGTCAAGGTGGTCCAGTCCTTTCTGTCCCACAGGAGCTTCCGCGTGGTGGTGGAGGGAGCGCTCTCCGGCGCCTACCCGGTGCTGGCCGGCGTCCCGCAGGGCAGCTGCGTGTCGCCAGCGTGTTACTCACGTTTCACCGACGACATCCCCACTACACCTCAGGTGATGCTCGCGCTGTATGCTGACGACGCCGCGTACATCGCTACCTCGCTTAACGCGAGACACGCGGCGGTCAAAATGCAGCGCGCGCTCGATCTTCTCCCCGAGTGGCTGTCAAAATGGCGGCTCTCGGTGAACGTGAGTAAAACGCAGGCGATGGTTACAGGCTCTGCGCACCACCCACCACCACTGACTCTCCAGGACGCCGACGTCGACTGGTTGCCCCACGTCAAGTACTTGGGTGTGACCATCGACCGTCGGCTCACCATGGGTCCACACGTCCGCCAGGTCGCGGGACGGACTAGGGTTGCCCGCGGCCTTCTCCGTCCAGCGCTCTCGTCCCGCCTCCCGGTGCGCGTCAAGTTGAGCGTGTATAAGACGTATATACGCTCGATATTGACGTACGCCGCCCCCGCCTGGTTCGCCCTCACTAGCGAGGGAAACAAGAAAACTCTCCGCGCGCAGCAGAACCTAACGCTGCGGACCATAGTTGGTGCCCCTCGCTATGTGAGGAACGATGTCATCCGGCGGGATCTCGGGATTGAGAGCCTGGACGACTTCATCCGGCGCCTTGCGATGGGAATGTTCGCGCGTGCCGACGCATCTGCTTGGCCTCATGTCAAGCACATAGCGCCCTGGCATGCGCGCCCCCCCGACGCGAGGCGCCGCCTTCCCCGCGACCTGGCTGCGGACGATGACCCCACCACCGGATTGACGCCCGGGTAAGCTGTACCAGGTTACACGCAGCTTACCTGCACATAATGACTCCACACACTACACACGCCCTGCTACGCGATGTGTTCTAAGTTAATATAGGCATGTCACGTAGCAACACCACACATGCACTTCTGCACATGCACCCAGACACACGCGTGGACACATGGCGCGGGCCTGTGTCTACGCAGCCACTGGGCGGTGTTACACAGCACAATACCGCCCACACACACACGACGGCTCTCTAGTCCGGGTCATCACCGGCTAGTTCTGGTGGTGGGACGGGCGGGAGCCACACACCCACTGTGGGTGCGTCGGAGTCGGCACCTCTGTCGCTGGTTGTCCTCCGCCGGGCCTCCTCCGGGCAACCGGAGGTCTCACCTGGCGGGGACAGACCGCCGAGGTGTCGTGAAGAAATCAGCGCTGTATTGACAGCGCTGTGGCGCGCCTACAGTTACTCGCATAGCAACCATACACATGGGCGCGCGTTGTACACGCGCGCCCACAAGGCTCTAGCCTACATATAGGCTACCCAACGACGGGTCCCGTATTAACGGGCCACGGTATAGCCTCCGCGGCCAGGGGGCATAGCCCCGTGACCGCTTGCCGCGCCCCCTTGCGGGGGCGCAGCGACATCAACGACGACAGAGGCTATTCTTGTTGGAGACATCTACCAGAACGGAGCTCTGGCCTAAAGGTAAAAGTTAAGTTATTCTATTGCTGTTATGATGTGATACTATATTTTAATGTTTGTTGCTTTACTATTGTTATTATGTTGGATTGCTATTGTGTTGGATATAATAATGATTATGTACCATTATTTACATAAATAGTTCGGTAATATTCAGTACAAATTTAAATTGATATTATACTATGAATTATTACTGATAACTATGTGCTAGAAATGTGTGTTATAATATGGCTTAACACTTTAAAAGACGTTACCGTGGAGTTTCTTGTCCATTCTTCTCCACGAAGACCTAGGTTTGCGAATGGACGTAGCTTGATAAGTAATTAACGTTACCTATTAATAACTGACAAGCCTAATTGAAATAAATGAATAGTCTTGTCTTTCTGTGCTTTTCTTCACAAAAACCCTTTTCCCTACACACCTGTTCAGAGATACTTTTAGACAGTAATAACAAGTAACGATCCTGACACTCAAAGATTCATAGTTAGTGGTTACTAATACAAAATACATTATAGTCTCTCACCTACTTGCTATTACGCGCCTCAAAGAGATGTCAGGAAACGGGAAGGGGTCCAAAAGGACCGATGCCTGCCAGGGTTGCGGGACTGTTCGAAAGAGATACCGCGGCCCTGGAACACAAAGGGCAAAAGAAGGAACATGGATGGGTTTTAGTCAGTACAAGTCTGACACTGGCTTCTGCTCCGCCCAGAGTGGGATATACTGAAACTGTATCTGAACGTGTGACTGTACCCCAAGCTGTTTTTTTTTTTTTCCCAAATCTTAGTATTGTGTAAACATGATTAGTATTAGGGTGGGTTTCCCCCGACCTATTCCAGTACAGTTAGGTAATAGGTGCCCCGTCAGTCGAGTACTCGCAAGCGCGACTGTTGAGCACGAGGCAGGACCTCGGTTCGATTCACAGGTCGGGCAAAGTGTAATTGCATTTTATCATCAGGAATTTTTCAGTAGCAGCCACCAGCCACCCACGACCACAGCCAGTCTCGATTTGTGCTCGGTTGATAGCAATAGACTCGCTCCCATACATGAGTCTTTCAACCATAACTGGCGAAATTGTGGTACTATTAGTGTACCTACTCCTCTGCCTAACTCTTCGGGGATAATACATATGTGCACGGTTGCGCCCATGTCGCTGACCGGCGTCGCATCCTTGGCAGCAGGTCGTAGTCTACGTCGATTATACGCGTAGCTCGTCTGCTAGCACCTTTACGTCATTCGACATCAATGGCATCAATTTATAAGGGCCACTCAATCGCTTCCTAAATAGGTATACTTAATTATTATGGAAAGTAGAACTAGAAACAAACAAAGATGTCCTAACTGATTAATTAATAGCAATGTGTAGCCTCGTGACTGCTGAGCATGAGGTCCTGGGTTCAATTCCCAAGTTGGGCAGTGTCATCAGGCTTTTCCGTCAGTAATTTCTTAGAAGCAGCCACGTAGACTGGATTTGTGGTCGGTTGATGGCAATAAGCTCGCCCCCTAATACCTGGTGAAATGCGTTTGTGTGTACTATTAGGTGCACCTCTACCTAACCCTTTGGGGATTCAGGCGTGATGTTATATAACATAACTAGCGACCCGCCCTGGCTTCGCACGGGTCAATGTTATACATATAAACCTCGCCCCGGCTTCGCACGGGTCAATGTTATACATATAAACCTCGCCCCGGCTTCGCACGGGTCAATGTTATACATATAAACCTCGCCCCGGCTTCGCACGGGTCAATGTTATACATATAAACCTTCCTTTTGAATCACTATATCTATTAAAAAAAACCGCATCAAAATCCGTTGCGTAGTTTCAAAGATTTAAGCATACAAAGGGACATAGGGACAGAGAAAGCGACTTTGTTTTATACTATGTAGTGATACATACATACACATTACATTACATTACATTTGTTATGATGTACAGCAACGTGTTGGCATGATGCTTCGTAACCAGGCAGCCAGGCAGGCGTTACTGTGTGTAATTTATTTCTGAACCATTGTTCTCAAAATTGTGCTGAAAACCGGAAACACGATGTTGGTTCAAAGGTTCAAAGTTCTGTTATTTATTTAACTTACAAACGGTTCATACTACAATTGAATGTACAAATATTGAAAAACGCGCGTCAGTATTGCGAGGTACGGGGGTAACTAAAGCTCGCTACGTTGGCAACTCCAAACAAACACACAAATGTGTCAGCGTTCCTCTAGTAGTAGTACCAAAAATTGAAGAAGGCCTGGTTTGTACAATGCTCCTGCGACGTTTGAAAGGCCGATGGAGCAAGAACTCACCGGATTGATCGGAAACGCATGTCTTGTATATCTAGACGACATTATCATCTTGGGCCGTACATTTGAAGATCACTTTCAGAACTTCAATCGAGTGTTATCGAGAATCCAAATGTCAAATCGGGGTTCCGCGCAAAAAAAAATAAAACCCTTGAAATTGGTAACAAAATTCGATTCAAAAAGGGAAGTAGTATTTTTATAATAATTTCACGCGAACGTAGGTTGCGGGCAACGGCTAGTATGAAATAAAAAATAAACAATTTAAAAAGCTGGAAAAAAAAAAGCACAAAAAAGCGCAACCAAAGTTGGAAGCAAGCGGGGCCTAATCCATTTTCATAATCTTATATTAAAATGGGCTCCGCCTGCTTCCAACTTTTGTTGCACTTGTGCTTGTTTTTTGCGGTTCAGATTTTTCAGTCGGGTTTTTTAGTTTTTTAAAGTACTTTTTTAATTTATTTTTTTTGCAAATTCCATCTAAGTTTTCAGTCCTATGTAAATCAAAATAGAAAGCATGATATTAAAATAGTGCGTTGGATTACACTTTGGTCATAAGACTTAATTAAAAGCTGCAATTTCCAAAAAAACGTCGGATACTTTCAATTACGCGGGCTGTAATTTACGTTCGTACGTACGAAGAAAGTCATTTGCATGTTTGCGTCTTTTTCTTGTTTATGAAACGGCCTGTAAGTTAGAAAAAGCGCACTTCAGATTGGCAGTGCAGACAGCAATAGTGTCTGCTGCTCTTTGTGAAATGACGTTGTTTTGGAACCACACCCTTTTGTACGTGAATGCAGAATATTGCAAAGTTAAACATATTCTGCTGTGTTGCCCGCATAAAATTAAATTATAGTCGATTTAAGATTTCTATTGCCCGCGAAATTCAAATTGTCTTACTTTTTTTTTGTAATTTGCAGATAAGTGTCGGTTGAACAAAATATGATTCGTGACCGTAACACGTATGTATTTACAGAATTATATAACCATTAAAATCATCGATACAACACTCATAGTTCATTTTATCCCACTGAATGAGTCATCATCATCATCATCATTTCAACCGAAAGACGTCCACTGCTGGACATAAGCCTTCCCCCAAGTATCCTTCATTGACTGGTCCCGTGCGTCTCGCATCCACCGGATCCCTGCAAGTCCTGCAACCTTCACCAGCAGGGCTATTGCGTATCTCTGTTGACAGTTCATAGTGATCATCACTTGGCGAGTTTTGATATACAATGACAGTTCTGCACGGGTAGCGTCAGTTGAAACCAACAAGAACTGTCATTGTATAATTATCAAAACCTGCCAAGTGATGATCACTATGAACTGTCAACAGAGATACGCAATAGCCCTGCAGGTCATCGGTCCACCTAGTGGGAAGTCTTCCAACGCAACGTCTTCCGGTTCGCGGTCGCCACTCCAGAACTTATCGGCCATACATTCTCCGAGCAATGTGCCCTGCCCACTGCCACTTAAGTCACTGCGCTGAATGAGTAACTTCATGAAAAAGTCATAGATGCATATTGACATTGAAAATTTTCATTGTTCACGAAGAAAACCGGCAGCAAAAAATGTTTCTATTAAAACATAGAATGCATCAGATGGCTTATCTACTCTGGTACCTGCGTACTTAAAAATATTTTGATAAGGAATGGGATATCCACCAATTACAAATGTTTTGTGATTTTATTGACTGATATCTTTATTTTTATCTGTCGATGGTGTTGAAAGATACTAGATAGGACTTCGATGTGACTCATTTTCACCTTACGACCGGTTCTAAGATCGAAAATAAACACAAAAATGTCCTTGTTTTTAAATTGATTCATTCAATAACAAACAGCACACAGCCGGAAGGGTTTAGGCGAAGTTGTACCTAATAGTAGATACACCCACATTTCGCCCGTTATGTAATATAGGGGGTGAGCCTCTGACTTTCATTTGGATAAGGGGTTATGATTAACTCGCTTTATGCAACTAGACAGAAGCACCTACTAGAAATAAATTTTAAACGAAAAAAAATGTTATATTGTGTGTGTTATATGTTTTAGATGTTTTAAAATTATTCGCAAAAACTAGTAACCTAGTAATTCCTACGGAAGCCTGGCTCTTAGAAATTGGTGGAACATAAAGACAGATTTGGCTTTATTATAGTCATAACAAAACCCATTATAAGCTGGCCTCTTAGGGCGTGCGGAACGGTTTAATAAATAAATGTTTATCTACGCTATTATAAAGAGGAAAGATTTGTATTTGTGTGTGTGTATTTGTAATGAATAAACTCAAAAACTACTGCGCCGATTTCAAAAATTCTTTCACCGTTAGAAAGCTACATTCACCCTGAGCAATAATTTATAAAACAATAACTATAACTCTTAAATTCAATTCTGTATTAATAAATCAGTATAACTTACTAACTATTTAACTAATAAGAATATTTACCACAATAAACAGACAGTGTCTTCCTCCCCTCTCCTACTAAATCTATGCTGTGCCCGACAGGGTCCATAATTGTGACTAATATATTTATTTCCCTACCAACGAAATACATTATGGTATGCAATAAAGAATTGAGAACCGGGTTTCGGCCCCATAGTAAAATTGCCTTTTCCCGGGTTTTACTACGAGACTGAAACCGGGTTTCGAACTTACTTTTACTCTATTGAAACTCCGTACTACGGCTTGGCCACCTCAAGGTTAAAGTTTTACCATTAACTCGCGGGCTAATGTACCTACATTAACAGGTAAAAGTAAACAAAATTATGTAGATTTAGCTAAAGATTGTTTGTCTTAAAAAGATTATTTCATACACGAAATAAGATAAAAAATACTAATCTTTTTATCGGAATTTAATAACGTTGCTGCATTGCTTCTGGCGACTGTATTTTTGTTTACTTTTTCCTGTTACCTTGTGTAACAGGTAACTCCGCGTTCACTGTTCGACCACTTGTCAACTTTAGCAATCATAAGAGTGAAAAGTGTGCCCTTGTGTGTACACTGTGCAATTTTTTGTTCATCAAGGGCATGCATCAAAGAAAGCGCAGTCAACAGCGTAAGTGAGGCATGCCATGGACGCATGCGCTTTGACTGTTGAAAGCGTAGCGCGCGCTATCATAACTCATACACGACTTTTCGCGTCGGGTGGATTTTGTGCTACAAATCGTTCAACAGCAAGACGGCGGGCGAAGAAAAAGAAATAACTTTGAAGTTTATTGAAGATTACAGAAGCTTTCCACTACTTTGGGATCCAAATATTAAATGTTACACAAATAAAATAAAGAGGAACGAAGGCTTGCTAGTTTTGGCAATTTAGTTACTTCGATTATTTTAATAGCCTCTTATCCAAAACTTTCGTTTTGTTCTTTTTTTTCTGGAATGTCTTATGACCAAGTAAGCCACATATATTCCACCAAGTAAAATGTTCTCGTCGCACATATTTCCACAAGGTGATAGAAGCTACGACTGAACTAAATGACTATAATGGAATTGCGTTCGTTAACGCATTCAATTATTGAAAGCGCCAAACGAAAGTTGAAGATGAAAGCGCACAGTGAGGACATAGCTATTGAGCGCGGTAGTACCTACATACATACAGTCCACAGTACAAGCCTCCCATGACTTACAGTCCTTTCGATTCAGGGCTAATGTGGACCGCGTTGGTTTTGTCTAGCTTGTCCCGCCATCTCCTACGAGGTTTACTGCGACCAAAGAGATTTAAAAGCATTATTAGAGCAGAGGTGGCCCAGTGGTGGCGGCCCCGATTTACGAACAGTAAGTAGTGGGTTCGAACCCAGGCAGGCGCATTACTTTGTGTAAATTATTTCATCACCACTGTTCTCAAAAACGGTGAAGGAAAACCACATGAGGAAACCGGCATATCCTAAAACCAAAAATTCAAAGACATGTGACATCTACCAACCCGTACTGGGCCTGCGTGGTGGATTATAGCCCATTCCCTCTCATAGAGTACTAACAAATAAGATCTATCCTAGGTTGCTACCTACTTAAAATCATCAAGTCATAATTAATCTCGAGGAATGGCTCAATCTAAGCCACAATCGTGAATATTAGTAACATCGCGTGATATAAAAGCACGCAACGCGCGAAAACTTTGACATAATTATGAAATTATGGTGACCTCGCGCTAAACTAGCGCCTCTAGCGGCGAATTCATACACGATAGGGCTATCGTGTATGAATTCGCCGCTAGAGGCGCTGTCTGATCTGTCCAAAGAGTAGAATACTAATGGGGGCCCATTAGTATTCTACTCTTTGGACAGATCGACTTGTTAACAAAGTAAGTAAAAAGAGTAAGATTTTGATTTTCTTCGTCTTGTCCCGTCTATTGCTCGTAAATATTTGAATGTGGTTGACTGCGAAGCTTTCTGGCTAAGTTTCCATAGAATCTTTGCATGTTGATGGCAAAAAAGTTCGATTAGCATTGGAACAATATATAATAGAATATGAGGCAGGCTTAACTGGTCTTCTTATTACTGATGTGTAGCATAATTATAACTTGGGCCATGCGGAATCCGGTTTCGGTCCCATTTAAGTAAACTCGGGATTTCCCGCGTTTCCATAAATATAACCGTACAATAAAGAATTCTCTATCTATTATTATATTCCACCAATTTCTAATAACCAGCCTTAACAGGAGTTTAATCTGTTTGATTAGGTCGATTATCTTGATAAATCGTGTTTTTGAACACACTTATAAAAAACGTTTTCTCATTGATAACCTTCGCTCAAGATGATAAATAAGATTTTCAAAACCTTACCTTTTGATTTTAGTGTACATATCCAAGGAATTCGAAATCGCCTGGCTTGTCCTATTAACAGTTACATTCGGCTTTTATCTTCAAACTTTTCAGTAACATGGTAAGCACACAACGGGTCATTCTTTATTCTTGTTTGGGGGGAGAACAGCATCACAAACAGGAAGCTTCGGCAAGTTTACACATATGTAAACTTGAGAGGTCTTCAAAATGGTTTAATTGGGCAGGGTCGCTGCATTTTCAGACAAAAGCAGTATTAAGCAGTTCCAGTACCTTTCAGCCTTGATTGGCATCAGCGGCTTCGACATTGGCTTTTGATTTGGCACACGGAATTGCCGCTTTGTAGGGAGCCATGTTCGTCACTCATACAAGAGCGAAAATTAGTGTTTAAAATACGCCATGTACAAAAGGCCGCCTACGCTCCTCATGTCCCAAAATTTGACTTTTGGGACCAAAGGTTTAATAAATTATTCGTATAAATCCAACAGTGGTCCACACTGGGCTCGCGTGATGTATTATGGCCGATCTGACGACCCGGATGGCGCACCGGTAGTGAGGCTGCCTTACGTTCTTAGGGTCCCGGGTTCGAATCCCGGTAGGAGCAAATGTTTGTGTGATGAGCATGGACATTTGTTTCCGAGTCATGGATGTTTATATGTATAATAAGTATGTATATCAACTATCTGGTGTCCACGACACAAGCCTCGTTGCTTAGTGTGGCACCTAGATGGCGCTGTGTGTAATGTCCAGCAATATTTATTTATTTATTATTATCTCCTCCCACAGAAAGAAGGACTGTGCCAACATGATTGCTGATTATGCTAAGAGGTCATCTGTGGTTGGTCTATTGTAAATAAAACCGCAATAAACTTTGTGCCGTAACTTTATTCTTCATAAAAACAAAAAAACACGTTATTGCAGGCATCACAACGGACCGAGTCGATCGCAAGTTCTTACATAATATATACTACGTTAGTATAATGTAAATACAACATTATTATCTACTATTTTCTTCTTTGACAAACCAATTAACACAATGCAGGCGAAAAGCAGAAGTTTTTTTTGGAAATTATTTAGATATTACGTCATTTATTTTTACTGAATATTATATAAATGAATTCTGAAATTATTTATACAGTGAAAAATGTATCAAGATTAAAAAAAAAATGGTAAACTTCTGATTTTCGCAAACATAGCTTTGAAAGATTCAAAAATACAGATCTAAATACAATGGAATATAGTAATAAATAATATAAAAAATACACAGGGAATGTATTATGTGCAGTAAATACAGTATATAAAAACATTTTGTTAATAGATGATTTAAAAATATAGATCTCTAGAGAAATTGAACTAGCTACATAGAGTTGGTCAAGAGTTTCTAAGATTCGAGTTAAATCCGACAGTGAAACAGGAATAAGTGTTTTATCACTATTTGAGGGTAGTTAGATATTTTGAAAGAATTTTATATTATTCACTATGAATGAATCTACTTAATTTTTATTTTAAATTTTTACTGGACAATATTTTTAATTATTCACTATTTTGTATAATGTTTTTTAGTTGAATTAATGCTAAATATTTATTTTAATTTAACAGCACTCCTCAATTTTTCCTACATGCACAGTACATGTGTTAAAATATGTTACTACTAATTTTTCTCAAATCATAACTACATATATTATTTTTGTAATCCTAATCACTGTGGCCAAGAAATCATTATGAAAAATAGAAAATTAAAGCGTTTAAAAAACAAGGAATGTTAGTTGAAACGAATGTTAAAGTCTGTAATTAGTAAAACAGATAAATTTTTAAGTACAAAACTATAGAAATAACAAAACATGTCCACAGGCATCGAGCTATACATATCCAGTATAATCTGACCTCCTTTTGTACGAGTTTCCCGTACAATGAGAGATCAACTTAATTTGGTTTTGGTTAGCTTGATTGGTGGTCGTGCGTACTATAAGGACCCTTTTGCAAAATTAGCGACTTTTGTGACAACAGATGTTCAAGGTACGTAATATCCATAATGGCTTAAAAAATATTACAAAAATCACTAATACTCCGTCAGAGCAACTAATTATTAAAAAAATTGACACCCTATGTCCATTTGCCGGGTTAAGATGGCAGCAGTCCGCGGAATTCAAATTTTCTTCCGTTTTTTTTGCAATTCGCCGGTCAGTGTCAGGGTGTGTTGAAACAAATTATGATTTGCGACCGTAACACTTATGTATTTACAAAAGTACAATGATTAAAATCATCAATACAATAAATCAATGCATGACTTTTTCATACAAAAGTCAATAGGATTAAATTAACTCAGTGGGTTGTATGTGAAATATATATACAACAACCAACAACCTGACACCGACCTGAAAATTACAAAAAAAAAAAAAGTAAGAGAATTTGAATTTCGCGGGCTACGCTTGCCCTGTCATTTCATTCAACTGTCAAAGGATGACAGTTGCGATTTCTTTTTACGGACTATTTAAGTTGGTCGTCAAGTTTTTTAACAATTCATTTCCCTAAACTTACAAAAGTTTTAACATTTTCTAAATATTTGGTATAGAATATGTCTACATAGTATGTACATCTCATATATTCCATATTATCAAAAAACATAGTTATATATTTGTCATCTCACTATATACCATATGGCACGACGTGTTTTTAAAAAAAACTCGAGTCAACATAAAAATAATTACGTTGTTCTTAAAATGCAATCGATTTTTTTATTAACAAAACCTTGAATATACTATAATATAGATAAACCATGATTTCAAAACTTATACATATTTATGCATGTATAAACTTTAACGTTTTCATATAGTATTTTCAGATCTTCAGAAACATTTTCATATCTGAATTTCATGATACTATTTTTTTTAAATTAAAACTATATTTCAAGACGTTTTTAAACAGTTTAAACTTAACAATACATACACCAATAACATATTTTATCTTCACATATCTTTAGAAATTTAACTTAGACATAGATTTTCCAAAAGGATTATTATAAGAAATTCGAACGTTTTTTTTTAATACATTTCCTTTACGGTATTTTGACAGTTCATACTATTTTTTCGGTAAATGGAATTCCACATAAGTGGGAGCGAGACGATGCACACATTAAAAGCTATCTCTTTCTCGCATGGAACATAGACTTTTCCTGAAACTTTTTACATACTCTTACAAACATGGCGAATAAGAGATTTTTCTTCTTATATTTTTTTTTAAGTCCATTCTTCATACCTATAGTTTATTTCATGTTAAGATTTGATAGCCAAAACGATTACATATTTAAATCTGCGTCATTTGTCATTTATATCTATACAGCCTTCGTTTACACGTCGGACTTATATATTTAATAAAATATTATATTACAATATGTTTGAGGGAGACTTAATACTGATGCGTAATTTAATTCGTTTAGATTTTGGCATATTGGTTGAGCATTTCTTTATTATTTTAATTACTTAGTTAATAATTCCTAAAACAATAATATTTTCCTTTCAATATTCTGCAGTAAATGTGTATTAATTTATCGAGCTAAAATATATTTAAAATAACACATCAATGAAGAGTACGAAAAAATATTTAATTAAAGTCAAATCTGGCAATAAGGTTAATAATTATTTATTTGTTTACCGGGATCAATAGCATTACTCTCCTTTTTGACTCCGCCGCAGACAAGTAATAATACCAAGGCTTATAGTAAATAAATAGGATCAGCATTAAGCCTCCCTATCTAGACTAAATCTAGACTTTCGAAGACTTAACCTAGACATAATGTAACAAACGCTATCACCTTCAGACTAACACTAAACAAACGAAACATATTCAACCATACAACGACTCTAAATAGATAATATTCAGATCTTTTTCAAGATTATATTTTGTATGAAGCCTTTGGAGCAAAAGACAACCAATTTTTTTCTTTTTTTAAAAGAAAAATGGAATCTTACTTTGCTCTTTCTTATTATATGTGAACCTTGACAGTGGTGGCGGTGACCAGAAATTAGCTGGCAATTCCAGAGGCAATTTAGGCATCTTACCATCCTAGAGTTGTAATGCTGTAGTCTATTGTTGTCATACATATCTTTTCAACACTATAAAAAATATTTTTCTTAGTTTTATTATACGTTTATATATTAGGGTCAAGCTTTACAGTCGGAGTTTCGCTAGATAATTCTCTTTGATCTTGTATTTTTCGCTCTAAAGACTTCATACCTTCTTTACAAATAAAATTTGATAAACTAACTACAGTATAGGTAACATGTTTGAGCTGTATTGCACGTCCAAACTTCTAAATTGGGGGAGATACTATATTACTAAAGTCTAAATAAAATAAGAAAATTGTAGAAAATAGAGATTAAATGATTCCTTCTCGCCGCGTAAATTACTTTAAGTAATTCTGCTTGAGAATGGAGAAAACATATTTTATAATAGAAACAATAACAATGCATTGGGTTTTCAACAGATTTTTCTATTGGACCGTCATCACATTGATGAAAACATTACCCTCTTTTGAGCACCGCTGCAGTCGGGTGATTTTTTTCTTAATTAAGTATATATTATTTTCAATAGACTTTGCGACGGTATAATTTCTAAGTAAATAGTATTATACTTAAAAACTGGAAATTAATTGCACAGAAATAGATAGGGCGTTAATGTTTTTAGAAATATTTAACGCTTTTAGAATAATGGAAATATATAACATATGTATAAGTATATCTAATTATAAAAGAAACAATCATAATTTTAACAGTAAAAACAATTAAATATAGGAGCAGTAATAGAAAAGCAACCTTATTATTGCTATATAAAAACGTTTTTTCAACATAGAAGGGTTAAAACAATCTCCCCCTTAAAAACTAGTCTATCTACGAACAAACTATATTTGTTCAATTTCATTAAAGAAATATAATAATTTTGTTTTTTGAAGACATACATCCGATTTTATTGAGAAACTCAGGCGTCGCCGGGGTATAAAGTCACGGTCTAGAAATTGTGGTCTTATATTTGAGAACATCTACTTAAAAAATAAAAATAAGATTAACTAGTGAAATTGATAGATGTCACATTGGTGAAGTTTTGCTAAGTAATTTAATTTGAACTTCTATTATTTTTCATGTATCGTCTAACTGGCTGCTACAAACACAATTTTCTTAATAAATTATTTATTTTATTTTAACCATGACTTTATATTGTAACCTCAAAAAGTGTATATCGACGTCGATTTAGTATTATTTAAGGTCAATATTAAGATATTAAAAATCTACATAACAGTAATATTTTACCCGTTGTTGCACTGACTACGAAACATTGTACACTATTCTACTTGAAAGTTATTAAAATGGCGACATTTTTGACTGTAAATAAATGTTTAATGAATGAGAGTTGCCTGTGTGCAGTTTGCCAGAAATGGGCAAATTAAAGGGTAATTGTTATTTTTTTTTCACTCGCAAATATAAACCACTTTTTGACAAAGCCGGATAAAATGAAAATTATTTGTCTTCAATTTAAAATCAAAGTAATTGACAGAAAATAAAACGTTACCCTGCTTTTGAGCTCCGCCGTTGTCGGGTAAAATGGAATCGGGCATCGAATCCGCTAGCCTACTCTACCTAGTCAAATATCATAACAAGATATGTTTTAGCTACTTCTATTCACTTTAGTCACAGTTTTAGCCTTTAGCTTTGTACCAGATATGTAGATAAAGAATTAATACTCCGTTTAAAAATTAAACTAGGCGTATCTTACGCCTTGCGACCATCTATCGAAAAATAGATGTGATATATGACAAAGGTGTGCATAACTTGTTTTCTATACAGGGTGGAGTGGGACATCGTCACACAAGCGGATACCACGTGTCCAGTACATCATTCCGAACCAATTAAACGACCCCAATTAAAAATAAAATCAGTTATACCATACATTTAGAACGTGTAGTATATTTTTGCTGTTTTTTTTTTTAATTTCTATCTCGGTTCAGAATAATGTACAGAACACGTGGTAATCGTGTATACGTAAATTCTCTCTACTTTCGGCATACGTAGGGGCGTAAGAAACGCCCAATCGATTCACTAAGCTGTATAAAACATTCGATCAGTCAATATTGTACCCGGTACAATTCTTGAAAGCGTTATGAGCCGGTCGCTTCATATACTAAGAAGCATTATTTCTTTATCTATGTCTGTACCATTAAATATGAGAACTAAATTACGTATTTGTTTTGAAATAGGACGTTGAGTGCAGGAATACACGATTGTTGAGCGGTCGAGATCCTAAACGCAGTATAGGATGATTTGAAGATTTTTTACGTTTATTATTTTTTTAAATACAGTACATAAGTCTAAGGAGTTTGGCTAGAAAACATTTGACTTTGTATTTTTATTGTGTCTTGACCATGTTGGTGCAAGTTTACATCCCAAAAAGAAGAATGTTAACTTTCTTTTTTTGTTTCAGTATTTTTTTCTTTTTTATATTGTGTGTACTTGTGGTATGTGGTAATAATTTTATTTTCTTTCTATATTTTTTTCTTAAGCACCTCCAATATTCCACCATCAGGAGTTATAAAGTTAACTTGGTATAATAGATGGTTATTATTAACCACAGAGCTCAAAAAATACCCCCAACTGATCGAAACTGTTCGTGTTTTACTGCACTAGGATTCAATATATTTTATACTTTTGTATATCTTTCGATAAAATCGACGTCAGCGTATGTCAGAGGAAATCTAAAGCTGTCATTTTTATATAATCTTATATAGGTATATCGTTTTTATAACTGTATTTTTATATATTCTGCGGTATTGAGGTACCAGTTAATGAGGTGTACATGTCTTGGGTTTTAACACACGCGTTTTGGTTAATATTAATAATTAACTATGTATTCATATGTATTTATGTATGCCATTATATTTTATACCTGGGTTTTGTTGAAATCAGAAATTTTGATGTAGAAATATTTAAAAGTAGGTACTATCTAAAAAATGTGTATACAATTAAATGACTTTTTAACACGTATGAAGGTCGAATTTTGTATGAGTTTACCAAATTACTGATGGCAGTTTGGTACAACTGTTTTTTACCAAATCCAGAATATCTTTTTAAAAGTACAAACTACACGTGATATTGAAATATTATCGCACGACAGATTTTCAACTCTCGACGCTAAGTCTAGGGTTGAAAATCCAACAGCAAAGTTTTGTTTACGCTTCACACTTAGGTGTTGCCACGGAAACGGGCACAAATTACACAGGGCCGGTCAACACTATACCTATAAAACAATTTATCCTAATCACAATCTGACCGACCACACTTATACAAGGATAGATTTGCCTACCCTAAACCACGGGGTCCTTGTACTCATCATTATAAACAATTTTTATTAAGAGATCAACCCTGAAATCGAGAAAAAAAATCAGTTGTCCCATATACTACCGCGCTCACTGAGAGTCGATCACTTTTCAACCTTATTACTAAAGGCCTTAAGGGTGAAAATTGTTCCGTTAGTGAATTCGGTAGTACATTGTGTTCATAGAAATCGTCAATACTCAGGGATCACGGACTGTACTATCTCTTCTATCAGTATTACCTTAATCTTACTTTAATGTGGGAAAGAGACAAAGCTATACGGGACGTATATCGACATCTCTCTCACAAACATAAGTAAAATTAAACAAATAATGCTATTTGAGGTGGTAGTGGGCCCATAGTTGTTTTTTTTTCGCAATTTCTGTATTCATACTAAAAGTTATTCATAATTCCGCGTACAATGATCCCAGAAGTTTGGTGTAACCAATAACTTCTCTCATATAGTTGCTTATTGACATACATACATAAATACACGTCGTACTAGCACGTGTGTGACGTCACGGCATGTCGCTCACGGCGGCAAGTTCATTTGCAAATTCTGCAAGTACGCCGAGGTTGAATTTAATAAGCCGATGCGTTGTTTCTGCTTCCGCTGTTCTGTCATCTGTGGGGAAAATTTATTTAGCATTGAAATACATCTCCCTAGCCGATTCCTAACTATGCTTGGGTCGGCTTCCAGTTTAACCGGATGCAGCTGATTACATGGAGCGACTGTCTATCTGACCTCCACAACCTAGTTAGTACTGTGGAATGCCATACCCTTAGGTAAGGCTGATTATCAGACTTTCGGGCCACTGTAATGAAGAAGTAACCTACCTTTCCAATGGTGAGGCACTTAATACCAATTGCCCTGTACCCCTAAACTAGCATCTACTACTTACTGTTTAGCCATCCTTTTGTTGTTATTCTTTCTACAGCGTACTTGGTGCCTCAACTAAGTGACCAGATCGGTAACCATCGCCTAGTTCGATCCCCTTCACCGCCACCCATAAATGAGAGAGCTCTCAGGCGAGGGAAACAGGCGAGGTTCAGAGCTTTTCACAGCCAATATTTTTCGTATTTAGTACATACCTGGTCCCTGAGCTCGGTGAGCAGTTCTGTGAGCGTGTGCACAGCTCGCTGCGCGCGGTCCAGCTGCGCCTGCAGGGCGGCGCGGGCCTCCAGCTCGCCGCCCTCGCCCTGCCCGCCGCCCATCAGGGACAGCGCCCTGAGCCGAGGGAACCAGTCCAGGTTGTTGGACTGCGGATGAAGATTTACTTTATTGAGAGTGGTAAAAGACTTGAAATTGTGCGAGTCTTTGTGTATACAGGGTGACTGGTAATTAGTGACCGATATTTAAACACATGATTGTACTCATGATAACAAACAACTTTCCCAAAGAAACATTTTTATAAAAAAATCTCGTTCACTTTTATCCCAATAACACAGCCGTATGAAATTCGCACGCGCGCGCCTGTGTGTATCAGCTGTTAGCCGCGTGACGCCGTTCTGTCTCACTACTACGAGTATGAACGAGTAAAAAAAAATTGTTTCTTTGGAAAAGTTGTTTGTTATAATGAGTACAATCACGTGTTTAAGTATCGGTCACTAATTACCAGTCACCCTATATAGCTTGGTTTCATACATAAATAATATTATAGTTCTAAAAAAAAGCACTTTAGAGTGAAGTCATTTTATTTCTCGTATTCTTCTCAACAAACTCTTCCATTTGATACCCATATCATGGGAATGCATAAAAAAACTAGCCCGCCATCTTTGGGAGTCCACTATATCGGATTTAGAATGACCTTACTTACCTAACCATGCATTGTCATCGAAACTACACATGTATGCAAAATTTCAGCTCAATCGGAAACTGGGAAGTAGGTCAAATTTGACTTATAAGATTTTGTTACATAGTTAAGGTGAAGCTAATAAAAGCGTGTTAATTAAGAAGATTACCCTACTTCGGGTAAAACACAATAGAAGAGAGAGTTCTGGGTTCTCCATCCCCAGATCGGGCAAATCGCTATGGAGTTTTAATTCGAAGTTTTAGACCGAAGTCTGAATGTATGATGGTAATAATACCCGTTTATAGCCCTAGACTTGCCTTACAAGGGATAAAGGGAGTCTTCACGGAGCCGTCAACCAAGCATTCTGTACATTATATTAACTAACTCTAAGCAAAATTTTTGGCTGGGAAAAGACTTTTTTTGGGAGATAAATAACATTTTACGGTAAGACTCAATGTAACGCACTCAAAACATAGAAGTATTTAAAGCAAAAGTTGTAACATTAAAAAATTGTATTTAAAATAAAAACTTTAGAACTTCGACCTCCAATATCTCCGTAACTAGGTTCCTAGGTATGGTCTAGAACAAAAAAAAATGATCGCAATGATGGGGAGAACAAATGCCTTTCGACTTCGTTAAGGGTATTTTTACACCCATTATAACATGAGACTTAACATAACTGGCAACATATCTTGCTTTTTTAGCTTCTTACCTTAATCATAGAGTGCACATAGCTCTCTGGGCCGGTGAACTCGGTGGGGTCCTTGACCCGCACCAGCACCATGAAGTAGAGATAGTGCCACATGTTGTGCTCGCTCTTTATGTGCTCCTCGAACGAGACTGTCTTGTTGTCAAAGGCTGACCTGTTCAAGCCTGTAGAAAACAAAACAATGATTTAACATACTATAAAGAAAAAAATTATACAGGGTGTAAGGACACCCTTAACGAAGCCGTCAACCAAGCATTCTGTACATCAAACTAAGTATCTGTACGCAAAAATTATTGCTGGGAAACGATTTTTTTTTTGGGGGTGAAAAATCACGTTTTACGGTAGGACTCAATGTAACGCACTCAAATCATTGTGCTGATGGATGGATTGAATAGTACGGAGGTCGTGGAGGTGTTTAAAGTAAGTCTTACATTAATATGAGGTATTAAAAAAAAAACTTGTGAAAATGTTGTAACTTTGACCTCCAATATCTCCGTAACTAGAAGGTTCCCAGGTATGGTCTAGAACAAAAAAATAATCACAATGACGGGGAGAGCAAGTGCCTTTCAGCTTCGTTAAGGGTCTTGTTGCACCCTTTATACATGGCAAGAATTCGTGTGGAACTACTAAAGAGGTTAAATTAAAAAAAAAATATTTTTACAAATTAGAACAACTTCCAAAAAAAGCAATAAAAAAGTGAAAAATAAACTTTACTTTTGGAGGTCGGTGGCAAAAAAGTTAACGAAACAAAGTCACCGACTTCCGAAAGTAAAGTTTTTTTTGGGTGCTACACCAATAACTTCCCAACACTGGACTGCTACCGAGAAATTCTCAATACGCCACGACATACGGCTCAACGGTCGAAGATATTTAAGTCGGCGTGTCCCACCTTGGCCATGCAGCTCTTTTACCACCCAAAAGGTTTTATTTTAAACGAATCATAGAGAGGTAAAGTTTGTGAGGTTGTAGGGTAATCTCTGGATCTACTGAACCAATTTTGAAAATTTCACTAATAGGAAGCTACATTATCCCCGAGTGCCATAGGCTATATTTACAACGTGCCCGTTGGATAAATTCCCAAAACGCGAGTGAAGCCGCGGGCAACAGCTAGTTTTAAATCTATTACTCACCACATATAAAACAGGTGTTCTTGAGTATGAGCTCTTTCTGCTGCTTCTCGCTCCTGAGGTCGGCGAAGGTGTCGATGATGACACCGAAGATGAGGTTCAGCACGATGATGATCACCACGAAGAAGAACAGCAGGTCGTACACCACGCGGGCGACGAATAGCGGCTCCTGACAACGGAGAAGAGGTGTTTATGATTTAGGGGTGTGAAGAAGAGGATTTAAAGTTCTTCATCTCCCGTAGAAAAGAGAAGGGATCTGGGGGTCTATTTCTAAATTCAAGACCCTTTAGCCATTCTTGATAATTTCTAGCCGTTTCGATTTTTAAATTCTTGCGTCCAAAAAATATCGCTACACTATGCCAAGAGCACAATACTCACAAAGCTAGCAGGGGCTCTCAATATATCCCCGATGCCGCCGCCATTCCTCAGGCCCTGGTTGAGCGTGGTGACGATGCACATGAGCAGGGAGTCACAGCTGCGCTCGCGCAGCTCCCCTCCGACGGACACGAAGCGCGACGAGCGGCGGCACTGCTCGGCCTCCTTCAGGTACTTGGACGAGCCGTCGTCCGCGCAGCCGTCGGGCTCATAGCGAGGGTCGTCGTCATCTGGGGGAATTGTAGGTGCGATAAGAAATAGTGAGACAACTTTTAGGCCCACTTCCCTTTCACCAAAAACCGCACTGTATAGTGTTAGGAGCAATTAAACGATGTCGTTATTACTGGACTATTTATATTATGTAAAAAGGAGTGAAAATAACAGGAAAGGTAAACAATAATTACGGTTACAGTACAACTTGACAAAAAAAACTACGACGACCGGGTCGGCGCGCAGCCGGAGCGCGCACGCGTGTGTATCGGTAGCTGGCACGCGAGGTACTAACGAGAGTGAGCGAGGCGGGTGCCGCGTTACGATCGTTCGGCACCAGCGCGGGCGCTAATACGAGCGGAGCGCCGACTCGGTTGGGGGGGCTGAAGAATGCGGACTTGTTGCGAACGACTACTTGGAATAATACGACGCGCTACAATCTCCCCCTCCAAGTTAGCAACAGTCTCTGGAGCTGGCTTGGAACCCAATACCTTACGAGGACGACCCTTCTTTCTGTTGTGAACAACTACATCGGAATCCCCTACATAAGGCGTTAGGAGGCTGGCATGATACCTGCCTCGAGGTACTTGATCCTTATCAGCTACTTCGTAGGTAGTCGGTGAGACTACTTTGCCGACACGGTATGGGCCTTCGCGACGCGGAGCAAACTTGCACGTAAATACTTTTGCTGCCTGACTATGGCGATAGCTTTCCACGAGGACGAGGTCACCCTCCTGATAGCAGGGACCAGGTCGACGATGTCTGTCGGCTGCTTCTTTACGTAGGTCTTGTTGGCGTTCAACTCGCCACTTTACCTCCTGCAAGCGGTGTACGAAGTCGCGCAAATACGGGATATTTGCGGCACGTAATTTTCTTGCTCGACGATAGCCCGCAGATCATGGGCTACGTCCACCGGAGACCGAAACTCGCGCGCAAAAGTCAAGAAGGCGGCGGAGTGGCCAGTGCCTTGATTATAACCGGTATTTAAAGCAAAGCGTACAGCTGGCAATACTTCTGGCCAGCGACGATGTTCCGGATCCAACAAAATTGCCAACATTTTCTTCATCTCCCGATTCTTTCGTTCAGCGGGGTTTGCCTCGGGGTGATAGACCGGAGTCAAAGATTGCTGAACCCCAAGGACGTGCATGACCTTCTGCATGACTGCTGACACGAACTGCGTCCCGTTGTCCGAAATTACTCGACGGGGAAAACCATATCGCAGGAACACTTCTTCGACAAGTGCTTTTGCACACGCCTCAGCAGTCGCATCGCACAATGCAAATAATTCCACCCATCGGCTAGCGGTGTCCTCCACCAGAAGAATCCACTTCTCTCCCTTATTACCTTCGGGAAGTGGACCAAATAGGTCCATAGCAAGAACTTCGAAACGCTGCTGTGGCACTGGGGTTTGGAGTAGACCGGCAGGTTTGAGATTGGTGGCTTTGTACTTCTGACACAGATCGCAGGACTTTAGGTACTGTGCCACGTAAGTTCTCATGTTTCTAAAAAAGTATTTCTCTTTGATCTTCCTCAAGGTCCGCTCCAAACCCAAGTGTCCAGCAGTGGGCGCATCGTGAAGCTCCTTCATGAGCTCGGGCCGTAACGACTCCGGAACAACTAATTGGGGTTCTTCTGAATCACAATCCGGGTCACAGCGGTACAACACGCCTTGAGAAAGATAATAACCTCTATCAGTCCAGCGCATGGCTGCGTCTGGATTATGGGAACCTTCAAAATCCTCTATGATTTTGTTTACCTCGGGATCTTTACGTTGAGCATCACGAATATCCTCTGGTTTCCTCTGAGGTAAGTCAACGATCACCGGACAAACGCTGACAGAGCTTGTAGAGCTCGGCTCTTCAACATCGGTGTTCACTGGTCGACTGAGAGTATCAGCGACTAAGTTGACTCTTCCAGGTGTATACTCGATATCCAAGTTGTAACACTGAATTTTCATTGCCCAACGGGCCAAACGGCCACTGGGAGTCTTCAGGGACAAGAGCCATTTTAATGGCTGGTGATCGGTAGCCACACGAGTCTGTGCTCCTTCGATGTATCCTCTGAATTTGTCCAGAGCCCAGACAACCGCTAGAGCTTCGCGCTCTGTCGTGTGGTAGTTACGCTCGGCGGATGTGAGCAACCTACTTGCGTATTCAATAGATCTTTTTTCGGTAGGATTCTCACCTTGCATTAAAACTGCTCCCAGTGCATAAGCACTTGCATCCGTGCGCAGTACAAAGGGTTTTTCAAAGCTTGGTTGGCGGAGAATGGGGCTGGTTGAGAGCCGTAGCTTAGGCTCTTCAAAAGCTATTTGCTCATTCTCCCCCCATTGCCAACGTCGATTCTTCTTTGTAAGGTCCGTCAACGAACGCGCTACATCAGAAAACTGTGGGATGAACTTACGAAACCAAGAACAGGTTTGCAGAAAAGTTTTCAGCTCTTTAAGGTTCGTCGGTGGCTTCAAGTTCACCACCACTTCAACCTTGGTGGGATCAGGCTCGATGCCACGTATCGAAATGACGTGTCCCAGGTAAGTTACTCTATCCCTAGCGAAAACATACTTACTTCTATTTGCCTTCAGGTTGAACATGCGGAGGCGCTCGAAGACCTGCTGCAGTTCCTTCACATGGGATTCTAGATCCTCGGAGATCACGAGGATATCATCTAAGTACGCTACTACAGTTATGTTCTTCAAACCAGCTCGAAATCTATCAATAAGGCGTTGGAATGTCGACGGGGAATTCTTTAAGCCAAATGGCATACGTCGGAAACGAAACATTCCAAAGGGTGAAATAAAAGCCGTTTTGTCCCTGTCTTCAGGGGCTACTTCTATTTGCCAGTACCCAGCCTTCAGATCTATGGTTGACATCACACTGTTAGCCTTGGTAGATTGTAGAAGCTCATCAATAACAGGTAAAGGGTACTTATCCGTTTTGGTTACTCTATTTAAGGCCCTGTAGTCCACGCAGAATCGTACTTCTCCATTTTTCTTAGGCACCAGCACTACTGGGGATGCCCACGGTGATTCTGCTTCTTCTATGACTTCTTCTTCTAGCATTCTATCAATCTCTTTTCTTATGATCTCTTTCTTTGCCGGCGTCACTCTGTAAGGCGGCACTGCAATTGGAGCACAGTTCCCAGTGTCTATCCGATGCAAAGCAAAAGTAGTTGGTCCTCCCCCTGGTTCACGATATCCTTATTGGACTCCAACAGGTTGGTCAATTTACTGCGTTCAGATGGTTGCAGGAGAGTACCCTCGTCATCGTGGAGACAAAAAGCGGCATACACGGTTTCAGAACGCCCTTCCTCATACAAAATTGGATAAATTACCTGTGAGCCTTCCAAAGACCAACAATTCTTATGGAAGCCAAGTACCATGCCAGCATCCCTAATAAAATCGATGCCAAGCAACGACTCCACAGCCCCAGGTAACACAATAAAATGGGTGGGTACAACTCTATTACAAAAATGAACATCAACCATCGCAGTCTCTACTTTTAAACAATTTATAGAACCATCAGCAAGCTTAATTTCAGAATAGGTTTTTACAAATTGTTGACCATTTTTAACTAAAACATTTCTTAAGCTAACACTAGCTATCGATAGTTTAGCACCGGTATCTAGAAGAGCACTACCACTTTCACCGTAAATTTTAATTTTTAGCTTTGGCCTGCTACGCGGATCTAACGATTCAACACCACACGCGGACACTGATTGAAACGGAATGGAAGACGTATTAGGTTTCTTCTCTTTACACGTCGAGCAGTTCGAACGAATGACGCCGGGTGCTCCACACCCAAAACATGTAATCGATGATGCTGGCGCAGGCGACTCTCCCTCTATGGTACCGTCCTTGGCTTTCTTTTGCTTTGCCAGCCGCTGACAAGACTCTTTAACATGACCGTACTGTTTACAGTAATTGCAATGGGGCCTTATCTTATTTGTGGAAGGCACAGCCGTTGGCCGCGGCGCTGGCGACGACAAGGACGTCGGAGGTTTCCTATCGGCAGAGACGCGCGGGCGGGATTCATCAAGAATATCTTCGACGCGGCGCGCCTGCGTCAACATTTCCGCAAAAGTATTAAAAGCGGTACGTGGAAGCTTTTCTCGAATTCGGTGGTTGAGCAATCCATATGCCATGTCCACCTGAACCACCTACGGAAGCAGGAATGGTGGTAACTGAGCGATTAAGGCTCGAACATGGCACACAAACAAATCCGTAGCTTCGTCTTCTCGTTGTTCCCGTTCAAATATTTTTCTATATAATTTATGCGGTGGCAATCGTGGTCCAAATGTTTGCTTTAATGACTCTACAGCAACTTGCCAGGAGACGGTGGTATCCTTTACTCCTTGCCACCACGTAGCGGCAAGCCCCGTCAACAACATGGGTAAACCACGAAGAGCGTTGTGGTCATCGACGCCAACACACTCTTTATACGTTTCTACAGCATCGATGAACGCCAAAACATTACTTGACTTCTCGCCGTCGAAGCGCGCCGTACACTTGGCGAAGTGGCCACTGTGGCCAGAATAAACTGGTGTACTTACAGGTTCGCGATTCACCGCGGCCACCTGCGCGGCAGCGATGTCGGCGGCAGCGCCGCGCGGAGCCACCTCCGGCGCGGGCGCTACGGGCACCGGCGGCGCCGTGTCCGAGGACAAGGCGCCAGCCGAAGTCGGACTAGCAGCGCGTGATCTCGTTAGCACCATTGCGAAATAGTCCACAAAACGAACGAGACACCAGCTTAGGTACTTAAAAAGTAGTCTAGGTTCCACATAAGCACTAAGACTGTTCGCAATCCCACAATAGTACAACGGTTACTATGTAATCACAGTACGTAAAATAAAAATAATTTACGCGCACGAGGTTGTGAAACAGTCTACAAACGAACGAAACACAAACTTAGGTACCTTAGGTAGTCTACTTTCTACCTGAGCACTAAGACTGTTCGTAGTCCCACAACACTTCAACAGTTATTATACTCAACACAGATCGTGTTGCGATACGCACAGTTCTAAACACACTTAGATCGCACTTAGGTTTTAGATATTACCTAAGAACTAAAACTTATCCTCGCAATAATTTTATTAATCGTCACGTCACACTTACTGCAGCGCAAGTCACAAGTCCCCAGTTCATACCGGCACAGTAACAATGGTCCGTAATCTAGGTTCAAGTATATAACATAATACCTGCGACAAAACCTAGCGCACAAATTACGACCTTGCGCCTACGCCCGATGCATGAAATTTCTGCAACCGCAATGTCTAGTGACACGACCGCTGCGACAAATATACTTCACGAAGTGGGCGGAGTCCTGCTTCCCCGGGACGCGAGGTTCGCGACAAATGTACTTCACTAACCCAGACTTGCAATATTGCGAATTTGTGATCGCCGTTCGCGCACTTTTCTGAAGAACGTACCTACACCAACACCGTACGGTAAGTAAAAGACGTGACGATGATACCACAATACACGACACGTAAATAATATTAGGTATTAGTATTTAACACGCGAAAGTTCTGCACTTCAAAATGTACTTAGTTCACTGATTCACTCACGGTTCAGCTCCACGTTAGGCTGCCAGTTATAGTGTTAGGAGCAATTAAACGATGTCGTTATTACTGGACTATTTATATTATGTAAAAAGGAGTGAAAATAACAGGAAAGGTAAACAATAATTACGGTTACAGTACAACTTGACAAAAAAAACTACGACGACCGGGTCGGGATCGTTCGGCACCAGCGCGGGCGCTAATACGAGCGGAGCGCCGACTCGGTTGGGGGGGCTGAAGAGTGCGGACTTGTTGCGAACGACTACTTGGAATAATACGACGCGCTACAACTGCCATTTTTGTTTTGTTTTGGACATATCGGTTTCGAAGCGTAGTGGTATAATTATTTATTTATTTATTTGTTTAAATAGATACTTGCTGCACTTACAGTTTACACCAAAGCGTGCAGCAAGCCAACATCACAACATAATAACTATTACTAATAACATAAGACTAAACTAACTACTAAACTTAATGGAATAATTAAGCATAGCTTTAATAATATGTAATAGCGTAAGTTTTTTTTAAATTTAGCGTCAAGTTAGCCCGCGAAATACAATTTTTCTTACGTTTTTCTGCAATTTGAAAGTGTCGGGCTATATTTTGAACAAAATTGATATATGTGAAAAAAACATAGAGGGTTGTATTGATGATTTTAATGATTATAACTCTATAAAGCTATATTTGTAAAAGCAAAATATGAATAGTAAGCACTCACCGTCAAGCCGGTCGACGTTGACGAGGAAATGGTCTCGGAAGAACATGTAGCCTACGATGGAGAACATATAGACCAGGACAAGCGCCAGCACGGCCGTCAGTAAGATGGACCGGCCGTTGCGAGTCACTGAGCGCATCACGTTCAAGAGAGTCTCTTCGCGGTACACTATGTCCAGCAGCTGCGGGTAACAATCATTTCATTTCATTCAAAAACAAAACATGTTAATAAAAAATGAATCATCTCAATAAAGATAAATCATGTCAATAAAAGATACAGGATGTAAACAAACCATTCACGAAGTCGTCAATCAAGCATTCTTTCCATCAAGCTAAGTAACTACGAAAAAACATATTGCTGGGAAACGATTTTTATAGGGTAGAAAATGATGGTTTACTGGGACTCGGTATATTTTCTTATTAAATTCCGAATTAAGCCATACCCCAAAAGACCCATGCACAACAATAGGTAAGTTTATTCATCTTCTTTTTTATATTCTACCAACTTACCAAAACAGAAAAGAAGAACGGATGCCAACATATCCCGCAGAAGCAGAAGACGAGATATACGCTGTGGTACAGCAGTTCTGGGTCGGTGAGCACCTTGCCCGGAGACTTGGAGAGAGTGCCCTGGTTGCCCATTATGCTCACTAAGTGGATGCCTTTCACCGCTATCTGTGGGGGAATGGGGCATTGGATTATACAAGGTGTAACCGAGTTAAAATAAGTTAAGAGGGCTGTTTGAAACACAAATAACAATTACTTAAGTATCAATTAATTGTTGATTGTAACATCAGTACAAAGTTTATTTCTTTATATTTGTCTCTATTATAATATGTATTGTACATGCCGAGGCGGATCAAAGACATCGTGACATTGTTTGTGACGTACAATATTGGAGGTGACAGTCATATTTTAAGGTGATGACGATCAACCGTGGTCTCGTTGCACCCATAATTCAATTTGTCTTTTAAGGGCATTGCAGCGTAGGCTCAGGCCCGGCGGAGTACATGAAGCGCACGGCGGCGCTGGCGAGCAGTAGTCATAGTGTACTTACAGTGAGCATGGCGAGCGCCCACAGCGTAGGCTCGGGCCCGGCGGAGTACATGAAGCGCACGGCGGCGCTGGCGAGCAGTAGTCATAGTGTACTTACAGTGAGCATGGCGAGCGCCCACAGCGTAGGCTCGGGCCCGGCGGAGTACATGAAGCGCACGGCGGCGCTGGCGAGCAGTAGTCATAGTGTACTTACAGTGAGCATGGCGAGCGCCCACAGCGTAGGCTCGGGCCCGGCGGAGTACTTGAAGCGCACGGCGGCGCTGGCGAGCAGTAGTCATAGTGTACTTACAGTGAGCATGGCGAGCGCCCACAGCGTAGGCTCGGGCCCGGCGGAGTACATGAAGCGCACGGCGGCGCTGGCGAGCAGTAGTCATAGTGTACTTACAGTGAGCATGGCGAGCGCCCACAGCGTAGGCTCGGGCCCGGCGGAGTACATGAAGCGCACGGCGGCGCTGGCGAGCAGTAGTCATAGTGTACTTACAGTGAGCATGGCGAGCGCCCACAGCGTAGGCTCGGGCCCGGCGGAGTACATGAAGCGCACGGCGGCGCTGGCGAGCAGTAGTCATAGTGTACTTACAGTGAGCATGGCGAGCGCCCACAGCGTAGGCTCGGGCCCGGCGGAGTACATGAAGCGCACGGCGGCGCTGGCGAGCAGTAGTCATAGTGTACTTACAGTGAGCATGGCGAGCGCCCACAGCGTAGGCTCGGGCCCGGCGGAGTACATGAAGCGCACGGCGGCGCTGGCGAGCAGTAGTCATAGTGTACTTACAGTGAGCATGGCGAGCGCCCACAGCGTAGGCTCGGGCCCGGCGGAGTACATGAAGCGCACGGCGGCGCTGGCGAGCAGTAGTCATAGTGTACTTACAGTGAGCATGGCGAGCGCCCACAGCGTAGGCTCGGGCCCGGCGGAGTACATGAAGCGCACGGCGGCGCTGGCGAGCAGTAGTCATAGTGTACTTACAGTGAGCATGGCGAGCGCCCACAGCGTAGGCTCGGGCCCGGCGGAGTACATGAAGCGCACGGCGGCGCTGGCGAGCAGTAGTCATAGTGTACTTACAGTGAGCATGGCGAGCGCCCACAGCGTAGGCTCGGGCCCGGCGGAGTACATGAAGCGCACGGCGGCGCTGGCGAGCAGTAGTCATAGTGTACTTACAGTGAGCATGGCGAGCGCCCACAGCGTAGGCTCGGGCCCGGCGGAGTACATGAAGCGCACGGCGGCGCTGGCGAGCAGTAGTCATAGTGTACTTACAGTGAGCATGGCGAGCGCCCACAGCGTAGGCTCGGGCCCGGCGGAGTACATGAAGCGCACGGCGGCGCTGGCGAGCAGTAGTCATAGTGTACTTACAGTGAGCATGGCGAGCGCCCACAGCGTAGGCTCGGGCCCGGCGGAGTACATGAAGCGCACGGCGGCGCTGGCGAGCAGTAGTCATAGTGTACTTACAGTGAGCATGGCGAGCGCCCACAGCGTAGGCTCGGGCCCGGCGGAGTACATGAAGCGCACGGCGGCGCTGGCGAGCAGTAGTCATAGTGTACTTACAGTGAGCATGGCGAGCGCCCACAGCGTAGGCTCGGGCCCGGCGGAGTACATGAAGCGCACGGCGGCGCTGGCGAGCAGGGCGCGGGCCCCCCCCCCGCGGGGCAGCCACGTGACCAGCGCGCCCGCCACGCCCGACACGCACCACACCACCAGCGACAGGTGCTCGCCCAGCTCTGCACATGTGAACACCGTAATCACAGACATATAGAACCAGCTCGACAACACACCTTATATTTAAGAAAAACTGCGCTTTTTAAAGCGATAAGACGTTATTCCACGAGCGAGAGAATCAAAGCGATAATCACACTATGGGGTCCACATACAGTGACATTCTATCATTGAAAAGAATGATCGAAAAGTCAAAAATCTCTAGCTAAAATTAAAAAAAAGCTACAAAGCTAGGTTGAACTTTTAACGGTTGGTTTCATATTACTATCCTTTTATGATTCTGCTAAATCGGCCATTTTAGGCCCCCATTTTAGGATTTAAAACAATACGAAACTCTTTGAAACCGATTGCCACTTATATTCTATGGCGTGTTGGGACCATTATCGCGATTCACTCGGTCGTGGCGATGGCGCCTAAGGTAGCCCGCAAAATTCAAACATATTTTACTGACTCGAAATTTTCAAATATAAGTACTTAATATTTGAATTTGGCACTTAAACGAGGGCCAAGCACGAGCGCGCTTAAACGCAACGTATATACGGTAATTTTGAAATTATAATACTCGTTTTACATTATAATATTGTTATAATTTTAAGAATTTATTAATATCTATGGATGATAGTGATTGTGCTTGTTGAGCAAACAATTTAACTAAAATGCTATAGGATAATAAAAAATCGACGTATTTACGTGACATGTAAACCGCGCGCTGGTGCTAGGTCTTCTGGTCACTGATTAGCGAATTGCAATCAAAAGTAGTGTGGATATGGCTCACAGTATCGCATGATTTATTCAGCACAAAAATATGTTTAGTTGTTAGTGAGTATTCAACTGTTCTAGACCATGTAACTTTTAAGGCTCCGCTCAGAAATAAGAGAATAAGAGCGTAAAAACCGAGATGATAAGATTAAAAGAAATGTCCAAGTAAACACAAAATGGCTTCTCTTTAGTCTACGCGGAACCTTATTTTGAAATCACTTCGTTATTGGGTTGATTTGATGGAGGAAAAGCGCCTTTAAACAGAATTTAATTATAATGCAAACATTTCAATACCACCGCATTTTTCATTCATTTTTAATTAATTCATTCATTTTTCCGTTTTTTACTGTGATGTCAGATGATTTTAAACTAATCACAGTTATGAAAGTTGTCAAGTGTAGTCTTATTGCAAATTTTCCTTTTATTATTTTTGCTGTGATTTTGAGTGCTTCGTATTGAAATTATTCTTAAAGAACCATCCAAATGGGATTCGGCCTCGCGCACAAAGGTCTTCGAAGCATTAGACAATATTTTTAACGCTCATTCATATGTCAATTTTAATTAAACAAAGTTACTGCTGCAGTTTCACGAACAAGTCCCATAGCCCAAAAAGTGAATATCAATTCTTATTCAAACCAATTTTCGTTAAAAGTTTTTTTTTGTTCTACAAACCCACAATTTTTTTATAATTTGCCTCGTCCTAAGGTAACACAATTTTACGGCTTTAGAAGCTAATAATCTTGTCAAGGTCGACGAAAAAAAGTATACAAGGAACCTCGATGTAATTTTTTTGTCGATCTGTGACTCTGTCTAAGAACTGTCGATGGACACCCCACACGGTTATAAAGTCCTTCATTTTAAGGGTTCCGTAGACAAATGGCAAAAATCGGAACCCTAACCACTGATTACAGATCTGTCCTACAGAGGAAACTTTAGAATTAGATAGATACTTAGTTACTTCAACCCATCATTCTTTTGCTAGGGTTCCGTAGCCAAATGGCAAAACCAATGGCCTAACAAATGAAGGATGTGTATGCGCTGCTGAATGTGTCGCACACACCTTGATTGTTAGCTTGGCTAATAAGTCACGGATAGCCAAAGATGATGATTTATTGACTATATTTAACTACCACGTAACTAATGGTATATGAATAATGCGTGAATGAGTACAGCTGACTATGAACGCTGATTGTGTACCGTCACTTCTCAATATAATTTGTGTGAGGTGACGGAAAAGTGCTGATCTATGCAATGCGCGCGTGCCATGTACGATACATGACTCGTACAGGATGGATCGAAGTTACTAAGTATTTATGTAATTCTAAAGTTTCCTCTGTCCTAACTAATCTTAAACAGCTTTGTTTTTATTAGAATCGGCACAAAATGTTGTGTCACGCGAAATCTAATTTAATTCTCAAAATCTAAATTATTTATTTTATTTATTAACACTAAATACTCTTAACAGGACATTACATTAACATAGAAGAGCACAGAGGTACTGCTTATTACACAAGAAATCTCTTCCAGCAGACCTGCGACAGGAAATTTGGACTAGAAATGGAGACACAGTGTGTGGAAAAGCACACACGGTGTGTTACACTTCGGGGTCGTTACTCAGCAATGGATGGATCTAGGCTGTCAATGACAATGATGTTTAGTCAGTTGGGACATTTTGACCCGCTTTTCATTAGTAATGGTTCGGTCAAATCGGACAAACCAATTGCAGACAAGCTGCGCACACCGGACAGTTCAGTTTCTAATCGCTCGAGGCTAAGTTATAACAGCCGCAAGAGTCGATCTTCAAGGTTAAGCAGCGCTTGCCAGGGTCGGTCTATGGATGGGTGACCATCCATTAAATACCGAGTTTCCTCCGTGCCTCGGAAAGCACGTTAGGCCGTTGGTACCGGCTGTCATTTGTAAATCTTTCTCATTCGTAAGTGGCCCGAAAGTCTGACAATTAGTTTTTCCAAGGGACATCCGACATAGTATTAGCAGGTACTAACTGAGATGTAGAGGTCAGACAGGCAGTCGCTCCATGTAATAGACTGGTATTGCATCCGGTTAGACTTGGAAGCCGACCCCAACACGAAAAGGTGAAGGTGAGGTAGTGAAAAGGTTCGACAGATGATGATGATATCTGTCCGGTGTCCGGCACCACGTCCGCAATTTGTCCGCACCATAAAACAGTAAGCAACAAACATGCACATGCATTAACAATAGTTTAGACACTTACTTGGATTCTCGTCTTGGAAGGGATAGAAGAAAGCCACAATGATGTTGATCAGAACAGCGAAGTTGAACAGAATGTTGCTCCACAGAGACATGTAGGACGACACCCAGAACAGGAGACGTTGCCCTGTAACAATAATATCATGTATAGGTGGTGCATGACCAGGGAATTCACCAGGAGTGACCTGCCCCTGTAGCATCACCCCCGTAGAAACGGCTTTTGTCGACGGAAGAATCGACAAAATGACAGATTTTTTTTGTTGATCTGTTCTTTTGTCGATTCTTCCATCGACTAAACCCGGTTCTACGGTGGTCATGCTACGGGGGAAGGGACTTATCGAAATGAATTGAAAGAAAAAGGATTAAATGATAGCGTGACGGTTGACATGGCAGAATGGAAGTAAAAACCGTGTTGCGCCGACCACAAGTAACATGGGACAAGGGTGGGAAGATGATGATGACCAGGGACTTATCGACACGGAATCAGCTAGAGCAGGTCAGAAGAGCCTTATGTCTATAAGGTCGCATTAAAATAGATGGACCAATTTTAACGTAGCGTTCAGTACGTCTAACCAATGATATCAAAGCAAAAAAAAACTCTGATTAAAGTGATTTTATTTTGGCCTAAAAATAATAAATTGACGGCGGAACTCTAGAATAAACACATCCAATAGGTCAAAATAAAATCACTTTAATCAGTGATTTTTTTGCTTGGATATCTTAGGTTAGACACATTGAACGCTGTGTTAAAATTTGTCCTTCGTTTCGGACCAGACGTCACAACTTGACACCAATATAAATCAAATAAATCACTTTTCTAGTCACAAAATTATAAATCAAAGACGTAATATTTAGCTTCTTTTGAATTAGATTACACTAACAAATTTTAAATTAGAGATTTTTTAAGGACTGTCTTATGACTATTTAATACATTAGTGCTTGAGTGAAGCCCAAAAAGATCGATTTTGGATTGTCAAAACTTGATGAGAGATTTTACCGGAGCGAGTAGTCTTCTAAACAAATAGAGGTTAAAGCTTTTGTTTACTCCTTTCTTTTTTCTTTTTTTTTTACCGATACGAAAACATCAAATAACCCCTCCCGCTCTGGGCTGAGCAGGAGGGAGTGTCAGACTTTTACTGACTAAAACCCATCCATGTTCCTTCATCGCCCTTTGTGTTCCAGGGCCGCGGTATCTCTTTCGAACAGTCCCGCAACCCAAAGAAGAACTTAACAAACTCAATTCTATTATTGTAATGCCTTCTCTCTAGACCCTGGTTCCAGTGCATCACACTCACCCCTGAGCTTCTTCTGCCACTTCATCTCATGGAACAGGTTGTCTAGCCTGGAAAAGAAGTCGGCCACCTTGCTGCCCTGGTCGTCTCGCTCGGCGCTCTGCAGTACACGATGCTTACTGTCCGCCGGCAGATATTCACAGATCTCCGGTATGGGGAATACTATCTGTTCCATACTGCGGTCTGTACGGACTATCTGTGGAAGAAGACAGAAGGTTTAGTTACATGGAAGCTGTTTAGGCCATCAGTCATGGTCCCGACTTACGAACTAGGTTGGGTTCAAACAAATTTTATTTATTAATTTATTTGGATCTCCAACAAAAGATACACAGATGTGTACATTACATGTCACAGTTTTACACAAAGGTTATTTTAAGTGTGTTCCTTCAATTATAGGAGACCGCAGCATGCACATAAATTAGGTGTTATTTAACACAGAAATGAAGCAAAATTAAAGATATTTCAAAAAACAATAAAACCAAAATAATATAAAAAGCATTTGATGATAAGAAATCATATGTAGTAAAATTGTTTCACATAAAAATTATTATTATACATTTATTATTCAATTTTACTCCTAGAGAAACCCCATTTAGAGATGGAGTTATCACCACTGCTTTCAAAACGGTGAGGGGAAACAGAGTCCTGTCTGTTAGAAACAACATAAAATATTTTTTGTATAAAAATTAATTTGCAACATCGAAATACGATTGCGTTAGTTAAATGGCAACATTGCTTTAAACATCAGTTCCCTATTTCTCTTTCGCTCCTGTTCCTTGTACGTGGCGGTCACGAATTATAATTATTAACCAGTACAATAGTTGTGAAAGTGACAGCTCCAATAAAGTGTGTGAAGTGGAAACCGAATTTTAATTACAAGCAATCGATCCACCAAAAAAATTGGTGGTGCGGAGCTGGCAGTCTTCACGCGCTCCCGTCACTGTCCATGTCATAGATCCAAAAATTCGAAGTTCACGCACAGACAGAGATAAAGTCACTTCCCCGGACAGAGTGGAAGCGTGAGCCCCAGCAATGGGAACGTTCCCTATACTAAGTCTGATTTTCGAAGTCGATACAACACATCTTCAAAAGCCACTACCAAAGTATTGTTTGAGAAAAATATCTATGGAAATGTCAATGACACATGTGACACATGTCTTGCAAGTTTTGGAAATTGACATTTCCACCAGTTTTTTCAAGTAATAAAGCACAATGATAGATGAAGAATCATTACATAGTATTAAACAAAGTCGCTTCCCGCTGTCTGTCCCTATGTATGCTTAGATCTTTAAAACTACGCAACGGATTTTGATGCAGGTTTTTTAATAGATAGAGTGATTCAAGACAACAAACAAAGCCACAAAGCCGGGCCGGGTCGCTAGTTGAATTATCAATTTTGCAAAATTCCAGAAGATTTAGAATTTTATTTGATCTTATCTTATAGTTGTACTGGTTATTTCAGAATTTCATCCTTCTTGAATTTTGCTAAATACATAACTAGGTCGTGACTATGCAAGGTGTATAGCTGATTGAACTTTTTTTCTATGACGGAGACTTTAAATAACCACATTCATCATTCATTTGTTTTTCTTTTTGTATATTGACACCTTGTTTTTTTATAGGTGTACAGGGTGAATTTTCCAAGTGGGCGTGGATGGCCAAATCCGAAACTATGAGAAATAGCGAAAAATACTTAAAGAGGTCGCTAGCCCGATTTTGCTGAATCTAAAACTGCATCATTAGATTTTTGAAAAATCAATATTCCTAGCCAGGAATAGAACCCATTGATTTCGGAAAAAAAAATACACACTGTATTATTACACCATTCGATAGTGTCGCTAATAAGGATCAAATTTGAGTATTTTTCGCTATTCCTCATAGTTTCGGATTTGGCTATCCACGCCCACTTCGAAAATACAGCATGTATATTCATGAAATTTTTATAATTTAAATGTGCTTTATGACCGCATGCAAAATACGACGTAGAGTTGCGGACACCAGCCCGCTATACAATACAATGTGCTTTATGTGTTGTACTGTCTTTTGTGAGCACTGAATAAATGGTTTATCTATCTATCTATATTGTTATCGTAGACAATGCTAACAAAGCTTAGCACAGTAAAGTGAGGTCACCTCTATCTGCGCGGTGTGAGTACGGTAGTAGCGCAGCGCGTCGGCGTTAGCGCCGTGCGGCGAGGCGCGCACGAGCGCGGCCAGCTCCTTGTTGTGCGCGGCCAGCTGGTGGCACAGGATGTAGATGTTGTGACCCACCTGGAACACAAAATAACCAACTGCATTATACAAAAAAACTTTTAAAAAATCTGCGAAAAAAAACAGACTTCCAAAAAAACACAAAAAAAGTCTAAAATAACTTGACTTTCGGAAGTCGGTGGCAAAAAGGTCAGTGGAACAAACCGACACAAAAAAATACAACTGAATTGAGAACTTCCACCTTTTTGAAGAAAGTCGGTTAAAAAGAGTCACGCTAAAATCAACGTAGAACAAACCTTACGTAAATTAATGAATTTTAAACATGGGGGTCACTTTTGGGGGGTAAATTAGAAAACGAAAAAACGTTTTGCAAACTATACCGTGCTACATATCAAATGAAAGGACTCATTGTGACCATCTATTTTTTTTATAATTTTAAGATAAATAGGCGAAAATTGACCATTAACTCGGAAACAACAAGGCCGAATATTTTGAAAAAAATAGTTCTTTGCCTATAGATTACAGGAAAACTTAAAACCTTTATGAAAGCTAACATCTCGGGCTCGCTTACTACGATTGTGCGGAACCCCTCATGCGCGAGTTCGACTCGTACTTGGCCGTTTTTCTAGCGTTCCGTGGCCGAATGGCAAAAAACGGAACCCTTATAGATTCGCCATGTCTGTCTGTCCGTGTATGTCACAGCCACTTTATTCCGAAACTATTGGGACTACATAGTTGAAACTTAATAGGTAAATGTATTTTGTGAACCGCATTACGATTTTTATACAAAAATAAAAAAATAAAGATTAAGGGGTGCCTGTAACTTTGTTTTTGATTAACAAACTATGAAAAACAAGTTTAGTTATGCTGTTGAATGTAAAACAATACAACATATGAATGAGCCTTCAAAATAATTTTATTATATTTGTCGGAGACGGTCATTGATACGGGCTTAAAATTATTCACAAGTACACGGTGGTGACATCACGCAATCTACTTTCAAGGCTACCCACACCACAGTGTCACTTTTTACAGAGTCAAGATGGTAAACTCTGAGCCAGGACGACAGTCAGTCAGTGTCTGATCGCCGCCGAGTTAAGACCTCTTGGAACTGTACCCGATTCATTGTGCCCCGTGTTATTTTGCTAAGTTGTAATCTCAAGTAATTCGTTAGTTTTGCTAGAAACAGTGTATCGCTCAGTGTCTTTTCATAGCACGAAACCCATCGTCTGCCCACACGATGTAGAAGGCTAGCGGAATAAATCCTGCCACTCCGACATATTGTTTGGTGCTACGGAACACTGTGTGTGTGTGAATACAACACGCAATTGGCCGGTTTTTAATAATGGAATCATTCCTTTAAAAAAAAAAACAATGCCCGCTAGAATTTGGATCTCTTCAAGGTTGTCGTGGGCATTAATTTCGTGACTAAAAACACAAAACCTGGCTTTGTTTACATGATCCGCATTTACGAGTATAGTATACTGACCTCCTTGGGTGACACGCCTTGTACGATGGCATCGTCTTCCGAGTCGGAGTCGGCGTCCATGGCGTGTTCCTGGTGGAAGGCGGAGCAGGCAACATCAACCTGCACACAAACAAACAACTGCATTATTATCACGTTCGTTATCAAATATTATCTAGGAATTGCTTAAAGTTAGGAATACAGGTTAAAAGTAAATTAGCAAGCGAAACTCCGCAGGGTCTCGATATTAGGGAACACCACAATAGTGGCGATAAGGCTCACCAGCTGCTTAGGGTTCATGTTGTACAGGATCCTCTCAGCATTGTTCTCAGAGTCGTTCCTGGATTCCATGATGGCCAACAGCAGCTTGGAGGCATTGTTCTTCAGCTCTAGGACGAGGTCCATGCGTGTCTTGCCGAGCGGGTTGATGTCGTTCAATATCAGCGCTGTTATTATATCGAGGCCGTTGCTCTCGTGGGTTGCTATGCAGTTCTGGTTGTCGTGGCAGGGGCCTGGAAGAATAAAACGCGTATTTTTGAGGGATGTAACTAAAAAGTCCACATTAAAGCTACTTTTTGTGGAAGAACTTTTGCAATTGTCATCATATTGCAATATGTTGCCCTACAAAAATAAAACATTCGTGTACCGAATGGTATTAATTTACTAATGCGCCATGGTGCCAAGAAATGATGATTGAGAAATTTAATTGAATTTTGTATGGTGAACAGTTACAAGCGTTACTTTTGATAGTGATTTTCTCCTAACGTTTTCATTGTAATTTTATGTGGTTACGAACATACTATTTTGGATTCTGTCCAATTATGAAATAGATCTTTTATCAAAGCAATAATTATTCCACGAGGAAATCGTACCGAATCTGGGTAAGTGTATACATCTTAGTGCTCTTGAAGGTCGTGACACCTATCTTATGATAGATGTCACGACCTTCAAGAGCACTAAGATGTATACACTCAGGTCGTGACAGCTATCTTATCATAGATGTCACGACCTTCAAGAGCACTAAGATGTATACACTTACCCAGATTCGGTACGATTTTCTCGTGGAATAATGATTGCTTTATTATTTATATTATATTTGATTTATAGATATAAATCTATTGAGAATAAAGTATCGCACAAGTCAAAAGACAGCTTTTTAAATTTTCTTAGCATGCCGATGACAATCTAAATTGAGTCGCCCAAACCTCGACTATAAGTTTGGCGTCTCCAGTATCGCCCATCAGTAACTATAGTGAGCGAACAACAGGACACGCAGAACACGATGTTAAGTCCAGGAACATCAGCGTCTGCGACACTAGCTTGTAGTTACCTTGGCAGTACTCAGTGAGGGTTTCTAAGGTCTGGTTGATGAGCGCCACGTTGCCCTCGTTGATGTAGAGCCCCAGCAGCCCTAGGCCTCCCGTGGTGGAGCCGCAGATACAATCCAGGAACATCAGAGTCTGTGACACTAAGTTGTAGTTGGACTTGTTGTTCTGATTGCGAAGGAGGTTCTGAGGACAATTGAGTAAAATAAACGTGGTGTTTATGGACTATTTCGATGAATAAGTTTGTAGCGGCACTACGAAAAGTACTAAAGCAACATAGTATAAAAAGTACTAAAGTAACATAGTACAAAACGTACTAATGCAACATAGTACAAAAAGTACTAAAGCAACATAGTATAAAAAGTACTACAGCAACATAGTATAAAAAGTACTACAGCAACATAGTATAAAAAGTACTAAAGTAACATAGTACAAACCGTACTAAAGCAACATATTACAAAAAGTAGTAATGCAACATAGTACAAAAAGTACTAATGCAACATAGTTTGACGACCCGAATGGCGCAGCGGTAGTGAGGCTGCCTTACGTTCTTAGGGTCCCGGGTTCGAATCCCGGTAGGAGCAAGTGTTTTGTGTGATGAGCATGGACATTTGTTTCCGAGTCATGGATGTTTATATGCATAATAAGTATGTATTTACAAACAAAAAGTATCTATGTAATAGTGTCAACTATCTGGTGTCCACGACACAAGCCTCGCTGCTTAGTGTGACACCTAGATGGCGCTGTGTGTAATGTCCAGCGATATTTATTATTTATTTAATAGTATAAAAAGTACTAAAGCAACATAGTACAAAAAGTACTAAAGTAACATAGTACAAAAAATACTAAAGCAACATATTCAAAATTCTAAATCGCGCAGTTAAAGTTATCCGTGATTGAAGACTAAATAGAAAAACCCGTCCCCAACTGTCGGGCAGTAGCCTACCAGACACAACAGCCGTCTGGTCGGAGGATCCTCCCTTTTCTATGGGGGATGAAGATCTTTACCCCGTTTTCATACCCCTACAAGTTAACGTTATTAAATCTGACAGAAAATTCTATTTCTTTCCTAATTTATCTGTCAGATACTTCATATCCTATACTCCATGTGAAACAATCTGTGTTTGCATTTGAGTCCCGAATTTAAACTTTGGTTTCAACAAGCAGTTTCAGATAGATAGACCTGATCAGAGGTGTTCAGATCTTTATTATAATACCGACTTTAACGCAGTTTATTTTTTTAAATTATATTATTCTTCTGCCCTTATCCCAATTCATTTGGTGTCGGCGGAGCATGTCTTCTTTTGCCATACTTAATTAGCTCATATTCAAGTAAAATATTTCACATTACCTGCAAATCGGGGTTATGGTTCTCACAGAGCAGTTGTAAGAACCGTAGGATGGGCCTCATGATGGCCACCTTGGGAGGTAACACGTCGGAGTTGCCAGCCTCTTTCTTTTCTGCCATGATTTCTTCCAGAGCTGTCGTACCTGTGGCATGTTAGTAATAGTTTTTAATTTTTAGTCACCAAGTAATATTTTGTACATTTATAATCATCAGTGATCGGAATAGGTAGAGCTAATGTACTTAAAGTTCAAGCAAGGAACAGAAACGAAAAGTGTTCCTTACGACAAAAATTTTTCTTCCGATTTTTTTTTGAAGCTCTGAAATGTCTCGGAATCTGTTAAGTACATTTAATAATAATGTTATTTATTAATCAGTACAGTAAACTACTTGAATTCATAATTTTTCCTTTTTACCCGACCGATAGTTTTTTTACTTTATTAATTTTAGTTGTACTTAAGTGATGTTCCGACATTCGGAAAAAATATTCCGAAAAACAAAAATAGTCTTAAGGAAGTCTTCACTTTCGTTTCTGTTCCTTAAACTTTAGGCACATTAGCTCTACCTATTCCGATCACTGATAATCATATATAAACTAGCTACCCGCCCAGCTTCGCAAGGCGCCAAAATTATTAAGCTGGAAACAACTTTTCAGAGATTAACGTGTACGAACATAATGGAACGTGTATTTTATATGTATATGAAGATGTGTTGTGAAGACATTATAGAAAATCTTAGATAAGTTACGATACGAAATGGAAATGGTTCCCCAATATTTAATGTCGTTCAGACGCACATAGTTATAGCATCAGTTAAAATATTGACATATCTATCTAAACTTAGTTAATTCATTTTGTTTTATATTATAAGTACTAGATGGAAGGTTCTCCGACGATAAACCGGTTACCACGTATTCAGTAATCATTCTGAACCCCCCATTATTTATTTTTATTATTTATTATTTAATTACAACGGTTGTGAAACCAATTACAGTAACTAAAATTATAAAATAGAAGAGACAATTATGAAACATATTAAAATATACAAAATAACGAAGCAAAGCAAAATTTGAAGTGAAAATAAAAAGAAAGAACAACACTTTCATAAATTCCTCTCACAGTACTTCTGACATACCAATAAAATCTTCGTCCATAGACTAGTCATCGGTAATTAAAAAAAAAAAAAACAAAAACATTTGGACTGTATAGGTATTATAGTTTTGTAGAACACCGCTGTTTTCTTTTATTAACCGACGAATGATTTCTACGTGGGAGGTTCAGAATGATGTGATGAATACGTGGTTACCAGCGTCGGTGTCCCTTCCACCCAGTATACCTACAGAAGTTGAGAAAAATAGACATTACAATGAGGGCTATCGCTTTTGAGCTCACCAAATAGCTCCACTGTCGCGTAAGTTCATGTCAATAATTATATTTTATACTTTACAGTACCAATAACTTATAATCTTCAAGTCATGATTAATCAGGAATGGCTCAATCTAGACCACAATCGTGAATATTAGTAGAAATACGTGATAAAAAAGCATGCAACGCGCGAATACTCTATGACATCCGACATTTGGGTGACCTCGCGCTACACTAGCGCCTCTAGCGGCGAATTCATACGCGATAGCCCCCATTAAGTAGGTATTATCTACCGTTTCAACGTCTCCTGTCATGATAACAAGAACAGTCAATTGGCTGTATGTATCATTCTACTGCTGGGTAAACGCCTCTCTCTCTCCCTTCCCACACCCCAAAGAACTAGGGAAAGAACTTGACTCCTATCGAAAGGACTGGATATGAGGTTTGAGGATTTTTTTACGGATCAGAAATCATCAAATGACCCCTCCCACTCTGGGCAGAGCGGAAGGGAGTGTCAGACTTGTTCCTTCTTTTGCCCTTTGTGTTCCAGGGCCGCGGTATCTCTTTCGAACAGTCCCGCAACCCTGGCAGGCATCGGTCCTTTCGGACCCCTTCCCTTTTGCTGTCATCTCTTTGAGGCGCGTGTGGAACACGAACCTGGTGAGGTCTGATGTGAGGTAGATTCCAGTTCTTCCTTCCATTTTTATCAAGCGAGTAAGAACAATATATCTGTCAGTCTTTAACGACTATAAACATAGTTACCATGAGACATGGTGTGTATATCCGAGTAGGCGTGCACAGCGGAGCCGCAAGCGCTGCTCACCTCGTCATCCATCTCCTCACCGACAACTAACACACCAGGAGATGCCTTGGTCGCTGCGAAAGAACATGATTACTGTTTGTTACTTCGATGATTCAGCTGGTCGATTCGCATTCAAAATGACTTGGATAAGTAACAAACAATCTGCGCTTTCTCACGGCGAAGCTTTCAGCAACAAAGATTTTTGACAAAGGTTCATCCCAGTGGAATAAAATAGTATAATAAATAAATAAATAATAAATAAATATCGCTGGACATTACACACAGCACCATCTAGGTGCCACACTAAGCAACGAGGCTTGTGTCGTGGACACCAGATAGTTGATAATACTACATAGATACATTTTGTTTGTAATTACATAATTATTATACATATAAACATCCATGACTCGGAAACAAATGTCCATGCTCATCACACAAACATTTGCTCCTACCGGGATTCGAACCCGGGACCCTAAGAACGTAAGGCAGCCTCACTACCGCTGCGCCATTCAGGTCGTCAAAGTATGACTATACTATATTACGTTTATATCACGCCTGTAAGCCCCGAAGGATTAGGCAGAGGTGTACCTAATAGTACAGACAACATCAGATATATCGTAGCGGGCGAGGTACTCAAATATTTCGAAGCAGCATTACTGTCAAAATTATTTTTGACAACTAAAAAGTCAATGTAGAAACGAATTTAAACTGTGTCATACAAGACTTAAGGTATATTTTCCATAAATGTTACGATCTTTATGATCATCATGACTGCGTGGATACCTTTGAAGTTCTGAGCTTTCTGATATTTTTAGCTCGTTAAGTGTTCCGAATTTATTGAAAAGTAATGTGGGTGTACAGTCGCTATCATATATATCGATATATGATAGCGACTGTACACCCAAATTAAATAATAATTAATAGGGGGCGCGCCTATTGCCATCAACCGGGCAAAAACCAGGCACCGTGGCTGCTATTGATAAATTCCTGATGAAAAAACCTAATAACAATTTGCCCGACCTAGGAATTGAACCCAGGACCTCAAGCCCAGCAGCCGACATTGCGACCGCTAGACCAACGAGCCAGTCGACTCTTAAGAGGCAATTGACTGTTTAGGTTTTAACATGACAATAGCGATCATCGCTCCCATATTAGCTTGCTCCTGGTATGTGGACAAAACAATCACAAAACAGTATATTTATAATATTTACCATCTGTGGTGGTCGTCTTTTGTTTCTCGGAGTAGCTAGAGCGTTGCTTCTCACCACTCGTAGCGGATGTACTACTGGCGGCAAGCGACCGGATTTCTTGCTGTGCTTCGCGCATTTTGTCATAGAATACCTGAAAAACATCAATTTTAGTACAAGGCACAGTATATTCAATATTCTTTCCTTACCAAAAGGATATTTGGTCAAAACGACTGACCAAAAAGGGTGAAATATTCAAGTTTAGTTAGGATGCTGCAATTAATCATATACTAGCGTTTTAGTCAACTGCATCCTTCAATGAGGTGAGACTACCCATCATATCAAATAACCTTCCCAAAGAAACGCATATCCGATTCTTTAACAGGGAATTCCCTGCCTGCGTCGGTGTTCCCCAGTACATATGACCCCAATCTATTTAAGTCGCGAGTTAATATGCTTCTTTTGGTTTAGCTTGTTCTATCGTCGACCTCATTTCTGTCCTCACCTCAGGACAAGATTGAACTCAAGATTGGGCCCATTTAATATTTAAAAAAATATATGGTTACAGATGCCTATATCGTCACTATGTATAATAAAGATTAAAGTACGATGACATATACCTTTAAAAATGCTTGTGATATTTCTCCATTTTGTAGTTTGGTGTATATGCTGTGTTGAATTATTGGGTTGCCACCCTCAAGAAGTGCAATACCTGTGTAACAAATAATAATATATTAGATTCAATGATTTTTACGAATTTTACCAAATGCCAGAATAAAAGGATCCTCTAGCGTTTCTCGATATCAACAAAATGACTATAAAATCAATAAAAAAATGCTTGTTCTGGTATAATCCCGTTGACCCCTCCACCCGTGGCCCCAGTGGTGGAGTCAGCGAATCGAACTCGTATCTTTTAGCGAACACTCACACAGCGCCAGAACCACTCTAGCTATCTCATTTTTTACTTTTATTTGTTCCATTTTCTCTTCTTTTTTTACACACTATGTCTATATCTCTTTTTTAGTGTCTCCTTTCGCAGGTATGCTGGAAGAGATTTCTTTAGAAATAAGCATGACCTTTGTACTATTTTTCTGCTCCGTTCTTTTTTTCCGTATTTAGTGTGTACATAAGTTGACACTTAATCATAATACAATACTTTGAAATGCCTTCAGAAAATATGTATTATTACGATCTAAAACTAGTTTTCAAAACTCACCAAGTTGTATAGCCTCCAAGAAGATAGCCTGTCGATTAGTGCTCTTGATGACCAGGTCTACCACCAGGTCCGAAGCCCCTTCCTTGTCCAGATGGGCCTGTACTTGGGCCAGGGTCTGTCCCGTACGCAGCAGAACTTTCGCTGTATAAGCGTATGTACAGTTAGTACATGGCAATAAGGGAGAATATGTGCTAGCAAAAGGTGTTAGAAGCTTTTGGGATGCTAAATAAATATAAAAGGGTTGTTTGTGATTTAAAGGGGGCAGGCAATAGTGGGGGTACAATATTTTACAGTGGGCTGGCAAAAGTGGGATTTAATATATTACAAGTGGTGACAAAAAAGTGTTTTCTTTTTTGTTTTTTTTGGAGTATGAAGAACAGGGTGTGAAGTTCTTCATCCCCATATAAAAGGGTGGATCCTCCAACCTGACTGGTGTTGTGTCTGGTGGGCTACTGCCCGACAGTTGGGGACGGGTTTTTCTATATGTTACCGACCAAACCCGATTTCAGGCCAAACTAGGGATCATCACAAAAGGACAATCATAGAGCACCCCGACTAAATGGGTTAGGTTAGGTTGGATTGGTGACCAACCACGCGCCAGCAGAGCGAGCGTAGCGAGCGCTGCCGCGGCAGCGGCCTGCGAGCGCTACATCCAAGTTGGGCGCAGTTTAATTGCTTTGCAGTAAGCCGGTTTGGACTAGGACAAACTAGTTTGGCCTGAAATCGGGTTTGGCCGGTAACATATATACTCTTAAGTCGCGGATAACAATAGTATCGCCATTTAGGAATTTGATGTTAGTTCCTCTTTTGTGGTACAGATGGCACTGTAGTACTTTTATTGTACTATCTTTCTGTAGTGCTTTTTGTAACACCACTACAGTTTTTGGAAAATAAGTAAGATAATTTTAAGAGAAGGAAAGTTTTGCACCATCCCAGTGCGAATTTAGGGCCTTAAGAAGTCATTCAGGACGAGGATTATCGCATCATACCTTTTGCGTTATTGAACAATGACATCTTCAGTTCACAATATATGAACCAACTAAGGCATTCATTATAACGTACACATGCATCTACGTATCATAAATTGTATAAGAAACTTTTTCAAACAACGAAGTATATAGCTAAATGTTTAAAAAATGTTTCTTAGCCATAGGTTTGTATTTAGTATTATAATTAATTTGATTAATACACAGCATTAATATGTGTCTATAAAATTGTGCTAGTTTAAATTAAAATAGAAATGGGAACAGCGATAAAGCAACTGATTAGGTGGGCGTCAAGTACGCAAAGGGTGATTTGCTTGCGAAATACATTTAATATCAAAATTTGTTTACAGGTATAAGAACTCAAGTAAATTAAAACCTTATAATTTCAATTTAATTCTAACTACATGTATAATTAATTATTGTTACTTGAGTTCAAATACATCTCAGATTTGTGAGCACTCAGTGTTTCTAAATAAATATTGATGCTGTAAATATTGTTTGGCATATTTAGAATGTTATGGGTCGGTATTTAACGGACGCGAATCTTGAGAATGAGGCTACGGGTTCGAAACTCGTTCTAATTTAATAATATGCCTTTATCTTGGTAATTACTAAAGTCAAAGAAAATCATCGAGTGTGTGACGTATCCTTATTGAGATTTTAAATTGTACTTAACCATACGAGTATATTCGATGTTTTTGTTTGTTTGTTTTTGTCTCTTTAAGTAGAGTTCATGAAGAAAAGCCGTCATGGCTTAAAATTCACATCGTCGATGGTGGTGTTAAAAGCTCGTAAAGGTCTTGTCTTTTATAGGGTAATTGTCGGGTTGTTTTTAAAAACCATAGGTCACAAGCCGAATAGGGTACTACTTGAAGCAAATCATTACTCCAATGTTCCACTTTTTTAATGTAACAGCACCATGCCGAGATAGAGGCCTTTTGGCCTCATAAAGGACCAATTTAGTTTAATGTACCTAATTTTTAGTCAAATTTTTGTCTTAAGGTGGAAGCGCAAGGGTAGCCCGCGAAATTTAAATTTTCTCAAGTTTATTGCAATTTGCAGGTCAGTGTCAAGTTGTATTTCGATGAAAATATGAATCGCGCCAGTAACACGTATGGAGTTATAGAATTATAATCATTCAAATCATCAATACAGCTCTCCAAGTTCATATAATCACATTCAATAGCTATTTCATGAAAAAGTCACTCTTTGAGATTATATGAACTTGGCGGGTTATATTGATGATTTGAATGGTTATAATTCTGTAACTCCATACGTGATAATGGCGCGATTCATATTTTCATCAACATACAACCTGACACTGACCTGCAAATTGCAACAAACGTAAGACAATTTAAATTTCGCGGGCTACCCTTGCGCATCGACCTTAAGTTTACTTTTGACATAACTTTGTTTATTATTAATTCAATAATTTGTTGTCTTGTCCAGTGCGAGACAAATAAATACTTTTTCTATCTTTCTTTTCATCTTAATATGCCAAACAATACATCAAACACTGTGCAGCACAGAACTCTAGTGTACAAAATGGTACCTCAAGTACCGTCTAGTGGTACTATAAGTACCGTCTAGTGACATGGACCCACCTGTCTTCATCTTCAGCGGATGGCTTTCTGCATCGCATGCGGTGAGAAATAAAGAAAGATTGCTACACTAAACTATCAAGTGTTATGGGGTAAAGATGTCTTTGTTATGTAGTCGCCAGCACGTCAAGTTACAACAAACTACGAGTATCACATTTCTCCAAATGATTTAAAATGATAAAATGTTGATAGTTAAGTTCAAAATCGAAGGACAAAATTTGACAGTTTGCGGTAACTTGATGGCTGTACGAGCGAAAAAGTAAAATTAATTTCAATTCCAATATCTAAACCAGCAGCTTTATAGATGAAAACAACTCTCGTATTTTCGTCAATTTTGAAGTCTTGGGCTTGGGTCTGTGCGGTTGACAGCCAGTAATTCACGAAAAAAAAAAGATAATGTTGCCCTCAAATTGCTCCAGATTTCGGAAAGCTCAAGAAAACGGCCAAAGCCTTGTTCGTATTTGCATTTGTCTAAAATTTTGTGATCTCGTAGTGTGAAACAAAATCTTACTTTTCGCATAACAAAGGCATCTTTAGGTCACTAAATATACGCACTAAATCCTATCACCATTATTAAAAACAAGTTTAGTGTCATTTATGTATGTAAATTTCAACAACTTTTCAAAGGGAAGCAGAATCGATTCTTGCATAACAAGATATAATATAAGACTTCTGTATATATGATAAAAATAGCAATAGTTTTTGGTCGTAGTCGTAGTTTTTGGTCTCATAACGATAATAATGTTTTTATAAGCATATTTATGGGCTCTATGATGCTTATCGACTCTTTACTACATCATCAGCCTAGCCTTTTCCTAACTATGCTGCCCTGGTAATCGAGAGGGCAGTAAGTCGAAGGTGGCCATTTTTTTTGTTTTATTATCTATTTGGAAATAACATAATGATAACATAATTTATTTACATAATGGAAAAAAAAAAAAAAAAAAAAAAAAAAAAAAATTATCTATTTGGAATGTACGTCAAACGAGCTTTCTTCCTATCTAGGTTTTATATTTCTACGTAAATTAGAAATGCATTTTCTTATTTGATAAAGAGCAGTAAGAACGGTACGATAAATCTAGTTACTACGTAAAAGAGCAGTATTTATAGACTTACTGCCCTCTCGATTACCAGGGCAGTATGTTGGGGTCGGCTTCCAGACTAACCGGGTACAGCTGAATAAGAGTATTTTACATGGAGCGACTGCCTGTCCGACCTCCACAACCCAGTTAGTGCTGAGTAATTCGATATTATTTCTTTCTTTGTCGTGTGGTTAGTGCCTAACCTGGTGTCAGTTTGTATGCCACCCATGGGCCTCTGACTTGAATTTTCAAGCCGTCAAGAAATATCTCTCAAGCATGCTGATTTCCTCACGATGTTTTCCTTCACCGAAGCAAGTGATAATTATACAATACGAACATGAATCTGAAAAATCAGAGGTCAGGTGCCTCTTTACTTAACGAACTAATGTTGTATTGACTATATTGATATAATTATGTATCGTTTTTGTTAACAAATGCGGACTTTATTAATATCAAAAAATTATAATATCTTTCCCTTTGAAAAAAAATACAGTTATTCTTTAAGTTTTCTAACCAAGTTACGTTATGAACAGTGCTGACATCTACCGCTAACTGTGCACACTAGTCTGACACTATCCTTGGAAACTGTTAACAAGATTGTTAATTTAGTCAGTTCACTATTACATAGAAGACTGCTTCACCATATTTAATGTTATTTCAGATAGGTATAGCTCATCCTTTTAGATCAACCCCAAGGTAATATTTAATTTGGCAAAAGATAACTAAACAAGAATTTTCAAATTATCTAAAATCTGGAGAGAGAAAAACACCAAATTACAGAAACACAAGAATATTTTATTTATGTAACTCGTGTCATCTCTATAACTTCACGAAAATGATTAAATCTATTTAAAAGATTTATCGTTTGAGAAATGGTGAAACCAGCCTTGTTTTAATTAAGTACTACCTCACACCTTAATTATGAGCGCAGTTCAGGTTATACTAATAGTTTGGTTGAGTAGCGAGTATTCTCATGACAAATATTGATCCAAATACCACCGATAATAATTGACAAGGGTCTTTTCAAACTTGCATATTTTTTTAAATAAAATGCTCATTTTGTCAGTAGAATCGGACATTTGATGACTTCATGTCTCGCCAGTCAACCAATCCAGCATAACTCGAACATCGCTATAGTACGACACAACTTAAAGGTTCCATCGGTATTCTCCACAGTCGAGGCTGATCGCTTTTCACCCTTCACCATAAAGAAGAAGGAAAGATTTCGCCAGTTATGTTCAAGTCCCATGTAATAGGGGCGAGCCTATTGCCATCAGCTGGGCACAAAACCATATTCCGTGGCTGCTACCGAGAATTTCCTGATAGAAAAACCCAATACCACTTTGCCCGACCCGGGAATCGAACCCAGGACCTCATGCTCAGCAGTCGCGATTGCGATCACTAGAGAAATAGACAGTCCATGTTCTTAGTCATATGGTTGAAAAGTGGACAACCAGGAACATTGCCGATTGCATAATAAAAATGAATTATATGCATACTTGAAACATTTCTTCTTTGTCAATCGCTGCTAATGCCTTTAAAGATTTTGTTACGTCGAACTATTTATTTCAAGTAGGCCATCAAAAGGCATTTTTGAATGTCAAAATTTAAAAGGAAACATATTTGATTCTAGTCGCCGTTTTACAAAGGCAGTTTCGTATGCAGAAGAATGGGCAAGCCATATCATAACCGTTTGAACTATAGGAGTATGAAAAACAGGGTGTTAAGGTTTTCATCCCCCATATAAAAGGGAGGATCCTCCGACCAGACGGGTGTTGTGTCTGGTAGGCTACTGCCCGATAGTTGGTGCATCGTTTTTCCATTTAATCTTAAGCCACAGATAACTTTAACTGCGCGATTTAGAATGTTGATGTTAGTTCTTCATTTGCGTCATAGATGGCGCTGTAGTACTTTTTGTACTATGTTGCTGTAGTAGATAGTTATATAGATAAACCATTTATTTAGTGCACACAAAAGACACAACACACAGAAGCACAATTAAATGATACAATTTACATGAATATTGTTTAAATACCTATATAAAAAAACAAGGTGCCAATGCACAAAAAGGATAATATTTACGAAAGAAGTATAGTAACACCATGACAAACTTCAAAACTAAACAAGGTGCACGTTTTGTACTATTTAGTAATTTTTGTAGTGCCGATACAGACCTATGAAACCTTTAAATTGTATCGTATTATGAAAAACACCAGTTAAAAACCCTCAAACCAAAGGTAACTTACCGCCAGGTCCATGAGTAACTGCCACAGAACTAGGTGGCGGCAAGATCTTGGGCTCGGACTTCCGGTTAATGAAGTATTGGGACAACAGTTTCGAGCGGAGCTGGTTGCCCTGGTGACCAAATTTGAAGTATTTTTTAGATGTACTGTTCTGTGGATTGTGTAAGGTTCGATTTTATTGATGGGAAATTAATGGGTATGCTTTCTCCTTTTCTAACCTATTGTCGTTGATGTTCTAACACTCAGTAAGACAATTTTGGGAGATTTTAACATTTTGATGCCGTTTGCTAGAGAATCGGAAGACGCGATGTTGCACCCAATCAGAAACAAGCAACGTCTCGATCTAATTTGAAGTGAACACAAATTAAATAATGATTTTGTACTGTTTATTAGGTATAATTATGCAATTTTTTCACTTTACTGTAAAGTTGCTATTTTTGACTTATGTCGTGTTAGTACTTCAGCGACAATATAGCGTTGAGACGTACTCCTTGATAGCAGTTGAATACTACCGTCAACTGATAATCATAGTTGAGCTAAATGATGCTGATCCATGGGCCATGTTTGTGAACAGACACCGTCATCTCTGGATTGTCAAGGTAAATTTTGAATTGTTAGGAACGTAAGTGAATTATTACTGTAATTTTTTAAGTCGTATTTTTGTATCTTATTGTTGAAAATAAAACAATTGGAAATAGAAGTTATTCGGCTTCTATAATGGAGCCTCCATACCTAGACAAGACTGATGTGGATGCGACCAATGAACTGAGAAGATGACAATTGCAATAAATCGCGATGGAGCCTCTTTTAAAAGTCAATTAATCAATTATTTGACAGTACTGTAGTTACAGATTATTTTGTATTAAAATTTTGTGATACAATAAAGAAGTTTCTATGGTTTTAAATCATCAAAAACATTGGAAATATAAGTATGAATAAAATAACAAAACTGAAATACCGAAAATAAAATGTGTATCGAATATTTTTGAGTCAATTACGATGATTTTTATTGCTGACCGTTCTTTTAGTCTTGAGTAATTTGTCTTCGTTCTTTCCAATTTTTATTGCGTGTGTGCACAACGTAAGGGCCTCAAAGTGTGTGTCTGCAGACCCTGCAGTAAGAACTTCATAGACAAGTAGATTATGTATGTAGTTTAGATAGTCGGATATCATACCTTCTCTCCATATTCAGGATCTACAGCCATCATCTCTCGAAGCGTGCGCAACACTTTGACGCACAGTTTTTCTTCTTTCTCTTCTAGAAGCTTCTCTGTGTGACGGATCAGTCTGAGATAGAAAATAATTCATTAGTTAACACCGCATTTAAAAAAAAAATATTAGAGGTTTGATTACCTCGTTGCTCTACTGGTCGCAAGCGCGACTGCTGAGCATGAGGACCTGGGTACGATTCCCAGGTCGGGTAAAGTGTTATCTGGTTTTTCCGTCAGGAATTTCTCAATAGCAGCCATGGAGTCTTGTGTCCGTTTGATGGCATTAGGTTGACCCACTATTACAACAGTGGATCAATGGTTGATACTCCGAACGACTAAGCTCTTTCGAGATATGGTTCGCAGAATCATTTGATATAGACGGTAAAAGTTGAAGAACAGTAGCGGTTAAAATGGATTCAACCCCGTTACTTGAATGTGCAGTTGTTTGTGTAACTTTTAAGGCTTCGTCAGTCTTCAAGTCGTGTGCTCGAACTACTTAAATTATTGGAGTGTTGTTGGAGTTTGAGATGATACCTACAAAATCTGCTTTAACCGACTTCAAAACAAAGGAGGTTATCAATTCGACCTATAAATTAGATACATTTTGTATAAATAAATTTAAACCTCTGTCTTTTAGACTGGAAGATTGTTATACCCAAAGAGCATATTTTAGATACTATTAGATCAAATCATGATGATGTAAATTCTGGCCATTTAGGAATTCATAAAACTTTAAAGAAATTAAAACAACATTATTTTTGGAAAGGACTACCACGTAGTATTTTTTTTTTTTTTTTTCATTACAATTGGCTCTCATTTCCAGGAACCAACAGGAAAAGAAATAATAAAAAAATCGAGTAAATGTATTAAAAGCAAGGATATCAAATAGCGACATTCATCATTACCAATTTTTTTTGGCTTCCGCATAATGAAACGTCGTCTTGCCATTGCAGAATTGTTCCATTACTAATATTAAGGAAATACTTTTTGTAGGGATCCGTACGTCAATATTGAAGAAACGGAACCGTTACCGTGTGTCTGTTTGTCCGTCTGTCACACCCATAAAGCCAGCGCAAAAGAACCTTGCGCAAAAAGACATTTGCGCGAGCATGGACACTTGTGCGACTTAATGGCCCGTGAGATTATCGTATGCTTAAAATAGGTAACACCTTTCAATTTACCTGGATATAAAGATACCGCTAGTATCAGAATGCGACACCTCCCCCGGACTGGTGAACAGCAGGTGAGGCTTGTACAGGATGTCCACTAAGAGGGACTGTTCCGCTTGCAGGAGGGGACGCAGTTGTTCCTCTAGGAGGGCCACGATCTCTTGCAGGCCTTCCATTACTGATCTGTCGTTTTGAAGGTTTGCCTGGGGAATAAAAGTCAAGTTAACACTCAGTGACGCAAAACCCTAATACCACTTTGCCGACCTGGGAATCGAACCCAGAATATTTTTTTTTTATTCTAACAACAGTACTATGAAAACCTCACCTGTGAAGCCATCTTCTCAAGTTTGGAGGTCTTCGACGCTAGCAGCCACTTGCTGGTCTGTCGTGATAGTGCAGCTGCCTTCTCAAATACCGTCTGGATCTTGGCTTCCAGTTCCAAGGGTATGGCTATGCTGCGAGATTTGGCTGTGAACAAAGAAATTTAAAGTAAAAGAGTATTAGCGTGAAGGAGCTCTTTTTAACCGACGTTTAAAAAGGAAAAGGTGTTTTAATTTATGATGAACTAGCTGTTGCCCGCGACTTCGCTCGCGTTTTGATCGGAAATTATCCCACGGGCACGCTGTAAATATAGCCCATGGCACTCGGGGATAATGTAGCTTCCTATTAGTGAAAGAATTTTCAAAATCGGTTCAGTAGATCCAGAGATTACCCCCTACATACAAACTTACAAACCTTACCTCTTTATAATATTAGTATATAGATTAGTATAGATGATAACATACACGATATAACATTATTTCAGAGCTTATTTGAGTCATTTGTGTCTCCGTAGTTAATATTCGCCTAGTGTTTGTTCAGGATTAATTATAGAATAAGCATCATCAGCCTATAATGTTCCCACTGCTGGGGCACACGGCCTCCTCTCTATGAGAGGGAATGGGCTATAATCTACCACGCGGGCCCAGTGCGGGTTGGTAGATATCCCATGTCTTCGTTCTTTTTTGGTTCTAAGACATGCCGGTTTCCTCACGATGTCTGGGTTCAAACCCGCGACTTACTGTTCTTAAGTCGGGGCTGCCACCACTGGGCCCCCGCTGCTCTCATTTATTAATTCGGATTAATTATAAGATCCTTTAAAACTTATTTTCATCGGTCTTGCTTTGATGTGGTCCGGTTTAACGGGGATGGGCTCCAATGGTAATATATAAGGTCCCATTAAAATAGGATCCAATAAGTCAAAATAAAATCACTATAATCAGTATTTTTTTGCTTGGATATCATTGGTTAGACGTCCTGAACGCTGTGTTAAAATGTGTCCATCTATTTTAATGGGACCTTATATTTCAGTTTGTCAACTAACCAGCAATGGCTCAGATATGCTCATAGCCCATCACTATTAGGTATCCGGGATCACCTGTTCTTATGCCAACACAATAACATTAAATAAACTTGGTAGACATAGCCAAGCCAAAGATCGTCAATGGTGGAGATGGGGGAAAGGAGATGGAGGTGTATTTCTGGCTTAAAATACACATCTAATTCTAAATACTAACCAACTTCACTTAGCGTTCTGATGCACTTCTCGACGTTAAGTTTCTGTGGCGGTGTGAGCCACGGGCATTGGTAGATGCTGAACGTCGTCTGCAGGAGCTTCACGAATATGGACTGGCGAGTCTGTGAGAAAAACGATTAATTATAAATATATTTCGACGTATTCGTCGGGCCATCATTAAGTACAATTAAATATATATCCAAAATAGAACAAAAAAGTGTCTAAAACAATGTATCTTTTTTTACATTGAATCTTGCTTAATTTATAGTTACTTACGTCAAGTTGAATTGAAGGCATATCCCAAGCAGCAATAAAATATAATCGTTATTAAAATGGTAAATTTTTCTGTCAAAGTAAAGTCTTTCAAATAGTTTTGGACAGACAAAGATCTACAAAACAACCAGGTCAATTAAGACTCAAATTAATGATTTCAAATAGAATAATCTGAAAGTAATAAGTAGACACTACCAAAACTTATTTATGTTTAGTAGAGTCAATCTATTTACCAAAACCATTATATAGGGTGACTAGTAATTAGTGACCGATAATGTGACCGGTTACCTTATATAGTTCTGTTCAAACTTAATGGCGGCTCGGAAGTTAGCTGCGAGTGACGGTCTGCGCATTATACAGTCAAGACGATGCGTTCTCTGCACCTCGCTGATACCTAAAATTATATTCTGCGCAGCTTTACGTTAGATGTTCTGAGCCCTCATAAAGTTTGAACCGTTATACCTGCGCTGACTGTCACTCGCAGCTAACTTCCGAGCCGCCATGAAGTTTGAACTGAACTATATACATGACTGTACTCATGATAACAACTTTCCCAAAGAATAGTTTTTTTGTACCTATTCACTTTTATCACAATAACACAACAGCCGTATGAAAATCACGCGCGCGCGCCTGTGACCTATCAGCTGTTAGCCGCGTGACGCCGTTCTGTGTCATTTCTATCGTACCCTACAACAGTGGGTAGGCAGAGCACCCGCGCGGCGAATTTCATACGGCTGCTGTGTTATATTGAAACAAGTGAATGTGACTTAAAAAAATGTTTCTTTGGGAAAGTTGTTTGTTATCATGAGTACAAACACATGTTAAGTATCGGTCACTAATTACCAGTCACCCTATAGGTGGCGGTGGCCCATATATGTATAGATACCGATCATCATAACGATCTTATTTTCCTCGCAGAAATAAAGAGGTTTAAAAAGAGAAGGGGCGGCCTTGATGCAGGAGGGAGACACGACATAGGCTAGCAAAAAATAAACACAAACAAATTAAGTCAGGATCTAAATCACTCTCACCTGCACAGTAGTACTCTGGTCGCTGAAGGGTGAGTTGAAGAACGTGCATATGGTGTGCATGAGCACGTCTGTCACGTAGTTGACCCACGCCTTCTGTGTGCCCACCGCGGGCGGCTTGCGGGAGGTGGACGGCTCGGTTGAAGGACCTGGTGGAAAGATATAGTCAAAGAATAAAAAAAAACTACTGAATCCAGTACTGATACTGTTCCTGCCTGCCTGAGTCATCCCACTGCTGGGCAAAGACTAGTGTGGACCACTAGCCGTTGGTTTTGTCCAATCAATCAGTAACTAGTTATTTATGAAACACCTAAAAGCCTCGCAAAACAAACGATGAACCAAGTCTTCATTGAACTAGCCTTCAATGGGGGCTATCGCGTATGAATTCGCCGCTAGAGGCGCTAGTGTAGCGCGGGGGCACCGAAATGTCAGATGTCTTAAAACTTCACGCTTTGCGTGCTTTTTAACACGTATTTTTACAAATATTCACGATTGTGGTCTAGATTGGGCCATTCCTAATTAATTAAGACTTGAAGATTTTAAGTAGCAACTTAGAATCTTCATTTTCAGTACTTGGAGATAAAATGATTTTTAAATGTTTCATGCTTGCTAATTTTATGGAGAATATTGTAAATATATGAACCTGAAGTTTACACTATGTTTTTATACCTAATAAAATAAACTTTTCATGAAGTACTACTACACGAAGTACTGGTACTTTATAGTATAAAATAGAATTATTGACAGGACCTTAATCGACAGTGGCGCCATCTGGTGAGCTCAAAAACGATAGCCCTCATTTGAGCGCAGATGCAGCACACAAACTCCGTTATTTTGGTGTGTAAAGGGTGTAATTACACCCTTAACGAAAATGAGAGGCACCTTGTTCCCGTCATTGTGGTTTTTTTTTGTTCTGAACCATACTCGGGAACCTTTTATTTACAGAGATATTGAAGGTCCAACTGTTCCACACTTTTCTTTGAGCTACAACCGATTATATGAAAAACTACAGTTGTATCTGTAAATAATAAACAAAACTCTTTACAAATCAGTTTTTTTTTCCTCAACCTCTTACCCCCACCCCCCTAGCTTAAAACCTGGCGATGCGTTTGCTGTAACCCCTGTACCCTATGGCAAAATTCACAATACTCACCAGGAATAGAATGCGGCGCGTCGCTATACAGGATGGCCTGCATATCGTGTAAGAAGGACCGCTCGAACAGGTCCCACATGTAGTTGCTGGAGTAGATCTCTTTCATCTCCACTTCTGTGTCGATGTAGCAGTGGTTTAGGAAGCCTACGTATGCTTCTTTTACCTGTAATGGAGATTAGGATTTAGGATTTGCCTGTATATCAGGTCCCATTAAAATAGATGGACAAATTTCAACACAGCGTTCAGTACGTCTAACCAAAGATATCCAGGAAAAAAAAACACTGGTTAAAGTGATTTTATTTTCACATAATGGATGTGTTTATTCTACAGTGCCGCCGACAATTTATTATTTTAGGTCAAAATAAAATCACTTTAATCAGTGTTTTTTTTGCTACGCTGTGTTAAAATTTGTCCATCTATTTTAATGGGACCTTATATCTATGATAGGAACAAATATTGACGACCAGTGGACCACGTTAGCTCAGTGCATTTTGGCTTTATCAAACTTCTCTCTGCTATTCTTAGTATGTGCTGATTGCAATTGCAAGAATGTCAAGATTATCTCACAATATTTTCTTCAGCATAAGTTATTATCAGCCTAGCCTTTTCCCAACTATGTTAGGGTCGGCTTCCAGTCTAACCGGATGCAGCTGAATACCAGTATTTTACATGGAGCGACTGTCTATCTGATCTCCACAAACCAGTTAGTACTGGGTAATACGATACCACTTGGTAAGACTGGTTGACAGATTTTAGGACCACTGACTACCTGTAACGACTGTCGAAGATCTACAAATGGCAGCCGGGACCAACGGCTTAACGTGCTTTCCGAGGCACGGAGGAAACTTGGTATGTAATGGGTTCTCCCGCCAACGTATGAACACCGTCACCCGTCTACAGACCAACCTAGGCTAAGGCGGCTTAACCTGATGATTGATCAGAGCGGCTGTAATTTCTTCAGCATAAGTAAGTGGCTCAAAAACTGAATACAAACCTCAGGAATACAATCCTTATTAGTGATGATAGATACTATATCGTCTAGCGGCAGGAGCGAGTGGCACTTGATCTCCGTGTACACGTTCTTGCCCATGGTGCAGCAGGTCAGCAGTTTCACTAGCTGGATGTGGTACCTGCGAGGAAGAATTAAGCCATTACGTATAGATTCACAGTAGTATTCATATCCAGCCCAAAGATTAGGGAAAACCAATCATTATTAAATCATGGTCCTTTCAATTTTAAAAAACCATGGACATTTTTCTAGGAACTCTGGGCGTAAGATCGATAGAATTGAAGTGTAGAAAGAAACTTATTACCAAGAAACTCCTTAATAGGTGTAAGACTACCCTTAGCGAAGTCGAAAGGCACTTATTCTCCCTGTCATTGCGACTATATTTTTTTTTGTGATGGACCATACCGTTTTTAACGTTAGAATAATTTTACTTTAAACACCTCCATGACGACTGTATTATTCAAGCGTTCATCAGCACAATGTTTTCAGTGCGTAACATTGAGTACCACCGTAAAACGTGATTATTTACCTAAAAAACTTATTAAGATTTGGTTAGAAGGTTTGATTTACTTAGAATTGGACTCGCGCACCGAGGGATCCGTTTAAAATTGTAGGTATTGGTGAGCCTATATTAAGAGGACCCTTCCCGGCGCGTCTATCGCCAACGCGAGCATGGTCGAAAACCTTGTTGTTTCATCCAGAGCCACAGCGGCAATTTTCTTTCAACCCGTCTTACCCCGCCCCGACTCCGCACAACTCGTCTCCCACTCACCTCATACCGCCTTTTTTTTTTTTTTACCTATTGGAAATCATCATATAACCCCTCCCGCTCTGGGCTGAGCAGGAGGGAGTGTCAGACTTTTACTGACTAAAACCCATCCATGTTCCTTCCTTTGCCCTTTGTGTTCCAGGGCCGCGGTATCTCTTTCGAACAGTCCCGCAACCCTGGCAGGCATCAGTCCTTTCGGACCTCTTCCTACCTCATACCGCCTAACGCGATGACATTGAACGAAAAATAGTGTTCGAAAATTTCTTAAACTTGTTCCAGGAAATACGTGTTTTTGAATAAATCTTACAAGAGTGTGAAATAAATATTTGTCATTGAGAATCTCCATTACATATGCAAAATTCTATCGAGTTGTTTTCTTTATTTGTACAGTTTATGAGTACATTATGAACGGCCAAAGTTCAGGTAAAATGTGTGCAAAACCGCAATTTTTGGAGGCTTATACTGAATTTGTTTATACTTTCTTTTATTTTTTGCAACCATAGAAACCTAGATATAGTGCACAACATACATTTTAGTTAAAAAAAAAACAAAGATGTGTAACATCGGCATAATCACGTACGAGCGTTTGTATGAAAAGTATGACGGGTTGGCCGCTCTTAATAAATAAATATACAATTTTTTTCCTTTACATGTGCTGTAAGACATGCCAAATGTCATGATTCTAGGACAACGGGAAGTACACACGGCTACACATCAAGCTATACATTTCCAGTATAAGCTGATCTCGCATTGTACGGAAATCCTATACAATGCGAGATCAGCATAAACTGGAAATGTATAGCTTGATGTGTAGCCGTGTGTACCCTATAGTTTTGATTCCAATACTCAATACGTTTATTGCATTCCACAATGTGAACTTAGGTGGTAGGTACATATAGACATACATTCGTTTTGGAGCAGTGTGGGCCCTGTCGGGCATAACAACATAAAAACCCTGTTCCCTTAGTAAACCTAAGTTCCCTTGCGAAATCGCAAAACATGCGACATAAAGACGGTCAATCTTTTGATGGCGTTGACTTACAAGTTTGATTTTTGCACCGCTCCAAGAAGCAGACCTGAGTATTTGATATTAATTGCAGCTTGATAGCTCCACGAGTTCCGGAGAAAAAGGGTCTTAACAGACGGTCAGACGGACAACAAAGTGATTTGCGTAAATTTAATTAGTTTGATGTCTAGAATGCTTGGCTGATAGCTTTGGGAAGGGTCCGTTAACACCTTGTATAAAATACTGGGGTTAAGCTCCAGTATCCGGTAATCCCAAAGCTTGGTAGACGATGATGGAAGGAAGGATATGCTGCGCAGACTACAGTTAAATAGGGAAGGAGTAAGAGGATGATGTTAAGCACGATCGAAAGTTGGGTACAGTGAATGATAGTAATGCCTTACCTGAGTGCTTCCGGCATTTCGTTGGTCTTCCGGAACTGCTTCATCATTTGTATAAAATTGTTAGTGGAAACTTTGTCGTTGTAGAAAACTAGAACGTCTTCACCGGCGTTTACCATCTGAAGACAGAACAAAGACAACATTTATTTTAATTTTAAGTAATAAATGGTGTAACAAGACCCTTAACGAAGCCGAAAGCCACTTGATCTCACCGTCATTACGATCATTTTTTTGTTCTAGACCATACCTGGGAACCCTCTAGTTACGGAGATATTGGGGGTCGAAGTTCAAACTTTTTCACAAGTTTTTTCTTAAATACATGTTTTTAATGTGAGATTTTTATTTTAAACACCTCCACGACCCCGTATTATTCAATCCGTCCACCAGTACAATGTTTTGAGTGCGTTACACTGAGTCCTACCGTAAAACGTGATTTTTCACACCAAAAAAAGTCATTTCCCAGCAATAATTTTTGCGTAAAGTTACTTAGTTTGATGTACAGTATGCTTGGTTGACGGCTTCGTGAAGGGTCTTGTTACACCCTGTATGTGTAGTAAGAAATCATGATGAGAACTGTTTAAAGAAATTAACATCATGACAGTACCTTGTCAATACATCTATGAAAACATCATGTACGTTAGGAAAAATCTGCTTTTATTTAGTAAGAGAGGTGACAGACACCACTATAATACTAGAAATAGGGACCAACTAGTACAGCCAGGTTTCAGGCTAGCTAAAGTAGACTCATCTTTCATGGGGTACTGTTTAAAATGCTACAATAAAATACCTCCTCACATTCTACAACTGAATGAAACGAAATTTAAATCTTGTATAAAACGCACACTATGTAGGCAAGCAAGCTTGGCTCAATGCTGGTCCTGCTCCACAACCATAGGAGCAAACTAATTGATTACCATGTTAAGTTATTGTGGAAGCTGCAGAAGATTGTAATAATATCCTTGCTTTGTATAGATTCCATCTCTTAATAATATTATATAATTGCATAGCACATGTGTGAGTACTATGTACTGTAAAGCAACCATTTACATTTATTTATCTTTCATTGACTTGAATGTAGCCTGGTGGCTGAGAGAATGTCATGCTCACTCAGATTTCTCGCTGATGGTGGCGCGTGTGTCGGGTCATTTGGTTCCCTTCAATATGGTTGAGTTGAATGGCGCCGAGCCATGCGTCATGTTCGTGAACGGGCGCTGTCAGTTGGGAGTGGTCATCTCTTAGTTGCCACGGCTTATTTTAATTACTTTATTTTGAAACTGTTGATTATTTTAATCTTTTACTCTGGGCGCTCTTAATGTGCACGTATTTCTACATCGTTCTCACATATATGTATAATCTCAACGTGAATGATGTAACCAAGATTTTGTAACAATATTTTGATTAAAAAGAGTGTCCATGGAGTTTCTTGCTCATTCTTCTCCATAGAGATCTACGCTTTGGAATGTGCAACTACAGTACTTTCTCAAGTTATTATGCCTTGTGACTGTGACTGTAACTTAGCTTTTTTTTTTTTGTTTGACTTTCAAAAGTGCCTGTAATGGTCTAATTGAAATAAATGCTTTGAGTTTGAGTTTGATGAAATGTTGCAGTATAATTTTGCAGGCATGTGGGACGTGAAAACTGTCTAAGGGTCTCGCGTACTTCGCTGTCATTACCACGATTAGCCCGTGGATGTGGTAGCAATCTTCCAGCAGATGTTTCATTCCAAGAAAAGAGTTTGGCCAGAACTGGTTTGATTTCTGATCTTGCTTGTCAAATCAGGGCTCAAAACCTACCTCCTTCATCACCAGCTCTTGGCTGCGTCGGATATAGTGCGTGTCTGCATGTACGATGGTCTGCAGGAAGTGCAAGTACTCCGGCCGCCTGCCCCGCGACTCGATGCAATGCACGAAGTGGCCCACCACCTTCTCATTGCCTTCGTGGCCGCATAGAGCTGCGTTGTCTTTGAAGATTGAGCAGACGGTTTGGGCTTCACGGATCTGGGGACGGAAATATTATTCTTTATTTTTCAAAAACACATGAATGGGTCGGATTTAATCACTAAAAGCATAGGAACACTTGTTTTTTTTAAACATTGTTAGTAAATAACTGTAATCTCTTTTAAATCTATGGAATTTCTTTGTCGAAGCTTTTTTGTAGGGTTCCGTACACGAAGGGTAACCAACGGGAGCCTCTTACTAAGCCACCGCTATCCGTCGGTGTCTGTCAGCGGGCTGTATCTGGTGTTCCGTAATAGATAAACAGTTGAAATTTTCACAGAATGTGGATTTCTGTTGCCGCTGTTAAAAATAAATTTCTCTAATGGCCTTATCGCTCATTTCGCCGCAAATTCTCCGTCAAAAAATAGCTCTGAACATACTACTCACTCCAGCATTGAGGAACAGGTCCAGATGTTTATGAAGAATGGCTTGATTCTGCTGGTTCCCATGACAGAAGTGTTGTAAGAACTCATGGGCTAAGGCCAGAAGTTCGTCCATGGCTAAGTCGTCTTCGTCGTGAGGAACCTGCATTGAAAATAAAATATATACAGAAATTTTAAATGTTTTTATTTTAATGGAAAGTTAGGAAGAAAAAATGTGGAAAGGAGTATTTTTCAGTGCTGGGTTTTTAAGGATATGGTCTCCTAGTTATATTATACATTAATATCGTTTTTCGTGTCTGTCTGCATGACCGCGTTGTTCTCATAAACCACTTAACGGATTTTGTTGCGATTTTGACTACCATAATGAGTGTAAAAGTACCCATAATGAAGCCGAAAGGGTTTTCCCCGTCACTGCATTTTTTTTGTACTGAACCATACCTGGGAACTTTCTCGTTACGGAGATATTGTGGGTCAAAGTTTCAACTTTAAAAAAAAATAAGTACAATTTTTTAATGTTACTTTAGATACCTCCACTCAATGTGTCCACCTGCACAATATTTTGAGTGCGTTACATTGAGTCCTACCGTAAAATGTGATACCCAAAGTCGTTTGATATACAGAATGCTTGGTAAACGACTTTAAAAAAATCCAGCTTCCTAGCAATATTTTTTGAAAATTAAATCAAAATATTTTTATTTAATATAGGCCTCGATGGGTACTTATAAAACGACTACAAAAAGGTGCACGGTTTGCGTAAAGTCACTTAGTTTGATGAACAGAATGCTTGGTGGACGGCTGCGTGAGGGGTTTCGTTTACAACTTGTATAGTGAATTTATTGCGAAGTTAACGTGTGCAACACATCAATATTAAAATAACATATAATATAGAAATATCGATATTTTGTCAAGACGTAAAAACGGTGCGAAGAAAGGGTGGGTCGCTAATAAAGTACTCGTACAACAAGTTTTCAGTTTTTTCGAAAGGAGAAGTATTTTATCTGCTTAAATTATTTAGATAACTAAAAATAGTTACAGATTCATAAAAAAAAAACATACATATATGGGCTGATAAACACATTACCTTCCTCAGTTGGGTAAAAAGCGGATGAATACGCGCTTATATAAGACTTGAGTCGCTTTTCGATGATGAGGGATTTTGCCAATGTTAGGTCCACATTCGAATCTTGCAGCATGCACGCATTCAAAAGTTTAAAACACTCACACTTGGCCGCCAGGGCGATGTCTGGACATTGAGAGGCATAATATTCAACAAAATAATAATAAATAGCATATTTGGGGTTTATTGTGTAGAACAAAAAAAAGCTAATAAACCTACAAAAAAATGTCTTCATGACTTCACGAATTAACTGTAGAATTCGACGGAATTCGGTTTTAGTCCATATTCGATAAAAAAAGTACGTAATAAAGTAACTTTAATTTGGCACGGTAAAATTATGCTTATACAAAAAACTCTAAGTAAATTAACTAGCGAAACTTTGAAGACATTCTAAGTGAAAAATAATTGCAGTGTGAGTTATTATAATGGGTGTAAAGTACCCTTAACGAAGCCGAAAGGGACTTGTTCTCCCCGTCATTGCAATCTATTTTTTGTTCTAGACTAATACTTGGGAACCTTCTAGTTACAGAGATATTGGGGGTCAAAGTTCCAATTTTTTCTCAAGCTTTTTTTCAATAGGTACAAGTTTGTAATGTAAATCTCCACGATACGCACTATTCAATGCATCGATCAGCACAATGTTTTCAGTGCGTTACATTGAGTCCTACCGTAAAACGTGATTTACCAGCGCAAAAATAAGTCGTTTCCCAGCAATAATTTTTGCGTAGCCACTTAGTTTGATGTACAGAATGCGTAGTTGACGGCTTCGTGAAGAATCAGTTTACTCTCTGTTTTTAAATATTCAAACCCATCCGTCTCGTTTCTAATTTTTACCCTGTAGAATCATAAAAAAGACAAGATACGCACCTGTAACAAATCCAGCACAATGTTGTGCACTCCGATGTTCCTGAGCAGCCGCTGTTCGTGTCTGCGAGGCCGCCCACTCTCGCCCGAGCCGCTGTTGCCGTGCGTGCAGTATTTTATCATGCGTTGGAGTATCTGTGGGTGTACAGTGTTTTCTCTAAACATCTTGAATTACATTTGCAGTTCTTCTACAGTTATATTTTACCTCTGACAGCAGGATCTGAACGTCATCTTTATCTATACAAATAAACAAGTTGAAGTAAGCGTTTGTAATTTCAAAAAAAAAATATCAAAATATACAACGAAAAAAAACTTTCATTTAAATTTTTGTCTGTCAGTTTGTTTCGGTTAATCCTTGAAACGGCTGGGTCGATTATGACGGGATTTTTACTGGCAGCTGATGTTATAAGGAGTAATTAGGGTAACTTTTGTTGTGAAATGGGATAAGGGTTCAGTGTAAAAAAAAACCAATGGAATTTTTAACAAAATCCGATTCAAAGAAGAAAGTAATATTTTTATAATATATTCTCGCGGACGAAGGTCGCGGGTAACAGCTAGTCAGAGGCAAAATTACTGAGAAAGGACTGTTACGTCGGCTGTTTTACGAGAACATTCTAGATTCTATACATATTATAGAACCTAGAGTAGGTTCGAGTCTAAAATGTTCAACTATTGAAATGTGCGGTAGTTTCGAAAATTTGAGCGTATAGAATTTGTGTAGTACAGGATCGGTCGCTATATAAATAGCCGTCAGGTTTGCGGGAGCAGTCAGTCTGATAGCGATGCAACGAAGCGAACCGAAGTGAACTGCAAGGTTGGTGAAGTGAATAGTGATTGGTGGTGAATTTGTGATTGTTTGGGAGTTTTGTGTAAAATAAAAATATTTGGTGTTTAACCAGTGGTGTTTTAATTTGTTCCATACCCAGCTCATAACAGGAATATGAGCATTCAATAAGCGTGACGTCTCCTAAAACGACATCGGCCGCAATAAAGTCAAATTCAGATTAACAATAACAGGCAGCAACGACAACTTGTTTCTATCTTTTTAAAAACAATTCCGCAGATGGCAAAATTGGCACCCACACCGATGTCACCGTGTACAATTGCCAGCGCATTAAGTTACTAATAAACAGTCAAATTTCTTTATTAGATTTTCACCTTTATCGCTACAGCATTGGGATCAATAATTTGACAGTTTGTGGTAAGTAGATGTGTTGGCGACTGTACAATCACGGACAATGAAATGTATGCACTTAACAAAACTCAAAAGCGTTTTTCTCAGGAAATAACGTTTCACTTTGAGTTATGGCCAATTTGGTAATAGTATGGTTTCTGAAATACTATGTTCGTGTAAACGTATAGCATAATCAGCCAATAATGTTCTCACTGCTGGGACACACGGCTCTCTCTATGAGAGGGAATGGGCTCTAATTCACCACGCGGACCCAGTGCGGATTGGTAGATGTCACATGTCTTCCAATTTTTGGTTCTAGGACGTGCCGGTTTCCTCACGATGTTTTCCTTCACCGTTTTGAGGGCAGTGGTGATGAAATAAATTACACAAAGTAATGCGCCTGCCTGGGTTCGAACCCACGGTCGAGGCCGCCACCACTGGGCCAACGCTGCTCTCCGCTGCTCTCGTGTAAACGTATAACGTTAATCAATACAGTAGGAGCAAATCACTTTTAAAAGTTGCTGCGTGTTTACATTTCATTGCTTGTGACTGTACGACCTGCGGCTTTGGTCAACCTTGGTCGCATTACGATGCCCTGATTGGATTTAAAGAAATTAGCTAATATGGAGCCTTTCAAACGCTCACTGCTGCATTAAAATACTCTGTGACCATAAAATCTCCATTAGAAGTCTCCAATACCTCCTGGGGCAAGCATCCAGTCTAATGTCTATCTAAAGTAGAAATTGGTCTTCAAAAAAATCGAAGTGACTTTTTCAACATGTAAAGAGATCATTGTTATGTTATGTTTCATAACCTGGTATTGGCTCTGTGTAACTGATACGAGTACAATCGATATTGTTACTATTGGCGTCCTTGTACATAAAGGGTCGTCTTTTAATCACGTGAGGTTTGAAAATGGGGGCAACGGTCAGAAAAACTCACGATATACGGAAGAAATAAAAAACTTTTTTATTTCTTAAAAATGCCTTGTATTGGCCCCTAAAAATATTGTGGTACACTTGTTTAATTCTCTAATACAACACTTTTTTACAATTTAATATTTTATGTAGCTTGTTTTTGGTGAAACGGAACGCAAACACAAAACGCATCGATTCCAGTAGTGACGTTAAATGCTATGTGTCAAAGAAACACTTTTAGTTGAAAAGTACTTAAAGTTTCACTAAGATTTTACTACGAGTATAATATTGTTATTGCAATTTTTGCTTTAATAAAGCACTTACAATAAAGTATAACTATTCTATTAAGAGCAAAAAAATTGATTTAAACAAGGCAGATAGAGGGAAGTGACATCAAATGCTATGACTTGAATGGCCGCGACAGTCGACAGTCGACGTTTGAACTGTCGTAGAAAATTGTAGGAGTTTAATATTTTTTTTGTGCGACAAGCAGTAGTTGAAATTACCTTTTAATTATTTTCTTGGGTTGATAGTACTACATTTTATTGATTTAAGTGAACAAAAAAAATTACATGCATATTCCCTATTAATCACGATGGGAGGGGGGATAATGTGACACTGACAATCATGTGTATATGTTTTAGCAATAATGAATTAAAAACTAGACCACTCTAATTTTTATCAAAAATATGTTTTTTTTTTATCTTTTATTAAAACAGATTCTAAAACTATCTGATCTTTTCAATAATAAAAAAATCACCTGATGCTGGGGGGAGGACGGCTAATCTTAAACCTCACGACGTATCACCAAAGGAGAGGGGGGAGGGGGCTGTAAAAGTGTCCTAAAAAACCTCACGTGATTAGGATGGCCCCTAAAAAAAACATTAAACTAATATTACAGTTCTATTATTATTATTCCGCACGCAAGATACGCGCTTAGACGTGGAGTTGCGGACACCAGCCCGCTATACAATACAATACAGTTCTAGAAATATCACATCACATAAGTGACTTACCTCTTTTATCTTCTTGTATTCGTTGTGGTCGTGCTTGGCCGTTCTGGACGTGTCTAGAACATTGTCCAGGGACGCGTTGCGTTCCAACACCGCGCCTCCCGGACCCACCGTGCCTGTTAGACCTGGATAAAGTTTACGTCACGAATCGAAGTCATAATAACAAAAATCATTATCAATGTCACTTCACGTATATCCGAACGCAATTTGCCGCTTCCACGCGTATCGGAACAAGTTAAGAGTCAAATTAAAAAAAATGTGTTCATCAACCAAACAGAATTTTTTGTACTTTTTTGTTAGGTTTGTTTGTTGTTATTTCGTTATATAGGACCGGAGTAATGGTTACGAAAAATAAACATCCTATTTGGACTGAATTTGAGCGTGTTAAAACAGTAAAAGCAGTTTGAGTAAAAAATAAAGAGATCAAGTTATGAAACAGCATGTATAATTATCAAGAAAAGAATTATTTTTACAATTTCTAACCCCAGTTTACTTAGAAACATTGAAGAATAAAAAACTCGGCCATTAAAAATATTATTTTAGGATATTAACGTATCTGCCAGGATTGCGGGACTGTTCGAAAGAGATACCGCGGCACTGGAACACAAAGGGCGATGAAGGAACATGGATGGATTTTAGTCAGTAAAAGTCTGACACTCCCTCCTGCTCAGCTCAGAGCGGGAGGAGTTATTTGATGAACACACATATGTGAGTACATGTGTAGCATAGCACATGTGTGAGTACTATGTACTGTAAAGCTACCATTTACATTTAGTTATCCTTCATTGACTCGAATGTGCCCTGGTGGCTGAGAGAATGTCAGGCTCACTCAAATGTCTCCCTGATAGTGGCGGGTGTGTTGCGTCGTTTAGTTCCCTTCAATATGGTTGAGCTGAATGGGGCTGATGCATGCGTCATGTTCGTGAACGGGCGCTGTCAGTTGGGACTGGTCATCTCTTAGCTGCCACGGTTTATTTTAACTACTTTGTTTTTAAAGTGTTGATAGTTATAATCTCTTACTCTGGACGCTCTTAATGTGCACGTCTTTCTACATCGTTCTCACATATATGTATAATCTCAACATGAATGATGTAACCAAGATCTTGTAACAATATTTTGATTGAAAAGAGTGTCCATGGAGTTTCTTGCCCATTCTTCTCCATAGAGATCTACGCTTTGGAATGGGCACCTACAGCTACAGCTTCGCCTTTGTTTTTCTGACTTTCAAAAGTGCCTGCTAAGGTCTAATTGAAATAAACGCTTTGAGTTTGAATGATTTCCCATAAGAAAAAAAAATAGGATATTAACGTATTAAGGGTGTAACAAGACCCTTGACGAAGCCGAAAGGCTCTTGCTCTCCCCGTCATTGCGATCATTTTTTTTGTTCTAGACCATACCTGGGAACCTTCTACTTACGGATATATTGGGGGTCAAAGTTCCAACTTTTTCACAAATTTTTTTTTAGGTTCATGTTTTTAATTTGAGATTTTCACACCTCCACGGCCCCCGTACTATTCATTCAATCCATCTATCAGCAGAATGTTTTTGCGTGCGTTAACTGAGTCCTACCGTAAAACGTAACTTTTCACCCCAAAAAAAAAAATCGTTTCCCAGCAATATTTTTTGCGTAAAGTTACTTAATTTGATGTACATATTGCTTGGTTGACGGCTTCTTGAAAGGTCCTGTTACACCCTGTATTATTCGAAACTTTATCATTCGCGTGCGTCCCTGCGTATGTTTAGTTTCCACTGGGCTGTCTGCTACCAGCCTAGCTGACTTGATCACGCTGCATGAGTTGTATGGGTTTCCACTGGCGATACATACACATAGAACCATGCATTTTGATGAGATAAAAGATTTCGGCTAAGAGAAGAGAGATAGAGAAGAAAAATAGAGACATATTTAACATATTTTATGAGATTTTTTTGCCATTAGAAATATAAGAAGTACATAGATTTAATAATATTATATTTAACTCACTTATATGCTCGTCTATGAGCAGAGCTCTTCCTTTATTGAAGACCCAGAGCTCGGATTTCTCAACGCTTTGTCGTAACAGGTCCAAGTCTGCTTTGATCTGCTTGTAGGACTCCACATCGGCGTCTGATACTAGGAGTTGGACCTGGTGGTGGAAATTTGGTGTAATGACGGCTGGTTGAAGAATTTATTTAACATCTTTACCAGGAACATATAACCAGGTGGTGATGGTGGTATGTTGTGGTCAACGCCGAAAATTCCAGATCGTGAAATCAAATTACCTTTTGAACGCCAGAGCATAAACGCACGCGCGTGCCCTCCACGCCGAGCCACAATTTCACCTCCCATTTTGTCACATATTTGTGTCGTTTGGCTAACAGGGCACGCGCTTGCTTGTCACCTATATGTAACAATGGCGTTCAAAAGCTTAATAAATCGTGATATAATTGTTAAGCTAGGCTAGGATTCTCTTATGTTTTTAACGTTGTTTTCTGGTAAGATAACAATCGATCAACCAACTGGGCCATCTCAATTCAGAGCTGGACATAGACTCTCCCAAATTGTGCTAATACCCAGTTCTCCGCCAATCCGCCATTTAATCTGCCCAGGAGTTTTTTAAGGTCATCGCTCCATCAAACTGGGAGAAGTCGCCACCGTTCCTGAATCTTCGTATGGTTCTAGAGAAAAATCTTGCAGTTAAAAAAAACCATAGAAATGTAGGAGAATCAACAAACCTGCTTAAAAGCAGCCAACACTTCCTGCCTCTGACTGAAATGCCTGAACAGCAACGCCAGGGCCCCCGACACTAGCGCCGCCGATGCTCCTTGTGAGCACAGCTGTAGCAACACTCGGAGGACCATGCGGCCTCCACATTCGTCCAGGTCCAAGCCATCCCTGGGCAGGTGGAAGGTTGATAGAATAGAACCTTGGTAACGTGGGATGAGGTATAGAAGCGGAGGCTTTAAGCAAGACTTGACTAACACCGAATGGACGTAATAAATGTATACAAAATAAGTTTAGGTAAATATATGGATAATTGACGGAAAGAATAAAAAATATTGATATAGGTTTGAGTAAGATATACAGGGAGTAAGGGACAGCCCTCCACAGACTGATGGGGTGAATTCAGGAAATCATACTAAGATGACCGGTACAAGACATTATTTCAGGAACGTTATTTTGATTTGTTTTTATCGTTAAAAAACGCATGTAGAGAACGGCAAGCACGACGACGAGTTCGATGAACTCTGTAGCTAGGCAGGAAGTGAACAGCTGATTTCACGCGTCGTTCGTTAGAGTATTTCAACATCCATTGTTGGTTTTATTTTTATTTTAGCAGTATTATTTACATAAATGGAGTGCTGCGAACAGGGAATGTAACTGAAAAAAAAAAACCGGCGCAAAATTCCGGTAGAATATGATTCGAATAACTCAGTTTGCGGAGGGCTGTCTCTTACACCCTGTATGGACTAGGATGGAATACGTTCTTATGTTGCGAAATAGGGAAAAATATTTCGCGGGTTGGAAAGAATATTTAAAAGAATCGGATAGTAAGCATTAAAAATATGTAACAAGATGCATCACAGCTTTAGATATGTAAATATTTTTTTGATGTTTTTCGCAAATTCGAAATATTTTTTAGGCAATTTGTCCTATATCTATAGTAAATTGGGATCGTGATAATAACATTATAATATAAAATTAGTAAAATAATAAAATCCACAACCCGAAATTAATATTTGATTAGTAAAACTGGTAACATAAATAAATAAAATATCATCCAAAACCCAAGATTCACCAAAATCGATGCAAATTCGACTCCTGCGCAGAAGCTTTATTTCGCTGACAAAAGAGCCAGGGTATTAGAAAAACCTTTGAACCCCACAAGCAACATGGTTAGTAGGTATATTGTGTCATGCACCTTTAAAATCGAGTACAAGTACATTCCTAAATATAAAAAAAACCTATACATCAATTGGAAAATGCAAATCCTATAATGGATGTAAAAGAGCCCTTAATGATGCCAAAAGGAACCTGTTCTCCTCGTCATTGCGATATTTTTTTTGTTCCAGACCACACCTGGGAACCTTCTAGCTACGGAGATATTGGGTGTTAAAGTTCCAACTTTTTCACAAGTTTTTTTTAATGCGAGTTCTATTGTTATAACTTTATTTCAAATAGCCCCAGCTCAAATAATAAATCCTATCATGCATAATTATTTTCTCATCCATTACTATTAATTCAGATTGACTGAAGACTAAATTCTCCTCATAAGGGGTGAATTTTTCTAGTGGGTGTGGATGGCCAAATCCGAAACTGTGAGGAATATCGAAAAATGCTCAAAGGAGTCTCGAGCCCAGCCCAGTTACTTCCCAGAATTTCATTCTTAATGGCGACGTTATCGAATGGTGTAATAATAAAGTATGTGTTTTTTTTTTTTAAACCAACAGTTTCGATTCCTTGTATATTGATTTTTCAATAATCCAATGATGCAATTTTAGTTTTCATTTAAATCGTGCTCGAGACTCCTTTGAGCATTTTTCGATATTCCTCACAGTTTCGGATTTAGCCATCCACGCCCACTTGAAAAATTCACCCCGTATGAGGAGAATTTAGTCCATGTGTATACAAGCTACAGTTTTGCAATGCAAAATTTTGCTATATATGTGTATCTAAATATTTGATATTTGTATTAACAATGACATTCTAAATATCTTTCTCGACATATCTTTTCCTAACAAAGACACGACTAATTCTAAGGTTCACAATACTTCCAAAACAAAGGGTTAAGGTTTATAGTTAGTTTTTTATTCGTTAAGTCACTTTCACAAGATCAGCATGACATGCAAAGTTATTATTTGGAGTTTCTTGCAATAACTTGAGATGTTTGTCCTTTGAACGTAGATATTAGACTAACCCAGTACAAACCGAATTGTGGCGGTCAAATAGGCAGGCGCTCCTTGTAAAATACGGATATTCAGCTGCATCCGGTTAGACTGGAAGCCGAACCGATCATAGCTGGGAAAAGGCTAGGCAGATAATGGACATAGATATTAAACGGTAAAAAGAACACAACTGAGCACACATTTGCAGATGCGCTATTGTAACGTGCACGGTATTTTCAACTCTCGATGGTGATTTGAGCGTTGGAAATCCCGTAGAGCGCATCGCTAGCCTATTGACAATTTGTTAAATTTTTACCTTCCAGTGTTGAGTCAAGTGTTGCACACGTTACCGCATTTACAAGTCATAATCTGCTTAGCCTTTCAACAACTATGGTGGGGTCGGCGTCCAGTCTAACCGGATGCAGCTGAGTAAACCGTTACCAGTATCTTATTTAAATAGCGTTATTGATCAAAATAGGAATAAAAATATCTCAAATCGATCCATTAAAGGTATCATAGTTCATTTTACAAACAATAAGGAACGTTTTTCCTCTGTAATTGATTACAACAAATTTTAAAATCTTAGGTTGTTGGCATAAGTTTTCACAACTTTTAAGGGAGATTTTTATTTGAATTCAATTTGTACATTATTTACAAACTAGGTAGAAATACATTTAAATAATAATAAAATATGAAAAATTATCAAAATGGGAAAAATTACAGGGTGTCAAAAAATTCGTCCAAATCGTTGTTGACAGGAAAAGTGCCCAGAAAGTTGGCAACAATGCTACCTTGGATGGCAATGCAAAACTTTTTAGGGTGTCGTATTTTATTTTGAAGACCTCGTTGTCTGAAAATTCTGTACTCGTTCAAAGGACCAAAATCAGAAGTTACAAAGCCGATTAGTATCAATCCCCAACCGCATGCTTTGTTAATCATTCCATGCATAAACTATATCATACTAACAAATCTACATGTTTTGGTAGACAGCTGTCAGGCACAGTCTGTATCGCTCTGAAAAACATTGCACATTAGTACCGTTACATGTCATTGTTCCCGACCTAAAGTCGGTTTTTTAATCTCAGAGACTAAAATGACAATACGTGGGCTGCCAGTTTTTTTTTGCAATTCTTAAATAATGATGTGCCACGCACACGGTAGCGGCAATTTACGGTAGTCACTACCGTAAATTGCCGTTAAATAAAATCAGTAGTATCGTTTTTTTAGGTAAATAAAACCGCGTCCAGTGTTGTTCCTGTTAAATTTAGGGTTGCCTTATTCAAAATCACTCACTAACTGCCGTAATATCTTAGTATTTTTTTAATTGTAATTGGTTGTATGGTGTCAAGTTCCAGTAATTGTCGTAATTTTTTAAAGTTCTACCGTTTTGTAAGGGAAAATGGTTTATATATCCGTTTTACCGTGTACTAAAAACACTGATGGCATTTGGATTTTTTTTCTAATTGTCTAATAAATATAAAAAGTTACGATTCAACAAACCGGTATCGTAGGTACAACACTACACAAAAGAGCTGGCAGCATTATTTGTAAGTTTGACATTTGCATGTGTCAATTTAGTTTCTGAGATTAAAAAACAGACTTCAAAGTAGTTTATTGACAATTAGTTTTAATTAGAGTTTTGGTCATAACATATTGGTGTGTGAAAGTGAACGAAATGTGAGTTTTGTGTGTTACCCAAGATTAGACCACATGAAAAATCCTTATGTTTTCTAAGGTATAAATGTTTATGAAAAGTGCCCGAAAGTGAGCCTAGAAATAAATAAACCTGTCAAATTATATGGGACCGGACTGAAGTTTAATTTGCTTTACTGGCACCGATGCTCTTTGAACCTGAACACAGGCAAACACTGCCCCTGGTGTCTTTTTTGTATTATTATTATTCGCTTTAAAAAGGAGTTGGTCTCTTTTAACAAAGATTTCAAAGAATAAGAATAAGTGCTACATCCAAGATAAGTTCTAGACATGATAGTCGACATTGCAATTTTTTATATTTTTCCAAAGAAGATTTTTTTCGATGTTAATTAGGTACTAACATACGAGTAAGTAGTCGGATGAATCTTTGAGTAAAAATGCTTTATCTCATCCAAGTTTAGATTTTATGGTTTTCTTTTCATTTAATGTATCATGTTTTTTAGGGAGATTTGAATCCTATTATTGACCCTATCGATTGATGCCATAAAAGTACAGGGTGTTATTATTTCGGATTTTAGCAGTTTCGATTCCCGAGTGTGGCAAGCGAATTCTCGAAAATCTTTGAATGCAGATTTGTTTCTTTTTATAAATAAAGGAATGTTTCCTTTGAGTAAAATTTGCTATCTCCAATATTTAGAGTACTTTCCCTCCAGGTAAGGTTGAAAAATCTCACCCAGCATATTGAACCCATATGTTTGTCTATATGTAATGACCAAATAAATTTAATGCCCCGTCACCAGTCAGCATGCGTTAGTCACTGATAGTGATTACCAGTCATAGATAACAGAGATAATTCTACAAATGACATTAAAGTTTATTTGAAGATTGAAATATTTGAAGTGTTTACTAGAGTTTCAATGAATCTAAGGTCGAAAATACCAATGTATTTATTTTCTAATCCCATGTGCATTATGCAGTTTCGGTGAGAGAGAGAGATAGTGCTATTCGTGCTGTATTGTTATATCTCTTTCACGCATTGAAAGGCTTTGCATATTCACTCTAAAGTATCTATTATAGCCGAAGAGAGCCGATGACGAAAAATATTCTAGATTCGTTGAAACTCAGCCATCATTTAAAAGAAACATGAAAAAGATTTTATAATAGAGACGCTAAAGTTTACAATAATTATCTAAAAATAGATGTATTTTTTACAGTATAAACAATTTCTACAGTTATATATTAACAGTTTATTTTAGACATAAAAACATATTTAACTAATAGAAAAGTTTGCATACAGTTTAAGTTTGAAGTGAAAAATGTAAGAAATAGTTGTTTTAAAATGATTTGATAGTTATTTAGGAAAATACTTTTTAATATGATAGTTAACATTTACCAATTGTTAAGTACAACATAAGAAGATTGAATAGTCTAACAATGTATATTAAGAGAGAGAAATACTATTCATAGAAGATTTACTAGAAATTGTATTGTCGATCAATTACGATGATAAACCAAACAAAATTATTCCAATTTCAAAGATACGTAAGTCTTTATTATGTACAACCGAAAACATTGGCGGTCGTTCACTTTCAACCCTTATCCCTTGAGCTATAAGGTTGAAACGCGACCGTCAGTGAGTGTATTTTTTATTATTTTAACACACAGTCATCATTTTTAGCTCTGCCCCACTGCTGGAGCTCCAGGCCTCCCTTCTGTGTGTGGGCCAAAATCCACCACCCAGGCACACAGAAAAATCATGTTTGATTTATCAACCGCAGAGCTACTAGTCAATCGAATACTCAAAACAACTAAATTGTCAGCCTCAAGAACATCCCAAAACCAAGTCACGTTTGAGTATCAATCGACCATCAAATTCATCACCCCCTTCACATTCACCCCCTACTCACCGACAGCTAAAGATCCCCTCAGCCTGAAGCCCGATGGCCTCCACGTCAGCCCTGCCGATGGTGTCGGCGGAGCGGTCGCCCGCTTGCTCGAACTCCTTCTTGAAGATGGATAGCAAGCAGCTGATGCGATAGTCCAGTCGCACATCTAGGATGAACTGGAGACACAAAAAATTATAAAAATCACAATTTATTGAATGAGTAAAGAGTAAGACGGGCACTGTCGTCATCTGCCTAGCCTTTTCCCAATTATGTTAGGGTCAGCTTCCAGTCTAACTAGATGTAACTGAATACTAGTATTTTACATGAAGCGACTGCCTATCTGCCCTCCACAATCCTGTAGCCCAGTTAGTACTGGGTAATACTATACCCCTTGGTAAGACTGGCTGTCAGACTTAAGGCCACTGACTACCTGTAACGACTGTCAAAGTATGAGCTATGAGCCATCATTCCTCAGTGAGAGATGAAACTATACAGGATGTAAGGGTCAGCCCTCCACAAACTGACAGGGTGCATTCAGCTCCTTGTTCTGAATCATATTCCACCGGAATTTTTCGCTTCATTTAATATTTCTTTATTTCAATGTAAAATTACATTCCCTATACGCAGCACTCAATTTATGTAAATAATATGGCTACAATCAAAAATCCAACAATGGATATTGAAGTACTCGATCTAACGGACGACGCGTGAAATCAGCTGTTAACTTCCTGCCTAGCTACAGAGTTCATTGAACTCGTCGTCGCGCTTGCCGTTCGCTACGTGCGTTTTACCACGGTAACGATACATTGCGTATGAGGAAATAAAGAAAATGAAATTTATTGGATTCCCATAATATTCCCGAAATAATTTCTTGTACCGCTCATCTTAGTATGTTAAACTGAATTCAGCCCATCAATTTGTGGAGGTTGCCCCTTACACCCTGTATAGGACGAACAGCACAGTCTTTATTTGGCAACGAAAGCTTCCAGGTTTGGTTCTAGTCACACAACTTTACTTTAAATATCAACAATTAACAGCAGTTTCAGAAAACGCATTCTTTTCAACATTTCCAGTTGTTTCTCTAGGAAAAAAGTGTGAACAAACTTCCTATAGAAACGAAATATCAGATTTTCAGATTTTAAAGGCTTCCAGATCTGAAAGGATCTTGAATACCTCGGTGTTGGGGTCTGCTGATGAAACAAGCCTCTCGCTGAAAACATCAGCCGCTTTATTACAAACTAAGAAGAAAAATTGTATTCTTCGATCTTCGGTCAGAAACGTCGGTCATAAAATGCGAATGATAAATGATGTTTAGTTTACTTTTACACGTCATTTTTTTTAAACTAGACGTGGCAGGTGTTTCGTATCTGACTACTCTGAAAAGAAACAGCCGAAACAAACTCAGAGGTCTTAGTCTTTTTAAAGTCCAGACATAATCTTGGTTAACTCACATGAGGACTATGCAGATTAGTGTCTGGGATGGTCTCTTGAAGAAAGAACCACATAGATTTGAGTGGACCTGTCCAACCAGTTCAAGCATTTTTGTCAGTTATTGTGTAGCTCGACTTATAACTCAAGGGGCTCAACGACACGACGAACAATACCAAAGAAAGGACATTTGGGTAGGTCGCTTATAGTCCTCAAACTGCCAGACAATCCTGGGGAAAAAAAAAAACAAAAAAAAAATTACCCACATGGTCCTCACCATGTGGGTCATTTTCTTTTTGTTTGTTTTTTTTTCACAATAATCAAATAAAATTGTGAAATGTTGTTGGGCCTCTTAGCACTAAACATACCTGCAATATCTCAATGATCTTGAGCTTGGTCTCCATGACAAGCGGGTGTTCCCTCGCCAGCAGTAACGCAGACGGACTGCGCTGTAGACCTCCCCCGGCTGTACTGGCGGCTGCACCGGAAGTGCTGCCAGCTGCCTGGAGAATTTCAAAGTTAGTTAAGAACCTAAAGTTGAGGTGGAAGCGGCAGGGTTGCCCGCGATATTCAAATTGTCTTACGTTTTTTTTTTGCAATTTGCAGGTCAGTGTCAGGTTGTATGTTGATGAAAAATGAGTCGCGCTAGTAACATGTATGTAGTTACAGAATCATAATTATTAAAATAATTTTTAAAACGCTCTAAGTTCATTTAATCCTATTCTGTAACTATTTCATGAAAAAGTCATTCAAGAGGTAACCCCCTTTTTTTTTTTCCGGTGGGAAATCATCAAATAACCCCTCCCGCTCTGGGCTGAGCAGGAGGGAGTGTCAGACTTTTACTAACTAAAACCCATCCATGTTCCTTCTTTTGCCCTTTGTGTTCCTGGGCCGCGGTATTCAGACCCCTTCCTGTTTGCTGAGTCTCTTCTCGGCGCGCGTGGAACACTCTTGCGCCGTCGACACGGCCTGTCGTCATAAGACGGACGGACGGCGAGCTAGCCCATAGCTCACGTGGCCCCGCCTCCCGCGGCGGCTGGGACGTGAGGTTCTCTCCCTCTCACGTTCCGTCTCGCTCCGGCCCATGGACTGAACCGCGGCCGGACGCTCAGGTCGCCGCCGCCGATCGCCGCTACGAGGACACGGCGGTGCTCCACCGTGTCCTCCGGTCGATCCTCACAATGGTAGCACCCGGGCGTTTCCTCCCGCCCGATTCGGTGCAGGAACCTCCCGAAACAACCGTGTCCGGTGAGGACCTGCGTCAGGCGGAAGGTGGGGGCGCCGTGCGCCCCTCTAGCCACTCCTCAAAGAGGGGACTTATCGCCACTATTGTGGCGTGCCCTGCACGGGGTTGCGATAGTCGCTCTCTCCATGTCGCCATGAGATCGCGCTGGAGGTCTGTCCGCTGAGCGACAATTTGCCGCGGCAGCGGAGTTACCCCCCAGCGTAGTGCCTCCACGCGCCATTCGTGTAGGCGCGTGAGGACTATCGCCTCCAGATCCCATGGCGGCAATCCGGCAAGGAGGCTCGCCGCCTCGCCGGAGATCGTGCGGTATCCCCGGACCAGCCTTACGGCTACCACCTTTTGGGGCGCGTTCAGGTAGTGGGCGGCACCCCTTGAATGAATGAATGAACTTAGAGGGTTGTATTGATGATTTTAATGATTATAATTCTGTAACCATATAGGTTACAGAATTATAACCATTAAAATCATCAATACAATCCTCGTGTTTGTGGAAACATAATAGGCGGATTATGATAATATTGATATTGTAACTTACATTTCTGGCGACAGAACCAAGTGTTATAGATGTCATCACAGCGCCCATGTCACCTATGCTGCGCAACACACCACCTTCAGCTGTAACATATGACTCTATTGTTAAACACATTTGAAATATATTTAACTCAATTTTATGGAACTGAATTGCATTGTATCACTAATTTTATGGTATCAAAATAATTTGCAATTAATCCAAAGAAAGTAAGAAAAGTAATCCAAAGAAAGTAATTGAATTAAATGGGAATAAATTAATTTGTAATATATTATATACAGCTGTGACAGAAGGCTCGGATATTCTGTAAAATCTACCATAGTCTGTTATTCTTTTGTTAAGACGTGGATATTGGTGTGGGTTACATGTTTGTGATCTTTAGCTTCTAAGGATTTTCTCTCAAGTAACTGTTTAATAACCCAAATAAATAAAATAAAATAAAAACATACAATATGGGACTTCGAGCTGTTCAGTCAGTCAGTTGGGACGTTAATCTCTTAGCTGCCACGGCTTATTAGAATTCATTATTCAATTTTTGTAGTGCCTCTTTACCCGTTTGCCAAGGAAGGGTTATGTTTTTCGCGCGTATCTTGTATGTTTGTTTTTTTTTGTGTAAATTTCTTTATTACCTCGTATGTTCCAATTGCTAGAAGGATTTCGACGATTATTCTTAGAAGGGTGTTCAAATAAAATGGCGGATTTTTGACGCTAAATTGTTTGTATTAGGGTATCAAAATGAAGGAAATTAAAAGGAAATAATATACCATCTCGACGTGAATGATGTAACCAAGGTTTTGTAACAATATTCGGATTTAAAAGAGTGTCCATGGAGTTGCCCGTTCTTCTCCATAGAGATCTACTCTATGGAATGGGTAACTACAGTACTTTCACAGTTATTATGCCTTGTGACTGGGACAGTAACCTCATTTTTTTATATCACGCTTCAAAAGTACCTGTAACTGGCCTGTTTGAAATCAATACTTTGATTTTGAAATTAAGAATGTATTTGAATAAGTAAACAGTGTGAGTGTTTTTTTTTTCTTTTTTTTTTTGGGGGTGAATACGCAAACTTTGATAATAAGGGATGTAACAAGACCCTTAACGAAACCGAAAGGCACTTGTTCTCCCCGTCATTGCGATATTTTTTTTTGTTCTAGACTATACCTACCAACCTTTTAGTTACGGAGATATTGGGGTCAAATTTCCAACTTTTTCACAAGTTCTTTTTTTTTTAATACATGTTTTTAATGTATGATTTTTAAACACCTCCACGATCCCCGTACTATTCAATCCATACATCAGCACTGTGTTTTGAGTGCGTTACACCGAGTCCTACCGTAAAACGTGATTTTTCACCCCAAAAAAAGTCGTTTCCCAGCAATAATTTTTGCGTAAAGTTACTTAGTTTGATGTACATAATGCTTGGTTGACGGCTTTGTGACGAGTCCTGTTACACCCTGTATCTGTTACCGGCCAAACCCGATTTCAGGCCAAACTTGTTTGTCCTAGGCCAAACCGGTTAACTGGTCTATCTTATCAGGATACACTAACCCAAACAAGGCAATTAACGCGCCCAACTTGGATGTAGCGCTCGCAGGCCGCTGCCGCGGCACCGCTCGCTACTCTCGCTCTGCTCGCGCGTGGTTGTTCACCATTATAACCTAACCTAACCCATTTAGTCGGGGTGTTCTATGATTGTCCTTTTGTTATGATCCCTAGTTTGGCCTGAAATCGGGTTTGGCCGGTAACATATACATGGATTAGGACTCAATCAATTATTCATTTTAGCTATGTCTACTGTATACTTGATTTACTGTATACTTTGTCATATCAGGACGTTGAGTCTTATTCTCAAAAAACCCTGATAATCGAGATTCTGAACTCAAATATTCTCAATAATTACTCCGGTGTTGTCTTCAATAAAACTCGTGTACCGGAACAAGTTCTGACTAGTTCGGCTATACTAAAAAGCTGTAGTGGAATTATCAGGAATGCTGCGCGCAATGATCAATGAATACTTACGTTTCTCGCGTTTTATCGGCTCCTTTTCCTGAGCTGCTTGCGGAATAGAATAGACATATCATATATATATCTGTCATAATTCCTATCTTTCTTTATCGTGTGGAGTGCCTAACCTGCCCGCGTAGCATGGCAATACTATCTCTATTCTACCAAGAGTCGACAAAGCTGTTTCTATACAACTTGACATGTCTTGTCATTCATTTCTTACATCGCCATGCTTGCGACGATAGAAATCCTTCCACAATCTGTCATTTTTTCGATTCTTCGTCGACAATACCCGTTTCTACGGTGTTCACGCTACGCGGGCTGGTGTCAGAGTATTTATGCCGGCCCCAGGGGATCTAACTTGGGTTAACATGCCGTCTAAAAATATTTCTTAGGCATGTTGGTTTCCTCACGATTTTTACCTTCACCGAAGCAAGTAATAATTATTCAATACGCGCATGAATCCGAAAAATCAGAGGTTCGAACTCGAGACCTATGACTTGGCAGTCACATCAGTATTATAATTAGCACTTCTATAATTTTCTGATGAAAACCGATTGTTTTCGTAAACCATAATCATAAAGTTCAACTACAGCATCACACACACACAATACAACAACAACACAACTACAACAAACACAATAAAAAATATATTGTATATATAAATGTAAAAAGTTGTCTTGTTGTGACAACTATTTATCGCATTTGGCTGTAATTTAGTTTTACCATTCCCCCGGATAAATTATAACCGACGAAAAAATAAAGGAGGTTCTCAAGTCGACGATATTTTTGTAACTATCATACCTAAATAGAAGTATAAGAATAACTTTTTCCAAAGTATTCCGATTTTAAATATTCTTCTTTTTATACTCACATTCGACTTCGCCGGAGAGCGCGTTAGTTTCGTTAAGCAGGTCCATAGCAGTGACGCAGTCCAAGATGCTCAGTAATGTCTTCGTTAGTCGTAGGAGATCGCTGAAGCTGGTGACGAGACGAACATTATTTTATTCATAAAGAGAAGATAGTGCGTGTAAAAATCCAAAAAAGACTCGCACTTAAAATACTGAAAGAGACGAAGCGAGACAAATGAAGTCAAATCAAGTGTTCACCGAGGGTCGACAACTTTCAACCTTATTACTAAGGGCATAAGAATGAAGTGACAGACCGTCAGTGAACTCAGTGTAGTACATACTGCACTCACAAACATTACATTGTCGTAGCAAGAGTCTGGTGTTAGTCAATATGGAAGCCAGCAGAACAATCACAAAAACCGTTTACTGGCGTTAAAAACTTAATTTGCCTACTCCTGAGAAATTCCTGATGGAAAAACTCAATCACACTGCCCGACCCGGGAATCGAACCCAGGACCTCTTGCTCAGCAGTCGCGCTTGCGCCCATTAGACGAACGAAGCAGTCTAAACAGACCAATATGAAAAAACAAGATTCTCTATACTACTGCTGATAAGATTTTTTTTTTCGGATAGGGACTGTCCCCTCGGTTTCTTAACACTGCGTTAACTAGTATTCATCAGCTAGATTCTGATAAAAATATAATGGGGGCTATCGCGTGTGAATTCGCCGCTAGAGGCGCTAGTGTAGCGCGAGGTCACCGAAATGTCAGATGTCATAGAAAGATCACGCGTTGCGTGCTTTTTTTATCACGTATTTTTACTAATATTCATGATTGTGGTTTAGATTGAGCTATTTCTGATTAATTATTACCTACTTGAAGATTTGAAGTAGCAACTTAGGATCTTATTTGTTAGTACTTGGAGGTAAAATGATTTTTAAATGTTTCATGCTTGCTAATTTTAGGGAGAATATTGTAAATAAATGTATCTGAAGTTTACACTATGTTGTTATACGCAATAAAATAAACGTTTTATGAAGTTATTGGAACTTTAAAGTTTAAAATAGAATTATTGAGATGACTATAAGCGACAGTGGCACCATCTGGTGAGCTCAAAAACGATAGCCCTCATTAAATGGATACTTACCTATAAAATCCAAAATAAATCAGCTCCCTGGCCAACTTGACCACTTCAAAGGTAAGCTTATTCTGGTCATGGTCGCTGAAGTACCAGGTCTTGGTGACCACGTTGCACAAGTAGTTCTCTACGAAGCGGATGGTCGACGCGAACTGTTCTTTTACCTTCTCTCTGTTTGCATCTGGGCCGCCTTTGACGCATTGGTAGCTGGGAAAGAATAAAAAAAAAAATTGAATTCACCCAAAAAAAAATGCTTTTCATAAGAAGTGATGTCTTTGTATTGTTGTTTTAGGGTTCCGTATCCAAGGGGTAAACATGGAACCCTATTACTACGACTCCACTGTCCGTCTGTCTGGCTGTCTGTCACCAGGCTGTATCTTATGAACCGTGACAGCTATTCAGTTGAAATTTCCACAGATGTAATGTATTTCTGTTGCCGCTATAACAACAAATACTAAAAACAGAATAAAATAAATAAGGGCTCCCATACAACAAACGTGTTTTTTTTAAATAGTTAATTGTCCAGAATCCTTCGGCACTTCGGTTTTTTTATTCTACAATCTCGTTATAATATTTCGTAGTCCCCACTACGTACGATTGGTATAACAACACTTACTCATGTATATGTATCCTGTCGCACACCTCGGTCCACAGGCGCGCGTACTTGACGGGAGTGACGGGCTCCTGCGGGTCGCGGTCCGCGTGCAGGTGCAGCATGAGGCGGCAGAAGGCCGCGCGGACCTCGTACGACAGGGACGCGTTGGACATGCATCTGTGAAAGAGAATGTTGCCATTAGAGATATTTGAAAATGATCATCATCTACCTAGCCTTTTTTTTTAGTTTGACGACCCGAATGGCGCAGCAGTAGTGAAGCTGCCTTACGTTCTTAGGGTCCTGGGTTCGAATCCAGGTAGGAGCAAATGTTTGTGTGATGAGCATGGACATTTGTTTCCGAGTCATGGATGTTTATATGTATAATAAGTATGTATTTACAAACAAAAAGTATCTATGTAGTAGTATCAACTATCTGGTGTCCACGACACAAGCCTCGTTGCTTAGTGTGGCACCTAGATGGCGCTGTGTGTAATGCCCAGCGATATTTTATAATTTATTTCCCAACTATGTTGGGGTCAACTTCCAGTCTAACCTGATGCAGCTGAATACCAGTATTTTACATGGAGCGACTGCCTATCTGACCTCGACAATCCTGTAACTACTGGGTACTATTATATATTACAGCTAGCCCATAAACCCTCCCTCCATTCCTTCTCAAGGAAGACATCCAGTTCATCCCGCCATTTCCTTCGTGGTCTGCCGCAACCCCGAGTCACTGTTTCAGGGCACCAATCCTGAGCATTACAGGCCCACAGCTGGTTCGGCATGCAACAAACATGTCCTGCCCAGTAACATTTAAGTCGGGCAACCTTTTGAGCCACGTCTACGATTTGCGTTTTGAAGCGCAGTGTAGTGTTTCAGGATCTAGTTGTAATAAAATGTATAAAGGATTATTGCGCGGGCGTCCGTTACCAAATAAAAAATCATGTAAATCGTACCAGCCCTGTATTCCGCAGTCATATTTTTAAAAATCAAATCGAAGTGTTTGCAAATACGGGAGCAGTAATCACGGAGAAATCAATAAACGCATTTAAAAAAAAAGATGGCGGCCCAATGCTTAACGTCTTCCTTTAAGAGAAAACGGTAAAAAAAAAATGTTGTAAACTGTTTGCGATGCGCAGGCGCTTGGAGCGCGTGCAGCCATGTGGACACGTGTGTGCCCGTGTCAGTAGTCCGACTCGTGGGTTTTTTTTCTCGCTTCTCTCTGTTCAGCCTCTGAGGCTGGCTACTGCTTAACTGGGCAAATCCTGTGGATGCCTTAGAATCTAAGGCCTCCAGCCAGGGGCTTAAAATACTTAAAAACTAAGCGACCACTCGCTAAGGGCACCCCCTGTGGGATACGGGCCTCAGGTTAGGGCGTTGCTGGGGAGGGCAGCAAGAGGACAGGCTGGACCTGATCAAGATTATTTAGGAGCTGATTTAAAACTACCGGCTCAGCATCGCTCTGGCAAGGGTCGGGGAGACCGACTCGTGCGCTTACTTACTTCAATATAAGATGTATGTGCAGCTGCGGCGACAGCGTGTTGAGCGCGAGGTACTGTCGGTTGAGACACATGTTGGAGAACAGGTCTAGTTGGTGGTGGTAGTAGTCTAAGATGGCGGCCGATTGGCAGTTCGGGTCTATTCGGGCTTCCGCTGCTAGTTCCGAGAGGAGGCGGGAACACTGGGGAATGAAAATTCAGTATTATTTTGTGGCAACAGTAAATAGTAAATTTTTGTTTGTTGCGTCTTTACTTGAACTTTAGCTTCTTCTACAACTTTTTCTTCGCAGGAACTCGAAATTTTGACGTTGTTGTTGCAGAAATAAAATAAACCAAATATTTAACTTTAGATAAAAGAACAATAATTTTGAATTAACAACATAACATCACGCCTGTAATCCCCGAAGGACAGGCAGAGGTGTACCTAATAGTACAAGGGATCTGGGACTTTTACGCGAAAGACACTTGCGCGAACCCATTTGCGCGAAAAGACAAATGCGCGAATGGACTTTTGCGCGAACCCATTTGCGCGAATGGACTTTTGCGCGATTGGACATTTGCGCGAACAGACATTTGCGCGCCAGGACACATGCGCGTATGGACTTTTGCGCGATTGGACATTTGCGCGACTTAATGGTCAAAGAGGTTAACTCTGTGGAGTAAACATAACATCACGCCTGTTATTACTTGAAGGCAGCTTTTTTTCTTTCCGTCATGGGTGTCGTTTTCATAGTTTTTGGGGTCGCTGATTACGAAAATGAGGTCAAAATGAAAATCCAAGATGGTGCCGAGGAAAATTTTGGTTTTTTCATCATGGGTGTCGCTTTCATGGTTTTCGGGGTTGCTGATTACAAAAATGGGGCCCGTTTTCGGAAAAAAAAGTCCATTCGCGCATTTGTCTTTTTGCGCCAATGGTTTCGCGCAAGTGTCTTGATACCAGGTGACACGTAATGTTGGTGAAAACGGCCGTTAGGCATTCTGTTAGGTGTCACCCAGTGTTGGTGAAAACAGAACTCGGGCATTTAGTTAGGTGTCACTTAATGTTGGTGAAAACAGGTACTAGGCATTCTGTTAGGTGTCACCTAGTGTTGGTGAAAACAGAAATTGGGCATTGAGTTAGGTGACACGTACTGTTGGTGAAAACAGAAATTAGGCATTCAGTTAGGTATCCCTTAGGGTTGGTGAAAGCAGACATTAGGCATTGAGTTAGGTGACACGTAGGGTTGGTGAAAGCGGGCGTTAGGCATTCTGTTAGGTGTCACCTAGTGTTGCTGAAAACAGAAATTGGGCATTCAGTTAGGTAATCCTTAGGGTTGCTGAAAGCGGGCATTAGGCATTCTGTTAGGTGTCACCCAGTGTTGGTGAAAACAGAAATTGGGCATTCAGTTAGTTCATTCATTTTGACCTCATTTTCGTAATCAGCGACCCCAAAACCATGAAAACGACACCCATGACGGAAAGGAAAAAAAGCTGCCTTCAAGTAATAACAGGCGTGATGTTATGTTTACTCCACAGAGTAAACCTCTTTGACCATTAAGTCGCGCAAATGTCCAGTCGCGCAAAAGTCCATACGCGCATCTGTCCTGGCGCGCAAATGTTCAATCGCGCAAATGTGCAATCGCGCAAATGTGCAATCGCGCAAAAGTCCATTCGCGCATTTGTCTTTTCGCGCAAATGGGTTCGCGCAAGTGTCTTTCGCGCAAATGTCATTCGCGCAAGTGTCTTGATACCAGTACAAACACACTTCGACAGTTATACTCGTATTTATTCATATTCATTTTATTTTTCGTTCCATAAGTTTAAAAAGGTGTTATAAAAGGCAGCTAAGAACAATTATTGGCCCTGTTAGGGCACAGCAATATACAATATTTAAATATTTTTTTAAGTAGTTAATAATAAACAACCATCTCTACTTAAGCCCCACGTAATAGGGGGCGAGCCTATTGCGACCAACCAGGCACAAATCCAGACTCCGTGGCTGCTACTGAGAAATTCCTGATGGAAAAACCCAATAAAACTTTGCCCGACCTGGGAATCGAACCCAGGACCTCATGCTCAGCAGTCGCGCTTGTGAGCTACCTACCCCTACACACCTACCTTTTTATTGTTCCATAACAGCATTACTTCCTCTTCTACGGTGTATCTACTATCTTCCGGGTCTAATGTCTTGGTTTTTTCGTATTTCGTTGAAACCAATCTGCAAAAAAATAAAATATTTTATTACTTTGATTGTAGCCTGTCAGACAGTGACACTGTATGTAGTAGCGTAACTAGTTTTTGGGCCCGAAATTGCCCACCTTTGCTTATTATGTAAAAAATAATATAGTTTAAATCGGGTGTGCTAGGACACTTTTTTCTTGCGGTTTTTTATAAACTACTATGAGGGAATTCGTCTAAAAATTTTTAAAAAAGAAAACGTTTGTGGTCCCATGGGCCCCCTTGAATCAGGGGCCCCATGGTACCGCATTGATTGCATTGGCATAGCTACGCCACTGAGTGTAAGTCAGTCTACCATGTGTCTGACAAAAGAGAAACGTGGTCATATCTTACAATTTGATGTAAGACTCAGTTTCGTTATTAATCTGTCGACACCGTCATCGGCAGCATTTTCTCTAGCGCTACACCAACGCGGATTGAATATAAATTAAGCTTGTATGTTTGACCAGAGCCAGTCAGTCATTTACTTATAATGGGTTTAAAAAATACCCATAAGGCGCAAATTATACACGGCATAAGGTAGCGGCGCGGCGCAGGCAGGAGGCCGCTTCAAAACGTTTTCATACAAAATGTACGTAGGCAACGTGTCGTGAAATTACACGCCTGCGCCGCGCCGCCGCCTTATGACTTTTGGCGGATAAATGGAAACTGAAAAAAATAAGTTTTGCAAACTATATCGTGTTACATATCAAATGAAAGGACTCATTGTGGGCATCTCAAACATATATTTTTTTAAATTATTTTAAGATAAATAGTTTTGAAGTTATTTAAGAAAATATGCGAAAATTGACCATTTAGTCCCCCTTTTTTTTATTTTTTTTTACCTATGGGAAATCATCAAATAACCCCTCCCGCTCTGGGCTGAGCAGGAGGGAGTGTCAGACTTTTACTGACTAAAACCCATCCATGTTCCTTCCTATGCCCTTTGTGTTCCAGGGCCGCGGTATCTCTTTCGAACAGTCCCGCAACCCTGGCAGGCGTCGGTCCCCCTTAACTCCGAAACTACTGGGCCGATTAAAGGAAAACCTATAAGAAATCTATGGTAACATATTTGGATCGGATTTAAAACAACTTACGGAATTTACATAATTAACGTACGGAACCCTCTCCACGCCAGTCGAACTCGCACTTGTCTGATTTATATATAACTTTTTCGTGCACATAAATACGCTACGTATAAGTACCTGGTCTCTATAAGTATGTCGGAGTTATTGAGACAGAGCACGCTCTTGCAGATGAGCTCCTGCGTCACAGCAATAGCCTTCTTGTTGGAGATGCAGAGGTCTCTGAGGTAGTCTAGGAAGCGCCACTGCCAGGTCTTCATGTTCTTGCGGACTAGACCTGAAGAACAAAATAAATACTTGTTAGTCAAAGGTCCCTTAACTGGGAAGCGCCAGGGTAGCCAATAACAACTGTGGGGCAGTAGCCCACCAGACACAACAGCCGTCTGGTCGGAGGATCCTCCCTCTTCTATGGGGGATGAAGATCTTTACACCCTGTTCTTTAAACCAAAGTTCAGACTACACTCATACTAAAGGGGAACTATCAAAAGCACTACACTGAAAGGGATCAGCATCGTCCTAAGGTGGAATTCAAATTTTCTTACCGTTTTTGCAATTTGCAGGTCAGTGTCAGGTTGTATGTTCATGAAAAATGAGTCGCGCTAGTAACACGCGTGTAGTTACAGAATTATAATCATTAAAATATCAATACAACCCTCTTAAGCTCATTTAACCCCATTGAATGACTTTTTCATGAAATAGTTACAGAATAAGGTTAAATAAACAGGGTTTTATTACTGATTTTAACGATTGATGAATTTCGCGGGCCACCCTGACGCTTCCACCTAAACTTGAGCCGTTCGGGATTCTTTCTATAAAACTCGATATACTTTGAGGTTTTTTAATACGGAAAGACCTTAAATTTACTTTTCATCCTCGGTAATATTTCGGGTCGGCTCACAGAGACACGTGATCTCACCCGTACACCAATGCAAGGGGCCATCCTTTATTCACGTGTGGTTTTAAATGCCACTTTTATACCCCCCCCCCTTGGTGATATATCGTGAGGTTTAAGGCTAACCCTCCCCTTTCTCTCAGCATCACGTGTTTTTTTTGTAGACTATACTGTCCCACTGCTGGGCAAAGGCCTCCCCCAATTCCTTCCGAGGGCTCTTTTCCCGTGCCCGATCCAGCCCTCGCGGTTCGCGTCCATATCGTCTCACCACCTCTTCCTGAGCCGGCCGGCCCGGCACACGGTGTGGACCCTCGTGCCATGTGAATCCCATGTTAGCCTAGCACCCTTCTTGGCAAAGCCTTTTCAAGCCGTGACACGAGTATTTTTTGATTGCCGCATTATACCAGAGTAGTGAGTAATCGTACCCTCCCGCCCCCTTTTTCAAACGTCATGCGATAAAGCTGTCTCAGGCACCGTTTTAGTTAACCGTAGTAGTCAGGGGCGTGCCGTCCATAGAGGCAATTAGGCCTAGCCTACCCTACCATTCCTACCAACAACGCAACAAATGCATTTATTATAACTATATTAATAAAAAATAAAAAACTCCTGTTATAATACTTATAGCAACTTGTCGCAGCCGTGTGACGTAACTGATAAATACTAAGACGCTCGCTCCCGGCCGTCTAGGCAAGGCCGCAGCCGGCCTAATTTCCATTGATAAATTTACGCACACTGATGCGTATTTTCGTGTATATGAACGGCACACATAGTAAATAGGGGCGTAAACTCCTGCGAGTGTAGCTGGCTAGCTGGCCACTGATTGGCTGCCCCACAAAGTATTATCCAGCTAAAACGGTATGCAGTGATGCAATTATATTTGGTAGTGTTTTTTTATCGACAAAATAACAATTGTATTTTTCTTAGAAGCCATATTTGTTTCATGTGACTAGCAAAATTTATTTCGCGATCTTCAGTGTTTTGATTTTTATAATATCTGACGTTTGTAATTCGTTTTGAAACGTATAGTAGTGAAAATATTATTTGTTTATTAACTTAGAAATGGTGTTCTGTTGTGAAGTTTGCGCTGTTAGTGTGTTTGTTAAAAGTTAAAAACAGTAAGTATTCACAATCGTTTAATGATAAGATTCAAGTTGTGTCCAAAGAAAGATGTGTAGGTACCCGAATTACGAGAATTAACCTAAAATTCATCGTCATTTCAAATTAATCTTTCTTCTGTTTGCATTGTCAGAAAATCGTGATTTGAACCTTGATTAATGCGGAGTTCTTGTATTTATAACTTTGGTTTTAATAGGCTTATTTTAAAGGTTTGTTTTTCAAATATTTCTGCCTTTTTTTTTGTTTACAGCGCACTCTGTTTTATTTTTTAGATTTTTTTGTTGCGGAGCGACTTCCTTCGTTCTTGTATTGACAGAATTCCATTGAAATTCCTGATATTTAAGCTAGATGGCGTTGTTTCTCATACGCTTACTAAAAACACCAGGGGTGGGTGCGGTGGGCCCGGAAGGGTAAGTGAATATATCAATAGATGTGAGTACTTTGAGGGTCATCTTAGCGTGGCTGGCCTACCTTCCGCGGAGAACCACTGCACGCCACTGGTAGTAGTGGTGACGATTTATGATCAATCAATCGGCCCACGATCGCTACTGGCTGCCCAAGCAGACATATTTATGACTGCTTGGCCATCTCCATAGCTTGACTCAAAAGCAAAATGAACACAGTAGAACAGCACGATATGCCTGGTAACGCTATCACTAATTTGGTATGATAAGAATGCTAACTGACCGACAAAGGTCTCTATTTCAGAAGCAGTGATGTGCTTCTCCAAAAGCTTCCTGTTGTTGTGCAGCAGCGCCGTGATCGTGTCCTCCGCCAGGATGTCGTAGCCGATCTGCTTCTGCATGAAGCCGAAGTGCTTCGCGATGTATTCCTGTGAAAGAGGAGTTTGTAATTAGAAAATAGGGAATATGCATGTGATTTTTTTTTCACTTAAATCAATAATATGCAGTACTATCAACCCAAGAAAATAATTAAAAGTTAATTTCAACTACTGCTTGTCGCACAAAAAAAATATTAAACTCCTACAATTTTCTACGACAGTTCAAACGTCCATGACTATCGCGGCCATTCATGTCAGGACTTTGATGTCACTTACCTCTATCTGCCTTGTTTAAATCAAATTTTTTGCCCTTAGTAGATTAGTTTTACTAAAATGTAAGTGCTTTATTTAAGCAAAAATTGCAATAACAATATTGTAGTAAAATCTTAGTGAAACTTTAAGTACTTTTCAATTAAAAGTGTTTCTTTGACACATGGATTTTGACGTCACTACCGGAATCGATGCGTTTTGTGTTTGCGTTCTGTTTCACCAAAAACACGCTAAAAAAAATATTAAATTGTAAAATAAGTGTTGTAAGAGAATTAAACAAGTGTACCACAATGATTTTATGGTCCAATACAAGGCATTTTTAAGAAATAAAAAAAGTTTTGTATTTCTTGCATATACCCTATAGCTGGAATAAAACTGTGCTTTGTGTATGCAAATAAGTAGACGAAACATTGAATACAGGATTAGTTTTCAAAGGCCATCCAAATTCTCAGATATGATGCAGTACATCATTCTGAGCCCCACACAAATAAATTTTTCATCGGTTATTTAGATAAAAATCTAAGACTGTACAAAAGTTTAATACCTATACGGTCAAAATGTATGGAAGCTGATTTTGAGGGTGCGAGCCCCCTATGAATGAATTGAGGACCTTCTTTATGAAGTCGGCTAAAAACAGGGTGTTAACCTGTTTTATTTTTGTTTCCAACTTTCCCTAAAAAAGGTGTCCCTATACATAAATTAAACTAGGTACCACATTTGACCATCTATTTTCAGTCTAAATTTTTGGAATTTCTACTAGTGATTGTGAGGAGCTCGTGGCAAAATAATAACAACCGCTCCGGTCGATCTTTAGGTTAAGCCGTGCTTGCCTAGGTTGGTCTGTGGATGGGTGACTACCCATTATATACCGAGTTTCCTCCGTGCCTCGGAAATTACGTTAAGTCGTTGGTCCCGGCTGTCATCTGTAGATCTTTGACAGTCGTTACAGGAAGTCAGTGGCTCAAAAACTCTGACAACCAGTCTTACCAAGAGGAATCGTATTACAGTCTTGAAATTGCGCTTTAGCCGCACTAGATTTCGTACCAAGGGTTTTTTATTGGCAGCCATGTTAGTACAAACCTGGTTCTTCCGGTAGTCTTGCTGGCTGAGCTTCAGTATCCGGTAGCAGAGACGGAAGATGTACTTATAGGCGGCGTAGCGAGGGTCGTGCAACTCCTCGATCTTCAAGAACGGTTCTCCGTCGGAAGTCTCTTGGAATGGACCCTGGAAACGAAAAAAAACAAATTACACACATACATAAACTCACGCTTCCCATGGGGGTAGGCAGAAACAACAGAACGCCACCTGCTACGATCCTTACATACTCTTTTTGGTCGTCCACGTACATACATCTGGCCATACACGCACGCCGGTTGCGAGTACTACGCACCTGACCTTTCTGAAGAACCTCACCAATTAGGTCAGTGTAAAGATCAAATTAGTTCAAGGAATTTCAGGACAAGACCGGAACACACAGGAGTCTGACAACACCCACTATTTGGCAACGCGACGGCTAAAAAGCAGGCACAGCTTCTTAAAATCTGCAGCGTCCCTACCAGGAAACCCGGTCGACGCCCGATGTGAATGAGGGCTATCGCGTATGCCGCTAGAGGCGCTAGTGTAGCGCGAGGTTACCGAAATGTGTGTATCATAGAGTGTTCGCGCGTTGTGTGTTTTTTTTTATCACGTATTTTTACTAATATTCACGATTGTGGTATAGATTGAGCCATTCCTGATTAATTATGACTTGAAGATTTTAAGTAGCAATTTAGGATCTTATTTGTTAGTACTTGGAAGTAAAATGATTTTTAAATGATTCATGCTTGCTGATTTTAGGGAGAATATTTTAAATATGTATCTGAAGTATACACTATGTTGTTTTACGTAATAAAATGAACTTTTTATGAAGTTATTGGTACTTTAAAGTATAAAATATAATTATTGACATGATCTTACTCGACAGCGGCGCCATCTGACGATAACCCTCATCGTTGCAAAATACCTTTCTCCCACTCATTCATTATCTATCATCAAGCTAGTATCTTTTTAATACAGTTGCTCAAAAAGTGGTGTATTGCAGGGACGTATAGCGTTCGGGATGTGGGCTATTACATACTAGTGCTTTTTTTTTACCTTTCCGGAACTCGTGCATTCTCTTTCCCAACTGTCAAAATAATGTCTATTAAAAAGAAAAACCAACCATGAAGTTTTTACTAAAGAGTTTTTGTGATTCATACAAATACGTAATTTCTAAAAAGAAGCTACTAATTTATTTCAATATCAGATTTAATGATTTAATTGAATGAGTTAGGTTAGGTTTCATTTCATTTCATCTCATTAAATTTCATTTCATATCAATAAAAAAAAATCTACTGAAGACTAAGCTGTATGGATCCCTTGCCTACCAAAACGGGTGAAGAAAAAAAAAACTCTGCTTATATTCTACGGTTGGCGCCATTTTCCAGAAATTTTCTTTGCGAGTTTAGTTGTTTGTTGCACAAAATGAGTAATTTCGACCCTATTTTTTTGAATTAACACCACCGGAACTCAGTATAATTGCACAAAATGCTTCGGAGAATATTTTACCGGAAAAGTCAAAAAGTCGTACTATATAGTACTATAACTTTTATAAGAAGTAAATGATTAGTTAGTTGAGTTTATTGTGTTTTTATTATTTTATTAAATTGCTTCATTTTTTCGCAACAGTATTAAAAATAGTCGTTCAGTACATCTGCGGAACCCTCGCCTTCGGCTGCGCCTCGGCTCGGGTACACATTTGTCGGAACTCTTTGCAATGACAGCCTTTCCGCACTTGTAATGAAATATACTATTCTTTCGTATTGACACCAGGCAGCCCCTGAACCGTCTCCGAACCCAAGTGTGAAGATATAACCACCGTGTAAAGTGAGGGTACCTCGACGGAATGGCTGGATGTGGAGCATACCCTCTGAGCCTCAAAACATCGACAGCGTCAAAGAGGCCTCTGTACTGCCGACTACGCCGTTGAAGTGGCCAGGTTTTATGATAAATGATGTTTATTTTACGTGTTTACAAAGACTTGTACCCGTATTTTTTTTTAAACTAGTCGTGGCCGGTGCTTCGTACCTGACTACTCTGAGAAAAAAACAGCCGAAACTAACTCAGAGGTCTCCAGACATAATCTTAGTCAACACATGGCAAAACATGTAGCTACTTTCTTTTATTTATAAGACCTGTATAGTGTATACATACCTACTTACTCATGTTTTACAAAATAAATTTATCAACTTACATCAGGACTATGCAGATTAGTGTCTGAGATGGTATTTTGAAGAAACCACACAGATTTGAGTGGACCTGTCCAGTCAGTGCAAGCATTTGTCAGTGATCATGTAGCTCGATTTTGTTTTTTATATTTTTTTTGTCAAATGGATAATCATCAAATGACCCCTCCCGCTCTGGGCGGAGCAGGAGGGAGTGTCAGACTTGTACTGACTAAAACCCATCCATCATGTTCCTTCCTTTGTTTTTTAATTCAATTTGACATTTTTCACGTGACATTTTTGTATTATTTTAATTTTAATAATGGTCTTCTTTTTTTTTTTTTTTTTACTTAAACATAATTTGAATTTTGACTTAATTGCACTGACTTTTTGATATTTATATATTTTTATTTAATTTTCTTTGTTTTTTATTCTTTGTTAAAATCAATGAATACTTTAATATATGCATTCCAATAATACAATTTTTAAGGTTATCAATTTTAATGTCAATGACCTCTATGAATATTTGTACGCCTTCGGGCATAACATAGCGCGCTTGTAATGTTTTATAACAACTATTTATTGTGCCGGTGTTAACAAATGATTAAATGACTTTGCCCTTTCGTGTTCCAGGGCCGCGGTATCTCTTTCGAACAGTTCCGCAACCCTGGCAGGCATCGGTCCTTACGGACCCCTTAGTGTTTGCTGACATTGTAACACCAAATGATTTGAAAAGAGTAACCATGGAGTTTCTTGCCGGTTCTTCTCCATAGGAAACGACCAACCCGAATCGTGCACCTTTTTGTCGACGTTTTATAAGTGCCCATCTAGGCCTATGTGAAATAAAAATATTTTGATTTTGACTCTCTTCTCGGCGCGCGTGGAACAGTCTTGCGCCGTCGACACGGGCTGTCGTCATAAGACGGACGGACGGCGAGCTAGCCCATAGCTCACCGTCCACAGGCCCGCGGTGTAGCTCGCCTTATAACTCAAGGAGCTCAACGACAGGACAAGCAATACCAAAATAAGGTCATTTTGCTCCAACAACATATAAATACTGTCCTGGGGGCCTAAAATGGAAGCTTTATCAGAATCATACTATGAATCACATTAAAAATGTAAAATTCTTAAAATGGTCTTTATGGTTATGATCACAAAGTCCATTTTAAGAGTTTTAAATTTTTAACGTGATTCGTATTATGATTCTGATAAAGCAGCCATTTTAGGTACCCTGGAAATCTTTACCTGCAGTATGTTGAACAGCTGGTCCAATATGTACTGCTCTCGGAGCAGCTTCTGTCGATCCCTGATGGGGTTCTCCACTTCCAGCTCCAGAGCTTCCGACTTGTTGGGCTCGTTCTCGAAGCCGGCTATGAAGTACACTATGTCTTGTAGCAGGCAAGTGAGTGCCCTGAAACATAAGGTAAGATAATTTAGTGATAAAGAATCAATGTATCACTGCTCCAAGACTGCCTGGAGGTGTTAAACTCGCACTACATTTGCCAAACAAATGTAAGCATTACTTCCTCTCATTAAGTTCCATAGTCCCTTGCCGCAAGCTTGGTTGACAAGGCCGACAGCACTCGCAAGTCTCCATTGTAGAATTGAATCGAAAAAAATAAACCTTATAAAGGTTCTGGTTGTCTGATTAAATTGATTTTATTTTGACCTGGATGTGTTTATTCTAGAGTGCCGCCGGAAATTTATTATTTAAGGTCAAAATAAAATCACTTTAAAAAGTGTTTTTTTGCTTGGATATCATTGGTTATACTTACTGAACGCTGTGTTAAAATTTGTCCGTCTATTTTAATGGGACCTTATACAACATGTAACAGAAAGGGTATAATCATATGGAATACTGTGGTACGGACCATCAAACTGAACAACTTTCTCTATGGGACTATCATGGAAATCGTAAAAAAATAATCAGCTGTCCTATACAAAATTTCAATACCTACTCGACCCAAATGTATGGGACAGCAGATTTTTTTTTACGATTTCGATGGTGGTCCCATAGAGAAAGTTGTTCAGTTTGATGGTCCGTACCACAGTATTCCATATGATTATACCCTTTCTGTTACACGCTGTATATTCAAGTGTCAAACAAAAGTATGTCTTACTTCCTCTCATTATGTTCTATAGTCCCTTGCCGCAGCTTGGTCGACAAGGCCGAGAGCACTTTGCACGCGTCGTTAGCGAAGTCTAAGTCTCGCACTTCGCTGGGTGACACCGATATTAGGGCGAATGCTTCCTTATCCTCTTTAACTAGGGAGCAGCCCAGCTGGAAATAGTATAAATGTAAATTTGGATTAATATTACTGTCTCGTTATTCTAGTGGCAGCAAGCGCGACTGCTGAGCGTGCGGTCCTGGGTTCGATTCCCAGGTCGGGCAAAGTGTTATTGGGTGTTTTCATATGGAACTTATCAGTAGCAGCCACGGAGTCTGGATTTGTGCCCGATTGATAGCAATAGACTTGCCCCGTATTACAAGGGACTCAAACAAAACTGGCGAAATGTGGGTGTACTATTAGGTACACCTCTGCCTATTATTATTATATACCATTTGGGGATGTTGTGTATTATCATGCAAAGATCGTAGCAGGTAGCTACGCCAGGAATAAAATTGAATTTATATAATGAGGGATATCGTTTTTGAGCCCACCAGATGGCGCCACTGTCGATTAAGGTCCTGTCAAAAATTCTACTTTATACTATAAAGTACCAATAACTTCATGAAAAGTTTATTTTATTACGTATAAAAACATTGTGTAAACTTCAGGTTCATATATTTACAATATTCTCCATAAAATTAGCAAGCATGAAACATTTAAAAAAATTAAAATTCTAAATTGCTACTTAAAATCTTAAAGTCATAATTATTTAGGAATGGCTCAATCTAGACCACAATCGTGAATATTAATAAAAATACGTGATAAAAAAGCACGCAAAACGTGAACTTTCTATGACATCTGAAATTTCGGTGCCCCCGCGCTACAGTAGCGCCTCTAGCGGCGAATTCATACGCGATAGCCCCCATTTGGATGATATATCTCTGATTTGTATCATTATCAAAATCATAATGAACTTTATTGTCATTACAATAAGGTGGCAGTTCGGTTGCTGTCAGAGTCAGTGCAATCACAAGAAAAACAAAACAGTATAATGTAGTTGTTACCTTGGACATAACGGGTTTCTCCTTATCCTTGTCTATGGGTATGGACGTAGAGTGCACCCAGGTGTGCGTGCATAAGTGCTGGAGCCTGCAAACAACGTTTGTATTATTGGACGGTTGACCGAAAATAGGAAAACCTGTTAAAGTGGAGATTCATAAATTATTCTGCCCTGCTGGCCTACCATGACGTCTTAGAGCAGGAGTAATTCCAGTGTGGGAAAGAGATGGCGTTAGATGACCTGTATAGCTTTGTCTCTTTCCCACACTCGAATTACTCCTGCTACTTACTCACAGTACCCCAACCCATTTTTTTTCTTTTTTTTTACCGATGTGAAATCATCAAATAACCCCTCCCGCTCTGGGCTGAGCAGGAGGGAGTGTCAGACTTTTACTGATTAAAACCCATCCATGTTCCTACCTTTGCCCTTTGTGTTCCAGGGCCGCGGTATCTCTTTCTAACAGTCCCGCAACCCTGGCAGGATAGTAACCCCCCTGGAGTGTAAATGTAGTGTTGCCCCACAAACGATGGGACACTTGATATCGTGTCCTGCATCACAGGAGCTGGTGGGAGCTACTGAAAGTGCCAAGCTCGTCGCCAAATTTTGGGGTAACTCAATTTTAATTGTCATCGACACATAAGAAGAATAATAATTGGACAATGTACTCGAGATAACTTATAGAATCTAGAATCAGGCGTTACTTTGCGGAAATCCATGACAATAATAATGTAATGCAACATTATGTAGTTTTAATTCCGCTCAAAACATCCAGGCCAGATATAAAGAGTGCAACAAGACCCTTAACGAAGCCGAAAGGCACTTGTTCTCCCTGTCATTGCGATCATTTTTTTTGTTCTCGACCATACCACCGTTCTAGTTACGGAGATATTGGGGTCAAAGTTCCAATTTTTTTTTAAATGCATTTTTTTCTTGTGAGATTTTTACTTTAAACACCTCCACGACCTCCGTACTATTCAATCCATCCATTAGCACAATGTTTTGAGTGCGTTACACAGTTACTTAGTTTGATGTACATAATGCTTGGTTGACGGCTTCGTGAAGGGTCTTGTTACAACCTGTACTTCGCTAAAGAGTTATCAACAATATGGCATCAACCAGGCCTAAATCCAGACTCCTGAGCTACTGAGCTATGATACTCAGATATTCCACTCTTAACACACACACTTTGAAGTCATACTTAGAAAGTTATGATTAGTATCTCAGACTGTGATCGGAGAGGTGTGTCTCACCTGACATAGCTGCTTTGAGGTACCGGTGCATCGGAATGCATCATGGTGGTGGGATCCAGCTCGAACAGCGTCGCGATCTCCGAGGAGTGAGGGACGGAGACCAGCTGGTAGGCTGGCTCGCAAGGATCCACCGGCGCGTCACTGGAATTAACAGTTGGGAGTTATGAAAATGTTGACATTAAATGGTGACTTACTAAACAAACTGATAATATAAACCAAACAATAAAAACTCAACTAATAATAAACTCAAATATAGCGTCCGAAAATTCCTCCATAGAGTTGTAGACTGGTAAAATGCATAAAAGAAGGCATTGCCACGTTGTATGGCAATGTTTAGCTTAGTTATCGAAAATGTATTATATTATAATTATAAAAGTATAGGACATTTTGAGAGATAAAAAAAAAATTGTGATAGTCTATATTCAATAGAATCTATAAATTAGAGGTCTCAAATCACGTCTCCGTGAGGTTTTGCCTCAACATGCATTGGGAGAATGATTATTACTAAATTAATAAATAAATAAGTTATCTAACATCCGCTTTATTATTTTATTGTAGAAGAGAAAACGTATTCTTTTTATCAAGTAATTGTTATTTCAAGCAACGACCGAAACCATACAATTTCCTTACCAAATAAGAGGTGTTCTATATAACGTTATGATGTAACTTACGGCGGTCTGTTACACGCCTCAGCGGCCAGGTAGTGTCCTGTGGCGAGATGTTTGAACCTGAAGATGGAGTTCCAGTGGCCCGCACCACCGCGGCAGGGGTCATGTTGTACCACCTGCAAATTATAGACAGATGATTTAAGTAAATGCACACACTTAGTGGGTGTAAATAGACCCTAACGAAGCCGAACAGATTTACTCTAGATTAGTTATAGAATCAGGCGTTACTTTGCGGAAATCCATGACATTAAAATGTTATGCAACATTATGTAGTTTAAGGTTTTTTTTTAGTAAAGTGCCGCATAAAACCGGGAAGTGTTGCAGAAAAAAGGAGGGAAATACCCAGCAGTGGGTGATTCCGGGCTGATATTTTTGGCAATGTTTTGAGTGCGTTACATTGATTCCTACCGTAAAACGTAATTTTACACAAGAAAAAAAAGCCATTTCTCAGCAATAAAACTGGTAGAGAATGCCTAATGGCATTAAGTCCGCCTATGTACCACTATTGTACATGAAGTTTAAATAAATAAATAAAATTGCTTGTCTGCACAGATTCCACAATTCTTACCTCAATCTCCCAAAGCGCCTTACTGCTAGTCGCCGCAGTAGCGCTGGACCTCCCCGTGGTCCTCAGGAACACATGCTGCCTCTTCTTGTACTCGTCCATGGTGAGGAACTTCTCCTGTTCAGCATGGAACAGCCTCACCACGTCGCCCCCCTTCAGCATCTCTTCTTGGTTCTCTTTGTGTTCGAGGAAGAGGGTCACCTTCCATGATGTGGAGGAGTTTACTACGTTGACCTGGTAAGTGTGAATAAGTGAATTAATTAGTTCACCGTAGGCGTTCATCGTACTTACATATGTATACTCTTCATAAATACAACTTGAGGTTTGATATATTTGCGTGAATTATTTAACCAATATAATTTGAGACATTAGGATGTCATTGCTCGCTTAGAAAAACGTCATCCACTTTTCAAATTCGATACATTTCAATCGTAGTTCTATTTCCACCGCGTCTCAAGTTATGTTGGTTAAGTTATAACGCGGCGTCAACGCAACGTAAACCGACATCAGTACAAAGATACCCTCTAGCGCTTCTACCACGAGAGAGCGAAGAATATAATAAGCAGACGCATATTTGGGGCAATTACTAAGCGATGGGATGTGCTTTGACGCGGATTCGAATGATTCCATTGAGAAACATTTCTGTGGGCTCACAGATAGTGCCGGTCGTTTATTTATGTGTTTTTTTTTTTTGGTTTGTAAACATACAGGGTGTAAGGGACAGCCCTCCACACACTGATGGGATGATTTGTTTTATTTCCTCATACGCTATGTATCGTTACCGTGGCAAAACGCACGTAGCGAACGGCAAGCGCGACGACGAGTTCGTTGAACTCTGTAGCTAGACAGGAAGTGAACAGCTGATTTTCACGCGTCGTTCGTTAGAGTATTTCAACAATGGATTTGTTGGATTTTTGATTTTAGCTGTATTATTTACTTAAATGGAGTGTTGCGTACAGATAAAATGTAATTTTACGTTGAAATGAATAGTAATTTAAAAAAAACGATAAAGAAATGAAAAAATTCCGGTGGAATATGATTCAAAATAAGGAGCTGAAAGCACCCAGTCAGTTTGTGGAGAACTGTCCCTGAACCCTGTATAGATGCTCTAGCGGCCGCTTTACTGGCGTGCTTCTTTCTTCGTTGATAAATATTTGCGTGTATTACTTAACCAATATAATATGAGACATAAGGTGCCATTGCTTGCTCGAAATACGTCATCCACTTGTCAAATGCGATACATTTCAATCGTAGTTCCATTTCCACCGCGTCTCAAGTTACGTTGGTTAAGGTGGAAGCGCAAGGGTAGCCCGCGGAATTCAAATTTTCTTACGTTTTTTACGATTACCACATAATCAGTACATTCATTCTGAACACGAAATAGAAATTTCTTGACAAAATGAAAATTGCAATACATAAACGGTCCAAATATATGGAACAGATGATTTTTTTTCCGTATGATATTCTGATGACGTGGTACCTCTTTTAGGGACTAACCACTCTTATTCAGCTCTGGTGGTCTACCATAACGTCATAAAGCAGGAATAATTCCAGTGTGGGAAAAAGATGGCGCTAGACGAGCTATATAGCTCTGTCTCTTTCCCACACAGGTTGTTTTTTTCGGATTGGAAATCATCAAATAACTCCTCCCGCTCTGGGCTGAGCAGGAGGGAGTGTCAGACTTTTACTGACTAAAACCCATCCATGTTCCTTCCTTTGCCCTTTGTGTTCCAGGGCCGCGGTATGTCTTTCGAACAGTCCCGCAACCCTGGCAGGCATTGGTCCTTTCGGACCCCTTCCTGTTTGCTGACATTGTAACACCAAATGATTTGAAAAGAGTAACCATGGAGTTTCTTGCCGGTTCTTCTCCATAGGAAACGACCAACCCAAACCGTGCACCTTTTTGTCGACGTTTTATAAGTACTCATCTAGGCATATGTGAAATAAAAATATTTTGATTTTGACTCTCTTCTCGGCGTGCGTGGAACACTCTTGCGCCGTCGACACGGGCTGTCGTCATAAGCCGGACGGACGGCGAGCTAGCCCATAGCTCACGTGGCCCTCCGCCTCCCGCGGCGGCTGGGACGTGAGGTTCTCTCCCTCTCACGTTCCGTCTCGCTCCGGCCCATGGACTGAACCGCGGCCGGACGCTCAGGTTGCCGCCGCCGATCGCCGCTACGAGGACACGGCGGTGCTCCGCCCACGCGTGGCAGATCTCCACCGTGTGCTCCACCGTGTCCTCCGGTCGATCTGAGCAATGGTAGCACCCGGGCGTTTCCCAGTTCAGCTTTTTATTGTCCATAGAAAACAACGATTTTGTATGGAGATGCCTAAGCGTACGAATAGATGCGGAAACCTGAACGGATGCGTACGCATCTAATGGTTTAAGAACTTTATTATTTCCTCATCAGGAATTAACAATAATTAACTTACTGAGAAAATAGATTTAAATAAAATGTTTATGAGCGTACATAATCTACGTTAAAAAAAAAACAAATATGAGGGTAAGCGATCAAAACAAATGTATTTAGTAGCTAATCACCAACTAAGCAAACACGGATCTAAACTACAAGTGAGTTGTTGTACTAGATGTGGCAATACATGACAACATGGAAAAGTAAATTTTTTATTTTTTTTTGTTTGCGCATTAAGTGCCTAGGACTTCAGCAGTTTTTTACAACAAAAGGAAAGGAAACAAAATCGATGTTTCCTTTGGATAAAAGCCAAACAGAGCTGAATAAGTGTGGTTAGTCCCTTAGCGTCAGTGACCCTTTCACCTTGTATATATAAAAACAAAAATCTTTCACACGGACACGCTACGATTTAGGATAAATGTCCAGAGTCAAATAACTATAAGAAAAACTAGCATTTACTCAATGAGGGCTATCGTTTTTGAGCTCATCAGTTTGCGCCACTGTCGAGTAAGGTCCTGTCAATAATTATATTTTATACTTTAAAGTACCAATAACTTCATAAAAAGTTAATTTTATTACGTATAACAACATAGTGTAAACTTCAGATACATTTATTTACAATAATCTCCCTAAAATTAGCAAGCATGAAACATTTAAAAATCATTTTACCTTCAAGTACTAACAAATAAGATCGTAAGTTGCTACTTCAAATCTTCAAGTAATAATTTATTAATCAGAAATGGCTCAATCTAGACCACAATCATGAATATTAGTAAAAATACGTGATAAAAAAGCACGCAACGCGTGAACTTTCCATGACATCTGATATTTCGGTGACCTCGCGCTACACTAGCGCCTCTAGCGGTGAATTCACACGCGATAGCCCCCATTGCTACGTATGAGAGATATCCTAGCAAATCATCTATTTACGCAAGAAAAACGGGTCATAGTCTGTCTTGTGAACTAACACCATCGTTGAATATTGGAAGCAGCAAGACGGGGCAGGTTTCTTCAGAGAGTGAGGAGATCAGTGCTCGTCTCTTTGCCATTTGAGCACAGTTGGAGAAGTTATCTTTACCCTGCAGTGGATTGAGTAAAAACTGATATTAATCGCTAACATTTTTAATAGGCACTATGACAACGTGTAACAGAATAAACGCAAAACCTCTTATGAGGTCATTGTACTCGTTATTATAAACAACTTTTACTATGGGACTATCACTGAAATCGCGACATCCTACAGTCACGAGCACCAATATGTAAACAACTTACCTCAACTTACCAATATGTAAATATTTAACAACTTTAAAGTGTTTTTCTCCTTCTTTTCTGATTAAAATTTCATGTTGTTACGAATATAGTATTCTGGAACTCATATTTTTACGAAAAAGATCCTATCTCCAAGTTACAATCTTTAGGAAAGTGTAAACATATTGGTGCTCGTGACTGTACATCATTTCGAAACCGCCTTCGAAATTTCTATGTGGGGGACATAGAAATTTTTCACCTGTAATTTAAAAAAAAACGGCTTTTCCATACATTTTGGCCGTGTTGAGCTGTTTTTAGGGTTCCGTAGATAAGGGGTATAAACGTAACCCTATTACTAAGACTCCACTGTCCGTCTGTCTGTCTATCACCAGGCTGTATCTCATGAACCGTGAAATCTAGACAGTTGAAATTTTCACAGATGATTTATTTCTGTTGCCGCTTTAACAACGAATACTCCCGTAGAACAAACGTGTTTTTTTTTAGATAATATTACGGAACCCTCGCGCGAGTCCATCTCTAGGCCGGTTTTTTTTTCTTTTAATAACCGACGAAATATTTCTATGTGGAATGATGTATTGATTACGGCGTCGGTGTCGGTGTCCTTGCCATCCTGTATAAATAAAATTCTCGGTCTCCCGACCGTTACGCACATTTTACATCCTTCCAAAGTTCTTGGCATTATTGACGTCATAGGAAGATTTGACGTCACTTTGACGGATAACTACGTATGTTTCGTTCCAATCCCGAGATTATAATCCAACTAGTTCCGAATTATTACAGACGACCCCAGGACTAGAGACAATTAGTGACCGCTTGTGATGCAGTATCTGTACCCTTTGTACACTTCCATGCTTCGGGATCAGTCGTGCGTTTTCGTGTGTACTTGCACTTCGTATAAAAGTACGACAGGCTGAATGCATGTATTAATTTGACTTATGTTTAATATTCTTACCTCCATGCAGCCAACATTGTCAGGCAGTTCGTGGTTCGAGGATACGTGTAGTACTTGTTGACCCGCGTTCACGGGGTTCATTATCACTTTGTCGCCTACCACTACATTGTCACCTGAAAATACCAGAGATTGTGTTATTTTTGGTCAAAAATAAGAGATCAACATCACTTTACACAGGGAGTCTTCCCAAGATCGAACTTGCTTAGAAAACTTTAGAAAATGTTAGACAGCTGCAGATAAACTTAGTTACAAGTATCAGATAGCTGTGATAACCTAGTGGAGTGCCAAGTTGAGATCTGGAGTTCGAACCCAAGACACGCATCTCTGATTTTTCGGATTCATGTGCGTATTGTATCCCTCGCTTCGGTGAAGGAAAACATCGTGAGGAAATCAAACCAGCTTGCCTGTGAGATATTTCTCGGCGGCATGTAAAGCCAAGTCAGTGGCTCATGGGCGGCATAAAAACTCGCGCCACCAGGTTAGGCACTCCAAGAAAAAGAAAGAGTAACATATTCTAGTTTTGACCAAAGCTGAGCCTCGTCAACTATCTCATGCTTAACAAACAGTGGGCAGAACAGGGACAGCTGACTGGCAATGGCAGTAACTGACGTGTCCGAGGTCGAGGGACGAACCCAGATAAGTACTTTGTTAATTTATGACACTAACCCGGGAAACATATTCGGGAAACTGGTCAACGAAAACGGAAAAACCCAACCCAAAAAATCGAAGCCTTCTCTTCTACTAACCCACACTAGGCCTGCCCCCTTTCACAGAGAGAGGAGACCCGTGTTCCAGCAGTGGAAACATTATAGGCTGATGATGCTAATACAATAAGGTATAACTTTGCTTACCAGTGGATCTCAGCTTGTAGAAAGGCATGACATAGAACCAGGAGCCCTCGTTGCCGTTCGCGTCCAGGTGGACGCGCATCGCGTTCTTTTCCAGCAACGCGGGCAGTCTTTTATTTACCTAGACATACAGTATATAATTATTTAGTATTCAATTGAAATGGGACTGGGCAGGCCATGTCTGCCGGATGTCGGCACAGCTGTGACCCGTTTATCGCAAGACTGGAGCCCTGAGGCCGCTAGACGGGGTCGCGGTAGACCGAGAAGATGGCGGGACGCCTTGGATGGCTTCCTCACATATTGGCGAGAAGAAGAACAACACCGAGAGAAGTAGAAGGCATGGGGAAGGCCTTTGCATAGGAGTAGGACAGATCAGGGTCATACAAAATTGAAATGAATAAAGTGAGTATCTTGTCGTTCGATGCAAGTTGGGTCATGTTTTGTCATTTCTTTTGGAGAATCCAGCAAATATGACCTTCCCTAACCATGATCTGTAGGGCTAATGCGTATCTCTATTGACAGTTCATAGTGATCATCACTTGGCGATTTTTGATCTATAATGACAGTTCTGCACGGGTAGCGTCAGTTGAAATCAACAAGAACGGTCATTTTATATCAAAACTCGCCAAGTGATGATCACTATGAACTGTCAACAGAGATACGCAATAGCCCGGCTGATCGCTTTCTTTCAACCAACGAGTCTTTGAAGGAGAAAATGTGGAGAAATAATCATAACATTTGCAAATACATAAGTTACGTGACCACAAGTGGTGGAATAGTTCTGAGATCACTTGCTTATTATTCCAGTTGTACAACAAGGTTTTCACAGTTGCAGTAAATATCTTCTTTCAATGTCCAGCGACCGGGAGGCGCAGTCTATTGACGTTAGATGCTGGCAGTTGAAAGCGGGGGAACAGACACATGTACTTACAGTGAGGTATTTGTTGGATTTGACGTGCAGCAGTTGAAGAACGCTGCCGTACTGAACGATGGACCCCAGCAACTTCTTGTTCTCCAACTCATTTTGCTTCTTTTCTATCTCAGCGGCATGCTGTGGTAGAAACATATATAATTATTTCACTTATTTTATAAAGTAGTTCACCAGTATGAGAGGCTAACGTGGGGGACGCAGGAAAACCTATTTGCCTGTGGTCGATGATTCAAAAGGGAAGGTCCTTTCAATAGTTTGTCAATCAAGTCTTTGAACCTAATGGGACCTATTCAAGCTTTAGACAAAGCTTTAGGCTAATTAAACATTGCTTAAAATATTTGATTTAATTATGTACACACAAAACACATATACAGGAAAAAATATACAGACAAAAGAACACAAAGGTACCGTTTATTTTATTTAGAGATCTCTTCTCGCTCTAGAATTTTTGAGAGCAATATTCGGATTCGTACAGAATCCAAAGACTAACATCTGTAGTTCGGAAGCATCAGAGCGGATATAAACTTCCATAACGAGGAATATGTTGTAGAAAATATGATTGCGTTTAAAAATATCTCTATGCTTTTGTTTACATTGAAATATATTGGTGACCTGCTCAAGAAGTCAGATTTTCTCGGATTGTTGGGCGACGTATTTCGTTGTTCCTACCTGTTCTATCCGAACATTAGGTCAGTGGGTAGCCTTAGGGGCGGATTAGGAGTTGGAGTATATCCTTAGGGGCGCTATGAGAAGCAAAGAAAACGAAAAAAAAAATTTTTTGGTTAAAAAAATTTTTGGGACAGAAAATTTCGGTCAGAGTGTCGTCTTAGGGGCACTATGAAAAAAATACTTAGAAAAATTTCGCGTTCAATTTCGAGGTAGCGCTCGCCGGCCGCTGCCGCGGCACCGCTCGCTTCGCTCGCTCGCCTCGCGCGTAGTTGGTCACAGTTCTAACCTAACCTAACCTATGGATATATTTGCAGGTACACACCGTTTTGTTTTCTGCACGGCTCATGGTGCCTATAAGCGTATGGTACCAATTCGAAAAAAAAAAATTTTGTCGAAAAAAATTCTGTGTTTGCCCCTAACCGTACTTAAGGTGAAAAGTAAGGAGAAATTTTCTAAGTCCCAAAATTTTTTTTTTTGTTTTCTGCACGGCTCATGGTGCCTCTAAGCGTATGGTACCAATCTGAAAAAAAAAAAAACGAAAAATTTTCGCCTCCCGAAGTCCCGCGCCATAGCGCCCCTAAGGCTACACTCCAACCGAACATTATATTTGCTAAACGAGATTTTGGAATTATGTACGGTTTAGGCTGAATTGAAATTTGAAAGCACGGACCAACGTTTTCAAGTATCTCTATCTCATTCTGTCACGTAAAGGCGTCATTTGGTGGAGGGAGAAGTCCGATTGCAAGTAGCCGCATTAATTCGCATCGGAAGCACTTTAACGTGCGATTGGACCTGTCACCTTAGTGAGCTGCAATTCTAAGTGACAGAAAGGAAAACAGATAGAAAAAAATACTGATGCGTGCGGGTAAATGGTTTTGTCTCTGCAACATCCTAAGGTAGAAAATGCCAAAGGCATGAAGTCCGCCTTTGTACATTATGTGCATAAAGTTTTAATGAATAAAAAAATAAAATAAATGAAACCTTCAGAGAAACCTTAAATAAGTTGATCGACACAAAAACGTGACTTACAAAAATAAAGACTAAAATCAACGCCTAAAAATACAATACAGAATATTTTGTACCATATAACTTAACTTTTACATTACAAAACAACAGCCTCGCTTTCAATAAAAAACGGCTATAATCGTCGGATCAAAAACAAATAAAAGCCGGCTATATTTTTACGCCACTGCTCCTGAAAGGCGTATTAGTTTTGGCATGTATTTAATCAAACCCCAAATATCTATTATTCCATTTTTATTTCGTAAAAACCTTAATAAAGTTAGTGAGGATGGATGGATGAATGTTTGTAACTCTTTCACGCAAAAAAATACAGACCGGATTGATAATATTTCGCACACAGATAGTGTATAACCTGGATTTACACATAGGATACTTTTAATCCCGGTACTACGACCCCGTGGGATCATTAACGAACTCCACGCGGGAGTAGCTGCGGGCATAAATTAGTAACATAATAAAAGCGCCTCTTTTAGTGAGCCTCAAAGAATTCCATCATAGGTGTCATATACTACTATACAACATGTAACAGAAAGGGTATAATCATATGGAATACTGTGGTACGGACCATCAAACTGAACAACTTTCTCTATGGGACCACCATCGAAATCGTAAAAAAATAATCAGCTGTCCCATAGAAAATTTCAATACCTACTCGACCCAAATGTATGGGACAGCTGTTACACGTTGTATAAGGTCCCGTTAAAATAGATGGACAAATTTTAACACAGCGTTCAGTACGTGTAATCAAAGATATCCAAGCAAAAAAAAAACACTGATTAAAGTGATTTTATTTTGACCTAATGGATGTGCTTATTCTAGTGCCGCCGACAATATTGATTATTTTAGGTCAAAATAAAATCACTTTAATCAGTGTTTTTTTTTGCTTGAATATCATTGGTTAGACGTACTGAACGCTATGTTAAAATTTGTCCGTCTATTTTAATGGAACCTTATATAGCCACGTCACTACGACCAACGTGCAACGCTGAGAAAAAAAAGGTCGAAAGTTGAAAATGCTTTGTTTTTCATGGTTTTTACCACTTTGTCAGCATGTAATAACCATGCCAAATTACAGCTTTCTTGTAGTAAAATTCGTATCTAGTCAAGTTAAAGTAATTACTAGAGTTTAAGTAATTAGTTATGCAACCATTTTAATGCCATAGATAAGAACTTGAACGAAGTAAGTACCGTCAAAGAATGCAAAGTGAATTCAAACTTTTCGCAATTCTAACTTCAAACAATTACTAAAGAACAGGGGGCCTAAAATGGAAGCTTTAGCAGAATCATAATATGAATCACGTTAAAAATTTAAAATTCCTGAAATGGTCTTTATGGTTATAACCACAAAATCCATTTTAAGAGTTTTAAATTTTTATAAAATGGTTGCTTTATCAGAATAATAATTCTGATAAAGCAGCCTTTTAGGCCCCCTGGATGAACATCGTATCATAAATAAATTTGTCTCTGAGCTAAGCTGCAAACAGGCAGACAAACAGACGGACAGGACGGCCTGGATGAAAGGATTTAGCCAATATTATATTGAGACCGACTTTGCTCGCAGGTCTGCCTTTATTACCCGACTACGGCGAAGCCAAAAAGAAGGGTTATGATTTTACCACTCTATGTATAGTATGTATGTTTGTATTTACATATGTGCCTCCGTAGCGCCTAAACTGTTTATCCTATTTTGATGAATAAGGTGTCAATCGATTCATAGGCAAAAACCGAAAAAAAAGAATTCCATCATAGGTGTCATATACTACTATATAAGGTCCCATTAAAATAGATGGACAAATTTTAACACGCCGTTCAGTACGTCTAACCAATGACATCCAAGCAAAAAAAAACACTGATTAAAGTGATTTTATTTTGGCCTAATGGATGTGCTTATTCTAAAGTGCCGCCGACAATTGATTATTTTAGGTCAAAATAAAATCACTTTAATCAGTGTTTTTTTTTGCTTGAATATCATTGGTTAGACGTACTGAACGCTATGTTAAAAGGAGATGTTCTAGAAATGTATGGAGCCTGGGCCAGCACTATGTAGGTACACTATATGTAAATATCGCTATGTATTACAGTAACCGTTTTTTATTGTTAATTTTCATTAATTTCACTTCGTTTCAAAGTACATTCAAATTAACTTGGCCAAGGAGAGCAACAAAACATAAAGTTAAACATGGTGGATCAGATCAGCAGCAAGCGAAAAATGACATTTTGACAATAACCTGATTTTAATTAGAGCGTGATTTTTCAGTAGTCGGGTTTTTAGTGCTAGTATATCACACAAATTCTTGTTTACGTAGTCTGGTTTTAGTTTTTTTTATTAACTTCATTTTATAATAGCTATTGCACGCAACCTTCGTGCGCGTGAAATTATTACTTTCTTTTTTTTTATCGGATTTTGCCAACAATTTCAAGGGTAATTTTTTCACGGAACCCGAATTATTTTATAAAATAAATAACATCAGCTATCTGCCAGTAAAAGTCCCGTCAAAATCGGCCTAGCTGTTTCGGAGATTAGCGGAACTGTCAGACAGAAAGAAAGACAGACAAAAATTGAAAAAAAAATGTTATTCGGGTTTAAGATCATTTATTCTCATAAGAATTACACTATTCACTTACATGACAATATTAAAACTAAACACTTAAAAATAACAAAATGTTGGGGGTATTACAAAAATGAGACATCGATTTTATAAATGTTGTGATGTGAAGGTAGATTACAAATAATATTTATTTATTTATTTTTATTTATTTATTTATTAACTATGGAAGACTTACAGCTAAAATAAACAGATTAAAAAAAAATTGTATGTGAGACTGTCAGCCAATTAAAAGTCCTCACTTCTAAAAACCAGATTTTAAAAATAGGGTGTGAACACTGTGAACAATGCAATAAAGCCACAAAAAAAAAATACAGGATAACTTACAAGCTTAAGCTCAATTAACAATTACTGCTACATTAAATATCTAAACAATAATAAAAAACTTGAACAAACTAAATCTTAATTAAAAAAGCTAAGGCTCAGGCACTTTCTGGCCGAGGGCACACTCGTTATGAAAGCATCAAAATCATGCTGTTTGCACATATTATTAAAGCTTCTACTTGCACGCACTATAAATGAATTTTGCCTGTAGTTCGTAGATGTAAATGGAACACGCAACGGCACATTCCATCGCTTTGACCTTCCGGGAACATTAAAATAAAATTTGGATAGGATATCGGAGTTATTAATAGAGTTATTGAATATTTTAAATAATGAAATACAATCAGAAATTTCTCGCCGATTAATTAAGGGTAATATATGGTACTTCTTACAGAGGTTGAGGTAATTCTCAGATCGGTAGGGCACTTTTTGATGATAACACAAATACTTGATAAACCTTTTCTGGATGCTCTCTATACGATCAATGTACTTGTGATAACACGGATTCCAGATTTCAGACGCGTATTCCAAGTGACTTCTAACAAAAGTACAGTAAAGAATTTTTAAAGTTTTGGCTTGACTGAAGCACCTGGAGAGCCGCATTATGAAACCTAGTGCTTTAGATGCTTTAGCGACTATGGCATCGACATGACGTTCAAACGTAAGCTTAGAATCGTGATATACCCCCAGATCTCGAATGCAGTTCGTTTTAGGTAGTAATTGATCACCCAAGCTATACGATGAAGGTATAATTGAGCGCTTTCGAGAATATGTTAGAACCGAACATTTAGCAGGGTTGAGATCAAGCTTACTCGTACGACAATAAACCTCCAGGCGACGTAAATCATCCTGAAGTGCAATCACGTCAGCCTGTGATGATATTTTGGCATAGATTTTCATATCGTCAGCAAAACACAACAGTTTGGATGAGATCAAGCAAGAGTTGATGTCGTTTATATATATGATGAAAAGTAATGGGCCGAGTAATGAACCCTGTGGGACTCCACTGGGGACAGGCACCCAACTAGACATGTAATTGCTTAATACTACTGCTTGGGACCTGTTCTCCAGATAAGAAGAGAACCATCTGAGTAAATCACCTCGTATTCCCATACTATACAGCTTAGATAGTAAGATCTCATGGTCAATCCGATCAAAAGCCTTACTGTAATCCGTATAGACGACATCAACCTGCCTACCGTTATCCATAGCGTCAGTAATAAAATCATTGAGCAGAATTAAGTTAGTGACGGTAGACCTTCCCTTCAGAAAACCATGTTGGAACGAACTAAACGAATTTTTAAGAGCACTATACACCTGGTTATAGATGATCCTTTCAAAGATTTTTGCCACAATACAGAGCTTGGATATCGGCCTGTAGTTGACAATTTCGGTTTTGACTCCTTTTTTGTGAATAGGCGTTATGAAAGCCGATTTCCAAAGTTTTGGTACAGCACAGGTGTCCAAGGATTTTCTGAAGAGAAGCGAGATAGGTTGGGCAATCGTAGTCGAACATCGAACAAGAAATTTAGACGAAATATCATCCGGGCCAGCCGCTTTTGAAGTATCCAACTTGCGAAGCAAGTTAGAAACTTCCTCAACGTTCACTTCAATACTACATAAATCAGTTAGGCTGGTAGATTCGGTAAAAAGAGGGGGTGAAGAAATTCCAGGACTAGGGTTGGTATTAAGAAATGTTGAATAAAAGTACGTAGAAAACGCTTCGCATATTGTTTCTCCGGTACGCAACGCTTCGCTATTATAGTTTAAGGTGCTCGGAACTGCATTTGAGTTGTGTCGTTTTTTAACAAAAGTCCAAAAATATTTTGGGTTTTCTTTAATAGATTTTTCAGTTAACTTCAAGTAGTTTTCATAACATTGTGATTCTAATACCTTTACCCTTTCCCGAAGAAGCCTAAATGTTGACTCATCAGCTACATTGCCGTACGTCTTGAATTTTTTGAAATATTTGTATTTTTCTTTTATTGTTTTTATTAATGCCGAATTGTACCAAGTTGGATACGTTTTGTGACGCTGTAATTTTTGTGGAATGTATTTAGTGTGTAAATTGAGAATAAACTGATTAAAAAAATTAACTGATTCATCAACTGATCTTGTCGCAAACTCGGTTTCCCAGTCAGTATATGGCCAAATAGGTTTCCCAGTCAGTATATGGCCAAATTATTGTTCGATACAAGTAAATAAGTATCCGCGTAACACAGACAAACGGTAACTGGATGTGGCTCGTCACTAGTGTAGGGAAGATGAATTTTTTACTACAAATTGTTTAAGTAGCTTTTTAAAAGTGATTTTGGATTTAGATTCTTTGAGGTCTCTTGGTAACTTATTAAATATTTTAGATCCTTCGTACACGATAGTTTTTCTTCCGTAGTTTGTGCGGGATGGGTGTTGTTGTAAAAAGTCTTGTTCGCGTCTCAGTTTCATTTTGTGTTATTTCTTATAATATGTGCCGTATATATTTTCATATGCATTCAGTAAAAAACTGTTATTTTGATATTACAAATAGACACTTCAATTTTATTTATTTATAGATTTAAAGTATTTAATTTTACTTTGAAGTGTCTTGAGACTTTTTCTGTCTAGACAAAGAGTTACTCTATAGGTTTAAACTGAAGTCATAGTCTAGTTACTAAGGTTCCGTACGCGAAGGGTAACCAACGGGGCCCTATCTCATGATCCGTAATAGGTAGACACTTGAAATTTTCACAGAATGTGTATTTCTGGTGCCGCTATAACAACAAACCATAGAAATAAATTAATAAAGAAAGGGGGCTCTTCTACTGCGATGGTACAGAATATTTCATGCGTGAGCCCGGCCCGCACTTGGTCGTTTTTTTTTAATACTAAATGATGACGTAGTCCAGGGTGGAGCACGCTTCTCTAGAAGAAATCGATTAATTTTGAAAAAAAATAGATTATAATGATCGGGATACTGGAAAACAGAGAAGCCGGCAATGAAGTGCACCGACATGCGGTTTGCACAGTAAATAGATACCTACACTAGTTTCGCTTCTCCATTGCTTTGGTCGAAACGCTTATCACAACGGAAATGCTTAAGAGGGCCCCTTCCCGGTCCGTCTATCGTCAACGCAAGCATGGTCGAAAAGCTTGTTGTTTCATCCAGAGCCACAGCGGCGATTTTCTTTCAATTCCCCCGTCTTACCCCGCCCCGACCCCGCACATCTCGTCTCCCGCGCTCCTCATACCGCCTAACGCGATGACATTGAACGAAAAATAGTGTTCGAAAATTTCTTAAACTTGTTCCAGGAAATACGTGTTTTTGAATAAATCTTACAAGTGTGTGAAATAAATATTTGTCATTAAGAATCTCCATTACATTTGCAAGGTTTCTATCGAGATGTTTTCTTTATTTTTACAGTTTATGAGTACATTATGAACGGCCAAAGTTCAGTTAAAATTTGTGCAAAACAGCAATTTTTGGAGGCTTATACTGAATTTGTTTCTACAATTTTTTATTTTTTGCTACCATAGAAACCTAGATAAAGTGCACAAAATACCAATTAGTTCAAAAAACTCAAAGATAGATGACGTGTAACAACTGCATAATCACGTACGAGCGTTTGTATGAAAAGTATGACGGGTTGGCCGCTCTTAACCATAGCCACAGGCGATAATCAGTTACACAAAAATATAAAAATGACATTAAACAATAATAAATAATTTTTCCTGTCTCATTATTACAAAGCAAATGATGCAGCTGAATGCATGATATCTCTTCAGTATCCTGGGATCCATTTAACAACTGTTTGATTTACGATTATAGCTTTTATTTATATTCAATTAAAGTGTGTTTATCAACTCTTAGCTAAACGAATACGGCCCTTTTTACGAGGGTTTAAAGACCACATTATTCGTATGAAAAATATTTATGTCCTCTCTTATATTTTGTTAAACGATTATAGCTCGTATTATTAGGCTATAAAAACGTATTATTGCCTATAAACAGCCCATTTATCTTATTAGAGCAATTTACTTAGTTAAGCTTTTTAATGATGACCTAAGGTACGAATTACTTTCTTATGTAAATAAATGGGCAGTTAAGTTTATTCATTGATTCAAATAAAAACCTAGATGGTTGCGGGACTGTTCGAAAGAGATACCGCGGCCCTGGAACGCAAAGGGCAAAAGAAGGAACATGGATGGGTTTTAGTCAGTACAAGTCTGACACTCCCTTCCGCTCCGGCCAGAGTGGGAGGGGTCATTTGATGATTCCATCAAATTGCTGATTGGCTGTTTAAGAAAAAATCTCTAAGCTGTCTTTCCTGGGTTCGATTCCTGGGTCAGGCAAATTATTATTTGATTTTACCATCAGGAATTTCTCAGTAGCAGCCACGGTATCTGGATTTGTTCCCGGTTGGTGGCAATAGGTTCGCTCCCTATTACATGACACTTAAACAGGACTGGCGAAATGTGGACCAGTGCTGTATTAGGTACACCTCTGCCTAATCCTTCGGCGATTACTTGTACCATGATAGGGAGCGAACCTATTATCTTCATTCGGACACAAATCCAGACTCCGTGGCTGCTACTGAGAAATTCCTGATGGAAAAACCAAATAACGCTTTGCACCCAGCCAGGAATCGAACCCAGAACCTCATGCCCAGCAGTCACGCTTGCGACCACTATACCAACCATTATTAGTCCATTCAGTATGGATAAAATTAACTACCCAATTAATTTCCCTAATAAATCTACCAAGAGTAACACAGGTATATTTCTGGCAACATTTTTCTAATCAAAGACATTAAAATTGGGTCAATATACTTTTTCATACTGCTTGATGGCATATGAATGAGATTCGTAAAGGAAACGAACTCATTAACCTATTTTGAGCTCATTATAATTTTGATTTATCATAGATTTTTCTCCATTAATGTGAATTCCTGTTTGCATTCAGACAGCGAATATAAATGTGTTTAGTTATACCTTCTTTTTACCCGACTACGGCGAAGCCAAAAGGAAGGGTTATAATTTTAACAGTCTTTATGTATGTATGTTTGAATTTACGTATGTTCCTCCGTAGCGCCTAAACTATTCATCCGATTTTGATGAATAAGGTGTCAATCGATTCGTTATTATGGCCCAGGTAACATACGCTACGAACCGAAAAAAAACCACGTTTTTAATTAGAGCGTGATTTTTCAGTACTTAGTCGGGTTCTTAGTGGTAGTATACCAGACAAATTCTTGGTAGTAAGTAAGTTTGCATGCTTTAGTTTTAAGGAAAACATGTTCTATAGCATTTTTAATAACACCTTGTATACATGTTTTATGCAAATAAAAATTATATATCTTATCATAACTACAATTTTCGATTTTGCCGCCAGGCTGTGCGGATCGATGCCGACTCGAACTTGTGTCTAGCACCCCTAAGTACGGAAAAGGATCAAAATGGAGCATTTTCTCGTCTCCTTTTCTAAAGATGAGCAGTTCGTGACTATTAAACTTTACGATGACACCAACCGTTTGAAGTGAAAGATAAAATGAAACGGGTCCTGCCTGAGAGCTTTTTTTAGTACTTTCAATTGTTTTAAAACTTTTAATTTGATTTTCTTTGCTTGTTTCTATTGAGGAGCAATGACTATGAAAAACCCTTAATTCCACGTCTCTTTCAAGATAGAGTCATACCAGTTATTAGGCTTTGAAGATCAAAATATAATTAACATAACACATAAACTGTTACAGGATATCTTCCGTGATTGTCTGTACTTTTGAGCTCCCGATATTTCGACGCTGTTGCAAGCGCCATGATCGCGGGTTGACTGGAGAATGCGGGTGGATGGAAAATAAATTGTTAACAGCAGGCAAATCTGTCTACCCTCTTTCTTGTCTTTTGCTACGCGCACTACTGGAACTCATCACTAAGTCACGGCAAAACACACTCACAGTATCACAAGGCTTTTTGGAGTCTTTATTACGATGCCGCCTGCTACTTTTGAGCATACTCAAAACTGGATTCCACGTACTGGACAATTTGAAGCCATTATATCGGGGGCTCAAAAGTACAGACAATCACGGAAGATATCCCGTAAGTGACAGTTTATGTGTAAGTGTAAAACCGTGAAAGTTTAAAACAGTGTTTATAATTAACATAATATCACGTTTACTACCTGAAGTGTTAGGCAGAGGTGTACCTAATAGTACACCCACATTTTGCCAATTATGTTTACGTCCTATTTAAAAGGCGGCGAGCCTATTGAAATTAACCGGGCACAAATCCAGTCTCCGTGGTTGCTACAGAGAAATTCCTGACGGAAAAACCCAATATCACTTTGCCCGACCCGGGAATCGAACCCGAGACCTCATGCTCAACATGTCGCGATTGCAACCACTGGACCAACGAGGCAGACGATTCTACATTTATTTCCGTTTGACAGTAGCAATCCAAACTTTCGCAGATATATACGGAGAAGGATGGACAAGAAACTCCATAGCAACTCTCGTAAAATGTTATACTTACAATATTTTTTTATATTTAAATTAACACTAGCTATTGCCTGCGCCTTCGCAAGCGTTTTGGTCGGAAATTGTCCCAAGGGCACGTTGTAAATATGGCCTATGGCACTCGGGGATAATGTAGCTTCCTATTAGTGAAAGAATTTTCAAAATCGGTTCAGTAGATCCAGATATTACGCCCTGCAACCTCACAAACTTTACCTCTTTATAACATTAGTTAGAATAATTTCCTCTTAGGAAAGCGTGCCTGACTTTCATTTAATATTAAAACATCACGCCTGTACTCCCAAAAGGGTTAGGCCAAAGTGTTACTGATAGCACACCCATATTTCGCCAGTTTTATTTAAAGTCTCTTGTAATAGGGGACGAGCCTATTGCCATCAACCGGAAACAAATCCAGACTCCGTGGCTGCCACTGAGAATTTCATCCACAGCAATTTTAATTAATCATTTTAATCAGTTAGTCTAGCAACACATACGCAACGGAAGTTCGTCGTACTTGCCTACAATGCGAATTAGCGCGCATTTCCGTAGACGTATCTATATCTATCTCTTTGATATCGCTCTCAATGTTTTATTGAGAATATGTGATGTTTTTAAACGGAACGTGTAAATTGCCTACGTGATTTCTAGCAGTAACACCAATGTAGGGCCGCCGTAAATTCTGAAACGCTGAACGGTTCATTTGAAATAGGGTAAATCATGGACAATTTATCAAGCCAAGACTATGTGGATGTGGGCAAGATTCATTTTGCGAGGCCCTCTGGGTCGATGTAGATTTTTTTTCGGAAAGGTCAGGGATTTGAAAAGATTTTTTCAATTATACATTTTTTAGGGTTCCGTAGTCGCCAATGATGCCAAAAAACGGAACCCTTATAGATTCGTCATGCTGTCTGTCTGTCCGTGTATGTCACAGCCACTTTATTCCGAAACTATTTAGGACTACACAGTTGTAATTTAGTAGGTATGTAGATGTAGTCTGTGAACAGTTTTACGATTTTTATACGAACTAAAAAAAAAAGATTAAGGGGGTTCCCCATGATGTTTTATCATCAAACCTTCATCAAAATCGGTTTTTTTTTCGCTCAAATAAAAGTTAATCTTAGTAGTATCTTAAAGTAAAATCTTTTTACTCTAGAAGAACTTAGGATGCCAGTGAGCGAAGCAAGCTTAATTTTTACCAGACTACGGAAAAGCAAAAAGGAGGGTTATGATATCACCTCGGACCTTATCTCTTTTTGAAAATTCGTTTATAAATACGAGTTACCTTAACCACTCTTTTAGCACCTGGCGTTGTGCAGGCGCGAAGAAATGATAGGTTTAAGAAACTTAAATCTTAACTTCTAAACCAAGGCAAATGAGCACCGAGTGGACGCAGCACTTCCAAACGAGGCATTTCCCAATTTCCCAGTGTACCGGAATGTATGGCAACCCTAAACTACTACCTATTATAACAGTTCCACCCACAATGCCTCGTAAGTCACGTCCACCTAGGACGTGCCTGTAATTCACCAGCTTTTATACCCTTCAAACCGGATGTTAGCAAGACTGCTTTCCGCAGCCCCTTTCAAAAGGATTTTCAGGTTAATTGCATGTCTGCTCGAGACAAATGCAGACAGGTAATCCCGCGGCTAACTTTATTTTGCTTTTATAAGGCTTTCTTTGTATATCGACTAGGTATAAGCTTTTACCGTAGTTTCGCCCGCGTGGTGGTCAGAATATATCCCACGGTAACAAACTGCCGGGATAAAAATTATCCTAAGTCTTAAACCCAGGCCATGATCCACCTGTGTGCTACATTTGAACCAAATCCGCTAAGCCGCTACCGTAAGCGAGAAGAGATATCCCGAAGAATTAGGCAAAGGTGTCTCAATAGAATACCAACATTTCCATCATCACAAATCCTGACGCCGTGGCTGCTGTGCCCGATCTGTTATCGAACCCAGGACCTAATGCTCAGCAGTCGCGCTTGCGACTACTAGACCAATGAGGCAGTCAAACAGAATTACTTTCGCATTTATACTATTAACTAGCGACCCGCCCCGGCTTCGCACGGGTGCAATATACATTTAAACCTTCCTCTTGAATCACTCTATCTATTGCTGAAAACTGCATTAAATGCGTTGCGTAGTTTAAAAGATCTAAGCGTACAATCAGCGGGAGCGACTTTGTTTTATACTGTGTATAAAGATATGGATTCGAGGAGCTTATATTTAGTCGCATCTTTATTTTATGTAGGTATATTGCATCGTAAGTTATTGGGAGCCTACACGGTAACGATGACACCCTTGAGATAAAAAGCTGAAAGTGCAGTTAACATCCGCCTTCAAACTGGAAGATAGCAACGCTGCTTGACAGAAGAAATAAGTACGATCTTCTCTAGATGAGCTTCTTCACAAAGAGTTTGTAACTACCTCATTCAATACGGACACCCCAGATTTAAACTTTAGTCTGTGATATCCAAGCTTATCCGTAATACTTGTGAAAGTGTCTCTGCCTTCCTGTACCGTTTTCACGACAAAATCGCTGGCCCAATTATGTTTTTTTTTTTTTGAAGGGACCACTCGCAGCGCAACAACTCACTGAGGTTGATGCTGCTTAACCGGTCAATCCTGTGGTGAGTCCAATTATGATTGGAATTTACAAGATATTATACTTGAGAGCAGTCTTATTGCCCATATCGCTGATGTGGGCAATAAGACTGCTGGGTTGAAGTTGGATTGGGCAGGCTATGTCTGTAGAATGCCTCAGGCAGGACCGATGGGCCAGAGTCATCTCGCAGTGGGAGCCATAAGGCGGGAGTCGTCGCCGAGGCAGGCCTGGTAAACGTTGGCGTGACGATCTAGAGGCGTTTGTGTAAGATTGGCCAGAGAAAAACGCACCGAGATAAGAGTGGAAGGCTATATTTGCCCAGCATATGGGACATTAGACGCTAGGCAAAAAAAATATCTTAGAGATTTAAATAGGACGAACATTGGCATTCAAATCATTACCCCTACTTGGTACTTTTTTAGCAAAATACTTAATCCGCGGCCAAAGTCGTGTGCAAAGCGCTAGTTTATTACATGATGTGGTGGAATACTCACGTGTAACCTCTTGAGCAGTCCTGTATCGGTGTTGGAGTTTGCGGACTGCTTGGCAGTATTCCAGAACTGCTTTTGAGCGGAGTAGCGGTTCATAGGACATATTTTGAACAGGCAATCTGGAAATAGACAACACTATGTCAAACTACGTTTGGAATAACAATAAATACACGCTAGTGGCAATTAAATTATGTTATTGATATAGGCGTATCAGGACAGGGTGTAAAGTTCTTCATCCCCCATAGAAAAATGGAAGGATACTCCGACCAGACGGGTGTTGTGTCTGGTGGTCTACTGCCCGACAATTTTTGTCGCGTTTTTCTGTATTATTCTTAAGTCGCGGATAACTTTAACTGGGCGAAGTAGGATTTTGATTTTAGTTCATCATCTGTGTCACTGTCATATAGATGGCGCTGTATTAATTTTTGTCCTATGTTGTTGTAGTACTTTTTATAGTACCGCTACACTGTTATCAACCAACAAGTTATTGCCATATAATGGACCCTCATGAGTCTCTCTTTAACCTAATTGGAATATTGCATGTTTTAAGGCGAGCAGCTGTGGTCTATTGGTGGCGGCACCGACTTATGAAAAGTAGTAGTCGTGGGTTTTGAGGCATTACTTTGTGTAATTTATTTCAACACCACTGCTCTCAAAAACGGTGAAGGAATTATATAATTATTATTTTTGAGAGCTCCTCGAAAGAAGAAGAATTGGAGGAAGATACTCATGACATGTGTATTTTTATTTAGGTATGACTTTAATAATTTATAATTAATATGATGTAAATGATAAAATTATATAATGTAATTAAAACGATGTCCTATGTAAAATTTAATATTAATAACTTTTTTCTTTGTAATTAATGAATGTAAACAATGCATGTTCAACTGTTACTGTTACAATTATAAGCATATGTGCATGATGAAATTGCAATGCCCTAACAGGGCCACTATGTTCTAAGAACTGATATCCTCTGTTAAAAACTTTATTTATGTACACATAGTTAGCAATAAAGAATTTGAATTTGAATTTGAATTATTGTTGGTAATACCTAGTCAAGTAACCAAACTGTTGATCAAGAATCTTGTTAGACAGGGCTAAGAATTCTCACTAATAAATTGCAGTAAAAATGATAAGACATCACTATTGCTTTCAAAAATTTCGTGATTGCGTTGATTTTGTTACTAACCTAAGTATATTTCATAAGAGCCTGTATACTCTCAACGCGGGGAAGAAGACTGCGTGTGCCCACTGAATAGCACTGAGGCGTCAAATCACATTAATTTAATAAATTATGTCGTTAGCACTGGAACAGAGAATAGGAAAGTGGTTTCGCACGCAAGTGCTCAAATTACTCACAGCTGTCTGTCTTGCCTTTCATACATTTCCCTCTATCGCTAAATATTCAATTGGTTCGTGGTACCCGTCCTAACCTACGGTGCTTAGACTTGGTCGCTCACTGAGTTCCAGAAGTTCCTCTTGGAGTTTGCCAAAGGACAATGGAACGTAGCATTCTGGTCGTCAAAAGACAAGACAGGGTTCGAAACACCACGCTGCGTTTCAAAACTAGCATAGTGGACGTTGGCAAAAAGGTTGCTAGGGTAAAATGGGTTTGGGAGGTTCACAGCAGCCGCATGCTCGATGACCGCTGCGCAAGTCTCCACACGATGGTTGCCGGAATTCGGACGGAGCCGTCGAGGCCGGCCCAGAAAGAAGTGGCGAGACGATTTGGACGCGTACCGTGACTACCGCGAGGGCTGGTCCGAGGTGAAACGGGAAAAGGGCTCATGGAAGGAATTGGGGGAGGCCTTTGGGACAGTACAGACTAAGAAAAAAAATAAAAAAACCGTAGGAGCGTTTACAAACATTTAAAGTCACATGCACAAACAACCAGACCCGGAACAACTACCTGTGGTCATCATCATTCTATTGCCCTTATTCCAATTCATTTGCGCTCGGCGCAGCATGTCTTCTTCTTCCATACTTCTCTATTACTCGTCATCTCATCAGACACCTTCTTTCTAGCCATATCATCCCTCACACAGTCCATCCATCGTTTCTTTGGTCTTCCTCTACTCGTATACAACTACCTGTTGTACATACAAATATTTGTTCCGTGCGGGAATCGAACCCGCGACACTCAGCGCAGCAGTCCATTGTTCAACCACTGCGCTAACCTCTTATGGTGGCTGTACACTCTCGCCAAGACACTCTGAGGCAGAACAAGTACGACGAGGAACTGAGGCTAGACAACGCTTCTATAGAGGGTGAATTTTCCAAGTGGGCGTGGATGCCCAAATCCGAAATTATGAGGAATAACGAAAAATGCTCAAAGGAGTCTTGAGCCCAATTTTGATGAAAACTAAAACTGCATTAGATTGTTTTTTTTAATTGTTTGCCGTATGTTATTATTTCCCAGAATTTGATCCTTATTAGAGACACTATCGAACGGTGTGTTAATACAGTATGTACATTTTTTTCGAAATCATCCTCACCATCCTGGCTAGGAATATTGATTTTTCAAAAATCTAATGTAGCAGTTTTATTTTTCGTCAAAATCGAGCTCGAGACTCCTTTAATTTTCGCTACTCCTCATAGTTTCGGATTTGGCCATCCACGCCCACCTGAATAATTCATGCAGTATACATACATATACACCTTTACGCATTTAAAACTGGAGGATATCAGATCTCCCATTTCGCCGGGAACCACCTGTCCTTACCCCTTAGGGAAATTATGTGGTCACAATATGATATCAGCAGGATCTAAAGCGGTACTCAAGGGAAAACCGGGTGCCCATTATTATCCGGAACAGCATGGTAAATATTGAATAACCACAATACAAAAAACGGGGCTGAAAAAGGTTTGATGTTTATTGTGTAAACAAGGCGAATGAATGCTGAACCACCTTACAATGAGAGGGTGGAATGGGATTGTAAAAAAATAGCTTAGTATAATCAGTCTATTATATTTCCAGTTTCTCACAGCCGGGAATCAGGCTTGAATCTGTGAGAGATGACGGGGGTCTTAAGAGGAAATGCGGTATTTGAAGAAACTATCGCTGTCACTCAACGAGCGCTATTTCGACATTGGTGCTACAACTACAGATCCGACAAGTAAAAAGTCATAACTCGTGGTTTGGCTCTCGACTATTTCCTCCTCCAATTTTCGACCAATTTAAAAGATATATCACCCCTGTCCCTATGTTTTTTCATTTGTCATTAATACTCGTAGTTGTCAAATTTGTACATTAGGCCTAAAAAATCATAGCGTTAAAGTCATAAACCAGAAATAAAACAGGCCAGAGCATCTGTATGGAGAAAACACCACCCGCATTTCCTCTAATTATAAAAGTGTTTTTTTTTTTGTCATAAATAACCTAATACCTTCGTATGCATTCAGTATAAAGCTGTTGTTTTGAAATTACAAACAGACATTTCAAGTTTAGTTATTTGTATAGATATAGATAGGGTATCACGGTATCTTGCTTGAATGCTCGATGCAACCCATCGAATCACTTCTGAGAACTACACGGAAATAGGTATTCCCATAATTCGTTGTAAACAATAGCATAAAACTTGCAATCTTGGTATTTTCATTCCCAATATTCACAGCTAGTTTCTAAAAATACAGTAAAACATCGCAGTATATCAATAAATATTCTAGCCCGTTTCCTTTCCTTTTGTTCAGAACATTCATAATGTGATTTAATTTCCTTTATGGCGCACGGGTGAGATTTATGGCATACATTACAATAATAGCTATGGTAACATTTAATATGAAACATTTAATACAAGGTTGGACATTAACTTCGACGGCACGGTTGGCGCAGTGGCTAAGCGATTGAGCTGCGTTGCGTGTTGCGGATTCGATCTCACACGAAAAAAATATTTGCATAATCTACAGGTAGTTCTCAATTCTCAATTCTCAATTCTTTATTGCGTACCATAATGTATAAAGGTGAAAGGAACATAAATTTAGTCACAATTATGGACCCTGTCGGGCACAGCATAGATTAAGTAGGAGAGAGGAGGAAGACTACTGGCTGTTTATTGCAGTTAGTACTGATATATTTATATAGATACTGTTTTATTAATGCATTTAGTTTTATTTTATAAAATTATATAGATTTATTTATTTGAACATTGTAATAACGTTTATTTTTTAATTATTCATTATTTATTATTATTGTTTTATTGTTTTATTAATTTATTCTTATTTTTATTTATGTAATACGTAATTAATTTATTTTTATTATCCCTAAGGTTTATAATTATATTATTTTCCATATTATAAGTAGGTGTGCATGTCATTAACGAGTATTTTTAGGAACAATTAGATAGTTACTTATAATTTATCATTTAAGTATTCGCTTATACTATAGTAGCATTTGCTCAAAAGGAAAAGCTTCAATTTGTTGATATAAGTGTTATATATATTTAGATTCTTTATTACTTCGGGTAACTTATTATAAATTTTTATGCACATGACCAAGGTACTAGTGGAGTGCATTTTTAGTCTCGATGTTGGTAAGTTTAGCCTATTTTTATGCCTTAAAAGAATTTTTGATTGTATGTCCTCTCTTTTTGTAAAGAATTCTGGATACTTTCGTACGAACTTACAAACTTCAAATATATAGTTGTTCCGGGTCTGGCTGTTTGTGTATTTTAAATGTTTGTAAACGAATCCACGATACGGGAGAAATTCCTAGTGTGGGGCAACGTTTTAATACAAAAATATATAAAAAAACTACATATAAGCGATGAAATAGTAGACTTTTTAGAAGATATTATATATGCTAGATTTTGCTGTCGGCTTCGCACGTGTACTGAGGATCTAGCACAAACGCGCGTTGTCAACGTAACGTAAATGTGTGGATTTTAGCATCGAAATACTATTGTCCTATAGAATTTGAGTTAAATGGTTTGGAACAAGCACAATAAGTATTATGCATAGAAATGAATAAATTCTTATAATAAAGTGGTAAAGTTAGTGAGTTTGTGAGGTTGTAGGGGGTAATCTCTAGATCTACTGAACCGATTTTGAAAATTGTTACACTTATTAGTGGAAGCTACATTATCCCCGAGTGCCATAGGCTTTTTTTTTTTTTTACCTATTGGAAATCATCAAATAACCCCTCCCGCTCTGGGCTGAGCAGGAGGGAGTGTCAGACTTTTACTGACTAAAACATCCATGTTCCTTCCTTTGCCCTTTGTGTTCCAGGGCCGTAGTATCTCTTTCGAACAGTCCCGCAACCTTAAATTGGCAGGCGTCGGTCCTTACGGACCCCTTCCTGTTTGCTGACTCTCTTGAGGCGCGCGTGGAACACGAACGCGCCGTCGACACGGCCTGTCGTCATAAGACGGACGGACGGCGAGCTAGCCCATAGCTCACCGTCCACAGGCCCGCGCCTACGGTGGCCGGGGGCCACCACGTGGCCCCCGACGCCCGGTGCGTCTCCCGCGGCGGTGCGTCTCTCCCTCTCACGTCCCGCCACCTCCTTCGCTAGCATGACTGCTTCGCAGAAGGAGGAGACGGCGTTCCATTCCCTCTCGCTCCGGACCATGGATTGAACCAGGGCCGGACGCGAGAGGTCGCCGCCGCCGATTGCCGCTACGAGGACACGGCGGTGCTCCGCCCAAGCGGGGCAGACCTGCACAGTGTGCTGCACCGTGTCCTCCGGTCGATCCTCGCAGTGGTGACACCCGGGCGTTTCCTCCCGCCCGATTAGGTGCAGGAACCTCCCGAAAAAACCATGTCCGGTGAGGACCTGCGTCAGGCGCAGTGCCTCCACGCGCCACTCGTGCAGGCGCGCGAGGACTATCGCCTCCAGATCCCATGGCGGCAATCCGGCAAGGAGGCTCGCCGCCTCGCCGGAGATCGTGCGGTACCCCCGGATTAGCCTTACGGCTATCACCCTTTGGGGCGCGTTCAGATAATGGGCGGCTCGCCGCCTCAAAGAACGCGCCCACACCGGGGACCCGTAAAGGGCCATGAACCGCACGACCCCCGCGTAGAGCCTCCGGCAGGAGGTGTTTGGACCCCCCAGGTTGGGCAAGAGCCGCTTGAAGGCAGCCCCGGCCCGTTCCAGTTTGGGGGCCAAACGTCGGAAATGCTCCACGAAGTTCCACCGGCTGTCGAGGACGAGACCTAGGTACTTCAACGTCGGCTCGACGCCGATGGGAACCCCTCCTACCGTCAACATGGATCCCGACGGTGGCGCATTCCGAGGCCCATGAAAGCACATGGCCTCGGACTTATGCAATGCCACCTCGAGACCCAATCGCCGGATCCTCTCCACGACTATCGCAACCCCGCGTGTCATCAGCTCGGCCGCCGCCTCGTGCAACCTCCCTTGCGCCAGCACCAGCGTGTCGTCAGCGTAGCAAACTACGCTGACGCCGTCAGGGAGGTCGGCGCGCAGCACCCAGTCGTAACCGATGTTCCACAAGGGCGGCCCTAGAACCGATCCCTGTGGAACACCGCACGACATCTCTCGCCGGTTCCACTCTCCGCTGCAACCAGGGTAGATGACGTACCTGTCCGTCAGGTAGTCCCCGACCACACGACGAAGTTAGGTCGGCACCCGGTGATACCGGAGTGCCTCCCTAATGCAGCTCCAGGGCATGGAGTTGAAGGCGTTGGCGATGTCGAGAGACACCGTCAAGACCACCCCACCCCGGGACACCGCATCCCCCGTCGTGAGGGCTCTCACACGCATGATGGCGTCCACCGTCGAGCGCCCCCTGCGGAAACCAAACTGGTGTTCTGCAAGATCCGGCCCAATCCCCGCCAGGTGCCCGGCGAGGCGGTTGGCCATAACTCTTTCAAAGAGTTTGCCCACCTCGTCGAGCAACACAATGGGCCGGTATGCGGACGGAGAGACCGCAGGGCGCCCCGGCTTCCGGATGAGGACCAGCTTCCCCGTCTTCCAACGAAGCGGGAACTGGCCTCTCTCCAAGCATGCGCTTAGGAGCCCCTCCAGTCGGGGTCCGAGAGCCTGCAAGGCCAGGACCCAGGCTTTGCCAGGTAAGCCGTCGGGTCCTGGGGCGGCAGTTTTGGCCTTAAGCCTGCCTACCGCCACTCTCAGGTCTGAGTGCCATAGGCTAGATTTACAACGTGCCCGTGGGATAATTTCTGACCAAAACGCGAGCGAAGCCGCGGGCAACAGCTAGCTATGAAAATAAAGGGTGTAACAAGACCCTTAACGACGCCGAAAGGCACTTGTTCTCCCCATCATTGCGATATTTGTTTTTTGTTCTAGACCATACATTAGAACCTTCTAATTACGGAGATATTGGGGGTCAAAGTTCCAACCTTTTCACAAGTTTTTTTTTAGATACATGTTTTTAATGGAAGAGTTTTACTTCAACCACCTCCACGACTCCTGTACTATTCAATCCATCAATCAGCACAATGTTTTGAGTACGTTCATCGAGTCCTACCGTAAAACGGGATTTATCACCCCAAAAAAGAAAGTCGTTTCCCTGCAATAATGTTTGCGTACAGTTACTTAGTTTGATGTACAGAATGCTATGTTGACGGCTTCGTGAAAGGGCCGTGTACACCCTGTATACAAGTATTATTGATTTTTATATCGACTTATTTAGGTTACGTTTACAACGTGCGTTCGTACTAGGTCCTACAGTCGGAAACCATCCAACGTGACCTTATTTCAGTGGTAAAAAGTATTCTATGACCTGATTCAGGTCATGGTCTATCTGTGTGCCTGTCTAGTAGGGTATTTGCCTGAAAAAATCTATTTAGTCCGTCAGTTGGATTATCAAAAAATATTGGACGCGTATTTTTTCTTTTACACACGATAAAGCGCGTTGAAATCTCGCGCGTCGTCACAAGCCTGTTAAATTTTACTAGCCAGTGATTTCACAAACCCCCTCTCTTGAACTTTGATGCGCTGTGTGTGTCATTTTTTGATTATGTGACAAAAGAAAAAATACGTGTCCATTTTTTCGTGATGTAATTGACGGACAAGTTTTTTTTTTTAGATTTTGTCCTATAGCCTATTGCATCCAAATCCGGGGAACCTTTAAGGCACTAACCACACTTATTCAGCTCTGTTCAGCTTTTGAACATAGAAAACAACTATTTTGTTTGGAATGCGCATGCAACCGTTCAGCTCTCCGCGTGCGTACGCGTCCCTAAGGCGTAAAAAGGTAACGGACATACCACCACCATACCACCATTACCATGTTTACCATTTATTTTGTTTTGTTCTCTGTTTGTCTTATAAATAGTTTTACTTTCGATCTTTCTTACATATTCAGAAAGACATAGTTACGTATATGTGGTGGATTTAAAAGCATATAAGTAAGTATATCATACAAGCCTTTTTAAGATATATTGCCCTCTTGCAAAAGTTCATTCATGGACGATCTTTTATCCGTTACAAAACCCCTCATATTTCAGGATTGAATTTCGGCTCAAGTTATTTGAAATAGAGCCTAACGCGTCTTTTGAGAGAAGCTTTTGGTGCTATTGCAAACATACTCTCGTAATCCCTTCTATTGAAGCCTACACTAAACTGCTTTTGAAGTAAATACTTTATCGGAAAATAGAATCATTGCGTTGTTTGCGACCCTATTTTGCTAGTTTCGGCACGAAATTCGGCAAAGGGATCACGACCTTATATACTTATTTATTTTTTATGTCACAATTTAATTTTGCTCAAATTTAATTGCTGTTATTAGTTTAAGTTAATGCCGTTGAGCATGTGTGCTACGGGCGTAAACAAGATTTGGTCACATCATTTTCCTCAAGTTTAGATTTTACTTAAATTTTGCCAGACCCGTATGATAAGCTGTGCAGGTGGCTGCAGGGCTTTATCATTAGCTTCGTTGAAGTCCTGGAAGGTAGTTCTGTAGTATAGGGCCAACAATTCGGCAAGCCTTTAAGGCGAACATCATGAAGAGTATTAGGTTATAAGTGCAAGCCAAGCTTGCTGCGGGACTGTTCGAAAGAGATACCGCGGCCCTGGAACACAAAGGGCAAAAGAAGGAACATGGATGGGTTTTAGTCAGTAGAAGTCTGACACTCCCTTCCGCTCCACCCAGAGAGGGAGGGGACAAAAAAAAAACAGTTTGTGCAGGATAGGCACGCAAGAGGCAATAGGCATATCCTGTGAAGACACTTACACTGTGTTTGTGATGGGTCAAACATACACAAGAATACAATACCACTCCACAGACAATAGAACACGTGATATAATGAGCCGCGTACCTTGATACAGGAATTGATGGACGTTAGCGGTAGTGCCAAACGCGAAGCATAGTTTTGGGCCAACTCATTTTAAGTAGATTGCCATCAACACGCTAAGGACAGATTATTTCTACAGTGGCTAACTAAATATAAGTGGCTGAAACCGCAAATGATGTAAGAGACTTTTACACAGCTATGCGACAATGATCCTTACAAGCTTTGATATAGGGTGACAGAGAAATTGTACCTATTCCTTGAAAGGGGATAAACTAGAGGTCGTTAGCAACAATTTAAGACCCGTTAACTAGGGGGTCGAAATTGGGTGGTTACCGAGCTGTGTCGATTTTCGGGAAAAAACAAAAAAAAAATGCTACTACGAGTTGAGACCCTTTATTTCTGTGATGATGTAAGTTTTGGGAAGCATTTTATATTTAAACGAGCTGTTGCTCGCGGTTTCGCTCTCGTTTTGGTCAGAAATTATACCCACGGGCACGTTGTAAATATATAGCCTATGGGATAATGTAGGTTCCTTTTAGTGAAAATATTTTCAAAATCGGTTCAGTAGAATCAGAGATTACCCCCTACAACCTCACAAACTTTACCTCTTTATAATATTAGTATAGATGATCACTCATTTAACAGCTTTCAGACAATTATCATTTAAATGTTTGGATTGGAGCAGTTTTTTCATAATTCATTGTTTTTAGTTGGTAACATGTCAGAAAACTAAATAAAAATAGCAGAACCGACACAGATCGATAAACATTCAGTTTTGACGCCTACTTAACTGGACTTAATTTGTTGCTTTTTTCAAGGCAAAGGTTGTTTCCCTGTCACCCTGTATATTGACGACTAGCTGTTGCCCACGGCTTCGCTCGCGTTTTGGTCGAAAATTATCCCTCGGGCACGTTGTAAATATATACCTATGGCACGCGGAGATAATGTAGCTTCCTATTAGTGAAAGTATTTATAAATTCGGTCCAGTAAATCCAGAGATTACCCCTACATACAAACTTACAAACATAAAAACAAACATTACCTCTTTATAATGTTAGTATAGATGTTACCGGCCCAACCCGATTTCAGGACAAACTAGTTTTGCCTAGGCTAAACTAGTTCTTCACTAAATGGGTTAGGTTAGGTTAGATTAGTGACCAACCACGCCCGAGCAGAGCGAGCGTAGCGAGCGGTGCCGCGGCAACGGCCTGCGAGCGTAAGTTGGGCGCAGTTTAATTGCTTTGTTTGGGTTAGTGTATCCTGATAAGATAGACCAGTAAACCGGTTTGGCCTAGGACAAACTAGTTTGGCCTGAAATCGGGTTTGGCCGGTAACATAGATATAGATTACAGCACATCCATATAACAACCCAGTTTTAAAACAAGCCCTTAGCCGTCGTGGGTAATCCCTTGTTTTTTATTCGCAACAACCCGTATCTGTGTTAATCCAGGTTATGTCAGACAGACGACACGCGCGACGCCCGAGGGCTTATCGATGTACCTATGCTAGGGATGGCGAGCATTTTGCACAGAATTTAAAAAGTAATTAGAAATGTATCTTGTACTTGGTAGATAAGGGAAAAATACGGTAAAATAGAAGAAAACCGCATACTTTAATGTAATTTGCGGTATTAAATACAAATTCATTTGTTTTCTTATATGATGACCAATAGGGACTTCTTGTGTGGAAAAAAATTTGGTAACCAATTGGAACAGTGACGAGTCGGGCTTATGCCATTCAGAGGGTATTTACCGTCATTTTTTTTCAATTATAACACGTCGCATTACGCGTAATTCACGAATGGTTTGGCAGAGGTGGACCTAGGTTACGACACTTCGCCAGTAATGTTTCAGTCTCATGTAAAAGGATGTGGGCCTATTGACAACAGCTGGTCACAAATCCAGACTCCGGGCTGCACTCCTCTATCCGTATCGTCATTCCCCTGCCCTTATCTCAATTTATTTGTGGTCGGCGCAGCATGTTTTCTTCTTCCACACTCCTCTATTACTCGTCATCTCAGCAGTCACCTTCTTTCTAGCCATATCATCCTTCACACAGTCCATCCATCGTTTCTTTGGTCTTCCTCTACTCTTATAGCCATCTACATTCATACTCAACATTTTCCAAATTCCTCCGCATCACATGTCCATATCACGATAGCCGATTACCCACTATATCTGTGCGATTACCAGACTTTTTCAAGTTTTAGTTTTTCTTACTTCGTAGTCAGAATGTACAGCTGCGTGCCACGTGTCCGTGTCATCCCTGACCTATACCAAATGCTCGTGACTTGCGAACATCAGTATCAGCATCAGCATCCGCTGAACTTCAGCATCATTTTCTACATCAGCATCAGCATCCGCGATGTTCGATGCTGATTATTAATGCTGAAGTTCGAGTCGTGACATGACCGTAGAGGAGGCGGGGCTTATATCACGTATAGTTTTTGCTTGCGAGTTTTGACCAATCAAAGGGTCGACCGTGGGGATTGCGATTGCAAACAAACACAAACTTGTCTCATCACGTTTACGTACCAATATTAATTAAACGAAAGATAGCAGGTTATGTACTAGGTAGTCTAAGAAAATATAATCAAACAACAGTTTAGCAATAATTAGAAGTACCTAGACTCTAGGTACTTCTAATTATTACTGTCAATCGCTGATGTCAATGATAAAAGGTCCGCATCAGCATCAGCATCCGCTGATGTGAAAAAAATATACATCAGCAACAACCCTGCTCGTGACTACATAACATAAATAAATCCTGCTGACAACGTTGAAATAATTAATTGTTTAGAACGGATGCGACTATTGTGGATCATCCGGTTGACGGTTGAGTTTTTCGAAGATAATAACATCATGCCTGTAATTCCGGCAGGTTATGCAGAGGTGTACCTAATAGTACACCCACATTTCGCCAGTTAAGTTTAAGTCCCATGTAATAGGGGGCGAGCCTATTGCCTGCAACCGAGGATTAAGATTTCGCAGAATTTATTTGAAGTTATTTGGTAAAATAACTAAAGTACGCCGAAATAAATTAAAAGTTCGATGAATATTTAGACTGACTTTACAACGTACACAGGGTGATGTGACGTATACAGGGTGATTGTTTCAAGTGGGCGTGGATGGCCAAATCCAAACTTTAAACCAATAGGTTCGATTCCTGGCCAGGAATATTATTAAAAAAAATCCAATGATGCAGTTTTAGTTTTCATCAAAATCGGGCTGGAGACTCCTTTGAGCATTTTGAGTAGTTTCGGATTTGGCCATCCACGCCAACTTGGAAAATTCATCCCTGTATACAGAGTGATTCTAATAAGTTAAACAACATCCGAATCTATGATACCTACACAAAAGAAAAACGAACGAATAAAATAAAATGTTCACTTTCACTCATTTTTATGAACAAGTCACACTCGACCAAAAATATAAGTATAGGTAGGTACTTATATTTTTGGTCGAGTGTGACTTGTCCACTTGCCAAAATTGTTTTCATAAAAAAAGTTCAAGTTTCCAAAGAAAGTTTACCCTTGTCCAACTTAAAAGAAACATAAATATATATCCCGTACCATAAGTGACAGTATAAGTTTATTCGTAAACCGTGTAAGCTTAAAACAGTGTTTAAAAGAAACTCCCTGTATATTTATTTTATTTTTTATTAAAACTTTATGCACATAATGTACAAAGGCGGACTTAATGCCTTGGGCATTTTCTACCAGTCTACCTTAGGGTGATGCAGAGACAAAACAGTAGGTGCAATAGTATAGAAAATTGCGAAGACAAAATATAATAATAAAATATATACAGCGTGTAACAGAAAGGGTATAATCATATGGAATACTGTGGTACGGACCATCAAACTGAACAACTTTCTCTATGGGACCACCATCGAAATCGTAAAAAAATAATCAGCTGTTTCATACATTCGGGTCAAGTAGGTATTGAAATTATGTATAGGACAGCTGATTATTTTTTTACGATTTCGATGGTGGTCCCATAGAGAAAGTTGTTCAGTTTGATGGTCCGTACCACAGTATTCCATATTATTATACCCTTTCTGTTACGCGCTGTATATTTATATATTCCGTTGCCAAATCCCGTCTTCTAAATACATATAGGTAGATGGTGTTGATTAAATGTAGCTCGAAAAGCTGTTTCACTGTTCATAAAAATGTTATAGGCTCGTAATAACTGAAGGTTTATGGCAGCATTGGCCACAAAACTACTTGCAGCTTTATCGAACTTTTACAGAAGTTGAAGCAATCGACATATTTGCAGAATAAAGGACACAGAACACATATCAAATCGGAAAGGGATCGGCACCCTATCAACTCGAGCCGTTCAGTTCATTCTTTGTATGAAACTCCATACTGCAACGCACATTAATCGGAATTATAACGTAATCGCCTCGCCTTGGGACAAGCTCACGAACCGCAGTGCGGTGCGTGGTCAACTCGCTTGCGGCTCGTCGTCCCCGCGCTTACGTGTCTCTGTACCCGAGCTTACGGCTCTTCGTCCACCCTTACGCACACTACTGTTGTGTACTGACACACGTGCCGTCATTCTATTAAAATACTAACAAGCGCTATACATTTTCTAGTTAGGTCGCGAGCCGTAAGCGCGGCGTCTCCTAGCCGTAACCGAGTTGTCGTATCGGAGCTGCTGATCCGCTTGCGAACGTTAGGTTGACGCTTGTATGACGGCGAGGCCAAAGGCGATACGGTGCCGATTCCTTTCCGATTTGACATGTGTGCTGTGTCCTCAAGGCTACGTTTCCACCTAAGATAAGCGAGGAAGCGTAACGAGGGACGTGTGTGAAACTAACCAATAATATCGCTTCTTTTTCACAGCTTGAGGTATTCTAGCTATGTGATTGGTTAGTTCCACACACATCCCTCTCCCATAATGATGTCCCGGTTATCCATAAGCAATTACTCAGTAGCAGCCACGGAATCTGGATTTGTGATGATGGCAATAGGCTCGCCTCTTTTTACATCGGACTCAAACATAACTGGCGAAATGTGAATTACGTACACCTCTGCGTAACCCTTCTGGGATTAGAGGCGTTTAATCCCGAAATTACTTTTTGAAGCAATTTTTTTGTTAACACAGCTTAACAAGACACCTCTCTCGAACGAGAAATGCAAAGTTTTCGCCCTTATCGTTTCAAAATTGTGAAATATGAGCACATAATACGAAGTCTTTTGTTGGTGTTTCTGTATCTTGTTAGAAACTTAACATTGGAGAAACTTGAATTCGTAGATAAAACGGTTTTCCTGGGGATTACGCTTGATTCAAGGCTACAATGGAGTTCTCATTTAACGTCTCTTGCCGGGCGGCTAAGTTCAGCAGCATATGCTATTAGAAAAATCCGTCAATTTACAGATGTTGATACCGCTAGACTGGTCTATTTTAGTTACTTTCATAGTATAATGTCTTATGGCATTTTGTTATGGGGACGAGCTGCAGACATTCAGTCAATATTTATTCTGCAAAAAAGAGCCATCAGAGCTATATATAATCTTCGTAGGTGCGATTCTCTAAGGGAACTGTTTAAGGACATTAACATCATGACGGTACATTGTCAATACATCTACGAAAACATAATGTACGTAAGAAAAAATCTGCATCTTTTTAGTAAAAGAGGTGACAGACACAGTTACAGTACTAGAAATAGAGACCAATTAGTTCAGCCGGGCTTCAGACTCGCTAAAGTAGATTCATCTTTCATGGGGTACTGTTTGAGATGCTATAATAAAATTCCACAAAGTATTCTTGAACTGAATGAGACGAAATTTAAAACATGCATTAAACGCACACTATGTAAGCAAGCATATTACAAGTTGGACGATTATATCGCTGACAAAAATGCTTGGCTCAATGCCGGTCCTGCTCCACAAGGACAGGGACGCATAAATTGATAACATTAAATAGTATTGTTGGAGCTGCTGAAGATTGTACAACTATCTTTGCATTGTATAGATTCAATATCTTTAGTATTATATAAAGCCCATATTGTGTGAGTGCTATGTACTAAAGAGCTATCGTTCACTGGAAACCTACGTCCTTTCCCGACTTGAATGTGCCCTGGCGGTTGAGAGTATGTCATGCTCACTCAATGTCTCGCTGATGGTGGCGCGTGTGTCGGATCATTTAGTTCCCTTCAAAATGGTTGAGTTGAATGGTGCTGATCCATGCGTCATGTTCGTGAACGGGCGCTGTCAGTTGTGACTGGTCATCTCTTAGTTGCCACGGCTTATTTGAATTAATTATTTTAATTGTCTTTTTTGTGTTTACTATGGACACTTTTAACGTGCACATCTTGCTACATCGTTCTCACATAATGTACCATCTCAATATGAATGATGTAACCAAGGTTTTGTAACAATATGCTGATTTAAAAGAGTGTCCATGGAGTTTCTTGCCCGTTCTTCTCCATAGAGATCTACGCTAGGGAATGGGCAACTACAGTACTTTCACAGTTTTTATGCCTTGTGACTGGGACTGTAGCTACATTTCATTGTTATCTTTGTTTCGACAGTTCAAAAGTGCCTGTAACTGGCCTACTTGAAATAAATGCTTTGATTTTGATTTTGATTTTGAGTCTTTTATTACAGGTCCCAAAAATCGTTAGGCCAATGCTAGATATTTTTTTTATACAGGAATATTTTTTATTCAGTGCGCAAACTTTGGCAAATTAAACTTAAATGAGTTTTGTTAAACACCTATTTCTTATTTTGATGTCTTAGTACAAAAAAAAAAAAAATATCGTTAGCGGAAGATGTTTAATTCATAAAGACATCTAAAGTGAGTGAGTTTTCATCGAGTTGCAACTTCTTAGAACATGACTGATGATTTAATGATGACAATGTTTGTCAATGAGCAATTTTTTATAGATAGACTGTGTGAATAATTATATGACACGAAAGGTGGTATCTGATAAGATGACGAGTAATAGAGAAATATGGAAAAGAAGACATGCTGCGCCGACCACAAATGCATTGAGACAAGAGCAAGAGAATGATGAGCATTTTTTTTTTATAGTCGACCAAAAATGTCGACCCCAGGTGGTAATCACGTCGGGCCTGTGGACGGTGAGCTATGGGCTAGCTCGCCGTCCGTCCGTCTTATGACGACAGGCCGTGTCGACGGCGCGGCGCAAGAGTGTTCCACGCGCACCTCAAAGAGAGTCAGCAAACAGGAAGGGGTCCGAAAGGACCGACGGCTGCCAGGGTTGCGGGACTGTTCGAAAGAGATACCGCGGCCCTTGAACACAAAGGGCAAAGGAAGGAACATGGATGGGTTTTAGTCAGTAAAAGTCTGACACTCCCTCCTGCTCAGCCCAGAGCGGGAGGGGTTATTTGATGATTTCCCATCAGAAAAAAAAAGGTGGTAATCACGTACTGAATTCATCGTAACCAGCTGTATCGAGGTCCTTTACATCCTTGTTGCCATGAGCATCAGTATTAAAATTTAAACTATCTCATCATTCTGTTGCCCGTATCCCAATTCATTTGGAGTCGGCGCAGCATGTCTTCTTCTTCAATACTTCTCTATTACTCGTCATCTCAGCAGTCACCTCCTTTCTAGCCATGTCATCCTTCACACAGTCCATCCATCGTTTCTTTGATCTTCCTCTACTCGTATAGCCATGCACATTCATACCCAAAACTTTCCTCACGACATTTTCCTAATTTCCTCATTCCTCAGCACCACATGCCCATACCCAAAGACCATGCCATTTGATCTAATTTACGGGGCTTTTTAAATACCGTTACAACTATGTTATTAACAGACTTATGTCTACTACTACTAGATAGAATATCATAAGTATTTTAATTTCTACCGAGACTGGCGACCGAAGTAAGCAACAATTGTTTAACTTGACTTCAGGACTGTTATAAAGTTCAACCTAACTGCAGTTGAGACAGACCGCAGCAGGTGCAGTGCAGCTAAACTTTGCAGTATGCTATTGATCCGTACGCTACTTACTTGGCCAGCTTATCAAAGTTTTAAAACAAGGCTTAAGGAGTCTGCCCACTACACCGTACCATACAATCACCGTGCTATGAACGTATGGACTCCTATGCCCCTAGAACGTATCAACAGCTTATCATGCCCGTTTATGACGGGTTTTGAACGGTCACCATACGCGGTTGAACGCTTTATTCTTTGTATTGAAAACTATGAGACTATGCGCATTAGATTAGACCGTCCCGTCGCAGAGCGTCAACATTTGTCGGCGAGAATATTTTTCCGGTGCCGATACGCTACGAACTTACATGACGAGCGACGATGTTGGTCGGTGACGGAACGGTCTAGTGAGTATATATAGTCTCCTACTTTCTTCTTACAAATAATATTTTTTTCATAGCACGATCATCATGGTGTGGCACGGTGTAGTGGGCCGAATCCTTCTTACCACTGCAATTTTCACTTTTCTTGCCCCTAATAATCCCAAGACAAGGAATAGGTATTTTCATACACAGAAAGAAAGAGACTAATTAATTATCCCATGACTCCAATAATCAGTGTCAATACCAGACCACAGCCTACACCAGTCTCATAAAGATGGTGTCGGTTATTTCACTAGATTAAAGGTCGAACGGTCCGGTGGACGAACCGTGCCCTCAAAAAAATATCGATGTGTGCATTTTATATGAACTCATTTACACACGTCCGTGCCCGGGCCGCCGACAAAGCTTCAGTGCATACATTCGGTGACGGCCGTGTCACGTCCCGGGCACGGCCCTAATATGTGTGAATAGACCTTTACTTAGAGGCTACTTATGAAATTAAACAAGGCAATTTTCAAAACAGAGAGCGACTTTTCAGACCCACGACTACGTAATGGTCGAACAAAAACTGAGTCATCGATTAGAGAAGAAGACGACTTAGCATCGAACAGGCAGGTCCATGTCATAGTCTACGGGCTAGCAAGACATATCTGCTACACCTGAACAGTCTACAGTTATTATTGTTGTAAGCCTATATAAAGTGTATCTATTCATACAAGAAATCTTTTAAGGGGTCATTGTACTCATCATTATGAACAACTTTCACTATGGGACCAACCCCAAAATCGCGAAAAAAAATCAGCTGTTTAGTTTACATTTTGACGAGATAATGCGATCATATTGTAGGGAACAGCTGATTTTTTTTCGCGATTTCTTGGTTGGTCCCATAGTAAAAGTTGTTCATATTGATGAGTACAATGACCCCTTAAGAGATTTCGTGTATGAATAGATAGACCTTATATATTGTCCCACTGCTGGGCAAAAGCCCCCCTTCCCTCCTTCCACATTTCGCGATCTATATGTATTGATCGCGAAATGTGTATGCCATCGTTTGAGAAAGATTCCAGCTCATCCCACCATCTCCTTCAGGGCCTGTTGCGTTGTCGTTTCCTGCTATCTGGTATCCAACGAGTGGTCATTTTTGCCCATTGCTCCTCCGACATGCGGCAGATATGACCAGTCCAGTTCCACTTCAACCTAACAGCTGTAAGGCCAGCATCAGCTATTTGGGTTTTGGAACGAATCATGGAGTTTCTAATGCGGTCCGTATATAATACAAATTATAGTATCGTACTTACCCCGGAACTTTTTGGGAGGATCAGTCAGGTCGCCCGCTTCCGGGCACACCACGCACCTGTCATCTACCAACCTGGGGACAATGGGTTCAGATAAGTCAAGATATACATGCCAAGATAGATGCATGGTAAATGTCATCAAGGAAGATGCCTTGCAACAATCCTCGAAGAGTTAGGCAGAGGTGTACCTTATTGTACACCCACATTTCGCCGGTTATGTTTAAGTCCCATGTCATAGGGGGAGAGCCTATTGCCATCAACCGGGCACAAATCCAGGTTCCGTGGCTGCTGCTGACAAATGATGAAAATACCAATAACACTTTGCCTGACCTGGGAATCGATTTCTTCGTATTAGACTGCCCTTGGATCAACGTTCGCAATGTTATTGGCTTGGTTCAATTGATTCCTAGCCAGGAAAAATGATGTGATATCCGTTTCGTTTTATAATTAACAACCTCTACAAGCTATATTCTTTGCAAAGATTTTCTAAGTGCCTACACATGCCGTCGTTGAACCTATAATCAATCAGCAAATAATTTTGTTTTGTACTTATTTATCATGTTTAGACTTCAATACTCATCATGCCTGTGGAGTTTCACTTTGAAATTTTATTTGATTCTGTATAGAACCTATGAGTAATCAGTGTCCCGAAACTCTGATAGGGATTAAGGGGGTAACTGGGATTACCCAGTTACCGATACCCGTACTAACCAGTAACCGTATTAACCAGTACTGGGTTGTGGAGGTCAGATAGGCAGCCGCTCCTTGTAAAATACTGGTATTCATTCAGCTGCATCCGGTAAGGCTGGAAGCCGACCCCTATACATGGTGTAACAAGACCCTTAAATAAGCCATCAACCAACCAATTTGTACATCAAACTAAGTAACTTTACGCAAAAAATATTGCTGTGAAATGATTTTTTTTTTTTGGGTGACAAATCGCGTTTTACGGTAGGTCTCAATGTAACGCACTTATAACATTGTGCTGATGGAAGGATTGAATTGTACGGGGATCGTAGAGGTGTTTAAAGTAAAAATCTTACATTAAAAACATATATTTAAAAAAAACTGGTGCAAAAGTTGGAACTTTGACCCCCAATATCTCCGTAACTAGTAGGTTCCCAGGTATGGTCTAAAACAAAAAAAAAAATCGCAATGACGGGGAGAACAAGTGCCTTTCGGCTTCGTTAAGGGTCTTGTTACACCCTTTATAGTTGGGAAAAGGCTAGGCAGATGATAATAAGTCCTATTTGCTATTAAAATAATAGTAATCCGCATTCCAGCAAACTGTCAGCAAACAAACCGTTACACATACATATTAATACCAAAATGGCAGGCCCACTTAAAAACAACATTCTTTACCAAAAAGCAGGCCATCAGATCGTCTACCTCTCGAAGGTCGCGGCGATGCAAATGTTACGCATTTGTTTAGACAGGAGCGGCCGTAATATAAACATCTTCACAATTTGTGTTATAATAATAATATGATGGGCGCAAAATGTGGATACTTGGATAGTGGTGTGTGACATAATCATGTAGGTAATCATAATGGTATTGCGTACATTTGATGCTGAATTGGCAAGATACGCTGGCTAGAGCGTCGATCGCTCTCGAAAATCTTACGTTCAAATATATTATATTGGCATTTATTACATATTTGGTGTAGCTATAGCCGTCTATCTTGGTGTGGACATGATGAGTAGGGTTGAAATGCATAATGGAGTCATCATCTGCCTAGCCTATTCCCAACTATGTTGGGGTCGGCTTCCAGTCTCACCGGACGCAGCTGAATACACGTATTTTAGACAGAGCGACTGCCTTTCCGACCTCCAGAACCCAGGTAGTCCTACAGGCTAATAAGAAACCCCTAGGTAAGACTGTTTGTCAAACTTACGCGCCAAAAATATTCGGGCTACAAATGACAGCCGGGTACAACGGCTTTTCCGAGGCACGGAGGAAACTCGGTATGTCATGGACCCATATTCACACCGACCCAGGCAAGTACTGCTTAACCGTGAAGATCGCCCCGTGCAGTTGTTATTATCTTGCCACGAGCTACTCGCCTGCTCTTCTCTCCTCAAACGCATTATGGAGTGATGAATAGGAAGCGAAAGACCAAAGAAAAAATAAATTGATTGTGTGAGTTATGGTTGAAAGCAAAAGGAGAAAATAAATAAAGTTTGTATTGAAGGTTTGTATTGAAGGCTTGTCTATGTGTTCGAGTGATGTGGATGAGTCCAAAGAGAAACAAGATTAGTTATACAGCGTGTAACAGAAAGGGTATAATCATATGGAATACTGTGGTACGGACCATCAAACTGAACAACTTTCTCTATGGAACCACCATCGAAATCGTAAAAAAATAATCAGCTGTCCCATACATTTGGGTCGAATAGGTATTGAAATTTTGTATAGGACAGCTGATTATTTTTTTACGATTTCGATGGTGGTCCCATAGAGAAAGTTGTTCAGTTTGATGGTCCGTACCACAGTATTCCATATGATTATACCCTTTCTGTTACATGCTGTATACAGATCTGTGCCTCTTCCGGCTTGTCTCAAAATTACTGGATCCAGCTTTGTGGTTTCATGCTCAATGCTGATTGCTGTGACTGAAACAGTTTTAACTTCACAGAGAGTTGCCGTTGACATATTAAACTCAAACTCCAAACTCTTTATTGCATTCATGTGTACATTTAGTTGTTACATAATAGGTAAGTTCCAACATAAATGCAGAGCAGATTTGAGCAGAAAGCTTTTAAGAAGTTAAATAATAAATCAAAACTGAATGAAAAACAAACAGAATTGAATGGGGAAAATGGTTTTCATGGAAAATAGACAAGTGGTGTTTTGTTACCCTCATGACAGTTTATTGTATGTTGGGACACTTTGGGACAAAGGTGAAAAAAAAAGTTTTGGGAATTTTCAACAACTTTCTTTTTTTCTTGTCTAAAATGGAGCGACTTATACAAATACTAGCGACCCGCCCCGGCTTCGCACGGGTGCAATGTTACACATATAGACTTCCTCTTGAATCACTATATATCTATTAAAAAAACCGCATCAAAATCCGTTGCGTGCTTTTAAAGGTCTAAGCATACATAGGGACAGACAGCGGGAAGCGACTGTTTTATACTATGTTGTGATAGTGGAGTGCTCCGGTTTTGTTTTATGGTTGTGGACAAAACATTCACTAGATACGGGTAAATAGGGGTGGTAAGGTAGTCCTGAGTTTATAATGAGCCTTGCAATAGGGACTTCTGAACTTTGACAGTTGATAGCGGCCATATTGTTGAAGCTACATCTGTCAAATTGACTGTTATTTATTCAGTCTGTTTTGCCAAATCACCATGGACGGATATAGCGTTCAATAACACGCGCAAATGATAAATCCATCACCATCGACCGGCCATCACCGTCAACGGCGAGCGCTAAGTATAGGTCGATGATTAACAATTTATGTTGGCCTGAATTGGAAGATATGGACAGCAATGACTCTGGTTTCAACAGGACGGCGCTATGTGCCACACAGCTCATGCCAAATAGGACATTCTGCGCGAACGATTTGAGGGTATGGTCATCTCACGTGGAGATGCTGTGGACTGGCCACCGAGATTATCCGATTTGATCCTGTTAGACTTTTGCTTGTAGGGTTTTCTTAAGTCGCAGGTCTATGCGAATGACCCACAAACCACAGCGGCCCTCAAAGCCAACATAACCCATGCCATCGGTCAAATCCAACCTGATTTATGCGCCAGAGCCATGAAAATTTGACTTTTCGGATGCGCGCCATTCAGCGACGCCGCAGCAGACATTTGAACAATGTCATATTCCATACATAATGGCTTCGATAGGCTTTTCAAAGAAATGCAAAATTTCAATGATATCTCATGAACACTTTGATTTATTTAAAAGATGGGAAGTGCTTAATGAAAGATCCTGTATTATTTGTGAAATTGCTTATTCTGCAGCTAAAGGGTATATTACATCTATATAATATACAGTGAAAAGCGCAAAATTACAAGTGCTAGAAAATAACACACAATAAGACATCAAAAAATGTTTGTTTCTTTGAGCTGATGTCCGCAATTCTGTCAGAGTCACCTTGAGACAGATATCGTCTATTAGATAAGTAGAAACCGATCTGTAAACACACCATCAATGTTTGTAACATTATCATTAATACTAGAAACGAGATATTTACCATGTTTACTGTTCATTATGAGTTCCCGATATTTCGGCGCTGTTGTAAGCACCATGATCACGGATAAAAATGAACAGAAAACATGCTAAATATCCCGTTTCTAGTGTTAATGATAATCTTAGTGACCATGACAGGTTGTAACATGTTGCTGTATTCAAATAGAGTCAACTCAAGTAAAGACTCAAGTATTTGAAATTCGTCATATGCAACATGCAAAGGTTAGAACTTTTCCAAACCACATGAAAAATTCAGCACAGCGTAGTCTATCTTGATGCAGCTGCATACGAGTAGTTTTCATAGAGCGACTGCTTATATGATCGCCACCAGGTTCTTCGGTTGACAGGATATTTTTGATCCCGCCAATTTTATAAACCATATTTATTTTATTTATTCGGGAAAATAAACAGATATAAAATGCATTAAAATCTTATACTAAGTTATAAATATACAAGTAAGGGTGTAACAAGACCCTTAACGAAGGCGAAAGGCATGTGTTCTTCCCGTCATTGCGGTCATTTTTTTGTTCTTGACCATACCTGGGAACCTTCTAGTCACGGAGATGTTGGGGGTCAAAGTTCTAACTACAACACCAGTTTTTTTTAAATACATATTTTCAATGTTAGATTTTTACATTGAGTCCTACCGTAAACCGTGATTTTTTCACCAAAAAAAAAGCAAATGCCTCAACTAATTGAACATGCCATCACTAAATAAATCAACTCGTTTATCAAAAAAATATTATAGGAATCCATTAAAACCAGAATTTATAATTGATTAATCTTTTTATTACGTAGGTTGTAGACAGACATAAAAGTCACTGGGATTTTTAAGGTGTTTTTATTCATTGTTTAAATGTTCACAAGATAAAAACAATGATTTCCATAATTTTTATTAGACATTTTATGAGCAGTGGTGGGCCATTGGAAAAGACCGCGAACTATGTCAGTTGTAGTATTAGGTTCGAACAGTCTCTAAGTAGATAATTTCGATACGAGTAACTGGGGCGTCCATTAATTAGGTACGTCAGACGACTTCATCGATTTTTCGAGCCCCCCTACCCTTGGGGAGATGTCGTGAGATTTGACTTGACCCCTCACCCATTTTTCAAAATGCTTTTAGTTTTAATGCGTTAATCTGTGCTTGATTGCGTTGGGTATATTACTCTATCGTTCATTAATTACAACCAAATTCCTGTTTATGTATAAAATTAAGAGGTTAAAAATTTATACTAATATTATAAAGAGGTAAAATTTGTGAAGTTGTAGGGGGTAATCTCTGCATCTATAGAACCGATTTTGAAAATTTTTTCACTAATAGGAAGCTAAATTTTTCCGAAGTACCATAGGCTATATATATGTACAACGTGTCCGTGGGATAATTTCCTACCATAACGCGAGCGAAGCCGCGGGCAACAGCTAGTAGGTTATACTTTTATAACTCACTCTTGTATACTCGTATTTATAACTTAGTATAAGACTTTAATGCTTAACTGTTTATTTTCCCGAATAAATATAATAAGTGCAATTTATAAACTTGGCGGGATCAAAAATATCCTATCTATATTTACAACGTGCCCGTGGGATAATTTCCTACCAAAACGCAAGCGAGGCCGCGGGCAACAGCTAGTTAGTAATAACTATGTAGGTACTTTCTTAACATAATGTACCCGTTACTCATATACTAGTACCTACCCAACCAGCAAAATTGTACTATAACTAAAGCTTATTTCGCAAAAAAGTTTTGTAAACGTGATATAACGGTGTTTATGGTGAGAGCATGTTGTATAAAGGTGTGTCACAAGACTTTTTTGCTCTATAAGCTTATACAGCAAAAATGTTCTATAAGTTAGTGATGTAAACAATTACATTACCATTTTAAACAACCGTTATAGAAAAGTACTAAATAAGGCTTAATAAAAACATATATACAACTACTTAGTTCTATAAACTTGCTGATCGTTGCCCTTTTACATCTAATTTAATCTATATAAGTTTACAATTTACCACTATAGGCCTGTCTCATTAATGATTATTGAAACTCAAGAATACGACGTTTTTGTGATATTGTGTGTTTTGATGTATCTGCTATAGTACATAGTGTCATAATAGTCATGCCTCCTCAAAAATAGAGCGATTTGGTGATATAGCTGGGTTCGGTGTTACTCCTTATGTGCGAAATTTAAGCTATAAGAGTTTTTAAATCGCTGTTTATTAATATTCTTATACCGGTCACGAAGACACTTATTTAGCGCAGAATTATTATGTAACAGGGTTTTAGATATCTTTAATACACTGTAATGAAACCACTGCTAGCAATCAAAGTCAAATCGAGAATGCAAGTGCGGAAAGTGGTTCCGTACAAAGTAATATTATATTTAAAAACATCGAAAAGAAGAAAAGTAGCCAGCAAAGAGATAGTAAATGATTTAAGTGCCGATATGGAGTTCAGCTGTACAGGTGAAAGAACTTCTGAACGCTAAAGTGAACACAAAACCGAGAACATAAAAACGAGCAATTATGCGATGAGCTGAAAAATTGGGCTATTGACATGACACATCACGTTCTAAGAAGTACAACTGATTATTATCTGAGCTGCATGATGATGTTTGTAATGAAAGATACATTTACAAATTAAAAAAAGAACTTTATTTTAAAATAAAGAAAAACTGTTCACAATTCAATTCAACAGAATTGAAATCAAAAAGTGAATTGAATTTCTGTTCCTAGTCAGTTACATAAAATAATTATTAAAAATAATCAACAATACAGGGTGGAAGGAACATCAGACATCTCAAAATTATACTATGAATTCAGTCGGTAAGTGATTCTAAACGTCACTCAATTTTAAAGGTACAGTTCCGAACAACGCGACCGCTACACAGCCGCCGCAAATTCTTTTATTGTGAAACATGGGTTATTTTATATACGATAATTGTTTATATTATGATTTCAAAGGAACCCTAATTTATTTAATTGCAATGGCGGTCACTACTTTCTCAATAGTACTATAGAAAGCCTGTAGTCGCCAACATTACACTTTTTATTCTATAGTGGAAAATTATGGAACTAGTCTTCGATTAAGTTAATTTAATTTAAACAAAACTCACTAATTTGAGAGGGGCATTAAAAATATCGTACTAAAATATGCCTACTTAGTCAGTAAAATTGTGATCGCAACTCTATTTCACTGCCTGGGTCGCTACTACTAGCGCATTTTACTACTGCATGGTCGCCATAATAAAAATCTTAATATTGTAAAATTACTTACCACTTTTGGTGAAATAAGGAATGTAACACAATCACTATAACAACACACAGACTAAATGAGAATGAACGATTGAACGATTATTGTGGTATAGTAATGTAAAAGCACCACAATCACTATTACATAACATAATAGTACAATAACAGCGTTACGCGTGACAACTACATCACTTTTTGGTGATATATCGCAGAGTAACATCAATTTTACAGGTCAAAAATGGTACGTCGAAGCTGCTATAGAACTAGTACATCAGCGAATAACGCTATATCTGCGCCAAATCCGGGGTGTGTAAACGTTCTTTGGTCTTTTATAGAACCGTTCACTAACACTAATTAGTTCTTGAAAAGCGTTCAATGGGCTGCTATACGATAAGGTTTTGCTGGTTGGGTAGTGCCTATCTACCAATTATCTTTGTATCCTGTTTTGCATAGCAGACTACTGTACCTAATAATTTAGCTAGATCCACTTTACTTGATTATCCCATTTGAAATGCTAGCTGAAAATAATGTTACATAGGTCCTACCCGAAGTTTATATTCATGAATAATTCAGGAGAAGCGCTGAAACTACTTTAAGTACAAAGTTACTGAAATAAGCTCTCCCTTATTATGACTAGCTGTTGCCCGCGGCTTCGCTCCCGTTTTTGTGGGAAATTATCCCACGGGCACGTTGTATATAGCATAAGACACTCGGGGATAGTGTAGCTTCCTATTAGTGAAAGAATTTTCAGAATCGGTTCAGTAGATCCAGAGATTACCCCCTACATACAATTACAAACATACAAACTTACAAACAAATGTTACCTCTATATAATATTAGTATAGATGTAGGTGACATTTTATTAGAAAATAAACTGGGGCCTTAGTCTGCTATTGCAATAGTGTCAGAATGGTCTATCATTGATTTAATAAGGCCCCTAGCCCACGGCGTATTGAAGCGCGTTCGAAACTCGTTTGACGTGCGTACAAAGGGTAATTCGTCTGCGCGGGGCCTTATTAAATCAATGATAGACCATTCTGACACTATTGCAACAGCAGACAGGCCCCTGTTTTTTGAAAAATTGCGTTGTTAGCCTGCTTCATCCCACCACAGCTGGGCAAAGACCCGTCCCCATTTCTCCCAGCCGTAATTTAAATTAAAAAAAACGGGAAATTCGAATAAAGACTGCCTCGTTGGTCTAGTGGTCGCAATCGCGACTGCTGAAAATGAGGTCCTAGGTTCAATTCCCGGGTCGGGCAAAGTGTTATTGTGTTTTCCCATCAGGAATTTCTCAGTAGCAGCTACGGAGTCTGGATTTGTGTCCAGATGATAAGAACAGGCTCGCCCCCTATTACATAGGACTTAAATATAACTGGCGAAATGTGGGTGTACTATTAGGGACACCTCTGCCTAACCTGCCGGAATTACAGACGTGATGTTTTGTTATGAAATTAGAAAAAATGTTAAATGTAATAAGTACTGGAGGGGTTGATAACTCATCAGAGCATGCGGAGTCAAAAACTAGCTAGCAAAACTCATAACAGGCAAAACTGGGAAGAGACTGGACCCCAAGACACAGGGTATCCTAGTGAAGAGTCCAGGGAACGTGTAATAATCTAGCGCTTAAGGATCATTGTCTTCTGTTAATAGCTTTATTATTTTATTATTTAAAAACAGTTAGCTCTTACTAGTGTCCGTGAAATCGGCCATTATACGAGTAGGCACCGTACTCTGTTGTTTATTTGTATTCACTATTCCAAAATAATCGTACGGATTATTTACCTAGCGGTAATTTAATTGATGTTGATTAGATAGTGACGTCATGCCATATAAAATACAAGTCATTACCATGGCCAAATTATATTACTGCTATTATATTATTTCGTAATCGATATGGTTAGGTATCGAATAGTTTTGAATCGAGGGGCAGCTATTCTAATAATTACATTAAGCATACTTTAAAGGGAAATAAAGGTTATCTCGAGGACGAGGACAATGTTTAAGAGGGCCCTTCCCGGTCCGTCTATCGTCAAGCTTGTTGTTTCATCCAGAGCCACAGCGGCGATTTTCTTTCAATTCCCCTGTCTTCCCCCGCCCCGACCCCGCACAACTCGTCTCCCGCGCACCTCATACCGCCTAACGCGATGACATTGAACGAAAAATAGTGTTTGAAAATTTCTTAAACTTGTTCCAGGAAATACGTGTTTTACAAGTGTGAAATAAAAAATTGTCATTAAGAATCTCCATTACATGTGCAAGGTTTCTATCGTGATGATTTCTTTACTTTTACAGTTTATGATTACATTATGAACGGCCAAAGTTCAGTAAAATATTTGCAAAACCCCAATTTTTGGAGGCTAATACTGAATTAGTTTCTACATTTTTTTATTTTTTACTACCATAGAAACCCAGATATAGTGCACAAAATACCTATTAGTTCAAAAAATTCAAAGATAGATGTGTAACAACTGCATAATCACGTATGAGCGTTTGTATGAAAAGTATGACGGGTTGGCCGCTCTGATACGCGTACGCGCACCTGATCGCTCTCCGGTCGTGTCGGGATACCGTCGGGTCGTTTCGGGATCCCCCCTCCTGCTCAGCCAAGAGCGGGAGGGGTTATTTGATGATATCCCATCGGTAAAAAAAAAAACGGGTCGTTTCGGGATACCGTCCCCTCAGACTATGTGATCCCAGTGAGAGCACACCTGTGTTTGCGCACACATTTACATAACATCACATACGTTAGGCAGAGGTGTACCCAATAGTACACTCACATTTCGCCAGTTATGTTAAGTCAGTGTAAAAGAGGGCCTATTAACATCAACCTTGCTCAAATCCAGACTTCGTGGCTGCTACTGAGAAATGTCAAATAGAAAAACCCAATAACACTTTGCCCAACCTGGGATTCGAACCCAGGACCACATGCTCAGCAGTCGCACTTACGACCACTAGCATCGATAGCTAGTCTCCACTGGGATTGGCTACCATGACCGAAAACAGATAGAAAGACTATATTATTTTCTCTTACTCCCTGGGTAATCAGCCCCGCACTTGATAAACTGACTGGGTAGGAAGCCATGATATGGGCAATTGGACATAAGCTTTCCGAATGGGACAAGCCCGCCACACCATTCCCAAACCACTGCTACTCCTGAAAGCCAGAATCAACAGTGGTGACTACCAGAAAAGCGCCGAGACAATGAAGCCGAAGCTTTCCGTATATCATAACTTGATTAGAGATTAAACGAAGAACATTTTCGCAATGAAATGTAGCCTGATCTAACCGAAACGTTTTCAGGCTGGCCGCCGAGGTAGCGACCATTAAAATTCAATTGAGATCGATCGTGGGCCTATAAGTAACCCTTTTGTGCCGACCCACAACTGTAACTCAAATATCGTATTTGCGTATATTTGGGACACGACCGGACGTTTAGTGGCTCAGCTGATCGGGGATTTGCGTTTAAATGCGAAGCCGAAAGACACTTGTTCTCCCCGTCGTCATTGCGATCACTTTTAGTTTTGTTTCGGAGTATTACTATATACCTATAACGCAGGACATACAGAAAGGACGTAAGACGATGGCGTGGCGCAGACATATTATTATGTCTCTTCCGCGTCTTTTTCATACAAAATGTATAGAAGCGTCGCGACGTAAAACACACTGAAAAGGCAGGGTGCGGGCAGGGCGCGAACACGACGCTTGCCCGTCTGCGCCTTGTGTAAAAACAGATAGAAAGGACGGGGCACGGGCGCGAGTGTCCTGCTCCTAAGGTCAAAGTCAAAGTCCCAAGTAAGTTTAAAGTGCATAGGACTCAAAAGTCCTATCACACACAAGAGGTGTTTTATCCAAAAAAAAAAGGTGTCTCATAGCAATAATTTTTGCGTAAAGTTAATTAGTTTGATGTACAGAATGCTTGGCTGACGGCTTCCTTTTACTTTTGATAGTGTATTGAACAGGAGTAAGAAACTTACCCTAAGGTACTGAGGAATCCTGATACAGTGCCCTCCGCGTGCAGGGAGACAATGTCCCCCAGGTGCAAGAAACTGTCTCCCATGTTGGCGTTTTCTCCTTACCCCCACCATGCAACAACACCTGCGGAAGAAAAAAAAAAGGGTTTAATAAATTATCTCTGTGAACGGTATCACGACAACTTGAATCCGTGCCAATTCAAACCCAAGTCATCTCAACCCGGACAACCCCACTTCAGCTGGTCAATATAATTTGAGTTTTTTTGTACAGAAACGCAGTTCTTAAAACCGTGATAAGTACGAGGACGTTGCGGCTAATTCAAGTTTTTCGCATCAGTGCGTGTTCGCTCTGTTTTGAAAAGAGACGAAGAAATGTTCCCGAAATTCTGTCAAACATGGGTTGTTTTTCTGCCAAGAAGGTAATTATAGCATACAAATAATGCTACAAATAATATTTGTAAGCAAAACACGCGGAGTTGCGGAGCCCAATATACTCGTACAATACAATACAACCACATTAAGGCGTTAGGCCGTCGTCGGGGTGGCATTAATCACGCCTTTTGTACCATCGTTATGTATTATACAGTAACTGTATACGATATAAGGTCCCATTATAATAGATGGACATGGCGTTCAGTACGTCTAACCAAAGATATTCGAGCAAAATTTTATTTTGACCTAATGGATGTGTTTATTCTAGAGTGCCGCCGGCGATTTATTATTTTAGGTCAAAATAAAATCACTTTAACCATTGTTTTTTTTTTGCTTAGATATCATTGGTTAGACGTACTGCACGCTGTGTTAAAATTTGTCCATTTATTTGAATGGGAGCTTATATAATGATAATAACAAGTCAGCCAGAACAAAGGTTCCGTCTTTTTACTAAGATATCGCCACAAAACTTCATAAAGGTAAGATTTGCATTGGACACCGAGAAGCTTGCAGCCAAATAAGGCTTTGTTGTAAGAACGGCTAGCTTTTCTAGCCTTCCGCTAGATTTAGGTCGGAATTTTATGTTATTTGTCACTACATAGTATAAAACAAAGTCGCTTCCCGCTGTGTCCCTATGTATGCTTAGATCTTTAAAACTACGCAACTAATTTTGATGTGGGTTTTTTTAATATATAGAGTGATTCAAGAGGAAGGTTTATATGTATAACATAGCACCCGTGCGAAGTCGGGGCGTGTCGGTAGTTATCTATAAAGTGCTTGCGTCATGATCTTTGGGCTTCCTAAATTCCAGTACCAGTCTCACCAAGGGGTATCGTATTACCCAGGAACTTGGTTGTGGAGGCCGGATAGGCAGTCGCCGCATGTAAAATCAAGTATTCAGCTGCATCAAATTTCACTGGGAGCCGACTCCAACATAATTGCGAGAAATTTTAGGCGAAATAAAATTGACAAAATACGTATTATTTGTATATCTGTTGTTTCCTGCTATATCAGTGATTATAGAGATACTTATCAGTTATGTGATTGTTTGTTATATGGGTAAAAAAATGCTCGATTTATGCAGACATTGGCTATGCGGTAAAAGTATCATTAACATTACCCACTGTGTATTAAGTTTATCTATGGAATGCCTTGATAAGTATGACATACATAACACGTCTGTAACTAAGTCCGGAAATCCGTTAATTCCGTATTAAGACAGTTTTATCGGAATTAATCTTTAGAAATGTAGGTAAGCGCAATGAAATACCTATCGTAGCTTGTTGCTGTTCATAAATGCGTGTTTATTTAATGAAGGCTATCCGGTTTTCATTCATGCTAGACTGTTAGAGATTATATCGGAATTTTATTATCTACACGTTAAAGACGGTATTTAAAGATATTTGCATTATGATGAGTAATGAAAGATATTTTTCGCTTTCTGGGTCGAAAATGGTCAAAAAACGGTCAAGTAGATTTGTAAAGTATAGAGAGGTACCAGCTACATTGGACACCCTTATACGTGATTACTGCTCAATAGTTTATTGCATTCTACAAGTAGGTTTCTTAGGTGGTAAACTTATAATTAGATCTGGACCCTGTCGGGCACAGCAAGATAAGTGAGTTAGGAGAGAGGAAGCATTTGTAAATTATACATATAACATTTCTCAGCAAACTACTTTGGTATAATGATAATGCAGGTATTTCCTTAGAGAATCTAATACCTATAATATAGACAGGTATCTATTGAGAGATGTAATGTAATAACAATTATTAGAAGTCTCGAGTACTTAAGTTATGACTTTATAAGTCTATCACATAGGTATTCGTTTACAGAGTAGTAGCTTTTATTTACCAGAAATAGTCTAAGTTTTTTTTTTAAATATGTTAGTTTTTTCTTCTTTTTTTATTGATGCAGGTAGTTTATTATATAATTTAATAGACATTACGTAGGGACTTTTAGAGTGCATTTTTAGTCGAGAAATTGGTAAGTTTAGCCTAGATCGACTACAGAAATTGCTGTACCCAAATGAGCGTTTAAAATTTAATTTGCCCGTATTTTCGACGTCATGCAAGCACCTCGCAATGCAGCAATACTGCTAGACTATTCAGAGTTCATTATTATGCCATGTTTCGGATCTTAAAGATCTTCTACTAAGGCCCAAAGCATTTCTATGTTATGAAAGTATCCGATTTAGTAAACAGTTAGTTCTTTAGTGTAGACTTTACTACATAGCATAACATCACGCTTGTAATTCCCGAAGGGTTAGGCAGAGGTGTACCTAAAATAGTACTCCCAAATTTCGCCTGTTATGTTTAAGTCCCATGTAATAGGGGGCGGGCCAATTATCAACCGGGCACAAATCCAGACATCGTGGCTGCTACTGAGAAATTCCTGAAGGAAAAATCCAATAACATAGCCCGACCCAGGAATCGAACCCAGGACCTCATGCTTAGCAGTCGCGCTTGCGACCACTAGACCAACGAGGCAAATTGGTGCTTTTAGTTTGTATGTCATTTTGTGTTTAAGGGGAGAAATGTGTTGGCTTAAAATCATGGAGATGGAAATTCTAATAAAAGTACTTCATCTTTATTGGTTAATTAAAAAAAAAATGGTAAATTGCAAATACAAAATAATTGCAATATTAATTGTCATGGAGCGATCTGTGCTCGGCATTACCCTACTAGATAGAATGCGTAGCACTGAAAATCCGTCGTCGGTCGAAAGTCTTCGACGTCGGGAACAGGGAGATACGCCTAAAGTGGAGTTGAGAGAATATCTGGCTAGACGCGGAGATGGCCGATGGGGTAAGGTTTTACCTAATAGTGGCCAAGGTTGGGCCTAAGATACCTACCACAAGATACTACACCTAAGATACTATACCACAACCTTACAACCAATTTCCAAAAATCTTCAAAGCTTTGTCCCTGAAATCTAATGTGAACTGAATAAGGCTTCACTAGTTTTTTTTTTATTATTATCTCCTTTATTTATTTTCTTTACACATTATATACATTTTTAAATATTTGTATTATCAAAGATTATATTATAAAAACATTTAAAAATATAGAAAATAGTAGCCCACCGGTATCAGGAACAGGGTCCAAGCTACCGGCGGTCAGGGCTCCAGAGAGAGGAACCTCCTAACAATACGAGCCGCGTCCAGGAGTACCGCTTTCTGAATCAAGCCCTTGATCCACCTGCCTAACGAGAGCCTCCTTAGGTATTCATCGAGGCTCTTGGCAATTAAGCCATGGGCTGATACGACTATCGGCACAATGATCGCTGAGTCCACATCCCACATGTCGACAACCTCGCGAGCCAAGTCAAGATACTTGATTTGCTTATCTTTCTCGGCTTTCACGAGGTTCCCATCATGCGGGACCGTTATGTCAACAATCATTGCGCGCCGTTCTGATCGATCCACCACCACTATATCAGGCTTATTGGCTAGAATAGTCCTGTCAGTGATGATGGATCGATCCCAGTACAATGTGATACTGCCTTTTTCGAGAACTGGGTCGGGCACACACCTACAGTACGGCACTTCCGATTCCACAAGTCTGTATTTTAGAGCAAGTTGCTGATGGATAATCCTGGCTACAAGGTTGTGTCTATGCAAGTACTCTCCGTTAGCTAGACGAGAACACCCGGAGATAATGTGACGGATTGATTCGCCTGGACGGTGGCATGCCCGACATTATGTCAACCGTGCCGTCCTTCACAATAAATCTCCGGTAGTTATTCGTCATCCTAACTTCATCCATAAGTGCACAGACAAAACCTTCGGTTTCTCCGAAGAGGTTATTATTATTATCGTTTATTTCAGGCATTAACCCATATAATATCTCAGTTTACATAATTATTACATTGATAACATTAAAATTTAATTCACATTACATAAAATCATAATCAAAGTTAAAATCAACACATAAATCAATTCATCATTAACCCTTCGTATGCCGGGAACGTGGATCTACGCGAGACACAATAGCTTTTTAATTGTGTCTATATACTCGGCATACGAAAGGTTAAAAACTAAAATAAAAATAAAAATCAGAATTAAGTCAACTTTAAAATCAATATCACAATCAAAATTAACAATAAAATAAAAGTCCAATTAAAATTAAATCACATAAAATTAAAAAAAAAAAAAATTAAAAATTATGTTTTTTTTTTAAATAAATCAATAAATTTGTCGCTAAAAATACAATCATTATAATTTTCTAATCGGCATTGGATGAGCAACATGTCTGACACAGCAATGCCGGACATAAGGGCAGTCCAGCCTGTTGGCGATCATCGCCAAGATGGCATTGGGGCTGGCCCGCACCCGCCGCACCAGAGACGCACACCGCTTGCGCATGGAAGCGTGAAAACAATCAGTGCGTGCCATCGCGAACATCCCCGATGCGCTACAGAAACGGGGCAGCCCCAACACCGGTTTTCCCGTCGATATAAAACGCTACAAAATTGAAGGCTTTCTATAAAGATTGCTGAACTCATACATTGTGCTGGCAGTGTGTGATGGCGAAAAATTGCCTTTACTAGTGTCTAGTGCAGAGTTCCCCAAACTTTATTATCTTGTAGACCCCTTGCCATGTTTCACGATTTTGGATAGACGGTGCGTAGCTAATATTACATTTTTGAAAATTCATCGACTTAAAATGTATTTTGACTGATTTGTAACGCGTAGAAGAAAAAAATAAACATAAAAAACATTTTAAGGTTTATACACACAGAGACGTCAGGATTTATTCCGCTAGGCTTCTACATCATGTGGGCAGGCGATGGGTTTCGTGCTATGTAAATACACTGAGAGCTATACACTGTTTCTAGCAAAACTAACGAATTACTTGAGATTACAACTTATCACAATAACACGGGGCACAATGAATCAGGTACAGTTCCAAGAGGTCTCAACTCGGCCTCGATCAAACACTGACTATCGTCTTAACATCGAGTTGTCAACATCAGGGTTTTATTTTTGGTAAATGAGTTTAATTCTGGCAAAAAATGCTTAAATTATGGACATTGATTTGATTAAATTTAGGCTATTATCTTGTAACTGCAGGTTAACCTAATTAAATTTACTGAATAAATCTCAATAGATTCAATAATGGGTATGGTCGCGATGAAACTATCGTGGACCCCCGTTTACATCTCATAGACCCCCATTTTTTTGCCCCTTTCATGGACCCCTTGTAAGTCGTCGTTCATATAGACCACTTTGAGTATCACGTGTCACATAAACTTACAAAGGATTTTTTTTGCCGCAATCACAACAAGTCAGTGTCAGGTTGTATGTGGATTAAAATATGATTTCCGACCGTAACAAACATGGCTTTACAGAGTTCTAATCATTAAAATCATCAGTACAACCCTAAATTCATTTAATCCTATCAAATGAATTCTTCATGAAATAGTCATTCAATGGGATTAAATGAACATAGATGGTTGTATTGATGATTATTCTTTAAGTACATACGTGTGACGGTCGCGAATCATATTTTGTTCAACGTACAACCTTAAACTGACCTGCAAATTGCAACAAACGAAACGGAACAAAAATTGAACTGCGCGGGCTGCCCTGGGGGCCTAAAATGGCTGCTTTATCAGAATCATAATGCGAATCACTTTAAAAATTTAAAACTCTTAAAATGGACTTTGTGATCATAACCATAAAGACCATTTTACGATAATTTTAAATTTTTAACGTGATTCATAATTATGATTCTGACAAAGCTTCCATTTTAGGCCCCTTGGTCATCAGTATGTAGTATTGTCAATAAAACTATCAGACCACCACTTGTTGCCCAACCAAACAAACAATTTCCAAAAACCGTCAAAGCCTCGTCCCACAAATCCAAAGCTAACAGAATCAGGCTTCAGTAGTTTGACCGACATTGATATTCCGGAAAACTATCTACGCTACGAAATTGAAGGCCCTCTACAAAGTTTGCTGAACACATACATCATGTTGGCAGGGTGTGATGGCGAAAAATTGCCTTTGTTTAGTGTTATACCCTATACCTACCCTCTTTGTTAGATAGGGTGGAAAGTTTTTGCTTTTGACTCGATGTTTTAGCTTCTGGAGTGTTTGAGTGAAAATTGGTGTGAAAACATCGGCTCCAAGAAAATGTAGGCGCTAACATTTTGACGAGATTGTCTACTTACGCAATATTGTTTGTATTATACAATGTATTATATACGGGTTGAAAGGGACACCGATGCACAAACGATAACCATGTATTCAGTACATCATTTTAAGCCCTCCCACATAAATTGGTAGATAATTTAAAAAAAAAACAGCTGTTCCATACATTTTAACGTTAAGAGCGGCCAACCCGTCATACTTTTCATACAAACGCTCGTACGTGATTATGCAGTTGTTACACATCTATCTTTGATTTTTTTGAACTAATAGGTATTTTGTGCACTATATCTAGGTTTCTATGGTAGTAAAAAATTGTAGAAACTAATTCAGTATTAGCCTCCAAAAATTGGGGTTTTGCAAAAATTTTAACTGAACTTTGGCCGTTCATAATGTAATCATAAACTGTAAAAATAAAGAAAACATCTCGATAGAAACCTTGCACATGTAATGGAGATTCTTAATGACAAAAATATTTATTTCACACACTTGTAAGACTTATTCAAAAACACGTATTTCCTGGAGCAAGTTTAAGAAATTTTCGAACACTATTTTTCGTTCAATGTCATCGCGTTAGGCGCATCTTTCATATTTTGGCATAAGTATTTTAGATTCGGAAAGATTGTTCTTTTTTTTTTTTAATTTATTAATCTCTTACAAAAAAAAGTTATTTTTTAAAGTCATTTTACTCGCCAAACTTTACAGTTTGATGGCGAGAAGCGCTCGTTTCTCATACATCTTAACTTAAAATTATAAACTTAACCTAAAATCGACTAAACGAAACTTACTGCTACATCTGCTTATTGAATTTATTTCTCGACAACGGCAGAGCGACACCAACATTTATCAGACAATGAATTCCAAGCCAGAGTGACCAGCCGGAGCTGGCCACTCTGGTCCAGAACTCACCGCCCATCACAGTCCGACGACGTGTCCACGTTCTCCAGAAATAAATTCTTTAGCTTTGATTTTAACACAGCTTTGCTTAAATTTGAGTTATTCCTTAATAATTCTATTTTATTAAATACTTTTGGCACCAAATATTTAGACGTTCTTTCTCCGTAATAGTTTGTTATTTTTGGTTGCACTAGCTACTACACTCTAGCTACTACACTACTTCTCCACAGCTGGTTTAATCCATATGGATATAAGAAATAGTTTGAAACCATTGTGAGGATCGACCGGAGGACACGGTTGAGCACACGGTGGAGATCTTCCCCGCGTGGGCGGAGCACCGCCGTGTCCTCGTAGCGGCGATCGGCGGCGGCGAGCGGTGAGCTATGGGCTAGCTCGCCGTCCGTCCGTCTTATGACGACAGGCCGTGTCGACGGCGCGTTCGTGTTCCACGCGCGCCTCAAAGAGAGTCAGCAAACAGGAAAGGCTCCGAAAGGACCGATGCCTGCCAGGGTTGCGGGACTGTTTGAAAGAGATACCGCGGCCCTGGAACACAAAGGGCAAAGGAAGGAACGTGGATGGGTTTTAGTCAGTAAAAGTCTGACACTCCCTCCTTCTCAGCCCAGAGCGGGAGGGGTTATTTGATGATTTCGCACCGGAAAAAATAAATAAAAAAAGGCGGTATGAAGTGCGCGGGAGACGAAATGTGCGGGATCGGGGCGGGGTAAGACGAGGGAATCGAAAGAAAATCGATCGAATCGATGAAACAACAAGCTTTTCGACCATGCTTGCGTTGACGATAGCCGGACCGGGAAGGGCCCTCTTAAGAAGGTATTGCACTTCTGTAGGAAACAGCAGAACTCATCCACTTTAATTATGTCATGGACTGTACACGTTCTGTCCAGTCGCTAATGTGTCCAGCTGAGAATCCGGCAAGTTGCGAATCTGTCCAGTTGCTCCAGAGGGGATTTTTTTTAGTTACCGATTTAAAATTCAGAATGATAACGGAATACCTACGTGGTAACCATTTATGCGTCGGTGGGGTTCCAACCTGTATATGACCGATTTCGTATTTTGAATGTAGGTAATCAATGACTGGTATGAATATTCATGTCATTGTCTAAAAAAAAGATTCCGGAGTAGGTAGGTTCTGAGCTATGGAGCCTCTTTGACCTTGTACCTACTTAATACTGTACTCATACCTGAAAACACAGTAACTTTTCACAGAAACGAGTGTCCATGGAGTTTCTTGTCCGTTCTTCTCCATAGAGATCTACGCTAGGGAATGGGCAACTACAGTACTTTTTATGTCTTGTGACTGGGACTGTAGCTACATTTCAGTGTTATCTTTGTTTCGACAGTTCAAAAGTGCCAGTAATTAGCCTACTTGAAATAAATGATTTGATTGTGACTTTGATTTTGACGGCAAAACTATATTACCTTAGGTCTTTGAATTTCCTGCCAGGGTTGCGGGACTGTTTGAAAGAGATACCGCGGCCCTGGAACACAAAGGGCAAAGGAAGGAACATGGATGGGTTTTAGTCAGTAAAAGTCTGACACTCCCTCATTTCCCGCACAAGACTAAGTTCATTTTCTGTCTTTCCCACCTTCATAAAATACGTATTATTCGTTTTCTTTCTTATTTCGTCCCATCAGCAAGTACCGAAATTGTATCATAAACAATATTACGTACCGCGGAAAAAGTTTCACGCAAAAAAAATCATGTTATAAGAAGCTACCCTACGCCAAAGTCACGTAATATCTCGCTCATATGAACTTACGAGGCAAGTGTGTGAAGAGCCGAAGTTATATGAGGGCGGTAAAGGCTACTAAATCTTTATTAAACGTTGCTTTATTGAATTGATAGGTTATAGCGTAATCATGGCTGAATATCTTGAGAATATGTGAGCCTTCTTTTCGATCTATTTGTCCAATAACGTTGTTATAAACAAAGTAAACGGAAAACTTGACTTATGAACAGCACGGGCCAAAGTTGTATGCAAATTGGATTATGAAAGGACACTGGGTAAATTTGTATGGAAATTGGATTATGAAGGGATACTGGGCAAAGTTGTGTGGAAATTGGTTTATGGGGCGGGCAACGATAGGATTTCATTACCTTACATTTTTAATTACAAATCTACGGTCGTTTTATGGCCCTGTCAAGATTACATGTGATGCAAGCAAGGGTGGGAAAGGCTACAATATAAAATCGTTATTCAACGTTGGCTTATTGCATTGAGAATTTATAGCTAAATCATGGCGCTGAATATCCTGATAAAAGCCTATTATTTGCTCAATTCCACTACTATAAAGTAAGCGCATAACTGAAGACATAAAAACGACACGGGGCAAAGTTCTATGGAAAATGGTTTATGAAAGGAAGTGTCCTTTCATAAACCAAACTGTATAGAAATAGGTTTTTGTAGATGGTCAATGGGTAAAGTGGTATAAAAATTGCTCTATGATAGTTTCCAAAAAGAGATTTGATTAGGTACCTTATATTTTATGTTGTATAAATCGTTTTATGACTTATTCTATCCGGATCATTTATTTTTATAACGTATCATCAAAATCTGAGCAGACTCATAAAATCTAACATATTATGAGTAAGTATTTTATTATGACAATAACTCGCAAACAATTCTAGACAAATAATAATATCCAAAGAGTGGTCAGGGAGGTGGTCATGTTTATTTTCTGCCTCTACTTTGTAAGCTTCCACGCTTTAGATGGCTCTCATAAAATTTTCCACAAGAGTAGTTTGCTGTAACGACACGTTCACAACCTCGGGCAATGCCACTTTTCGTCCAGCGACACGCGCGACCGTCACTTGTTTCCTTCACGTGAGAACCGTCGCGCGCGTCGTGGTGACTGGTGACATGCCCTAAGGCTAAGCAATGTATCATCATCTTTGTGCCTTGTTCCATATTATTTGGCCTGAGCCGTCACGGCTCTCTTAAAGCATTCCTCACACTAACCATCATTTTTTTTTATCTTCCTCTCCCTCTCCATCCGTCAGCATTTATATTTATCACTCTTTTAGCCACAAGCGACTTCAACTTCAAACGCTCCTCATAAAATTTTCCACGACAGTAAATTGTGACACGGACATAAGTTTCTTATCTCGAAGACAAAAGCTAAATGCAAAAGCTAGTTTAGTCATAACTATAAAGATCAAACGGTAGTCGCACGTCGTTAAACCTACAGAGTAGCCGTATCATAACCGAAGTGCTCTCTGCTAACGTTTATTCGGTGTGAATATTTTCGGTGACGGCAATTTTCGTCGTACTTGTAATATACAATTTGGCTAAAAATATTTGGGATTTATGAGTGACCAGTTTGGTAGGTGAGCTCTATAAGGGTGAGCGGAATTGGAAGGGCGCCCCTTCTTCTCATAACTAGGAAAAATGGAAATTGTATGAGGATATGGGTAATTTAGGAACAGTCACATGTATGATGATTCGATGACAACCAGTAAAAAAACCTTTTTTTTCTAGCGTATTATCAACAACGGTAAAAGTGTTTTGAAACATTACTAGATCATTTTTTTTTCACGTAATCCGGATTCCGGAGTCTGTCTGCCTTTCTTTTCTTTTCTTATCTTGTACTCCACCGTTGTTTGGAATAAAATTAAAATCAACTTATATGGTTTTATAATAATTTCAGTGTAAAAAGAATTCGAAACAAATAAAATTCCATTTAAACTCGATCATATCCGGATTAACCCACCTGTTTAATTTCACAACGCAAGTAATGATTGATAGGCCTGAAACTGCTAAAATCAATGACAGAGTAAATAACAGAACACCCTCATACGCTTTCAATACATCAAACACCACGAATTTCGCGAGACAGACAGTTGATACGGAAAACATTTAAATATGCAAAATTTCCCCAAGACCTCGTACACACGGGCGATTTTTTCGACGCTTTAAATAGAAATAAAAAAGTAAATACGGCAAACTTGACGCATAACAAACAAATAAAGCACAAAAACGCAAGAAGAATAAGCTGGGGGAAAGTATGCGTCACATCCACGCAGAATGACCATCTCTCAGCCCAGTCATATTGCAACAGAACAGGAACCGGCGACGCAGAAGGGCCAGAAGGAGATGGTGTGCCGAGCTGGACTCTTAGTTAAAGGATTGCGTTAAAGAGAGAAGTGAAAAGACGGAAGGGAGGTCTTTAATTTGCAGTGGGACACAGGCTAATAATACATATTAACCGGCTGTTCACGCATTTTTGCCGCCGCTTGGATACATTTTGTTGCATTATCAATGCAGTTAATCTAGTTTTTGTATTCTCAATCATCAAAGGCATCTCTCCATGATTTCCAGTTCTTACGATCCAGGGCTAACGTGATTCACTGGTGGTTGGTTTTGCACCACTCGTCTCGTCATCTTCTACGAGGTCTGCCGCGTCGTCATCGTTGAAAATCCAGTGCGCGATAAATCGTCGCGTTTAAAAATCGCCCGTGCGAAGGAGTGCTAATTCTATGGACAGCTTCCAGTTTATTTGTACGCGTAACGATCCGTTGGCAAGGCATGGTCAATGTTTCAGTTACGTGTGTTCATCATCAATATTATTTATGTTAGAAAATATTCTAGACCAACTAATGCCCGCTTAACTCTAAACGACATCCAAAAGCGCTCTGTAGGAATTTCAACTCCCTGCGGTAAGCTGAGCGTTTAAAATCAGAACGCTTTTGGTTGGGCATTTATTTAAGCGGAAGTTATTGTTAGTGAAACCGCGAATAACGTTTGGTATGATATATGAAAAATGTGTGTAAATATTGTATGGTGTTTATGATGAGAGTAAGCTCAGAAACTTCCTTTATGTTAAGAGGTGAGATAGTAGTATTAAGTTTAAAATGGTGCTCATTATCTATCTTATTAATAGTGTTTGTAAAGCTGATAGTTTATTCTGTAAACAGTAAAAAAAGCCTGCTCCTGTTACTTTACCTTCATTGTGATGAGAGAGATCTCTATTATTCTCAACATGAAAACGAATTAAATGTATTCTATCCATTCTAACATTATAGAGAAGTAGCTGTGTCTGTTACCTTTTTCCCGGAAACGGCTGATCAGACCTTGGGGGGCTGACCATGGAGTACATAAGATACTTTTTATCCGGTTGTGCGTTCCAGTTGGATAATTTACGACCTTCGCGAGGGCGAAGCTGCAGGTCTACGATATGAAACCCATCATAAGAATCGCCCCTAATTATTTTGGAACAAGTTACGAGGATATTAAAACTAAAAGCAGTTAAGCTCGCCTAACCCTTTTCTGATAAACGCCCACTAGGTGCTGAAAATAGGGTTCACCCTAAACCGAATAAATAATAAACAGTCGTTAGAGATAATGACCACGTTTGGCAAACTACTTAGTGACCGCACGCAGTTTATTATTTTTACCGTTCAGCACCCCAACTGTATCAACATAATCAACATAATACAATGGCATCAGTGATAGCGTAATGGTGTAACCGTCGGACTACCAAGTCATAGAATCATAGAACTCAAGTTCGAACCTAGACACGCACCTCTGATTTTTCAGATTCATGAGCGTGTTGTATAATTATCACTTGCTTCGGTGAGGGAAAACATCGTGAGGAAACCAGCATGCCTGAGAGATATTTCTCGACGGCATGTAAAGTCAAGTCAGAGGGCCATGGGCGGCATAAAAACTGTGACACCAGATTAAGCACTAATTACACGAAAAAAAGAAGATCAAAATCATAAGGAGTTCCGAATCCATTGTTTAACGTAAATTTAATAAATGTTGTTAGACCGTCACAATAAAAAACGTTGCCAGTATAAGCCTTTTACGCAACGACCCCTAAATCCTAAAATCCTATCATTGCCCTCGAGAAAAACATTCCTTGGGGCTGGGGACTTAGTTGAGCTTATTATTTGAGGCTTTTCTTCGTGTTTTTACTTCTATCATGTCGACATATAAGTTTATGATTGTTACTTGGTAGCTGTTATTACGGCCAACATTAAACTTAGAAACAGATTTACTCGTGGCTAAGTAACAACGGATGACGTTGCGTTGGAAAACCTCCCACTAGGTGGACCGATGACCTGGTGAAGGTTGCGGGGATCCGCTGGATGCGAGTCGCACGGGACCGGTCAATGTGGCGACACTTGGGGGAGGCCTATGTCCAGCACGTCTTTCGGCTGAAATGATGATGAAGTAACAACATCCGTACGGGTCGGTCTTCAATGATGTAATAAATTGAGGATCGACACGTGTAGCGCTGTATACAAGGTGTAAACCCACCTTTCACGAAGCCGTTAACCAAGCATCCTGTACATCAAATTAAGTAACACTGCCCAAAAAATATTGGAAAACAACTTTTTTTCTTGGAGTAGAAAGTTGTTTACGGTAGCGCTCGATGTAACGCACATGGACCATGGAGGTATCTCAAGTAAAGTCGTAACATTAAAAACTTATACATATTTAAAAAGAGAACTTGTGAAAAAGTCGGAACTTTGACCTCCAATATCTTCGTAATTAGAAGGTTCCCAGGTATCCAGAACAAAAAAGCTTCGATAAGGGTGTTTTTACACTCTTTATGCAACACTTGCCGAGATCGGTCCACGCATCTGTGTAGGCGGAAAGCACGTTAAACCATTGGTCCCGGCTATTAAAATATAGTAAATCTTTGTCAGTCACTATGCGTGGTCACAACGATTGCCAACCATTCTTACCAAGGGGTCTTATCCAGTAACACACTACATGCAAAATACTGGTGTTCAGCTGCATTCGGTTAAATTGAAAGCCGACCCTAAGAAAGTTGGGTAAATGCTAGGAAGGTTTACTAAGTAACCAGAGATCAAGAAGAAGCAGTTATGTCATCAAATCTGTGCAATTTATTCAGATTGCAGCATGTATAATACATATGACCGTGATCTAACATGATACAACGGGATGCTGGTCAATGAAATAATTGCACTTAACCAGTATTCGCTCAGGCACGTAGATTTAAACTGCAGTTGATAGGAAGGGAGAAAATCTATCTACAACGGTATATTTCAAAAATTGTTTTTTTGTCAATTAGGGCTGAGATTCAGCACCTTCTGAACATTAAAATTACATAAGACAGGCCGGTACAGCTACACATCTTCCTAGTAACACATCCAGCTGAAATTACAATCAAATAGTAGAATTGATATCATCTGTCTAGCCTTTTCCAAACTATGTTGCCAGCTGTAACCAGCTGAATACCAGTATTTTACATGGAGCGACTGCCTATTTGACCTCCACTACCCAGTTAGTTCTGGCTAATACGATACCCCTTGGTAAGACTGGTGTCACACTTTATGGGCTACTGACTACCTGTAACGACAGTCAAAGATCTACAAATGGCAGCCGAGAGCAACGGTTTAATGTGCTTTCCGAGACACGGAGGAAACTCGGTATGTAATGGATGGTCACCCATCCACAGACCAACAAAGGCATGCACGGCTTAACCTAAAGGTCAACCCGGGCGGCTGTGTTATTTAGCAACGAGGTACTCTTGTTTATTTATTCTTTATTGCACACAATATATAAAAGTAGGACACACAAAATTACAATATATAACTTATGTACAACGGCGAGCTTAACCCAGAATTGGGTTTTCTTACAGCAAACCTTAGTTTGATTGTGAGATTTGCGAATCAGGATAAACCTATGTGCATAAACGAACATTTTAAAACTTACATTTTTTATTTTTACTAAACTAATACATAAAATATAATAAACGTAATACATGCATACATATATATAGATAGATATACAAACATGCATCAAACATTTATCGTGTTCAATTGATAATAGGGAAAAAAATATGGCTAGACGACTGAAATGAGAGATGTACGGAAACTATATTTTGCGAGAGCGCAGCGCTGACGCAAGAACAGCCGAATTCCCATACAAAATTGGGCATTCTCCTTTGTGGAAAATACACACGTAAAAAATTTTGCTGCAAATTATTGAAATAGAACAGAGTAAATTAATGAAACGAAAAAATAACACTTTAATTTATAAAACCTGGACTTTTTCGTATTAGACCTCCATAAGTACATACTAGTCAAAATTCAGTTTAGGTAAAAAAATATCATCTAAATGTAATTTATTAGCTGTTCCACGCGGCTTCGCTCGTGTTGTGTCAGAAATTATCCCACGGGTACGGGCGTCCTATGACACTCGGGGATAATGTAGCTTCCTATTAGTGAAAGAATTTTCAATATCGGTTCAGTAGATCCACAAATTACCCCCTACAACCTCACAAACTTTAGCTCTTTATAATATTTTAAGTATAGACATATCTCTCTGATAATGAGGCATAGTCCAACACGCGGGCCCAGTGCGGGTTTGGAAGTCACATATTTTTTGTCGACTCAGACTAAGAAGAAGGATGTTAGGAATCTTGAATTGTGTTAAAGAACAATACAATTTCACTTTTGTTTGGATTTCATTTCTTCCACGCTGACCTGAGAGCGTAATTACTGAACAGGACAATCAAATTAGCTGTTTAAGATTAAAAATAAACTCAGCGATTTAATCGAGGCAGGAATCTGTGTTCCAACTTCGTTGAATGTCGCAACTCGGGGAATTTTGGAGGAGCTTTCACCAACTTACAAATTGAAGATTTCCGATTAAAATTTCGGTATTCAGTGAATTAGCCTTTTGTCAAGCAGTAGCCATTTTACAGATAGACTTTTAGCTGTCTGAATCCTTTCTCCATTTACATTTAAATTAGCATCATGACCATTTCTAAATGATTATATTGAATTGGAACTGATGGACGCTACCGAAAGTGCCAAACTAGTAGCTCTATTCTGGACTGACACAATTTAGATTGCTATCGACACGCTAAGAAGAAGAATGATTATATTATTAACTAGATGTACCTCTCAGGCTCTCACCGTACTTTGGTCACGCGAAAATCTTTACACTGAGAAGAGTAAGCAAAAGAATACTATGCCCGCTATAAGTAATTGTCAACCAAATTGAAATATTTTCGATTTAATAGAGCGAATCTCTAAATATTTGGTAATCATAGATTCTATAGATCAATACAAAACTCATAAACTCTTATAAATAGATCCAATACTCTTTCAATGAACGCCGAAACTTCAGTAATACTTATAATTAGAAAATCGACCTTAACGTGTAACACATAAACACTATTGCCCGTCAAACTATCATCACTTCGGCCTGTTCCGATTGTTACGACCAATAAACCCAATAGCCAAGTGTAATTGAAACGTTGCGTTGGAAAAATCTCAGATTGGTTGAATTGGGATTCCGGCCAATTGTTGACAGACATTGATCATTTAATTTGATCACAGACATTTGAGAAGTTTATTGTAGACCTTGGGGCCTAGATAAAGTGAGATTTGAACAATGATAACGGCCATGGAAAAATCCGCAGAGTATTGGATTCACATAATAATGCTACCGTATCTATTTACGGGTTCGATTATCGCCTATTGTCACAAAACTAGACTCCGTCGCTGCTACTGAGAAATTCCTGACGGAAAAACCCAATAACACTTAGCCCGACCCGAGAAACGAACCCAGGACCAGGGCCTGTGGACCGTGAGCTATGGGCTAGCTCGCCGTCCGTCCGTCTTATGACGACAGACCGTGTCGACGGCGCGTTCGTGTTCCACACGCATCTCAAAAAGATGTCAGCAAACGGGAAGGGGTCCGAAAGAACCGATGCCTGCCAGGGTTGCGGGACTGTTCGAAAGAGATACCGCGGCCCTGGAACACAAAGGGCAAAAGAAGGAACATGGATGGGTTTTAGTCAGTACAAGTCTGACACTCTCTGCCGCTCCGACCAGAGTGGGACTCTAGACGAACGAGGCAGTCAGTTTTTTAAACTAATATTGCCTGATCTAAAATACCAACCTAAAACTAGTGTGTAGCACCCCTGACGAAGTACCACGATAAATTAATGTCTCTTAATCCAGTGTCTACCCCTGTTTGCTGCCAAGAAACAGACTCAAATTCCACAAGACTTTTTGCACGCTAACGTTTTCCCTGACAGTTATTAACGATCCTGTAAAATAGAGGTTTATTACAACAAATGATAAAGGCTTTATCCGAGACGATAACTAAAATCGACTTTTTTTTAAAGAAAGAGTTTTTGCCCACAAACGTTAACTCGGTTTAAACTTACTGTTATAGAAAAGAGCTTTATTTTCTGAGACCAGTCGACTGGTATTATTTCTATACTTCGTAAGCCGTGGAGGGTAGAAATTCTCTTAGTATAAAAGCTTAGACAAAACTTCGTCGAGAAGGTTGACTACATTTAACATTATAGCTTTTATATCTACAGCTTATTTGGAAGAAAATTTAACAAATCCGAAACTTTTTATCAATGTCGCAGGAGAGTTGGTTCCGTCACTTCTCCGGCCAGCGGGAGCGGGCGTTAATGGGTATTTTCTTTTTTATACATTTTGACGTTTAAAAAGTACTGTTACCAGCCTAGTTTGAATAAAAGAGTTTTGAAGATTTTGAATGTGCATTTAGAAAATTATCTATCTAATACTTTTTTTTGCGTCTTGGTAAAATTATCCCATGGGATATGGATGGGACACACTGCCAGGATAAAAAATATCCTTTGTCCACATCGTAATGAATTCTATTGGTTGAATACCCGTTCAGCAGTTCTATGAAGCTCGATAAGGTAACAAACAAACGGACACCGAGGGTTACTTTCGCATTCATAATATTAGTATGGATTCTCTTCAAACTGAAGTCGTTTAAAAGACATTAGCAGGCCCTACGTACTTAAACATACAACAAGGTCGAAGGGCGTATATTAAGAAATACTTTCTGGCTTCCCTTATCAAAAATATAGCTCGTCCTAACAACAATTTTGGACCAGCTTCCGTCAAAACTTTTCCTAATTAGCTTCTGGTTACTAAATAGATACTTATAAAAACAACAGTTATTCAATTTAAGTGTAGTATCATCACATAAAATTCCGTCAGAACTGGAAGTAGGACGTGCGGGTTCGCGGGAAATGGAGGGGTAGAGGTAGGGAGCCTTTGCCCAGGAATGGGACAAAGAAGGCTAAGAAAAAAAAAAAAATCAGCACATTTGAACGTCATAATCACATACGACAAACGCCCCGCCTTCGCATCTTCCTAGGTGGCGGAACGAAATATCCTCTAGCAATTTCGCAATACATAGGTAATCAGAAGACAGGCGTCGTCGCGGAGGGAGGCCTAGAAAACGCTGACGCGACGACTTAGAGGCGTTTATGCGAGGTTGGCCGGAGAAAACCGCACGGACAGAAAAGTGGAAGGCAATGGGGGATGTGTTTGCCCAGCAGTGGGACAATATAGGCTAAAGAAAAAAAATAGGTAAAGCAATTTCCCTTTTAAAAACCTCCACCCCTAGCCATGTCACTGCTAATATAAGGCCAGCAGGTACGTAGGCAGAACAATTAAGTCTTTGATAAAACACAAAGGAGATAACACCATCAGTGATTGTGAACTTAAAAGTCTTGACAACTTTACCCATTGTCTGTAGCCTGACCTCATTTGCCATCGTTCTTTTCTTTTTAACCGACGTTCTTCAAAAAGGAGGAGGTACTCAATTCGTTTTTTTTTTTTTATTCGGTTGGGTATAAAAGTGGCATAAAAAATCTCACATGATTAAAAAAAATTGCTACAATTCTCTTCCAGTCGATTTAGATGATTTTTAACCGACTTTCTTCAAAAAGGAGGAGGTTCTCAATTCGGTTGTATTTTTTTTTATTCGGTTGGGTATAAAAGTGGCCTAAAAAATCTCACGTGATTAAAAAAAATTGCTACAATTCTCTTTCAGTCGATTTAGATGATTTTTAACCGACTTTCTTCAAAAAGGAGGAGGTTCTCAATTCGGTTGTATTTTTTTTAATGTTTGTTACCTCATGACTCCGTCATTTGTAAACCGATTTGAAAAAATCTTTTTTCATCTGAAAGGATATACTTCCCGATTGGTCCCATAGAAATTTCATCAAAATCGGTTTAGGAATTTGGTTGTTTTCCTTACGTTAATTGTCACATCACGCGACGTCCGTGCTGGCGCTCTGATGTACATCACGCGACGTCGCGTGATACTTGCTAGTTAAATTTGACACACTTCACGATTTCTGATTGAGCTGAAATTTTGCACGCATGTGTATATCGCGAGACAATGCAATATTATGATGACATGGAGCTGATCTGAGGATGGAGCTGGAAGGTGGCCATAGGAACTCTGTAATAAAACGACGCAACGCCGTCGAGTTTGGACTCGTTTGATTCGTCTTGATAAGTACTTTAGTCCTAAATGGTAACCAAGGTCTGATGATGGAGCTGGAAGGTGGCCATAGGAACTCCGTTATAAAACGACATATTAACCCCATCGAGTTTGGGTTCGTATAATTCATCTTGTTGAGTACTTTGTCTCTAGATGGTACCCAAGGTCTGGTGATGGAGCTGGAAGGTGGTCACAGGTAGCCCGTAATAAAATGACACAATCCCATAGAGTTTGTGCTCGTATGATTCGTCTTGACGAGTACTTTGGTCCTAAATGGTATCCAGTGTCTGATGATGGAGCTGGACGGTGGTTCATAGGAACTCCGTTATAAAACGACAAAACCTCATCGAGTTTGGGCTCGTATGATTCGTCTGGACGAGTACTTTAACTAACTGCTAGTTACAATGAAAAAACTAATTCATGACAAGAATTTGTGTGGTAAGTATACTACAACTAAAAAGGGTAAAATAAAAAAACTTTCTCCGAAAAAAAACCGACTTCTAAAAAAAACACTAAAATAAGTCTAAAATAAGTTTACTTTCGGAAGTCGGTGGCAAAAAAGATACAAACAAAGATACCGACTTCCGAAAGTAAAGTTATTTTAGACTTTTTTATTGTTTTTTTTAGAAGTCGGTTTTTCTGTTTAAGGTTCTGTTTTACTAGCGTTATGAAGAGAAAAAGTTTTGTGCCGGAGCGGTTAAACTTTTAAAATGAAGACGAGTTATGAGTACGACAAGATTGATGGAGTTGTTGTGCTGGATTTTGTTAGCTTTGTTATATGAGAGGGCTAAGTTTACTTCAAAAGTTATAAGAACAAAGAAAGCTCTCAGGTTTCGATATAAGCAGAGCGACATTGCACAATTTTCAGACCCGGGGTAATGAGGGCTATCGTTTTTGAGCTCACCTTATACTATTCATTAGTGAAAGAATTTTCAAAATAGGTTCAGTAAATACAGAGATTACGCCCTACATACAAACCAATACCTCTTTATAATATTAGTATAGATGAAGAAAATTACAAGAAAGTGTCAAAATTCTTGATCAAACGAGAGTAATCATCATTCTCCTGCACTTATCCCATATTATTTGAGGTCGGCGCAGCATATCTTCTTCTTCCATACTTCTCTATTACTCATCATCTCAGCAGTCACCTCCTTTTTAGCCATATCATTCTTCACGAGAGTGTTCAATATAATAAAGACGAAAAGAACGGGTACAAGCCTACAAGCAAAGCTATCGCGATTGCAACATTTCAAGAGCTAGTTTGAGCCACATCACATTGAAAGAAGAGCGACCCCGAGCCGCTTTCAATATAGCGGGGGCAGCATGGTTGCAGTCAGTCTCAGACCGACGGATCGATAGCATCCAATTGTTAGGAACTATGAGATAAGGCATTCGATATTAAATCGTAATAACTATAGATAATGATTTGGTTCAGTCAGATAAAGAACTCGTGAAAATGTTGATTAAGTTTAGTATTTGGGTAGGGCTTTGCTATGGTGATGACTTGAATCTTTTTGAGTAAAGCCTCTACAGATATGCATAATTGTACAGGCCCTGTACCCTGGCACTAGAGCAATGCTAAAAAAATAATAAAGCTTGTGACTTCTTCAGTAATTACACCATTCATCCTCATCATCACTCTCCTGCACTTATCCCGAATTCATAAAAATCGGTCGAGCCGTTTCAGAGGAGTGGGACCACAAACACCGTGACACGAGATTTAAATACATATAAGTTTACTTCCATAATTGAATCGGATTTTGTTTACAATAAACTCAAACTCAAAGCGTTTATTTCAATTAGACCTTGGCAGGCACTTTTGAAAGTCACAAAAACAAAGGCGAAGCTACAGTCACAGACACAAGGCATAATAGCTTGTGAAAGTACTGTAGTTGCCCATTCCAAAGCGTAGATCTCTATAGAGAAGAATGGGCAAGAAACTCCATGGACACTCTTTTCAATCAAAATATTGTTACAAGATCTTGGTTACATCATTCATGTTGAGATTATACATATATGTGAGAACGATGTAGAAAGACGTGCACATTAAGAGCGTCCAGAGTAAAAGATTATAACTATCAACAATTTTAATACAAAGTAGTTAAAATAAACCGTGGCAGCTAAGAGATGACCAGTCCCAACTGACAGCGCCCGTTCACGAACATGACGCATGCATCAGCCACATTCAGCTCAACCATATCAACCAATATCAAGGTTGTTTATTTTGCACACCAACCTAATTCTTTTTCAAAAATAAAACTGGCTTAAGTTACTCCTTATAACATCAGCTATCTGCCAGTTAAAGTCCTGTTAAAATCGGTCCGGCCGTTTCGAAGATTAGCAAGAATCAACGGACAGAAAGAAAAAATTAAAAAGAAAAATATTTTGTAGTTTTAAGTACTATAATTAAATATAAACTTTCTTATGCATTAAGTAAAAAGCTGATATTACAGACATTTTAATTTTATTTATTTACTAAACAGATTGCTTTATATAATAAAAGCATTGGAATCCCAAAGCCGACACAAATTCATCGTATTTTACTGCCTCCGTCTCACAGAATTTTGCATATTAGGTATATCTCTCTTGATTGATTCAATAAATTATTCTACTTGCGTTTCCTGAGGAAGTGTACATTATTTAGAGTTCGCACTCAGAGACATGTATTCAATCAATGATGAAGTAAGATGGGGTTATTAAGCTGGGGAAAGTTACCACGTAGCATAAGTATCGGCGATTTTGATTGGCACTAATTGTACTCGTATGTACGAGTATGCTGATCGCAATCAGCTTATCTAAACGGCGTTCAAGAGCTGCTGTATTAAGTATTAAGATTGCTAAAATACATCTTTTATTCGTCAAAAATATTGGTTAAGATCGATCTTAGTTTGACACGTTACACTAGATGTACACTTAAACCAACTTATCTGTATTGGCGGAAAACCATAGAAATAAATTAAAAATACCAGTTCGACGTATTGCAAGTTTTCTTGGCAAGCAATGCCGCCTTGAACTGCACACTTAAGGTGGAAGCGCAAGGGTAGCCCGCGAAATTCAAAATTTCTTACGCCTTTTGCAATTTGCAGGTCTGTTTCAGGTTGTATGTTGATGAAAAATAATTCGCGCCAGTAACAAGTATGTAGCTACAGAATTATAATCATTAAAACAACCCTCAAAGTTCATTTAACCCTATTCTGTAACTATTTCATGAAAAGGTCATTCAATGGGGTTAAATGATTTTTCATCAACATACAACCTGAAGCAGACCTGCAAATTGCAAAAAACGTAAGAAATTTTGAACTTTGCGGGCTATCCTTGCGCTTCCACCTTAAAGGGGTATTTCTATACCGGCAGCTCCTAATTGGCTCTTTCAGAATATTACAATTTTGTTCGTGTTGCCCCGTCTATCGTTATTGTCATGATTATCAAGTCTATTAACAGGATTTGTTGTGATGATTTATTAAAAATAAACATAAAATATTTTTGATGTGACCAAAGATTTCATAAAAACTCTTTGGTCAAATTTTTGAATCAGTTCTCGCCAAATAAAAAAAAGTTTATCTTATGGAAATGGCTGGATCATTTAGAAAAATATTACTTGACACAATCCAGAATCTTTGTAAATGATATATATGTCTATAGTGTTTCATAATGGCTGTACTGTATGTGTATTTTATCTCATGAATTTATCTATTCTGTTCGACTTTTACTTCATCAACATTGTCTTTGTCTTTTGTGTATCTGTGGAGAACGTTGTTGGTTGCACATTTGTATAACTCCTTATATTCTATTTTTTGTAATACATAATGTGTAATTGTTGGTTCTTCCAAATAAATAAAATAAAATATGGAAGTTATCTTTGCTAATTAAATATTGGCAATTTTTTATTTTTTTTATTTATATTTATTTTATTGGTATATTAAGCTTGCTACTGATATTAATACAAAGTTTGTATTCTAGGTATATGTGTGGGCACAAGTTTATAAATACAATTGTTGGTACTGAAAAGGTGTATAATTTCATTACCTAGTATATTTAGACACATGTAGGTTACTTATAATATTATTTTTTTGGGACAATCCCGCCACATTGTTCCACAAACCACTGCAACTCCTAAATGCCAGAATCAACAGTGACAATCAATAGTTTATAGTCAGGAAGCTAAACATTGATCTTATTGAAACCATCAAACATAACATCTCCTGTAAACCCCAAAGGGTTACTGAGAGGTGTACCTAATAGTAGGTACACCCACAACTCCAACCTAATTTGCAAAAAACCTTCACACTATGAATTCGTATACAACTTAGATTTTATGACTAAATCTGTAACAATTTTACTTCGACAGCCATTAAAAATAGCATTGTTACAAATTTATTTATTCAACGATTAATGTTCTTGCTAACTTTTTGCCGCTTCTTGCGCCCACGTTGCGAAGATGAAAAGAATACTACGCCCCATTCATTGGTTTGTATCGCTGAAGGTTTCTTTAGAATTCCGTTACGTATTGGAAATAATATTTATACAAGGTATTTTTAAAACAGTTTTTATAACAGAGACTAAAGGCTCTGATTTAAATAATCTTCATTATTGTTCAACTAAAACTTTGAAGGGGTCATTTTACTATTACTACCAATTTAGTATAAGATTTAATAAAGCAATAGACTAAATTGACCACACTCTCTTACACAGTGTGACAGACCGTCAGTCAGACAGACAGTCAGTCAGTCAGTAAGTCAGTCAGACTCTCTGAAACTTACAGCAGTAATGCATTGCTTAATATGTATAGTAGTAGCTACCGAGACAAACAAAGAGGTAAGTACTATTCTCCAGCCATTTCATTTAGTCAGTTCAAAGCTAAACTGCACAGCTGGCTTTAATGTTTGAGCGTAACAATCTGTTTGTCTGTTTATCGAAGCTTCTCAATTTGCAAACATTCGCCACTTCACCCATTGTGTTTGAATATGAAATATCTTTCGAGATTTTCACTGAAAAAGAATTTATTTGGCTATAAATTCGAATATCTGTAACTACGGACTGATGTATAAATGACTTGCCTTACCTCCTAAAGGATAATCATGACATAGTGTTGTTTGCAGACGATACCTCTCTTTTATTTAAACTCAAACGTCAGCAGTTAGTTACGGACGATGTTAATAGCGCCCTGGCAAAAGTCGTTAATTGGTTTAATGTTAACAATGTATTAAGTTTACGATACCCCATGTAAGACAAGTGGAAACTAGTGTACTAATCAAGGATGAAGAGTTGAAACCGGAAGATAACACAGTGTTCTTAGGCATAACTTTGGATGCCAAGCTTCAGTGGGGCCCCCATATAGACAAATTGTCAAAAAAACTTAGCTCTGCAGCATACGCCGTTAGAAAAAATCGTGATTTAATTGATTTAGAGACAGCCCGTTTAGTTTACTTTAGTTATTTCCACAGTATGATGTCGTACGGTATTCTCTTGTGGGGCAATGCCGCCGATATTCAGACAATATTTGTTTTGCAAAAAAGGGCAATTCGTTCAATTTATAAATTAAGTCCTAGATACACCCTCAGAGAAAAATTTAAAGAGTTTAATATACTTACTGTCCCCTCTCAATTTATTTATGAAAACCTTTTGTACGCACATAAAAAAAATAATTTGTTTAAAAAATACAGTGATATCCACAACATAAATACGAGGAATAAACACAAATTTATTGTTTCTGCAACGAGGCTAAAAAAAATAGGGGGTACGTTCAGATGCCAATGTATACGTTTTTACAATAAACTTCCGAGTCATATTCAATTACTAAGACTAAATAAATTCAAATCGTTTATAAAACGGAAGCCATGTCTGAAAGCCTACTATAACATTAATCACTATCTCGAAGATAAAAAGGCTTGGGATTAAGCTGCTCCAATTAGATTTACTCTGTGAATGCGAAATTTCGGACTTCACTTGTTTATTATTGATTCCTTTCTCATATACACTGTGACATTTAATTTATTTGACATGAATACTTTTAGTAGGTATCTAAATATATTTATTATTATTTTGTTTTATATTTTTCTTATTGTTATATTTAATGATTTGACATGAATACTTACTTTGCTAAGTATTTTACTTTTATTTTTTATTGTTAATGGTCACATTTAATGACATTTATTTTGTAGAGTATTTTGTATTAATTTTATTTGATTATTGTGAATGTGAGGACCATGTGTATCTTTTTCCACGATTGTCTGGCAGTTTGAGTACTATAAGCGACCTACCCAAATGTCCTTTCTTTGGTATTGTTCGTCGTGTCGTTGAGCTCCTTGAGTTATAAGTCGAGCTACACGATAACTGACAAATGCTTGCACTGACTGGACAGGTCCATTCAAATCTGTGTGGTTCTTTCTTCAAGAGACCATCTCAGACACTAATCTGCATAGACCTCATGTGAGTTAACCAAGATTATGTCTGGACTTTAAAAGAGACTATGACCTCTGAGTTTGTTTCGGCTGTTTCTTCTCAGAGTAGTCAGGTACGAAACACCGGCCCCATCTAGTTTAAAAAAGAGACGTGTAAAAGTGTTTTTAAAAACCTATTTGCAAAATAAACATCATTTATCATGTACAAAGCGAGGCCTAAATCAGGCGAGATAGACAAAATATTTGGAAATATATTTCTTTTAAGTTGTGAAGGTGAACTATGGGAGGACTTTGTACAATTCAACCCCTGAGATGGTAAAACCCATTATAGTCTGACAGCAAAAAAGTGTAACCATTGACTGCCACTGGTACCTGAAGAACTGTGTATGTGTATGATGCAACTTCGAAGACATTCTAGCAGCCTATGATAAAGTTCAAATAAATCACAATAATAGCAAGAAACTAAACACAAATAAACCGACAAATAACAACTGAAGTAGTGAAGCTGTTTAAACCGATCCGCTACAGGCAGTTATCGCCCGCACTGAGCCGAAGTTTCAAACAGTAATCATCGATGAACACACAAAGCAAAGACGTTTAAAGCGGTCTAGAGCTCATTAAACTGCAGTAAAACTGTAAAACCGACGGAACGAATCTGTAAAGCAACCAAAAGAAAATGTGTTTCTAATTTCTTAGGCAGACGCCTAGTGGAAGTTCGTTTTAAGCGCCATTTTTCTTTCTGCGTCCATTTTCCCTCTTAAATCAATTCAAATAAATAAAATTTAAGTGTCTTTCTGTAGTTTCATAATAACACCTTTTTACTGAATGCTTATGAAAGTATTACTATTTACAGTATTTATAACAAAAAGTCTTTTTTTTTTTTTGGTTGTCTGTCTGTTTGTTTATTTGTTCCGGCGAATTTACGAAACGGCTGAACCGATTTTGACAGGACTTTTACTGGCAGATACGAGTAACCGATGCTATAACGAACGTAAATCAGGCTTAGGCTTTTATTTTAGAAAAAGGATTACGGTTCCGTCCAAAAAAAATTAGAACCCCTGATATTGTTAACAAAATCTGATTAAATTATGGAAGTATTTTTTTTTATAATAATTTCACGCGGACGAAGGTCGCGGGCAACAGCTAGTCAATAAATAAAAATATATATCCTTTAACGTTCCCACTTCTCGTACACAGGAGTGACCTATAATGCACAACGTGACCACATTGGTTGGTGTCACAATACTTCAAAATACGGCACTCAAAATACTTGCTTTTTTTTTTACCGATGGGAAATCATCAAATAACCCCTCCCGCTCTGGGCTGAGTAGGAGGGAGTGTCAGACTTTTACTGACTAAAACCCATCCATGTTCCTTCCTTTGCCCTTTGTGTTCCAGGGCCGCGGTATCTCTTTCGAACAGTCCCGCAACCCTGGCAGGCGTCGGTCCTTACGGACCCCTTCCTGTTTGCTGACTCTCTTTGAGGCGCGCGTGGAACACGAACGCGCCGTCGACACGGCCTGTCGTCATAAGACGGACGGACGGCGAGCTAGCCCATAGCTCACCGTCCACAGGCCCGCGCCTACGGTGGCCGGGGGCCACCACGTGGCCCCCGACACCCGGTGCGTCTCCCGCGGCGGCTGAGACGTGAGGCTCTCTCCCTCTCACGTCCCGCCACCTCCTTCGCTAGCATGACTGCTTCGCAGAAGGAGGTGACGGCGTCCCATTCCCTCTCGCTCCGGACCATGGATTGAACCAGGGCCGGACGCGAGAGGTCGCCGCCGCCGATTGCCGCTACGAGGACACGGCGGTGACCCGCCCAAGGGCGTGGAGTTGCGGACACCAGCCCACTATATACACTACAATACTTCAAAATAATGGTTCTAAGACCTAAGTACGTAAAAAAAGTCTTCACTCTCTCAGACTGACTTATCAATGCCCAGCCCAAACCCCTGGGACCTTAAAACCAGAAATTTTCCCTTTATGATGTAGCCAACGAATGTGGGCCGACATGGCAAGAAAGGAGGTGTCTGAAGAGATGACGAGTAATAGAGAAGTATAGAAGAAGAAGACATGCTGCGCCGAGCACAAATTAATTGGGATAAGTGCAGGAGAATGATGATGTAGCCAACAAATAAGTCCTAATAATGATACAATTCTCACGGGATACGGAATAACGGGCGGACAAAGTCGCCTGCTTAATGCTTCAATATAATAAAGCTCAATTACCACTGACTCACTGACTGACTGACATAATTGTTCTCCCAGATGGTGGAGGGGGAGGTGGGTATATTTTGACAGATTCGTAAACAAGTAACTCTCGCGAGTAGGGGAAAAGTGCCAATCCCCCCCCTTTCGCCCCCTCCCCCCTCCCTATCGTATCTCGGAAACTAAGAGACCCGTATTTTGTTTTATTACGGATTCGTATTCGTATAGAGGAGGCTCGGAAAAGAAAAAAACAATTTTCAAAATTGCCCCCTTGAAAACTTTTTTTTCAGATTTATGAAAAGGGGCCCAGAGTTGGTCAAAATCATTTTTCGAAACTCTCCCCTCTGCCCCCCTTATTTTATTTTTAATTTAAAGCACTCGGGGTGCTTGCACCTACTAGTCTTAAAAAATATTAGTCTTCAATATAATCCCAATTTCATGAAGTCGTATCTGTAATAAAATATTCTTGATGTTTCTACGACCTCCGGCCTGTTGGCTCGCAGATAGCGCTCATACGTTTAATATTATGTCAAAGTTTTATGGGTATCATTTTGGCGTTCTTACTTGAGCTGTTATTTATTACCTTTTAAAGATGGGTTTAGGTTTTGGGTGGTATAGGTCGGACAAAGTCCCAAAGTGCTAGTCAATAATTTCAAAGATTTTCATGCCAGCAAAACTAGAGAGTTCTGAACTAAACTGGTGTGTATGGGTAAATAATGGGTGTAAAAATCACCTAAACGAAGCCGAAAGGCACTTGTTCTCCCCGTCCTTGCCATCATTTCTTTGTTCTAGACCATACCTGGGAACCTTCTAGTTACGGAGATATTGGGGGTAAGTTCTAATTTATTCACAGGATTGTTTTTTTGAAATAATTAAATATTTAGCAATTATAAAATTTGGTGAGCCTCAAAAAAACAGCATTTAGGTAAATAATTTTGTCGGCATTCAAGATTTTGTTTGCAATTAAAAAAATCAGGCAGCAATCCTTGTTCCGCAAATAATTTTGATAATGGTTAAAAATTAAATCGTAAATAGGCAGCTTACAATAACATGAGTTTGCCTACGAAACATTCAGTCCGCAAAATAACTACTTGATCAGCAAGATTTCATGATTGATCAGCAGAGAAAACATGTCCATATGCAGTGTATTTGATTGGTATGCATATTTAAAACATGGTGAACAAAATAACTAATTGGTCTCAAAAGTCCGAATTTGGGACATGAGGAGCGTAGGCCGAAGGCCGGCGGAGCCCCGACGACATCGCTGACGGGAGACAGAGCGGCAGCTTTTTTTTATTTACGCCCGATCCAACTAATCTGTTCAGCGTAATTTCAGACAAGTAAAGTATTTTTGCTACTTCTCTATGCAGCTCAAAATGTTTTTTTTTGCTTACCCTCTGAGTGCTTACCGAAATTTTATTAAACAGGAGCAGCTCATTGCTGCTTATATAATTAATATGCTGTACAAAAATAATTACAGCCATCCCCGAATTACATAAATTGCTGATTGATTTTGGAATGTTTGCTGGCCACGAGTTGCTGATCAATTAGCTATTTCTGCTCACAGATTATATTTTTCTGCTCACAAAAACACGAATACTATGCTAGTTACATTTATTTAAAACCTGTTTTTACCCGACTGCGCCAGAAGGAGGGTTATGTTTTTCGAGAGTATGTATGTATGTAAGTACAATTGTTTGGCACGCTCTGTGGCCTGAACGGCTCGATGGATTTTAGCTTGAGAGGTGTCGTCAGATTCGTATTTACTGTGAGAGTGACACTGGGTATATCAAAATAAAAATTATTCAATAATAAAACAAAAAAAAAACGGTAATTAAAAATTTCAAAAACCCGACTGCGTAAAAATATAAAATAAAATAAAAAGCATAGAACATAGCGACTTAAACAGTCGGGACCCATTATTGGGACGATGAAAGCCGGTCTATATATGTTAGGTTTTTTTTTTTTTTTTACTAATTTTTTTAATGTTATAACTTTTTACTTTAAATATCTCCATTATTTTATAATTCAATGCACCCATCAGCTCAATGTTTTGAATCCGTTACATTGGACACGGTAAATCGTGATATATCACCCAAAAAAAAAAGTCGTTTCCAAGCAATATTTTTTGCGTAGAGTTACTTATTTTGATGTACAGAATGCATGGCTGACGGCTTCATGAAGGGTCCGCTTACACCTTGTATACTCGTATTACAAACGACAAGTAATCAAATGACTTTATTGAACTCTTGACTTTTTTATTATTGAAACACAAAAATCCCTACTCTTTACTTACCCACACAAATCATCGTCTCCAATTCACACGTCTAGTTCAACCAATTTCATGAGGAGTTTCAGCAAGTCACACACGATATAAAAGGTATGCAACATGAACTTATACCACGCGCGTTTCAAGTCTATGTAGTAAGAGGAGATCACTAGAGCGATCAGACCGGCTGCGCAGTAACATAGTATCTTCCGATTTTCACTTATGACCATCTGAAACGCCGGCACTGAGTTCAAGATGTAAGTGTTGGACGAATTTGGACCTTGTGTTGGCACCTTTGGATTTAAAATCGGTTTTGAAGACCCTTTTGTTTTAGTGGTTTGTTGCATGAAGGGATCTTAGGGATCGTCATATGTTTTGACAGAGCATTGAATTGAGTTTTTTTTACAAAAAATCATGAATGTGCGATAAAAGGAATTCTGACACAAAAACATGTGTTGTATAAAATAGCTAAACAGTGTTACATTGAAGTGTTGCGTGTTTGGGCAAGGTTAGGGCTGTTAGGTGCCACCTGTTGCCAAGCGTAACCAGCTTTTATGAGCACTTGTAGCTTCTTATAGCGACGGAACGGGCAGCATTTAAGGAGCGCTTTATTTGGCCGATAAAATATTCAAGATCTTTTGATATGAGCCGTGTAGCGAGAAAAAAGAACTTCGAAGAGATGTTTTGTCGAAAGTAAAACTAGAAATTGGGATACGAGAGGAACTTTTAGGAAATCAAAAAGTTAATTAACTTCGTTATCATAAAGGAAAACTAGCAACATACCAATAACAAACAAAACCGTACAAAAACAACAATAAATGAACGCCTGAAGGTAACATTTTAAACACAGCACTTAATGAGACCACATCCACAAATGAAAAAAAAGGGTCTCCAAAACCCAACCGCGGATATTTTAAGCTTTTTTCGAAACTGTGAAGCCGGCCATCAGTTAGCGTATATTATCTTGAACTAGCAGTAACACCGTTGGACGAGATAATGCCAATCAATATGTGGGCATGAGCGAGTGCGTATAAAGCCTAATCAACCGTCTAGTAGGGTCGTAACTCCCGTCAGTGTATAAATAGGGCAGCCTTTGGAGATATTTCTGCTTTTTTGCTAGCTAAGTGACCTGGATTTGGATCCTCTTGGCCGTGTAATCCTCTTTCAGGGTTGTTGGGTGTGTGATAGATATTGACTTTATTTTCCGCTTGGGAAATATTGATAAAAGATGTTTAAAGATATTATGTGTAAGGAGAAACGTTCACTTTAACGGAATTTGTAGAAGCAAATATTTTACTGAATTTGTTGAGGTGCTTTCACAGAACTTTTGGTCAATATACTTGGCTCGAAATTTAGATAAGCGAACGGTAAACTTCATAGAAACTTTTTATTACTATTTCGTTAAGAAAATCACAGGCACTGATCGAGTCTAACAGCACACACTTTTCAAAGAACAATGAGCGCAAAAAACACAAGTATCAACCGTCTCCCTACAAAGTATTAGTAAAAATATCAATGTTTGTTTCTTTGTGGAATGATTGACGTACAGTGGGACCTTGCTGAAACAGCTAAAAGTGTTTATTTTGCTTCGTCTGTACTGTACATTTTCATCAGTAGTGTTGCCAGTGTTATGAATCGGGGAGATAGTGGGTTAAAGTGAATCGTTTCCTGGAAAAATGTAAATATATTCTGTACGGTATGTTGAAAGTGTATGCAGTTTTATTTGCATTTTGTTTTGAGGGGTTTATGTAGCGAATATGTAGCGAATAAACTATTTACTAGAATTGGTACACGTTTATTACATACAGGGTGGAAGAGCAATCGACTGACAAACAGACAAACGGTTACCATGTATTTAGTACTTACATAATTCTGAACCACATCGAAATTTTTCAAATTGATTTAACTCAGTCCGGACTGAGTTTTGAGGACACAGCACACATATCAAATCGGAAAGGGATCGCCACCGTATCGCCTTTTGCCTCGCCGTCAAACAGGCGTTAACCTAACGTAAGCAAGCAGATCAGCAGCGTCAACTCGGCTACGGCTAGGCGACGCCGCGCTTACGGTTCGCTGACGACACCGTGCACGACTGGAAGTTGCCCTGTAAATGACAGCACGTGTGTCAACAGTAGTGTGCGTAAGGGTGGACGAAGAGATGTAAGCGCAGGTACGGAGAGACGTAAGCGCGAGGACGACGAGCCGTAAGCGAGTTGATCAGGCATCGCACCGCGGTTCGTGAGCTAGTACCGAGGCGAGACGATTACGTTAAGATTCCGATTAGTGTGCGTTGCAGTAGGGAGTTTCATACAGTGAATACTGAACGGCCCGAGTTGATCCGGTGCCGATCCCTTTCCGATTTGATATGTGTGCTGTGTCCTTTAAGCTTTACCGCCATAAAAAAACCTTTTTGCTATGTTATTCTCTCCTTTATGTAGATATGTATATAGTTTCGTTAATGCGAAAAAATAAAAAGGCACAATTGCTCTATGCATTTTGATCATTGTCTCTATTTTTTTTTTTTTTTTTTAACTTAAATACAGGCTGTTGTTTTGCGTCCTGATCAAATTCAAGAAGGTATCTATACTAGTGATTCTCGACCCGAATCGATAGCAAAAAGGGTACTTAGTTTTTTTTTACGGAAATTTGTAAATGTAAACCACCCGTATTAGAACGCAGCCCGTCTGTTCCTAGCCCAATAAACATGCCGTCACACACAGACAAACGTTTATTCCGTAGTATAATTACGTACCGTATGGAAACTAGGTGGTGGTTTACGCTTACCGATTTCCGTAAAAAATAAAAAGAAATTAAAAACCTACCCTTTTTATATCGATTCGGGTCGAGAATCATTAGCATATAATTATAGGTACCTACTTGAATTTGACCAGGATGCAAAGCGACAGCCTGTATAAAATAATAAATATAATAAAATAACTAAAGCAAACAAGCAGTAACTTATCCGATAAGGTTTCTGAGAAATTGACGATGGAAAATCCCATCGAACACACGGCTTATCTTTTTCCATTAATATAAAAAAAAACTAATTGATTATTGAGGAAATGTCAATGCAAACGTCACGCATTTAGTGGCATTCCCTCAAAAATAAAATCCAATATATTTTTTTGATTTGGCTTACGTCATGAAGTTTTTTATGATTCTTAGAACCAATATTTTTAACGAACATACATATTATGTACTTATTTAAATGAGACGGCGAATTACCAACGTTTTATGCATTATTTTACATAAATATTTAACTAATAAGAAGGGTTATTTAGAGAAACGTGAAAAATTAATTACGTGATTACGTGACATGCTACGACATAATTTATTCACGTTAAATGAAGTGAAACGACGTAAAAATCATGTACAATTTTAGTAAATAAACGATTATAATTATATGTTTGCCCTACGCATTTATGTATGAAAGTGTTTATTCATATATATTGCTATATAATTAAAAGAGTCGTAAGCTACACATAAAATACAATTAAATAACTTTTTTGTACATTAGTCTACTTCTATAACTGCAAAACCCAAACCCATTTTGAATAAACTGAAGCACCCTAAGCCCTTTTTTTTTTTTTTTTTTTTTTTTTACCGATGGGAAATCATCAAATAACCCCTCCCGCTCTGGGCTGAGCAGGAGGGAGTGTCAGACTTCTACTGACTAAAACCCATCCATGTTCCTTCCTTTGCCCTTTGTGTTCCAGGGCCGCGGTATCTCTTTCGAACAGTCCCGCAACCCTGGCAGGTGTCGGCCCTTACGGACCCCTCCCTGTTTGCTGACTCTCCTTGAGGCGCGCGTGGAACACGAACGCGCCGTCGACACGGCCTGTCGTCATAAGACGGACGGACGGCGAGCTAGCCCATAGCTCACCGTCCACAGGCCCGCGCCTACGGTGGCCGGGGGCCACCACGTGGCCCCCGACGCCCGGTGCGTCTCCCGCGGCGGCTGGGACGTGAGGTTCTCTCCCTCTCACGTTCCGCCACCTCCTTCGCTAGCATGACTGCTTCGCAGAAGGAGGTGACGGCGTCCCATTCCGTCTCGCTCCGGACCATGGATTGAACCAAGGCCGGAAGCGAGAGGTCGCCGCCGCCGATCGCCGCTACGAGGACACGGCGGTGCTCCGCCCACGCGGGGCAGATCTCCACCGTGTGCTCCACCGTGTCCTCCGGTCGATCCTCACAATGGTAGCACCCGGGCGTTTCCTCCCGCCCGATTCGGTGCAAGAACCTCCCGAAACAACCGTGTCCGGTGAGGACCTGCGTCAGGCGGAAGGTGAGGGCGCCGTGGCGCCTCTCTAGCCACTCCTCAAAGAGGGGACTTATCGCCACTATTGTGACGTGCCCTGCACGGGGTTGCGACAGTCGCTCTCTCCATGTCGCCATGAGATCGCGCCGGAGGTCTGTCCGCTGAGCGACAATTTGCCGCGGCAGCGGAGTTACCCCCCGGCGTAGTGCCTCCACGCGCCATTCGTGTAGGCGCGCGAGGACTATCGCCTCTAGATCCCATGGCGGCAATCCGGCAAGGAGGCTCGCCGCCTCGCCGGAGATCGTGCGGTATCCCCGGACCAGCCTTACGGCTACCACCTTTTGGGGCGCGTTCAGGTAGTGGGCGGCTCGCCGCCTCAAGGAACGCGCCCACACCGGGGCCCCGTAAAGGGCCATGGACCGCACGACCCCCGCGTAGAGCCTCCGGCAGGAGGCGTTTGGACCCCCCAGGTTGAGCAGGAGCCGCTTGAAGGCAGCCCCGGCCCGTTCCAGTTTGGGGGCCAAACGTCGGAAGTGCTCCACGAAGTTCCATCGGCTGTCGAGGACGAGACCCAGGTACTTTAACGTCGGCTCGACGCCGATGGAAACCCCTCCTACCGTGAGCATGGATCCCGACGGTGGCGCATTCCGAGGCCCATGAAAGCACATGGCCTCGGACTTGTGCAATGCCACCTCGAGACCCAATTGCCGGATCCTCTCCACGACCATCGCAACCCCGCGTGTCATTAGCTCGGCCGCCGCCTCGTGCGACCTCCCTTGTGCCAGCACCAGCGTGTCGTCTGCGTAGCAAACTACGCTGACGCCGTCAGGGAGGTCGGCGCGCAGCACCCAGTCGTACCCGATGTTCCACAAGGGCGGCCCTAGAACCGATCCCTGTGGAACACCGCACGACATCTCTCGCCGGTTCCATTCTCCGCTGTGAAAGCACCCTAAGCCCTCAAGTAAAGATTACGAAATGTCAGCCATAAAACATAACGGAGACATAATATTATACGTATGGGCACTATCTCCGAGCCTACAGACCAGAGTGCGTATACTTCAAGAATATTTTATTGCAGCTTCATGAAATAGAGTTATTATTGAGGACTAGCACTTTGCTAGGGACTTCGTCCTCCCTATAATGCATGTCTAGAGTCCCGAGGGATAAGGATTATGGCGGTAAATCCTGCCTTATTGCTACTCCAAAATAGCATAGCACTCTTTTCTATCACAATCCGGAGTAATCCATTGCTTTGTAATCGATTGCTTCATGTTACGTTTGAATCAACGGATATTGATCAATTAACAAAGTGAATAGGAAGTAAGGGGTCGTTCTTAACACGGTGGAGCACACGGTGGAGGTCTGCCCTGCGTGGGCGGAGTACCGCCGTGTCCTCGTAGCGGCGATCGGCGGCAGCGACCTCTCGCGTCCGGCCTTGGTTCAGTCCATGGTCCGGAGCGAGACGGAATGGGACGCCGTCGCCTCCTTCTGCGACGCAGTAATGCTAGCGAAGGAGGCGGCGGAACGTGAGAGGGAGAGAACCTCACGTCCCAGCCGCCGCGGGAGACGCACCGGGCGTCGGGGGCCACGTGGTGGCCCCCGGCCACCGTAGGCGTGGACTTGTGGACGGTGAGCTATGGGCTAGCGCCTCAAAGAGATGTCAGCAACAGGAAGGGATCCGCAAGGGCCGATGCCCGCCGGGGTTGCGGGACAGTTCGAAAGAGATACCGTGGCCCCGGAACACAAAGGGCGATGAAGGAACATGGATGGGTTTTAGTCAGTAAAAGTCTGACACTCCCTCCTGCTCAGCCCAGAGCCGGAGGAGTCATTTGATGATATCCTATAAGAAAAAAAAAAAAAGGGGGTCGTTCTTAAATCACGTGAGGTTGGAACCAGGGGAGAAAATAATCACGTGGAACCACTATGGGGGGGTGGGATAATATAACAATCATCTGTATATTTAAGGTGGAAGAAAAAAGAAAGAAGTGCCATAAGAAAGATATTTTTACTATTTTCTATCAATAATTAATTAAATTAATGACTTTCTCGTTAATTGGCGAGAAGAGGCGCTACATCAAGAAAATTGGAGGGAATGTGGGGAGGCTTTTGTCCAGGAGTGGCACAGTACAGGCCAACAAAAAAAAAATATATATATATATATATATATATTATTAAAAACCTTAGCAAGCGACGCCAAACTCAAAGCTTGACTGAGTATCTTTCACTCATTCTATCTGAATGCAGAAGGGGCGAAGGGGAAAAGTGTTTGAAACCATAGCTAAATATGAAAGCATTCAGACGTACCTACACTATCAGTATTATTTAGTCGATAAATAGGCAAAGGAATTGATTTGACCTACGCTAAAGAATTAAACAGTAACATAACAAAAAACTCAAGTCATTGTCATTTCTTTTCATTGGGTTTTTTTATGATTAAAAAACTGAACTGGATTTTCCAGCTAAAGTGAAACGTTTAATATACAGCGTGTAACAGAAAGGGTATAATCATATGGAATACTGTGGTACGGACCATCAAACTGAACAACTTTCTCTATGGGACCACCATCGAAATCGTAAAAAAATAACCAGCTGTCCTATACAAAATTTCAATACCTACCTACCTCGTACTCGACCCAAATGTATGGGACAGCTGGTTATTTTTTTACGATTTCGATGGTGGTCCCATAGAGAAAGTTGTTCAGTTTGATGGTCCGTACCATACCATACAGTATTCCATATGATTATACCCTTTTTGTTACACGCTGTATAAGAAATAAATTAAAATATGACTCAAAACTGGGCAGAAACCCTACATACTTTTTTCAATCTTTCTTAACGAATATTTCCGAAATTTACCCTTATCACAAGCATGTATTAAAACAAACGATATTCTCAAGAAATATGGGATAATCTAAAGCTCAGTAGTAAGTATAACCCAGCCCAATATTTCAAGAGATAAAGTCAAGAAACGTATTCACAAAATCGTAGGTAATATTACGCTCTAGCTATTTCAGGCCCGTCCGTAGTCGACGCACAGTGGGCCCATACTGAAAATTAGTGGACTTAGGCAACAAAGTTACCATATCGATGCGATTTTTTTTTATATGACGTGTTATAATATTCCTGACAACTTTTATTCTTATAAAATTTCTACTAAACTTGATAGTTTGTCTTGAAAAAAATTTATTAGATTTTTTTGTATGGAGCGAATCACGTTTAATTTTTTTTCTTCAATTGTACTAATATGTTGGGTGTGTGGCGTGAGTATATGATAGCTAGGATCATTCTCTATCCACGAAAAAAAAAACAGCGCCGGCCATCTGCGGCAGCGCGAGTAATCATTCGGTAAAAAAATAATAATTTGGAAGAATTTTTTTGCTTTTAAAATAAATTCAAAGCATATTTTTTGTCATTTGGCTGTTTTCACCTTCTTTTTAGTTAAATAAATAGTTTTAATAGCGCATACGTACTTAGAACTAGTAATTCTGGTAGAGATTTAGTTATTATTGCATGTTATCGGTACAAATGAGTCATCAATCACAATGCAGGTGCTCTGCATTGTGATTGATGACTCATTTGTTTGTGCGCGCATAACTAATGAGTCATCGAAAAATGCTCGTCTCTGATTGGCTGTGTTATTTTTTAACTGCACGTTATCTATTGTTGAATAAATATATCGTAATGTTTCAGGTTATACTAATTTTGTTAATGATAGGCGAAATAATTTAAATTTGTACGGGAAAGTCGTTGATAATTATCTACATAATCAACTGTATGTATATTATTATAGTATAAGTTATCGTACGTATGATCAATATGAAACTGTGAAGTAATTGTAGCCCTGAAAAGGGCTGTTTGTCATATTCCTAACCCTGATGGGCTTTTGTGGGAATAATTTAGAGCCGGATCACATTATTTCTTGTTCCAGAAGTGCTAGTGGGTCCGGCCAATTTTCGGACTCTGCTATGAGGCATTCTTCTTCCTCCATAATTTCACTGTCACAGGGAGGCTCAGTAGTCTGTAACAACTGAGTTGCTTCAGGCAACTACTCATTATGAACCTGTTTCATTATTTTAGGCCTTATGTAGGATATGTGGGGATCAGAGCTTATTAGAAGTCCATGGAGGATGTCTTCGTTTGTTGCTATTCTCCCCGTTTTCCGAGTGTGCCTCTCCCTGACGTTTCTGAAGTGCTTATTACGGGCTTCCGAAGCTTCTTCAGATAAGGTAACTGAAACGAATAAGTACATACATTTTAATTTCAAAACGCAATCGAGTCAAATAATACATCAAACTATATTTATTTTTTACTTACCGATTGGCAAAACACCAAAGTGGTTACAGATGTCTGCACCGTGCATTAGAAGTTTATGTACACTAACTGGCATGTAGTACCACGAATAGTGTTGCACGTACACATCAGCTGTTTCTCTACAGTATCTTCTAAATTTTTCACAGTCAATGTTTTTGCCTGATGATATGGCTTGTAGAATAACGGAAAATCTGAAAATCAGATTTTCGTCAATTCCCGTTATTCTGGAAGATCTTTTGTAATCTTGGAAAAAGCGCCTCGCTGTATTCCCGTCGTTTGTAGTTCCAAAACCCTAAAATGGGAAAACAATACTGTAATATACAATACATAGAGATATAATTCACAAACAACATAAAGAGAGCGAAAATTAAATACATACCTGTTTGACTATATCAATCAGCATTCCAGTTTGCTCACGAAACTCTTGCTGTGTGGTATTTTTTTTAGCTTGTTTCAAAGCCTTATGTTCGCCGCGAGCAGTCCATCGTTGAAAATCCAGATTATAAGATATATGGAGAAGACATTCCATACACCGAATCTTCATATGCAGTGAAGAAATTCCTTGTTTGTAAATTTCTTCACGAAGTGGTTTAGAAGTCAAAGCGTCTAAATTATTCATCTCACTCGGTTTTGCCAAGCAAATGGGACACGTTGCATATGATGGTACTCCAGCAATAATATTGGCCACTTTTCCATCAATCATGGTCATATGCAATTCATGTGATACAATAATATTTCCACACTGTGTAGATATTCGTTCATCAATTTGTTTTTTCATCTCAGACTCTTCAGACTTTATAAAGTCAGCTGTCTCCGAAGTGAAAGTGAACTTCACTGGTCGACAGTACAGAGTTGAGCAAGGTGTGGGGTTCTCCCAAACTAGATTTTCATTCCCAGATGATGGCCTAATAGACACTAGCCGAAGAGGGCGATGCTTATCATGACTACTGATGAATCATCGAACTCTGTAGCTGTGTTTGACGTTTTCTGTTTATAGTTACTCTGCGACGAAGAACCATCAAGTCCCCATTTCCAGGTCAACTTGAGTTCTTCATTTTGAGACCTATCAACAGTATTTATATCAAGTAATATCCTCTCCACAGTGTGGTCCAATAGCGCTTGCAATTTAATGTGAGCTCCGTTTTCGGTAATCTCCATACTCTCTTGTGGTGGGTAACATCTTTTCTTGGCATTTACAAGCTTTGGATAAGATGGAAAGGCAGCACAGTTTTCTTCTTTCAGAAATTATCGAAGAGCTAAGTACTTCCATTTCGAGAGCGCAACTGATGTATAAAGAGCTAAACACTTATCTTCAGAGACAGTACTTAAGCTCTGCTTTTTGAATAGTCTCTCTTCTACTTCGGATAGCGCATCTGGATTACTGGAAAGGTATTCGACCACTTTTGCCAGATTCGTTTTGCCGTTGTCTTTCAATTTTGTTATGTAGTGCTGCAACTCTTCCTCGGAATTTTCTTCTACTATGGAAGTAGAACGTCTTTTCTTTTGCTTATTACTTAACTCTTCGAACGGTTTTCTGTGCTCCTTTTCTGTAGATGTTCCCGCTTCCGCAGTACATACTGCAAGAGTAGGAACATGGCAATCTATATCCACAAGCTCAGATAAGGCTGCGTCCGAAAAGCCCATCACACTTCTCAGATCAACACTGTCACAAACAGGCCAGTTGATGTTTTTTTCCAACCACTTGCGATTAATTACACGATTCATAAAAGTTTTTTGATTTCTACTTGACTCTATCCACTTTTTATTTAAATTTACACAAAAAAGTCGACAGAACTCCTTGACTCGGTTCTTGTCTTCTTCAGAAACTTCGGTAGTCAAGACAGAAATGATACTTTCATACAGAAACATATGATTTTTCAGATAACCGCCACTTCTTAATTTCACAAAAAGATCTAGGTTGGTACAAAATCCAGCCATAGTTCTATTCTAATGTAAATATAAAAATACAAGTATTTCACTGTGTTCACAAACAAGCGACAAGAGCGAAACTAGATGGACTTAATGAATGTCTTTATATTTATAGTTAGTGTTAATTACTCAAGTAGTGGACATAACAGTGAGTGAAAATTATTCAGCCAATCAGAGACGAGCATTTTTCGATGACTCATTAGTTATGCGCTTAGCCGAGTGCACAAACAAATGAGTCATCAATCACAATGCAGGTGCTACCGATAACATGCAATAATAACTAAATCTCTACCAGAATTACTAGTTATAAGTACGTATGCGCTATTAAAACTATTTATTTAACTAAAAAGAAGGTGAAAACAGCCAAATGAGACAAAAAATATGCTTTGAATTTATTTTAAATGACAAAAAAATTCTTCCAAATCATTTTTTTTTTACCGAATGATTATTCGCGCTGCCGCAGATGGCCGGCGCTGATTTTTTTTTCATGGATAGAAAATGACCCTAGCTATCATATACTCACGCCACACACTCAACATATTAGTACAATTGAAGAAAAAAAATTAAACGTGATTCGCTCCATACAAAAAAATCTAATTAATTTTTTTCAAGACAAACTATCAACTTTAGAAGAAATTTTATAAGAATAAAAGTTGTCAGGAATAATATAACACGTCATATAAAAAAAAATCGCATCGATAAAGGAACTTTGTTGCCTAAGTCCACTTATTTTCAGTATGGGCCCACTGTGCGACGTGGAGAACACTCCATCCCGACTGCGTAAGGTATTGTTATCGTTGGCGTTTTTGGCAAGCCTTTAGAATGTTAGGGTAGTTTTCTTTGGTAGTTTACGAAAGAGATTCTAATCTTCCGAGAGGATTTTAGAGTGAAATGGTGCAAATAGTTTTTATTGGGTGTTCTTACATCTTGTACAGGTGTATTTTTCCGCGTAAAATCTACATAAAAAGTGCTTCTTTAGAATTCTTCGTGGCATGAAGTCAGTAAAATGAATGTTCTGTGTGAAGGATGGTATAGCACGAAAGGAGATGAGATGACGAGTTATAGAGAACTAAGGAAGAAGAAGACACGCTTCGCCGACCCCAAATGAATTGGGACAAGGCCGGGAGAATGATTATGAAGGCAGTAAAATAGGACGTATCCCATAATTTGTCCTCAAAACAAAAACTTGCTCTCTAAGAAGTATAGAAATAGCCTTCTCGAGTGGCAATGCTTTTAAAGTGAAATCTGGTGCACCTTGGGCACATAACCTTTTGAACGCCAGAGCAACAAACGCACGCGCGTGCCCCCAAAGCCAAGCCACAATTTCACCTACCATTTTGTCACATATTTGTGTCTTTTGCCGAACAGGGCACGCGCTTTCCTATCACGTATATGCGACAATGGCGTTCAAAAGGTTAATTTGGCTCTGGCTAGCATCTTACTGATTGGCTTATAATATCCATCAAGCACAAATTGCGAGATGCGTATTGACACTGTAAAATTTCCCAGCCTGGCTATATTTCTAGCAAAAAGCCAATACGAGTCTACGTGATATAGTTCGACAAACATCGGAAACTATATCGGCTGCCCAATTTAGCCGTAACAACCCAAGGGATCAGGTGTCTTACGGACGGAAAGGTAGACGTGACTTAGATAGAGGTCATGTATGTTTTGTTGTTTTTAATTAACTTGTACACCAAAGCAAGTTTATTTAGCTTGGAGGATTAAGGGTACACTAGTCGCCGGGGCTGCGGGACTGTTCGAAAGAGATACCGTGGCCCCGGAACACAAAGGGCGATGAAGGAACATGAATAGATAGACCCTATATACAAGTAAGTATATTACTTCCACGTAATAAGTTTCCGAGTAATATCACGATTCACGAGTAACGTTTACTGTTGTCTGCCGGCGCGGCGTAAAACTGATGTTTAATCTAATAATGCGGGCATAGTTACATGTTATACAATGCAGGATATGAATCAGGGGTGCTATATGTATACTCGTCGGATAATACACACATCGTTGGCATCATCTCTTCCCAACTATGTTTAGATCGGCTTCCAGTCTAACCGGATGCAGCTGAATACCCAGTATTTTATATGGACCGACTGCTTATCTGACCTCGACAACCCAATTAGTACTGGGTAATACGATACCCCGTAGTAAGACTGGTTATCAGATTTTCCGGCCACTGACCTGTTACGACTATCAAAGATTTAATAAATGACTGCGGGTTCCAACCCCTCATCTAGCAGCACAGAACGGGAATGCTTTTCAAATCCATTTATTTGTTAGCATATAGTACATTAAATGATCTCATCACAATCGGCCACGTGTGCCGTACAAATCGCAAGCAGCAGCATGGACGATGCGCATTCTCTGTTGCGCTCTCTAGCTAATGACGTTTCTGAACGACGGAAAAGGATAGCATGGGAAGATGCGACTCCGTGCTGCTAGATTAGGCGCAACTCTAAACATGCTTTCTTTAATTACTTGGTTGGCAGTGGGTGATGGCAATTTTAAATCTGGCCAAAACTTGACCAGAACATGTGAGAACCACCCCTCATTTCTCATTCAAGGGAAATTTTACAGCTGAACCAAGTTCAGACTACGGCGGAAATGTTTTGAATGTGTTTTGTCTTGTTTTCAGGTGAAAAAGCACTACAGGGACGTGTCTTTTGAATTTGTAACATGTGTCGCGAGATTTGCGAGCATGTTGTGTGGGAAGTAGACGGGATTTAGCTAAACTAAGCACACCTATTATGTAATAACTAACTGTTGCCCGCAACCTTCGTTAGCGTGAAATTATTATTATAAAAAACCCTTGATGTCCCTTTTTGATTCGGATGTTGTTAACAATTTCAAAGGTTTTAATTTTTTTACACGGAACCCTAATATTTTTTCTAAAATAAAGGTAGCCTCTGCTATCATAGGCTAGGCTACCAAAGGTCTGTACATTTTAACATCAGCTATTTGCCAGTAAAAGTCCCATCAAAATTGATCCAGCCGTTTTGGAGATTAGCCGGAACAAACAGACAAAAATTGAAAAAAAAAAAAATTGTTTTGTTATTTTCATATGCATTCAGTAAAAAAAGTAGTAAGTAAAGATTTAACAAAAGCCTGTTCTTTGGGATTCTATTCCGGCCTCTAGCTGTGTATACCTTGATGGAAAGGCAGTATGGATATGGAGTTATGTGGGAAACTATGGTGCACCATTATACCCTCTGTGCCCAAAAAAACATGCAGACAAAGTGATCTACGCTGGCACCTACGATGCCGTGAAGTGTCGACGTTTTGGTATAACAAAATTTGGAGTGCTGCCGTGAAGAAGAAAGTACGAAGAAATTAATGTCCGAGCTAGAAGAAGACTTGATACGGATTGACGTCTGATGATTTCAGAATGTATCTGGCTGTATTCCATGTTCTGCTACTACCTTTGTTTGAGTACAAAAATGAAATACCAGAATTTTGCAAACAAAACCAACAGCACGGTTCAAGAGCAAACTCAAAAAAAAAAAAAGAAATGCCGTCTGAAATAAGAGTGGGTACTTTAAAAGTCGACGAACAATCGTAAAAGTGCAAAGTGCAAACCAGTCGGTCTCCCTCTAGAACCGCACAATACCCTACTTCCTATTACATTGTACAGGAAAATGCCAGACTATCCGCGTCTCATCATTTGATAATAGGTTTTTGTACTATGTTGCCTTTGAGGAAAATGATACAATCTATGGTTAGAATACGTTTAGTTTTTCGTTTTCCGCGATTTTGTTAATAGCGTTTATGACTTGGCATTTCATACAATCTTTCAAGTCCTTATTTTTCGGAATTCAAAATTCAAATCCTTTATATCAGACATGAGTCTACTTCCATAGGATAAAAACCGGCCAAGTGCGAGTCGTACTCACACGCACATAGGGTTCCGTAGCACCAAACAATATAATAAAAATATTTTGAAGGCATTCGTTCATATGTTGTATTGTTTAACATTCATTAACAAAATTAAATTTGTTTTTCATAATATGTTCATGAAAAACAAAATTGTAGCTGCAGTTTGATGAAAAAGTCCCATATCTCAAAAAATAAACATCACATCTTATTCAAACCAATTTTGGTTGAAAGTGTTTTTTTTTACGTTCTATAATCCTATATTTTTTCAGAATTTTTCTCCTATTACTTTAGAAATTAGAGGGGACACACATTTGACCACTTTGGAAGTGTTTATCTTTCAAACGATTGACTTTGAGAGAAAATGGTTTTGTTAATAAGGAACCTCAATGTCATTTTTCAAGACCTATCTATAGACACCCGAAGGTATAGCTTTGATGAAAAAAATATTTTTTAGTTTCAGTTCCATCTATGGGGATCCCTTTAATCTTATATTTTTTTTTATAAAAAATACCTTGTAGCTACCTAATAGCGGTTCACAGAATACATCTACCTACTAAGTTTCAACTGTGTACTCCTAATAGTTTCGGAGTAAAGTAGCTGTGACATACACGGACAGACAGACAGAAGACAGACTTGGCGAATCTATAAGGGTTCCGTCTTTTGCCATTCGGCTACGGAACCCTAAAAATGACATAGGATAAAAATTTAATGAAGAACGTTTTCGAAAAATCATGTTACAGCTAAATCATAGACCGATTTTAAATTTCCCATAGAAACAGAAATATCAAATTATCTTTTTTTTAACAGACTTTTCGAAAATGTTTTTCATTAACTCTTTAGAGCTATATATCCTGCATATGCGTATGAAGTTTAATTAAAATCGGTTGTCATTTCGAAAAATAAGGACTTAAAAGTTGGTATGAAATGCCGTAAGTCATAGACGCTCTTAACTGAAGGAGCAATATTTTCAGCAGATCAATGGCGAAGCGTAAGATTAAATTGAAACCTAAATAAACGGTCATTCATATGGATCATCATTATTGTCCGCATCATTTCAGTCAAGAGACGAATTGCTGAACATTCGTTTTGTATTTAGAATGAAATTGTGTGAGAGAGAGAGAGAGAGAGAGAGAGAGGCCAATAACTGCTGTGATGGCGCCTAATATAGACGTTGAAAAGAAGACATCTTTGAAGACCCCTGATTGAATCCAGATGAAAGCAGGATAATGATATTACCTGTAAAAAATATTCGTAAAAAAGCTTTTAAACAGACTATTTTTTTAGGGTTCGCTGGTTTCCTATTCTTCTCAGCAAACCCTTTCAATTGATATCTATATCATGAGGATTCATAAAAAATAATTAGTCAGCCATCTTTGGAAATCCGCCATATTGGATTTAGAATGACGTCGCTTAGCTAACCACGCTCACATTGCAATTAAAATTAAAGCTTGTAAAAAAAAAAAACGGTAGTTGTCGACCAAAAACTAAAGACTACTGGGAGATGATGTGCACCAAATCTAAATAACGGTTATACTTTTCATTAAATAGTCCACAGAGAGTCGTAAACAATTCCAAATATCACCAAACTTGAATCCCGGCCAAAAGTATCCGAAATCTTTCCAAACAACAAATGAAACTTCTTACCGAAATAAAATGAAATTGTTACTGTACTCTTATTGCTATTTAAACGAGAAAAACTCCGAAAACAGGCAACAAATCAAAACTTTGTATAAAATCATAACAAATACTGGAAACAAGTTTAAGAAATTTTCGAACACTATTTTTCGTTCAATGTCATCGCGAATTGTTCGGGGTCGGGCGGGGTAAGACGGGGGAGTTGAAAGAAAATTCGTCGTTAAAAGAAAAGTCGCCGTTGTGGCTCTGGATGAAACAACAAGCTTTTTGACCATGCGTGCTCGCGTTGACGATAGACGCGCCGGGAAGGGCCCTCTTAAGACTGGTTATCAAACTTGGGCTCCTGACTACTCGTAGCTACTGTCTAAGATCTACAATTGACGGCCGGGACCAACGGCTTCACGTCCTTCATAAAATACATAATCAATCTGTAATGTCCCCTGTGCCAGGACACAGGCGTCCTCTCTGGCAGAGAGAGGAGGCTTTTAAAGCTTTAATCCACGAGAAGTGAGCTCAGAGCGTGTATACAGGGTGTAACAGGACCCTTCACGAAGCCGTCAACCAAGCATTGCAAAAAAAAAAAAACTTTTATTTCTTAAACAATATTTGACAACAAACAGAATAAGTGATTGGAGCCTCCCTTTAAGCAAGTAATGCCTGTAACGTACTCAAAACATTGTGCTGATGGGTGGATTGAATAGTACGGGGGTCGTGGAAGTGTTTAAAGTAAAAATCTTACATTAAAAACACGTATTTCAAAAAAAATCTTGTGGAGAAGTTGGAACTTTTGCCCCCAATATCTCCGTAACTAGAAGGTTCCCAGGTATGGTCTATAACAAAAAAATGATCGCAATGACGGGGAAAACAAGCGCCTTTCGGTTTCATTAAGGGTCTTGTTACACCCTTTATAGAACTCAAATGTTTTTTTTTTGTTTTAGGACATGCCAGTTTCTTCGTGATATGTTTTACCTTACCATTTTGAGAGCAGAGGTGATGAAATAAATTACACAAAGTACTTGGCTAGGTTCATAATAACTTAGGAAAGTTTAATTTTAAAGAAGAAGAGTATTGTGGTAATCTTCAATATCAATCGAAAATAGCTTCTGAAATCATAACTAAACTGGGTTTAATCACCTGTTGGCAGTTCAATGATCGTGAAAATCATAAAAATTATCTATTGTCTCTAAAGTATCTACTAAGAAACGTAAGCCCGGCCGTTACCACCATTGCTCACAGTCATCAAATAAAAAAAAATGTATATACCACAGCAAACTACCATACTACAAATTAGAGAATATATTTCCACATAAGCGAAAGCCCATAGTAGCAACTTAACAATCAGCAGACAACATCACACACTTATAATTTAACAAAACAAAATACAGTCACATAAAGCGGTCACATTATACCCGAATCTCCCAAAGGACCCTTGGACGTCTAAACGACGTTTTATGCAAACCCAAAAGGGATGTTTTAAGTACTTTACGAGTATTTTCAGAAATGACAAGTTCAATAGAAAGGGTATTCTGACTGAAAGGCTGTGGATTTTTCAAGAAATCTTGCGGTTTTATCCACACAATGTAAAGCTGATGCTGAAAATTGGTCCTTCGAGTCGGATACGGTTTTTCAAATGTATTCTATGTATGTACCATCAGCATCAGAAGTAGATTAACACTACTCAAACAAAGTAGGGTTTTTTTAATAAAAACTTGATAGATATTACTCGTTACTAACAAGGTATTGAAGAGTAAGGAACATTTTAAAGAAAAATCTGCTGAAAAATTAAAAATAATAGTCCTGTACATCAAATAATTAAAATTTCGAAATGTTAAGCTACTTCTGTAGCTGACCGTAAATATTTCTATCGGTTTGATTCTATATATTAGCCTTTTGCCACTATTTTCTTAAAATTACGGAAAAGTTTGGTTTTCTGAAATTTGCAAAAAAAAACAGAAAACCAATCTTGGTAACTGCTTAATCTATAGGGAATTCTAGGCAAGTTGCAATGTAGAAGATTTTCACGCTAATGAGAAAAATCCCAGTTTCACGCAGAGACAAGACGGTAATCTGGTAAACTCGCCACACATTGTCACTGTAAGCCAGGATTTGCAACAAATGCCGAGCAAATCTCAAGGAACGCAGGAAACTATATAAACCGCCTTTATTTCACGAAACAGTAGGCCTCTACCTACTGTTTCGGGAATTAGAGGCGTGTTACGTAGTTCACGTATACCCCTCTGGGTGTATGTACGTATAGTACATCTATATTTCGCCAGATGTGAATCGTATTATATGTAATCAGCCAAAACACTAGGAAATGGTAAAGCGGCTGTTTAGGTCTTGTGCAATTTTGACGTTCGAAGGGTGCTGATTTGCAGTCAAATTTGAATAGCATAAGCATAGCATAATCAGCCTTTAATGTTCCCACTGCTGGGACACACGGCCTCCTCTCTATGAGAGGGAATGGGCTATAATCTACCACGCGGGCCCAGTGTGGGTTGGTAGATGTCACATGTCTTCGAATTTTTGGGTTCTAGGACATGCCGGTTTCCTCAGGATGTTTTCTTTAACCGTTTTTGTGAATACGAGTACATCACTACATAGTATAAAACAAAGTCGCTTTCTCTGTCCCTATGTCCCTTTGTATGCTTAAATCTTTGAAACTACGCAACGGATTTTGATGCGGTTTTTTTTAATAGATAGAGTGATTCAAGAGGAAGGTTTATATGTATAACATTGCACCCGTGCGAAGCCGGGGCGGGTCGCTAGTGAGTTATATTTTGATTTTTAAAGAAAAGTGTATTATCAATTTTGTAAACCAATGAGATATGTAATTAGTTCATATTAGCTTACAAATAAGCTTGTAGACGCCACGAAGAACATTAGACACTTGTGTCCTGGATTTTCAATTTAGTATTATTTAAAACAAACCGGGAGTTCAGTCTTATACGTACGATTGACCCGGTTTCGACAAAAGGCGAGTTGGATACGCATTTGTGTATACCACCCAAAGCCTAGTTAAAATTCTGCAAATCAAATGTGATGGTTCTGGACTCAAAATCAGTTCTGCTGAGTGCTTTTGGGTAACAAGATTTTTTATTTATTTTTGTATCATTCGAGGAATTATTTTTTTGTTTAATTATTTTTTTATTTAACACCAGTTATAACAAAAAGGACAAAAATTGAAAACTAGTGTACAATGGGTGGTCTTAACTGTTCTATCGTACTAGGCGATTTCTTACAGACTACCTGTAGATGCACTGAAAGAAAAAAGAAACATTTTAGGCAATTTGCAACTAAACAAATGCAATTTTATTAATTTTACAAATATTCTATTTAAAAAAAAAGTTTATGTCTACCGGGTTTGCATATCGTACTAGGCGATTTCTTACAGACTACCTGTAGATGCACTGAAAGAAAAAAGAAACATTTTAGGCAATTTGCAACTAAACAACTAAACAAATGCAATTTTATTAATTTTACAAATATTCTATTTAAAAAAAAAGTTTATGTCTACCGGGTTTGCATATCGTACTTCGGTTATTCCTAGATCTCAATAATCGAAAACAGTTGATGAAGAAATAAACCAAGATATAGGATATAGGTGAGATATAGGTTCGTGGCAACTTCCTGACTAATCTTGACAATAAGTCGTTATAGTAACACTAAAGCCGAATCTACCAATCCAAAATTGGAACCTAAAAACAATAAGGAAGTAATAGCAAATTACCATCTGTTCTCGTACCTGTCCCCACCGAAAATAGCTCAATACTTTACCAAACGGAACCGCTAAATAATTAGAAATCCTAATTTAATTTTTGAGTAGGGATGGGCTCATCGTATACGTTTACTGCAAAACCCAATTTCCGTCAGTAATCTACAGCGGGAATTACAGCCTGAGGTAGAAAACCTCTTTATAATCCTACTGATATTGTAAAAGCATAAGTTTGAATATTTCGAGTTTTGGGTGGATATTTCAGGAAGACATAACGAATTAGTTTTTTTTTAATTATTGTTAAATATGCCTAGTCTTGACCTCAATCTTGTCCTGATGACAGAGATGAGGTCGATGGTGGTACGAGCTAACCCAAAAGAAGACTATTAGCTCGCGACTTAAATAGATTGGGGTCATATGAACTCGGGAACACCAACACAGGCAGGGAAGTCTACTCCTTCGCTGTGTGCATAATAAAAGAAGCAAAGCGCTGGATGTTTAGAAGAGGCCATTAAAGAAGTATGTATAGTTTAATGCTTGCAGGCATTGACTGCTTTTAGGGTTTCTATTAAAACTCTTCATTTGGAAGTAAAAGAACGCACACTCGTCTGTGTTATCCTAGTTTACTAGAAGAAGAAAATGAACGGCAGCAGTCGAAGCCATCATCGGCCATATATCCAATGATTTGTGGGCCAAAATAGTGACTATGCAGAGCCCTGATCTGATACATGATAAACAGAAGGCGTTGCGAAGACCCCGTAGAACATGCATTGGCAGAAGGAACTGAACAAAACAAATGTCTAGTGATCCACATTAGCCCCGAAACGAAAGATCTGGAAGTCACGGGGAAAGGATTTTAACCAGCGATTGGAAGATGCAAGCTAACAGTAACATCTTGGAGCTATTTTTGAACTTCTGCCATTGCTTTACGTATTCATGCTGATATTTAACATACCTGGGTTTTGCTATTGTTTGTTACAAAAACATGTCAAACCAATATTGAACAGCGTTTGTTGAAAAATCCAGCGAAAAATAAAACAGTATCATCTGTTTACCGTCTTGTGGGAGTTGTAAAAGTCAGGGTAAGACGGATTATATGACTGGGGTGAGCACAATTGATGGTAGACCACTCTGTTATACGCCGTAATACTGCGTTTTATTGGTACTGATGGTACAGCTCTTATCATTAAGTTCAGGAGACATTCCTTCGTGATGATACATTCCTGGTTTTATTACTGAAGACCTACCTGTTTTTAAATGGACGTGAATTTATATTATTCTGTATAATAACTTTGGTTTACTTTATTTGAAACAAAGTACAAACGAATATCAGGCGGTGTTACTTAGTTTATAACATTCTTACCTTTTATCTATCCATTTGAAAAACCTAATATAGACGCCCTATTCCCGTAGAGAATAGCGAGGCACGCACATATGAATAGCAAATAGTCGGCAGCCGTCACAAAATTAATATTTACCTTGGCAATTTGCAAGTCAATGCCGTCTGGTTTGTGTACTGAAAAACTCGGGAAGTTATATCGCATACTTTTAACTTTTCCCCTGGCATCGTACGGGACGTCCGCGTCCCGTTCACGACCTCAGACGATACCATTTGTGTCAAGAGACGCACACTTGTCACTTGTTTCTTTCGCGTCGCAAGTCCAGACGAGAGGAAAGGAGGTGTGTTGGAAGCCACCAATAGAATTCCGTTATTTGTACTTCGTCTCCTCTTAGATTTAGTGGAAACGGTTGAGCAGAGAGGAGAGAAGATGTCTGATACCTATTTGTTTAGACCAGCCAACCTCGAGACGTGAGCGGTTTTCGGCGGGCGATGTGCGGCAGTCGCTAAACTCGGCTTAAGTAGCCTGTACACATATTTCTGCTCCGGTCTAGCCAGTAGGCACCTCCGCACGGCTTCGGTGGATATGTTACCGGCCAAACCCGATTTCAGGCCAAACCCGATTTCAGGCCAAACTAGTTTGTCCTGGGCCAAACCGGTTTGCTGCAAAGCTGCCGCGGCACCGCTCGCTACGCTCGCGCGTGTTTGGTCACCAATCTAACCTAACCTAACCCATTAAGTCGGGGTGCTCTATGATTGTCATTTTGTGATGATCCCTAGTTTGGCCTAGGACAAACTAGTTTGGCCTGAAATCGGGTTTGGCCGGTAACAGACCCTAACTCCTCTAAGCATTTCCTCTGCTCTCAGCTTCCCACGTCTCTGCTTTGATGAAGTCCGGGCCTCACACGTAGCATTCTCTAAGCAATTTCTTTCATTTTTTTCAGCGCAGTCTGAGTCACAGCACGCGTTTCCTTTGAGCGTGTAGTTTGTAGCCAAGCAGTAATACAAGATGGACCTATTTGTTTTTTTTTTTGGAAGATTTTATTGACATGTAATGAATTGGGATAAGGGCATGAGACGGGTTGTTTTCTGAACATAACATAGAATGATAAATATAAATGGAAAGGAGGCCAAAGAAACGATGATAAATGATAGCGTGACGCCTGTCAAGGAGACTGGAAGAAAACAGGTTGCGCAGACCCCAAGTAACATAGTACAAGGTCAGAAAGATGATGAAGGCTAAAACTATGAATTGATGAGTCTAAATATCTAACAAGAATATAAAGGGTGTAACAAGACCCTTAACGAAGCCGAAATGCACTTGTCCCCGTCATTGCGATATTTTTGTTTGTACTAGACCATACCTGCATAGCTATTCACAAACGGTTCGATTCGATTTCGATTCGACAATTCGTTTGTCTAACTTTTTTTGGCATTAAAAAAGCGAGCGAGATAGACATACCGACTTTACGGATTGAAATCAAATCGAAGCATTTGTAAATAGCTATGCTGGGACCCTTCTAGTTACGGATATATTGGGAGTCACAGTTCCAAGTGTTTCAGAAGGTTTTTTTTAAATATGTACTTGTTTTTAATGTAAGAACTTTACTTTTAAACACCTCGTCGACCCCCGTATTATTCAATGCATCCATCAGCACAATGTTTTGAGTGCGTTACATTGAGTCCTACCGTAAAACATGTTCTTGCACCCCAAAAAAAAGTCGTTTCGCAGCAATAATTTTTGCGTAACTTAGTTTGATGTACATAATGATTGGTTGAGGGCTTCGTGAACGCTTCGTCCGTTTACGCTTATTTATAGTAGTTTATTCCCACAAAACGAAACGAAAGTGACAAATATCGAGGAGTCGAGTGCGCATCTTTACACTCTGTAGAGTCAACAAACGCCTGATAAATATATTTTTGTCTATTTTCCAATTGTAGTAAACAAAAAATACAAAACGTGACCTCCATATCGATGAGCTTTTCAGTTCCATAAATACTGAATACCTACTGACATTCCAAGGACTTGTTTTGTTTTTATAAAACGCTCCACATTTCTGATTTAAAAAAACCCGGCCAAGTGTGCGTCGGACTCGCGCACGAAAGGTACTGTACACACGGCTACACATCAAGCTATACATTTCCAGTTTATGCTGATCTAGCATTGTTTAGGATTTCCGTACAATGAGAGGTCAGCTTATACTGGGAATGTATAGCTTGATGTGTAGCCGTGTGTACCATTATATAAAAGAAAAAAAACACGTTAGTTGTACGGGAGCCCCCCTTAAATATATATTTTATTTTGTTTTTAGTATTTGTTTTAAAATTTCAACTGTCTAGCTATCATGTCACGGTTCATGAGATACAGCCTGGTGACAGACAGTCAGACGAACGGACAGTGGAGTCTTAGTAATAGGGTTTCGTTTTTACCCCTTGAGTACCTACAGAACCCTAAAAACGGGCAAACTCAAACAACCTACTATGTAAGCATGTAGGTGTCGCACAAATTGTTATTTAGGGATCCGTAACATCATAACATCACACCTTGAATCCCCAAAGGGATAGCCACAGGTCTATGCATATAAGTCAGGGTTCCTTTGCCAAATATTGTTTCAGAACCAAGCAGGCTTTGTGACACGACATCTATACTAATACTACAAACAGGTAAAGTTTGTGATCTCTGGATCTACTGAACCGATTTTGAAAATTCTTTCATTAATAAGAAGCTACATTATCCCCGAGTGCGATAGCCTTTACAACGTGCCCGTGGGCTAATTTGAGACCAAAAAGCGAGCGAAGCCGCGGGCAACAGCTAGTTGCTTTTAAAATGGCTTTTGAGATTTACAAAAAGATTTAGAGTTTGTAATAAGCAAGGGGAGATCTAGCTAAAGGATTCCTAAAATTCAAAGGACTATAGTCTGCGTACATTAGTATTGATAAATGCTAGCTGTGTAAGCTGTGTTATTAGACTTTGGACTAGTATCTCAAATTGGTACTTACATGAGAGAAAATTGTAATCAAATACAAAACTTTATTAAAAATGTTATAGAATCAGGCGTTACTTTGAGGAAATCCACGACAGTAAATGTTATGTAAAACATGTAATTTTAATTCTGCAAAAAAGTTAGTTTTGTTTTTTTTTTTCGCGGAATTAAAACATTATAATATTTTGCATAACATTAATTTATTAAAGAAACAATAATACTAAAGTATCCGCGGTAGCTTGGACCCTGTTCGCGATACCGGTGGGTTTTTTTTAAATATTTTTTTTTAATCATTTTTGATTGAAATATTTGAAAAAAAAAAATCATGCGCATAGATGTGAATAAAAGTATATTATGTTATTCTGTTGTATACTCTTTCTGGGGTTAAAAACCACGTAGTACAAAGTAAAAGTACGTAACGAACCCAGTGATACCGAGGAACTCATAAAGGATAAAATAAAACATCGCTTACTTTCCGAGTTCCGACTGCTCTTAAATCTTTCGAAATAGGTCACAACGCTGGGTTCCGTTGGTTTTATTGGAAAGATGACAGTCTAGTATTTATTGGGACCTAGAGTCTAGATAGAATAGGTAGGTACTGGAGATTCCAGGATTCCAGTGATTTTACAAAAGTATTTTTGAATTTTCGAATTGTTTTTCTTCGTCTACATCTTCTTTGCGACCGAACACACTAGTTATCTCTTATAAAGCGGAACCCGTGCCCGTGCGTATCCCAGTGGGCCTAAAATGGAAGCTTTATCAGAATTATAATATGAATCAAGTTAAAAATTTAAAATTCTTAAAATGGTCTTTATGTTTATGACCGCAAAGACCATTTTAAGAATTTTAAATTTTTAACGTGATTCGTATTATGATTCTGATAAAGAGGCGATTTTAGACCCCCAGAACATAGGAACGTTGAAGAATTATTATGCTATGTAATATGAATCAATGAGGTCATACCTTAACCACGCGAGGATCGGGAATCTGGGGAAAGGGGTCAGAAAATAATCACGCTGGGGTTGGGGATAATGTGATAATCACGTGATTTTTTCGTCCGACGACAAAAACGTAATTTAATATGTGACCTGGGGGCTAAAAAATTAAAATTCTTAAAATTGTCTTTAAGGTTATGACCACAAAGTCCATTTTAAGAGTTTTAAATTTTTAACGTAATTCATATTATGATTCTGACAAAGCAGCCATTTTAGGCCCCCTGTAACAATTTTTTACTAATAAAGAATTGAATTGTACGACCACTAGCGAGCGAATGCAGTTGTGTCTAAAAATCCGTTTTTTTAATCATCAAAGCCGTTTCTCTGGTCTTTTAAATAATTAAAATACAATTGATGCTGAGAGGGGGAGGTGGGGTACCCCAAAACCTCACCACGTATCACCAAGGAGGGTATAAAAGTGGCCTAAAAAGTCCCACGAGATTAAAGGATGACCCCAATGCAGCAAAATTGCTACAATTCTCTTTCAGTCGATTTAGATGATTTTCTAAAATAATAATCTAATCTAAATATATATTTTCTAAATCAAAGATTGATGCCTTTTATCTGGCAGCCAAAAATAAGCTCAGAGCAGCACAGACCGATCAAAAAATGTTTGTTTTGTTTTCAATGTATGGTGTGAAAATATTGAACGATAAAAAGATAATAACAATAGCCTTGACCGGCGCTATAGTAAGTAGCTTCATTTTTATATGGGAATGTCCGTAACGTAACCATTAATTATAGTTATTTTTAGTAAAGATAATGTAAACCTGAAAGAATTTTGTTCAGGATCGATCTTTCTTTGTTTTTCATGTGGTTAGTGCCTAACCTGGTGTCAGAGATTTTATGCCGCCCATGGACCTCTGACTTGGCTTACATGCCGTCGAGAAATATCTCTCAGGCATGCTAGTTTGGTTTCCTCACGACGTTGTCCTTGACCGAATCAAGTGATAATTATACATTAAGATCGATATTAGACTTGCTTTGTGAAGTTTAAAAAAAAAAAAACATCTGTCGGTGAGACCACAGCATGGCCAGACTGGGCCTTGCTATGTTGGGGTTTCACCGAATACAGGTGAATATCCATTATTTTACATGTCTATCATACTGTTTACATAACTGGTGATATGTAGGTGTACTATTAGGTAAAAAAAAGAAAGAAAGAAAGAATAAAGTTTATAAACGTACAGATGTCTATAATAGTTTAGGTACAAGTCTGCCTATCCCTTCGAGGATTACCTACATGCGTGATGTTATGTTTTGTCAGTCTAGTGTCTAACTGATCTACAGAGTGTAAATAAACGGACCCTGAAGGATGCCGTCAACCAAGCATTATGTACATATCAAGCTAAGTATATTTAAACAAAAATTATTGCTGGGTAATGTTTTTTTTTTGGGGTGTAAAATCACGTTTTACGGTAGAACCCAATGTAACGCACTCACAACATTGTGCTGATGGATGGATTGAGTAGTACGGGGGTCGTGGGGGTGTTTAAAGTAAAAATGTTACATTAAAAACATGTATTTTAAAAAAACCGTGTGAAAATGTTGGAATTTTGACCCCAATATCTACGTTCCCAGGTATGGTCTAGACTAGAACAAAAAAATTATAGCAATGACGGGGAGAACAAGTACCTTTAGGCTTCGTTAAGGGTCTTGTTACACCCTTTATACAATCCAGCTATTGCTGGGTACCACGAACCTGAAACCCCTCAGCAGGGTTGGTTGTCAAACAATGTTGTCAAATATGACAGACACCAAACGATGAATGGACTGTGAAAAGGATGATATGGCTAGAAAGGAAGTGACTGCTGAGATGACGAGTAATAGAGAAGTATGGAAGAAGAAGATATGCTGCGCCGAGCACGAATGAGATATGATGATGAAAGATGCCAAACATAAAATAACCCTCGCTTCTAATCCCCGAAGGGTTAGGTGGAGGTGTCTCTATAGTACACCTTCGCCACTTATTTTTGTCCCATGTAATAGAAGGCAAGCCTATTACTATCCGAGCACTAATCTGAACTCCAGGCTACTTGTCTGTCGCGGGCCTGTGGACGGTGAGCTATGGGCTAGCTCGCCGTCCGTCCGTCTTATGACGACAGGCCGTGTCGACGGCGCGTTCGTGTTCCACGCGCGCCTCAAGGAGAGTCAGCAAACAGGGAGGGGTCCGAAAGGACCGATGCCTGCCAGGGTTGCGGGACTGTTCGAAAGAGATACCGCGGCCCTGGAACACAAAGGGCAAAGGAAGGAACATGGATAGGTTTTAGTGAGTAAAAGTCTGACACTCCCTCGTGCTCAGCCCAGAGCGGGAGGGGTTCTTTGATGATATCCCATCGGTAAAAAAAGGCTGCTTGTCTGAAATTCCTGACAGAAAAACCCAATATCACTTAGCCCAACTTTGGGAATCAGAATCAGAACTCCAGTGGTGCTTTGCAGTAGTGTTTGCATTAGAGCACAAAGACAAAAAATTAAAAAAATTAACCTACAAAGGAGAACTGCGAAAACTATCATACATCATGCCCGAATCCCCGAACAGTTTAGCAGAGGTGTCCCTGTGGTATAGTTTTGTTTAAGTCCTATGTAATAGGGGCGAGCCTATCCATCAACTGGACACAAATCCAGAATTCGTGGCTGCTACTGAGAAATTCCTGATGGAAAAATTCAAAAACACTTTGCCCGACTTGGGAATTGAACCCAGGACCTCAATCACGCTTGCGACTACTAGACCAGAGGCAGAAAACTAGTTTAAAAAAAACCGCATTCAAATCGGTTCAACCGTTTAAGACCTACGGTGCCACAGACAGACAAACACACACATAGCGGTCAAACTTATAACACCCGTCTTTTTTCGTCGTGGGTTAAAAACCACTTTCAGCTTATTGAGATAGTTTTCATAATATCCTACATGTAAGACCTCAATTACAGAGTTCTATCAACAATTGCGACCCATTTTATAGAAACACAAAATATCAAAGTTCAATACAACAGGCCCGAAGGACACAAGAGATATCAACAACAGACACCGCCCGCGTTACCTGAATGTCATTGTCAGACTGGTACACAGAGCAGATTTAGAAATTGTTCGGGAAACGGAAAGAAAGAAATACGACATCTATTCCGTAGTGAATCGAGATGGTAAAGTGAATTCGGAAAACGGAATCCCGGGGTTTGTGGTCGTTTTGATAGCGGTTTTATGTTGAAGCAGTAAGGGCGGTTTTAGAATTGTAAGCGTTGTCTATGTGCGGTTGGCTATACAGTATTATAGGTGTAAAAATACTTAACGAAGCTGAAAGTAAGGCCGCCGTCGCCGTCATTGCGATTTTTTTTCTGATCTACATTTCGGGACCTTCTAGTTACGCAGATATTGGGGGATCAAGTCTCAACTTTTCCAAAAATTTTTTTTTTAAATTGAAATTTTTAATGTTATAATAACGTTACTTTAATTTAAATAAATCCATGATCTATTCAATGCATCCATCAGCACAATGGTTTGTGCGCGTTACATTGAGACTAACCATAAAACATGAATATTCACTATAAAAAAAAGTTTCCCAGTAATAATCTAAGCGAAGTTGCTTAATTTGATATTAAGAATGCTTCGTGAAGGGTCTGTTTACACCCTGTATAACATGCTACATAAACTCACGCCTTTTTCCCCAAGGGAGAGGGCAGACACTGTAGGACACCACCTGTTATAATCCTTACATTATTGGTTCGTCCATTCCACATTAATACAGCGAAGAACATCACCGACGCAAGTGAAAAAACCTTAGAAATTAAAGTTCAATTTGTTCGTTACGGTCCTCCTTGATTCAGATACATGGATTGAAGAACACTCAGAATATTTTCAGAACTCTCAGAATACTCAAAAGAGGTGCCTCTTGTTTTAAAGACAAGCAGATTATAGGTGGAAGGGAGCACAGATGCTGGCAGAGAGTTCCGCTTTAGGCGTGCCTGTGGAGAAGCCCTGAGTACGATTAGTCGGCATATCAATAACTGTTACATCATGCGGAGGAATGGCGTAAATGTAAAGAATTTTTTTGAGTATGAATATGGACGACTGTAAGAGTAGAGGAAGACCAAAGAAACGATGGACTGTGTGAAGGATTATATGGCTAGAGAGGAGGTGACTGCTGAGACGACGAGTAAAAGAGAAATATGAGAGAAGACATGCTGCGCCGACCCTAAATAAGTTGGGCTAAGGGCACGAGAATGACGATGATGACGACATCATTTTCTAATACAAATCAATGAATGACAGTATCGATTTCTCTCAACTCCAACAAATCAAGAATACCAGCTACCTCCTATTAATTACGACTATACTTCCGCCGGATGCCGTTGATTGATTGGATTAAGCCGAGGATAAAAGATAAAAGAAAAAAGTCAAGCGACAGGTCAATCAATGGTGCGTGCGACACGTTTAATTAGATTGCTAATTAACTTATGGAGGTACCCATCGATTTAGTCGATGGCTGTTTGATTGGACGACCATTTGTAAGAGTTGATGGGATCGGATAGTGTAGTATTATTAATGTCCAGCAGTAAACTTATGTTAATGATGGTGAGGTAGGTGGGATTTTCATTTCGCAAAGGATTTTAAATAATGAAAAGCTCATAGTTGGCCTCTGCTATAATTATACAGGGTGTAACAGGACCCTCCACGAAGCCGCCAACCAAGCATTATGTTCATGAAACTAAGTAGCTTTATGCAAAAATTATTGCTGGAAAAGACTTTTTTTTTAGGGTGAAAAATTACGTTTTACGGGACGTAGGACTCAATGTAACGCACTCAAAACGTTGTGCTGATTGATGGATTGAATAGTACGGGGTATTGGAGGTGTTTAAAGTAAAAATCTTACTTAAAAACATGTATTTAAAAATAAAACTTGTGAAAAAGTAGGAACTTTGACTCCCAATATCTCCGTAACTGGAAGATTCCCAGGTATGGTCTAGATTCTAGACCATACGATCGTATGGTCGTGTGGTCGTATGATCATACGACAAAGCGATCATTTTTTTGTTCTAGACTCTAGAACAAAAAAAATATCGCAAAGACGGGCAGAACAATTGCCTTTCGGCTTCGTTAAGAGGGTCCTTCCCGGTTCGTCTATCGTCAACGTGAGCATGGTCAAAAAGCTTGTTGTTTCATCCAGAGCCACAGCAGCGATTTTCTTTCAACTCCCCCGTCTATCCCCGCCCCGACCCCGCACAACTCGTCTCCCGCGCACCTCATACCGCCTAACGCGATGACGTTGAACGAAAAATAGTGTTCGAAAATTTCTTAAACTTGTTCCAGGAGATACGTGTTTTTTAATAAGTCTTACAAGTGTGTGAAATAAATATTTGTCATTAAGAATCTCCATTACATTTGCAAGGTTTCTATCGAGATTTTTTCTTTATTTTTACAGTGTATGAGTACATTATGAACGGCCAAAGTTCAGGTAAAATTTGCGCAAAACCGCAATTTTTGGAGGCTTATATACTGAATTTGTTTCTACTTTTTTTATTTTTTTGCAACCATAGAAACCTAGATATAGTGCACAACATACATATTAGTTAAAAAAAATCAAAGATAGATGTGTAACATCGGCATAATCACGTACGAGCGTTTGTATGAAAAGTATGACGGGTTGGCCGCTCTTAAGGGTCTTGTTACACCCTTTATAAGCATCAGCATAATTAGTTTCTAGTGCTGGGTCACACAGGCATCCTCTCTGGGAGTGGGGATGAGCTCAAGTTGGCCATAATCTTCTGACCTGTGCATGTTACATGTCTGAATTTTTGTTTCTAGGACATGCCGGTTTCCTCGCGCTGTTTTAATTCACCGTTTTAAGAACAGTGGTGGTAAAACATGGTTCAAAACTTCAAACCCATGACCTACGACACACAAGTTGGAGCAGCTACCACTGTGCCATTGATCACTCTCCTCTACTGATGACAGACTTGTTATTATTCTCTTTGAATCAATAACGAAAACGAGGAAACAGATACACTACCTGCAAACATTTTTACATTCTTGATTTTCTTATTTTTATTACACGATACGTATTGAACAGAAACAGGAAAAATGGACAAATAATACAAAAGCTTTGGTATTCGATATTAATGTTAGTTATTTGAATTTCCTGATTAGCTTGTTGCCAAACCGCTCTTGTGGATGGAGTGGATTTCGGTCCATTCCCTTTCATAGAGGAGGCTTGTTGTGTCCCAGCAGTGGGAACATAAAGGTTGATAAGGTCAACTCAACGGAAAGCAACGTTACTATGACGTCATAAAGCAGCAGTAATTCCAGTCTGGGAAAGAGACAGTGCTATGCAGGTCGTCTAGCGCCATCTCTTTCTCACTTAAGGCTTTATGGTAGGCCACCTCTCCTGCCCTCTTAGCCCAAAAACATGCATCCGAAGTGACCTTTGCGCTGCCACAAACGACGTGGAAGTTCTGAAGTTCCGGGCTAATAAAATATAAATACTGACGTGCCAGCGACATGAACATGAAGAATAGGCTGTTCATCGTAGATACGATGAACAAAACGAATACGAATATTACACGAATATACATATAATATTCGTGACTTGTCCGTGGGTGGTACTACCAATCTTACTACCATTGACACGGGCAATTAAATTGCCCGGACTTAGTCTCGATCCCGACGAATTGGCTGGAGAAGGCAAAATACCGGGATAGTTGGAAAGGTATGGGGAGGCTTATGCCCAGCAGTGGGACACAACAGGGTAATATAAAAAATATCCTATGTAAGTACCTAAATTCAGTTGAAATCTGGAAAGGATCAGTGCAGGGATATATAAGATGCTCTGTGGTGCAGGGTAAGAGACAGAGAGACTGAATTTCTCTCGCGTTTATAATTAAGTAGGTACCTAAGTCTTGTATAACTAGAATGGATACTTTCATCATATTGTTGCCATATGTAGTGTGTTCACAAAGTAGGCGCGAGCACAGATGCTGAGATTCTAGGGCAGTTAGAGATAACATCTGGTGGAACGCAATTTCATCAATGAATATTGTTGGGAATCAAACCCAACTGGTATAGTACTTACATACTATTTTATATCGGGTTAAGGGGATTACATCGCTCAAATCCTGAAAATACCGTGTGTTTAGAGAAGTTTGTAGATGAATCCTTTTGTGCGTTTTCAATATAAAAAATATATGTTAAACTAAAGGTCATCACAAATACATTGTATTGTTTAAAATGTTAATAAACTAACTCAAATTTTATCAAAAAATCGTAATAAATAGGTCCTTTTTCAACCTAAATTGAAAATTTTCTCTATAACGGCTCAATAACTCGGCATGAATTTTATACCAAAAAATACGTAATGACGTATTTAACAATGTGTATTGATTTTTTTCTCTTATTTCTTTTAATATTTTAAAATATTTTATAAAAATCCAAAATTTCGCGAAAAACACTATGTCACTCCCGCACTCGTCCCTCTCTCTCGTCGTTTCGTCGTAAGTTAGTACGGGGCAGCATGCTCAAGGTCATTGGGCAATGTAATGCCCTTAATAAAATTAGAAAATATGTGTGAATTTCATTTATATTGGTTTTTCGTCCTATATTTCATGGGACTTACATAACTGAAGAAATGAGGTACACTTCTACCGAACCCTTCGAGGATTACAATCGTGATGTTATGATGTCTTTATATGGAACTAGCTGTTGCCCGCGGCTTCGCTCGCGTTTTGGTCGGAAATTATCCCACGGGCACGTTGTAAATATAGCCTATGGCACTCGGGGATAATGTAGCTTCCTATTAGTGAAAGAATTATCAAAATCTGTACCTATCGGTTTGGATGATCGCGCTAATCTCAGAAACTATTGATTTGAATTGATAAAGTATTGGATAGCCCATTTACCGAGGAAGGCTGTATGCTATATTACATCACGCTACAACCAAATAGGAGCGGAACATTACTAAATAATAAATAGTAATTTCACTCGGACGAAGGTCGCCAGCAATAGCTAGTAACAAGATGAATAGAAATGCGACATTAAATCATCTCACATTATGTAGTGCATTATTAAATGTCTAGAACTCTAGTTCAATAAAACGTGACGCCAAAAGTTGTAAATAAAATATTAATTCATGTAAAAGTGTGATTAATGTGTCTAAACTTGAAATATTTCGGCCATCATAAAAGTCAGAGTGAATGATTAATTTAGAGGTCACGGTAACGAATGCTCAACTATGTTAAACCTTCTTAAACTTTAATCATAATAACTTAGGCTATATTTCTGAAGCATCGTTTTCATTGGATTACATGGGTCCTTAAGTGGCGGCATCGGGGTGTACTATGGACACCTTCTAATTCTAACCCTACAGGAGATAACAGGCCATATCCCCGAAGGGTCACTAGTTACATTTAAGTCCTATGTAATAGGGGGCGAGCCTATTGCATGATGTTATGTACATCCATCATTATCTGCCCAGCCTTTTCCCAACTATGTTTGTGACGGCTTCCAGTCTAATCGGATGCAGCTTAATACCAGTATTTTCAAGAACGTAGACCGATTTGTCTGCTCATAAACACCCACCGGCAATAACGTCAGTTTATCCGTGATCATGGTGCTTGTAACAGCGCCGAAATTTCGAGAACTCAAAATAAATAGTCAACATCCACCGGCAATAACTTCAGTTTATCCGTGATCATGGTGCTTGTAACAGCGCTGAAATTTCGGGAACTCAAAATAGATAGTAAACATCCACCAGCAATAACTTCAGTTTATCCGTGATCATGGTGCTTGTAACAGCGCCGAAATTTCGGGAACTCAAAATAAATAGTCAACATCCACCGGCAATAACTTCAGTTTATCCGTGATCATGGTGCTTGTACCAGCGCCGAAATTTCGAGAACTCAAAATAAATAGCCAACATCCACCGGCAATAACTTCAGCTTATCCTTGATCATGGTGCTTGTAACAGCGCCGAAATTTCGGGAACTCAAAATAAATAGTCAACATCCACCGCCAATAACTTCAGTTTATCCGTGATCATGGTGCTTGTAACAGCGCCGAAATTTCGGGACCTCAAAATAAATAGTAAACATCCACCGGCAATAACTTCAGTTTATCCGTAATCATGGTGCTTAACAGCGCCGAAATTTCGGGAACTCAAAATAAATAGTAAACATGGTATACGGGGTGGAAAAAAAAAAACACGGTCAAAAATTCAAAATGTATGGAACAGGTGATGTTTTTTTTTATTAACCCATGAAACATTTCTATGTGGGGGACTGCGGGGGGATCAGAATGATGTACTGAATACGTGGTAAACCTTTTCGCGTCGGTGTCCCTTCCACCGCGTATATCCCTTGTTTAGTGTTAATGATACCAGTATTTTTGTTATGTACACACGGCTACGCATCAAGCTATACATTTCCAGTCTAAGCTGACCCCGCATTGTGCGGTAATCCTATACAATGCGAGATCAGCATAAACTGGAAATGTATAGCTTGATGTGTAGCCGTGTGTACATTCAACATTGGACTTACATAACTAGCGATCACTGTTTTAAACTTTCACGGTTTTACACTTACACATAAACTGTCACTTACGGGATATCTTCCGTGATTGTCTGTACTTTTGAGCTCCCGATATTCGGAGATAACGAAAACGGGGACACCCGATATCCCCATGGGCTCGGGGATATCGGGAGCTCAAAAGTACAGACAATCACGGAAGATATCCGGTAAGTGACAGTTTAACTAGCGATATTTGGGTGTACTTTGTATAGGACCTCTCCCTGACCCTTTTCATTTTTTTCGGATGCGAAATCATTAAATGACTCCTCCTGCTCTGGGCGGAGCAGGAGGGAGTGCTAGACTTTTATTGAGTAAAACCCATCCATGTTCCTTCATCGCCCTTTGTGTTCCGGGGCCACGGTATCTCTTTCGAACAGTCCCGCAGCCCGGCCATCGGCCCTTGCGGACCCCTTCCTTTTGCTGACTTTCTTTGAGGCGCGCGTGAAACACGAACGCGATATCGACACGGCCTGTCGTCATAAGACGGACGGAAGGCGAGCTAGCCCATAGCTCACCGTCCACAGGCCCGCGCCTACGGTGGCCCCCGACACCCGGTGCGTCTCCCGCAGTGGCTGGGACGGGAGGTTCTTTCCCTCTCACGTTCCCTAACCCTTCACAGAAACACGGATGATGACTTATTATTATATACCTATGCAATGTCATTTTAAAATCTCCAAAACGAATCCACACCCGACCTAAATCTCTAGTTACACCAAACAAGCATGCTGTTGCTTGTTCTAACACAAAAAAAAAAACATAAAACAAACGATTTAAAGCTAATTTATTAATAGATTCGCTGTTATCACGCCGCTCGAATCCTGCGCAGATACGTTGAAGGTCGTATACCAGTTTCATACAATAAAGTCGTCTGCGGATCTTTGACATGGAATTTAGAAATTACATTTGTTTTGAATCGAGACTCTGTGCTTGAGAATTGATTTTGAGGTCGATGTTTATCTAAGTAATAGGTTTCTATATCTAATATGTTCGCCACTATGGGACTTAGATAACTGGAGTAATGTAGGTAAATGTACAGTATATGCCTAAGGGTCAGTTCACACCGAGACGCGACGCGACGCGAAGATACTGAAATAGGCCAGAGATTTCGCGCTGAGCCGCGCGCCGCCGCCGCGAGTTCTCACAATGAAATGTTTATCTTTTCGTGTAGTAAATAAAGCTATGTTATTTTGAGTCGCTTTATTAAAATGTGTGCGCAGCCTCGAGTCGCGTCGCGTGTCGGTATGAATTGACCCTAACCCTTTGAGGAGATCGCCCGTTTACACGAACACTAGGACTACACATGAATAGACACATATGTTACGCCCGTAATCCCCAAACGGTTAAGCAGAGGTGTACCTATTAGTACATTCACATTTCGCCAGTTATGTTAAAGCCCCATGTAATATGGGTGAGCCTATGGCACAAATTCAGACTCCGCGGCTGCCACTGAGAAATTCCTGAAGGAAAAAGCCAATAACAGTGAAATCGAACCAAGGACCTCATGGTTCGCAGTCGAGCTTGCGATCACTAGACTAACGAGGCAGTCATAAATGGATACCTACCTAAATAAATAGATACCTACCTAAGTGAATAGCTTCGTTTTCAACTCTCGGCTTACCTGGCACCGTGAACTGAAATTCCGAGATCATCATCTCGCCCTTGTCTCATTCTACTTGGGGTCACGGCATCATTTACTCTCTTTCATATCAGTCTCCACACAATCCATTCATCTTTTCTTTGGCCTTCCTCTCCCTCTACATCCATCAACATTCATGTCCTTCACTCTTTTAGTCACATCTACATGTTTCATTACATGTCCATAACAAGACAAACGACTTCCTTTCAATTTTTCTGTAACAGGCGCCACTTTCAAACCACTATGCAATCATATTTAGGCATTGATTTAGGAATCGCTTAGTGAAACAAAAAACGGGAATTGCAGTCTATTCAGTAAATAGTTTTAATAGATTACTGTTTAAAATTAAAATGTTTATTGGAAATTCAACAACTTCTCGCCATTAAAACGATTCATTCATTAAAATGAATCTTTGCATTTTAATACATCATTAACCACATATAATTATGTCGTAACTTCGTCGTTAACTCGTAATGAGCATATAAAACAACAAAGTATAAACAATGATCCTTATTAAAACAAATGGTTTTTCTAGAAATAAAATAAATTAAATAGCGATACTTCACAGGTATGACGGTTACGATTCAAATCATCATTTTACATGGAGCGACTGCCATCTGACCTCCTGGGTTAGAACTGGGTAATACGATACCCCCTGGCAAGACTGGTTTCAGATTTTCGGGCCACTGACTACGTGATCCTCATCTGCAAATGACAGCCGGGACCAACCGCTTAACGTACTTTCAGAGGCACGGGGGAAACTCGGAATGTCCCCCGTGCCTCGGCTGTGGATGGTGGTAACCCATTCACAGCCTGGCAAGTGCTGCTTAAACTTGAAGATCGGTCTGTGCGGCCGGTATTATTTAGCTCCTTTGATAGTTATTGATTTAGTTGCCTGAAATATTTCACTACCCTTACAGCAGTTATAGCGGTAAGTAAACAGGGTGTAATAGGACCCTTCACGAAGCCGTCAACCAAGCATTGCATCAAACTAAGTAACTTTAAGCAAAAAATATTACTTGGAAACGACTTTTTTTTGGGTGAAAAATCACGTTTTACGGTGGGACTCAATATAACGCACTCTAAAACATTATGCTGGTGGATGGATTAAATAGTACGGGGGTCGTGGAGTTGTTAGAAGTAAAAATCTTTCATTAAAAACGTGTATTTAATAAAAGCTGTGAAAAGTTGGAACTTTGACCCCCAACATCTCCGTAACTAGAAGGTTCCCAGGTATAGTCTAGATTCTAAACTAAACCTGGGAACCTTCTAAACTCTAGAACAAAAACATGATCGCAATGACGCGGAGAACAAGTGCCTTTCTGCTCCGTTAAGGGTCTTGTTACACCCTTTATATCAACCAATAAAACATTACACTAACATCTACGTCAGTTGGAAATGGAAATCACACAGTACTTACTCAATCAGAGGTAATTAACCCAACAAACAAAATCAAACAGCAAGCATCCTACACTGTACTACTGACAGTTATCATACAATTAATTAGTACCCACGAAGCCCGTCGTCCATTTAGATCAATTAGCGAGGCGGGAGATTGAGCTGCTGTGTCATATTCTTGAATAGTACACACGGCGACGCATAATGCTATGCATTTCCAGTATAACATGACCTCGCTTTGTATAGATTTCCCGTACAATGAGATATTATACTGGTTACTATAGCTTGATTGGTAGTTGTGCGTACAGTAGGCGCGCGCGCATTATCACTGTGTAGGTCGCACGGGACTTAAGATATGTTTATGATGTTGAGGTATAAATACAATGTAATTGTAAAATGTAACTCGAATGTTTTACGTTATACGGTAATGTTTTTCTCCCATTTATAAAAATAAACATTTTAAAGGTTAAGGGGAAAAAATTGAGAATCATAGTAGGTTGGTGTGAATGCACCTTTAGTAAATGACAAGAAATACTAAATGAACAAAAAAAAAAAAAATGTTCTTACAGTAAAATGTCTTCTCTAATAAAATTATATTATTTATGAAATGAACTGAACGCACCTTTAGTTGTCGATAAAAAGAAACAATCAACCCTAAAGATATGATCAAATGAACCTGCTATACGTATACATTGCCTGCTAAAGAGTGAGGATATGAGAGCACAAACTTGAGTGTAAGCACACCTTTACTGAGTGGTGAGTGATAAGGAACATTAAAGGTCAATCTTAATTTAAAATCAAAATTAATTTTAAGTTCTTGTTTACCTATTTCTAATTAAAATTTTATCTTTAGCATCTTGACAAAAAAGGTAGCTAGTAAAATGTTATAATAAGCCAGAGAGGTGATCTGTAACTCAGGACCTTCCTACTTCAGACACCTTTCTCTATATAAGATTGTGCCATATAACAGTGCCTGTAATTTTTGATGTCGAGAAAAATAAAGATTTATGATTATGATTATCTTTCAAGAGCAGTGCAAATGCAAAATAGTCTGTTAATATGTTTTTTTACAGAGAAAGGTGAGGGTTTGATTCCCAGGTCGGGCTAAGTGTGGGCTTTTCCATCAGCAATTTCTCAGTAGCAGCCACTGAGTCTGGATTTATACCTGGTTGATGGCCGGTTGAGGCTCGCCCCCTATTACAAGGGACTTAGACATAACTAGGGAAATGTGGGTGTACTAATGGGTACACCTCTGCATAAACCTTCGGGGATTATAGGCGTGCTGTTATGTTATATAGGAGTTAGTGTGCATTCGATACAAAATAGAGCAGACCGATAAAGTAAATCCTAAAATTTTGACACCCTATGCTACTCTTTTATCATCTAAATGTTGATAACATTGTAACAAAAAAAATCACAATAAACAATTTACAACACCAAACAAAGCTTTGCCTGTAACAATAAGATGTTTATATTCCTAACAAAATCTCTTTACCGACTTGTTTTACAACATAAATGGTAGCGCATTTAGTTTTGATTAGAGCCAATTAACAAGTGTGTGGGAGAGATTGACTGGTTATGGTAGTGATTGCGTTGCTTGTGATAATATCAGGCAACTATTTCTGATCTAAATTGGGATACAGTATTATGTTAACATGGTATCTTCTTGTCTTTATGCATCGTGTTGCGAAGATTCTCATTAATTTTAAGTAAGCGCACAATGTTACAAATAATAATTATGTTGCTTTTTTTTAATAAGTTAGAATAAAGAATGACTCCTTCAAAAATTGGCGCAAAGAGGCACACACCGAGAGAAGTGGAAGTAATTACCCAGGAGAGGGGAAATATAGGCAAACAAAAAAAAAAAAGAATTACAATGTGATTTGTGACACATTCATGTCATGATCACACAGCCTGGGCCGAACAAGGTAAGTGTATGCCTTACCATGCACTGGGCCTGCGTAGTAGATTATGGAGCCCACTCCCTTACAGAAAAGAGGCTTGTCTCTGCTGCTGGACCATTAGCAGCTGATTATGCTTACACTAAAAATGCTGGGACACACATGGTAATGGGTAATTATAATTTATACGGGAACATTTGGTTAATTAACTTGGTCACACTGTTAACATAGTTCTATTAATGTATCTAAGTAGGTAGTTGAAAATCTTGACCTAATTTATGTATAGCTAAGCTGAGAATGTACTATGTAGTCTTGTGTGAAGTTTGGAAGAGCCAAACAAGTGATTGAGTGAGAATACAGTGCATTCAGGAAAATATGAAAAATGCTTAGTCAGCAAATAAAAATAACCTAAAGTGCTAACTTAAAAGTTAAGCAACTGCAAAGAAGACCATTATTCGAGTTTTTTTCTTTATAATAAAATATTGTATATTTCAGGGTAATATCAAAGCAACTGATGAACTGGCAATGGGTTTGAAGTGAATGTTAGATGGATATATAGAATAGTATTACAAAAATAAATATATTAGTGGTGTTCAGTATATAATTTAATGCCTTTATTATTGCAAGTGTAATGAGGTTTTAAGTAATATCAATGTATTGCAGACTTTAGTTTAAGTTATTTTCGTTTATTTAATGGTCTTCCTTTAATTTTAAGAAAATGTTAAGGTAGTTATTAAATAATATGAAAACCAAACTTTTTAGTTCTGAATGGATTACTTATTTTCAATGTGTATTATATTAAGTTCCCCAGCCTTTAGAAGTTCATGGTCAGTATAAGAATCACTGAAAGTTTATGTTACAAAGTTACCAACTTAACCTACAGACATGCTTGAAAATTATCAAAAGTTGAAGGTAGGGAAACATTTTTATGATAAAAATAAGTTTGTTTTTTTATGAGTTTCATAAAAATAAACTTTTTAAGTCTCTCTAGGGGTCCACTTAGCCAAGAAATGAAGTCTTGTTGGAAAAATAAAAGTTTGACTTATCTTATTGGTTTGAAACTAACTTTCAAAGTTTTGCTATACTAATATGATTCTTACAGGAATGTGCAAGGTTGATAGAACTCGATACAACCTCGCTTAACTGTTATCATAACCATAACATGAAATAATCCGCCTCACTATTAATAATAAGCAAAACCATTGAAAATCGTATCAATAAAATAATCAACAAATATTACAAATAGCCAGTTATTAGCATCATAGTCGACCCCATAAGGTTAAAAACGGCCAAAACACATAAAGAGATGAATATTTTATAATTATTCTAATATTACAATCATGCTATGAATGAATTTGAGTTTTTCGAAGCACCGCCTGATACGGACAAACATTAGTATTTACAATATTATCTTACCCTTATCGTACACCTCTGGCACTCATAAGATAACGGCACATAATCACAATAATATCACTCGAGGATTAGAAATGGATTTAGATGCGATAATTCGAGAAAATAACATAAAAACTTTGATTTCCAGTGACACACGGCGGAGCGAAGTCACCTCGCATGAAGGCGCGCCACTGCGGTGTTGCCACTCCACAAACTACGTTTACCCAATAACAAACGTCAAGTTTGCTAAATTATTTATTTTTAGGAACGTAACACAAATACAAAAACTTAAGCAAAAACTGGACAAAATAGTTTTGAAAAATATTTAACAACAACAACGTTTTTGCTTCTTGCGTTTGTAATAAGATATACACTTTCTACAGTATGTCGTACAAGGATTTGGAATTAACCTTCGCCACTTCTGGTCGCAAGGTAACGAGATGTTTAGTTGTGAACAACAATGGTTTACATGTTTATTATCAAGTCGTAGTCGACAGCAGGAGTCAGTCAACAATGCTAGAATAACTGGTGCATTATTATCTTCGATCATTGTTCGAATTCTCTGAAATTCATACCGTGATGATGAAATTTGTACTGATCTGTTAGATGGTGGTTTTACCTTTGCCTTTCTTTTGATCCTTAGTACTCTTCTCTTTTCTGGCTCAGGGAGTTTAGATTTACCATCATTATCATTTGCCTCTGCAACTGTTTCAGTGGTTTCCCACCAGCTGTCATCTTTAAAATCCTTCACACTTTGATTTCCCATTATACTTAATAATTCAAATAGGTATGAAAAATTTCAAACAAATAATTTTGAGAAATTTATTGACACGGATTTTTATTTTTTTGCGTGTCACAAGCAAAAGAGATTTAAGACATAGCCAAAGCATAGCTCATAACATAGATTATATTATTATTTGATTGTCTTTGGTATGTCAAAAGTTTTCCAAAACTCAATCTGTGAAAACGCGAAAACTTCTTGGTCCTTCTTCTTCTACGAATAAAACTGACCACCAATTTTTTGTACTTTCATCCGTCGGGTACAAAATGATGCTGTGTGTGAACAGCTATACCTACCTACCAAAGTTTAGGTAGGTACAGACGCCAGCTCATCAGTAAGCTACTACAATCTGTCAAATTTCTTTAACAGATTTTCAACTTTATCGATACAGCAATATGTTCAAGGTTGCCCTTGTTTGCATTATATTGGGTAAATTTTATAGTTTCGGGTAGCTTGATGTGCAGACCTAACTACTTTTCGTGTAGATAATGAAAAGATTTTGATAACAATACAGTGTATGAGAAGTACGTTTCAAGTAATTCCCTACATACCTAGAACACTTCGATCAATGATCGATGCTATCTACAACATATCGCTTATTAGTCTACGACTGCATGCAATGGTCAAGGCTCAACAACGTTTAGTTCATCACTCAAAGGGGTCCTCCCTCATTAATTTTGATTGTACAGACGCCAGCGGCAGCATATCAGTTGAAAATCTATTAATGAAATTTGACAGATTGTAGTACGTGATGTTCTGGCATCTGTATAAACTTTACATCGTGGGAGATAAAGCGCCGAAAAACCATCTTCTGTTGCTCTTGCTACGGCTCTGGAAATGGTCACTCTTTCTCCTCCCTGTGCCACTGCTTGTACATAAACACAAGCCTCCTTCATGTAGGAGGGAAAGGCTGTACGCTGTAATCCACCACAGGGGCCAAGTGCTGGTGATGGTTTTCACATTTTTTCGAAGCATAGGAACTGCTACAAAGACGGCCAGGCTGACCCAGTATCTTCTTTGTCTACTTCAAGCTCCACTTGTCATCCGGCGAAACTCAGTCAACAGGAAGGATGTAGCTTGCCAAATGTAGGTAGGTATGGTAGTACAAAAAATGCAAGACTGCGGGCCATCTCATACCCTCTGCGTAGGTTTAAGTATAATTGAGGTGGAAGCACAAGGGTAGCCCGCGAAATTTAAATTATGAATCGCGCCAGTAGCAATAAACGTAAAAAAAAAAAATTTCGCGAGCTGACCTTGCGCATCCACCTTAAACCAAACAAATCAAAAGACGATAGATGAAGCTTTTGGAGCGACGATTTTCTCGGCCTGGTTGGTAGCAGTCACACACACAAACAAATTGCGGACACCGGATATTGTATGAAGGAGGCCGTGATTGAGCGTTTAGACCAGCAGTGGTCTACCTACATGACTGTTAATTCTCTTAGCGATATATGCTATTTTCTGAAGCAAAGGTTTTGCTCGTAGGTAGTTCAATCCACCAATTCGGGTCTGTCCCTGAAGTCCCTGATTACTTGATTGATTACAAGCAGTTAAATCCGATAATTTCAATCAATATTTATATGGATTAGGGGTTGGCTTAATTAATTGCTATAAATAACGACTGATTAGCTTCCGTTATCAAATGATCTGAACGAATTAGATAATTTGTACGTGCTTGATTGTCACTGCACATTATCGGATACAAATCCACTGCCAACATCGTGGTTGGTATACAGGTGATGTTATTTTTTGTTGACGACGAGAAATTGAGGAGAAGAGGAAAACGTTTTGCGCCGACCCCTACTAATATAAGGGACAAGGGCAGAAAGATAATTCCATCATCTTCCTGCCATTGTCTTGCCCCATCCCATGTTTCTTGGGGTCAGCGCAACAAGTTTTTTTCTCCCATTCTCCCCTGTCAATCGTCACGCTATCATTTACTCCTTTTTTCTTCACATTATTCCTCAAATAATCCATCCATCTTTTCTTTGGTCTTCCTCTCCCTCTTCGTCCATCAACATTTAGGAAGATATTGCCGATGACCAGAAATTAATAAGTTCTAGATCTATTCTATTTTATATTTGTATGCAACAAGCTTTGGTTGCACGCCTCCCAGCTAGATGGTCGGCTGGATGACGTCCTTAAAAAGGTGGCTGATAGGCTGTCGGACTGGACGTGGAAGGACGAGGACAGGGTGTTGTGGCACAACTTGGGAGAAGCCTATATCCAGCAGCGTTCTGCGATAGGTTGAGCCGACTGAAAATTAAGGTGATTTCACCTTCTGTTCGAAAGAGAACAGCATTATTTAGAACTCCAGGAGACTGCTGCCCGAGGTAGCCAAATGACGACGTCTTCATCCTAACTTTAATTAATTCTTTTCGTGGTAGGCCACGAAGGAGATGGCGGGACGAACTGGACATGTTCTGTCAGAACTGGATGGAGGACGCGCGGGTTTGAGAATGTCGGATTGGATCTGACAGAGAGGTCTCAGACACGATAACACTGCTTATTCAAGCCTGCTTACTATACCTTTTGCATACAATACCTTAAGCCTCAACTACAAATACGAAACACCATGTACAGTTAAGCGTCATTCATTGATAACTACGATGGATTACTACAGGTACTATAAAAATGACCACCACACTAGTCACCAGTGTCTAGTTCAGTGGGTCAGTTGAATCATGGCTTCTGTTGCATTCCTGTTCCTCGCCATCCTGGCTGTTGGTACGTATTCACATCATCAGTGACTTAATACTTATTCTTTTTTCACAATTCACCTGCTCTTATCCTAATTTATTTGGGGTCGACGCAACATGACTCTTCTATATTTCCCTGTTAGTCGTCATCTCACTCATAAGTAGAACTAAATATGGATTAGCTTATTCTGTAGTAGACTAGTAGCAGACTTGCCTGTCCAGGGTATGCACCACCAGTTCGGCCAATAAAAATATTAAACGCTAAATGATATTTTTTTCATCCGCAAATCTCACAATCAAAGGTTTGCTGTAAGAAAACCCAGTTCAGGGTTAAGCTCGCCGTTGTACCATAAGCTATTATTGCTATAAATTTTGTGTGCAATAAAGAATAAGAATAAGAATTTTAAAACATCGCTCTGTTGCTGTCAATCATTGGAAGATGATTGAGACATAAAATGATGTTTAGACGCGTTTGGCGTTAAATGTACTTATGTACACCAATTTAGTGATTGGTGGTACAAGTTATCCTAAGAAGTATTTCTAGTTGTGGGGGCTATTTCAAGTTTATTTATTTGTTTATTTATTTATTGACACACCAACGACTTATTCACTAAATAATTAGTACATTAAATATATTCTATTTAAGAGCTTTGCGGTGAATGCGTCACTTATAGGTGTGCACAGCACTTGTATAATCAATAATAAAAATTAAAATGGAAATAAATGTGATACTAACAAAATTAAAATTTACAAAGTTTGCATTGAATTTAAAAATGTCAAGTAGTTAAATTAAATTACAGTATAATTAAAAAAATAAAAAATAAAAATACAATTAAATTGGAATAAAAAACCAATTATAAATTAAAACTATAAAATTACAAATAAATTAGGACAAAATAATTACATTAATTATAATTCAAATTAAAAGAATAAAATACATTGAAATTTGAGTTCAAAAATTAAATTAAATTAAATTTTACAGTATTAAATACATTGAATGGAGGCACACAAATACACAGATTAACATTTTGCAACAGAATTAACAAACAAATCGATCAAGAACTGAGGACGTATCGTCTGAATTCATTCAGACTGTTCGAAAATATGTCCAAGTTGTTAGTACGCGTGCTCAGCTTATTGTAACTAGACAAAAACCGGTATAAAGTTCGCAACATATTGAACGGTTTCCATCACCAAGATGCAATTATAGCACAGACAATAGTTAGTATATAATAGAAATTAGTTAGGGTGTAACAAGACACAGTCGTCAAATCATTGCGATCATTTTTTGTTCTAGACCATACCTGTTTTTTTTTAATACATGTTTTTAATGTAAGATGTTTACTTTAAACACGTCCACGGCCCCGTACTATTCGATCCATCCATCAGCACAATGTTCTGAGTGCGTTACATTGAGTCCTACCGTAAAACTTGATTTTTCACCCCAAAAAAAAAAGTCGTTTCCCAGCAATAATGTTTGCGTAAACTTACCGCTGTAAGGGTAGTGAAATATTTCAGACAACTAAATCATTATCTATGAAAGCAATCTACTCTTGGGTGAGAAATTTCCGCTACTGCGTCGGCACAGAGAAGGTCGAGAAGCATCAAATCCTTTTTTAATTTATTTTCAGCCGCGGCAGCTCCAGAGAACCGCGTTGTAGGTGGTGATCATGTCACCATCCAAGAGTTCCCCTATGCGGTCGCTTACACGTACCGCTACCCTGGACCTGGTATCACTGTGCAACGTTGTGTGGGTGCCCTGGTTTCCTCCTGGCATGTGGTGACTTCAGGTTTTTGCTTTACGTAAGTTGTTTTGCGATAAATAGAAGACTTTCTTTTAAACTGACTCAGGGAGTGTGTGTGTGTTTATCAGTATGTATGTAATATATTATATAAAAGCTGATGAGTGGCACTCTACCTAGAGACTAATCCATTTGGTATAAGTATTCTACTCTTTGGACTAAACGCGTGGGCCGATTTTGACGTCGTACCTACCTATTCAAAATCCAATATGGCGACAACCAGATGCCATATTGTGGAAAATATTATTATTATAGCTAACCCATATTGTCCCACTGCTGGGCAAAGGCCTTCCTCCATTCCTTCCGATGGTCACGATTCTGTGCTGCTACTTTCCAATTCTCAAGGAAGACATCCAGTTCGAAAATATAAAAATGAAAATCGACGATCTATGTCAAGTGAGGTCCTATTTGAAAATCATCTTTAAGTTTCTGATATTATTTTACATTTCGAATGCCCATTTAAGATTTATAACGATTTGAAGTTGGTTATTCAAAATGAAAAATCATAATAAAAGTGAAAAAAATTAATAACTTTCACATTATCAAGCTGAAAAAAAAAACACACGGGACCCATTCCATGTTTTTATAATTTTGTATTTCAATGGGTCCCGCCTGCTTCCAAATACGATTGTGTCTTGCTTTTCAGTCGGGTGTTTTAGTGTTTATAAATTATTAAAAGTTCAAATTAGATCTTCCCAGAAGTGACAAACTCATCAACCTGCTACCATTTACAAATGCGACGTTACGATTAATCCGATCTTGCTGGGCGATTTTCACCGTGAACTGGATTTCTACGTCGAGCCGAACATAGGAATACAACAAAGAACATCTCTTGCGCGCTTTCTGGCGAATAAATGTCGCGGGAAAAAATTGTCCGTGTGTTCGGGTGGTATTTCTATTAATGATTGAAGACCTTCTTACTAGACCAATGGTGCTTCTCGTCGCTCTTCGTTTTTATGAAACACGCAATCAGAACCTACCAACACTTTACCCATAACAATGCTTTTCCACAGTGGTGCCATCCTCACCAACATGCAAGTCCGAGCTGGCTCTACCAACAGTCTTAATGGTGGAATCCTGGTTAACATCAGAGACTTCATCAAGCACCCAGACTACACTGAGGTCCCCCGGTCCAATGACCTTGCCGTCACCTTCTTACAGAATCCCTTGGGCATTAGCGATGTTGTCGGCGTACTGTTCCTGCCGCCTCAGAATTATTTCATCGCCGATGGTCAGTCTGTCAAAGTTGTCAGCTGGGGATTCGAGAGTGTGAGTATCTTCTATTAAGACAGTAGATACCTATATGTTCTGTTAAACCCTCTTCACGTATGTAGGATCTTACACAACAGCGGATTCTTCTTTTAAAAGCAAGATTCTAGAATCGCTATTAGATTATTTCAAAGTTACCGGTAGGCGGTACCTTTTGAATTAATTTTGTTTTATGGCTATTCCAATGTTTCCAATATCTAACAATATAAACTACAAGGTCCCATTTTCACCGAAACGAAGACTCGACCGATCACAGAAGAGCCGCGATGTGAATTTCAAGCAATGTGATTGGTTGATTTCCTCATGTCTCTCTGCTCTGTTCGTCTTCGCGTTTATGGCCTAGAAGAAAACACTCTGTAAGGTAGAACTAACGCTATGTTTTTTTTTCGTATATAGGAGAACGGACCTCAACTAGAAACTCTGAAGACCGTGTTTTTGAACAAGCTCAGCGTGGAAGACTGCCAGCGTGGCTATGCAGACACTAATAATATTGTGGATATATCTGACAGTAAGCACCCCTATTTCTTTACTTCATGAGATATATACTTGTACATGGATCTTTTGGCGCGAGGCCATAATCCGAACTAACGACGCCATCTTGTTTATTCATTACACTATTGACAGACAATGCCACAAATATTTACCCTCCCGACAATGTTAGCAGGCGCGTCTGTTAACCCAAACAGAACACAATGCCCGCTGGGCATCTACAACCAACTGTAGACAGTCTAAAGAGGCGGTACCTGCACAAACACCGCGACTGACCAGCAGACTACTCAGTCTCCAACGAACGGACCTGCGAATTGTGGTGGGTATGCTCACAGGCCACTGCCCACTCAACAAACATCTGTTCACCCTCAACGCGACAGACAGCCCGCTGTGCAGGGGCTGCCTTAGCGCGGATGAAACGGCAGCCCACGTAATCCTGGAATGTAAGGGGGTTGCTGACCAACGGGCACAAATCCTCGGCAGTCCGAGGTCGCTCCTCCGTCCGTCGTACTCCGTCTGTGAACGTCCCAGGAGACTTCTGTGCTTCTGGAAGGAGCTGGGTTGGCTCCTGTAGCCAACCGTCCCACCCCACGCATAATGGACCGCCTTTGAGTCTAAATGCGGAAAAGGGAGCCCTCAACAATACAATACAATGTTAGCAGGCGCCTAAAGATGATTTTAGCGGTGTGTTCACGCTTATGGCTTTCTCCATACTCACGTTTAAAATCTTGAGGTGGCTGACTGCAGGACTTGACTGTTATAATGGAAAGGCCTACCACCACCTTTTTTAAAGTAGGGAACAGACGGAGCTAGGCGTCCTGCATAGCTCGTATCTCTTTGGCATACCTACTTATTTTATTTATTTGGGAAAACAAACTTTTACACATCACAATATTACAGCTAGACTTTGAGTAATGTGTAACCAACGACATTTTCCATTTTTATTGTATGATTCAAATAATACTGCTAAAAGAAGTGGTGGTAGGCCCCCTGTTATCAAATTTCTTGGCCCATAGATGTAACCCTAACCAGATTTCCTTTTTAAACTTTCGATTCTAATCATCTTTCTTATTGCAGAGGCGCTGTGCGCAGCTGCCGCCGGCAAAGGCATGTGCATGGGCGATTCCGGAGCCCCTATGGTCATCGACACGGTTTTGGTGGGGTGCTCCTCCTTCTTCTACAACTGCCTTACCGATGATTACCCTGACATCTTCACCAGGATCGATAGATTTACCAACTGGATCTTGGATGTAGCAGTACCTGGTGCCGCGCGCAAAGCGGGCTTCGTGGATGCTCCCAGAGTTGTGACCAGCATTTAAAAACTTAGGCTAGTCAAGCCTGACTGTTTTTGGAATGACCACACTATTGACGCGATAGTGGCTTGACCCCATCATGAATAACGTCTTTTTGTTTTTATTGCATTTACAAAAAGTTACTTCTGAACGGAACAACCCCATTCTTCGCTGAAAGTTGTGGCAACATCCTTAAAAGTCTTGGCATAAGTAATCATTCAGACCAAAAGGTTTTGTAAAATATATAAATTATGTGATCTGCTCTTTCTCATCAATGGCTGTTAGAAAACAGCAAAGTAACTTTTAAGCTAAGAAAATATTATTTTTTTAAGAACTAAGAAAAGCCTGTTTTATTTATAAACCATTTTGCCATTACAATGATTTATTTTAACTTTAAATGGGACATAAATCCTTGGTTGGTTTTCGGACTTAGATCAAAATATCATACCAAGTTCAAAAGTCGAAATCGAGAGTAGTTTTGAGTGTTAATTTATAGGACAGAATGATCCATTCAACACCCAGTGCAAGTAGTGTCCGTTTGATGATCTAAAGAAAGCCACTGATGCCGCCACCTACTGGGCACAAACAATACAGGTTGGTGGCGATGTAACACCTGTATCCTTCAAGGAGGTGGGAGTCTACCCGTCACATTAAACAATTGTCTCAAATAAAACTCTTGTCCGATTCGTGAAAAATATACTTACCTCAACTGTGTGGTGCAAACAGTCTCGGAGTAATATGGCTGTGACATACGGACAGGACGAATCTATAAGGTTTCCGTTTTTTTATTTGGCTACATAACCCTAAAAAACAAATTCCTAGAGAACAGTAGAGACACGGTTTCCATGCATGTATGAAAAGCAAGTTTTTTTTAATATCGTATATGAGTTTCTTTGAGTAAGTAGTTTGATATGACAGGTAAACTCATACCTCATTGAAGGTTGCAGACGAGTAAATCGCCACCCTGTACAGTAAAGTACCATTGACAGGAAAATAAATAGGGCATAGAGTACTGCCTCGTTGGTCTAGTGGTCGCAAGCACGACTGCTGACACTAAGGTCCTGGAGTCGATTCCCGGGTTGGGCAAAGTGATATTGGGTTTTCCGATCAGGAATTTCTCAGTACCAGCCACGGAGTCTGTGTTTGTGCCCGGTTGATAGCAGTAGGTACGCCCCCTATTGCATGGGACTTAAACGTAACTGGCAAAATGTGGGTGTACTATTAGGTACACCTCTGCCTTACCCTTGTTATAGAGTAATTAGACTAGAGTTTCATTCAATTCAAAGTTGGAGCTACAACACAATCTTGTCGGTAAAACGTGTACATATATATAAAGCTTTCGACACCGTCTCTGTCCCAATCCTTGTGAACAAGCTGGAAAAAGCCGGAATAAGAGGGAAGGCACTCAGTTTACTCAAAAGCTACCTCTCCAACAGGAAACAAAGAGTAAAAATAGGACAGTACTCCAGTGACGAGGTGAATATATCATACGGCGTCCCACAAGGTAGTGTTTTAGGGCCTACCCTCTTTCTCCTGTACATTAACGATCTCTGTAATATGGAAATAGAAAATGCTCAAGTATTCTCGTACGCAGATGATACATCTATTGTGTTCTCTGGTTCATCCTGGCACGAAGTTAAAATGAGAGCAGAGGCAGGAATGGCTAGGGTAGCTGAATGGCTAAAGAGTAACTTACTTTCCCTAAATACTAATAAAACTAACTACATATGTTTTAGTATCTGTAACCGAACACAGCCTATTGAAGAGTTAGATTTAAAGGTACACATATGCGGAGACACGTCTACTGTAAGCTGTAATTGCCCGGGCATTGAGAAGGTGTCTAAAACTAAATATCTTGGAGTTGTGGTAGATCAAGCACTGTCCTGGTACCCTCAACTCGAGCAGATTGCTGGGAGGATAAGGAAACTCAGTTGGATCTTTAAAACCCTCAGACACATTGTTCCAACCAAAATAGAGAGCTGTAAGAACCGTCCCAGAAATCTTTTAAATGAAATATATGTGGCACTGGACCAGTCTGTACTATCATATTGTATCCCAATTTGGGGCGGTACAGCAAAAACAAAATTTATAAACATAGAACGAGCGCAGCGTGCATTAATAAAAATAATGTATTTTAAAAATAAAAGGTTCTCCACCACAAACTTATACCAAATAAGTAATTTACTTTCTGTAAGGAAACTGTACATAACCCAAACCATACTGAAAAAACATAAAACCCTACCATATAATGATAAGGAAAAATCTAAAAGAAGAAAAGATTTAGTTCTCCAAGTTCCCCAAACTAAAACTAGATTTGCATGCAAACAATTTAATAAACGCTCTGCTCAGCTGTATAACAAAATTAACAGACACATTTATGTATATAACAAAAGTTACCACGACTGTAAAAAAAGGATAATAGATTGGATAAAACCACTTACCTATGAGGAAACCGAGGCACTCCTGGAGCATGTTGGGTAGCCGAAATATACCACAATATCTACCATATCTTAATACTACACACCATACCACACCACACACCTCATCACACGCACCATACCACACCACACACCTCATCACTTACACCACTCACACACGCCACGCCACACCACACCACAAACCATACCACACATCACACACCCCACAACATTCCTCGCACCACACCACACACCACACATCACACCACATAGCACGCCAAACCACATACCACACATAACACTGCACTATTTATCACACCACACTTTACATCACTTGCACTGACTGGAAATAAGTTTTATTTTAGTGTCAATAATTTACTTTATTTTTAATTTACTTTTATTTTTTTAGTTAATTATTTAAATTACAACCTTGCTATATATTTCTTAAGATTAGTATGTTTAAGCTAAATATGTACTTAGGTACTTACATTGCATATTTACCCAAAAGGTCACAGTACACTATTAATAACACCAACTCGTGTTAATATAAGTGTACGACAATGATGTTGAAAGAGCGGGGCCTTCTAATACAGGCATTGTTTGCTTAAATGAGGGCTCCAAACACATTAACATGTAGTGTAATGTCTAATTAATCGAATAAACTATTTTGTATTTGTATTGTATTGTACATATAAGTGACGTCATGCGAGTTTTCGACGCACTGTATCGTCTTCATTTCTTATTTACGTGAAAAAATAAAAATCCAATATTTTTTGGAAATCTATCTTGCCCTAATGCTATGAATAGGGGTTTTGAAATAAAGAAAAAATAGATTAAATAAAAATATTTATTGAGTAAATCTCTCTTATAATATCGTTATACATTCGGATCTACTGATCTTATGAACGGAATGAGCCCTCTTTGGATATAGTTTTATACAAATAGGTTTTTTTTTATTCTTTTTTTTTTTACAATCTTGGGTAAGGCAAGACAATGTTTACATTAAAGGCACATTGATTATTGCGAATCTTAAGACTAATTATACTATAATACGGGATTTAATTAGACATAGATTCTTAATTTTGCGATATAACATCAAAGGCATATGTTTTCAGGGAAATTCATATTTTTATCAATATTTTGACAGTAACATTTTCAAATATTTCTCTCTGAAATTGACATTTCATACAAAGGTATTTTCTGGGAAAATTGGTTGTATAACTATTCGTACATACTATGTATTTAATTTAATTTACTTCAAAAGACACATTGGACGACATAACGGGTGTACAACAATTCATATTACAGCATATACTTAAACATACATAATCATGAAACTATCTATAACTTTACAACAATTCATTCAAACTATAATAATACATTTTAATTAATATTGGCAAAATATGTAGCTTATTTAATGTTATGTACGATTTACTACCAAGACACGGTAAAGTTAGCTTACAAAGATAACTTATTACTAAAACAAGTATTTTTCCAATCTCGGTGGTCCAAATTAATATTAACCATTATAAATATCGACAACAGGAACTTGAAATGCAGCAGAGGACAATGAGCGCGGTGTGGGATTGGCAACTATCGGCTCCGCGTCCAAAGTTGAAAATTCAATAGCACACGCAATGTACAGCATTTCAAATTTCCACCGTCGAATTAAGTTTCTAAAGTAAAATAATTTGATAATCAGTCACCATGATTATAAAACTACGAATATTATGTAGTATTTAAAAGGTAATTTATTTATTAAACAGTCAATTTACTCCTTAAAATATTGATATACAAAGGGTGTATATTGCGTGATTTGTGGAAGGGATTTGATATCTTAATAACTAGAAAATACAAAACTTGTTGTATAATAAAAATTATTTTGCTTAGCTGTCATCTAATATCTACAAGTGCTCGTTTTCGCGAACACTAAGTAACACTTAAATGAATAGAATTTAAACAGTGAGCTTTTATACACAGGGTGTAAACGCACACTTCGAAGCCGTCAACCAAGCCTTCTGTACATCAAACTAAATAACTCTACGCAAATATTGCTGGGAAGCAACTTTTATTTGTGTGAAAAATCACAATTTACGGTAGCGCGCAATGTACTCAAAATATTATGATGATGGATGCATTGAATAGTACAGGGGTCATGGATGTGTTAGAAAGTTATAACTTAAAAAATGTATTTAAAAAAAGACGTGTGGAACTTTGACATTCAATATCTCCGAAACAAGAAGTTTCCAAGCTATGATCCAGTGCAAAAAAATGATCGCAATGACGGGAAGAATACTAACTAAGCGAATAATTTCGGCTAACTAACTACGCGAATAGTTTCGGCTTCAGGTATTTTTACACCACTACTTAGGCATTCATTTAAGTGACAGTTAGCGTTTCTGTTAACGGGTATAATTATTTCTTTTTTTATCTTAGTTTTTGTCTATCATGTTATGTACTCTATGTCAAAAAATACAAAAAAAACCGCTTACATACATATTTCAAACTCTTAGTTTCTAAACATCTTAAAAACTGCCTGGGTTGGGTATATAACTAAGTTTACGTTATATATAACTAGGATAATTATGTCATATTTACATAATATAAAGAGATTCACAACAGATTTAATAGGAAGATATCATTATGAGCCTGTTTTTTTTAACGAGAGGATTATAAAAATACAAAAAAGTTATAATAATTGTCTTAAAAAAAAGATAAAACAAGGGAAACTACTACATGAATACTGGGCAAATGTGGAAAGGAGATAGCAATAGCTACGAGATACAATATTAGTGGTATAGTTGTTGAAATTCACGAGTGCGCGTATATATATTTGTCTACCTTATGTCAACGTTTATCTAAGTCATAGACTCATAGTGGATGAAGAAAAAAGAAAACAGACAAATTAGTTTCGCTTAGATGGTGCTAAGTATTTGTCACTTTCATCCGGTGGCCAGCAGCAGTGGTGTGACCGTCGGACTGACAAGTCATGGGATGCCAAGACACGCAAATCTGATTTTTCGGATTCATGAGCGTATTGTATAATTATCACTTGCTTCGGTGAAGGAAACATCTTGAGGAAACCAAACCAGTATACGAGACATTTCTCGACGGCATGTAAAGCCAAGTCAGAGGCTTATGGGCGGCATAAAAACTGACACCAGGTTAGGCACTAACCACTCGAGAAAAAGATCTAGCTGCTATGGAGTTTCTAGCTGAAAACTTTGACGCGAGATATCGCTAAGGGTCCTCACGGTCTACGTGGCCACTACCACGACTTTTGTTTGTATTTTAAGAATTAATTTGAATATTTTTGAAATTCAATGGCTAGTTTAATTTATATTAATTACTTTTAAATTTTATGGCTGATGACGTCATCACTGAAAAGATTCCTTTGCTCATTCAACGATCTAATACGTGAGTGACATTCTCATGACAGTTTGTTTTTTAATGGCATTCACATGAAGGTAAGGGCTCGTTCAGACTCGCGAGATCTTTCTAGGAACCGCAAAAAGCGTATTTCACGATATTCTTTATTGAGATGACGTAATTGAATGTCAAATAAAGGTTAACCACATTTCTTAAAACATATAAATGAATAGGGAGATTTTTTTTCATTTTAACGAGAAATAAATTATTATAGACTTTAATCCCCGAAATGGTTTTGTAATTAGCACAATTTTTGAAAAATGGACAATCCCCATTGTGCGCCCGACCAGTTTTGTTCAAGATAGCGGCTGCTCGTGCAACAAGTCGTGGTCGTGGCTGCGTAGTGCGCGAGGTCCCTAAATGTTTTGTCTTGTTACCGATTGGTCGCGTACATTTAAGATGGCGGACAAGTGTCAAACACTCAGCGCACTCTCGCGGCGAAAGTTCCAATTATGTGCACTCATGATTGTCTTACTATAACAATCTTAGCTGCCAAAAATCAAAATCTTTTATGAATAGGAGTCTAACTCATATTCTACAAAAACATAATAGGAAAGGTATCAAATACATACGTACTGAGCAGGATCTTAAAAATAGTTGCCAGTTTATAAAGATTGAATTATATAACTCTTAATAACTACTGTAGATATTCTTTATTAAAGCTATACTTTTCTTTTTCTTGATTGGTTACCAATTTTGGTAGGTAATCGAGACAAATCATAAGTAAATACTAAATCCCATTGCTTATTTTCTAGTCTTTCAAGCATTTTAAGTATATTATGCATCAATGCTGCTCTTAATATATCTTTTGAATTTTAAAAGAACATCACTGATGCGTAACATCAAAAGAAATAATCTAAGCTTTTCTTAAAATGCTCATATTTTCTTGTCAGATTTTTTTAAAGTAGTTGTGGTCCAAATCAATCTACCTCCGCGTATAATATTTCTCTCTAGTTTTTCCTCTTCGTTACAGAAATGAATATACTAGCTATTCCACTGAAATTCAAGACTTACACATATACATACACATATTTTCAGTAACATCAAATCAATGTTTTTCAAAAATCTTCCCTGCTTAGGAAGATAAGCAACACTTGTACTATATAATACAAATAAGCATATTTATAATATTATTAATCACCTAAAAGAACATGGTTACAGGAAGATAAACTTAGCTTCCGATACGATAATCTTTATGATATCGCGGGAAACTGACACGACAATAAGTTATTGTAGGGCTGAAAAATGCCAAAATAGTTGCCAAATTTTGGACTGAATCAATTTAGATTGCCATTCAAGAAGTATTATTGTGTAAACATATAGAATGAGATTGCTATGGGAACTTGAGATTACTGATAAAGAGTGAGATGAAACTATGAGATTACAAGTCGTATAGTGAAATAGGAATTCTGTCAACCAGTTCAATTCAGTAACTGAATTTTGGCGGAATCGGCAGTCGCCACCTGTAAAATTCTGGTATTCAGCTGCATCCGGTTAGACTGGAAGACGATCTCAACATAATTGGGTACAGGCTAGATATATGATGATTTAATTCGACCTAGTTTCAAGGTTCTACTTGAGGTTACGATATACGATACGATGGATTGTATGGAGATGTAGTTCATGGCGACGGTAGTAGTGGAGAGATTGCAAAGAGCGACGGGAGACTTGGCAATATGTTTCTCTGTACTACAGCATGTATCTTGCACCGCATGCGCATGTCACCTGCGCACCTGATGGCCTACTCACTGCATCAGTGAACGGGGTTCACGTGGCTGAGTTTTGGGCTAAACAAATTCGAACTTTTTGCCATTGATAAGCTAAGACGAAGCATGTATCGTATAATTATATTTAAGGGTTTAACAGACCATTAAATTGACCCAATTTCTTAATTGGACGGTAATCGTAATAGCAAAAAAAAATCAGCTGCCCATATATTTAAGTCGAGTAGGTATTTCAATTTGAGGAAAGTTTTGAGTATGAATGTGGATGGCTATAAGAGTAGAGGAAGACCAAAGAAACGATGGATGGACTGTGTGAAGGATGATATGGCTAGAAAGGAGGTGACTGATGAGATGACGAGTAATAGAGAAGTATGGAAGAAGAAGACATGCAGCGCCGACCACAAATAAGTTGAGATAAGTGCAGGAGAATGATGTTGAGGTATTTAAATTTTGTATTGGGCAGCTAAATATCTTTATTTAATTGTAACAACATTTTCAATACTAGTCATATCGTCGTATCAGTCAGTCAATGTTGGATGCAGCTGAATAGTGAGGAGTTGGCTAGTTAGCTAGGTCATGGTCATAATGGGTCTATGTTTCTTTCCATATTACGGAATTTCTATCTGACGTTTTCATTGTAGATGGCAGTGACTATCGTGTCACCTACGGTGGAGTACTCCGTAGCGACAATGAGGGGATGAAGTGGAGGGGGAGTTGGGCCTTAGTCATTTTATACGAGGTGTAAATGGAGTCTTCGCGAAGCCGTCAACCAAGCACTCTGTATATGAAACTAAGTACTTCTATGTAAAAAATCACGTTTTATGGTAGGATTCAATGTAACGGACTCAAAACATTGTGCTGATGGATGCATTGAATAGTACGGGGATCGTGGAGGTATTTATAATTAAGATATAACATTAAAAAAATGTATTAAAAAAAAACAAAGCTTGTGAAAAAACTGTAACTTTGACCCCCAATGTCTCCGTAACTAGAAGGAAACAAAAAAATGATTGCAATGGCGGGGAGAACAAGTGCCTTTCGGCTTCGTTAAGGGTATTTTTACATCCATTATACAATTAGTACGTTCTGTAACGACATCGTCAGTACCTGTAGTACTCGTAGCTGGCCCCTGCCTGCGGCTGTCAGTGCGTGCGGTAGAGCACGGTGAGCGTGACGGCCGTGCCCGAGCGCTTGATGAGCGCGACCACCTCGGGGTGCGGCAGGTTGCGGATGCACACGCGGTTGATGCGCACGATGGTGTCGCCCACGTGCAGCAGCCCGCAGCGCGCCGCCGGGGAGTTGGGGATCAGTTGACCTGAGCGGGACACTTATACAGTCAACTAACACCACAAGCATCAACGAGAACAAATCTTGCGGTAAAATTCGCTGAGAACATAACATAATTATGATATTCAAACTACAACGCACACGTCCCAAAAAATCTGTCATATTGCATACACAAAGCGGTGGTGGAACATTGGTCATTAAGGTGGATGCGCAAGGGTAGCCCGCGAAATTTAAATTTTCTTAAGTTTATTGCAATTTGCAGGTCAGTGTCAGGTTGTATGTTGATGAAAATATGAATCGCGCCAGTAACACGATGGAGTTACAGAATTATAATCATTCAAATCATCAATATAGCTCTACAAGTTCATATAATCACATTCAATAGCTATGTCATGAAAAAGTCACTCTTTGAGATTATATGAACTTGGAGAGTTGTATTGATGATTTGTATGATTATAATTCTGTAACTCCATAAGTGTTACTGGTGCGATTCATATTTTCATCAACAAACAACCTGGCACTGACCTGCAAATTGTAAACGTAAGAAAATTTAAATTTCGCGGGCTACCCTTGCGCATATCCACCTTAAGAAAAGCCGCAGTCTTCGGTTTCTATGTCGTCTAAAGCCTGCACACCTCTATTACGTAATACCTACACTTTCTATCATATTCTGAAGCATTTAGAAGAAAATTCAGTATCTATTGCATTTAATTTATACAGGATGTAACAAAGACCCTTAACGAAGCCGTCAACCAAGCATTCTGTACATCAAACTAAGTAACTTTACGTAAAAAATATTAGGAAAAGTTTTTTTTTGTTTTTTTTGGTTTGAGAAATCCTGTTTTACGGGGGTACAAAACATATATTTAAAAAAAATGTTGTAAAAAAGTTGGAACTTTGACCCCCAATATCTCCGTAACTAGAAGGTTCCCAGGCATGTTCTAGAACAAAAAAAATGGTCGAAATGGCGAGGAGAACAAGTGCCTTTCGGCTTCATTAAGGTTCTTGTTACACCCAGATCTTCATAACACGATACTGCTGTAAAAAAAGGTAAAATAAATATGTATGTAAAACTTACCAATAGTACTAGTAGCCTTATTAGCAGACGAAATGACGACGAAGCCGAATCCTTCGCCCTCATTCCTCGTCACTGTGACGTCATAGGGCACGGAGGCCCATCCGCCAGTCGTAGTGTCGTATTGGACACCGTACCTGAAGATGAGAGATAATACATAATAAATGTGTGTTGATCATTTTAATTTAGATAGTTTCATTGCTGTAGTGACTTAGCAATGGACTTTCCTGTAAATATACCCTTACAAAGATAGAAAAATACGTATGACGGAACCGAATCAAAGTTTGTTTGTTTAGTATTATAGTGCCTAAATTAAGACTATAGATTGAACTACAAAAATAGTACAGCAAGCATTTACGTAGTTCAATAATGGTAAGGTTAACATTGTTGCCATTGCGGGAATATCCAGGATGAGGCGGGCACAAGAGCGTGGAGCTTAGCACAAGCAAAGTGAGGCCGATACCCAGCAGTGGGTGAAGTCGGGCCGTGGATGATGAAGAACAACAAGTTGAGTTAAGGTAATAGGGTATATGCAAGAAATACAAAACCTTTTTTATTTCTTAAAAATGCTTTGTATTGGCCCTTAAAACATTGTGGTACACTTGTTTGATTCTCTAATACAACACTTAATTTACAATTTAATATTTTATGTAGCGTGTTTTTGGTGAAACGGAACGCAAACACAAAACGCATCGATTCCGTTAGTGACGTCAAATACTGTGTCAAAGAAACACTTATCGTTGAAAAGTACTTAAAGTTTAATTAAGATTTTACTATAATATTGTTTCTACAATTTTTGATTGAATAAAGCACACACAATTAGTAAAACAATGATTTTAATGGCAAAAAACGAGATGTAAACATGGCAGATAGAGGTAAGTGACCACAGAGCATCTTATATATTAAGTGACATCACATACTATGACATAAATGGCCGCGACAGCCACGGTCGAAGAAAATTGTAGGATTTTAATATTTTTTTTAAGTGACAAGCAGTAGTTGAACTTAACTTTTCAATATTTTCTTGGGTTGGTGATACTGTATTTTATTGATTTAAGTGAAGAAAAAAATACATACATATTCCCTATTACCCGTACAGGTTTATCTGAACTTTCATAAGTGGAAATAGGTATTTCCATAGCTTTGAGAGCATTGTAAATTGTTGTATTGTATAAATCATTTAGTAAACTTACATTGGTACATTTGCCGCTGGTGGATACATTGGAGCTGGGTGTAGAATGTTGTAAGACACTGGTGGCATATTGTGATGCATCGCAGGGTCCGCACTGTGTGTGGGTGTAGAGAAATTTATTAATAGATAAACAAAATTAACAAAACAAAAATATATGGGTAAAGCTATGGATACGGATCTGGCGAATATAGGTAGGTATGAGAATATTAGTCCAGGATCCAGGGTGTATTTTTTACAATTGATTACTATCAAGCTAATATCTCGCAAGTAGCTTTATTTTGATGAGACGCCCAACTTTTTCTCTTTCAAAAATTCTCGATTGTGGTAGCGAACAGGGATAAAATATGTCGATTTTAATCAATTGTAAAAATGGATCCTGGATCCTGGACTACATATACATGTATATTTCATTTTATTTTTATTATATGATTTGTTTGTACGTAAATACTGGTATTAAGCTGCATCTGGAAGCTGACCCCAACATATTTGGGAAAAGGCAGGCAGGTGATGATAGACCTTTGTAGTGAATAGTTATTTTTAATCGCACAAATTCGGTAGTTGCGGTATTTTAAGAAAATATCTATGTCCAATGTAGTAGTGTATATAGTATGTAGTGTAGTGTACACACGGCTACACATCAAGCTATACATTTCCAGTTTATGCTGATCTCGCATTGTATAGGATTTCCTTACAATACGAGGTCAGTTTATACTGGAATTGTATAGCTTGATGTGTAGCCGCGTGTACTATAATGTAGTATTATAGTTTTTTTTTTGTTCAAATTTATTATATATATTTGTTTATTCGTTGTACACTTTATTTTTTATATAAAATTTTATTCGTATCTGACCGTGACATCACTTTGGCCGTGACCGTGACACTCACCCTATCATAATACCAGTGCTGTGACTTTTTTTTTTAATGTTGCAGCACCATGCTGAGAAAGGGGCCTTTTGGCCTCGCACAGGTCCCATTTCACTTGTTTTTTCTTGTAAAATGTATATGTAATGTATATGTATACTTTTTATATCATTTTGTTTTAAAGTTATGTCAACCATTTTTTGTATTGTCCTGTGTGAGTCTAATAAATATGTCCATTGAAAGAAAGAAAGGAAAAAGTTCTTTCTTTCGTTCAATGGACATCTTTTGGACGAGATGATGAGTGTTTTCAGGTCTGGGAAAGTGCTTACTGAAGGCTAGGTGAAATCGGTGTGGACAAATTGCAGATGCGGATACGGACACCGGACATCCTGTTATGGTTAAGGTTTTGCTTAAGCGGCCTTTTTATGCCCTCTGACGTATATGTCAGTATCCGATGTCCGAAATCTGTGTACGATTTGATCAAAGCTTATGAGCGATTTCAGCACGTGTAAGCTCATTTTTAGAAGCGCGTGTAGGCTTATAGATTTGCCTTTTGCGACACGCGCAACTCATACGAGCGTTGACGGGTTTACGGTTTCGTATAAGCGCGTGCCACACGTTGGAATAAGCGTTTTGTGACGTAAGAAATGTGACGCGCGTGTAAACGCGTAAGCCAGAACGATCTTATACACGCTACAAAATACGCTAGTCTGAAACCGCTCTAAGTGTCGTGCAAGTGTGCAACAAATTGACTACTAAGTATTATAATGAGGGTATTAGACAGGTAATTTTTGGTCAAGGGTTAGGTATTACCCTTTACCTCAATCGTCGTCTTGTACGTGAAGTTAACCAGGTCATTATTTCCGACCTCCTTTTAGTTAGCATGTAAATAAATGTACTATGTCTTTAAATTTTTACACAAGTCTTTAAAATAAAGTTATGAACTAATTAAGAGTACTTACGTTAGTAAAGGTTGGTGTGGATGCGGCGCTGCCATTGTAGGTAGACCGAGAGGCTGGATGTCAGCGCGGTTGTGTCTTACGCCTAACGTTACCTGTTAAAAGAATGAATATTAATTTCTTCTAAGGTCTTTCTTTACCGTGTGGTTAGTGTCTAACCTGGTGTCAGAGTTTTTATGCCACCCATGGGCCTCTGACTTGGCTTACATGCCGTTGAGAAATATCTCTCAGGGATGCTGGTTTCCTCACGATGTATTTCCTTCACGGAAGCAACTGATACATTAATTCGAAAGTCTTGGGTTCGAACTCGAGACCTATGACTTGGCAGTCACTGCTTATGCTCTTCTAAAGTAAATAAAGTCTTTGAAAACAAGTAGGAAGACATTCCAACAGTCTACCACCAAATACATCACAAGGTGTGTTCCCACCTCATAGTCTAAGAAAATCATACAGCACCTTATAAGGCAGGTTCAAGTAATGTTCCTGTAAACCTCTTAACACACATTTTGCCAAAAATAAAACTCAACAAAATGTTGATGGTAACACTTTTACAGTGACAGTGCCTTAATTTCGTAGCAGTAACAACGATATTCGTAGCATAAGTGTTACAACTGACGTGCTGCATGCCTGAACGAACAGTTTTTTGTATTACTTACATGTCCTCTAGAAGCAGCTTGACACACGTAGGAGACTGCGCGGGTATGTGTCGCTCCGGCGAGTGGTATACCATCCACGGAGGTCAGTAAGTCGCCTGGCCGAAGTAGACCGTCCGCTGGGCCACCTGATAAAAATACACATTAGATACAACATATATTTATACATTAAAATAACCTAAAGTAACCAACAACTTAAAAAATGGCGTCAAAAAACCAACTGGTAATGAACCCAAGTGTTGCCACGTTATATGGCAACGCTAAGCTTTTGGCCAAGGTAAAAGCCCTTGAGTCACGGGAAGTGTCAACTAATCGTTTTGAAATGTCCTTGAAAAGATCTTAAGTCCACTGGCTATAGTTTAATTTTCATTGCAACTATTTCTGCCGATGAGCCGTAATTTGAATGTCTTGCTGATTGCAACTTTGCACATCCTTTGCATGACTTTTAATATATAGTTACAGAATTATAATCATTAAATTCATCAATACAACCCTTTTTATTTATTTTTTTACCGATGGGAAATCATCAAATAACTCCTCCCGCTCTGGGCTGAGCAGGAGGGAGTGTCAGACTTTTACTGACTAAAACCCATCCATGTTCCTTCCTTTGCCCTTTGTGTTCCAGGGCCGCGGTATCTCTTTCGAACAGTCCCGCAACCCTGGAACCCTTTAAGTTCATTTAACTGGGGTTGAATGACTTTTTCATGAAATAGTTACAGAATAGGATTAAACGAACTTGAGAGGGTTTTATTAATAATTTTAATGATTATAATTCTGTAACTACATACGTGTTACTGGCGCGACTCATTTTTAATCAACTTAGAACCTGACACTGACCTAAAAATTGCAAAAAACGTAAGAAAATTTGAATTTCGCGGGCTACCCTGACGCTTCCACCAAATAATTATACAACTACGCACCAGGGACAACATATCCAACAGCAACTCGAGAACCATCCTCAGTGCCACCCACGATTCGGAAGCCGAACCCAGCAGCTCCTCGAGCTAGTCGCACTAGCACATCCGCTTCCGGGTCCTGACCACCCGCGCCGCCGGCTTCTACCTGTGGATCAAACTATGTACCCTTAACATCATGATGATGTAAGCCAAATAAATCTATAGGTCTTCAAAGAAATATTCCTAGCCACTCTTAACGGAGGCTAGCTGCGGAAGATTTCTATGGTACAAAAATGTGTGCGCAAAGAATGTACTGAAAACAGGGACCGATGTCCCTCAAGTCAAAGGGGAAATACAAGTCCGTGATTAGACCTGTCGTACTGTATGGATCGGAATGCTGAGCTGTGAAGAAGACGGATGAAAAAAGACTGCATGTAGAGGAGATGAGAATGTTGAGATGGATGTAGATGTGATGAGGATGTGGATGGAGTGACAAGAATTCATAAAGTTAGAAATGAGCCTTTGAAAGTGGCGCCTGTTACAGAAAAGATGAAACGGAATGGAGGGGATGGAGGGGCGTTAATGGATGGAAAGGAAGACCAAGGAAAAGATGGATGGATTGTGTGAGGAAGGATATGAAGGAGATGATAGCGCGATGATTGACAGGGGAAAATGGAAGAACAAAAACGTGTTGCGCCGACCTTCAACTTGGGACAAGGACAGGAAGATGTTGCTCGCGATGTTCACTACCATTGAATCATGCACGTGTCTATCGTCATATGTCTATTACGATACCGATACGAATGACGAATGCATTACGATTATTTTGTTTACATTTAATAGAACAAGACAATTGTATATAATCAACATTTATTTAAATTTTAAAGACAATTCACCACCTAAATGTAATAATTAAAATCTCTTCCTTTTTTTTATATTATTATGATAACCCGTGAAGCGTGAACAGTGTTTTGTTTACATTATTGGCAAAATGCAAATATTGCTATACTAGTTTTAAGTTTTCATAGTGTAACTGTTTGCTGTCCCACTTAATATTTTTTTTTTTTTTTTTTAATTATCTGGTTTTAGTATAATTCTTATATCCGTATATCCGTATGGATTAAACCAGCTGTGGAGAACAATCTTCCGAATATAAAATATGCCAAAATATGAAAGATGGCTGTAATTTGTGTTGCCAGTGTGTAAACGTCGATGCTGTCTTGCATTTCTTTTCACGAAAAAAAATTACATCAAACTAGTTTCAAGAATCGTTATAAATCGTAATACTCTTTACGATACGGATGATCGTCAAAAATTACGATAACCTGCGGTTTACGATTATCGGCATCGGTATCGTTGCATCTCTAAATAAAAGCATTCGTGACATTTTTAGGGAATAAACTTTCATCATCTGTACAGAGTAATTTAGTAAGTAGAACATACCTGTGGGTAGTTAGCAACGTATAGCGTGTTGGGTTGCGCCTCAGTCTCGTAGCAAGAGGGAGATTGTCGCGAAACTGGCGAGTGCATGTGACGTGATGGCGAACCTTCTCGTAATCTACAAAAAACAGATAGCTGAAGTTTTATTTTGGAACCTACGAAAGTCGTAACTCGCTATTTTTGCCAAATAGGGAATATGCATGTATTTTTTTTTTCACTTAATTCAATAAAATGCAGTACTATCAACCCAAGAAAATAATTAAAAGTTAATTTCAACTACAACTTGTCGCACAAAAAAAAAATTAAGCTCCTACAATTTTCTACGACAGTTCAAACGTCCATGACCGCCGCGTCCGTTTAAATCGAATTTTTTGCCCTTAATAGAATAGTTTTACTATATTGTAAGTGCTTTAGTAAAGCAAAAATTGCAATTACAATATTATAGTGAAATCTTAGTGAAACTTGTAAGTATTTTTCAACTAAAAGTGTTTCTTTGACATAGCATTTGACGTCACTATCGGAATCGATGCGTTTTGTGTTTGTGTTCCGTTTCCCCAAAAACACGCTACTTAAATTTTAAATTGTAAAAAAAGTGTTGTATTAGAGAATTAAACAAGTGTACCACAATGTTTTTATGGGTCAATACAAGGCATTTTTAAGAAATAAAAAAGTTTTGTATTTCTTGCATATACCCTATTGTCTTTAATTTACTGTCTTCTACGAAATTCCAAACGTGTCAACAACTTAACTCATAAAAAAATCGCTAGATCACATACCTAAGTCAAAAGATTATGATGTTACTATTTATTTATTTATTTAAGGACAACCAACAAAGCATACACCAAATTTAGCCCCTGGCTGGAGGCCTTTGATTCATTTTTAAGGCATCCACAGGGATTTGCCCGGTTAAGCAGTAGCCAGCCTCAGAGGCTGAACAGCGAGATGCCATCTCAAAAAAAAAAAAAAAAAGCATACACCAAAAATACATGTTAAAGTACTCATTTTATTTTTACATTTTATAGTTTAGCTTTATATAAGGCTGCCACGGCTTACATTTAACATAGGAGTAGGAAAACAAAAAAAAAAAAACAAATACATAATATATACAAAGTGATTTTGCTATACTTTGAGATAATTTTGTGATATAGTCCAAGATCCCAGGGCCACCAGACGTCACGTATTTTCTGACGAAGGAAATGTGGACGATTGAGTAGTGCTAGTATGTACTAAGAACGCATGCCTACCTGCTAGACCTAGCAGACCTAGCTAGACCTGCTGGCCTAGACGGCCAATTTTCAGGTATCAGGTAATCAAAGTACATAAAAACATAGAATTATTGTAGTCAAATGAGCATTTTTTTACATTTTTAATAATTTATTTCATTTTTAAATTTTTCGCTGTTTTTTTATTAATAATTAATTGATATGAGTAAACTGTAAGAGAGTGAGAAAGAGAGAAAAGTCAATATGTCCTAGTACATGTCTCACTCAGTCTCATGCGCGTGGATAATGCCCTCGCGCTCCTACCCACAGAGGCGTTAAAATTGAGTTTAGGGGATGATTGGCCCCTTGGATCGGTCTGTCCACTTGTAAAAGGTTTTACAATAGTTGTCTGGTGAACATATATAAAAATGCATCAGAATTTACGTGAAGTTAAGTAATTATTTTGGGAGCTGTATAGCGTCTGCAAAGCAATCCGGCCGGCGAAAAGTGTCTGGGAGTATTGGCGACTTATTTTAAAGGATATTGCCTAAACGATACCGTAAAAATCAGCTTTGAGAATTTACGTGAGGTAAGTAATGTTTTTATGTACTTTGATTACCTGATACCTGAAAATTTGCCGTCTAAGCAAGCTTGCAGGTAGGCATGCGTTCTTAGTACATACTAACACTACTCAATCGTCCACATTTCCTTCGTCAGAAAATACGTGACGTCTGGTGAACTCTGGTGGCCCTGGGATCTTATTCTAATACTTTTGTGATGACTTGGCCAGTTATTCCAAAATAATGATGCTCAGGCCGTACTAGGGAACGGAACATCTACCGTGTATTGAAAGATCCCAAGAAGTTCGTTAGTGTAGTATCTTACCTCAGTGGAGACGACTTTATCCTGCTGTTAGAAGAGTTATTTGATGGCGACTGACTTTGTAGTCGAGTTGATGGCGAGTTGGACAGCAGTCTGTCGGTAGCACTGGTGTTGGATGGCGAGTGGCTTCGTAGACGACCTGTTAAAGTAAATGAATGAGTGAGGAATTAGGAACTTATGAGCTCTTCATTATAAAGGACGAAGTTCAAATAGTCTGATCTGATATTCTCTATTAACAACACCCATATTTGAAAAGTTTATCAATTAAATTCTAGTGTTAATTATTATATATTAAAAAAAAAAAATACAATCATTAAGTGCCATAAAAATGCATTTAAATTTTACATTTCCAAATTTCGCGCGTATACGCGCGCGCTGGACGCAGTGGACGCCATATTGCTAATGACGTCAGTTGGCTGTGTAAACAAATGCAGTGTTATGCGAGATTAAAGGTACGGTACGCTGATGGTTGACATTTGACACTTAGTTTACATAGCCGCATGACGTAATAACATGGCGACTACTGTTTAATGGTAATACGAAACAGATTAAAAAAGCTGAAACCTTTGAATTGAATTTTAAAATTTAGTTTGCTCTTTATGAACTAAAACTAACGCACTAACTAAAACTAACTAAACTATCGCAATTATATATTTTCAGATTTTTTCTCTTAGAGTAGAATAACCTATTATACTAACCAACGAGTAGGTATATACTTATACAAGGCATAAATTGTAAGCCATGAAACAGGTCGAACCATATAGTATAAAATCTAATGCCCGTTTACACTCATGCTAAACGAAAGCAAGATATTGAAACTTGCATATTATGGAAAATGTTCTTACCAGTAGAATTTGAAGGTGAATGAGGCCTTATTCTGCTGGTTGATGGCGACTGTCTAGCTAGAGCACCAATGGCTGCCGTTGTTGGTGAATGCAGCATACCGTCTTCTGGAAATCCTGGATAATACATTACTTGGTCAAATTAAAGAGTATGCAATAAGCTATTTACATAGTGAAGCTCCCAGGAAACTTCTGTGTTTCTGGGCGGAGCTATGCTGGCTAACTTAGCCAGGACACCTACGCAGGCCGGACCGAACGGGAGTCTAAGTTCTGAAAATAGGGTCCCTACTCTACTCTACTTTAAGCTATTTAGATATTAGTCTACAATTTTATATCATGATGGAGATCAAGGGAAAATAAAAATGTAAAATACTGGTATTCAGCTGCATCCGGTTAGGCTGGAGGCCGACCCCAACATAGTTGGGAAAAGGCTAGGCAGATGATGATGGAGCTCAAAGGTAATTTATTTTTATCTTTAGAGGGCCTTTCTCCGGTCCGTCGATCGTCAATGAGCATTGTCGAAAAGCTTGTTGCTTCATCCAGAGCCTCAGCGGCGATTTTATTTCAATTCGCCTGTCTTCCCCCGCCCCGACCCCGCACATCTCGTCTCCCGCGCACCTCATACCGCCTAACGCGATGACATTGTACGAAAAATAGTGTTCGAAAATTTCTTAAACTTGTTCCAGGAAATACGTGTTTTTGAATATTTCTTACAAGTGTGTGAAATAAATATTTGGCATTAAGAACCTTCATTACATGTGCAAGGTTTCTATCGAGATGTTTTCTTTACTTTTACAGTTTATGAGTACATTATGAACGGCCAAAGTTCAGTTAAAATTTGTGCAAAACAGCAATTTTTGGAGGCTTATACTGAATTTGTTTCGACATTTTTTTATTTTTTGCTACCATAGAAACCTAGATATAGTGCACAAATAACCTATTAGTTCAAAAAAATCAAAGATAGATGTGTAACAACTGCATAATCACGTACGAGCGTTTGTATGAAAAGTATGACGGGTTTGCTCTAGTTATTGCGTGTTAAGTTATAGAGGTAGGAATGTAGGAAAAGCAAAAGAGTGACGTCATAGCAGGTGGCCTCTTATATTCCGGCTCCGGCTCCGGAGTTGGTTTGTTTGTAAGTTATTGATGATCCTATTTTAAAACATCAAAATACAGGGTGTAATCAGACCCTTCACGAGGCCTTCCACCAGGCATTCTGTACATCAAACTAAGTAGCTCTACCCCATCTTTTACGGTAGGACTTAATGTAACGCACTCAAAACATTGTATTGATGGATGCATTGAATAGTACAGGGGTCGTGGATGTATTTAAAGTAAAATTATAACATTAAAAACTACTATAAAAAAAAAACTTGTGAATAAGTTTAAGCTTTGGACCCCCAATATCATATCATAATTAAGGTTCCAAGGTATGATCCAGAACTAAAAAAAAACGCAGTGACGGGGAGAACAAGTGCCTTTTGGCTTCGTTAAGGGTCTTGTTACACCCTTTATATCTAGAAATTTGGTTAAAAAAGCTAATCAAGTGATTCTCACCTCCATTATCACTGCTATCCGCCACACTCGCATTCCCCCTCCAGTACGCTGCATTCATATCAACATGGACAGTGGGCGTGGGCACCTCTCCCCAGTTCCCATTTCCCCATCTTTCATTATTCTCCCACTGGTTCCCATTCGCAGTGCCATCCCATTTTTGACCATTTTCAACCCATTTCTGTCCATTCTCTTCCCACTTTTGACCGTTTTCATCCCACTTCTGTCCATTCTCAACCCATTTTTGTTGGCCATTCTCGTCCCATTTTTGTCCGTTTTCGACCCACTTTTGTCCATTCTCATCCCATTTCTGTCCGTTTTCGACCCATTTTTGTCCGTTCTCGTCCCATTTTTGTCCGTTTTCGTCCCATTTTTGTGCGTTTTCCGCCCAGTTGCGTATGTTGGAGTTGTCGACCCATGTCTCACGTTCCTGCCACTGGTTGTCGGGTTGTGGGGGTGGTTCAGTCCAGGGGGTGACGACGGGGAGGGTGAGACGCCCCCCGGGGGTGCTGCTACGACGTCGTCGGTCAATGAGGCTTTCTCTTTCTCGGTTCTTATGTTCTGGTACTGCGTATGTTGCTTCTGTTGAGAAATATTGATAGAGTTTTTATATATTTATTTTGTTGTAATAAGTAATAAAAAGTAAATGCGCTCGGATACAGACAGACGTTGAATTGATTAACCGTTTGTATAAATGGTAATGAACTTCTTGAATTTTGTTGCAGCTCAGTATCAGGTTCTATGTTGATCACACTGATTTGCGACCGTAAGAAACATTTATTTAGAGAATTATAATCATAACAGTTGTTATTCCAACTTCCTAGTTTAAAGACATAGCATAAGCATAATCAGCCTATAATGTTCCCACTGCTGGGACACACGGAGTCCACTCAATAAGAGGGAAAGACATAATAATATACCACTGCCAGTAGTAGTGCGGTTTAAAGCATATTTTGTTTTTATTACTTTTCATGTCAAATCTTGCAACTGAATTTAAAAAAAGTTATCCCCAACCGATTGAGCTGAAATTTACACGTTTAGTTTGGATGGCAATGCCTGGTTAGCTAAGCGACGTAATTCTAAATCCAATATGGCAGACTCACAAAGATGGCAGACTAGTTACTTCTTCTGCATCCCCATGATATGGGTATCAATTAAGAGTTTTCTGACAAGAACACGAAAAAAGAAAGAAAGAAAGAAAAATGTTTATTCGACGTCAGTACATCAGGCACACACACACAATAATATTTAAAAAAGTTACAAAAAAGAGAAAATACATAGTATGACTGTACTGTGTGCCTCACGGCTGCGCCAAAAAGGTCCATTTCAGCATTAATGCCAGACAGGTGAAAAAAACATGACGTCACACCTATTTTTACTAGTTTTTTAAATTGTTTTGACTAGAAGCTTGTTTACATAATTAAATAAATAAGTGAATATAGTGTATAAATGTGAAGTGAGAGATCTGAAGTGGGACTGGACTGGCCACGTCTGCCGCATGCCCAATGAGCTGTGGGCCAAAATAACCACTTTCTGGAGGTCTGACACAGCCAGAAGGCGTCGCGGCAGACCTCGTAGACGATGGCGGGATAAGCTGGATAAAACCAACGACCAGTGGCCCTGGATCCAAACAACTGGAAGTCATGGGAGAGGCCTTTGCCAAACAGTGGGATGACGCAGGCTAACAGTATCAGTATATATGTATATAGTAGTATTTGTATCTATTTATGTAAGTATATCAATTTATGTTAGCAAAATAGTTTTTTTCTTATTTATTTTTTTGTACTCTATCAAAATACTACTACTACTATTACTATTTGAGCCAAAGGTTGACTGGTAGCGAATGCCTTGTGGCATTAAGTCTGCCTATGTACCACTCTTGTACATGAAGTTGAAATAAATAAATAAATATCACACCGTCTTAACTTACCTGAGTTCATGCCATTCAGTCTGTCTCGTAATGAGTCTTGCGTATGTAGATTTGGTGAACGAAGTTGTTCTGCTGTTGGTGTCTTACTTCTTATCAACTGGTTGTTGTTTGATGCAGCTGCAATTAAATAATGTCTTATCAATGTTTTAAACCAGTTCAAATTTATAAGTTCAAAGTTAAATTCCCCATTTGACCTGCACTGAAGATTTTTAACATACATTGAAGTTGGTTCTGAAGTTGAAGTTGAAGTTGGTTCTGTTCAGTACATTATAACGAGTTAGGCGAACATAAATAATGTACTGAACAGCTGTTTTTTTTTTCGCGATTTCAGGTTTGGTCCCATAGTAAAAGTTGTTTGTTATAATGAGTACAATGACCCCTTCAAAGGATTTAAACGACTTAAATTTAACATCGTATTGTTTCTTTTTTTCTCTGGAAAGCTCAGGTTCTGCGACACTCGACACTGCGCGTCGTTCTAACCGGACGAGTTATGTCAAAATAGGTCGTTCTAAGCAGTTGGTCGCATAAACCGGAGTCGTACTAAATGGATATGTTTCATAGTACGACCGTATAAAAACCAACTTGTGTATGCATGTTCGTCGCTAAAAATGGTTAGTCGTTTTATACGAAGTCGTAATAGGCGGATTCTACTTCATTACTTCAATTAATAATAGTCATTCTGACTGTTTTCAGTCACATTATATATACACACATAGTTAAATATTAGTTATAGAGCAGAAGCGTGTGCGCAGGCACAGGTGCACTCTCTGTTCCTTTACTGTCATAATCCAACGGGACGCCACGACCGGGGAGAGATCAGGAGCAGGACCTACGGCGACACGTGCGCACCGAGGCACGGGCGTATCATAAAGCCAACTTCCAAACTCCGGGATTTTACTTTAGCAATTACTTAAAAATTGGTAAAGGAAAATCGGGAATCGATCCCAGGGCTCCACGCTCAGCAGTCGCACTTGCAATCACAAGCCCAACAGGACAGTTACTTCGATTAAACTTAGTAAACAAATCATTTCTAATACTTACTTGACACAGGTTGTACGCGCGTCGCAGATCTACTCCTAGTGGTTCTAGTGGCAGCATTGTTACGTCTCCACACTCGCAGTGTAGTCTCATGCATAGCTGGGCAGTCTTTTAGTACCTGTTTCAACGAAAACATAATAATATATCGACAACACAATTTTAAAATGGGACTTTAGAATGGATGAATATGGCCATAGTATTGAAAGCTTCATATCACATCACGTCTCTATTTCTCCGAAGGGTTTGGTAGCGGTATCCTACATCACACTCAGAATTAATAAGATGGGAACAACCTGGATTTTTTTTCAAGTCGATCTTGTCTATATCAGGCAATTGTGGTACAGAAAGGATTCTATGGGTTACCTGTACTACATGCTGGTGTGGTGCATGACGCACATCAGTTTCTCCGATCTGCAGTAATAGATCGCCTTCCCGAAGACCTGCACACCGACTACGATCTAACACCTAGAAAGACACAGATGTAAGTAATTAATATACAAGACTCAAACTCAAAGCATTTATTTCAATTAGACCTTGGCAGGCACTTTTGAAAGTCAGAAAAGGTCAAGGTGGAAGGGACAGTGACTCGAAAATGGTGACCACGTATTCAGTACATGATTCTGAGCCCCCCTACAAAGAAATATTTCATCGGTTATTTTAAAAAAAAACTGCTGTTCCATAGATTTTGACCGTGTAGGTATTACACTTTTGTTGGAAACCACAGATTTTGTTTATTTTTTAACGTCCGATGAAACATTTCTATGTTCGTTAATTATGCAAGGTGTACATAATTAAAAGAACTCAGAAAATGAAGAGTTAAAAAAAACTTAAAGATTTTTTTTTGTATGGAATTTCTGTCTTTTTTGCTATTTCGGGTCAAATGGCATGGCGAAGACTACTTTTCGGGCTATTCATTTCTTCAATTACACTTTGCTTTGCCGTTGGACATGTATTCGAGCTAGAAACCAATTCAAAGTTACTAAAACGACATTTTTTAGACTCTCGTAGGTTTACGCTTTACTAGCGACCCGCCCCGGCTTCGCACGGGTGCATTGTTATACATATAAACCTTTCTCTTGAATCACTCTATCTATTAAAAAAACCGCATCAAAATCCGTTGCGTTTTAAAGATCTAAGCTTACATAGGGACAGACAGCGGGAAGCGACTTTGTTTTATACTGTGTAATGATTCCTTACGATTGCCATGTTTCAATAGCACTGACCTTTTTAACTTTTTGTCCATGAACGCTATCAGCAATAGTAAAGCCGAAACCAGCTGCTCCTCGACGTAACGTAAGCACCAGTTCTCGACCTGGCTCGTTTGATGTGTTGTTATCTGCTCTAGATTGATGTTCTAAAAATAAGAAAAACAACATTAATATACTGGACATAATACTAAAATCGCTTGTTTTATTTCATTCAAATGTAGATAAATAGCATTTTATTCATAACTAGCTGTTGCCCGCGGCTTCGCGGTCAGAAATTATCCCACGGGCACGTTGTGAATATAGCCTATGGCAGTCGGGGATAATATAGCTTCCAATTAGTGAAAAAAAAAACATAATCGGTTCAGTAGATCCAAAGATTACCCCCTACAACGTCACAAACTTTACCTCTTTATAATATTAGTATAGACTATGAACAGGCAAGGATTGGGTTAAAAATCAAATAGAAACGCATTTTTTTTAAATCTTATAACTAAATCTAGGGCGTAGCTTCAGGATAAAATATACTAATCATAAATAAAACATGGCGAAATGTGGGTGTAAAGAAAGAAAACATATTTATTTGTCGCAGGGACATGACGTGCATCGTACAAAATGATAAAAAAACAAAAAAAAAATAACAATAAACAAACAAAGCATAAATTAAAAAAAAAGACGTTCGCAGCTTGCACGTCGTGACCGCGACAAGCAGGTTACCACTCAGCATGATGCTGTGCTATGGGGGACCCACGGCACAGCGCTGGTGTTCAGTGGTCACCCGTGTACTATTAGGTACGCCCCTGCCTAACCCTTCAGGGATTACAGGCGTGATGTTAAATTATGATAAATAGAGCATGTCTTGTTGCAATCTAATTTATCTATCTCCAGCAGTATAAAAACAGAGCCAAGCTGGCAGATGTTTCACCACTGCTCAGATCGACCGGAGGACACGGTGGAGCACCGCCGTGTCTTCGTAGCGGCGATCGGCGGCGGCGACCTGAGCGTCCGGCCGCGGTTCAGTCCATGGGCCGGAGTGAGACGGAACGTGAGAGGGAGAGAACCTCACGTCCCAGCCGCCGCGGGAGGCGGGGGGCCACGTGAGCTATGGGCTAGCTCGCCGTCCGTCCGGCTTATGACGACAGCCCGTGTCGACGGCGCAAGAGTGTTCCACGCGCGCCGAGAGGGGATGTCAGCTAACGGGAAGGGGTCCGAATACCGCGGCCCAGGAACACAAAGGGCAAAAGAAGGAACATGGATGGGTTTTAGTCAGTAAAAGTCTGACACTCCCTCCTGCTCAGCCCAGAGCGGGAGGGGTTATTTGATGAATTCCCATCGGAAAAAAAAGGCTGGCAAATGTTGGAGTAATCTATACTGAGGTAAAGTTTGTGAGGTTGTAGGGGGTAATCTCTGGATCCACTGAACCGTTTTGAAAATTCTTTCACTAATAGGAAGCTGCATTATCCCAGAGTGCCATAGACTATATTTTCAAAGTCCCCGTAGGATAATTTTCGACCAAAACGAGAGCGAAGCCGCGGGCAAAAGCTAATCGTAGATGACCAGAAATATTCTTACCACTAGCCAAAGACAGCACATGATCCAGCGACGGACACCTCGGAAGCTCTTGATTTTCATCATTAATAGTCAGTTCATCCAGATCGAAAGACCTGGACATCATCCGCCTCTGTCCAGGGCTGTGAGGAGTAGGGCCACTGTCCACCTTGTCCCGACCCTGGGCTGAAGACTCCAGGTTCGGAGAATCCAGGTTGAATCTGGAATTGTACGCAGATCTGAGTATTTCTCTAGATTGTCCTTGGTACTAAGGAATTGTTTTTTTTTATAAAGATGATAGGATGTATGATCGTGGAGAGGACGAGGTATAAGGAGTAAGTAAGGATTGTAGCAGGTGGAGTCCTGTGGTTTAAGGCAGACACCCCCTATGAGAACAAGGCGTGAGTTTATGCCTGTATATGATAGAAAAGCATGCATACATTTTTCCCAGTAGTTAAACATGGTACATTATTATATGTGATTTCTTTTGTAAGCTTTGTCTATTTAAATTGAAGCTCGTGTACTCAAAATAAGGTTTGATTGAGTTCGCGCGTTTAAAAGAAGTATAACAATAGTGTTGGGGTATGATGCCCAACAGTGAAGATGTTATGACTATTTAGAAATGCAAAGTATGTTATGTAAATGAGTGATCAAGTGAATCTCTTGATGGATTTATTGCTACTGAATTATAATTACACGATTGGTAAAGACAAATGCACACCTAAACAATATCGATATGCATAAATGAGTATGACATACAAAACTACAAAAAGGTCAATGTACAGCGTAGCTCGTACAAAAAAATAATTCTAAATCGAAAATTTTTACTTCAAGTATAGCGACACATAACGCGTAATTTTGGGGCGTATGATACACACACTTTTGTTCAAAGTACAATTACTTTATTTCACTGTGCTAGTGAGTTTTAAACATACAAAAAAGCACAAACCGCAGACGCTTTTCCAGTATTTCTAAGCAGTTGGAAGCAGTGATGGTCTAGTGGTTTGATCTTCGGACTGCCAAGTCATAGGTCTCTAGTTCGAACCCAAGACACGCACCTCCGATTTTTCGGATTGATGTGCGTATTGTATATTTATCACATGCTTCGGTGAAGGAGAACATCGTGAGGAAACCAGCATGCCTGAGAGATATTTCATGACGGCCAAGTCAGAGGCCCATGGGCAACATAAAAACCCTAAAACCAGGTTAGGCACTAAAAACACGATAAAAAAAGAAGTATTTCTAAGCAAAGCTTTCATTGAATAGAACGCCAAAGCAGTCGGTAGATTAACTTTCGGATAATTCAATGATAAATTATCATTAAATTAAATAATAATTTAATATTCACCTGGTCCGCAACGCCCTGGTGAGTTGTTGCATAGCAACGGCATCCGACGTAGCGGGAGTGGTCGCATCTACTGCTAACGTACTTAGCACGCGGGTGTTTGGGTCCTCCGAGTCGAAGGATAGAGGGTAACCTGCAGATAGATGTTATAATTAAATACCAGTTTATCTAAAAAATTGTGGAGGCTTAATATCCTCCGCATATCCTTGAAGGATGATATGGCTAGATAGGAGGTGACTGCTGAGATAACGAGTAATAGAGAAGTATGGAAGAAGACATGCTGCGCCGACACCAAATAAGTGATGATGATATACAGGGTGTAACAGGACCATTCACGAAGCCGTCAACCAAGCATTATTTATGTACATCAAAATAAGTAACTTGACGCAAAAAAAATATTGCTGGCAAACGACTTTTTTTTTGGGGTGAAAAATCACGTTTTACGGTAGGACACAATGTAACGCACTCAAAACATTGTGCTGATGGATGGATCGAATAGTACGGAGTCGTGGAGGTGTTTAAAGCAAAAATCTTACATTAAAAACATGTATTTAAAAAAAAAACTGAAATATTTGGAACTGTGACCCCCAATATCTCCGTAACTAGAAGGTAGGTATGGTCAAGAACAAAAAAAACTATCGTAATGACGGGGAGAACAAGTGCCTTTGGGCTTCGTTAAGGGTCCTGTTACACCCTTTATATCCCATGCGCTGCCGTTGCGTTTATTTTTTGTCGTATTACACGAAATAGCGTACCAATGGTAAGTTAGAGACATGAACTTTATGTATCATCATCACCGTGTCATCCGAAAGTTGTCCACTGTTGGTCATAGGGCTCCTCCTCCAAGTATCGAGGATACGTGGTCTTGTTCTTTTCGGAAGCAACGGATTGCCGCGGATTTCAACAAGACATAGGTCCAGTTTTTTGAGGAGTGATTTTTGTGTAGCTGATTTTTGCTTATAAAGAAGAAATAGGCTGCCTCGGCCAGATCTATACTAATATTATAAAAAGGGGGTAATTTCTGGATCTACTAAACCTATTTTGAAAATTCTTTCACTAATAGGAAGCTACATTATCCCCGAGCGCCATAGGCTATATTTACAACGTGCCTGTTGGAGTATTACCAACAGTATTATCGACCAAAACGCGAGCGAAGCCGCGGGCAACAGTTAGTATAGTAAATAGGTGGTGACGCTGTTGCAGGCATCTAAACATCCTGCTAAAAACTAAGTGGAGAAAACTGTTGCCTGAAGTGCCATGCTATGAGGATACAACGAATAAGAAGAGTGTTTGGATTGCCAAAGATGTTGTCTTTGACTTTATAAACTCACCTCGAACAAGATGCAGCGTTACATCAGTCCCCGGAGTAATAGACTGGAAGATCTGAGCGACGAGAGCGTGTGATAACCCTCGCACACCGCGGTTCCCAACACCGACCACCACATCGCCAGGTCGTAAGGCACCTGAAGGACAATAAACAAGTCATTATATATAAGAACCTTCTTCTTTTGACAATAATGTTCATAATTCTATGGCCGAATTAGTTTCATGCTTGTACAAACTTAATTCTTTCCACAAATAATATTGATATTCGCAAGAAACGTCTTCTGCACTTGGTAAAGGGCAAAATTCACAGGTTTCCAAACCAGGTTTTTTTTAAACCTGTGAAGTTTGCCTTTTAGTACAATGAATTACAGGCCTTTGTCGTATCTACGATTTTAAACCAGAACCGGAGCTTACCATCGATCCATGCAGGACTATGCGGTACGATGCTCCGTATTTGAAGATAGCCTTCTGTTTCTGGTATGCCTTCAGCACCGATTAGCGTGAACCCCAATCCCTGAAAACAAAACATTTATTATACAGGGGCTCGCCGTCATCCGCCAAATGTTTTAGCAATGCAACAACCGATGCCTGCCTTGTAAGAAAGAACTCGAAGTTCATTTAGTAGTATGGACAGACGGATACCTTCATTGGTTACAATATTTTTACCGAAAGTATTTGAATACTAAAATATATGGGCGAAGGGTGTTCTCGAAGTATTGTACAGTGTACTATAAAGTAAAGAGTACCTCAAAGGAGCCTAATTGAAGTAGTCAAGTTCAGAAACTTGACTAATCAATCACTAAGAAATTGTGTTAGCTTGAGTCGCTTGACTAAATGATTACATTTGAATTTGGTCGAGTCTAGTTCCACAAATTTTACTCATAATAGTTATTTATGCAACTGTTGTATAATAAGGGGTATTAAAAGACGAATGTGGTGGTGGTGTTCTTATACTTAATTATGTACAGTTGCATACAAGACTTTATCTACATCGATGATATGAATCCTTACAAGGTTCTGAAATCATAGGGCAACACCCTATGATTTCAGAACCTTATGCAATCAATTTTGAATATTTTGAGATATCCACGTTCTGATTAATACTGAGCGTACTTTTGAGAATTGAATAGAAAGTTCATAGCGATGAATATTTTAATTTTTCTGATAATTCTTCAAAATATACTAATAGCACATCTTCATAATTTCGAATTCATAAAATCTAGGTACGCCTTTTCAGCATTACAAATATCTGGTGGTGTGTTATCAAAGCTTGTATCACTAATTTTTTGTAAATAAAGTACGAAGTACATAATGCAATACTAATATCAAACAAAAATGGCGGGAGACGTGAATTCGAATTAATCTATAAGGTTTTCTTTTATTACAGCGCTGTAACTTGCATGAAAAATGTTCTTTTTTTTAAATGAGTTGCATAATGAAATTTAGTACAACATTGTAACACCCGTTTGGATGATATTATGGTTACTATGACACTGGTTTCAATGTTGGCAATAAGCTAACTGTTTCAGATACTTATATAGAACATTTATAGCATGGGTGTAGATAAAAGTCATAACTCCACTGTGTTTAGAAATAGAATCAGTAGTAAAAACGGTCGTCACGGCTGCCGAGCAAGGATAAACAGGGTCAACCGGTTACGGTTCAAAGCCGTTCCGCCCGGAAACACGGGACTCTTGTAGAAGTCGTCCTTTTTATTTTTATTCTACATTATTAGTTATTTTTTACTAAAATATTATAGTTCAATCCTGTATGAATCAGAATCAGTCTTGGAAGGATCAGAATGTTGGGCCACAAAAGGAGTGAATGAAAGGCATTTGCATTAGCCACATGTGGTGTGTGGTGTAACGCGAATGGATAAAATAGGAAATGAGTATAATAAGAGGAAGTCTGAAAGTGGCGCCGGTAACTGAAAAGTTGTGATGTAATCGGTTGTCGTGGTATGGGCATGTGATGCGGAGGAATGAGGAAAGTTTTGAGTATGAATGTGGATGGGTATACGAGTAGAGGAAGACCAAAGAAACGATGGGCTGTGTGAAGGATGATATGGCTAGAAGGAGGCGTCTGATGAGATGACGAGTAATAGAGAAGTATGGAAGAAGAAGACATGCTGCGCCGACCCCAAATGAATTGGGATAAGTGCAGGAGAATGATGATCATTATAGTTCAATCCTGATTCATAGCTTGGCTCTCAGGTAACTAGGAGAAAACTCTTGGTAGACAGTCCGCTTTACCGCACATCATATATCTAAATTGTGTCGTGATGATCTTTTACCCAAACCTTGTAGCGATTTCGCTGTATCAGTAACTACTTTTACATCGCCACAAATTTTTGAGAACTGCTTTTATCGTAATATCGAGACATATAGGGTGACTGGTAATTAGTGACCGATACTTAAACACGTGATTGTACTCATGATAACAAATAACATTCCCATAGAAATATATTTTTTCACAATAACACAACAGCCGTCTGAAATTCGTCGCGCGGGTGCTCTGCCTATCCACTGTTGCTCGGTACGATTGTAATGAGACAGAGCGGCGTCACGCGGGTAACAGCTGATAGGTTAAAGGCGCGCGCGCGCGCGAATTTCACACGGCTGTTGTGTTATTGTGATAGTGAATGAGTAAAAAAAAAGTTTATTTGGGTAAGTTGTTTGTTATCATGAGTACAATCACGTGTTTAAGTATCGGTCACTAATTACCAGTCACCCTATTTATTCTAGTCCGACCGACCCCAAAAATACGGTCAGCTGTTTTAATTGGTCCCTTTTCAAAGGCATTTGCTAACGTAAAAGGTATCCAATTAAAGTGATTGATGTTTCCGTAGAGAGCATCAAAACACATAACTCTCTTTTTGGGATCGTAAGATAAAAATACCTAAATCTAAATGAGTGACATCAGTATAGGTCGATAACCAGACACGGATACACAAAGACAGCGGAAATGAATCAGATAATTGCTTGCTGAGTTCTGAGTCACAAATGCAGGAAATTATTCGGAAACGTCAGCCTGATTGCTCACCTGAGTGCCTTTAGTAAGAGTGAGAGTGAATCTCTCGCCGCGAAGCTCCCCCGTAGGCGTAGGACCGTTAGACTGGCTGGTGCCTCCGTTCTCTGATGATAGTTTCTCCGCTGAAATAAAAAAATCAGTAGAGATAAGTATTGTTTTTCTAGCGGGCTGCAATCTGAACGGAAACCATATACACCGTGTAACAGAAAAGGTATAATCATATGGAATGTGTGGTACGGACCATCAAACTGAACAACTTGCTCTATTGGACCACCATCGAAATCGTAAAAAATAATCAGCTGTCCCATTCATTTGGGTCGAGTAGGTATTGAAATTTTGTATAGGACAGCTGATTATTTTTTTACGATTTCCATTGTTGTCCCATAAAGTTGTTCAGTTTGATGGTCCGTACCACAGTTTCCATATGATTATACCCCTTCTGTTACACACTGTATACATAACATCACGGATGTAGCCCTCGAAGGGTTAGGGAGAGGTGTGCCTAACCCACATTTCGCCAGTTATGTTTGAAGTCCCATTTAATAGGGGCGGGCCTATTGCGATCAACCGGGCGCAAATCCAGAAAAAAAAGGAAAAACTTAATAACACTTTGCCGGAACTGGGAATCGAACCCAGGTCCTCATGCCCAGCAGTCGCTAAAACGAGAGCACATAGACAGAAAGCCATGAATCTGGTCGAAATCAATCGAATCGCTCGCGGTTGTGCGTATCTTTTAATTATAAAATATGTTATGTTTTCCATTAAACGCTTCTTACGCCACCCGCTGGATAACTGTCCCTTTGGATGCCGTAAAATCTCGCAAACAAATAAATATACGTACGGACTGTACTTGCCATGAAGGTGAAGCACAGACTTCCGATTACCAATTAGTTCACCCATCGTAAATAATACATAAGTATCATTCATTCCAGACATACAACTGGTTTAGAGATCCCTGTTTGAAAGTGCAATAACTAGCTACATACAATACAAACAAGACCTAATTAACCTTTAGAGTTACGTCTATGAAGTGTCGTGTAGATCTTAGCGAAGATGTTTTTTAATAGGCATGCATTTCTAAGGGCCTGTTCGGAATCGGGCAATGCGGAGGCAGGTTATTAAAGTATGTTAAATACCTCCAAACCCCAGTTAAAGATGTCACATTATAATACGTGTAAAAATAGCCGAAATGCACTTGTTCTCTTCGTCATTGCGATTTTTTTTGTTCTAGATGTAGACCATATACCCGGCAACCTTCTAGTTACGGAGATATTGGGGGTCAAAATTCCAACGTTTTCAAAAGATTTCTTTTTCAATACAAGTCATTAATGTTATAAATTTACTTTAAATAATTCCACGCCCCCCGTACTCTTCAATGCGTCCATCAGCACAATATTTTGAGTGCATTACGTTGAGTCTTTACACCGTAAAACTCGATTTTTCACCCAAGAAAAAGTGTTTTCCCAGCTATAATTTTTGCATATAGTTACTTAGTTTGATGTACAGCTTGTTTGACGGCTTCGCGAAGGGTCCGATTACACTCTTTATACCCTTTGTTTGGTAGGACTGTCTAGCTTCTGACTCGCCGTAACGACTGTCAGAGATCCGTGAATCATTGTCGCGGTTGTGGCTCAAGACTCAAGAGGTAATGATTACAGCAATTGTCATTGTAGCGATGATGACATGACGCGAACAAAACCAACAATAGTATTGCTGTACTTCTGACCTCACATAATAACTATAGATGTAATTGATGTTTACTAGTCAAATGAAGTTGGTTTCATCCACTTACAGCAAATGAGATGTCAACAGTAATTTGTGAATTTGTTGGTTCAGCTCGGGTCCATTTCGTCAGAGGATAATTCCTCATCCTCTTGTCCCATGGCGCAACATGTTTTCTTCTTCCATTCTCCCCTCTCAGACGTCACAGCATCATTTTCTCCTTTTTCTTTCATACCATTCCTCACACAATACATTGTGATTTTTCATAATGTGTACATATCGAAATGAGAGAAACTATGCTTAATTTTATCGACGGAAAAAAAAAAAAAAAAAATTTTTTTTAATTTTTTTTGTAATATTGTACGTAAACGTGTGCAATGCCTTACTTTAACAGTTGATACGCGTCTTTTTGAGAAATTTTACGATTATAGTAAAAATTGATGAAAACAAATACAGATTTCCTATTCAAATATAATATATTTATTTTCAATTGAGGGTAGTTTTTTTTTTACAATTTTTATTTTATGAGGACGCCCAATTATTTCCAATCATTATGGAATTTTGTTTCATAGAGATAGATCATTAAGTTCCAAAGTTACACCGTTTTGTTTACACTGTGGTCACAGTAGCGAACAATTTTTTTTTAAATTCCATAAGTAATATGAAAAAATATTTAGACTTTTTTTAATATTTTTTCCGTCGGTAAAATTAAGCATAGATTCCCTCATTTCGATATGTGCGCATTATGAATAATCACACTGTATATCCATCTTTTCTTTGGCCTTCCTCCATCCATCTTTTCTTTGACCTTCCTCTTCCTGTTCATCCATCAACATTCATATACTTCGCTCTTTTAGTGCGTGTGTTTCATCCCTCCTCATTACATGTCCATACTAAGACAAACGATTTCCTTGATTTTTTTCTGTAACAGGCGACATTTCAAATGTCCTCTAATATACTCATTCCTTAGTTTATCCACTCATCCATAACAGCATTCTCATCTCCGATACATGCAATCATTTTTCATTCATCTTTTTCACAGGCTACATACATGAATTTCATTAGCCCGAAAAATACTCTGTCTCATTGCAGGGTAAAGGCCTCCCTCTCCCTGTTTCGCAGGTTGCAGAGGATAAGCTTTTAAGTTTGATGATTTTTGTGTGATGAGCATGGACATTTGTTTCCGAGTCATGGATGTTTATATGTATAATAAGTATGTATTTACAAACAAAAAGTATCTATGAAGTATTATCAACTATCTGGTGTCCACGACACAAGCCTCGTTGCTTAGTGTGGCACCTAGATGGCGCTGTGTGTAATTTCCGGCGATATTTATTTATAAGTGCCCAGCAGTCACTAAAACTATTTTGGAATGGCAAATTAACAATTTTGTAAGTTAAATTATGATGGTGTCCTTTTAAAGGTTACTCTTACATGTATTTCATGTACAGTATATTCCCCCTTGAATTGTGCATTCAGTTATGTAAATCTGCATGAATAATCAAAGAAATTACTGCTTGCCACGCTCAATTGAGTCCGTATATTACAGCTTTTACTTTGTCGACACCAAATTAAGATTCTTTGATAAAAAAAAAATCTTTAGAGCGATTATTAGTACCTAATAGTAAGAATATTAATGCGTATTGTGTCGGATCAAAGAGTTAAGTTTGCTTTTATGCATCTAATATCCAGTTTTCTATGAGTTTAGGCTTCATACGAGTTTGATGTTCTAATCTGTCCGATAGAGCCTAATATTGTTTTGTGTTGTGCTGTATATAGGACTGGATTCCGTGTCCTGCTACGTCCAAGCGCATAATTTGCGTACGGCCTGAAATTGTTTGTCTACACGGTTATTTAAACCTATACATAATATAAAAACGAAGAAATACATATCTAAAACTGTGTTTTGGCAATTTGCAATCATAAAGTCTTGGTTTCCTTACGTAATTTCTAAAATACTGTACAGAAAGTAAAAATCCAAAATAGTCAAAGAATGTTGCACCAACAGTGATTACTCAAATTGAGAACAACAGAAATAATTGAGTATTTTGTGAAAGTTAGCCGAGGCAATGATGGGCAACCATTCATTAGCATACTTATCACTGTTTGTGCAACATTGAAATGTTCCAAAAAACTGTGATGGAGTGTCTTCGCGTGTCGCGTGTAGCAACAGTGTAGTGGTGTGACCGTCAGACTGCCAAGTCATAGGTCTCGAGTTCGAACCCAAGACACGCACCTCCGGTTTTTCGGATTCATGTGCGTATTAGGTATATAATTATCACAAGAAGAAGAAAAAACATCGTGAGGAAACCAGCTTGGGCATCGTGGGGAAAAGGCTAGGTAGATGGTGATGATTGCTAATAGAATGTCCCTTTGTCTGCCCTCTGGGAAAGCGCGATTTGCTTTTAGCCAACTATAAAAACTAAGGTCTCCAACTGCTCCTTGGCATAGATCTACCACAATAGAACCCAGTCTATAATATAGTTTAGACTACACGGCATACTATGGTCACAAAATAACCAACGAAACCGTTTAGATAATAGCCCACACATTGTCTCCACGCGATTAAACTTCAAAGCTATCGTTTTGGCTATCTGCGTTCATGCATACTTTCCACATGATCGAACTATTTAGGGACAGGTTTTCCGAAGGCAATTTCATTATATTCTCCGTGAAACTATTACTTTGAATAGCTAGCCTGTTTAAAGTTATCGATTAGCCATCCTACGCAACCTTGGGCGCTGAAAATAGGAACGTCTCATTTTTCTCAGCCTTGTGTATTTTATGGTCAATGTGGCAGAGGCTTATTCTCTGTTTTATCCAATGGTAATATATTAGTAGCATAAACATTGTAGTAACATTATGCATAAGTAGGATTTTAAAGACTTATAGAGTGGATAATTATTAGGAATATCTTCATACAAAAATTTTCATCCCAAATATTTTCGATTTTGACACACGAAGGCTACTTGATAAGCAGGCGTATGGCGCTAGACAGACCGATTTGTTACTAAGTAGTAACAAGTATTGGATTACGATTTTCTTCGTCGTGTCCCGTCTATCGCTCGTAAAGATTTGAATGTCTTTTTTAGTAGGTATAAAACCCGCCATAACATTTGAAGTAGCCTAGAATCTTCCCACTCCTACAACGGGGACGCAGGCACCCTCTAAGTGAGAGGAACTGAGCTATAATACGCTGGCCCAGTGCGGGTTAGTGCATGTCTTGAAATTTTGGTTTTAAGACATTCTCCACTGTGTTTTCGTTTACAGAGCAGTTGTCCTCAAAGACCAGTGCCAGCTTGGGTTTGAATTGACCACTTGCGACACGTAATTCAGGGCCATTACCACTGGTCTTCCGCTGCCCGCAGTAGTAGCCTTAATAATGGATCCAAATATTTTTTTCAGCATCCATCATTTTTGCAAAGATCTCGTCTCGTCGTACAGATAAAACGAAGAATGCAATGAGGCTATTAGCTACGAAATGGATTACAGTTAATTCAATAAAGAAAAAGCCACGCAAATACATAACAACAATAACCATGTTACAAAACAAGTTCCGGTTGAATTATTTCCAGTCGAGTGGAACTCTACAGCATAATAATAATTGACTTATTGCTTCCTGGATTTTAGATCAAGACAGAAATATTATGTAAAGGATTTATGGATTAACTGTTAGGTCGGCTGTGATTTTGGAATTTATAGCTTACGACAAGTCGTACGACAAGTTGTGCGACTGTTGCGATTTATAATCAGCAAAAATGACGAATTTTAATCTCCTATTAAACCTTTTAGAGGTTGTCCTTAAAGGACCTCGTGGGTAGATAATAACAGCCACACAGGTCGATCATCAAGGTTAAGCAGCGTTTGCCAGGCTTGGTCTGTGGATGGGTCCATTACTTCCCGAGTTTCCTCCATGCCTCGGAAAGCACGCTAAGCCGATGGTCCCAGCTGCCATTTATAGATTTTTGACAGTCGTTACAGGAACCCAAGTAACCAGTGTGACCAAGGGTACATTAGTAACTGGATTGTGAGGGTCAGATAGGCTGTCGCTCCATTTAAAATACTGGTACTGAGCTGCATCGGGTTAGACTGCAAACCGACCCCAACATATTTGGGAAAAGGCTAGCTAGATGATGAGGGGTTGTCGTTAGTGCTCACCATCAACATTTAAGAGGCCAAATTGCAAGCTTCTAGACCCAGGGTTTAGGCAGCAAGTCAATGGATGGGTATTAAGTACCTTAGATACCTGTCAAGTTTAGATGGGCCAGACAGTTTCAACAAAAATAGCTCTCCAAACTTAGTTCTGAGGCCATCTCAAAAATAGCTACAGGATACTCACAATATGTCTGAAGTTTAAAGGCTAAGCTGTTAACACTATATACATACGAGATTTAGGCTGCGTTTCCACCAGAGATTCGTAGCGAGGGATGTGTGTGGAACTAACCAATTACATAGCTATAATAACTCAAGCTATGGAAAAGAAGCTATTATTGATTAGTTTCACCCACATCCCTCGCTACGCTTCCTAGCTCATCTTAGGTGGAAACACAGCCTTATTCTGTGTTAAAAGGACTGGCAGCAGTATCCTCCATTAGTAGTTACACTAACAATATTATTATCAATTTGTGTGACAGGTGTGACCAATTTAACACAATCATAATTATGTCACTAATTAAGGTGTCAACTGAAGCAACTTAAGTATGAGCAGTTTAATTTGAACTTTAATACCAGGTCATTTAGAGGTCCATGTAGTTGATATTAAGGTCGTTATGACTAATTATTCAATATCTCAAGGCGGGTTTTTACAGCTTATAATATGCTTTTGTCACAAAAAAAAGGTAGAATCCTTACCTCTTAACCTCCTTGCTTGCAACACTGGGTTCTCATATTGTGTCCTTCTATTGATATGGTCCACATAATAAGACCCATATCTCTCGTCAGACACTCTTTCCCAGCCAAAAGGCAGTTCATCTTCTCCGCATTCTCCGAGGGAATGTTTCCGGACTCTAGCTAGTCTTGGATCCAGCCAGTGTGATGTGCCAGTGTTGTGGCTGAAAGAGGTTTTATTATTTTATTGTCTGGCAATAATTTTTCAAGGAATCAGATGTTTCAAGGAATTTTAGTATCTAAATTAGGCTATAAATTAGAAACTTTATTTTTGAACGCAGAAAATATTGTGTTTGACGCAGATATACGGCTATGAAGTTGTTCTGAACTCTGTTTAAAGAAATAACAGACCTAAGATAGGCTGATAGCAATATCTTCCGTACCACCTCTGGATGGACTAACAAACTTCAAAATTAACAAGACGGGGTAGAAGGTAATGGTGTAATGCTGCTGCTGTAGACTTTAATTTTGATTTCTACATTCAATGGTTTGGTCACTGAACAACGGAATTTGTATGAAAAGCTGGTATAGTACTGTTCAAACTTTATGGTGGCTCGAAGTTAGCTGTGAGTGACAGTCTGCGCATTATACATTCAAGACGATGCATCCCCTGCTCCCGGCTTTTATCTAAAATTGTGTTTTAGCTTTACGTTAGATGTTCTTAGCCACCGTAAAGTTTCAACCGTTATACTTGCACAGACAGTCACTCGCAGCTAACTTCCCAGCTGCCATAAAGTTAAAACAGAAACATAGCTGGTTTCTTTATTTACATTCAGTCTTGGTTTTTTCTTTTTTGTTATATCAAGAAGGTTGGTTATCAAGTATTCAAAGTAGATAAAATGACACAATTGCAGAATATTGCAGCTATATTTTTTGATGAAACTGGTTATATTTTGATATTAGGTATTATGTAACAGCTTACATTTAAAGACATTCTATTGTTATTGGTAGGTGCACAATTTAATGCATATTATATTCCTATTACTGAAGTTAAATTGTGTCCATTGTTGATAGCGTTTCTATTGTTATTTGAAAAAAAAAAATTGTATGTTACAAAAAGGAATACAATCTACATGGAAGAAGCTATGTTACAAAATTAACCAGTATCAGGTTACCTAATTTTGTAAAACTCATTAAAATAGGCTAGCATATATAAAGCATGATAATAAGTTTTTTTCTACTTACTCAATAAAATATACCTCTCCGGAGGGTGTGAATGCCTTCTCCCACATCGGAGGCAAAGGTCCAAGGTTGTACTCATCCTCATCCTCCCCCCTTTTAAGCACAGCATCGCCAGGTCTTACTCCAACCACTGAACCACCAACAGTGCCTGCAGTCCCAGAGCTATGGGTTGAGATACCTGCTGAGGACAGCCTGTCCGAGTCCACAGAGCTCTGAGCCATGGCAATTATTATTCAGAAACACTATTCAACACATTTTACACACAACACTTGCTAAAATTCACTCATGTTCGCGCCAAACCAAAAATAACTTTTAAACTACTTAAAATTTTCAAATATAGAACCTTCTTGTTTTCCTTATCTTCATAGATAATTTTATCTTTTTTTGTTCATTCCCTTCGCAATTTATTCATTGATATGGCATTCCACAAAAACAAAACAATACAGGAATGCCAGTGACCACGTATGAGTCATTTTGGGACCGACTCCTCACTGACTTGTCGATTCGTGTACTTTATTACCTGCGCCATAGTTAACTACGTAAGAAATAACTGGATTTCAATTAGCTCTCCGTCAGACCTTGTTAACAACCGTGATGCACTCGGCTCAATGCAACGTTAAGTGCTGCAGGTGCATCGTATCGTACATCCACGATAACAATATCACACCACATTTCCCACATTCACTAGCTACTCGTAACGGTAAATGATCACAAAATGAATTCTATGACATGTAAATAAGATAAATTCACTTTCTCACAAACAGGTAAACTGAATCTCTATATTTTTGAAAGTGGGTGCAACAAGTGTAAGCAAGGCACACATCTACAGATGTTTGTTTATAGCCACAGCAAGTACATAATTAAAGGTTGTTCCACTCTTTATTGAATTAATGACTGTAGCAATGAAGACTTAAATAACACGCTAAATTAACATCACTTTTGTCTTCTTTTCAAACATATTTCCGACCACAATTTCACTTAGATACAATATAATTCAGTGAAAAAAAATTAAAACGAACTTATTTTACTGTAATCGAATACATTACACAAAACATAGACAAGTCCAAGTCACAGTAGATAGAGATGCACCTGCATAGAATTATCGATATAACGGATGATTAAATATCTTTGAATAACAATCGAATCTAAAGTTGGTGTCACTGATTTAGTCACAGATATTCGAGTTTAAAATATAGTTATAGTTTCATAATGATATTCAATCAATTAATAATTAAGTACTTCAATATTTTAATAAATTGTAAAACAGGAAGCTAATGAATATTCATTTCTCGTAATATTTTAGAATTACTATAGAATCGTCATCGATTCAACAAAATTCCTTGGCAACTCTTTACTCGCAACGTTCCTTACGCTCCGTTCCATTACGCGCACGTTTCAAAAACAGCTAGTCTATCAAATTGCCGTACATCTAAGCATCAATCAAACCTTGTAATTTTTTTCTAAAGGAATGTATGATCAAATTCCTCGTTATTACTTGAGATTCTCTAAAAATTCTCTAAGAAAATACCTAATCAAATAGTAAAAAAAGGACTGTTACATTATTCGTGAGAGTTGCTACTATTCCCCAATAGATGGCATTAATAGGCAAACAACAATAATGCCCAATCTTTGTGAAAAAGTATTACGATGATGTCGCAAAAATAATGCTCATGAGTAAATTAGTACAGTAGTTATAGTGCAAAAAAATCAGCATTATAAGGTAGAAGCGTCAGGGTAGTCCGCGAAATTAAAATTTTCGTTTTTTATAATTTGCAGGTCATTGTCTGGTTGTATGTTGATGAAAAATGAGTCACGGCAGTAACACATGTGTAGTTTCAGAATAATAATTATAGTAATTAAAATCATCAATACTTACAACCCTCTAAGTTCATTTAACCCCATTGAATGACTTTTTCATGAAATAGTTACAGAATAGTGAACAAGCGCCATGGTAGCCCGCAAAATTCATTTTTTTTTTACGTTTTTATCAATTTGCAGGTCAGTGTTAGGTTGTATGTTGATGAAAAAAGCATTCATAAAACCCTTAAGTTCATTATTAACCCTATTTTCTCATGTACAAAAATAGGTAGGTAAGTAAAAATTTGGCGACGAGTTTGATCCTTTCAGTAGCGCCCACCGCTACTGTGATGTGCAAACAACAGGACAGGCAGGACACGATACCGGAGGACACGGTGGAGGTCTGTCCCGCGTGGGCGGAGCACCGCCGCCGCGCCGTATCCTCGTAGCGGCGATCGGCGGAGCGAGACGGAATGGGACGCCGTCACCTCCTTCTGCGAAGCAGTCATGCTAGCGAAAGAGGTGGTGGAATGTGAGAGGGAGAAAACCTCACGTCCCAGCCGCCGCGGGAGACGCCCCGGACGTCGGAGGCCACGTCGGGGCCACCGGCCACCGTAGGCGCGAGCCTGTGCGGTGAGCTATGGGCTAGCTCGCCGTCCGTCCGTCTTATGACAACAGACCGTGTCGACGGCGCGTTCGTGTTCCACGCGCGCCTCAGAGAGATGTCACCAAACGAGAAGGGGTCCGAAAGGACCGATGCCTGCCAGGGTTGCGGGACTGGTCGTAAGAGATACCGCGGCCCTGGAACACAAAGGGCAAAAGAAGATGGATGGGTTTTAGTCAGTAAAATTCTGACACTCCCTCCTGCTCAGCCCAGAGCGGGAGGAGTTATTTGATGATTTCCCATCCGAAAAAAAACGGCAGGACACGATATCAATGGGGGTTATCGCGTGTAAATTCACCGCTAGAGGCGCTTGTGTAGCAAGAGGTCACCGAAATGTCAGATGTCATAGAAAGTTCAAGCTTTGCGTGTTTTTTATCATGTATTTTTACCAATATTCACGATTGTGGTCTAGATTGAGCTATTCCTTATTAATTATGACTTGAAGATTTTAAGTAGCAACTTAGGATCTTATTTTGTACTTGGACCTCCAAGTACAAAATAAGATTCTTACTCAAGTAGAAAATGATTTTTAAATGTTTCATGCTTGCTAATTTTAGGGAGAATATTGTAAATAAATGTATCCGAAGTTTAAACTATGTTGTTATACGTAATAAAGTCTTTTTTTATGAAGTTATTGGTACTTTAAAGTTTAGAGTAGAATTATTGACATGACCATAAGCGACAGTAGCGCCATCTGGTGAGCTCAAAAACGATAGCCCTCATTGTCCCATCGCTCGTGGGGCAATACCACATTTACACTCTAGGGCAGAATCATCTATGAATCTCCACCTGAATTGGTTTTCCTTGCTTCGGTCAACCTGTGTCCGGAGTCTATTTAAAAACTTCCGGGTCAGGCATAGCAACTCGTGTCCAGGCCCTTCAGTCTCGACATAGATAGCGATCGCAAAACAACCGAATTCGGTCGCAAAGTCTTATCGTTGCGGATTTAATGGGATAAGTTGGAAGCCGACATCGGCGGCGGCTCGCGACCGGCTCGCGTCCACCTTAAATCCGCATCGGATTTGCGACCAAATTCGGTAGTTTTGCGATCGATATCTAGCAGGGCGTGGTGGGAGATTTTAGGCCAGTGGCACAAATGGTGATAAACATTGCATTTCCATATTTTCCGTGCCCTCCTCGGTTTTATCATTAAGGACTACCGTCTCTAATAGCAGGAGGTACTATTTTTTTTTTTTAAATTATTAGACTATGATTTAAATAATAGGTGTAACAAGAGGTGGTACTGGGCTCCCCGGTCGGGTAGTTTAGGTAAGTAAGTGTTTTCTAATACGTACTTATTTAGAGAAGAGAGAGAAATCAATGGAAGCTGTTAAAGGAGGCCTATGTCAGGGGGCACACTGAACTTAGGGGTATTTTGTAAACACGTAATTTTGTAACCAAGAAAGTTGGTTCAGAATAAAGGCTTCATTATTTCCTTTATTTATTTTCTTTACATATATTATTTACATTTTTAAATATTTTTAGTAACAAAGATTATATAAAAAACATCAAAGGCTTCATTATTGTTATGTTATGTAATGGGGGCTGTCGCGTATGAATTCGCCGCTAGAGGCGCTAGTGTAGCGCGGGGGCACCGAAATGTCAGATGTCATAGAAAGTTCATGTTTTGCGTGCTTTTTTAACACGTATTTTCACAAATATTCACGATTGTGGTCTAGATTGAGCCACTCCTGATTAATTAAGACTTGAAGATTTTAAGTAGCAATTTAGAATCTTAATTTTTAGTACTTGGAGATAAAATGATTTTTAAATGTTTGATGATTGCTAATTTTATGGAGAATATTGTAAATACATGAACCTGAAGTTTACAGTATGTTTTTATACTTAATAAAATAAACTTTTCATGAAGTTATTGGTACTTTAACTGGGTGCAAATATAATACTGTCGTAACACTTCAAATTTTACTTTATTCAATTAAATCAATGCTAAAATTAAATTAAGCTTATTTAATTAATCGACTGAAAGTGTCTGAAAATATGTCTAACAAAAATAAATAGCGTCGGTTCTTTAAGGTTTCAAAGCAATCTGCCGTAAAATGCCTTGAACAAACAACGCTGTGTTTTTTTGTCCCCCTTCCTTGGCAGTCGGGTAAAAAAATAAAACCGACTTCAAAAACACAAAAAAGTGAAAAATAACTTTAGCTTTAGAAGTCGGTGACAAAAAAACTAAATCAAACAAACAAAAGTCACCGGCTACTGAAGCTAAAGTTATTTTTCACTTTTTTGTGATTTTTTGAAGTCGGTTTTATTTTTTTGCAAACAAGTTTTTGCCCTTTGCCAGAGTTGGCGCCTTGGCTCGAGATCCACGTCTATTATCTGATGTTCCGCCACTGCTATGTTAACTTACGACCTGCTTTCCGGTTTAAAATTTGTAGGGCGTTCCCGTGGAATAATTTTCAACCTCTACAAGAGCGAAGCTAGTAATAGAAAATGGCATAATCGGTAATTATCATCAGTAAGCCGTTCGAAGCTGCCGGCAAAAGCTAGTAATAGAAAATGGCATAATCAGTAATTATCATCAGTAAACCGTTCCAATTGCCGGGATACAGGCCTCCGCTTTGGGAGAGAGAGTGCTTGTTATCCACCACTTTGGTTGGTCATATAAATAATTGGGTCCTGCAATTTGCAGCTTAACTCGTATTGTGAAAAATCTATGGTCATCTCATCTAATCAATCGTTTACGAATTTACCTAGATAGCTACACTTTGATTTGAATAAGCCGTATACCCACTTCTGTATTGCTAGAAGTCGAATGTCCATTTGGCGTATCTGCAAATTCTTGCGGGTGGGCAACTAGAGTGTGTTGATGCATCTTGTCATCTCAATGAAAATTCAAAAGAAATGTTGTGTGGCGTTAGGTTAGTGACGACGTCACACATCTACAGGAAATGTTGAGATACGTTAACAAATTATTTTTTGGGTCAACGACATATTTCAGTAATAAGATATATTCGCGTGCATTTTTCATCTTATTTCTGTCCCTTGATGTATTTTTAAATACACTTGCGTGACTTGCGTCATTCGATGATTAAGTGGATATTTCTTTTGCACTCAGAAAATGTGTCTCAATTTTTAAGGACATGCAGATTGATTGCATGTGTGTCTGTCTGATGTTTTAATCCAATTATTTTTATATACGGAATTATTGCCTCAAGACAAAATTCGAAAGTAATTAATTCTGTACAAAACGTTCAATAAATTCGGCCAAAATGTTTCAGCACTCTGTAAGTCTTGCGACAAAATTAATGTTAGCGTTTGTTATGTTAGCACATTCGTAAAATATTCGTTTAGCTGGTAACACCCGAAAATACACCGCGGCACAGCTGAAGCGGTCATAAATGTCAATTTTTTTGCGGGAAACCCGTTCGTCAGAGATTAAACGGGTATAGTTCGTATTATTAACTTTTTGTTGGTATATTAGTGGATCGAGAATGTCCACAAGCACTCTGGAAAAAAGAATGAATAGGCAGTTAGAAATTTTATAAAAAAATTGTCTGCTCGGGAATTAAATTATATAAAAATTGCAGCTTTATTTTTCATTCATGATAGTATGTGGCGACTGTCATATTTTAGAAATTCTTTGAAACGGAGAGAAAAATGTGAACATAGGTGAACGCCCATTTTAATAATTCACAATGAGTTGTGCCTGGAAAAAGCTAGAAAAAAAGTAACTAGATATTTATGAGCTGCTCCAATAATGAGGAAAAGAATTATGAATGGTTTTCATGCGATATGAGGCAATAACCGTTATTTCCACACGTCTGGAGTTCTTGATAAGGCAGAGTTAACACAAAAGTACTTAATAATCAAATCTGTACATAACTATTTTGCATGGGCGGTTTTTTGCAAATGCTGGACTGTCCAGCGGTCTTCGCAGTGGGTACACTCACAATACCTATAGCATAATTTAGCAATGGCCATTACTGTTACTGTTAAACTGCGTCATCCTACTGCTGAGCAAAGGTCTCCCCTCATGACCAACATGACTTCTAGGTGCTTCAATCCAGGACCAATTTTGACCACTGGTTGTTAGTTCTGCCCAGCTCCTCCCACTATCTTCTTCGAAGTCTGCCGCGACGTCTTGTGACTGTGGCAGGGCTCTACAGAGTGGCTTTTTTGGCCCACAGTTCTTTAGGCATAAGACAAACGAGACCAGCCTAGTTCCACTTCACCTTAGCAGCTTTTTGAGCAACGTCAATGATTGAGCGCAGTGCGGTGTTGTAAACATGATCTGTTAATTTGACACCAGAATACTGCGCTCCGTTGCACGCTGGCAAACCTTGAGTTAACTTTTGAATATTTGTCAGAGTTGGTCTCTGGTTTCCATAGATCAATTTGGGAATTACGCAGATGTTCATGATTTTTCGCTAAAGCGATGTGGAGAGGTTTCCCTTTATAAGTTCTTCCATAGAAGTACTGGTCTTTATAAAAGTATAAGAAAGGAAACGTTACGACTTCCTTGCCTTGTCTGGACTTCATCTTCTTTGCGTGTCGATAGACTGAAATAATACCCGACCAGTATATTGCCACCAGCTCTGTCATTGGCTTCGTTCAAATCCTGGAAGGTGCAGGTGGCTGTCCAGGATGGGCAAGAAAGGAGGTGGTGCATATTCTGCAGACTGACTCAAACTCTTGTCTGGACTGGAAAGAGACATACTTACCTAAGTAGATCTATTCATGGACATATTGATATTCTTCACCATTCACTTTGATCCTGTTCTTATTGGTGTTTGACATCAGTTTGGTCTATGACCTCAAACTTACTTCGATGCGCTGGTATAGCATTAGGTCTAGTTCTGCCGCTGTGGAGAAGAACAAAAATGTCGTCAGCGAAGTGGAGGTTTGTTAACCGAACCCGCCGGGCGACTTCAATACCACTCTTCTTCCAACTAATCATTCCGTTTCTTCTCCATAAGAAACCGTACTTCTGCTGACGGTGCATTTTAATCCCCATGTAGGTTTATCTATACTAATATTATAGAGGTTAAGTTTGTGAATTGGTGAGATTGTAGGGGGTAATCTCTGGATCTACTGAAGCGATTTTGAATATTATTTCACTAATAGGAAGCTACATTATCCCCGAGTCCCATAAGCTATATATACAGCGTGTCCTTGGGATAATTTCTGACCAAAATGCGAGCGAAGCCGCGCGCAACAGCTAGTGTGAAATAAAATGATTTGAATTGAACTTTCAGGTACTTTGTTCCGAGTCTGTCTGGATGTTTGTAAACGCACCCTCGATACAGGAGAAATTCATAGTGAAGCAAGGTTTAAAAAATATTGGAATGTAGTCAAGCAGAGGAATAAATTATCGAACATTTGAAGCATTATTAATTCTCCGAATGTTAAATTCTAAACGAAAGTCTATCTTCAGTATTTAAACGTTTTATTTCTCTTGTATTTATCATAGTGCTCACTAAATATACTGTTATTACCCACTACAATATGTAGGAAGCAATCGTCGCCAATGTTTCTTAGACGGTTTACATTAATAAAAAATTCTAAAGTATTATGAAATGGCATGTCAGATGAGGTTTGCAGCTGCAATCTTAGGGTGTGGTCATACACAGAAGGATAAATTATTGAATATTTGGAATTCAGAGGGCCTATCTATCATCATCTGCCGAGCCTTTTCCCAACTATCTTGGGGTCGGCTTCCAGTCTAACCAGATGCAGTTGAATATCAGTAGTTTTCATTTAGCGACTGCCTATCTGACCTCCACAACCCAGTTGGTACTGGGTAATACAATACCATTTGAAAGACTGATTGTCAGACTTTCGGGCCATAGACTACCTGTAACGACTGTCAAAGATCTACAAATGACAGCCGGGACCAACGGCTTAACGTGCTTTCCGAGGCACGGCGGAAATTCGGTATGTAATGGGCGACATCCTATCCTCCCACAACCTAGGCCAGTGCGGTTTAACCTGAAGATCGACCCGACGGGTGGTATTTATCTAGCTACGAGGTTTTGTTTCCAGTCATATAGGTTCCTTTTATCTTGATATTTGCTCTCTAAAATAATTGTGTATACCTGTGTAGATTAGGTAGGTTTTCCTAAAACAAAAACTTTCAAAACATTAAGTCCATTTTCATCAAATCATTTACTTTTCTGTGGTCGATCATACATTTTCCGAACAAGGTCATTTTCTCAATTGCATAGAGTGGTGTTCTCCATGACTCAGCTCATGTACTGGCCAGTTATTATTTCCATGCAACCGCGTCGCATGACTTTATGACGCGATCCAAAATACATCGTTACCCGCCCAGCATTTCACCCGTGCCACCTAAATTTTATATTAAAAGCACGTGAAACCGTCTTAGTCACGAATGTTCGCTGGACGGGCGCAGACTACGCGATAAAAATTCCAACACCCAACACTCATAAACTTGATAATAATATAATTATATAACGACGCAGTTGTGATCCCCCGTCGACGTTAACACTTGCCGCCACAAACTTTTCGCGCGCTTTCGACGCCATCTTGTCCTTTCGAGTTTTCCGCCCCGGAAGTAAGTGCAATGGAATTTGTTTAAACAGCCTATTTAATTGTGCTTTACATCCTTTTTCGGAGTGTACTGTGAGTGATTTTCATTTCTTTTTTAAGCTTTACGGTAAGGTAGAAATAAGAGCATACTAGTAAATAGTTTTTTACATTGTTGTTAAACGTTTCGAAACGATTTTAAAGCTTGCTAAATCGTTGTTTTCCTTTGCCAAATTGTCCAAGTGCATTCATTGGACTAATTATTACGCAGAAAGACATTAAATTGGGCTTGGCATAAATGCTGGATTTCGCACAAATTACGAGTAATATTAAACGGGTAAGATCGAGAATGTCACGATATGATGTAATCGGTTAGCTGAACCCGCTATTTTAGGAATTGGTTGTATACTTACAGTTATTTTAAATGTATCACTCCTGATTTTTTGTGTTGGACTATTTCTATTAATGTTGCTATTAGTTGCAGTTGAATGACTATACGTGAAAACGGTGTAAAATTACGACTTGGTTCGTAAATCTTAAATACGTAACGATATGGCTGTTTGTCTAGTCTAGTTTTGGCGTATGATATTATACATTAGTTTATTTTTTTCGTATCGGAACTCGAAAGTCATGAATAGGTCAAGTGACATCTTTTAGGTGCACTATTGTTTCTTTGTAGATCGTCAATTTCCTTGACAGCGTGATATTGTATGAATAAAAAATATTGTGGTTGGTAACATAAGGTATCGAAAAGGTTATATCAATAACAAAACTTGTCGGAAGTCCTAGATTGCTACTTATCTAGGCCTTCTGATTCATTAAGATGACAGGTGTCAAAAATGTCTTTAGAAAAGCTCTTCCTATCACAGCTCTGAAGTTAACTTTCTTTATCTTACTTTCCCGTTAAGTTCGGCTTTAAGCTTTTGGATATCGGTCGTCCAATCCGAATGAATTAATGTAATTGTACCAATCAACACCTATTGCATCAATCTTGATTAGGTATTCTATTTTTCACTATCGCTCTATTATAGAAATGATATTTTCCGCACTGGTCCTCCGATCCGCATCTTCCTCTTTATCGTGTGGTTAGTGCCTAATCTCGATACCTGGTGTCAGAGTTTTATGCCGCCCATGGGTCTCTGACTTGGCTTTACATGCCGTAAAGAAATATATGACTGAGATATAAATATACAGCGTGTAACAGAAAGGGTATAATCATATGGAATACTGTGGTACTGACCATCAAACTGAACAACTTTCTCTATGGGACCACCATCGAAATCGTAAAAAAATAATCAGCTGTCCCATACATTTGGGTCGAGTAGGTATTGAAATTTTGTAGGACAGCTGATTATTTTTTTACGATTTCGATGGTGGTCCCATAGAGAAAGTTGTTCAGTTTGATGGTCCGTACCACAGTATTCCATATGATTATACCCTTTCTGTTACACGCTGTATATCTCGGTCGTGCTGGTTTCCTCACGATGTTCCCTTCCTTCCCTGAAGTGATAATTATACAATACGCACATGAATCCGAAAAATCTGAGATGCCTTGGGTTTGAACTCGAGACGTGAGACTTGGCAGTCGGACGGTCACACCGGTAGGCTATCACTGCTACCCTACCTGCACTTATCCGAATTATTCAATATTACTGATCCATTCGGATCGAAAGACCAGTTATTGATCTGAGAGCCTGACTCAATATCTATCATTGTCTCAATCGCCAAAGCATATTGCTGCAAAAATCAATAGAACCTACTATTTCACTAGTTTTCATGAAAATTGTGACAAACTTTTGAAAAACATGCTCAACTAGACATGACAAGCTACGTCCCTATCCTGTCGTCTGCGACATTATATCACGGCGTTCATAATATTTATGTACACCGGAGTTATTTACGTCGTTTCTGTCTGGTTCCTTAATTAATTAGCCACGGTATATAGGACAAGGATGAGATTCAGAAAATTTTGTTGCTACCAAAATTATGGGACGCTGAAATAATGTAGCATAATTAATGCAATGGTGGCGAGTAAAAATGTATGTTGCTGATTTTGTCAAATCCTTAATTATGAAAACTACTTTCAGATTAATGAAATTGATTATGTGTCAAGCGCTAAGGCATGAAAGGAAATAAGAAGTCTAGGTTATGACCCACATAGATGTGAATCATTATCGCGTTCGAACATCATTTAATATGAATTACTACTACTTTTATATGTATGTCTGCTGTAGAAATGTATTTACTTCGCTGGTTAGCTATATGAATTAGACGTGTCACGAGCACCAATATTAATATATTAAAAGCAATACACAAAGTCGAGTATCTAGACGTTAATTTGGCAGGACCGCAGGACCAAACTCTAACTGGGCAAAAACTATGGTTGATTTTATTGCTTCAAGAAACTTTGCGGAAACCAACCTAGCTTTGAGAACATGAATTATAAATCAGATAGAAAACTCTTAGACACTGAAATCGAAGCGTTTTTTTTCTATCTGGTCTGTAATCTATCTTCTCGTTAATTTTATCCAAATCGGTGGAATCATTTATCCAGAAGTCAGTCAAACTTCAAAGTTTAGTCCCTCCCACTTTTTAACACGTTGGTGTTAAAGGCCGCCAACAACAGCAAAGATGTTTCATTGTTTAACACTTTGCCTGATTAGAGGAACGACCCAGGAGTCATGCTCAACTCAGTAGTAGCTAGATGCCGTAAATAATAAGGCATATTGTGTAAACCTAACTACTACTCAAGTTTACACCAGTTATTGTTAGTCAGTGTTCGAATGCAAACGTGTCAAGACTGATGCTAAGCAACAAGCTAACCTATAAGTGTACAATGTAACGAACCTTAACGAAGCTGAAAGGCACTTGTTCTCCCCGTCGTCAATGCGATATTTTTTTGTTCTAAAAGAAAGAAAGAAAGAAAGAAATAAACATATATTCATATTTTTTCTAGACTATACCTGGGAACCTTCTATATACTTACGGAGATATTGGAGGTCAAACTTCCAAATTTTTAACACTTTTTTTTTGATTCAGTTTTTGAATGTTAATACTATTCTTTAAATACCTCCTGACCTCCTCGCCAATGTTTTGAGAGCGTTACATTGAGTCCTTCCGCAAAACGTGATTTTTCAGCCCCCAATAACACGGGGGTTTTTCCAGCAATCATTTTTGCGTAGAGTTACTTAGTTTGATGTACAGAATGCTTGTTTGTTTTGTTGACGACTTCGTTAAGGGGCCGTTTACACCTAGTATCTTTATTGGTAAACTATTCTTCACAATTGAAGCTAGTAAATGTTTGTTGACGAGTAGTAGAGGGTTAATGGCTATGAGTTACAAGGGATGCAACGATGATGATGATGACGATGGTGAAACGGGGGTGTACCTCTGCTTGTCCCTCCGAGAAATTACAGGCATGATACTTGAACTGGTACTGCTTACAGAAAAGTTGAAAGGGAATCGACGTGGTTGGTCAGAACGCATCGTGATTATAAGAGTGATGAATGACGAATTCCTGTAATGTTGACGTATCTGATTTGATGAGAGTGAATGTTCGGGGAAGCATGATTTACCAGTCAATACAATCCTGAAATGAATCGGTTTTTGTATAATATTACGCCTGTAATCCCCGAAGGTTAGGCAGAGATGTATCCTAATAGTAACTACAGCCACATTTCGCCAGTTACGTTTTTAAGTCCCGTTTAATAGGCGGTGAGCGTATTGCCACCAACCGGGCACAAATCTAGACTCCGTGGCTGCTACTGGGAAATTGCCACGACCCGGGAATTGAACACAGGACCTAATGCTCGGCAGTCGGTTTCAGCTTAAACACATACAACTACTCTACGGAATACGATATTGTATGTGTTTAAACTGAAACCGAACCGAACCTTTGGTACGCCAAGGGACCAAATCTTCTAACATTTCCCTTTACATCAAAAGACACAACGAAGTATACATAATTATGTACCTACCAATTACCTCTACTCCATATCTACAAACGTGTCAAAGATACACATACGACACCCGCCACGCAATATTACGAAAACCGGAATAAATCACCTGCGCTAGCCAGTGTAAACACTACCCGGTTAATTTATAGCTAATGTTACGCTTTACCCGGCTTCAGTATTTATAGAGAGTGTTGCCAGCGGCAATTTTATTTTTAGACAAAGTTATGTGTAATTTTTAGTAAAGTGTATATATTGTAGTTTTGTTTGATTACGTCGGAAATAGATAAATATTGTGTTCCTGATTTTTCTAGGTTAGTGAACCGAACTAAAAATGATGTGTTTGGTACTATATTAGCTGCTATACTATGAGTCAGAAAACAAAGAGGGTCTGTGATTACGGACAACAACTTTATTCAAGTTATTAATAGTATTACAACTCGAAAGATGTTGTCTGTAGTGATTTATTTACTAGAACTAAACGCGTTATAACTACTTCATTTCTTGTAGAAATACATTATCTTACTAAAAGTTTAATTTTTGTACACAAGTGTATTTCAATCGGAATTTCCATTATATGCGGTTGGAATGTCCTGTATTTTTCACTCGAGTACGCGCATAAAGCAATAGAGCTACTTGTAAAATTTGGCAGTTTGACGTTTACAAATGGTATTGCCAGGTCATTCGAAGAATTTGGGAAAAAAACAAATTAACTTGCACCAGATTTTCAGAGATTGGCAAACAATCCAGTATATTTGTGAAGACATTCTGTTTTTGTTTTTTGAAAAGCAATTCGTGACATAATTAAACGGTTTAATGCGTTGAAAACTGTCTTATTAATGTTTTGTTTATGTAACTCTATTTTTGCGTTGCATTGTCTTTGTAAATTATAAATTGTATTTTACGATTCAAAGATTAATATAGAAAGTTTTTGGCGCTACACCATGGATTTTCTTGTATAGTTCCGGGTAAAAGACTTAAATCATCATCATCATTCACCTGCCCGTACCCCAAATAGATGGGATATGGGCAGGAGAATCATGATGATGATATCGGAAGATTAACGTTAACTAAAAGCATTTTTCAAAGCACTGCAGACAGTATACTTTGTTTATATGAAACCAAAATTTTTGCAAAACATCTTCCCATTCCGTGAAAAGCGGGCTTAAACCAAGAATGTTCTTTTTTCAAATCACCGCTCATTAATGTCGCCAGTTATAAAAAAAAAAACTATGAATGTATTATACTTTTTATTTAAAAAAAAACTGTTATAAAACGGTTCAAAAATCCGGGAGTTGCGTTAGTTAATTAATGTAAGAGCGTTTATTTATAATGTGTTTTATGGCGGGATCAGTCGCGGCCTGCCTACTGCCCGAGTCATGTGATGTCGTCACATGAACAATCTATATTCTGGCTAGAATGCTCATATTGTTTGTGGTGTGGGACGGAGAAGATTGAAGAAAATAGAAAACTATTTTCTCCGCGTGACAGTCTGATTTGATTAATGGTCGATTAAGAAAAAAAATCTTCACGTTCAAAAAATATGTAGGGTGGTACCACGTATTCAGGAAAGGTTATAATACTCTATGGTATTCAGTTCAATTCTGAGCCCGCCCACATAGATATTTGTGTTCCCAGCGGCAGTTTTTTTAAAGAGAACACTTAGAAAACTCATTGTGAGGTAGGTCAAGGCTTTCCAACGGAAAAAGTACACGAGATAGTCTTCTCCCTACTATACAAGGTATGAATAGACCCTTCACGAAGCCGTCAACCAAGCATTCTGTTCATTGAACTAAGTAACCCTACGCAAAAATGATTGCTGGGAAACAACTTTTTTTTGGAGTGAAATATCTTGTTTTACTCTAGGACGCACACAAAACATTGTCCTGATGGATACATTGAATAGTACGGGGTCGTGGAGGTAACTTTCACTTCCATTATTAGCTGGAGAAAAGGAGTCGTGTGATTTTTGTATAGACCACAGGGTCTGTAGCCTTGGGAAGGTGGCAATGGGCTTGTCCAACTATTACATGAAACTCACGCATAAATCAAAATGTGGTTGCACTGCGCTTAACCCTGTAGGTACAACTGGCAAAAGCATACAATGTTGCTGCTGGCTATCTTTATAATAACATTAATAAATCTTCATTAAATGGTTACTAGGAATCACAGCTAATGAGTTTTATAGCGCTCCTAGAAATGTCATATTAAAAGTAGTATAGTGACTTTGAAATAGGACACTTCATTTTTTGATTCGGAGCGCGTGAAATTATGGAAATTTTGTCCATGTGGGTTACTATGACGTCTTGAAGCAGGAGTAATTACAGTGTGAGAAAGAGACAGAGTTACACAGGTCGTGTAGCGCCATCTCTTTTCCACACTAGAATTACTCCTGCTTTTAGTCAGGTCAAGACCTGGAAAAAATGTCACGGCAGTAACCATCCATTTTATCATCATGATAAATTGAAACGTTGTCCATTTAGACGACCTGTTGCAAACTTGACTTGTGAAAACAATGTGCTATTACAGTTTGGCAAAATAGAGTATGGAAAAAATTAGGGCGTTGTTAGCGACTTTCTGGCAACCCTGAGCAGTGACAAGCCAATGACATTGCCGAGTTTGACACAAAACGTGGTATTGCCAGGTAGGAAATATGTAGTTCCGCGTTTCGCCACCATGTAATCTTTTTTGTCTGAATGTCGAGTTGCATTTAGAAGTGCCATCTCTCAATTAACATGGGTTTTCCTTGCACCCAAATATCATGCTAAGTGCGATTAACCTGTGCCGTGCCTACACGTTACCTTTGGCCACATTTCTTCCTATTCATCTTTATCGTGGGGTTAGAGCCTAACCTGGTATCAGAGTTTTTATGCCTCTCATGGGCCTCTGACTTGGCTTTACCTGCCGTCGAGAAATATCTCTTGGCATGCTTGTTTCCTAATGATGTTTTCCTTCACCGAAGCAAGTGATAATTAAACAACATTGAATATAAAACGCACATAAATCAGAAAAATCAGAGGTGCGTGTTCGAACTCGAGACATGGCAGCTTATCAATCATTTCTTCCTGTAATTTCCAGCAACTGGTCGTGTCCCTTAACATACGAACCTGTCCAATAAATCCAGGCAATAATTACCTCCCTAGAACATACTTTGCAGACAGATGCCCGATACACGTATCTACTTTATATCTTGACGAGGAAGTCATCACGGGTCGTTACAGCCGTCCGTCCGTCCGTCCGTAGACAGTAATGATTAATATGCTTACTTATAAGACACTCTGTGGTTAGAAGGCAAAAGTGTTGCCATGATTTGTGTGGCGAGGAATTTACTTTGGACTAGATTTGACCTAAATGGTCAAATCTAGTCCAAAGTAAATTCCGTAGCGTGGCTTTTTGAGCTTAGTGTGTCTGTGCGAGGAATTACGCCTCCACACATTTGGGGGCAGCCTAGGATAAATATTCGAAGAGGCTGATACGATCATGAGGCAAGTTACGTCCTGTCCAGTCCAGCTTGTCCAATCGGCCTAAATTGTCACAACACACGCAAACTAATAAACAGTTTCTTGATTTTAAATAGAAACATGAGCATAAACAGAGTTGAGGAGGAGTTTTTCGCAATTTTTTACTTTTTGTTATGTTAGTTTCTTCAGATTATTTTAACTTATTATCGCTATGAAATAAAATACTTTCGCTATTATCTGTGTAAAGTACCAAGAAAATCTGAACAAATAGTTAGGATTTCAAGAAACCAATAATTTTCCTGGTTCTTTACACTAAAATTCCGCGTACTTTTGTTCTTTACCACATTTCCGTTCGCACGATTTCCCAGAAAATAGTCTGTAAGTGTCCTTTCAAGCATTGTCGAGTGAGGCTTACTTTGTAGTTGCAATTATAGGCTGTTTTATTATTCATTTGCGATTTAACTGTGGACTGTGGCGAAAGGGGGGTTCCGTAGGCAAATTGTAGCAGGGAAATTCAATTTAGGATTTAATATTTACACGTCATTGCAACTTAGTGGAGACTGACATACAACAATTTGCGTCGTATAAGCAATAAATTCCGTCTTTTTGTAAAAAGTAAAAGAATTCATGTTTTAACGTCAGCTGTCAAACATTTAAGTCTAGGATGTGTTTTAGAAAGTGATGAGATAAAGGTTCCGTATTTATACATACAGGGTGTAACAAGACCCTTAACGAAGCCGTCAATTAAGCATTCTGTACATCAAGCTAAGTAACTCAAACTTTTTTTTTGTGGTTAAGAATAATGTTTTACGGTAGGACTTAATGTAACGCACTCAAAACATTGTGATGATGGATGGATTGAATAGTAAGGGGGTCGTGGAGGTCTTTAAAGTAAAAATCTTGCATTAAAAACAAGTAAATTGAAAAAAAATACTTGTGAAACAGTTGGCACTTTGACCCCCAATATTTCCGTAACTAGAAAGTTAGCAGGTATGGTCTAGAACAAAAAAAGGATCGCAATGACTGACGGGAAGAACAAGCGCCTTTCGGCTTCGTTAAGGGTCTCGTTACACCCTTTATTTATGGTCGGGACCTAGAACTAAGTATTCCTAACTATTAGGTACTTTTTCCGGCAACCTGAAAGAGTCGAGTATTACCATAAGAGTAACTGGAACCAGCTGCTGTCATGGCCCATCTGGAAGACCCTAAACCGATTCCGAAGCCAGGTGGGCCACTGCAGATACGACTTGGTCCGGTAGGCGTATTTCGATGAAACCGTGTGTGACTGCGGTGCCTCAACGCAAACTATGGCTCAACTTCTGTGCGGTTCCACCTGCACCTTGAAGAACTATTCCGAGGCCACCACCGCCGTCGAGGTGGCAGATCAGTTCTGGACAAAATTAATTTAAATTAAAAAAAAGAAGTTATCGACTCGACAGAGAAGCGAGGGAGACTGACCCCAGGACTCTGAAAGTCCAAAAAACAGGACCAGATTCTTTGAAGACTAATATCCCAAAGAATGTCGCGTCGCATAATACTATAATAATAAGAAGCTGCATCTGATCAGTGGCGTGCCCGCTCCCTTTCATTGAAAGGGAGGCAAAGCCCAATTACCACAATAAATTCAGCACAATATCTCCAAATAAGTACCTACAGATGTATTAAAAATTTTCTAGGAGAAAGTGAGAGGTCAGAAGCCAGATGCAAGCCAACGGGTGTGAAAGAGAAAGCGTTAGCAACGGCCGAAACCCTTTAAGAAACCTGAAGAATGTTTTTTTATTTTTATTTGTTGAGTTTGATTGTAAGGCCGGGCTTTTCGGCTTGTATGATAGGTCCGCCACTGCATCTGATTGGCCAAAAGCAACAAGATGAGAAATGCTTAGTTATTGTACAGCACTATTATTCGCCTTTATCTAGAGCAATACAATAATAATTAAATAAATAGTACTTGTCCGTCCGCTGGGTAGCCGCCAGAATAAATTGCAGTCATTTTACAATCTGACACTTCGATATTTCGAAGTGCAATGTGGTAGCCTGTAGGTCTTTGACAGTTGTTACGTGTAGCCAGAAGACTGGAAGACTGACAACCATTCTTATCAAGGACTACCATGCCATTGAGGTGTGGAGTTCAGACCAGCAGCAGTCTGTTCAGCCATACAAATAAATAAAGCTGTTGCTAATCGTTAAACCGATTAGCTTACGACTAATGAATTTTTTTTTAATCCGATTAGCGGATCACTAGACATATTTTTTTTTCAAAATGAAATTGAAGTGTCTGTATGTAATATCAATAGTCTTTTTTATGATACTCGTAGGCTGATGATGCTAATCTATTATGTGGCATAAATGGTGTAATCATCAAGCACGCAGGAAAATCAGTGTGTAATGGGTGGTTCCCCTTCACGGCTTAACCTAAAGATCGACTGGAGCGTCTGTTATTTAACCTCGAGGTTTCCATCGAAGAAACGATAAGTCTATGTCTATCGTAGAATGACCCCGACATAGTTCTTACTCCTTAGGAATCTCAACAATTCGACCTGCGTAGAAATTAATGTGCTATCGGCGAAAACATAATGTTCAATGTTCATTGATATGTAAAGCTCTCAGCGTTTATTGCTTGCAGAGATGTGAATGCGTATTATAACGCGATATTTTCACAAAATAATGTCTTTAATAACATTATTTATTGTGAAAACGTTTAGCTGAAATTCTGAATGAATTTATTTTCCAGACTTTGTATATTTTGCTACGTGCTCTCGTATTCGACGATTATTTAATTGAAGTGTAATGTAAATAGACGATTTGTCATCCAATGTCAGGGATTTTAAATATTTGTTTTTTTTGTAACTTGCATCCCCAAATTAGCCTGTGATGGTTAACTAATAGTAAGTACACCCACACATCGCCATTTATGTTTAAGTGTCATTTTATAGTCATGATTGTCATCAACCGGACATAAATCCAGACTCCGTAGCTGCTACTGAGGAATTCCTGATGGAAAACCCAAATAACACTTTGCTCGACCGGGAATCGAACCCAGGACCTCATGCTCAGCACTCATACTTGCAACCACTAGACTGAGGCAGTTACTGACTGACAGAGTTATTTTTTCATTTATAATTAACTGATGCCCGTGACCTTCGTTCGCGTGAAATTATTATATAAAAAATATAAGTCCCTTTTTGAATTTGATTTTGTTACCAATTTCTATGGTTTTAATTGTTTTGCACGGAACCCTAAAAAAGTATCTTATGTTAGACCTTATAACATCAGCTATCTGCTAGTAAAGTCCCGTCATAATTGGTCCGGCCGTTTCGGAGATTAGTTTGAACAAACGGAGAGACAGATAAACAAAAATAGAAAAATAAAAATGTTTTTGTAGTGTCGTATATATTTTCATCATATGCATTTAGTAAAGAGCTGTTTTCTTAATAATACAAACATATACTTCAATTTTATTTATGTGTAAGTTTGATGATTAAGTTGAAGCCATCAACACATTGACCCTATATCTCTTTAACCCAGAAACTGTTCGCAGAATCTAAAACACATTTCAATAAACAAGATTTAGCCTACTCAGTTTAAATCTCTATATTAATTTACAAAGCGTCAAAATACAAAGTTAGCGAAATAAATTCAAAAGGTTGGCAACCTCTGACTGCTTATGCGCCCGACATACTTGTGTCGTGATGAATTTCGAGGAAACTCTTATTTGATGCAGTACATTAAATATGTCTAAATAAAGCACATTAAATTATTGGTGAACAGAAAACATCTTGAAGTAGCAATGGACTTCGGACTTTCTAGTCTGGATTTGTGCCCGGTTGATGGCATTAGGCTCGCCCTTTATGTACTAAGGAACACATGCCTATCTCTTCACAAACAATAGACGTGATGTTATTTTGTGTATCATTTCTAATTAGGCACTCATTGGGTATGCTATAGAGTAGAAATCAGTTTTGGCAACCGTCCTGGGGCCTTAGTCTGCTATTGCAATAGTGTCAGAATGGTCTATCAGTGATTTAATAAGGCCCCGCGCAGACGAATTACCCTTTGTACGCACGTCAAACGAGTTTCGAACGCGCTTCAATACGCCGTGGGCTAGGGGCCTTATTAAATCAATGATAGACCATTCTGACACTATTGCAATAGCAGACTAAGGCCCCTGAATTCTCTTTATACGGTTGAAATATCATCAGTAGATAAATGTATGGTAATATAAGTAAACTAATAAATGCTACAAAAAATTGTGGGAATCAAAGAGATTTAAAAGACTGTCGTAGGTAAGTGTGAAAACTTTTTCTTTTTTTTTTTCTTTTTTATCTGCAATCAGTCTTGAGTACTTTAAGCGATGTGGTAAGAGACATTTGGTAGTTGGAGTGTGCTCTCCAGCGAGAGCAACTACTCATAGGTGTAGCATGTATTTATGCTACTCAAGAGGGTACAGACAAAATGTCTTTTGTTTTCAGGCGTTTTTGGTACGTGCGTGTTGTCAGTCCAGCGGCCAGTTCATTTGGATGCCTCTCCAGCCTTTCCAAGTATGTTTTGGTGATGGCCAAGATCTCCTCTTTCACCGAGTTCATCTGAAGTTGGTTGTGTATTTCAGGATTAGTAATGAACCAAGGCCCATTGTATATCCTAGTTCTCAGAATCACATTTTGCATTCGCTGTAGCTGTATGTAGCTCCCCCGTAGCTGGATGCCGTACATCCAGACAGGCTTTAGAACCGTTTTATATATAAGGAGTTTGTTGTCAGTCGATAATTTACTGTTGCGCCCTAATAGCCAGTGTAGCGCAAGTTGAGCTCATCTCTCTTAGTCTTTATGTGAAGTGATTATTTCATACAATGCAGAAGGCGATCATAATTATGTAAAGTGAACTTAATAGAGCGGACATTTGGAATATTGTAATACAAACATTTTCATCCGAATATTTTCGATTTTGACACACCACTGCTACGAGGGATGCCACCTTTTTTTTTTTTTAAAAAAAAAACACTGTCTTTCCTAAAAAAAGATGCAAAAATATAGTACTTTTGGGAAATGCAGGGGAAAAAAAGTACATATTTATTTTTAATCATTATGCATTTTTCCATGTACATTTGTTATTGCTCTTCGCTTTGGCCATCAATGATCTATTTAAAATAATAATAGGAATCTGAGCAATTTAGATTCAATCACTGTTTCAAGCTTACACGTTTTACAACTAAACTTATACTGTCACACGAAGTGACAGTATAAGTTTAATTTAGATTCATATTAAAATTAAATAACAATTCATTTTTAATTTTGTTGCCGCGAATGGGTTTCGTTCTGAAATTCCCCGTGCTGCGCTGCGGATACATTGCAGACCAGTAACAGTTAATATAAAAAGACAGTTGAATTAGTGATCAAAATATAGTATGTTTCGTACTATATTATTTTTCTATAATATATAGTACAACTGCCTGAAACATAGTACGATACTATATATTATAGTACGGGTGGCAACCCTACGGCTACCTGACAAGCGGACGTATGACACTAGACAGACCGACTTGTTACAAAGGGGTTATGCGCACTTCGTCCCGCGTTCAAAAATAATTCCATTCGCAGTTAGTCCTATTCCACAGCTTATTCGCAGTCGGTCCCATTCACAGTTAGTATATTTGAGAATCTTTGGTGGGAATAAATGGATGTCTGTTACTCTTTCACGCAAAAACTTCTGAACGGATTTAGGTGTTTGGTACTCAGGTAGATTATACCCTAGACACATAGGATCCTTTTTATCTCGGTAATATAATCCAATGAGGGACAATTACCAAACATCACGCGAGCGAAACAAGCGAGCTTATGCTAGTATTTCATATTTTATTGCTAATACAAACAGTGGTTTTTAAATTAATATACTCGTATTATATTAAATACCACTGTTTCAAAATATATGTAGTATGATCAGTCGGGAAGTTTATTCGACTGTGTTGTAACCTATGTATTTATTTTAAGATTAAATTATTTATGCTATTTGGAAATCGCTAGTGAAAATTCCGAGCAAATGTTACAAATAAAAATAAAAGAACTAGGTATTTATTTTAATATGGTTGATAAAACTTTAAGCTTTAGAAAAAATAATTAAAGTAAATCAGTTGAATTTGCAAGTGAAAAGACTTCGTCATGGCAATCCGTGATTTTGCACATTTAGTATATTTCGCCAGGGATTCCGCAAAATCTCCTAAGTCGTGTTCTGATCACTCAATTCCACATAGCGTTCATAAGATTAAAAATGGCGTAAGACTGATGAAAAAGCTGAAAAAAAAACCACCGTAAAATTTAATGACACGGTTTTAGTGATATAAAACTTTATGGGCTGTTTCGCGTTTAGATTTTATTTCTTTACGTACTGGAATGTTTGTTTTATAGAGGTATTAATTAAGACATCTGGGCGGGGGCTAACCTTTACTGCTGAAGATTGTGAGTCTTCAAATAGACCGGCTGAATGAATGGTGGTCCGTGAATTCTGTCATTTTAGGTTCAGCAAAATTATTTAGTGACGGGACCAGTCAATCCGGCCTCCCCCAAGTTTCGCCGCACTTGAGGGAGGCTTGTATCCAGCAGTGGACGACTTTCGGCTGAAATGATGATGTCGATGATGAAAATGATTTGTAGTTACAGTATGTTAAACATAGTCATAAATTTTTGTAACATAATGCATATAAACTCTGATACCAGGTTAGCATAATGGCTTCCCATTTTGCAGTTGATCTTTTACAAAGGATTCGGCACGTGGTTCTAAATCCACCTGCATTGAAATTCCACGATCTTACCTCGTGTAGATAGGAAAAAAGTCTGTGGGAAGGGAAGACGACAGATTTGATAAACTTAGTCCGAAACCATCAAGTTTGTGAAATAAAAGAACATTGGCAAAGGACCTTTGCTGTGAAGTACTGTCAAAGACAAAGACAAAGACATTAATTCGTACGATACGGTAGGCACAAAGTTGTTAAATAGAAATAGCATGGTTCAGGCCATATCCGCCGCTAGACGCGGCATACGAATATTTACATTATTTACACTTGAAAACACTAAAATATTAGCACATAAATGAAATATCTTAATTTAAACTTTTTTCGTACATACCTATACCTTTAATAACTTACTTCTCTATTACAACAAAACAACAAAAAAAAACAATACCGCCAGCATCATTCCACTGCTCGCTAAAGACCTACCCCAAGTTATGGAATGATACCTACTTGTGTGAATGGACTGTTCACGAAGCCGACAACCAAGCATTCTGTACATCAAACTAAGTAATTTTAAGCAAAAATTATTGCTGGGATAATTTTAGACTTTTTTTTTTGTGGTTAAGAATCACGTTTTCCGGTAGGACTCAATGTAACTCTTTCTGCACTCAAAACATTGTGCTGGTGGTAGTATTGAATAGTACGGGGGTCGTAGAGGTGTTTAAAGTGAAAATCTCAAATTAAAAACATGTATTTAGAAAAAAAAACTTGTGAAAATGTTGGAACTTTGATCACCAATATCTCCGTAACTAGAAGGTTCCCAGGTATGGTAAAAATGATCGCAATGACGGGGAGAACAAGTGCCTATCGGCTTCGTTAAGAGTCTTGTTACACCCTTTATATTATAAATAAAAAACAAGGTATAATCACATCAGCCAGAGCATCCAAACACACCGCCCTGAACATGGTCCGTATGGCTGTGGGGCGAAGTGCTCGTTCTAATATCAGCGCTATGGTGCTGCGCGCGCGTCGGTCGTAGAGACGCTCCCAGCCGCAGGAGTACACTGCTTGGCGGAATTGTTCACCCTAAAAATGTTTTAAGGATTATAGATATTGGGATTCTTTAGTAGAATCCTGAACGTAGCGAGGGATTCAAAGTACGTCGCCCGAGCCAAAAATGTATCAGCTTGTTATGGTGATGATTATAGGATTCAATGATTAATAATAATTTACTGTGACTGTTAATGGTCGCTTTTCTCCTGCTAACTGCAGTTTTAAAAAACATTTAACAAATAGTTAATATTCCTTCAACAATAAAAGTTCGCGTGAAATTATTATTACAAAAAATACTTTCCATTTTGAATCGAATTTTGTTACCAATTTCAAGGGTTTAATTTTTTTTTACACGAAACTTTAAATCTTATTTTTAAATAAAAGTAGCCTATGTTACTCCTTATGACATCAGCTATCTGCCAGTAAAAGTCGGTTCAGCCGTTTCGGAGATTACCCGGAACAAACAGAGAGATAGTTTCTTTTTTAAATGTGTTTTTGTTCTATGTACTTTATAAACTTTCATGTGGATTCAGTAAAAAGCTGTTATTTTGGTATTACACTCAGACACTTCAATTTTTTTGTATAGATGTATAGATAATATATTTTGAAGCTTCTTTCTTTTGTTGGTCTGTGAAAGTATGTAGGTAGGTACAATTTCATCATTATTTTGTCTTTTGAGCCAAGCCACCAAGCAAGTCCCTAGAGACTGTAGACATGTGTCGCAATTTGTCTCACAATCTAAACGCGATTTTAACTAACGCAATAATTACCCACTCCAAATCTCTTGTTTTCTGTCTCCTGTATTGACAATTTACATCCACACTAATACCAACATGACAAAAATGTGTCAGTTTGTAAAAAAAAAACAAAGAAAGATACGTTTATTTAGTGAAGTAGACAGAAAATTAAAGGGCCGTGGCGTGGCAGGTTGCCAGTTAGACTGTGATGTGAATCGTTTCTAGTAAGTGTGTTTTACTGGCCACTGGATTATGATGATGTAGCAACAGATTAGAACATTGTGGCTTACTTTTAACGTTTCGAGATTAGAGAGTTATCAGGTGAACGGTGTTTATAATAATGCTAGCGACCCGCCCAGGCTTCACACGGGTGCAATGACGAACCCAAGGCACGCACCTCTGATTTTTCGGATTCATTCATTATTTCGGCTCGAAAATATAGTTACCAATGAGGTTACTATATTTACGCCGCTTGAGGTTCTCTGCAGCCGCAGCGGCAGCCCCAGCACAGCACGATGAGCTAGGAAGATGGGATGGCGCAAGAGTATCGAGTAAGTATCTAAGCAATTAGACCAAACCTTTACCATAAGTAATTCACTGTAACAACAAGGGGAGCTGCTGATCAAAGCGCCGCCGAATATAAACGTGATGAACTCCAAGCTCACTTCTCCTTCGCCAAAGGACTGGAACGCGTAAACAAGCGATTAGGAATAAACTGTGTAAACAACATGTCAATCTGAGTGAAGTAATCAGGCATTGTTTATCAGATGAACGGGGACGGAAATAGGATTGTGGAGGTATTTGGTACTAGCATTTCTTGATGTTACTTACTTCGCTTCCACTATTAATGGTCTTTGATCTCGAATGCAGTGTACGAAGACGCCTCGGCTGCCACTGCTGGCCATAGTCCTTTTTAATTACTCACTCAGGAAGTTATCAGTCATTCTAGTACATCCAATCCAAAACATCTCTATAAGAGCACCAACAAGATCGACACAAGACCTGGGGCCTTAGTCTGCTATTGCAATAGTGTCAAAATGGTCTATAATTGATTTAATAAGGCTCCTAGCCCACGGCGTATTGAAGCGCGTTCGAAACTCGTTTGACGTGCGTACAAAGTGTAATTCGTCTGGGCGGGGCCTTATTAAATCAATGATAGACCATTCTGACACTATTGCAATAGCAGACTAAGGCCCCTGGCGATGTGAAACCACAGCACTTCAAATACACATTTTAAATTCAAAATATCTAGTACAAAAGATATATGCTTATTCGTTCATGTACACATAATTTGTAAAGGCATATGTACAAAACCGTGTTTAACCCAGAATTACTTACTTCAATAACTTCATATACAGTTATAGGTAGAATAATAATGGTACCCTTCAAAGTTAATTCATATGCCACTCTGAAAGTATCTTTGATGCGGTCCACGAATCTGAAAATAAAATTATGTTATCAAAAAATCGCACGTCATTGATAATAGTAGATTGTATCTTATGGGAGCAAAATAATATTTTTACAGCGAGGGCGTTTTTTTGAATCCAGAGCGAAGTGAGGGATTCTATAGTAGAATCCCGAGCGTAGCGAGGGATTCTTTCGTAGAATCCTGAACGTAGCGAGGGATTCAAAGTACGTCGCCCGAGCCAAAAATATAAAACTTTTAGCGGGCAGTAATGATACTGCCCGCTAAAATTTTCTTATAGAAAACACCACCTTTGGGTGCACTTAAAGGCGAACCAAGTCGTCCATTTCGAATAGATGGGAAGGAAAATTAGTAAAACTTGGACCTTAGAACTGGAGGACCTTGATTCTTGAGACCGCGAGTTCAATTCGAAGAACAATCGAACAATTTTCATTATAACTCGTTACTTACGCATATATCTGCTGTAATTCCACGACGATACTTTTCAGCTCCACCATAATTCCATCTCCGCTATAGTCAGTAAACAGACTTTCCATATGTTTCGTCAGCAGCTCAATCCTTCCACAAGCATGCAGCATAAAAGTAGGACCAAGAGGCACGAAGGAAGTGTACATCAACCCGGAATACACTCCATAGTATATAAGAATAGCGTAGATGACAAGGTACACTATCAAATTATCTTTCATATCTTCCATCACACCAGGATACATCAATTCATAAAGAGGCACCATTCGAAATTCTCCCTTAACGTAATTATAGATGTACATGACGATATTCTTTAAAGGAAACATGCTGGTTGCTAGAATAGAGATAACAAACCATTGCTTGCTCACATATGCTCCTTTTTTGGCATATTTCAAGACTATTCCTTGGTTTTCAATATTTGAAGAACGGATGGATTCGTAATCATTTTTCATTGTCTGAATCAAGTCCTTCAACAAGTTTTGTTTCCATATCATGATTACATACTGGAATGTGATGACGATGTAGACTACGGAAAACGTCCCATTCTTACATGTTTTCGAAAAGTCATTGTTCTTCAAATCATGGAAGATTATATTGTACATGATGATCAGGAAAACTATGGAAAATATTCCATGCATGATCAGGAAGCGAAAAAGCCATCTTTTGTTTCTCGCTATATTGGGATGGCACCGGTTTAGCGTCATCGCTTTTATGTTGATTTTGAAGATTTTGTCGTAATTAATTTCCATTATTTTTGGTAACAACTTGTTAAGCTACGTTCAATTTCGATCAGAAGACAAAGTAAGGATTAATATGCATACAGTCCGGTTTCGAACAGAAGAATATGTAGTAAGGATGCTACTTAACGCTTGGTGTCTTTTTATAAGCATTATGTTAAGAGCCAGTCGTAATGAGATGTAAATTTATTTTTTGGTTAAATTCTAATCATTGTTTTTTTAAACTAAGGAAAGCAAGAAAGAAAAAGTATTTATTAGACTCACACAGGACAATAAAAAAATGGTTGACCTAACATTAAAACAAAATTATATAAAAAGTAAACATTAGTAAAAGAAAAAACAATCAGTTTTAAACTCTTAGTTTTATTCAGATAGAAAATTTTCAAAAGATAAAATTCATACTTACCCTTACTAGTGGTTTATGTAGTTAAAATGAGTAGTACTGCATCAACGATTCGATAAAAATAACTTATCCTAGACTGATGTCTTTAGATACTTGGGGGTACTAAACACTTGGCCGGTCGGCCGATGTTGCTGTACAACAAAATTGACATACTATGTGAAACACACACAGGGAGGTCCATTCCCAAGATCCATCATCATCAACTGCCTAGCCTTTTAACAACATTTTGGGGTCAGTTTCCCGTCTAACTGGAAGCAGTATGGTACATGGGTCTTGTCGATGGAACACATAAGTATTCATATTGTATTCCATCCGCGAGATCCATGCAGCGTTATTAATTGACGATTTGTCAATAACTTGCTTGTAACCATCTGTGATGTAGATAGAATGATAGATTAGGCCGTCTCCAAATAGATATTTGCTATATTTAAATACTAGCCTTTGTCCGCGGCTTCAGTTGCGTTATTACCGGAAATTATCCCATTATCCCCACTTGGGGATAATGTAGCTTTGAATCAGGGCAATAATTTTCGCAATCAGATCAGTAGTAGTTCTGAAAATTACACCTACATCCACACTTTATCTCCTTATAATGTTAGTGTCAAAGCCCTGATAGAATGGTACCCTAGAAGCGGTAAAAGAAATAGTGGTCGACAACGCAAAAGATGGGATGACGAACTTGAGCTCACAGGAGGTCCAAACTGGAGAAGAGTTGCAAATAACAGAAGGCAATGGAAATCGTTAGAGGAGGCCTTTGGCAAGAGGCACACTGAACTCCGAGATATACTGTAACCTAGGGAATGAAAAGAACAACAATAAAAGTACTACAGCGCAGGAGTTTTCAGGATAGAAGATCATGTCATGTGTGATAGAAGATCATGTCATGTGTCATCATGTAGTTTTCAACCGAGTCATCTATGATTTTGATAGTATGATAGATTAGACTGTCTTCAAACAGTTTTTTTCTGTATGCAAATATTTTTTATCTTTCATCAAATGAATATTTTTCCAACGACAAACAACTTCGCTTTAAATAATTCCAATTACCTTTCAGTATTACAAATTACATCGTATCAATCAAACCGGTCCTGAAGCTTTTAATTTTCAGCAAGGAGGCGTGACAGCTGTCACCTAGATTATTACAGAACTGTAACTGGCGTTGAAATCTAGATCAGTAGTCTTGTCTGTCAAGAACTAATTGAAGTGGCCGATGACAGCGTTTCTTTCTGGAATAGTTTTTTTTTTTCTAGTTTTTCCAAAGTGGTTTTCAGTGGCCTTGTCTTGTTAGTAGCAATAGTATAGTCAGATTTAGATTTTGGTTATTCAATATTTAGCTTTATTTTGTATGGAATATTGTTTTTTTAAGTTTCTCCGAACATACATCGTCTGCCTTGTTGGTCTAGTGGATGCAAACGCGACTGCTGAGCGTGAGGTCCTGGGTTCGATTCCCGATTCGGTCAAAGTGTTATTGTGTTTTTCCATCTGGAATTCGGAGTCCAGATTTGGACCCTGTTGATGGCAATGGGAGTGTACTATTAGTTACACCTCTGCCTAACCGTTCCGGGATTACAAGCGTTTTTTTCGTCACACCATAGGTACCTACACCTAGGTAACCTACCTTTTTTTTTCGGATGGGAAATCATCAAATAACTCCTCCCGCTCTGGGCTGAGTAGAAGGGAATGTCAGACTTTTACTGACTAAAACCCATCCATGTTCCTTCTTTTGCCCTTTGTGTTCCAGGGCCGCGGTATCTGTTTCGAACAGTCCCGCAACCCTTGCAGGCATCGGTCCTTTCGGACCCCTTCCTGTTTGCTGACATCTCTCAGAGGCGCGCATGGAACACTCGTGCACCGTCGACACGGCCTGTCGTCATAAGACGGACGGACGGCGAGCTAGCCCACAGCTCGCCTACCTATTCAATACTTATGGTCTGGCCATCGCAAATGTCTTCGCCCCGCTTATATTCGTATTCGTCATCATCATCTGCCGAGCCTTTTCCCAATAATGTTAGGGTCAGCTTCCAGACTAACCGGATGCAGCTGAATACGACTCTTTTTCAAATTCCCTACCAAAAGCGCTAAACAGTACTCTTATCACCATCTCAGGTCCAGTTGAAAACCAGCGTCGGGCACTAGCTGCTCGGCAGTTTGCTGAACTGGGCCTATTTGGCGCAGCCGTGAGACACACAATTATCTCTTGTCTTGTCTTGTTTTTATATATATTTTTTTTTGGCCTTAAGTTTTTTATTTTATTGTTTGTTGTGTGCACTTGTGGCTTGTGCCAAATAAATATGTTTTCTTTCTTTATAAATTTTCAAAATTTATTTTATGAATCTTACTGCCCTATTAATATTATAAATACGAAACTTTTTATGAGGATGGAGGGATGGATGATTGTTACTCTTGTTATCCCAGTAGTACAATCCCGTGGGAAATTACCGAACTTTTCACGGGCGAAGCCGCGGGTATAAGCCAGTTAAAACTAAAAACGTTGTCTTTGTGCTTCAATATTTTATTTTGCAGGAATTAAATTATACATTTGAATTTTATTGTACTTGTAGTTTATGGGAGGATGTAGATCTACTCTTGAAATTTATTTAAAGTATGAAAGTGTTATTTCATGAAGATTGATTGATGTACAGGAATCTCATTAGAATCAACTTCTTATTGTGTTTACGGCTGCGAAGATTTTAGTTCAACATAGCATTCATGAGATTAAATATCGTGTAGGCCTGTTGAAACATCTGAAATATAAAAAGTCAATGTTTAGGGCTTTGCTGCAAACATTTAGACATTCATTGTTACTGGTTTCGGTATAAACAATTAACAGATGCTAAAAACAATTTTGTTTTTGCTATAAAACAGCTGTAGTGGTAGATGATTTGGCAGCATTTCATCATCATTTGCTCAGCTCGTTCCCGTTGGGGTCGGCTACCAGTGTAACTGGATGTAGCCAGATACCGCAGTATTCTACATGGAGTGATCTTATCTGACCTTCACAACCCAACCCTTCCCGTTTGCTGACATCTCTCTGAGGCGCGCGTGGAACACGAACGTGCCGTCGACACGGCCTGTCGTCATAAGACGGACGGACGGCGAGCTAGCCCATAGCTCACGTGGCCCCCCGTCTCCCGCGGCGGCTGGGACGTGAGGTTCTCTCCCTCTCACGTTCCGCCACCTCCTTCGCTAGCATGACTGCTTCGTAGAAGGAGGTGACGGCGTCCCATTCCGTCTCGCTCCGGACCATGGATTGAACCAAGGCCGGACGCGAGAGGTCGCTGCATCCAGTCAGTGCTGGCGTTATCGCGCCCCCCCTAACGCCAGCACTGAATGAAAATAAAGATATGAATATGAAAATGGTACCCGTTGACCAGACTGGTATTTTGTCTGTAGCGGTACTAAAAAAAGTACTACAGCAACATAGGACAAAAATACTATGGCGTCATTACAAGTGAAAAACTAACATCAAATTTCTAAATCGCGCAGTTAAAGTTATCCGTGACTTAAGATTATATGGAAAAACGAGGCACCAACTGTCGGGCAGTAGCCCACCAGCCACAACAGCCGTCTGGTCGGAGGACCCTCCCTTTTATATGGGGATAAAGAACTTAACACCCTGTTCTTCATACTCCCAAACGTCTTTCGATTTTATCTGCCTGTACGGACATCCATCCGTCTACCAATGACAGCCAGAAACACCAGGGTTTCTGGGGCAACCTCTATGCCTCAGTTTAATAATGTTAAGGTCACCAATCCATGGAACGTCCTCGACAAGCTTTGCTTATCCTTTGAGCTATGTAGTTATTATTAATTAGCCCCTAAAAATAACTCCTATGATAGCTTAAAAATAATTCAGTTTTTTTTTTTTTGATTCAATATTTTTAAAATATACTAACATCAGTAAGCGCATACAGACAGAGTGTGTTGAACATGGTCTGCATAGCGACAGGTCGTGCGCACCGGACCAGCAGCAACAGTATAGTGCTGCGCGCGCGCTGATTGTACTGACGCTCCCAGCCGCAGGTGTAGAGAGCTAGGCTTACTTCTTCACCCTGGAGAAGAAGAAAAGAGGAATCTGCTTTTTTAGGGTCCATGTTATGTCATTGAAATGAATACCCTCCATCTTATACATTCTGCTACACAACAAATCAAATCAAAATTCAATTTTTGGGCATCTCTCGTCCAGCTACTGTCAGACACCCTGCGAAGATCTAAGCTCCACCTAGCCTGAAGTTGTCACGTTAGCCGTCGGAACAGGTTTACTCCAACAGTCACCTAACACCTTTTACAGCTAATTACAACTTTATGTCGCTTATTATGTAAACTATGTTGACAACTTTGGTTCAGTAACTAAGAATTTATCTCGAAATATTACCTTTCTTCAAATTCTTTCCTTAAGAGGGCCCTTCCCGGCGCATTATGAACGGCCAAAGTTAAGGTAAAATTTGTGCAAAACAGCAATTTGTGGAGGCTTTTACTGAATTTGTTTCTACTTTTTTTATTTTTTGTAGCCATAGAAACCTAGATATAGTGCACAAAATACCTATTAGTTCAAAAAATTCAAAGATAAATGTGTAACAACGGCATAATCACGTACGAGCGTTTGTATGAAAAGTATAACGGGTTGGCCGCTCTTAAACTTACTTTCTGTAAAAGCATGTCACTGTAGTAACAAGGAGCACTACTCAGTGCTATCCCGCTCAATATAAACGATGTGAACTCCAAACTGAACTCGCCATGTTGGAGACCCTGGAAAAATGGTAGAAGATAGGAATATGGAAAACTATCCAATATAATCTGACATCGGTTCTTACTACCGATTTTATATCGTTAATCTAACACTCTGCATCTCAAAGCAAAGTTGTCTTACGTATCTATAAACAAGTCAAAGTGATTACTCGATGATTTTTATTCTGTAGTTTATTGATTGCTTGAATTTAGAGCCTCCAAAAGTTAGAATTCTTAGCTTTGCTTTCTTTGACGGTTATTATTTCTTCAAATTCTTGTCTATTGCTTATAAAAGGTTGCACAAGTAATTACATAAACTCAAGTACCTAATTACTTTGACTTGAGTACTTGAGTATATATGACCAGGGTGAGCCTTGCATAGAATACGATTCGTATCAAAGGACCAAAACTACCAGGGCTGAGGGACTGTTCGAAAGAGATACCGCGGCCCGGGAACACAAAGGGCAAAAGAAGGAAGGAACATGGATGGGTTTTAGTCAGTACAAGTCTGACACTCCCTTCCGCTCCGCCCAGAGTGGGAGGGGTCATTTGTTGATTTCCTACCCGAAAAAAAAAAGGACCAAAACTTGAAAGTTTCTACAAACAGAAGAGCCCACTTTTGGTCCATAGAAACTGAGTTAAATTTGGTAAAATTCCAAGTAAAATTTGCTCTAGTTTCTAAAAGTACCTACAGTTTATATTTATATATTTACTGAAACACTTGCTGATAAAATATTAAGATACAGCTGCGAAACACAGATTTCCAGAAGAGGCCAGACTACTCGAACGGCGAGAATGAATGATTTATTAACAACACTAACTTTTGCCCGCAGCTTCACCCGCCCGGAGGTCGGAAATTATCCTACAGGAACGTACTACTTGGATTAAAAATTGTTCTATGCCCAAACCCAAGTCATGGTTTTCCCGGATGCCACATTTTATCCAAATCTGTACAGCCATTATGACAACTGTCAATCTTACAAACTTTTGCTCATGATTTGCCTTCATGGAATTTTGAAATAACCCCACGGGACGTAGTTCTGTATTAAAATGCACCCTATTGCCCAGCGTAGCATGACCACAGTAGAAACGTGTTTTGTCGACGAAAGAGTCGACAAAATGATAGATTTCTTTTGTTGTTCTGTCATTTTGTCGATTCTACCGTCGACATCCGTTTCTACGGTGGTCATGCTACGCGTGCAGGTCATGGTCTATCCGTATGCCAAGAGAGACAAGAATTTATAATATTAGGATTTCATATGATTCACATTTTTTTTCTGGACTAATAAATATGACTACCAACGACTTGTTTATAAAAAAAAAAAAAACTATACAAAAAACCTGAAATCGATATCAAATCTCATTAATCTGATGTAACAGCTCAATTTTGTCATCCGGTCGTGTATGAAATATTTTTTCGTTGAATCACAAGAAAATAATAGACACAACATGATTTGAGTTGGAGAGGTTCCAAATGATGGAGGATTTGATTTGATACCGAGTTTTAGTGAATGAATTCGTGGAAACTAGATGGATAGTGGCTGTAATTTGATCGGTAGCAACCGAGATTAAGTAGTGCTTCCATTTGTCCACACATTTTAGATTTTGTTGAACAAATATAATATAATTTGTACGAGTGAGGTCTCTGACATAATAATTTGTCTCATATAATTATTGGTCATCTCTCTGAAATAAAAAAAACCGGTTAAGTGCGAGACTCGCGCACGAAGGGTTCCGTACCATAATCTAAAAAACACACGTTTGTTGTATGGGAGCCCCCTTTAAATATTTATCTTATTCTGTGTTTAGTATTTGTTGTTATAGCGGCAACAGAAATACTTCATCTGTGAAAATTTCAACTGTCTAGCTGTCACGGTTCATGAGATACAGCCTGATGACAGACAGACAAACAGACGGACGGTGGAGTCTTAGTAATGGGGTATCGTTTTTAAAAAAGCTGTTCTATACATTATGTTCATATAGGTTCTGCATTTTTGTATAGAACAGCACAAATTCTTAACGGACAAAATTTGTCAACGTTACGAATACGCGCCATACACCATGTAGTAAGATTTGACCAGATCCAATTGTCAAAAATAACTTTACCTTAAATGTGTTAGTGCGAACATCATCTGAGAAAGAGACGTCCCCTTTCCTTCGCAATTCTCTAACTTATTATCATCTGTATGTAGCCATACCTTATTAGTATTTATTTAAACTTCGTGTACACTTGTACTTGTGTGTGTACTTGTGTGTGTACTTTGTGTACTTCGTCTTCGTGTACTTAGGAGGACTTATTGCCAAAAGGAATTATCTACCAGTCAACTTTTCAATAACATTATGATCGGAGAGAGGCGATATTTCGGTAAACTGTGGTATTCTGCCTTGTGTTTTAGTATCCCTTACTTCATTTTCAATCCCACCTTTCTTTTAAATTCTAAATACAGCTAGCTATAAATCACAAGTGTCCACACTTACCTCCAGCAGAGCATAGAATGTGACGGGCAGCGCAAGGGCAGACAGCTTCAGCGTAGCTTCGTAAAATACTTTGAAACATTCCTTCACCGTTTCCACGAAACTGCAACAATTTGTAGTTGTTTTATGATTCACTGCTTTATTTACTACGTTTACTAGTTTGTTTGTTTGGTTTGAGTTCTAATTGTTGTGGTTAGATGAATAATGATTTATCATCAGCATCTGTATAATTAGGAGTGTTTTCATCATCAATCATATTTTTTTGCAAGCATTTTATGGTTTAGTCCCATCTCGGCACCTTCCCATCTCGGCAGTCGGCACCCATGAATTTCGACACTCGGTCATAAATCATTGTTAGGTACGCAAACAATGGAAACACAGTATCAGTATATTAAGTAAATCAACTTTATTATTTAGGGCCCATTACATTAAGATTGACAGCCTGTTGAAATATTCAATTTATTCAAGCTTTGATTGAATAAATAATAGTAATAATAGGTTGCGGGGATCCGCTGTATGCGAGACGAACGGGACCTCTCCCAAACGTTATGCTAATATATCTGGTTATTGTCTAACGATCTCTGTTTTACTAAACGTTGAAATATTCCTTTACAGTTTCCACAACACTATAACTTTGAATGTAGTCTTGTTGATTCACTGTTTTATTTTCTACATTTATTAGTTTGATTGCTTTTAATTTAAGTTACAGTAGTTGTGTGTGGATGAAATCATCTTCATTATTAGCAGCATTTTCATCATCAGTCATATCAGCATTCTTAACGCTGTCCTCATCATCATCTGCCTATATTTTCCCAACTATGTTGGAGTCAGCTTCCATTCTAATCGTTTGCAGCTGAGTAGCACCATCAGTGTCGCGGTCCTCTTATTGATCTAAATTTGTATCCTTCTCTTACTACACTACTATATTGACATTAATGAGCAAAAGTATTATTTTTTAAGCGTTTATAGCTTCTTTCATTGATGTAGTTTCCTCTGCTATAATCAGGTTCAGATTTTTCCTGAAAGCTTTATTTAATTCGCTCATTAGACTACCGGTTGATTATGATTCTTCCTGCCTCATAAAATTACAGAATAAATCTTAGTCAAAACTACAACAAATCTTAATGATTTATGTTACATTTATGCACCATTTGGAATATCAGACGGCTTAATCTGTTTTACGACTAACCTAATGACCTGTAAATCAGAAAATGTCTTCAAAATATCTTGAATGTATACTTACCTGTATGTATACTGAAGTCTTTTTACAATGTCATTCAAATGTTTGTTCAGTTCCCGTGGATTTCCAATGAATAAGGTGTCGATTCGTTTCTTGATTATCTCCAAATGTCCGCAGGCATGAAGCATGAGCACGGGTCCAAATGGAAGAAAGCTCATATAGACAAATCCACCATAAACACCAAAGAACAACACAAAGGAATACACAAACAGATACATAAGCAATTCATCTTTCCTCTTCTCAATGAAATCTGGGTACACTAAGTCATACAAATGGACGAACTTAGGCTCACCGATGATAAAATAGTAAATCATTAACACGACAGCTCTGATATTGAATAAACAGCAAGACATTGTGATGACGACCAACCAAATTTGACAGACTATTCTTTTCTTTTTTACGTAGTCTTGGAAAATTAACTGTTCCTCCTGAGGTAGTTCCACCACCATTTTGTAATCAGATCTCATCACGTCTAGAAGCTTCTTCATCGAAGCCCTATGCCAAAGCATGATGATATGGTTTAAGGTTGCCCCAAAGTAGGTCAGACTTAAAATCCCATTCTTGCAAGCTTCAAAGAATTCATTGTTGATTGCATTGATATAAGAGTTGTAGATGATAATCATTGAAAGTATCGTGAAAGGGCCGTAAGTTAGAAGATACAGAATCAGCCATTTTAAGTTTTTCGGGATTTCAGGATGAGTTCCGACGACTTTCATAGGAAATAGAAAAGTTTTAAGGGATTTTTCGAAATATATGTCCATTTTTGCTACGATTTGCTGTTTAATGAAGAATGTTGGATTCCTGATTGCTAGTAAAACGTTACAATATCGTTTAGTGAGTAATAGGGTAGTTGTTAAGTGGAAGCTTGATATTTTTTTAGCTATATCGAGTTTAAGGTTAACGTTAAAATTGGCTTTTCAACTGGAATCAATTATGTCGACTTGAGTTACATGTTTGGTCCTTTTACTTACCTTAAATATCTTTGGTATCTTATTGTTCCGTCAGGGGAATTAATTTGGTGCTGGAATTGGAGCTCGTGGCAAAATAATAACAGCTCGGTTCTATCTTTAGGTTAAGCCGTGCTTGCATAGGTTGGTCTGTGGATGGGTGATCGCCCATTACATACCGAGTTTCCTCCGTGCCTCGGGAAGCACTTTAGCCGTTGATCCCGGCTGGCATTTGTCAGTGGCCCAAAAAGTCTGACAACCAGTCTTACCAAGGCAAGCTGCATCCGGTTAGACTGGAAGCCGACCCAAACATAGTTGGGAAAAGGCTAGGCCGATGATGATGATGAGGGGAATTCAAACAAATTCCTGAAATACAAAGATGTACACACGGCGGCACATGAAGCTGTACATTTCCAGTATAACTTGGCCTCGCTTTGTATAGATTTCCTATACAATGAGAGATCCGCATTAACTTGTTTTGTATAGCTTGATTGGCTTTGTTTCGAAGACATCATCATCATCAGTTTATTTAGCCTTTTCCCAGTCAGATGCAGCTGAATACCAGTATTTTAAATGAAGCGAAGATGGAAAAAAAAGTACTTCTCATCCTTTAATCGTGAACCTCCACTGCTAATGACCACGTTTTCTAACAAAATGGAATATGTACCTAGTATCACCGCCATCACGTCCAGCATATATCTCACTCGCTTTCTCAACGAAAACTATGAAAACAACAGTTTTACTAAATCCTCTAGGAATGCGAAACTCGCGATACATTCTTGAGATTACAACAACACACTCAAAAATAGTTTTAGAGAAATGATATTACGTAATCGGGCTAATTTTGTGTAGCATCAACTATAACTAGATCACGAATATTGTGAAAAAGTGGAGGAAGAACATTAGGGCTTTCGAAATTGGGTCGAACTCATCTTCTTCCTGTTCCGGCCCTTGCTCTATGTTACTTGAGGTCGGCGCAACATGTTTTTTTCTTCCATTCTCCCCTGTCAATCGCCATGCTATCATTTACTCCTTTTTCCTAAATTTGCTCCCGATTGGCTAAAAACTAATACCTACGACGTTGTTGAGTCTATTATATCTTCTTTTCAATAACCAAATTACATTAACCAAGTTACATTTGGGTTGTGCGCAAGGAATGAAGACTTATTTAGCTTCTTTCGATCCCAAGACAATATCGCAGGGCAAACCGACAAACGACAACCTACATCTGGACTTACGCTTCGTCTAGGTGTGAAACCATGAAATTAAACAAACAGACAGGATATTCATTGGAAAGAGTGAATTAAGCATTGCTCATTATCTCAAACACCACACAACCTCACTTTCACATTCACACCCACACTCACTCATGATACACATACCACACGTACACGCGCGATCTGGCCATATTTTCTACATTACGCTCATTAATCTGCAGAGCTGGGGCCTTAGTCTGCTATTGCAATAGTGTCAGAATGGTCTATAATTGATTTAATAAGGCCCCTAGCGCACGGCGCCGGCGTATTGAAGCGCGTTCGAAACTCGTTTGGCGTGCGTACAAAGGGTAATTCGTCTGCGCGGGGCCTTATTAAATCAATGATAGACCATTCTGACACTATTGCAATAGCAGGCTAAGGCCCCTGTTTGTATAATTGTCTACATTTCAATTGCCTATAAATGGCAAGTGGAAGTGCGGAGTCTCCTAATACAAGCAATTCCTTGCTTAAAAGGTGATCTCCAATAATATGTATCGAAATGCATATTGTAATTGAAATAAACGTTTTTATTTTTTTTTAGTTTTAATTTTTCCTTCATTTAATTCCTCACACAACAAGCCATCCATCTTTTCTTTGGTAAATTGGATCGAACTAAAACTTCTAAAAGGGTTCTAGAACTCGACCCGTCACTCTCCAGGGCTAAGCAATGTTTCCGGGGTCGGTCGGTGGTGGACAGATATGCACCCAGAGACTGGAAGCTGACCTCAACATATTTGGGAAAGTATTGTCTTGTAGAGGGAGTCTGCGTATTATGTGGAAAGCACACCCAGTTGAAGGCGACACACTTTTTGGTTTGCCAGCCTTAGATCCGAAGATTCGATTTCCTGACTTACATTTTAAACTGAAACATAGAAATTTAAATTTATTTAATTACTAGCTGTTGCCCGCGACATTCGTTCGCGTAAAATTATTATTACAAAAAAAAACTTTACTTCCTTCTTTGAATCGAATTTTGTTACCAATTTCTAGGGTTTTGTTTTTTGCACGGAACTCTAATTATTTTTCTGAAATAATAGTAACCTTTGTTAGACCTTATAACATCAGCTGTCTGCCAGCAAAAGTCCCGACAAAATCGGTCCAGCCGTTTCGGAGATTAGCCGGAACAAACCGACAGACATACAGACAAAAATTGAAAAAAAAATTGTGTAGATATACCTATAGATGATTATTTCGTACCTTTCTTGACTTTGACTGCCCCGTTGGTCTGGCAGCCGCAAGCACAACTGCTGAGCACGACGAGGTTCCGGGTTCGACTCCCAGGTCGGGCAAAATTGTTATTGGGTTATTCCATCAGGAATTTCTCAGTAACAGCCACGGAGTCTGGATACGACCCCGGTGGATGGCAATAGGCTCGCCCCTATTACATGGGACTTAAACATAACTTGCGAAATGTGGGTGTACTATTAAGTACACCTGTGCCTGACCCTACAAGGATTACAGGCGTAATATTATGTATGATGATACTATATAGTAACTTCCTGTACGAACTTTTTAGAAGGAGCTGTTTCATAAAATACTCGCGATATTGTCTTCACCTTAACGGCGCCTGTGCAATGTCAATTATTTAATAATTGCGGTGTAATACTCGCAATAAAAAAAGTTAAGTAATTGTTAATTAACCTTTCCAGGTAACTGTCTTCAAATTACAGTTGATTTTTCCGTTTGTTAAAAGAAAAAAACTTTACTACAATAATTACTTTATTAATTATTAGAACAGCTTTACCTACTCGTGCGTAATTTTAATAGATATTGTTTAAATATATTTAGCATTTTATTAATTTAATATCCCCATTACTTTAATTTACTTTAATTATAAGCGGAATGTGGGTATAGACAAACCCCTACTTAACCCTTTTTTTTTTTTGCTAACCGATTGGTAATGATCAAATAACCCCCTCCCGCTCTGGACTGAGCAGGAGGGAGTGTCAGACTTTTACTGACTAAAACCCATCCATGTTCCTTCCTTTGCCCTTTGTGTTCCAGGGTCGCGGTATCTCTTCCCGAAACCCTGGCAGGCATCGCTCCTTTCGGACCCCTTCCTTTTTGCTGACATCTCTTTGAGGCGCGCGTGGAACACTCTTGCGCCGTCGACACGGGCTGTCGTCATAAGACGGACGGAGGGCGAGCTAGCCCATAGCTCACCGTCCACAGGCCCGCGCCTGCTTAACCGTACGGGGATTATTAAGCTTGATATAATGTGTTCATCACTATATAGTATAAAACAAAGTCGCTTCCCCTGTTTGTCTGTCCCTATGTATGCTTAGATCTTTAAAACTACGCAACGGATTTTAATGCGGTTTTTTTTTAATAGATAGAGTGATTCAAGAGGATGGTTCATATGTAAAACATTGCACCCGTGCGAAGCTGGGGCGGGTAGCTAGTTTTTGATAATACAGCGTGTAACAAAAAGGGTATAATCATATGGAATACTGTGGTACGGACCATCAAACTGAACAACTTTTTCTATGGGACCACCATCGAAATCGTAAAAAAATAATCAGCTGTCCTATACAAAATTTCAAATCTTTACTCGACCCAAATGTATACAACTGATTATTTTTTTACGATTTCGATGGTGGTCCCATAGAGAAAGTTGTTCAGTTTGATGGTCCGTACCACAGTATTCCATATGATTATACCCTTTCTGTTACACGCTGTATAATTAAATCTGGTGTGCAATATTTATAAATAGGTACAATCATGTTTAAATGGTGCAATTACAGTTTCATTAGTGTGAAAACTAAAAGCAAATATATAAAAGCTAGAATTTCTTCACAGACTCGTTGATCTGCTAAATCCGACCTAATTCCACATGGCGTTCATAAGATTAAAGATGGTGTATGACTGCTGGAACAGCTGGAAAAGAAATAAAACATTAAAATTACACTATTGACAACGCTCTGTTGCATTTTAAATGCTTGGCTCAGTATTAGTAAGCTGGAATTCCAGCAACATGCGTATTTAGTACAAGGTTTTTTCATAGTTGGATCAAAACATTATGTTAACTGTTGTTGAATGACTGTGCATGAGTACCCTGTGAGTAAGTAACTTCTGCCAAAGAGTGAAAGTGTGTGGATCTTTCATTAAATCTAATTTGGTCATTTTATGCTATATTGACAAAATAATAAACAATGTCCCATTTTACACATTTCACGTATGCCAAAATCGAATGCTGTCCGTTAACCAAGCCGTAATAGAATAAACATTAAAATTAAAAAAAAATCCCCAACTAATTAACGGCTTCACCGATTTTGATAACACATGTCTAATTGTAACACACACATTAAAATATCCGATTTTTCATACCCAATTTCATCCCCCATATCTATTACACGGCTGCACCGATTTTTATGAAACATACTTAGGAACCGTCGCCACGAAACTAGCTTTCACTAAAAAAAACTGCATCCAAATCGGTTCACTCGTTTAAGAGCTACGGTGTCAGAGACAGAAACCCACACATACACAGCGGTCTACGATTAGTGTCTACAATCTGTGTAGTGTAGGTATATCACGCCTCCCACGACACAACAAGTTTTAGTGGATATTTATATATATTCTGTCATTTAAATCATGAGTTAAACGTTAAAAAGTGGGAAGTTATAATTCAACTAAGTATCTTTTTCCGTGTGTTTGTGTGGGATGGGAAGTCGATTTGTTTAATGCTTGCTTTTTACGTTAAAATTTATCAACAGTCAATGATTTTTAGTTCATTCACTTAAAGGGTGTAACAAGACCCTTAACAAAGCCGTCAACCAAGCATTATGTACATCAAACTAATATAACTTTACGCAAAAAACGACTTTTTTGTTTTGGGTGAAAAATCACGTATTACGGTAGGACTTAATGTAATTGTGCTGATGGATGGATTGAACAGTATGGGGGTCGTGGAGGTGTTTAAAATAAAAATCTACATTAAAAACATGTACCTATTTAAAAAAAACATGTGAAAAAATTTGTATTTTGACCCGCAATTTCTCCGTAACCAAAAGGTTTCCAGGTATGGTCTAGAACAAAAAAAATATCGTAATGGCGGGGAGACCAAGTGCCTTTGGCTTCGTTAAGGGTCCTATTACACCCTTTATAATTGTGCATGCTTTTTTAAATAGGCAAATAAACAACATACATCAGTGAGAGCATCAAGACAGAGCGTCCTGAAGATAGTTTTTATAGCGACCGGCCGCAGCGCGTTCTGTAACAAGAACTGTAACGTGGTGCGCGAGCGCCGGTCGTAGTACCGCTCCCAGCCGCAAGAGTAGAGGGCTTGGCGGACCATTTCACCCTGAGGAATAAGACCATATACATAAAATCAGTATTATGTTCCCTTTACTGCGCCACATCACAGGCCTCCGCTTTAGGAATGGGAATGTTTTTATTTTAAGTAATTATTTTTTTAAATTGGGCTTTGATGCCTTTGTGAATAAATAAATAATAATCATAATAATCGGAATGTAAATGTAATCTCGCTTGGCAGCTGGATCAAGGGCTTGATTCAGAAAGCAGTACTTCTGGACACGGCGCGTATTGTTAGGAGGTTCCTCTCTCAAGAGCCCTGACCACCGGTAGCTCGGACCCTGTTCCCGATGCCGGTGGCCTACTCTTTTTTCATATTATTTTTGTCAATAAAAATATTTAAAATATAAACGATATAAAATATCAGACGCAGTCCCAGTGCGGATTTTTGGATGTCATAATATGCCTTCCAATTTTGGTTTCTGGCACTTTGAGTTTAGGTTTTCCTTCACCGTTTTCGAAAGCAGTCGTGATCAAATAATCACCGTAGAAAAGTAGGAATAAATAGGGGTCTGAAGTATAGGGTGTAACGTTCTTCAACCCCCATTAAAAAGGAAGGACCCTTGTCTGGTGGGCCTACTGGCCCGATAGATGTTGTCGGGTTCTTCTATAACGTCTCAAGTCTCGGATAACTCTAACATCGCCATTTAGAAATTTGATGTTACTTCTTCATTTGTTGCATAGATGGCGCTGTAGTACTTTTTGTACTATGTTGCTGCAGAGATTTTTGTACACTTCATACATTATATTAATAAACAATACATTCTACAAAAAAATATAGTGTCTTGAAAGCTGATTGTGAGTTTGAGTTTGAATCCTTACCATCCATTGCACACCGAGGCCCTGGCTGTTTGACAGTCGTTACGAGTAGTCACAGGCCCAAAAGGGTATCATGTTACCTCGTAACTAGATTTTAGTAGGTTAGTCCATGGATACCAGACCACCCATTACATACCGAGATTCCTCCGTGCCTCGGAAAACACGTTAAGCCATTTTTTCTACAAGGCAATAGCCCTGTATAGATACACAATAGCGTATCTCAGTTGACACTTCATAGTGATCTTGGCGAGTTTTGATACACAATGACAGTTCTGCACGGGTAGTGCCAGTTAAAACCAACAAGAACGGTCATTGTATATCAAAACTCGGCAAGTGATGATCACTATGAACTGTCAACAGAGATACGCAATAGCCCTGCTAGACTCCTGGCTGTCATTAGTCATTACAGTTAGTCAATGGCCCGAAAGCCTGACAACCAGTCTTACCAAGGGGTACTACCCAGTACTAACTGGGTTGTTGAGGTCAGATAGGCAGTCGCTCCATGTAAAATACTGGTATTCAGTTGCATTCGGTTAATTGGAAGCCGACCCCAACATAGTTGGCGTTCCAGTATTTTACATGGAGCGAGTGCTGTTGACCTTTACATTAGACTATTTCTGTAAAATAAATCTCTAGTGTAGGTGATGAATAAGGACTATATTCCAATAACAAACTGACCTTTTCCATGAGTAGGTCACTGTAGTAACATGGGGAACTGCTGATGAGGGTGCCTCCGAATAAGAACGTAAGGAATTCGAGGCTCACTTCTCCTTTCTTAAATGCCTGTAAAAATTTCATTTTTGTAAAACTTTACACAAAATACAATGATTATAAGATAATGAAACTGGGCGAAGTAGGTACCACACCCGGAACTGTATATAACTTAAGCGAATTTTTATACATTGGAAGAGAAAGTTTGGCTAGTATTTGTTTAAATAGTTGTCTTTCAAGTAATGTCTATTTAAAAAAACTAACAAAATGTGGATACATAGTGTATTATGAGGAATACAGGCGATAGATCTTGTACTTTGTAATAAGGTGGATGACTGCTTACCTCTATGACTTCATAACAGGTTATAGGCAGCATCAGCGTAGAACCTTTCAGGGTTAGCTCATAGGCGACCATGAATATCCCCTTAATTCGGTCTACGAAGCTGGATTCAATGAAATGAAAAAAAAAAATTTAATTGAAAACTTTCAAGAACAAAGTTTGCCCCAATAATATTTCACAGAACTAAAACATACTAGCTACAAACTAGAAAATTATTGATTTAATATTTTTCATTACTTTATCAACAACTTTATATAATAATATCTTCCCATCTATTTCCGGAAATAATGATCTGTTACTATACCTGTAAATATATTGCAAATGCTTAATAATAATTTGAAGTTTCCTCCTAATAACTTGGTCATCACACTCCTCAAACAGGTCATCGATTCGATTCTTCACCAACTCAAGTTGCCCACACGCATGTACCATAAAGATTGGACCCAAAGGTACATAAGCAACATACATCAAAGACGAATAACTCCCATAAAACACCACCACAGAATAAGTAAACAAGTAAATGCAAATATTATTTTTATTCTCCTCAATAATTGCCGGATAAACCAAGTCATGTATTGGGATTAATTTGAATTCACCTTTACAGTAGTAATACAACATGACTGATAAATTCTTGATAACAAACATCGACAATGTCATTGCTGGAATAAAAAGCCATTGCTTGCACACCCAAATGCCGAGATTCAAATATTTTAATAGCACAGCTTTTTCTACTGGATTCATTTGTTTGGATTCCTCATAATCTCTGTTCATGTCGTTTATCAAAACAATGAGAGAGTCTTGGTGACGCAACAAAACGCAGTATTGAACGGTAATGACCACATAAATGACGGATAAGACCCCATTTTTGCACATATGAGAGAAATTATTAGCCTTCAAATCATGGCAGAAAATGTTATAGATAATGTTGACGAAAGCTAGAGTAAAGAGTCCATGAAGAGTGAAGAATTTAAAGGCCCATTTCCTGTCCTTTGGGATGTACGGGTGGGCTAAACCAATATACAAAGCTGTGGTTGGAATTTTGAAGATTTTGTCGAAATCGTACTCCATATTGATAGTGATTCTGAACTTGAGTGACCAGGCAAACGGAGTTTGGTGCGGTTTTACGAGCAGTTGGAAAATATTGCAAGCCGAGTTTTGTTTTGTTAAATTAAAGGCTCTGATTTAAGTAGCAGACTGTTTAAAATCTCGAAATTAAATGTGTAAAAGCGTTTTTTTTTTGTTTTATCGAAATTGCCACCTTTTTTGGCAACATTCTCTAAAGAAACTTTCGCAGCACCTCAAGCTGAACTGCTAAACTGACAAATATTTCCAATCAACCTTGAACCTAACACAAAGTTATAAAGTTGAAAATGAAAATCTATTAAAGAAATTTGACAGCTTGTAGTAGCTTGATGTGCTGCCGTCTGTACATTTGCATCATCATCCTTCTCAAGAAGAACTTCTTTATCAAATGAACTTGGAACTAACATTGATAACAACACGCTCCCGGATGACAGCGATATGGAGAAGTTCTTTGACGTAAGTGTCCTAGTATCATCGTTATATGTATCTATACTGTTAGTCTTAATTTAGTCCTTTTTGGGTTTCCGTCCCCCAGTCGGCAAAAACGGAACAGTTATAGGATCACTTTGTTGTCCGTCTGTCTGTCTGACAAGACCCTTTTTGACCCTCCCCCAAGTGTCGCCACACTGACCAGTCCCGTGCAACTCGCATCCAGCGGATCCCCGCAACCTTCACCAGGTCATCGGTCCACCTAGTGGGAGGCCTTCCAACGCAACGTCTTCCGGTTCGCGGTCGCCACTCCAGAACTTTTCGGCCCCATCGGCCATCCGTTCTGCGAGCAATGTGCCCCACTGCCACTTTCGTTTAGCAATTCTTCGGGCTACCACGCCTGGGTCGGGCACATTGTTATTGGGTTTTTATATTAGGAATAGCTTGAGGGTCATATTTTTTTTATTACGATTATGTTTAGTTAGTTTCACGATTTCTGGCAGTTTGAGTACTTTATGCGGCCTACCCAAATGTCCTTTTTTTGGTATTGTTCGTCGTGTCGTTGAGCTCTTTGGGTAACGAGTCGAACTACGCGATCATTGACAAATGCTGGCACTGACTGGACAGGTCCACTCCAATCTGTGTGGCTCTTTCTTCAAAAGACCATCTCAGACATTAATCTGCATGGTCCTCTTAGGACTTGACCAAAGTCTGGAATTTAAAAGAGACAGTGACCTCTAAGTTTGTTTCGGCTGTTTCTCCCGATCTAGTTTTAAAACATAACATGATGTAACAACGTGTAAAAGTGTTTTGTAAATCCAATTTACAGAAATAAATATGATTTATGGTTTAAAAACTGTAAACTTTCCTTAAACCAGTAGTCTTCGCTTTAAAACTATTCAATAATTTCACTCTGTAATCATGTTTGCCCTAATTGACTGTGAAACGGTGCTTTATCATTAGCCTTTTTCCTAAATATTATGCTGAAACAACCTTTGCGGTTGTGAAATGGCTTGTTTTTAGTAATTATTCTTCATTATGTGCCTTGTTATTTAGTAAATTATGCCTGAATTTACTAGCAGACAGTTATGGCTAAGTCTTCTTATTAACAGTATCCTTGGTAGTAAAAATTAAAGGTCTTCATTAAATATTGAAAGGCCCTTGGGCTTTTCCATCAAGAATTTCTCAGTAGCAGCCACGGAGTCTAGATTTGTGCCCGGTAAATGGCAATAGGCTTACTCCCTATTAAATGGGACTTAAACAACTGGTTTCATTTCATTAATATGATATTTATACTAGCTTTTGCCCGCGGCTTCGCTCGCGTTAAATTAGAATTTGACAATCAATTCGGGTTGTACTCTGCTTGTAATAATATAATTCAATCATGATTCGAAAGACACGTGGCGCTATTTATTATCATAAGCACATAATTGTTGTATTCCTCGGGAACAGTACTTTTTTCAGGATGAAAGGTTTATGTCCGTTTCTGTACACCTGACATTGTACACTCGGTTCCAAAAATAACGGGTCAGTCACATAAACCCGAATATCTCCCGAACTACGTATGCCATCCTAATGAAACGAAGACTGTTCAATTGAGAATTTAATTATACAGATAAAAAATAAAATAAAACTTAGTTGCACCCACAATATTAATCTCTAAATTTAAAAAAAAACTAAAGTAGTCATATTTTTCTTAAGATTATTTTTTTTTATGATTGTTTTTTTGCTGTTTTTCATCACTTTCTTCATTTAATACTTTGTATTGCCTCCACGAGCTCTTCTGACAGCTTCCAGGCGATTAGGCATGCTGTACACCAAATTTCGGAGCCGTTGCTGAGGAATACCTTCCCATTCCTCCAACAGTGCTTGTTTGAGCTCGGGAAGCGTGATTGGTGGCGGGTTTCGACCTTTCACGCATCTCTGAAGCTCGTCCCAGGCGTGCTCGATGGGGTTTAAGTCCGGGCTTCGCGCTGGCCGCTGCATGAGTTCGATACCGACCTCTTCAAGATACTCATGTACAATTCTGGCGGTATGGGGACGCGCATTATCATGCATTAATATGCCATGCCGGTCCATCCTGGCCATGAAAGGACCAACATGTTCATTGAGGATCTCTTCCACGTACCTCTCTGCATTTAGAGTTCCATTTTGAATGAGTACCAGCTCGGTGCGGGCCTCAGCAGAAATCCCAGGCCAAACTTGTACGGAGCTTCCGCCGTACGCCACTTTTTCCTCCACACACGCTTGATGGAAGCGCTCCCCTGGTCTTCTGTACACCAACTGCCTACCATCATGCTTATAAAGCATGAATTTAGACTCGTCCGTGAACATTACCCTTGACCAATCGTCTAGTGTCCAGTTTAGGTGCTCGCGCACGTATCTCTGTCTTGCAATTCGATGTCCCCGTTCCAGTTTGGGGCCATTTGCGGGCCTCAATGGTTTCAAGTTTGCTTCAGCAAGACGTCTTCTTACTGTTTGAGCGCTTAAATTGCCACCTCCAAAGCGAATAAAGTGAGTTTTTAGACCAACAGCAGTTTGAAAACGATTTCGGAGCATTGTAGCCACCAGTTCTCTGTCTCCCCTGGCCGTTGTGCATCTTGGTCTGCCATTTCCTGGTCTTCTAAGGTGTGATCCGGTCTCTTGGTACCGCTGGACTACACGCTGAACGCACGCCACGCTTCCCGAGCTCAAACAAGCACTGGTGGAGGAATGGGAAGGTATTCCTCAACACCGGCTCCGAAATTTGGTGTACAGCATGCCTAATCGCCTGGAAGCTGTCAGAAGAGCTCGTGGAGGCAATACAAAGTATTAAATGAAGAAAGTGATGAAAAACAGCAAAAAAACAATCATAAAAAAAATGTAATCTTAAGAAAAATATGACTACTTTAGTTTTTTTTAAATTTAGAGATTAATATTGTGGGTGCAACTAAGTTTTATTTTATTTTTTATCTGTATAATTAAATTCTCAATTGAACAGTCTTCGTTTCATTAGGATGGCATACGTAGTTCGGGAGATATTCGGGTTTATGTGAGTGACCCGTTATTTTTGGAACCGAGTGTATATGCAAAATTTCAGGATGATCGGTTTAGGTGTGAAAAGGTAACAAACCTATTTACTTTCGCATTTATAATATTAGTTAGGATTAGGATATCGCCGGTACCTCAAACAGATGTCAGCAAACGGGAAGGGGTCCGAAAGGACCGATGTCTGCCAGGGCTGCGGGACTGTTCGAAAGAGATACCGCGGCCCTGGAACACAAAGGGCAAAAGTAGAAACATGGATGGGTTTTAGTCAGTAAAAGTCTGACACTCCCTCCTGCTCCCCCCAGAGCGGGAGGAGTTATTTGACGATTTCCCATCCGAAAAAAAAAAGGATAATTATCGCCGGTCCTCTGGCCACGAACTCACGACACAAAGTGATACCTATTGTCTGCATTAACAATGCATAAGTCAAAAATGTTTTGGGTTGGAATAACCTACAGAAAAAGCTTAGCTCAATTCTCTTGAAAGTAAACAAGCTTTTTAAAAAATATTTATTTTAGAAACTAGCTTTTTAATATAGGAATATAGAGAATATGGGAATATAGGTGTGATGTCATTTTTTCGTATTCTTCTCAGCACACCCTTTAGATTGATACCCGTAACATGGGGGCACATAAAAAATAACTAGTCCGCCTTGAGTCCGCCATCTTTGGGAGTCCACCATATTGGATTTACGCCCTACGTTAGGAAATAGTTTGGATGAAATTTCAGCTCGGTTGGGGATAACTGTTTTAAAATTCAGATGCAAGATTTAACTTATACAAACATAAAAAAGCTTGTAATAAAAAACACTTTGAAAACAAATGTTAATCCTCTTGGCCCACTATTTTTAAGGAATTCGATTTGGTTGTCAGCAACTTTAAATTGGTGTTTTAAAAACAATGATGTAATTTTTTTTCACTTCTCGTGCTTTAAAATGCGTCTTTATGTCGTGCGTAGGCGACTTAAAGTCGCTTTTTATGCTCTAGAGCATAAAGTAAAATCTTCGTCGAAGACCAAGGCACAGACCAAGCCAATCGGTCCAACATCCACACGAAAAACTTCAACATCATAGAATTAAAAAAAAAAATCTCTTTATTTTAAATCGTTCCGTTAGTATTCTAAGAACAAGGCAAGGATATTTCTCATTGCCCTAATGTAACTTTCAATTTTAACTAAATTTACAATATTTACATGTTGCTGTTTTATTTCCTCGCAATCGAAGTGAAAAGTAGAGAGTACAACTCGTCCATAAAACCCATTTTACACTCTACTTTATATCCATTATAAGGATAAACGTCTCGCGTAAAATGGTGCGTTTTATGCACTTGATGTACAATCTACTATTCATAAGCCCCTTTCTATTCTCAATGGTCCACAGTATTGTATAATAAAACAAAATATTTTCAAGCAGAATTCGTTCCACTTTCAAAGACAGCAATATACGTTCCACAACATATTTTTTTAAATGATAAATTACATGGAATGTCTCTCGTGATATATGTGAAACAATTATATAGCAAATTGGCGAGTTTTCAGAATATTTCATATGACTACAATGATCGTTACTCACAATTACTTTTGACGTTCTATAGGCTAATTTATCGGATGGATGAATATATTTTTTTGTTTGATTTATTGCAGGCTAAATAAGTTTTGATATAATGTAGGTGTTTCGGATTGTGGCAATAATGTCGTTTTTGAAGATTAACATGTAGGTAGGTGTTCCGTAGTTTTTGGAATGTTATCGTTATTAAGCGTCATCATTATCCGACTAGCCTTTTCCGAACTATGATAAGTCAAACACTGTTTAAAGCTTTCACTGTAAATAACTAAACTCACACTGTCACTCACGGGATATCGTTCGTGATTTTCAATAATTCTCAGCTCCCGATATTTCGACTTAGTTTAGATTTAGTAAAAAAAAAGAAAAAAAAGAAAATTAAAATCTATTTATTTCCACATGCATTCACAAAAGTATTACATCGATAATAACGCTCAATCTTTTTGTGGCAAGATTATGTGCGCTATCGATTAAGATTTAGGTTACTCACTCACAGGTCTTTGTCTGGTAATTGACCCACACGTATGCCCCTCAGAGTTTTCAATGGTGAAATAGGTTTTTGAAAATATTTTTTATGTCGAGGTAAGTGACGTATCCTATGAGTGTATGTTGAGGTCGTCTTCGACTCTAACCAGACACAGCTGAATACCAGTATTTACATGGAGCGACTGCCTATCTGACCTCCACAACCTAGTTACTAAGTTATACGATACCACTTGGTAAGACTGGCTGTCAGACTATTGGACCCATAACGATTGTCAAGGGTCTACAAATGACAGCTGGGACCAACGCGACGGTTTAACTTGCTATCCAAGGAATCTCAATATGTGGAATGGTCACCCAACCACTGCATGATCCATGGGGCTGTTATTATATAGCCATAAGCCTCGGGATCCTCCCCCGTAGCTCTTTTGGCTCATCTCTGTGTAATGTGTACATTGAACTCATTCTTGTATCAATACAATCACCATCATTCTCTTGCCCTGACTTTGACTGACGTGATTTAGCGGTTAGTACATAGGGAAAGATAATAAAAATGATGTACTCTATAGCAGCAGAACAGCAGCGGTGGCCCAGTCGTGGCGGCCCCGACTTACGAACAGTCGTGGGTATCCAGGCAGGCGCATTACTTTGTGTAATTTATTTCATCACCACTGCTCTCAAAACGGGGAAGGAAAACATCGTGAGGAAACCGCCATGTCCTAGAACCAAAAATTCGAAGACATGTGACATCTACCAACCCGCATTGGGACAGCGTGGTGGATTATAGCCTATTCCCTCTCATAGAGAGGAGGCCGTGTGTCCCAGCTGTGGGAACATTATAGGCTGATTGTGCAAAAAAGTGCGGCAAACTGAGACACAGCATACTTAAGACTAGAGTCTGCCTGTGCAAAACTCAGCATTTCGTAGAAAAAACGGCGGGGACCTCCCGCTTTGTCACCTAGTCGTCATTTTTGAAGTATCGATTTTCGGCGCTCATCTTCTCGATTTTCGCGACGAAGAATGATGAAGATTCCAGATATTTATGAAAACCGATATCCCATAAGCAAATAAGTAGTACTCACACTATTATTTCGAGCGTTAACGAATTTTCATCATACTCAGTTTTATTTTTAGTTGCGAGTTCGTTTTCGACATAGTACCATGTTTTGTGTGGAGTGCAGGACACGTACGTTTGGTGTTGTTAGTTTTTAGTTTAGTGCTTATTTTTGTGACCTGGTTTTTTGAGTTGGAGACTTGAGAGATTTTGGTAAGTTAGTGTTTTAAGTTTGGGCCAAGGGTAGGAGTGTTGTTGAAAAGGTTTTTGGGCATAGCTTTGGAAAAATTAGAGGAAATGCTTTCGTGTGTCGTGGTTTCAGTATCATTGCTACGTATATCTTTTTTTTGGCGTGTTGAAAATGGAGCTAGGATATTATGCCACGAGAACGTACTATTGGGATAAAAAGGATCCTTTAACATAAGATCTAACCCAGGTCTGATCTATTCTATCTATGTATACAAGATTATTGAAACTTTATTGTATCACAAACTTTAAAAACAAAATAATCTTTAACTGCAGTACTGTAAAATTATTGGATAAGACTTATAAAAACTAACTTATTGATTAACTTATTTAAAGACTTTACTACGTATTTATATAAATGGTTCATTTGTACCGTTTAAATAACTTTAAAATTGTTTGCACGCTAAACCCATCCGAATACCCTATTAAGATTTATTTTATAGTTGATAACAATATAAAAAAAATACCAAACTTTGGCCTCGAAAACCTCAATCTGACTATAATATAAGTATTAACATTATGTACTTATAAGACACGATACAGCTCAAACTTTGGTCCAATTAGGTAAAAAACAAAAGTTAAATATATTTTTACACAAGAATCTCATACCAGTTTAAATAAATAGGGGAAATAAAATTCTTAAAAGACTTGTCTAACACTATTTAGCACATAATTAAAAGTCACCTTTGTTTGCAATTGAAACAAAAGAGGCGGGAAATATAATAAAAACAATATGGCGCTTGTCACTAGCTGTCAAATGAACACGCTTGGACGACAAGCACCTGTCATTGGCTGAAAAATTAAAGGAAAAAGAAGTAAAAGTTCGTGTATTTTTTTTTCTCTCTTCCGTCTTAGGGAAAAGATATTTTTCAGAGATTAATTTAAGAGGATTATTGTTTACTGTAAATTGAGATTATAATTGTGTATCTTGATGTTTTTCAAAATAATGAAGTAGCAAATAGAATAATAATATATATTATTATTAATAAGCTACCTGAAAGATTAAAATCCCTACCAAATGATTCAATCTTCTCTAAACACTTGAAATCTAATTAGTCAGTTTTAAATTCCTCAACGGTATAGTTACCGTTGAGGAATTTAAAACTGACAAATTGTGAATTGATCGATCTTGTAATATAATTATTAACTTGGCGCAAATGTGAAATTATAATTGATACTACGTTACCTATGACTAAAATGAATGAACAAATTGATAATTATGATTTATCACTACATAGTATAAAACAAAGTCGCTTTCTCTGTCCCTATGTCCCTTTGTATGCTTAAATCTTTGAAACTACGCAACGGATTTTGATGCGGTTTTTTTTAATAGATAGAGTGATTCAAGAGGAAGGTTTATATGTACACATTGCACCCGTGCGAAGCCGGGACGGGTCGCTAGTTCTAAAATAAAATACATATAATAAATGATTGATAAATGTTTAGCATAATTAATGAAATAAATTGTAATAATACGAATTAAGATTAGATTATGTAAGTGAATAATTTGATAGATATAATATGCAGTGCCCTTACAGGGTGCATGTCTTAATATTGTGTCATGAAATTTTAATGCATGCCTACGAACCAGTGTTTTACATGTTAGCAAATAAATAATTAAATATTTAGGAGTTAGAGTTGAAAGTTTTTAGGAATATGATGGTAGATACTTAATGTAATATTTTATTTTTAAATGTCTGTAAGCAAACCTCGCACAGTTTTGTAAGAAATAGTTAGGTTGTGTACCATGATAAAAACTTTTTGAAAACGCAGATAGATGTATCTGCATAATAATTTCGAAAACTGTAAGAGAGTAAAAATAAATATATAATAAATTATCTTTTAATCTCAACATGTTCAGTATCTCTACATCTACCGCCACCCACCTCCCGTCAACATTCGCCGTGCGAATCTCAGTCCCGGAAACCTTCACACCTCGACCTTGGCTTCAAGGCCTCGTATTGAGGCCTTACGTCCTTGTAACAAGGCCACTCCCGGAGCTGAGCAAGGCCACGGCCTTCTTCCGCGGCCTCGATCCAAGGGCAATCCTTGAGGAAACCTTGTCTTTTAAGGTCATTGAAAAGACCTAGTTCATGAAGGATGGAGGTCGTTCGATACCTACGTCATCCGTGAACTTTATAGAAGGTTACTGTTCTGTGACCTTGACCTTGCGTTCGGGGACGTCGTGACGTATTTCGTTTTGCGAATTTTATAGGTTGGGAGTATATTGTTATCTTTTAGGTAAAGAGACCGCTTTTTAGGGATGTGTTACAAATTTTCTTACTTTTATGTTGTTCTTCTCCTCGGTTTCGCTGTGGTGAACATTCACGCGAAATTAAACGACATCATCCGATGAGCTGTTGTCACCGTCGGCGTTCCAGCTATATTAGAACCCAATGGCTCGGCACGCGACGATGGCAAGAGACCGGACGGGATGTCTTTGTTTCCATGGAAGACGGGTAGGCCATTAGTGTAGGACGCAACATGTGTCGATACTCTTGCGCCATCCCATCTTCCGAGCTCATCATGCTGTGCTGGGGCTGCCGTTGCAGAGAACCTCAAGCGGTGTACATATAGTAACCTTATTGGTAACGATATTTTCGAGCCGTTTGGGGTTGAAGTCTAGGATCGTGGGGTCCGAGTGCTCACAGCCTTTTCTTGGACATTTCAAAACGCTTAGTTGACACTTCCCGTGACCCAAGCTAGGCCAAGGTAAAAGCCAGCCGGGCTTTTACCTTGGCATAGCTTTGCCATACAACGTGGCAACGCCGTGCCAGTCTCTTGGTACATTACCAGTTGTCAGCGTTGAGGGGGAGTTTTTTGACGCTATTTTTTATATTTCAAATGGGACTAATTTATTTCCGATCTCTTCTAAAGCAAGTTAATTTTGTTCCTATGACTTACTTAATTTCCTAGTAGTTGAATATTTTCCTATTTTAGAACCCGCAAAAGATTTGTAAAATTGACCTTGAATTAATTGTCATCAATAATTAAATCGTTCCAACGGGATTTTTTGAGCGTTTGTAGAGCAGCGGTGGCCCAGTGGTGGCGGCCCTCACTTACGAACAGTAGGTCGTGGGTTCGAACCCCGACAGGCGCATTACCTTGTGTAATTTATTTTATCAACACTGCTCTCAAAAACGGTGAAGGAAAACATCGTGAGGAAACCGGCATGGCTTAGAACCAAAAATTCGAAGACATGTGACATCTACCATCCCTTACTGGGCCCGCGTGGTGGATTATAGCCCATTCCCTCTCACAGAGATGAGGCCGTGTGTCCCAGCAGTGGGAACATTATACGCTGATTATGCGTTTGTAGGATAATTTCAGTCTAATTGATAAAGGTAGAATGACTGCCTCGTTGGTCGAGTAGTCGCAAGCGTGGCTGCTGAGCATGAGATCCTGGGTTCGATTCCCAGGTCGGGCTAAGTGTTATTGGGTTTTTCCATCAGGAATTAATAAATAAATAAATAAATAAATAAATATCGCTGGACATTACACACAGCGCCATCTAGGTGCCACACTAAGCAACGAGGCTTGTGTCGTGGACACCAGATAGTTGATAATACTACATAGATACTTTTTGTTTGTAAATACATACTTATTATACATATAAACATCCATGACTCGGAAACAAATGTCCATGCTCATCACACAAACATTTGCTCCTACCGGGATTCGAACCCGGGACCCTAAGTACGTAAGGCAGCCTCACTACCGCTGCGCCATTCGGGTCGTCGATTAATGTGTGTGTACTATTAGGTACACCTCTGCACACCCCACGTAACACTACGGGGATTACTGGCATGAAGTTACGTTAGAATTTATTTAGCAACAAACATAGACCAATAAAAAATATCTAGACACTGTTAGGAGCGGGATAGATTTAGAATTAGCTTCAGGAACGCTGCGTAGGTTGAAATGATTGATTGATTGATCCGGAACCATTCTGGATTATTGATGCAAAATCTTCGCAAACCACTTAGGTTAAAATGGATGTGAAATACATACAATGCATGATTATTTCTATAATTTCTGTAAACCGAATGAAATGCCAGAAATATCTGTAATCCCCGAAGGGATAGGCAGAGGTGTACCTAATTGTACACCCACATTTCGCCAGTTATGTTTAAGTCCCATGTAATAGGGAGCGAGCCTATTGCCATCAGTCTGGCACAAATCCAGACTGAGAAATTCCTGATTAAAAAACGAGGCAAAGTAAAGCATCATTTAGTAAAGCAAATCATTGTAATGACTTACTGTGATTAAGAAATCATCAGCATCATCATTTCAGCCGAAAGACATCCATTGCTGGACAAAGGCCTCCCCTAAGTGTCGCCACATTGACCGGTCCCATGCGTCTCGCATCCAGCGGATCCCCGCAACCTTCTCCAGGTTATCGGTCCACCTAGTGGGAGGCCTTCCAACGCCACGTCTTCGTGTTCGCGGTCAAGAAACAAGAAACTAACAAGGAACTAGAAATCATTCAGCATTATTTAACAAAGTGATCTTACTTGCCAGGCAGTTGGAAATTCGACTATTAGGGATTAATTTATTGAAATTCTTCAGATCATTTACTGTCAGCTACTGAAAGAATTATGTTTTAGTTTGTACAGTCGTACCTACAAATCGATGAATTAATTGATCAACATTCCTTTACGCACTGTAAATTATTCTTAAGCACAACAATAAGATTTCGACAGCAACAGCACAGATATAAAATTCAGTCTAAAAACACGGTAAAGTAAGATGGCCGCCAATAAAACAGTTAAAACAAACGCGTTCAGATTTATTGCAGACATTTTAATTTGCTGTTAATGTAAACTTGCTTGCGAACTGAAAACGCACGTGGTTGCTACGTTTACAAGTCTGCTAGAATTAGTATTTTTGTGAGCTGAAATTGTAAAACAAAACGTTACGTTATTCTTGCTAGTATTTACCGTGTGGTGGTGTGATTGTGGAGAATGCGATGAGGGCTATCGTTTTTGAGTTCACCAGATGGCGCCACTGTCGCTTATGGTCATGTCAATAATTTTATTCTATTTAATACTTTAAAGTACCAAGAACTTCATAAAAAGTTTATTTTAATAGGTATAACAACATACTGTAAACTTCAGATAATTTATTTACAATATTCTCCCTAAAATTAGCAAGCATGAAACATTTAAAAATCATTTTACCTCCAAGTACTAACAAATAAGATCCTAAGTTGCTACTTAAAATCTTCAAGTCATAATTAATCAGGAATAGCTCAATCTAGATCACAATTGTGAATATTAGTAAAAATACGTGATAAAAAAGCATGCAACGCGTGAACTTTCTATAACATCTGACATTTCGGTGCCCTAGCCCTACACTAGCGTCTCTAGCGGTGAATTCACACGCGATAGCCCCCATTGTGTAGCCGCACCCCAGCCAGAAGTGACGAGGAGGAACACCGTAGACGAGGTGGGTTGTGCTCTGCAGTTCGCAATAAATTTAAACATATGGCGATGTATGAGAGCGTTTACAGATAAGCGATTTTAATTGAAATGCAGCGTTACTTGCGGCGGCGGCGCAGCCCGCAGACGAAATCGCCGAGAAGGGCGCAGCGTTCAACGCGGCGCGTCTCCTTAAACAACATCGTACATTGTAATATGTTTGTGTTTGCGCGTGTGATAAAATTAAATGTTTTCGAGCGTATGGCACTCATCAGTATTTTCGTAACTAGAAAGTTCCCAGGTATGGTTCAGCAAGAACAAAAAAAAAAATTGCATTGACATTTGGGATAAGAAGTGCATTTCGGCTTCGTTAAAGGTACTGTTACACCCATTAGACAGAACTCCGTTTTTCCTTGAAATATTTATCGTTTTGTTAAACTTGTCTTAAACACGCTGTCGTCATGCGCCGAGATTCACACTTGCACGTAGTAAATATTTAGGCATGAAAACTCACAGACACTACGTTTTATTTACCTGATCTTTTCCAGATTAGAATCACATAAATAAACCAAAAAAAAAACGCCTAAAATACTTTCAATGGAAATACTACCAATTTGTTACCATATAACAAAAGTCCATAGTATTTAGCAGCCTTTTCCCAAATGTATTGTGGTCGACTTTCAGTCCTGCAGCCGAATATGCTGTATTTTACATGGAGCGACTGCTTCCTCCACAACTAGTACTGGGTAATACGATACCCCTTGGTATGACTGATTGTCAGACTTTCAGGCCAGTAACTATCTGTAAGCACTGTTAAAGATCTACAAATGACAGCCGGGACCTACGGCTTAACGTGCTTTCCGAGGCACGGGATGGTCACTCATCCAAGCATCGACCTTGGCAAACGCTGCTTAATCTTGAAGATACGGCTGTACAGCTTCTCACTATCCCACTCTGTGTCCACACCAACAGACATCTCTATTATTTTCATGAAAGAATGCAGCTTTTACGTCCAGATGTTTCAGAGCAAATGTAACCATTTTATCGCCAGACGGTTTGGCTAGCACAATTTATATCATTGTGTATTGTACAAACAGATTCTTGAACTGTAATAAATCTGCACAGGTATTCTCATTGATGGCTTGTAAACATTGTTCATTCAAATGGTTTAGTTTCTAGTGATGTAGTGGCGTCTTTAGTTTTTGTATTTTTGTTAGTGCGACATTTTACAGATTTTTCGTTTCCTATTTCAAGACTGCCTCATCAGTCTGACTGCTTGGTGGTTTGTGTTGTTGGTCCACTTCTGATAGATCAACTGTGTTATCAGTTAGCATTGGGTTTTTCTTTCGTCCTATATCTCTGCCTCTCTCTCTTTCTGATTAAAATTTAATTTTATGATCATCAGCTCATCATCATCTTCGTCATCAACTTCACCCATAGCAGGGCATAGGTCTCTCTTTGTTTCCTCCAGCTCTCTTCTCCAGATTTCGCCCGCGATGACAATAATGGTGTGTGCTCGTTTCTTGCCTAAATCCCAATCTATTTGGGGTCAGCGCTGTGTCTTCTTCCATACGACGCCTTTTGTATGCGACACTTAAGCTCTTAGATTAATTTATATTCTTAGCCATCTAATTTAGTAATTTATCATCAATAGGCATAAGTCTTGATTGCTTTTCTTTTTGTATTTATAATGTGTTTTAACTTTTAACTGTCATGCATGAACAGTTTATCTCCTAGCAATTTAAGATTATTTATTCATCTGTAGTATATAGTTATAGTTATATAGGTATAGTTATAGTTATAGTTAGTAATCTGTGAACAGCGCTGTGGGCTACATTATTATTTAAGTTATTTATGATATCGTGTTGTAATATTCCATAATGTAGCTATTCGTTGTTCATATTTATTAAAATAAAATCAAATAAAATACTTCTATTAGTCGTCACTCCCTTCAAACCCTCACACCTTTCACAGACTCCATGCATCGCTTCATTGGACTGCTCTTACTCTTATCGCTATCTACATTGATACTCATCATCTGCCAAGCCTTTTCTCAAGTATGTTGGGGTCAGCTTCCAGTCTAACCGAGTACCGCTGAATACCAGTATTGTACATTGAGTGACTGCAGCCTATCAGACCTCCGCAACCCAGTTGGTACTGGGTAATACGTTACCCCTTGGTATAAGACTGGTTGTCAGACTTTCGGGCCACTGACTATCTACGACTGTCAAAGTCCTACAAACGACATTAATTACCTTTCAATGAAATTACTTAAAAGCAATACTGTAATTAATCCATAACATCCGAACACCCGATCACTTTGATCCCTCACTTCGGTACTCGCCGGGTGTGGCCTGTCAGTATGATCGGCTCTGACAGCCGCTGGCACTGTGCCCGCTATTGTCATTGACAATGTATGTGCCATTACTTACGCTAGCCAATTGAGCCAATAGGTGCTAATATTTCGTTAATCATTTGTTATTGTATATGTTATTAAGTAAACATAATTATTTTTTTCTAAACTAAAAGATTTTTTAAATCTTTTATCTGCCTATAAAAGAAGATTTGTCTATACTGACGCATCGCAACGTATCACCCTATATGGTACACCCACATTTGAACCAGGCACTAACCAAAGAGGTTCAATTGACAGCATTAAGTATACAGGGTGGAATTTTGTAGTGCCACCTGGAGGGAAAGTACTCTTAATACTGCAGATAAAAAAATTTACTCAAAGGAAACATTCCTTTATTTTTGAATAGAAAGCAAACTGCATTCAAAGATTTTCAAAAATTCTCTTCTCCACACCCGGGAATCGAACCGGCTAAAATCTGAAAAAATTATACCCTGTACTTTTATTGCATCGATCGTTAGGGTCAATTATAAGGATGAAATCTCTCTAACAAACATGATAAATTAAATGAAAGGAAAACCAGGAAATCTTAAATTAATGTAATTTTTTACAAAAAATGCTAAACTAACTAATTAGTTGCTCGAAATGGGCTCCATTCTCTTGGATACACAAATTTATTCTTTTAACGAATTCATTTCTAGTAACCTTTAATAAAGTGTTGTGGTGAATATTATAAATCGTATTCTGCACTTCAACTCTCAACTCGTTGTCATCGCATAAGATTTCATGTAAATTTGATTTTTTACATATCCCCACAAAAAAAAATCTAATCAAAATCGAAATAGTTTTGCTGAATAGTTTGCCGTCTCTTCTTGAAACCACCCGTATTCTTTAAATTTTCTACCATTCTTTTCAATACGAACCGAGTTGGTGCCTGTCGGTCTGGATATCTCTCTCCATACCACCGCAGAGCTAGATTCACGTTTTTGTTATTTAAAAAATAAGCTTTCATTAAATCAAACTGTTCTTGATAAGCCATTTTCACCGTGAGACAATATGTGAAATGAGTTGTAAAAACAATCAAATGTGAATAACAACTGTGACAATCTAATTTTCAAATTATAATCTAACATTCCATATTTAAATTACCTCATACACGCAGCTACGAGTATGTCGCAAAGGAGTCTGCATTACAAAAGATGGATGTTAGTTAAAGAGCTTTAACTTGACTCATTGAATTTGTAACTTCAAATTTCCTGGTTTTCCTTTCATTTAATTTATCATGTTTGTTAGAGAGATTTCATCCTTATAATTGACCCTAACGATCGATGCAATAAAACTACAGGGTATATTTTTTTCAGATTTTTGCCGGTTTGATTCCCGGGTGTTGGAGAAGAGAATTTTCGAAAATCTTTGAATGCAGTTTGCTTTCTATTCAAAAATAAAGGAATGTTTCCTTTGAGTAAAATTTTCTATCTGCAGTATTAAGAGTACTTTCCCTCCAGGTGGCATTACAAAATTCCACCCTGTATATACATGGAGTTTCCTGCCCGTTCTTTTCTATCGAGATCTAACCTTTAGAATGTGCAATTACATTACTTCAACAATTATTATGGTTTGAAGCTGGGACTATTTAGCTTTATCTTTTTATTTTTGACTGCAACTGTACTTTGACATTTCAAAATGGCCTTTTAATGGTTTAATTGAAATAAATGTCTTGAATTTGAGTACGTGGTGTTAACACTGGTCATAAACAGGCTTTGTACTGAATTTCAATAGAATAAGAAGCCATAGCTCATACTAGTAATGTTACCACTGGCCTTCTGCACCATGAATTATCTTAGAAAATAGATTTCCAATTTCCATAAAGTTATCAGTAACAAAAATGAATGTTTTCACCGAGTGGATTCTATTTCAGATTTTATTTCCACAATTTTACATAAGTGTTGAAAGTTTTTCAATCGTCGCTTTGTAATCTTGTTTATATCTGCTAAAAGTTTTCAAATAAATTGTATATTTTTCATAAAGTTTAGCGGGCTTAGGTTGAACAGTTTCAATAATAAAAAATACTTTACAAACGTTACTTATAATAGTTATAAATGCATCGCCAACGAAAGAAATTCTTTTCATATTTCACCTTTAAAGTGGAAAATGGAAACTGAATGACTTTATCATGAAATTGTTATTGAATGGGGTTAAATGAACTCAGAAGATTGTATTAATGATTTTAATTATAATAATTCTGTAACTACATACGTGTTACTTGCGCGACTTCATCAACATACAACCTGACACTGACCTGCAAATTGCAAAAACGTAAGAAAATTTGAATTTCGCGGGCTATCCTGGTGCTTCCATCATAAAGGCCTTTAACGGCTGAACGGATGACTTTCGATGAGGCAGTCTATGACCTGGATGAGGAGAAAGGACAGGGTAGTGTATCGATACAATCGACTAGATTTAAGTCTATGGTATCGATGACGTATTATGTCGTCTCTGGTTAAGCATTGCGCGGGAAAGTGCAGGGGGTCGAGAGTCCTCCGTCAAATGGTGGGAGACACGAAAGCATAATATATAAATTATAAGACGCAATGCTTAACTGGCAAGCCGATATAATATACACATAGCTATATAACAGGCAATATACAAAATCAACCCGAGCTAATGCGCGATCAAATGCTAGTTAAGTAAAATAAACGCCAAAACATAATCATGGAAAGCTGTAGATCGGTCCTTCCTATCGCAAGACCAAAAGATACAGCACTTATGAGATCAAACTGACATCATCTTCATCAATTTAGCACTGCTGATTATAGACAGGCACAGTAATCTTTGAGTTGTCTTGGATCTGCGACCGGCCGCGACGTGTGCGCACCCGGCCGTGTGATGATTTATATCCTTGCTTTATTGCACCAGTCTTATGATCTACTGACATTTTAGAATAAGTAAGGTTACAATGTAAAGTATACCTTAGATTTTTTGATGAAGATTAGCTGTTGCCCACGACCTTTAATACTATAACATATTACTTTCATAGTTGAATCAGATTTTTGTAACAATTTCAAGGGTTTTAGTTTTTGTGCACGGAACTATAATCCTTTTTCGAAAATACTACCCGCGAGCAGAAAATACTAACTAGAAAATACAAAACGCGAGTGAAGCCGTGGGCAATACCCACGGCTTCACTCGCGTTTTGGTTGGAAATTATCTCACGAACACGTTGTAAATATAGCCTGTGGCACTCGGGGATAATGTAGCTTTCTATTAGTGAAAGAACTTTCAAAATCGGTTCAGTAGATTCAGAGATTACCCCATACATCACCTCCTTCTGCGAAGCAGTCATGCTAGCGAAGGAGGTGGCGGGACGTGAGAGGGAGAGAGCCTCACGTCTCAGCCGCCGCGGGAGACGCACCGGGCGTCGGGGGCTACGTGGTGGCCCCCGGCCACCGTAGGCGCGGGCCTGTGGACGGTGAGCTATAGGCTAGCTCGCCGTCCGTCCGTCTTATGACGACAGGCCGTGTCGACGGCGCGTTCGTGTTCCACGCGCGCCTCAAAGAGAGTCAGCAAACAGGAAGAGGTCCGTAAGGACCGATGCCTGCCAGGGTTGCGGGACTGTTCGAAAGAGATACCGCGGCCCTGGAACACAAAGGGAAAAGGAAGGAACATGGATGGGTTTTAGTCAGTAAAAGTCTGACAAGGGAGTGTCAGTGTCTTGCTCAGTCCAGAGCGGGAGGGGTTATTTGATGATTTCCCATCGGTAAAAAAAAAAAACCCATACATACAAACTTCACCTCTTTATAATATTAGTATAGATAAGTAGCTAAGTTACTCATTATAACATCAGCTATCTGCCAGTCAAAATCCTGTTACATTCGGTCTAGCCGTTTCGGAAATTAGCCGGAACAAACACCAAGACACCCAGAAAGACAAAAATTTAAAAAAAAAATTGTTAAAAGCACCGTATATACTTTTATATGCATTCAGTAAAAGCTGCCATTCTGAAATTACAAACAGACAGTGTAATTTTATTTATTTTTATATATTTTATTAAGAGTCTCTAATAGGTTATGCTGTTAATTCCACAAAATCAAACGATGAATACCCAAAATGATTAACATTTCAAAACTTGTAAAATAAAACTGGTAACCGAGTAACACGATCGCACGTCGACTCTTGCGCATACTAAAAATAACGATATCAAACAAAATAGTTGACTAAAATAAAATGCGCGACTTAAATGAGTTGAATGCTCTGAGAGAAGAAAGTTTTCATGAAATATGCGTTTTATGAATGAACGTTTGAAAATAAAAGCGGGTTATTGGTGCTTTTTCGTTTTACGTGATTTTATTTGTGGAACGTTTTCAATTTTGGAATGTTGCATACATAAATTGAGTAGTTACGGGACAATTTTTGTAGGTTAGGTAAGCAAAAGTTCTGAGTGAAGTGATTACGTCGATTTTTGAAAATTCACCCCCGGTTTCGATTCCTGGGTCGGGCAAAGTGTTATTGGGATTTTCGATCAGAAATTTTCTCAGTAGCTGTTACGGAGCTTGGATTTATGCCCGGTTGATGGTAATAGACACCGCCCTCTATTAAATGGGACTTGAACATAACTGCCGAAATGTGTGTGTACTATTAGGTACACCTCTGCCTCACCCTTCGGGGATTACAGGCGTCATGTTATGATATTTATTTCCTACGGCCTAAAGTCAGGTCGTCCCGTTTGTTAGCGATGCTAATGTTCATGTCATATTTCATCATTATTATAATAGCAAAAACATTATTACATCATGTAAAATATAATGGTAAACACATAACACTAATAGTCTGCTATTTACTGAATATATAGCACATAAAAACTTCCCGCCTTTGAAATGAAACGATAAATAAAGTTTTATATGCAGTCTGTTCATAAAATCATATCTTTTGGGGATAATCAATAAATAATAAATTTAATGATCGTCATCGTAGTTTGATGATTTATTATCTTCACAGTTTATTAATTCACTCCTAAGCAAAACAGCCAACGTGCCAAACAGCCTCTAGAACTCTAGTACGAACTGGGTTGTGGAGCTCGGATAGGCAGCCGCTCCATTTAAATTACTGGGTATTCAGCTGCATCAGGTCCAACAACATACGGTGCATACCTTTGTAAAAATAAACCTCGCAGTAGTGGATAAGTCAATTACTACTTTTTTCGTGGGGAAATCCTCATGAATGTTCTCAGCCGTGGGCAAAGGGGTCTGTTAGAAATCCTACTGACTAAAACCACACGGTACTTCGACTGCCTTGGGCCGGGGTGCTCAGGTTGCTCAGTTCACCACGCTCGGGAGTTCAAGCCCACATAAACATTCGGGCCTGAAATTGAGATACTGACCGCATACATCTTACTGTCCTTGATATAAATGCCAGCACATCTCCAGGAATGCACACAATGTCCGGCTAGACCTAATAAAACCCAATATTAGCAAAGGTCACAGGATTTGGTAGACCACTGCATTGCACAATGCGTCGTAAAGTTCAGAAAATGTGTGTATACATGCTATTAATATAACTGATGGTCATTATTAATAGCGTTTAGTTATAAACGTGTAGTGTTACATTTATTTATCGATAGCTGTTGCCCGCGGCTTCGCTCGCGTTTTGATCCGAAATTTCAGTTTTTAATTGACGGCCACGTTATTAATATAGTCTATAGCACTCGGGGATAATGTAGCTTCCTACTAGTTAAAGAATTTTGAAAATCGGTTCAGTAGATCCAGAGATTACCTCCTACATACAAACTTACAAACAAATTTTATCGCTTTATAATATTACTAGCTTCTGCCCGCGGCTTCGCCCGCGTGGATGTCGGAACGTGTAACATGTCCTAAATCAGCAGGGTAATTGCGTAACACACTTACAATAGCAATGGGTTTCATTTTGAAAGCTCAAAAACATTAACTGCGTTATTTACGTTGTTGAGCAGACGGATTTCTCGAACATAATTACGAAGCAATATCTTCCACCCGCGGTTTTGCCTGAGTGGTAAATTGATAAAAGTAACCTATGTCCTTCCCCAGGCTTTAGACTATTCATCACAAACAGCTCAGCAGATTAGCCGTGAAACATACATATATACACAGATAGATAGACGGACAGACGGACAGAGTTACTTTCGCTTTTATAATGCAGGTAGGGATTGGTATGCATATATTTATTATTGAAGAGGATTAGTTAAGATTTAGATAATAGCGGTTTTACTTGTCGTACGGTAGCAGCAAATAATAAAAACTGAAAGAATTTGATTAAAGTATATAAGTAAGTAATTATCGATATGTTTTGACGGTTGTACTTACTGCAATAAACTTCTGTAAACTATGTTAAATGATTTGTTTTGTTCAGCGAAAACATGAAGATTTTGTGACTTAGACACACGTGAGCAAGCTACGTAGAGCTGACCGTGGGAAAAATGTATCCCTGCTACCTTTAAAGTTTGACCTTGTGATTTATTGATCGTCATCGAAAATGCAACCTTTAATGGGAACTGCAGACGTTTAAAATTAAAGGGTAAGCTATTGGGTATTATTGGGATGCGTGGTATAAGCACATTGTCTCCCTTAGCTTCTCCAGTTAAAATTGTGGCCTTCACAATATGCCTCCCTAGTTCAGTGACCCGCAATCTAGTACCGTTGCATAATCTCGGTGCGTCCAAGTTGCGCATTAACAAAACGGGTATACCTACCTTTAATTCAAGCTTATGGGATGGCACCCCAGATAGCTCCAAAGAGTTTAGAAACTCCACTGGGTAGCTCGTACAGTCATCGGATGACATGACTGTGTCAATGGAGTTGTAAATCGTTGTATCGCTAGTTATTGCGTCCAATCTTTTTTTATTAATTTTCGTCACTGTCTCATTTTTTGGTGCCAAAATGGTTCTTTCACACAGCCAATTTTCATCCTGGATGTTTTGCTGCAAATTTGGAAAAACTTGCGCAATAAGCGCCTCTTCAGAATCCACAACATTACAAAATTGGTTGGTGAATAGAACCATACCTTCTTCGTCAGTTTGTAGTCGACCTTCACCTATCTCGAGCAGTTTCTCAGCGTACGCACCCGACTCTACATCACTGAACAACTGAACACGCATATTGCCTATCCCGCCCCTCCACCCTCGTTCTGCGCGCCCGCCGTCGACTCATCGCAGGTCATTCTTATCGTTCTAACTTTTAAAATATTAGTTCAAATTACTTAGTGTAAAAGACAAATTTCATCTACATTAAATACCGAAAGCGATGAAGGTATTTATTTTGATACGAATTAACTAAATACTCTAAAATATGCAACGTAAAAAAAGTATTGTATTTAAATGTATTTATAGCTCACTATTTTGGCTATAATGGCTTCCACATAAAAGGTAGATATATGCTGTCGCGGACTTTTATTTAGAACTCTTTAAGACAAACAACCCCACAATACATTCTTTTCATGTAACTCCAGCGGTTTAGGCAGCGCACGCAAAGATAGATCTCAGAGGGCAGGAATTTTTCCGACTTACTTGATACTTATCGTTATATTATGGCTAAATCACATAAAATCTTTATAAATTGTAGCCTATGTGTTATTCTGATATATAAGCCACATAACTGTAAAGTTTCATTAAAATCCGTTCGGTAGTTTTTGCGTGAAAGAGTAACAAACATCCATACATCCATCCATCCATCCTCACAAACTTTCGCATTTATAATATTAGTAGGATAGTATAGATTTCAGGAATTTCAGTGAAGCATCTTCTTCTTTTTCTATGTTATACAGGGTGTAAGGGACAATCCTTCACAAACTGACAGGGTGCATTAAGCTCCTTATATTTCCACCGTTTTTTCATTTTTTAATCGTTTTTTCAGTTACCTACTGTTTACGACGCGAAGCGTGAAATCAGCTGTTCACTTCCTGCCTATCTACAGAGTTCATCGAACTCGTCGTCGCGCTTGTCGTTCGCTACGTGCGTTTTGCCGCGGTAACGATACATTACTTATTAGGAAATAAAACAAATCAAATCAAATCGTTTATTTGTGATCATGGGTAACATGCAGGTGTTCATTACATATTTATATACTAATAATGTTCATTCCATGCTCAGCCACTTAGGCATACAAATAATTAAATAACATAATGAAAAAAATGAGTATAAAATTCTAATGATTTGATATAAATTCCATTTCACATTAAATATAGATTACATTATTACTATTATTCATGCATGACAAACACAAGACAATCAACAAACAATACATTATCGTCAAGCGGACATGAAACATTTAAAAAGTTCTAGTCGTCAAAAATTCATCTACAGAGTAATAACAATTTTCCATAAGAAGTTGGAACAATTTATTTTTAAATACATGAATATTGCTACATTCTTTTATGTCATTCGGAATTTTATCGTAGATCTTCGTGGCCATAGCAAAGACACTTTTCCCAAAGAGGGCAGTTCTATAATGACTGGTAAGGTTGTTATACAAATGACTTCTATTTCGCGATCTGAGCTCTAATTTAAACAGTGATGGATGATGTCTAATAAACAAGGCCATTTCAAGAATATATAAAGATGGCACGGTAAGTATTTTTAGTTTTCCAAAGTATTCCTTGCAGCTGTCAGTTCTGTTGAGGCCACACATAGCTCGCACGCACCTTTTTTGACATTTAAAAACTTTATCCCAGTTGGTAGTATTTCCCCAGAATATGATTGCATATCTGAGTCTAGAAGCAACATTACTATGATAAGCTACGAGCAATGTGTTAAGATTAACCTTCTTCTCTAGCATGTATAAACAATAAGACAACTGTGACACTTTTTTGCAAACAAACTCTATATGACTTTGCCATTTCAAATTGTCATCTATGTGTACTCCGAGAAATTTTGTTGTAGTTGTCAATTCAACTTTTTCACCATTAAATTCTATTCGAGGATGTAAAGTATTTTTTGTTTTCTGTTTAAATTGCATTAATTTAGTTTTAGCGATATTAATTAATAAATTATTATTTTGTAACCATTGAATTATTGAATTTAAACTACTATTAATAATGTTTTCATCATTGTATACAACAGTGCAGTCATCAGCAAATAGTACCATACGATCTGTAGTAGATTTTGGCAGGTCATTGATATAGATAATAAAAAGTGGTGGGCCCAAAACACTACCTTGTGGAACTCCATATTTTATTTTTCTACTCCTAGACTTATAATTTATTTCATGCTTTGTATTAGGACAAATTTTGACAATACTCGTAGTCTGAGTTCTATTACTGATGTAAGATTTTAGCAAGTCTAAATCATTACCCCTAACCCCGTACGTTTCCAGCTTACTCAGTAGTATATTATGATCCACGCAGTCGAAGGCCTTTGACATATCCATATACAAAGCATAGACAGGCTGTCTTTTATCAACTCTAGGATATATTAAACTTAAGAAATCATAAATAGCTAAATTTATAGACATATTTTTACGAAAGCCTTTCTGAACAAATCAAATTTATTAGATTCCCATTACATTCCTGAAATAATTTCTTGAACCAGTCATCTTAGTATGATATACTGAATCCACCCCATCAGTCTGTGGAGGGCTATCCCTTACACACTGTATAGTAGGATTTCCTTTTTCTGCCTGGTCTCTAGAATATACCCCGATGTAGCAACATTATAGGACATCAACACAGGCCTAAATATTTTCAGTGCGATTTTTTTTAGGTATTTTTTATCTATGTCTCGCTTAGTCATCATCATTTGCTTATGGTTTCCCAACTAGGTTGGGGTCCGCTTCCAGTCTAGTCGGATGCAGCTGAATACCAGTATTTTACATGAAACGACTGCCTATCTGACCTCCACAACCCAATTAGTACTGGATAACCCTAAAGCTAAAGTTTGTTAACTACCTTTGCCTTAGTTCAACGTAGAAGGTGGAACATACGTGTGTCCAGGTTTCCATCTCTACGAGTAGAATCAATGTTTTAAAGTGATTTGTATTATCTATACTAATATTATAGAGGTAAAGTTTGTGAGGTTGTAGGGGGTAATCTCTAGATCTACTGAACCGATTTCGAAAATTCTTTCACTAATAGGAAGCTACATTATCCCCGAGTGGCATAGGATATATTTACAACGTGCCCGTGGGATAATTTCCGACCAAAACGGGAGCGAAGCCGCGGGCAACGGCTAGTTTACAATATAACTCGCCAGACGTTTCAGCCCAGCTGTAAAAACAATGCCTAGCCGACGCACTATTTATTTTAGTACGTATGAAAATATTTTGATAAAACATTGCGATGTCTAATAAATGTTGTAATACTATTATGTTATTCGCCTGGTGCCACGCAAAATATGCAATTCTAGTAACATTATATTTTAATTGGAACACTCTTTTCAATACAAGTTATGTCTTGCTTTATTACAATATTGTTATTACCTAGCCTTAAAAACTATTCGGCACAATTTTAAATTTAAGTTTAGTTGTTTTTACATATAATTCAAGTTTTTATTGAGTATATCTAAGTACTAAGTATCATAATGTCGTCGTTGCATAAATGAACTTGCTTTTAGTCTTCTTTTTACCATTATTTTAGTTCTACTTATTTGTAGTCTGTATATAATGTACATATAATTATATTCTCTAGTCTATGTAAGGTTTGAATGCCAAATACAGTAGGCCTGGCTATTTTCAAACTTAATCGAAATACGCGCAAGCTTTATCACTAACGCCATCTCTTACCGAATAGCAGAACGATTTTACTTGTGATCAATGTGAAAAGCGCCATCTGTTTCAACAGCTCAGAACTACCAAGACATTTGACTTTCAAATTTCACCCGCGAAAGCGAGGTAAGCGCAAGAGCAGCGCGTTTATTTTTGCATCTATCCAACGTGAACTTGGGGCTGTACAAAAATAGTTCCGAGTTTGACATATGGTGGAAACATGTAGTTTTTATTTTGAATATCGCCTCGCGAATTTAATTTTATGTATTATAAACCTGTGCTCCTTTAGATGACAGTAGAAATGGATCCAGGGTAAATATTCTGACCGGCTTTTCCTGCATGATTGCTATCAGATTTACAAAAGGCGTTGGTTCCGAATGTTTTGATTCGTTATAACCTCACATTGTGTGTTTTTCTTGCGTTTTTCACTCATTTAATGGGGATCTGTTTTATATTTAGAGTTTTACACGTTAAAATTGTATTTTCGCTTCAGTAAAAATTCCTGTTGCATTGATTTTGAATGAATGGAGCGGCGATCATGAATGAAACTTTGTTCGAGGATTTTCTGCTTTATTTTTAATAGTTTCAATATTATTTGGATATTTTCGGTCGTATAGTATTTTCATTCTTTAGTATGTGGTTAAGTATGTTTGCCTTGGTTCACTGGCTTCATTAGGACAAGGTCATAAGTACTTGCTACCTAAAGATCTGTAAAACAGTTCTGTTGTCTTTTTATAAACATGGTTTTTGTCATGGCTACAAAAAAGACCTTTCTCTGGAATTTAATATTACTTCTGACACTGTTGGATTTTATGACAGGATAGAATTTCCAACACTTAGTTAAGAAGGTTAAATTGACCTAGGCCTAAACTTTAAGAAGGTTGTTGGATGCGTCCACCCTATAATTTTATACCCTAATCGCATATACCTACCATCAAAATGCAAATTATGTCTACGGATTAAGTAAGAATGAATTTTAAGTCATCCGCAAAAGAACTAAGTTTACCTACGTAGCCGGTAAAATTGCCAAACTTAAGTGGCAGTGGGCAGGGCACATTGCTCGGATAACGAATGGCCGATGGGGCCGAAAATTTCAGGAGTGGCGACCGCCTACCAGAAGACGTTGCATTGGAAGGCCGCCCACTAAGTGTACCGATTATCTGGTGAAGGTTGCGGGAATCCACTGGATGCGAGTCGCACGGGACCGGTCAAAGTGGCGACACTTGGGGGAGGCCTATGTCCAGTAGTGGACGTCTTTCGGCTGGAATATTGAACTATAAAGGGACAAGATCCCTTAAAGTAAAGCCACATTTATCGCAAATATATGACCCTTGACTCTATCTTAACTATCCAGATTTTCTTTCAACAACAACATAAGCATCCTATAATATCCTATAACACAGATCTCCTCAATGTGAAACTTGTTCTTTCAAAGTTATTAATAAAACCCTTCTCTCTATTCCAGAGGCAGCACTAGTAGGCTGGGTGAGCAGCGCGACCCTCACTGGTACATCGACTCGGCATACGCGTCATCCCTCAAAGTCTCGCTACGTTTACCAACCAGACAGTTCTTAGAAGGTTCGTACTGTTTATGCAATATTTTATTTCTAAGTGATTGAATACTTTATAGGAACGACAAAATACACAAGCCCTGCACTCTTAGTGTAAACAAAATGTGGCCTGTTTTACCATCTCCTGTTAAAAGTTTGCAAAAGCCCATCTGGCGCCTTAATTTTATAGAAATTCTGATTGTTTTCTCATTTCCTGTAAGCACTTAAGCAGGTATAGTACGTGCTTCACTGCTTCCGCAGGGCTATTACGTATCTCTGTTGACAGTTCATAGTAATCATCACTTGGCGAGTGTTGATATACAATGACCGTTCTTGTTAGTTTCAACTGACGCTACCGTGCAGAACTGTCACAGTATATCAAAACTCGCCAAGTGATGATCACTATGAACTTTCAACAGACATACGCAATAACCCTGCTGGAGGCTGTAAAGAAAGTCATTCATGAAATTATGTAAAGTGGTCATACTACTAGCAGCCCACGCATTTTCCCTACAATAAGGATTTACATTCCAATAGTTGCAACTAATTGCACAAATCACATTGTATAATATCTAGCAAGTTATAGAAACTCCATGAGAAATAATAATGGAAGCTTTATTACAAAAATTGTAGATTACATGGTCCGCAGTCAAACCTATTACCGTCGTCAGATGGAACACCCCTAGAAACTACCACTGCGCCATAACTTAGAACAATTTATTGTACGTAACAATGACACTGCGTTTTCAGACTTCTATCATCCCTGGTTTCGTCAAAGTGATATCAAGAGATACATATTCGGTATGCCCGTGCTTGTCTTCTTGTATTTGTTGCAATCAAAGATTACTATATGACTTTGATTGCATTTCTTTCATGATTTTTTTGTGACTTTTTTACTCCTTATTTTCATGTTGATTTGTGCACATAACGAAACATCAATATAATTATGTTTGTCCATTTTTTTTGTGTCCGTCCTTTGAATGTGTGGATTATTTTGATAAATTACTATTAATATTGACCAATTATTGACCATTGAATCCAAACTCGTGTGCAAATATGTTTTGTGAAAAGCGCCATCTGTTGATGTTGTGTGGAACTGAGTGGGCTGACGAAAAGCGGTGACGATGAACGTTTGTTTGTTCAACCGTTCAAAGCAAGGTGGCGTTGTTAGAAATTATTCAAAAAAATATTTTGATCTCTCGTATTTTTAACATGAGATCTTGATAGATTTCTAAATCGAGTTTATTTAACATTTCAGATTTTCGTTAATTCATGCAAAAATATAGTTTTGTAATGAGCTGTAATTTTTATTTTATTGAATCTGATTTTACGAACTCTCCCTTGGACAAAAATATTTTCTATGATATTTAAGTAGTTGAAAGAAAAACCGTTAACGCAAAAATTTAATATGTATAATTATATTTATTTAAGGTTTACGTAAACATAATTATTATGTTTTATGAGAGCAGGTGGCTAAGATTTTATTTAATACTAAAATGTTATTAATATTTTACGAGCCTGGCCTTTCTGGCTGTCCTCTGTCATAGGAAGAAGTACGAAGTCTCATTAATAGTTGCCATAGTTTTTACGAATCTACAAATTGGTTTTCGTAATAAAATATTTCGTTTTGATTTATTGATATCATTAGTTTAAACATAATTTTAGTGGAAAGTTAGTTTGGACAAAGTGTCCGATGCAGAAAAAAATAAATTTTTTTTTGAAGACGTCACGTAATTATTCTTTTATTTTATAGAAACTACACACTTAGAAGGTAATCAACTTCATCACTACATAGTATAAAAAAAATCGATTCCCTCAGTCTGTCCCTATGTGTACGCTTAGATCTTTAAAACTACGCAACGGATTTTGATACGGTTTTTTTAATAGATAGAGTGATTCAAGAGGAAGGCTTCTATGTATGACATTGCACGCGTGCAAAGCCGGGGCGGGTCGCTAGTTAACTATAAGCTATGTCGCTAGTTAGTCGTAATGTCTGGGTCACCAGACTGTGCATAGTTTGGAACCCGCTGTTAAAGGTTTAACAGCGGGTTCCAAACTACGCACAGTTTACCACAGCTTGAGGAGGTCGATCTTCAAGCTTAAGCCACGCTTGCCAAGGTCGATCCGGGGATGGATGACCTTCCATTACTTACCGAGTTTCCTCCGTGCCTTGGAAAGCACGTTAAGCCGTTGGTCCCGGCTGTCATTTGTAGATCTTTGACTGTTCTTCAGTAATTCAGTGGCCCGAAAGTCTAAACAACCTTTCTTACCTAGGGGTATCGTATTACCCAGTACTAACTGGGTTGTGGAGGTCAGTAGGCAGTCGCTCCATGTAGTCGTAAAATACTTTTCTTTAGCTGCAGATGATAATGGAAAGGTAAACCGACATAATGTGAGGCAGATCTGAGGCCAAAGCTTAGGCAATAAAGCTTAAAGCTCAGTTAAGGCGGTACCCTGACCAAATAACCTTGAGCATTCGTCCCTTTTCGCCGCACGCCACCCAGCGTAAGATCGGGAGATAGAAAATAGCGAGGTACGTAGCGTACGCTCAGATTTTGGAATAAAATCTTTATAAAATCAAATTAAGGTATTTTGAAAAAAAAAAACTAGCATAATGTTTATTATTAAATTGCCTACCAACTAGTGTAAAAAGCAAATCAAAATAATGGTCAGCTTACGAAGAGATGCATGTCATCAATAATCCTGTCTTATACCTGTGGTTTCTTTGTGAGGAGATGTATTTTACATTTTACTACTAAAAAAAACAAAACTACCATTTTGGAGTCAAGAATATGCAGAAATTTCATGGTTTTTTTTGTTAGTTGATATTTCTTTTGGGTAAAGTACTCTTTAGTACTCCAAAAAACTACACAAAAATCGACTACCGCTGCGGTTTGCTCGCGGAGGCGCCTTAAAGTTTTTATAAAGCTGTGTGTACAACGAAAGATGGGTAAAAACACATCTTTCGTTGTACACACAGCTTTATAAACTTTTTATTTTGGCTACAAGACTCATCGTCGACTCAGACCATTAAAACGACACTTCCTTTGCTAATAGACATTAACGACGAAAAAATGTGGCCACTATATTATAATTAGCTGCGTTCAGATAGTCACATCGCGATAGTCAGGAGGTAACAGTCCGGGGTGTTAGGATGAAAGGAGATAGAGATCTGTTGTTGGGTAGACAGAAATTGGAACAAAGAATGCTTTAGTTGGGGGAGCTACCTCAACGGAACTGTTGCGGGCTATGCTGCAACTCCTATTATGCTTTAGCATTTTTAGCAATAATAGTGTAGGTTAGTTGTTGCCCGCGACCTTCGTTCGCGTGAAATTCTTATGAAAAATATTACTACCCTTTTTGAATCAGCTTTTGTTACCAATTTCAAGGATTTTTTTTTTTGCACGGAACCCTAATTCTTATCTATAAAATATTATAAAGAGGTAAAATTTGTAAGTTTGTATGTAGGGGGTATTCTCTGGGTCTACTGAACCGATTTTGAAAATTCTTTCACTAATAGGAAGCTACAATATCCCCGAGCCATAGGTTATATTTACAACAGCAACAGCTATTTCTAAAATAAAAGTAGCTTTAGTTACTCCATAAAACATCAGCTAACTGCCAGTAAAAGTCACGTCGAAGTTGGTCCAGCCGTTTTGGAAATTAGCCATTAGAATCGGATTTTGTTTACAATTTTAATAGGGTTTAATTTTTTTGCATGGAACCCTAATTACTTTTCTAAAATAAAAGTGCCTAAGTTAGACCTTAGAATATCAGCTATCTGCCATAAAAAATAGGTCTTACCGTTTCAGAAATTAGCCAGAACAGACAATCAGACAAACAAAAATTTAAAAAAAGTTTTTTTATTTTTATAAATGCCGTATATATTTTCATAAGCAGTTAAAAGCTCTTATTTTGATATTACAAACAGATATTTCAATTTAATTTACTTGTATAGATTATGAGACACTTAAGTATTTGATAGAAGGGTCTGACTGAAGAAGATCAGATAACGGCTGCGCTTCTGCAATCATTGACTTATGGTGTTGGGTTTCGAGTGGAAATCGGACTGACTTGAATCGAAGTCACTCAACGTTTAAAAGGGCTTAAAGTTTATGTTTAAAACTTTTCCATTCTTTGACGATCCCGAAAACATACTTTGCCATACTAATGTAATAGTCCTCCAGACCCTTTTCGGTCACGGCGGCCAATCTACGTGGAGATTAGCCATCGGTGAGGGAGATATTATAGTGCACAAGTGTGTGCGCACACACAGGTGCACTCTCTGTTCCTTTACTCTCATAGTTCGATGGGACGGCAATCCGACACGACCGGAGAGAGATCAGGCGCAGGACCAACGGCTTCGGCTTCGGCTTCGGGGGCCATGTGGTGGCCCCCGGCCACCGTAGGCGCGGGCCTGTGGACGGTGAGCTATGGGCTAGCTCGCCGTCCGTCCGTCTTATGACGACAGGCCGTGTCGACGGCGCGTTCGTGTTCCACGCGCGCCTCAAAGAGAGTCAGCAAACAGGAAGGGGTCCGTAAGGACCGACGCCTGCCAGGGTTGCGGGACTGTTCGAAAGAGATACCGCGGCCCTGGAACACAAAGGGCAAAGGAAGGAACATGGATGGGTTTTAGCCAGTAAAAGTCTGACACTCTCTCCTGCTCAGTCCAGAGCGGGAGGGGTTATTTGATGATTTCCAACAGGTAAAAAAAAAGAAAAAAAACGGACCTGTAATCACAGTGAAAACGGTAAACATGAAAAAAAATTATGAAAAAAAAAAAATAGTGGTGGAATACACTATTTTGTATGAGACACTTAAGCTCTTGGATTAATTTATATTTTTAGCCATCTAATTAAGTCTTGATTACTTGTCTTTTTGTATTTTTTTATGTGTGTTTTAACTGTCATGCATGAACAGTCTATCTCCTAGCAATTTAAAGTTTAGTTATTAATGGTAATCTGAGAACAGCGCTGTAGGCTACATTAATATTTAAGTTATTTATGATATCGTGTTGTAATATTTCATAAATAGCTGTTTGTTGTTCCTATTTGATAAAATAAAATCAAATACATAATCTCCTACTTTTTTAGAAGTCGGTTGAAAACTAACAAATTCTACTGTAAATATAAGTTTGTCATAGCGTCAATGTAGTTTACTGAGCTAATTATTATCCATGGGCGGCGTGGAATGTCCTTACAAACACGGCCCAATCTGTCACCAATTTGTAATTAAATAATATTTGAACGTTACACTATTTAAAATGTACGATTTGTCATCGGTAATGAAGGTTGACGTGCGCATATCCGGTGATACTGTCCCAGATTTTATGAGACATTTTAATATTAAATAAAATTAGTTTGGTTGGAGATGGAGTGAAGGTATGAACATTCGTTTCTAGGTAGGTGGCTACATATTAGGTACATTAAATTACGTTATGTAAAGCCCCGATAAACAGCAAAAAATCTATTGCTTCCTCGACCATAGATTAAATGAGTCTGCTTCAGACAAGACGGATAGCCAGAGAGACCACACCGAATAAATAATAATTAAATAAATTATTTATTGCCATAAAAACAGGGTACAGAAAAATTTGAGACCCTGGCTCCAGGGCTAGGTCAGAGTACCTGTATTTCAGGAGCCACCAAAGGTCTTTCGTTGCGTTTATTATGTTTAACCCTGTATATCTATACTTCTATATTAATATTATAAAGAGGTACAATTTGTTTGTAACTTTGTATGTAGGGGGTAATCTCTGGATCCACTGAACCGATTTTGAAAATTCTTGCACTTATAGGAAGCTACATTATGCCCGAGTGCCATAGGCTATATTTACAACGTGCCCGTGGAAATCCGGTTCAATTATGGACGTCATATTTTTATAATAATTTCAGGCGGACGAAGGTTGCCGGCAACAGCTATTAGGCAAATAAATCTTCTTATTCCAGCATCCGTTGCCATGTTTAGCCAGCTCGACATAGCTGGACGAAAAAAAAAACTCTCGTTTAGCGCCACAACAAACTCTTTGCCAAATTCCTCAATAACTTTATATATTTTCAAAGAGTCGCGTTTCGTAAAATGATGACAGATCTTTTAATAATCTGTTGACGGCTAAAGATGGCGCCTTGTCGTGAGTGCAGTGAGGAAATGTGCTTGACAAATAAGAGATTAGTATGTTGACAGGAAAGTGAATGAGTTAGTGATGGATACTTGGAAACTGCATCAAGGTTTCGCCGCCTTGTATTTTCAACGCACTGTTTAGCATTGAAAGTTGTAGATCCAATGGTGAGTTTTTTTTGTCGCGCTGGGTTGCCTTTCGTTTGATTCTCAGTGAAGAGCACCAATACCGACAGTTGGAAATTGCCCGTGTGAATGAGGTCTTAATGGTTGAGGGTGTAGCTCATCATCCGCCTGCCATCTAACCAGATGCAGCTGACTTGTCACCAAGCTTGTTATCACCCAAGGGGCCTACACATTTTTTTATTTTTTTGGGATGTGAAATCATCAATCGCTCTGGGCTGAGCAGGAGGGAGTGTCAGACTTTTACTGACTAAAACCCATCCATGTTCCTTCATCGCCCTTTGTGTTCCGGGGTCTCTCTTTCAAACAGTCCCACAGCCCCAGCAGGCATCGGCCCCTGCGGACCCCTTCCTGTTTGCTGACATCTCTATGAGGCGCGCGTGGAACACTCGCGCGCCGTTGACACGGCCTAGACGGACGGACGGCGAGCTAGCCCATAGCTCACCGTCCACAGACCAAGGGGCTTTCCCCTTGGGTGATAACAAGCTTGGTGTTAGTCGAATGATCTCCGAGTAAGTGCCAGTCGGCACTCATTGTGACCATCCTGCCCTTGTCTCATATTATTTGGGTCGGCGCAACACGTTTTTTCTTCCATTCTCGAGTCGGCACTACAGAAGTTTAATTGATGTATTACTCGTTTCATTTTCGAGTTTTCAGATTTAGTCAGGATCTATGGAATAACAGGAAGTGACATAAAGGGTGTAACAAGACCCTTAACGAAGCTGAAAGGGCTCCCCGCCATTGCGATCATTTCGTTCTAGACCATACATGGGAACCTTCTAGTTACGGAGATATTGGGGGTCAAAGTTCCAACTGTTTCCCAAGTTTTTTTTAAACATGTTTATAATGTAATATTTTTACTTTAAACACCTCCTTACTATTCAATCTATCCATCAGCACAATGTTTTGAGTGCGTTACATTGAGTCCTACTGTAAAATGTGATTTTTCACCCCAAAAAAAAGTCGTTTTCCAGCAATAATTTTTCGTAAAGTTACTTATTTTGATTTACAGAATGTGTGGTTGACGGCTTCGTTAAGGATCTTGTTGCACCCTATAATTTTTCAAGACGTAAGAATAAGGCCCGGCGACGTGTGAAAACCGACCAATCACGTTGGTTGAAATCTACATCACGTTTCTCGTATCTCCTGCGATAGCTCGAATCTTGCACATTTACTCTCCAGCCCCCGTATTCACAAACGTTCGGATTCAACTTCGATTCGGCAAGTCGTATATCTATCTTTTTTTGGCATTGCGAAAACGAGCGAGATAGACATACGACTTACCGAATCAAAGTTGAATCCGAACGTTTGTGAATACGGGGGCAGAACGCTCGTCTTCGTTTTGGTGGAATCTGGGCCTAAACATCGCTATTTAGTAAAACTTTTCAAGCGTGTCACTTAAAACTACAAGTTAGTGTGCATATTTCTTGAAATGCTCCTAATTCCGTCTTTAAAATTTATTGGAAAACATCAGAGGAACTCTTTCAGTCCCACGTCAATCCTAAATTCACTACTTTACAGCAGTTCCTCAGAAAACGACCATAATATACAAGCTAATATATTGCTGACACTGTATAACAAGACGATTATACAGCAAATAAATTTCATCGATTTTCCAAAAATACGTTCTCAGTTGTCGTTGAGAAGCGCCGTGTGGCTCACTGTAGACGCATTGAACATTTTTACACTTTTTCTAAATTCTGAAACATTGCCAAACATTAGATGACGTTTTATTATATTAAATATTATAATTATAAAGTCGAGGTGGAGTTGAAAGCGGGGAGCGGTAGCGAGAAGCGGTTATAGTATCCACGTTGTCGGCGGCTGCAGTCGTAAATTGCAGTCGTTTGAACTAAATGTTTAAATGCTTTTGTTTTCTTTTAAAACCATGTTGGTTTTGGTTGGAGATGATTGAGTTAAAATACGTTATAATAGGAGGTATATGTTTTATATAACATTTTAGGTAAGGTTTTGCAGTCAGAGACACGTCTTTATAATGGATCTGGGACTTTTACGCGAAAGACATTTGCGCGAAAGACACTTGCGCGAACCCATTTGCGCGAAAAGACATTTGCGCGAAAGACACTTGCGCGAACCCATTTGCGCGAAAAGACAAATGCGCGAATGGACTTTTGCGCGAACAGACATTTGCGCGAACAGACATTTGCGCGCCAGGCCACATGCGCGAATGGACTTTTGCGCGACTGGACATTTGCGCGACTTAATGGTCAAAGAGGTTTACTCTGTGGAGTAAACATAACATCACGCCTGTTATTACTTGAAGGCAGCTTTTTTTCTTTCCGTCATGGGTGTCGTTTTCATGGTTTTTGGGGTCGCTGATTACGAAAATAAGGTCAAAATGAAAATACAAGATGGAGCCGAGGAAAATTTTGTTTTCTTCATCGTGGGTGTCGTTTTCATGGTTTTCGGGGTCGCTGATTACAAAAATGGGGCCCGTTTTCGGAAAAAAAAGTCAATTCGCGCATTTGTCTTTTTGCGCCAATGGTTTCGCGCAAATGTCTTTCGCGCAAGTGTCTTGATATCAGGTGACACGTAGTGTTGGTGAAAACGGGCGTTAGGCATTCTGTTAGGTGTCACCCAGTGTTGGTGAAAACAGAAATCGGGCATTTAGTTAGGTGTCACTTAATGTTGGTGAAAACAGGTACTAGGCATTCTGTTAGGTGTCACCTAGTGTTGGTGAAAACAAAAATTGGGCATTCTGTTAGGCGTCACCTAGTGTTGGTGAAAACAGAAATTGGGCATTGAGTTAGGTGACACGTACTGTTGGTGAAAACAGAAATTGGGCATTGAGTTAGGTGACACGTAGTGTTCGTGAAAACAGAAATTGGGCATTCAGTTAAGTATCCCTTAGTGTTGGTGAAAGCGGGCATTAGGCATTGAGTTAGGTGACACGTAGTGTTGGTGAAAACGGGCGTTAGGCATTCTGTTAGGTTAATCAGTTAGGTATCCCTTAGGGTTGGTGAAAGCGGACATTAGGCATTGAGTTAGGTGACACGTAGGGTTGGTGAAAGCATGTGTTAGGCATTCTGTTAGGTGTCACCTAGTGTTGGTGAAAACAGAAATTGGGCATTGAGTTAGGTGAAACGTACTGTTGGTGAAAACAGAAATTGGGCATTGAGTTAGGTGTCACCTAGTGTTCGTGAAAACAGAAATTGGGCATTCAGTTAAGTATCCCTTAGTGTTGGTGAAAGCGGGCATTAGGCATTGAGTTAGGTGAAACGTAGTGTTGGTGATAACGGGCGTTAGGCATTCTGATAGGTGTCACCTAGTGTTGGTGAAAACAGAAATTGGGAATTCCGTTAGGTATCCCTTAGTGTTGGTGAAAACAGTAATTAGGCATTCAGTTAGGTATCCCTTAGGGTTGGTGAAAGCGGGCATTAGGCATTGAGTTAGGTGACACGTAGTGTTGGTGAAAACAGAAATTGGGCATTGAGTTAGGTATCCCTTAGTGTTGGTGAAAACGGGCGATAGGCATTCTGTTAGGTGTCACCTAGTGTTGGTGAAAACAGAAATTGGGCATTCAGTTAAGTATCCCTTAGGGTTGCTGACAGCGGGCATTAGGCATTCTGTTAGGTGTCACCCAGTGTTGGTGAAAACAGAAATTGGGCATTCAGTTAGTTCATTCATTTTGACCTCATTTTCGTAATCAGCGACCCCAAAACCATGAAAACGACACCCATGACGGAAAGAAAAAAAGCTGCCTTCAAGTAATAACAGGCGTGATGTTATGTTTACTCCACAGAGTAAACCTCTTTGACCATTAAGTCGCGCAAATGTCCAATCGCGCAAAAGTCCATACGCGCATGTGTCCTGGCGCGCAAATGTCTGTTCGCGCAAATGTGCAATCGCGCAAAAGTCCATTCGCGAATTTGTCCTGGCGCGCAAATGTCTGTTCGCGCAAATGTCCAATCGCGCACAAGTCCATTCGCGCATTTGTCTTTTCGCGCGAATGGGTTCGCGCAAGTGTCTTTCGCGCAAATATCATTCGCGCAAGTGTCTTGATACCCTTTATAATTAGACTGATAACGCAAACGTAGGCTTTAAAGGGCTTCAATGATAATTATTACAGCCGAAACCGGGCTTTGCCAATTAACTCAAGGTAGAGTATCCAGGCAGGACAGGTTGCAATCTCACACCCTTCACGGCATTAGCAAAATGAGATAATTTACTAATAACATACATGAAATAATTCTTTTCTTTCTTAGACTTAAATAATAAAGTTGACACACACAAGTAAGGGGTAACATACAAACATAGAAAAACATAATACAATGAGGAAACTTAAAATACTTCTAAAGTAGACGTAGCCATGGGCCCCAAACTAGGCACAGCCTGTATTTTGGTGGCCAAAGTTCTGTCAACTAAATCTTCTTTTGACGCGAATCGTATGAACATCAATTCGCAGTGAACTGGGGGTGCATGTCAGAAATGCGACTAAGACAATTTGACTGTATTTTGCGAGCTTAATATCTCAAAACGTATAATAATAGAAAGCGAGACGGGAGTTGTACCATCGTATTAGGCATATGAGCCCAATCGGAAAAGTACCAGGTAAGTGGCCTTGATGCGCATGGGCATGGCCTAGTACTGTCTAAAAGAAGACACAAGAAATTCCCTTTAACATACGAATTCACGAAACAGTAGCCGACACTGCCAGCCGACTTTTTATTGTTTTTCTGAGTAGTCCGCTCGAACAAAACGTTCGCTACCCGCTATCACACTAACCACAGCCTTACCCACCGGTATGTAGTGTCCCAAATCGCATAGGTTTTATAATTTGGCATCGCGCACAACTTTGTCCGTCCTATTAAGATGCAGTTTAATCATATAATTTATGTACTTGTAGCTAGTGAACTATTCGTCTAGGATTATAATTATTAGTTTCACAAAATATATGTTTTGCACTAAAATTATTTTGTAACTATGTGTTATGTTTAGCTTGGATCTTCTGCAGTTGTTCAAGTTTCATCATAGTTTGTGAATTCTGTGATGTTAATAGTTGTGAAGTAATTTTTCATATTTAAAATGTTTTTTTTTTCCTATGATTTTTTAGAGAAATATTTAAAAATGTAAATAAGTATGCACAGAAAGTAAATAAAGGAAACGAAGTGACATGTAATAACACGTTTTGTCCATTAAATTAGTAAGATAAGATGTTTTTTTAAGAATAATTATGATACTTTGACGTCTTGGTATAATATTAAAATAACAGGCATTTATTGAGGTCTTTTTTTACACCCGTTATGGCATTACTTCGTCGTCACCTTTGGTGGTCGTTTCTGGTTTTGTTCTTGAACTCCGGGAGGTAGCTAGTTGTTTTAAAATTAAAACAATCAATCACTTTTCTTTTTTCCATTACTTGATTGACTTCTATCCACCACAGTGAAATAAGTCTGAACATAATATAGGGTTTGAATTCGAAAGTTTTCGAATGCATAAGAAGTAGTTACCTAGGTATAAAAATCACTTTGCGTCTCCTGTGTTTTCATAGCCACTGAAATGAATAACACCTAGGTGGAAGTTTTGACGAAAATGCCGTGAGGAAAGTTTTGAGTACGAATGTGGATACCACAAGAGTAGAGGAAGACCAAAGAAACGATGGATGGACTGTGTGAAGGATGATATGGCACGAAAGGAGGTAACTGATGAGATGACGAGTAATAGAGAAGTATGGAAGAAGAAGACAATATGCTGTTCGGAGAATGATGACGTATGCACCTTTTTTTCGGATGGGAAATCAGCAAATGACTCCTCCCGCTCTGGGCGGAGCAGGAGAGAGTGTCACACTTTTACTGACTAAAACCCATCCATGTTCCTTCATCGCCCTTTGTGTTCCGGGGCCACGGTATCTCTTTATGTTCACCTAGGTTGGAAAGTGAGTTTTCAACATATATTTTTGTCGATCAAAAACTTATCTGCATGACTCAACATTGTGAAATCGAAACTCTGCTGAAAAACATTTCCAACAGAAAAGGCAGGAATAAACAATATTTTCTTTCTAAACCAAATCGTTTCAGCAATCACGGAAATACCTCAGTGACCAAGTTCCAGGAACCGCTGACATCTAGACAGACAGATATTTTGATAGAAGTGAGTCAGGCACAGCGAGCCGAAATAAACGGCGATCATAATTATGAATATTTAGAGCTAATTTATTTTGCGGAACAATTTTGGAAGTAAGTAGGTACAATAAGGTAGTTGTAATACCTAAGTTATATTGTTTCTTGTCTTGTCTTTCAAGTTAATCAAAAAAACGATGGTTGAACTGTGTGAAGGATGATATAGTGACAAAAGAGTTGTCTGCTGAGATGGCGAGCAATAGAGAAGTATGGAAGAAGAAGAAGACATGCTGCGCCGACCACAAATGAATTGAGTTAAGGGCAACAGAATGATGTTGATGTCTTCCTAGTTAAGGAAATGTTTCTCAACTTCAGAGAAAATGAATCCTTAAGGTGCCGTGTTACCTCAATATTCCCAAAAATTGGTTTCCCAGATAGTCGAGTGTGACGTAATGCAATGAGAATATCTAACGCAAAAAAAAATACAGTGGACAGAGAAAGGTTTTAACCGAACAGAATAATAAATAGCATAAGCATAGCATAATCAGCCTTTAACGTTCCCACTGCTGGGACACTCGGCCTCCTTTCTATGAGAGGGAATGGGCTATAATCCACCACGCGGGTCCAATGCGGGTTGGTAGATGTCACATGTCTTCGAATTTTTGGTTCAAAGACATGCCGGTTTCCTCACGATGTTTTCCTTCACCGTTTTGAGAGCAGTGGTGATGAAATAAATTACACAAAGTAATGCGCCTGCCTGGGTTCGAACCCACGACTTATTGTTCGTAAGTCGGGGCCGCCATCACTGGGCCACCGCTGCTCTCAATAATAATTAATAGTTCGATATTAACAATAAAAAATTGGGAAGTTGCGGCACATAAATAGACTTTGGCGTCGAAGATCTGTGTATTTCCAGCGATAATAACAGTTTTTTTTTTTATGAATTTAATAGAATTAGCATTTTTTTAAACTTCAACCAAACAATTGTTTAAGGTGGAAGCGCAAGGGTAGCCCGCGAAATTTAAATTTTCTCAAGTTTATTGCAATTTGCAGGTCAGTGTCAAGTTGTATGTTGATGAAAATATGAATCGCGCCAGTAACACGTATGGAATTACAGAATTATAATCATTCAAATCATCAATACAGCTCTCCGAGTTCATATAATCACATTTAATAGCTATTTCATGAAAAAGTCACTCTTTGAGATTATATGAACTTGGAGGGTTGTATTGATGATTTGAATGATTATAATTCTGTAACTCCATACGTGTTAATGGCGCGTTTCATATTTTCATCAACATACAACCTGACACTGACCTGCAAATTGCAATAAACGTAAGAAAATTTAAATTTCGCGGGCTACCCTTGCGCATCCACCTTAATTGAATGTCTACATTTTGAATAATCCAAAGAAAACCTGTAAAATAAATGCCATTCGCAGCTTAGTCTCATGTCAACACAAATACATTTTATTTTAAATTTTCAACCTTATTTACGCTCCATAGTGGTAACAATAGTTTACTCCGTCTAGTAACGCTTAAAATCGTAGTCAGTCCGCGCCTTAAGGTGCATCCCACGTGCATTCACACCGCAGTTAACTTTTGTGGAAAACACTGTGCAACACGGTAACATTTGGTAACTTTTGTGGCTACTTGTTACTAATTATTGAATGTTATTCTTCGCATCCATACCGCCAATAACATAAATTAACATAACATAACAGAGAGTAACTTTTAGCAACAAGCGAGTTGCACGGCATTTGTTCTATGTTATATGTAACATTCTTTAACAATGTTTTCAATTGTTACCACATGTTGACTGTTTTCAAAAGTTAGGAATAATACTTAACGTACAGGGTGTAACAAGACCCTTAACGAAGCCGTCAACCAAGCATTCTGTACATCAAGCTAAGTAACTTTACGCAAAAAATATTGCTGGGAAACGACTTTTTTTTGGGGTGATAAATCACTTTTTAAGGTAGGAGGTTGATTTTCCTGCCAGGGTTGCGGGACTGTTCGAAAGAGATACCGCGGCCCTGGAACACAAAGGACAAAGGAAGGAACATGGATGGGTTTTAGTCAGTAAAAGTCTGACACTCCCTCCTGCTCAGCCCAGAGCGGGAGGGGGTTATTTGATGATTTCCCATCGGTACAAAAAAAAAAAAAAAACGAGGTTTATTTTCAAATTTTTTGTACAGTTACAAAAATGAATACCGTTACGAAAATTAACAATGTCACACAAAAATAACAAAAAGGAAATATTAGGGCTATTTCACAGAAGATAATTAAAACAACGAAATCGCATTTTAATCAATTATTAATAATATAATCAGTCTGTTGAATTACAGTCATAAAATCAGTCTCAAAATTGTGGATTTCTAATTATAAGTAATAATAATAGTAATTGGCACGTCTAGCTCAATCAAAATAAACATTTTGTCGAAGAACATAGAGTTGAAAATTGGACTAATAACCATAAATACGTCATTAAAAAATAATGATCAAGGGAATTATTTTTCAGCAATTTTTTTATTTTGTAATGACTAGTAATAAAACAAAAAAAAAACAGTATCTATATCACATACGCACTCATCTATACTAATATTATAAAGCTGAAGAGTTTGTTTGTTTGTTTGTTTGTTTGTTTGAACAAGCTAATCTCAGGAACTACTGGTTCGAATTGAAAAATCTTTTAGTGTTGGATAGCTCATTTATCGAGGAAGGCTATAGGCTATATATCTTCACGCTACAATCAATAGGAGCGGAGCATCAATGAAAAATGTTGCAAAAACGGGGAAAAATTATTATTTTTGAGAGCTTCCTTTGCGTGCGCTGGTTAAACGGTTAAAGTTGCACAAAAATAATGTATTAAGGAATTATTGCTTTTAAAAATGTCTAAAAAAAAGTCCGCGACAGCACATGCCTATCTTTTAAGGTTGACTAACAATAACCATTATTATGATTTTAAAATTTGGTCAAAAATAATGCTTTATTTGCAAAGGTATTTTTACCGACATAGTATTAATCCTTATCGAAATAAATATGTTAGTCGTCTTTAGCGTTCAATTGTGACCAAAATTGCCCGTTACACCATTCAATTTAGATGAATATCTTAGGAGATATCACAGTTTTAAAATAAATCCGCATCAAAATAAAGACACGCGCTCGCTGCGAGGCGGGCGTTCATGTTGTTGGGAAAACCAATGTGATTAGATTCAATGCACAAACATTGTGCGTAACTTAGAAAAGGTTTTAGTTTTTGTTTCATTGTAATCAGTGCTCTCTATCAAAAGATTTATGAATTTAAAGTGTTCAATAAGAACTTATGATCATTGTGTAAGATAAATGCAACGACATCTATTGCACCACAATGGTACTAATTAATAAAAATGTGCTCACAAGATAACTTTTAAATCAGCTGACCGGCTTGACAAAAAAGTTCTGATGGCAAAAAGTACTCTAGATTAGTCTACATGACGCTATAACCCTGTAGAGTGTGTGTTCGATCACTTTCCATGCACTATATTCTATCGGTCTAACTTGGTGCTCGATAGATGGCGCTGTTCATTTCACTCCATTTTCTGAATCGTGGTGTTTTTCGTGAAAGAATGACCCTCGCGGCGAGGGTCGTCTTCCGACATTTTACACGGGCGAGGGCCTCGCCCGTGTAAAATGTCGGAAGCTTGGTTTTTTAACCGACGAAACAAAAAGAGGCGGTTCTCAATTCAGTGTCTATTTTTATTTTATTTTATGTATGACCTGACCACGCATAACTTGTAACAGAGAACTCCGATATGCATTATCCTTTTTTTTAAATTGAGAAATCGTGTTTGGGCTCATTTCCTGCACCTTGATGAGAACTTTAGGCCTTGCTGGAGTATGACGTCATCGAAGGTCTGACGATGGAGACGGAAGGCAGTTGCAAGAGGTCCTCAAGAGTTTGCAGCAACAATAACGTGTTTGGGCTCATTTCATGCACCTTGATGAGAACTTTAGGCCTTGCTGGAGTATGACTGTCATCGACGGTCAAACGATAGAGACAAATGGCAGTTGCAAGCGGTCCTAAACAGTTTCCAGCAGGTATAATATTATTAGGCTCATTTCATGCACTTTGATGAAAACTTTAAACCTAACTCAGTATGACTTTCATCGAATGTCTGACGATGGAGGCGAATGGTACTTAAAAGAGGTTCTCAAGAGTTTACAGCATCTATATCGTGTTTGAGCTCATTTCATGCACCTTGGTGAGAACTTTAGACCTGCCTGGAGTATGGTCGGTTAAGGTTGTCGAGGGTCGCGGGCCTGTGAACATTGAGTAATGGGCTAGCTCACCATCCGTCAGTCTAATAATGACAGGCCGTGTCGACGGCGCATTCGTGTTCCACGCGCGCCTCATAGAGATGTCAGCAAACGGGAAGGGGTCCGGGAAGACCGAGGCATGCCTGGGTTGCGGGACTGTTCGAAAGAGATACCGCGGCCCTAGAACACAAAGGGCAAAAGAAGGAACATGGATGGGTTTTAGTCAGTACAAGTCTGACACTGCCTTCCGCTGCGCCCACAGTGGGGGGGGGTCATTTGATTATTTCCCATCGGTAAAAAAAAGGTAGGCCTTACTTGGAAAAACATAAGTAGAATATGTTTGCGATTAATGCAAATATATCCGAGAAATTAAATTGTTAACTACTTGAATCTGTACAGCTTCCGTTGTACGTGAACGGTTAAAAATACGCAATTATCATATATGTCGGAATTGACCGTCTTGAAAAGCTCTAAAAAAATGTCCGCAATAATATGTCTAACTTTTAAGGTTGACGCACACTCTCTCTAACCCTCTCTTTCTTTCTCTTTCTTTCTTTTTCTTTTTTATGTACGCACGCACGCAGACGAAGTTGCGCGGGTCAGCTAGTTAAGTATAACAATAATCAACAGTGGCTTACTATAATAAGTTTTAAACTTTAGAAACTATCGTGTAACATAACAAAATTGAAAATATTCTTTAACTTCATAAAATCTGTCTTTTATACTTTATTTACCTACTAAATTGTATTATACTAAACAATCAAATCGGCAATCAAATCGATGAAATCGGCTTTACTTCATTTTTGTTACATCAGTAAAAACGTACCAAATCGTTAGAAAAATGAAATCAACAAATGAGTTCAATTAGTACAACCTCAAACATTTGGAGGTAAGAAATAAATATGGATTTATAAACCAGCTTCTTTTTAGTAGATGGTTAAAATTCTTCCTTTTAACGCAAAAATAATAAGAGACAACCTTACCGTTGTTTTTCTATATGAATAACCAAAAGGAAAGATTTATTGTTGAAAAAACACTGCACAGGAACAAACACACTTATCTTGATGGTGGCACCCGCTGTCAAAATGGTACACAGACTTTCTGTTGTCATCTGATTGAACGGTTTTAAATGGAGATTGTTGCCAGTTGAAAACCCCAAACATCTATATTACATTGGTGTTACAAAAAAGAATAACAAAGATGAACGAAATGGAAGACATTTAATAAAAAAATGTTATTATTATTTTGCATTAGGTTATTTACTTATATTTTATATAATTTACATCATAAAAGTCATAAAGATATTGTGCAACTAGAACATGTAAATATGTGAGTAGTTTCTTCTTTATGTTATTTTATGTAACGTACTTGTGCTTAAAGACACGAGTTTTTTGTATGAAAATATTATGACACTGAAGAAGTAAATATATGTTTTTTTTTTTAATTACCTACTATTATGATCTGAAATGTTAAAACCCATTTGGAAAATTTGTTGCTCAATGATAATAATACTAGTTTGATCACTTCATTGCATGTTTCTTGCATGATATTTACGTAGACGTTTCATACAACAAAATGTACAGAAATTTTGAAAATCACCCAGGTTTCAATGTAACGGACTCAAAATATTGTGCTGATGGATGGATTGAATAGTACGGGGGTCGTGGAGGTGTTTAAAGTAAAAATCTTACAATAAAAACATGAATTAAAAAAAAAAAATCGTGTGAAAAAGTTGGAACTTTGACCCCCAATATTTCCCGTAACTAGGTTTCCAGGTATGGTAAAGAACAACAAAAATATCGCAATGACGGGAAGAACAAGTGCCTTTCAGCTTCGTTATGGGTCTTGTAATCTTGTTACACAGTTTATCCTAACACGGCAACATATATTATAATAACAAAATAAATTACTTTTTGCTATTGGATGTCTCTCAGTAACACTTGGAAATGTTGCTCTACAAAAAGTAACTGCGGTGTGGATGCACCTTTAGTAATCCGTATAATGAGACTTAAAGTAGCTTAAATTCAGACTCACTTCATCCTTGACCTTTCACCCTACAAATAAGTATAACCAGAGGAGCTGGTTGGAAATCCAAAAATATTTCTTTACGGTTCTAACTTTAAAAAAAATTGCAGTTTATTTTTAAAGAATTTTCGATAGCTTTAGTGTTATAATACAGGGTGTAACAAGACCCTTAATGAAACCGTAAAGTAAGCATTATGTACATCAAACTAAGTATCTGTACGCACAAATTATTGCTGGGAAACGATTTTTTTTTTGGGGGTGAAAAATCACGTTTTACGGTAGGACTCAATGTAACGAACTCAAAACATTGTGGTGATAGATGGATTGAATAGTACGGGGGTCGTGCAGGTGTTTATAGGAAAAATCATACGCTAAAACATGTATTAAAAAAAAAAAAGTGAGAAAGTTGGAACTTTGATCCCCAATATCTTCGTAACAAGAAGGTATGGTCTAGAACAAAAAAAATATCGCAATGACGGGGAGAACAAGTGCCTTTCGGCTTCGTTAAGGGTTTTGTTACACCCTTTATGAAACCTTGACAGACAAGTAGGAAGTCGGTTGTTGTCAATGGTAATTATAAAGACGTCCACTGATTCATTGTAGTGTAGGTGATTGACTCTTTCATGAGTGGGACGCCACACAGCTGTTCATCATAAATCCTCCAGCTCCAGTTCTGAATGGAAAGTTAACTATTGAAAATATAGTAAATCATCTTGGCAATTTTATTATCCTGTTGACAGTTTAGTAAAATGTCTGAACGAAAGAGCTGGAAAATTCTTGAGATAATCTAGCAATTTCAATAAATTACAGCGATGCGGTTAAAGTTATTCTGTTGGCTTGTGAACGAGGCGTAGGTATCTTATATAGTGTAGGTAGTATAGCTTCATCTAGCTTCTTTAGCTGCTAGCTAAATCAGTATTGGATATTCTACGAATTGACTACAAAAATGTGCCTATCGGTAGTAACGTCATTAACGTGGGCCTTTTTCCAAAACAAAAGTTTTTGCTATACGGTTTTTCGAGAGATTTTCGAGCGAGTCCTTTTCTTTTTCGCAATATTTTGTTTTGTCCATAATTATTATGTCTGTTGCCCATTTTGTCTGCGATCAAGGATGTAAAGTAGCCTATGACCATAATCAAATCATCTACCTGTTTGTATTTTTAACGGCTTTAGTCCGGGGGTTCAGTCGTGAACATGTAACAGTCACTATAATCATCTGCCTAGCCTTTTCCCAAATTTATCGGGGTTAGCTTCCAGTCTTACTGGATGCAGCTGAATACCAGTATTTTACATGGTGCAACTGCCCTCCAAAACCCAGTTAGTACTGAGTAATGCGGTACCCCTGGGTAAGACTGGTTGTCAGCCTTTCGGGACTCTAACTACTGAATTAGCAGTCACTACAGGATATTTAACATGTTTACTTTGATCGAAGTGTTTACTCTTACTTTTGAATTCCCGATATTTCGGCGCCGTTGCAAACACCATGATCAAGGATAAACTCACCCAGAAACAGATGCACGGACATCCCATTTATAATGGTGACCGTGTCAGTTTAAAAACTTATATGAAACATTCAGACTAACAAACAGACAGATTTACTTTCGCATTGATAATTATTAGTGAGGATTTACTACTTCTAAAGTTATGATTTCTTTTATCACCCTTATGACAACGTCTCCAGACGCCAGACGATTTGATTATGACACTTCATAAATTTTATATAAGTGGCAAGTGTTACTTTTTTGCAAATTGTATACAAAAGATTTCATCTGATGGCCTTGTCCATCTGATGAAATCTTTTTTGTCATCCTATAGACAGCTACAACACCTAGGTGAATACATGGTTTAGGCGCAGAAGGCTTAATTCTCAAAATGGCAACCGAGTCTCTAAAGGACTAGTTCTCAAAATGGCAAATCTACTTAGACACAGTTGAAAATCTGTCTCATGAGAAGCCTATATCCTGCCGTTTGAAGTAGAATATATAATAGCAATGCTGCCAGGTGGCCGACATTGGTGTCGTGGTTGAACTTCCTGAAACGTGTGAACACTAAGAACGGGAGTAAAAGTCGCATCCCGAAAGCCTTCTTGAACTTAGCAATTGTGAAGGCGTCAAACCAAGCTATGCTCGTCAATCAACAGCTTCATTCAGAATGAGTAAGAATCAGCAAGATGTTTGACGTGTAGAAAAAAGTGAATAGAATCTGAAGGTTTCAATTTCTAAGTTTTCCGAACCACTTGCTGAATTCAGAAAGGTACTGAAGCTTTGTGGAGCTGTGTCGCAAACTATCAACATCTCTTATCCTGCCCAATGCACCCCAAAACAAAGGCATCCTCCGAACTGCCACTGAAGCTGTGGCAGTCAAGTAAAATCCATGTTTTTAATGTAAGATTTTTAAACTTTAAACACCTCCACAACCCCAGAACTATTCAATCCATCCATCAGCACAATGTTTTGAGTGCGTTAAATTGAGTTCTACCGTAAAACGTAATTTTTTACCCCAAAAAAAAGTCGTTTCCCGCAGCAATAATTTTTGCGTAAGTTACATAATTTGATGTACATAATGCTTGGTTGACGGCTTCGTGAAGGGTCCTGTTACACCCTGTATAATGTAATGCAAGCGACTCGAAGAAGAAAGGCATTCACGAAGTATACACATAGTTGATTTCTTCGAAGGCCGACTTCTATGTAGAAGTCTACTCGAATCCCCCAGAACCATGAAAAGCTAACAACCAACCACACGATTCTTCAGGGAACCATTAACGAACCCCGAAGGCCAGCATCCACTTCACACAAAATGTCACAAAATGACTCGGCAACTGATCGGCGTCATATAATTTTATTTTTATATTAATACACACAGTTACGCCAAATTATACGTTTTTATTGCGTACGTATGATATTTTAGTTTTGTGACTAGCCGCTGGAATGTGTGGATCTGACATATTTTGTGCAGCTTTTTGAGTTTGAAGTTTGATGTTTAATTGGCAGCAGGTGGGGGAAGATTTTGGGCCGGTAGACCTTGTTATTGATTAAAGATTCTGTGATTTTAATAAATGACTGACTAATTTTACTATCAAGTATTTATTAACTCATAAACAACCCTGACTGACTTCAAACATCTACACGTTAATCTGTCTTGGAGAAGGAATAAGTATAATTATGACCTCCTTGAGGATCTTCGGAGGTATCACTATGTAATTATTTTTCAAAACCTGTTTTTGTGTTATTTTCCCGGTGAATAAAGGCTAATATGTGAGGCCTAGTGCCCACGGTTTAGATCTAGTGGACTTCAGAAATTATGGAAATGAAATTGCCAGTTACACCACCTCTTGTATAGTTTACCAAGGAATCCAATGTTTAGGATCTTAAGCATTGCAGTCATAACAGCTATGTAGACAGATTATTATCATTATATTTATAGCAGTGCCACTGCTGGGCATATCCCACTCTCCATAGCCTTCCTTAGGTTCCGGTTCTGCACGACTTTTTGCCAGTTCCTAAAAAGGCATCCAAGTGGTCCTACCATCTCCTTCGTGGTCTGCCGTGGCCCTGTCACGCAGTTTCAGGGACCTATAAGTTCAGTCAAACCGAGTCTTAGAAATACTTCGGCACTGCTAACTAAAAACGACCATAGGTACTGTGAAGTCATCAAATAACTCGAAAGATATAATTATATTCAACGGAAGTAATTAAAACTTTTATTGACTTCTTTGTTTTTCGAAATAAAACTAGCAAAGCCATAAAAATGTGAGTACTTTGATTGTGGGCTCTCTTCTGCGAACGAGTCGGAATTTTCACAATAATAGCAAATAGCGGTTCTTGGGCCTTATGACATAAAAAATGCCAGTCAAAGTTATTTGTCTATGGGAGAACCTAATTGTGCAATTTTAAGCTTTAAGGACTGTCGACATTAAGGTCATCATTATAATGAGGGCTATCGTTTTTGAGCTCACCAGATAGCGCCACTGTCGCGTAAGGTCCTGTCAATAATTATATTCTAAACTTTATAGTACCAAAAACTTCATAAAAAGTTTATTTTATTACGTATAACATCCTACCTTACGTATCTACTTACGTATAACATTCTCCCTAAAATTAGCAAGCATGAAACATTTAAAAATCATTTTACCTCGAAGTACTGACAAATAAGATTCTAAGTTGCTACTTAAAATCTTCAAGTCATAATTAATCAGGAATGGCCCAATCTAGACCACAATCGTGAATACTTATAAAAATACGTGATAAAAAAGCACGCAACGCGCGAACAATCTATGACATCTCACTACCGCCTCTAGCGGCGACTTCCCCATTAGGCTTTCCAAGCTGAACTTTAACTGTGGTCTTGACAGTAGAATGGAGTATGAAGTTGTCTTCTCTAAAACTCGCGCCATTTTCCTGTGAAGATAGGTAGAACCGCGGTTGGAGGCAGTGCCTGAGCGATTGGCTGCTGCGCCGTGTGTCGCGGGTTCGATTACCGCAGGGAACAAAACATTTGTGTGGCCTACAGTACTTGTTCCGAGTCTGGCTGTTTGTGTATGTAATGTGACTTTAAATATTGCAAACACACACACGATACAGGAGAAATTCCTAGTGTGGGGCAATGTTAACAAATTGGATACTATTTGGGATATTTTATTTACAAGATACGCAATAAGTATGTACTATAAATACTTATCCATGTACAAAGCAAGACTATTAGTCCTGTTGCTAAAAAGTTATATATAAATATCTCAATGACCATAAACATTTCGACATTTTACTGCTTCAAGACTGCTCTTTGATGTGTACTTACGACAACAACATGTAATTACGTAAACTTCACGAGGAATTTTAAAAGCTACATTCTCGTTTTCACGAACTAAGCGACACTTAGATGAACGCCTAAATATTTTTGCTTCATTTGAATTTCGACTCTCGGCACTAAATTCAGGATTGAAGATCCAAACGAGCATTTTTGTGGAAATAGGCATCGGCAACAGCATAGTTTTAGTCTGTTTACTTTCCTTAAGGGTTTTATTCTGTTATGAGTCAGAATTGAAATGTTTGCTTCAGTTTCATTGGTTTAGTTCATTTTGTATTCTATTTATTTCAGTGTTTCTATTTTTCGTAATGGCAAACATTTGGCTGTCGAAAGTATTATCTGTGTTTGCTGTGAAATGATGTTGATTGCTCGTATCGTTCAAATTATAGTTAAACATGTAGACCGATTTGCTACTACGTGCACACAATTTCACGCATCTACGAAAAGTGGTAAGCAGAAGTTTAAATTACACTCACATCTACTTCTATTTTTGCTGCCTCACGAATTACCGAAGGTTGACCATCAATTTCAAATATGTCTCCTTGGAACAGCTCAGCAGCACTTGTGATTCTGGTCTACTAGCGAATGTTTCTCAATCAAGACGTATTTCTTCGGCCAACGCCACGTTTGTCTGCCACTGTTATGTATTGGCTTTCTGCATTCGGTCCTGGCCAGTTCATTTTTGGAAATCAGCGTTATAGACAGCGTACTCGGTATATCTACATTTTAAATGTCAATACACTCCGTATGACACCGTATGTCCGACGAGCTGTGGGCCAAAATAACCACGATGTGGAGTCCTGACACAGCCAGAACGCGAATCGGTAGAGCTCGCAGGAGATGGACAAAACCAATGACCAGTGGCCCCCATTGGCCCTGGATCGAAGGGTTTGGAATTTATAGGAAGAGTCCTTTGCCCAGCAGTGGGATGACACAGGCTAACAGTAACCTAACACTCACAAAACTTGCGTAACATGCAATCTGTGTGAAAAGGTACTGAGATTACCAAGGAGTACTTCGTTGACCAATCGTTTTTATTACGAGATGCTGTCATCTAAGAGGAGAAGGAGCTCTTGGCCAGATAACAACAGCCGCTCGGATCAATCTTCAAGTTAAGCCGCGCTTGCCTAGGGTGGTCTGTAGATGGGTGACCAACCATCACATACCGGGTTTCCTCCGTGCCTCGGAAAGCACGTTAAACCGTTGGTCCCGGCTGTCATTTGTACATCTTTGACAGTCGTTCTAGGTAGTCAGTGGCCCGAAAGTCTGACACTACTGACAAGGTGTATCGTATTACCCAGTACTAACTGGGCAGATAGGCAGTCGCTCCATGTAAAATACTGGTATTCAGCTGCATCCGGTTAGACTGGAAGCCGACCCTAACATAGTTGGGAAAAGTCTAGGCTGATGACGATGATGATGCTGTCATCTAAGACTGGTTGTTGCATTCTCATAGAAAATGTCGTCCAAAAAAAGAGTACAAGACACTATTTTCTTTGACAAAGTCACAAGCAGAACCTTATCTCCAGAAAATGGTCCCTTCATCCGTAAAACACAACATGGCCTACAGGTATAGGCTATAGGTATATAATGAGTCATTAGCTATAATTTGGCTCTCGCTACCTATCCTTAGTAACGATCTGTCGATGTATTTACTTTCACACATTCAAATATGAAACCTTGTAAGATTTCAGCGTATTTATGACAATTTCCTCTTTGCATTTCCGATATTCTTGGGATTATTTTTAGGAGTTTCTGTATTTTTCAGTTTTAACTGCAAAACAAAGGGTTTAATTTCTAACAAGCTTGTTTGCCTACTTCACTCGTATTGTTGTAAAAAATAGTTTTAGATTTGGTTCGAACTTCGAAAGAAAAATGGGCTCGGGTGATGGATTTCAGCCCACTTCCTCTAACAAAGAGAAGCCCTGTGTCCCATCACATTATAGGCTGATTAAACTATACTGAGAGCAGCGGTGGCCCAGTGGTGGCGGCCCCGACTTACGAACAGTAGGTCGTGGGCAGGCAGGCGCATTACTTTGTGTAATTTATTTCATCACCACTGCTCTCAAAAACGGTGAAGGTATACTCGTGAGGAAACCAGCATGTCCTAGAACCAAAAATTCGAAGACATGTGACATCTACCAACCAGCACTGGGTCCGCGTGGTGGATTTTAGCCCATTCCCTCTCATAGATAGGAGGCCGTGTGTCCCAGCAGTAGGAACATTATAGACTGATTATGCTAAGCTCATACTATTCTATGTATGTGTAACAGCCTCGTTGGTCTAGTGATCGCAATCTTGACTGCTGAGCATGTGGTCCTAAGTTCGATTCCCAGGTCAGGCAAACTGTTATTGGGTTTTTCCATTAGGAACTTCTCAGTAGCAGCCACGGAGTCTGGATTCACGCCCGGGTTGATGACAATAGGCTCGCCCCCTATTACAAAGGACTTATACATAATTGGTGAAATGAGGGTGTACTATTAGGTACATCTTAGCCTAACCCTTCGGGAATTACAGGCGTGATATTATGTTATCCTATGTGGGCTAACAGAACTATCGGTGGGGGCATTGAAACTTGGCCTTCAAGTTTCAATGCCCCCACTTTCCTTTTCGCGCAAAAATCGTGAAAATTAAAGAATGCATAAGAATATTCACATCGTTATTTTCTTTTGAGTCAATAATGCAGTCTCAGCTTTCGCAATAAAAATTTAAAAAAAATCTCCTTTTTACTTCGAATAATTCCAAAAATTCAGCCGTAATGCTCAAATATGTCAAGGTATATTCACATCTACCCTCGTTTTGGAGATGTACCAAATGCGCCTGAGTCGAGTAAACATCGATTAATATTCCAGATTGTCGTTATTTTCGGTATTTGTGGATTTAATTTAGTGCATAACTAAATTGTGAGGAATTCTGAGGCATTTTTTTGTATTATTATTCGGATGTTACCTCTTATTACATGTGTAGTAATAAAATAATAATTGATGAAGATTTTGGCTTTTTTGGTCCCGATCGGTTAGGCAGAACTGTATGTACAGGTACCTGTTGAGTACCAAGACTTTTTCAGTTATGTTAAAATCGAATGGAGCAATTACACTTGGTCGTAAACAGCGATAGCCTATAGTGTTGTGACAATCGGACTGCCAAGTCATAGGTCTCAAGTTCGAACCCAAGACAAGGACCACTGATTTTTCTGACTCATATGCGTATTGTATATTATAATGACTACTTACTGCGGTGAAGGAAAACATCGTGAGGAAATTGTGCAGCATGCTTCAGAGATATTTTTCGACGGCATTTTAAAGCCAAATCAGAGACTCATGGGCGGCTTAAAAACTGTAACACCAGACCCTAACCACACGATAAAGAAAAATGAAGCCTTGGTCGTCAGCCCGTATTTGGACTACTCGAATTAGGACACCCGATGCATTTATAATGGCACAAATATGCCAATTTTAATTGCGCCAAAATTTAATAGGGGACTAGCATATTGCCTTCAACACACAAATCTAGACTCCGGTTTTCTTTTGTCATGGTAATATTTATCTGGGAATAGCTAAAGTAGACGGCATAATTTGCGTTGTTTTCAATTTGAAAATGACTATGTATGGTAACGTGACTATAATTTCCTACTAAGAAGGAATAGTCGAGACACATCCTTATAATTTTGCGTTGCCCTCTTCTCTTTCACTCAATGTTCTGCAACCTTTGGCCACCCAATGCTGAGTAGGTCTCTTCCAAATCTCTCCACTTTTGGCGGTTTTGTGTCATGGTTCACTAGTTCCTTTCGCCCACTTTATTGAGATCGCCTGTCCACCTAGTCGATTGTCTTCCACATTCCTCCGTCCCGTCCGTGGTCTCCACTCCAGCACTTTCTTGCGTTGTCCTACTACAGGGCTAATGTCTCTCTTTTCTTCTCCCAATTCTTAATGTTGGGCCTGCAATTTTTAAAGTCACGTCCTAATTTTAAAATCAATAATATCATATCTATGGGTCAAAGTAAACTGAAAATAAATGGGTTGATATTTGTATTGAAATTATTATGCTACATTGTAAAAAGTTAAACATAACTAAATCCCAAAGGTTCTTGATCTTCCGTCCTTGCTCAGTATTGTTTTATTTACGTTTAAGATAACACTCCTGCGCATCTTCGGAAGTATGCGCGCTGTTTTCAATGCAAATATTTTTGGAAGAGCTTTCGAAGGCAAAGCTGTTTAATTCCTTGCTTGTTGTTGCAATTAATGTGTTATTGTCTTTAGTTTCACACTTTCGAATTAAGTGTGATTTTTACTGGCCTCATGAAAGCATAACACTCACATAACATCACGGCTGTAATCCGCGGAGGATTAGGCAGAGGTGTAATTGATAGGTTGAATGGTCGCAAGCTCGATTTCTGAACATGGGTCCTGGGTTCGATTCCTGGGTCGGGCAAAGTGTTATTGGGACTTTCTCAGTAGCAGCCACGGTACATTTGTGCCCGGTGTATGGCAATAGGCTCGCCCCCTATGGAGCTGAAACATAACTGGCGAAATGAAGGTGTACTATTATTATTTATGATGATGTTATATGTTACAGTCCAGTATGATGTACGGGTATTATGAGCATATAATAATACGTTCAATTTACGACAAAAATGTACGAACAGGTGTGTTCTCCGACATCTCTGTAACCTTGGACTAATAATTTTAATAAAATTCTCTAAATTCCATTAATATCAAAAAATATTATAAAGTTATAAAAAACTGGTAGGCAGATTACGGTTGCTAATAAAGTGTTCAAAATAATAACGATTTGGCAACACGCTGTTGTTAATGTGTCGCTGACGAAATTTCCAAAATAATCATGTGTCACATTGATGTCTTAGGTTATGAAATGATTGACTTTTGGCGTTTAAGAAAGGTTATGGTGAACGAACCTTTAAAGGAAATCAGGTTGCAATTTCAAAATCATATCATGACGCCTGTAATCCGCGAAAGGTCATGCAGAGGTGCAGTAGCGAAGGGTCAATTTCTATAAGAGGTAAGCCGGGGTACATATCTTTTATGTGATTATATTATTTACCTATAAAATACTGACTGTGCCATTTTTCAAACGGAAGCCGGTAGGAATCGAGTTGTATGGAAACTTCGCCAATGCAGAGGTGTAACAACAGTTTCAGATTGCAATAGGCTCGCCCTCAATTACCCTTAACCTCAAAGGGATCAAGTCTCACTATCTATTATTAGAGACTTCAGAATTCGTGATGGAAAATCCCAATCACATTTGGGGGATAAATAGTATAATGACCACCAAAAATAACTTTGTGCCCCATAACATCTATTACCTAAAATATATACCAATCACAAACAAAATGAAACCTAAACCAAATAATGAAAAGCTAGAAATTACAATGGTTCTAGTTATTTTAGTCATGACTGCACCTTAAATTGTACCATGAAACCAAATTTAGTAAATGATCACCAAATTTTAATGAGCAAATTATTACGCTATTTCTACCTAAAATCGGATTCTACATTGAATCGAGGACTTGGGACTTGGGGCACCCCGACGTTAGGTTAGGTTTCTTTAAACCCTGCAGGCAGAAATAGGAATCCCGTGGGCTACGTCGACTACGCCTGATTACAAAGATGTTACATATTTATTTGTCATTTTATATTAAAATACTGTTATATTTTTCTGGTTATTATTTATATTTTTATATTTTTGGATTAAACAATCATAATTTGGAGTTGGTTACTTTAAGTAGGATCACAAGTTGTAAAGCTTTTGGTTCTAATTTCACGCAAAAATGGGGATTTAATTTTGGTGATCATTTACTATTATTGGCAATATTAGGTGTTTTTTTGCCGTTACATTTTACTAGATCTGGTGGTTAGTTAAACATAAGCCATAACATTTTACCCGATCTGGGAATCGAACCCAGGACCTCATGCTCAACATATTCAGCAGACCTAGTGCTTGCAGCTACTAGATTGACGGGGCAGCCACAATCATCACTACAATATACTAAGGGTTATGATTTTAGATTATCAGCAAGTGGAACGAATGAAAGTACAGAAATCTTGGCTAACCAGTGGGTTAGCCAAGATTTCTGTACTTTACTTGCATAACACATTGACATTTCTAATGCTACTCATTAAGGCAATTCAACAATATATATTGCGTGATTTGCATTGTGTCGTGGACACGATTTTAACTTCACCTAACTTAGATAAAGAAAAACAATAAGCGATCTAGATGACCAATGAATGCTTGACCAAAAATACAAGATTAAAAAACACAGTGATATCACTTGAGCTACGAATCTCACCCTTATTAATAAATCATTTATTTGTCAGAATATGGTACATTATTATGGTCTAAAGTTAAAACCAAATTAAAATGATAAATGAGAAAATAACTCTATCTGACTGATACCTTTTTACGTCGTAATTACGGAACGGTTTTCGATGAAACTTCGTTTACAGGTAGACCAAACCCTGTGTTAGGACACAGGATACGTTTTACTCCTTTAGTAAGTTTCGGAGGTATAGTTACTAAGACCCTACGCAAAAATTATTGCTAGGAAACGACTTTTTTATTGGGGTGAAAAATCACTGTTTACGGTAAACCTCAATTTAACGCACTCAAAAAATTGTGCTGGTGGATGCATAGAATAGTAATGGTCGTGGAGATATTTAAAGTAGGGTTACAACAGTAAAAAAAAAAAAAGTTGGAATTTTGACCCCCAATATCTCCGTAACTAGAAGGTTCCCAAGTATGGTCTAAAACAAAAAAATGATCGCAATGACGGGGAAAACAAGTGCCTTACAGCTTCTTTAAGGGCCTGATTAAACCATTTATACTGTCAACGATAAATCTATGACCATGGAACTGCGGTTGACTGATTATTTTCTGAGTGTGAATAGGCTTTTGCTTGCAATGCGAGACAGTATTTAACGCTCAAGTATTTTAGTTATTTTATTCTAAGATACCTGAATAAGAAATCACTATCTACATCTAACTTTATAGCAATTTTATTAGCCCTTACGGATCAGTGTAAAACACAGATGTCATTCCGAGATCTAAGCATTTCAACAACTAAAATCCATTTCATACATTTATGATTGAGTCTAACAAAGTTATAGTTTTATTATACACACGTTTAGTAAAATGACGTTTTATGATCTGCTTTACAAAATTCTTACTTACTAACATCTCTAATAGAAATAGTTTATTATACGCCCTCTAAGTATCAATTTTTTTTTAACAGTTATTTTAATTTTGGGCTTATTTTATTTTATACTAGGTGTTGCCCGCGGCTTCGCTCGCGTTTTGGTCGGAAATTATCCCACGGGCACATCGTAAATAAAGCCTATGGCACTCAGGGATAATGTAGCTTCTTATATATATTATAGTAGATCCAGAGATTACCCCCTACAACCTCACAAACTTTACCTCTTTAAAATATTAGTATAGATAACACAAACTTACTCATGCCTTTTTCCGTGGTAGGCATCGGAAATTACTAATCGACACTTGCCTTAAAATATTTAATTTTATTTTTGTACTAAAAAAATAATTAGCCAATGTACCATTAGTTCAAAGTGAAAAAAGGAAACTGTACCTAATACAATGTTGCACCATTTACGCCTAACCAGGTTGACTGATAAAGAATGCATTGTGGCACTAAATCCGCCTATGTATACCACTACTGTATATAAAGATTAAATTAATTAATAAAAAAGTTTGGGAATTGGTCCTTTGAGGCATTTCTTTTGAAAATTGCTAGAATCTAAATCTTGACTTAAATGCCGGTAGAAAGTCAAAAGTTCATTCAATTACTGATTTAGAAACAGTACAAATGTATTGGTTATTAAAACAATGCATTCATAATGATTCTACCATCTGCAACGATTTGCCTCTTTTGTTGCTCATTTACCTAACAATGTCTCCGCATACTCAAGCCAGACCCAGTATAAAATAAAAATCATGACGTCAAAATTTATCCAGCAATTATGAAACCATACAGACATACATATATCGTCGAGACAACACATTTATTGCTATGATCCAGTAAAACTGAGATTCGTCTCGAAGCACCACGTAACTATGTCAAACACATGTCACAGTCGAACAGCACCTCTCCCATTCCAAGTCGGTTAATCAAATTGCTCACCCGACTAATTTTAAGGTACAGAAAAAAGCAAGTTATACTTGAGGACAATCACCGAAAAGACGTCAAAACAGGATAATTATAATTCAATTTATCGTCACAAAAATATCTCGGAATATGTACATAATTAGTGTTTAATATAAATACGTAATTTTCGCGTTTCTACTGGACGGGCAGGCCGCAGCCTAGTCTACGCGCACGCGTTAAACCGTACGGTACATTCTGAAGTTTTTTTTTTAAGTGGCCAGTGTGAAGTGATTTAAAGTGCTGGTAAATTGTAAACGGTTCGTGTTATGATGGCGGCAGTACGAAATTTTGAAGTTTTCTACCACGTTTCTACACTACACAGTATCGAATAATTATTTTTGAATAGAAATAATTAATATGTGACACATACAAGTGTTGGTGGGAGCGTGCTACGAAACGGCTACGCGATTTTCTCGGTGCTACGAGATTCTTAATGATGGATGAAGGAGCGTTTTCCTTTGAAAAACTGCGAATTATTAATTTACTATTTGTTAATAAGCAATTTAAGGTCTTGTGATTAATTGGAACTTAAATATTTTTGACAAAAAAATAATTAGTTAATTAAATAATTATGTTTAATTAATTTAATCAGTGATAAAATCGTAAAAAAGTTTTAAATCGTGAGAAATATCAATAGAAAAAATACATTACTAAAATCTGTAAAAGTGACGCGTAAGAAATATAAAAAAACACCTAATATCCAACCTTCTAAATAACATAAAATAAAAACCACAAAGGAAACCTTGACGCAAATGAAAAAAAAACAACCGAAAAAAAAATGTCTCCGTCATAGAATTTCTCCAGCGCCTTTCTACAAATCCCGCTCAAAGTATTATATTACTAGATATCCCACCACACCACTCTCCACGTTTATTTCCAGCCTCATAACTGTGAACAGTTGTGGTCATTTTATAGAACATAATTTAGAATTTATTATGTTTTTTCATATAAGACGGAGGAGCCAAATATCTTGATGATTATTTTTAGTTACCGTTAGGTAACCCACTACTTGAGCTTTCCGTGAATTCAATTTGTCACTGAGTTCGTATAATCACGCAGTGCACTTTGGGGGCGCGGTTGAGCAATCATGTTCGAGCTACGACAATTTCCTAACGATGATGGTATGTAGAATTTTATCTATTGTTGTAGGATTTAGGATTTTTACGTAGATTTTTGGTGTTAAAAATGAGATTTTTGGGCAAAAAAGTGTGATTTTTTAATGAGACTTTGAACTTGAAATAATTTTTGCGGAAATAATATTTTGTAAATTATTTTTTATCATTTCTGTTGTCTCATATTACATAGAATTAAATTAATATCTACTAATTAGAAATACTTTATCAATTTTTAATTTACTTAACCATTTTAGCCGGTAGTTAAAACAATTTGCGAAATCGCATTTTTTTTTTCTAAATAAATCCTGTAATTTCTTGCAAGAAGTGCTTGCATCTTGCTTGGATCTTTCATTCTATAATCAGTCTTTAGTGCCAATTGATGTTACACGTCGTTATTCTCATTACACTAATTTCAATGAGAGGTAGAAGCCAAAAATATTAACGCCAGCCTTAGTAATTAGAGCGAGACTTCTAATTACCCTGCCAAGGTCTTCAACCTGTTTGACGTGGCTTGTTGAAATATTGAGACAACGGGAAGGTTTAGAAAAATCGGAAATCAGTGATTCATCCTTTTGTTAGTAGGAGCTATTGGTTCTGTAACTTGGAAAATTACGTTTCTAGATTCACAGATTATCAAGAACTTTGCCCAAAAAAAGAACTGTATTGAATTGACTATCTTTGCACGTAGGTAACTAGTATTGATTTTATTTCCTTGTCCAATAGCACACTGAAAAGTACCTTTAAATGCCATTAATTCAATAGATGAATTGACTTTGACTTTAATCCGTATTGAGAGACTACCTAAAGGCCTCCGAATCATTTACTGAACAAGAACAACCAATTCTGGTGGTTTAAAACAATAATCATAGAGACAATTGCTACCTAGACGTTTGGCGGGAGCGCGTGTAGACTGCCAGCTCCGCACCACCAATTTTTTGGTTGGATAGATTACTCGGAATTAAAATTCGGTTTCCACTTCGCACACTTAATTGTAGATGTCACTATCACAATTATTGTACTTCATTACTGACAATTACTGTTAAGTTAATAAATATTCTTATAATTCGTGATCGCCGCGTACAACAAACAGAAGCAAAGAGAAAGAGAAAAGGGATATAAAAAAACAATGTTGCCATTTTAGCTAACACAATGGTATTTTAATGTTGCAAATTATTTTTTATAATAAAAATATTTTAAGTTGATTCTAATAACGTTTTCGTTTATTAGGTCAGATGACAGTAACTTTGTATGTTAATATAATAATTTATAACAACTAGTGACTGACCGCCAACCCAATATACCAGAAAATCTAGCACGATTGACTTGATAGCCAGATTATATTAACAATTTAGGTCGACATCAAACACCTGTTTCAAATTCAACACACATTAAAGTAAATTTAAATTACCCACAAGTACATGAAAACATGTAAGATCAATTTTACGGCTGTTCACTATGGGACTACGACGTAGTATCTTGATGAATATAATATTAGATTGGAGGTAAACTTTGGATGTTTGATTATAAGGAATAATCTTCGGAACAACTTGTCCAGAAACTTGGAAAAGAGTGTCCATGCAGTTTCTTGCCCATTCTTCTCCACGACACCTACGATTATGGAATGGGCTACTACAGTCCATTCACAGTTATTATGCCTGTGGCTGGGCTGACTTATTTTTGACTATGCAAAAGCACCTAACACGGGTCTATTTGAAATAAATGCTTTGAGATTGAACTACTGATCTGAATTCGAAAATTCTTTCACGAATGGGAAGATACATTATCCCCGCTTATCATAGACTCTAAATAGGACGTTCCCGTCGAATAATCTACGACCATAACGCAAGCAAAGCCGCGGGTAAAAGCGAGTTTTTTTGTAATATTAAATCATAATATTGAGGTTGTTTGTGACTTAGTTGATAAACATCAGAAGAGGATGTTTGTGACTTAGTTGATAAACATCAGATGAGGATGTTTGTGAATAGTAATGGGGATATCGTGGTGTCTTTCGGGAGATATTGAAAAAGAGAGATTCAAAATCTCTCTTTTTCAATTATGGTTATGTGAAAAGTTCATCATTCTCCTGCCCTTATCCCAACTTATTCGTGCTCGGCGCAGCATGTCTTCTTCTTCCATACTTCTCTATTACGCGTCATCTCAGCAGACACCTACTTTCTATCCTATCATCCTTCAGACAGTTCATTCATCGCTTCTTTGGTCTTCGTCTACTCTTGTAATAGCCATTATTATTGTAGGTTGTGCGAAAACATGTAGTAAAAAAAAAAGTTTTGGATCTCTGTGACTTTTTAGTTTGATTGCCTCGTTGGTTTAGTGGTCGCAAGCGTGACTGCTGAGCGTGAGGTCCTGAGTTCGATTGCCAGGTCGGGCAAAGTGTTATTGGGGTTTTCCATCAGGAATTTCTCAGTAGCAACAACGGAGTCTGCATTTGTGCGCGCTCGATGGCATAAGGCTCGCCCCCTATTGCATGGGACTTAAACATAACTGGCGGAATGTGGGTGTACTGTTAGGTACACCTCTGCCTAACCCTTCTGGGATTACAAGCGTGATGCTATGTTATGTTGTTAGTTTCATTAGGATTTTGTTAGTTTCATTAGGATTTTGTTCAACGGCATTATTAAGCTTAGTTATTTTCATAATGTTCATGGTTTTTTCAAGAGTGATATGAATTTTATGCTGTTCTAAGTGATGATTAAGTTTTTATACTTCAGTTTCCTAATCTCCGATAGATTATCACAGATAATTTAGTCTGTTAACACGGTTTTTTCAAGATAATTTTAACCAAAGTTATTTGGTCTTTTGGTACCAAACCCATCCATCTAGTACCAATTCTCAACAAACACTTGGTAATGTCAAACTAATGCCAGGTTTTACTCATGGTTTACCCTCTTTTTCATTTTTTTAGTGCCTAGCCTGGTGTCAGAATTCTTATGCCACCTATGAGTCTCTGACTTGGCTTAACATGCCGTCGAAAAATATCTCTCAAGCATGTTGGAACGAAGCAAGTTTCTGAAGCAAGTGATAATTATGCAACGCGCAAATGAATCCAATAAATCAGAGGTGCTTGTCATGAATTCAGACTTGAGACCTATGACATGGCAATCTGACGGTCAAATCACTGTTAACTTAAGCTACCACTCAACACATCCACTCCTCTATTCATACCAAGACAGCATACCATCTCCAGAAATCCTAAGCTCCAGATTCTCTCAATCGTTAGCTAGGTTAGGTGTAGGTTAGCCCGAAAATTTGCTCTAAAAACACCAGAAATTCCTGTCTACCAGTTCATTACTCGTCACCTTCACCAGATTTATATGACCGACGTCACAGTCGGTTGCGTTGTTATATGTGTACACGTTATTTATTATAATATACATAACGGATATGTAATTTGGTGGCTAAATTCTTGGCGGACCGCCGTTGACATGCTTCTACGATCTATGTCCCTGATTATTTCTGCTTGGTTGGCTAATATATTGGAGTTGCAACATGTGAAGTTTTTATTTAATATATATTATTTTTGTTCGGGATTTGTAAATATATTTTGGATGGTAGTTTTGTGAGTGGGTAGGCCATGGTCACAAGGTTTAGCAGCACGTGTTTGAAGACGTGGTTTCAGGGTGTTCGTTACTATTTTTGTAAAACCTTGTCCTTTAGGGAGCAGTTTTATATTTTTATCGTCGTTGAAGTTATAACGCCACGTAAGCCAATTATTGGCGTTTTGACATTTTCATTTTTAATGCCGTTTGCTAGAGTATCGGGAGACGCGTTGTTTTAGCCAATTAGAAACAAGCACCGTCTGTATCTATATCTACCTACGTATAATAATGCAGTTTTTGCACTTGCCTGTAAAGTTGCAATTTTCGACTTACGTGATGTTAGAATTTTAACGATAAAATATTTTTTCTTAGTTTTGCCTCCGTAAGTAGAGCGTTTGCAATTGAGGAACGAGAATGAGTGTTACTGGATGCTCCAGAGCGCTGTGACATTTTTATTTTAATGTTACAGCACCATGCTGGGATAGGGCCTTTTGGCCTCGTATAGGACCAATTAAGCCTAATAAATGTCTTATTTTTATTTTATTTTTTTATCATGTTTACTTTTTATATTTTTTTGTTAATTTAATCACTTTGTTTTATCCTGTGCGATACAAATAAATACTTTATCTTTCTTTCTTCTTTCTAGATGCTCTTTTTTTGTTTAGTAAGACTTTTTTTTTTTCTATCTAATTTCTACAGATGCTCTAACGGCGACAGAGTTTCTCCTGGTAGAAACCAGTCCTCATTTTCACCTCTTTCTCGCTGTTAGTTGACTAAGGCAGTTACTACAAGAGTGAATATTGTCTGTGGTCAGCGTTGTCTTTATTAAAATCTCCCTTCCGATCATCAATTGCAACAGTTATTGGAAAACCCATTACATCTTAGGGGCTGCCATAAAATCTGGGGTTCGGACATTTGTAATCATGAAAACTTTCAAAAAGAAAAGCTTATATAGAGATGAGAGTGAAATCAAAACATACAAAATATTATGTGTGAATTATTATAAAAGATTCGTTGAAATTGTGAGTGAGATTGAAGATTTGAGTCGTATAAAACACATTAGGGATCTCGAATTAGAACTGCCTACATTATGATTTTAATCTTGGGAGACGCTCCGGAAGTTTGTATATTCTTATAATAAATTGGGAGAGCAACGTAGATTATTATCTGGTGTCATTCATGTGAAGTAAAACTAGTGGTTCTCCAGTTTATGCAGTAATCTTCAATGTCTAAGTTGTAAATAGTCAATTGTGTAGAAACATTTGCAATATCATATCACTAGGTACATAGTATAAAACAAAGTCTCTGACCGCTGTCTGTCCCTATGTAAGCTTAGATCTTTAAAACTACGCAATGGATTTTGATGCGGTTTTTTAATAGATAGAGTGATTCAAGACGAAGGTTTATACGTATTACACCAGGGGGGTTATAGTTAGTAATATTTTACAGTTGGTTTCAGTCAAAAGTTTGGAAATTTGGTCCTATTGCCCTGAAATTGGAAACGCTAAACCTCGTGACAGCGTGATATCTAAAATATTCTTCGTTCTCAGTACAAAAAAAAAGGTGTCTTTTGTGATTGGTCTGTGTTTTGTGCATTCTCGTATGTGTGTATTATTTCTGTTTTCTTTTCTGTTTATAAGTTCTAATTTCAAAAATTCTCTCGTAAACTCTCATGTGGGGTTAGGAATTAAACTGATGACACACGGATTAACAAAAATTTGGTCCTTTAAGACGAGACCTTCCTCGTATTCCACAGTTCATCTTACTTCATACTACCATTGCTTATAAATGCGAATGTTAGTGAGGATGTATCGATGTTTGTTCCTCTTTCACGCAAAAACAGTTAAGCGGATTTGGGTGAAATTCGGCACATAGATACTTTATAACCTAGATTAACATATAAGATACTTTTTGTCTCGGAAGTACGATCCCGTGGGTTAATTACCGAACTCCACGCGGGCGAAGCCGCGGGCATAAGCTTGTCAGTTGTTTAGAACAAGATTCCATAATCCACGAGTACCTACTACGAGTATGACTTCTACAACTCCAGATTTCGGTATTTATGATAATTCTAGTACCTAGGTAGTTTACAATTCAGTCAATCGCGAGAGGTTGTGTCTAACGTCACTCAATCAATTGCTTGCACGAAATGCTTGCATGAAATGTGTTGAATTGGGACTATAGAGGAATTTGACCTTGGTAGTCGTCATTAGGAAAACGTTTGATCTTAATTTGGCATCCAATTACAAGCATTAGGTTCTGGCACTTGCGGCTACCTTGTTTCCTTTATGTTATGCAGTTGCAGTAGTCAGGAATGGAGTGGCTTGCTTGTACAAAAGAAAATTCCCTTATTTATTTAAGCCGAAGTCGGGACAGCCCTCGTCTTATTACATAAGGGCAAACTAGAACTTGTACATGTAATCAGCATTTGGTTCACGCTAATAGTAAAACAGATACTTAGGTATGTTCGGAATATAACTGACAACTTGAATGAATATGTAAAAAAAAAAAACTGAACATCATGTAAAATTATCAGATTGTCGCATATCAGTTTTTATTAAAAAAGCTTCTGGTGTTCAAAACTCAAAGCATATAATTCAACTAGACCATAACAGGCACTTTTGAATGTCAGAAAAAAAAGAAAGCGAAGCTACAGTCATAAACCGTTGTCCAATCCATTGAGAAGAATGGGCAAGAAACTTCATGGACACTCTTTTCAATCCAACTATTGTTACAAGATCTTGGTTACATCATTCATGTTGAGAACGATGTAGAAAAATCTTTTTCTGCAGGGAAATCCTCAAGGATACCACAAACGAGTCAGAGGAGAATGGAGGCTTTTGTTGGAGCGACTAAACCCTCACTGTTCCTAGCACTAACATGGTTCGGGGGCCGAGAAAATATACGTAAATACTCTCACACCCCCAACTGGTGGTCTGTCCATTAAGCAGTCAGTGGACTCCAATGCCAAGCGTAACTTCCTAAACTCCGATTGGCAGATCCTCAAGTTTAAGGATTTTACGCTCATAACGTGTCGTCATCATCTGCCTAGCCTAGTTGGGGTCGGCTTCCAGTCTAACTAGATACAGCTGAATACCAGTATCTACAAATCAAGATCCACAAATTACTACCGGGACCAACAGCTTAGCGTGTTTTCCGAGGCACGGAGGAAACTCGGTGTGTGACGGGTGGTAAACCATCCAAAGACCAACCTAGGCAAGCATGGCTTAACCTAAAGATCGACCCGAGCATCTGTTATTATTTAACAGCGAGCTCCTTTGCTACGCTCATGACGTGTAATTATAATATACAGTAGAAACATATCCATCAAACTCGAATACCACATACTTCCCTAAGTAACATCGCCAAGACCAAACATCCTACAATATAAAGCAGGAATTCAAAGTGCGGCTCTAAATCATAGCCGAACTACAGAATCCAGCTGCTGTCCCTGAAATATTTTCTCGTCAAAACATGCATCCGTCATAACGCAGTGACGTAAGCAGAGAGAGCCAGAAATACAGAGTCCATTTGTCAAATGAACACTTAGATCTTGAAGTCGGTGTTGGATGTGAAATCTGGCGTGATGCGAATGTGATGCGAATATTGTCTGGTTAATGGAGCTGTCATATGTGAATGAGATTTGTGTTTAGACTGATGGAAGTAGTGGGGATGGTTTAGTGGGATTTAATTTTTGGTCCTTGAAGACGAACGGTGGTACATTTTGTAGTTTAGAAAAAAATACTTTTTTAATCTCGATTAATTAACTATCTAAAGAACGGTGGTACATTTTGTAGTTTAGAAAAAAATACTTTTTTAATCTCGATTAATTAACTATCTAAGTATACTATACAGGTTGTGACCCTTCATGAAGCCGTCCACCAATCATTCTATGCATCAAACTAAGTAAATCTACGCAAAAAATATTGCTAGGAAACGATTTTTATTTTAGGTGAATCATCAAATCACCTTCTACGATAGGACTCAATGTAACGCACTTAAACATTGTGCTGATAGATGCATTGAATATGTCGTGGAGGCATTAAAAGTAATGATAACATTAAAAAAAGGCATTAAAAAAAAAAACTTCTGAAAAAGTTGGAACTTTGACCCACAATATCTCGGTGACTAGAAGGTTTCACATATAATATATGGTCTAGAACAAAACAAATATCACTATGATGTGTAGGACACGTGCCTTTCGGCTTCGTTAAGGGTATTATTTTTACGCCCATTATAACCATAATAAAGTGACCAAGATTTTGTAACAAAAGATATAAGTAAAAGTGATCATTTAGTTTCTCGCCCCTTTTTCTCCATAGAGATCTAAGTTTTGAAATGAGAACTTAACTTAAACTGTTTGTTCTTGATAGACCCATTAGTTGACAGTTTAAAAGTGCCTGTTACTAGTTTAGTAGTTTATTTAAAATAAACTTTGAGCTTAGTTCACATAGCTGAATTTTGGACTAAACATATTTGAACTTTTTGCCATCGATACGCTAAAAGAAGTTTGAGTTTAAACCTTTTTATAATTCTCTGAAGCCTAAAATACTCTATCAGGACATGTTGTAGCAACGCGGAAAAAAACACATACGAGTATGAACAAAATCGTCTAGTCAAACATTTAGGTAAAATCTAAAGTGTAGCGTATATTTGTATGTGTTCGCATATCTTGGAAATCTGCTCCAGTTTCCAGAATTAAATTAAAATCGCCCTCGACGATGCTCTTGCGCAAAATATCATACGGCAGATGTAATATCTAGATACAGAATGATGGCTTATATTAAATTGAAGTGTTTTTGAGGTAAAATGAAAACAGCGTGAAATCTTTGGATGTTTACTTTACAAAGATAATCTAATTCCATTGCTAAAAGCAGGTATTAAGGATCTTCTAAGAGAATATCATGTACGTAATTTTACTCTGGAAATAGGAACTAGATTACTGATGACTTACATAGAATTTATCTTTTGCCTAAAAGACCATATTACCGCGATAAAAAATATCTTATGTTCTAAGATAGGTAAGGAGGTCGTGGGTAAATGACAACAGCCACTCGGGTGGATCTTCAAGTTAAGCCGCGCTTGCCTAGGTTAGTCCGTGGATGGGTGACCACCCATTACATACAGAGTTTTCCCCGTGCCATACATCCTTTCTCACATACTTTCGCTTTTATAATAGGATAGTAACATTAGTATGGAAGTAAGGCCTACTCTCACAACATCGAAAGTATATTTTATTGATTTGTTTAGCTGCTATTTATTTAAATGGCACTTCAACTCACTAAAACACACATAAATATAAATCACAAACTATTTTAGGAATAGTGAAATTGTAACTTTTACAAGTGCACAGCACTCGCAGAATAATAAAAGGGTAAGTAACATTACAATTACCATTACAAGAATTTAAGTAATACAATAAAAACATTTAAAAAAAATATATAAAATATGCTATGAAATCATGACAAAACGAATCGGTAAAAAACTGATTACAAGCGCCCAAGTACAGACGCCAGCAAGTCAAGCTACTACAATCTGTCAAATTTCTTTGTTATATTTTCTAATTAACTTCCCCCCCCCCCCTCCCCTCCCTTTAACTTTTCTCGTTTCGTTTTTATTTCTTTCTTTCCTTCTTTGCTTTTTTCCTTTTTTTTCTATTTTTTTTCTTTTTTTTTAGACATGTTAAATATCCCGTTTTTAGTGTTAATGGTGAATTAACATATCATATATATTGTTGATATGAGTCTTGTTGCTCAAATTAAATTATTATCTCCTTTATTTATAATTTTTCTTATTATATATATATTTTTAAACAATTCTTTTTAAAAAAACCTATAAAAAACATTTAAAAATATAAAAAATAGATGGCCCATCGGCATCAGGAACAAGGTATAACAAATTATTATTTCCTTTATTTAACTTTTATACAAGTTATTTACATTTTTAAATATTTCTTATAAAAAAAAAATGAAAACATTTAAACATATAAAAAATTGTTATTATTATTATCTACTTTGTCGATAAAGCATTATGTTCAAGGTTGATTTGGAAAATTTGACAGTTACGGGTAGCTTAATGTGCTGGCGTCTGTACCGTTTCTTTCTCAATTAACCGATATTTTACCCACTAGTGTGAAATTATTTACAAATAAATTACAACGACATTCAAATAACTTTTAACATTAGTTATGTAAAAAACTATTAAGTATCACAAATGTGAAAGTTAGTTTGTTTGTTTTACACGCTTAACTGCTGAATGAATTTCGATTAAATTTATCGTAATGTTAGACCACCATCTGGGTTTGGACATAAGATACTTCCTATCCGGGTAAGACGTTCCAGTGGGAAGATTTCCAACTGATATGCAAGTGAAGCCGCGGTAAAAGGTAGTTAATAAATAGTTTTGCAATGTTTGAGTAGACTGCAATTTAAATATCCGATTGATCTATGTAACTTAATATTTCACGGTCTCGGTACTGATAAATAACCGTAGAGTTGGTGCAAGTGGTAAATATTTCGCAAGCGTTCGAGAAAATTGCACTCTTTTAATAGACCAACTTGAATTTGTAGTTTGAATAGAGTAGGTAGGTACTACATAGAATAGAATAAACATAGCGACCGTTCTGCATGTTAATGTTATCCTCTTCGCGCATTAGCCTACATTTAAATAGTCCCTACGTTATGTCCATAAAAATATTTAATAAACTACCAGATGCAATCAAAAATGAAACTAGCGATACAACTTTTATGAATAAAGTCAAACAATTATTCGAGAATCTGACAACCAGTGTTACCACAGTGTATCGTATTACCCAGTACTAACTGGGTTGTGAAATACTGCTATTCTGGTTGTACTGGAAGCTGACCCTAACATAGTTGGGATAAGGCTGGGCAAATGATGCTGTGCTAAGGTATAATATAAGATTTATATTTTCCTGTAAGATACACCTTAACACTCTTATAACACGAAATAAAGTTATACCAGCAATAACAAAGGAATAACCATACATTTTCATAGGTTTAAACTTGGAATAAATTTATCCTGTGTTTATTAATAGGAGGGTAAATGTTCTTTTAAATAAATGAGCAAAGAAATATTAGAAATTCTCAGTGAAAAGCAGATGAAAGTTATTTGCTAGCCAGTGATGGCCCGTGGTATAGAAGAAACCATTATTTTAGTTTAATGTCCTAAATCTTACTGGGATTAAGATTTAGTATTATAAATAGGTACTTAATTTATCCGGTTCTTTCATTGATGTTAGAATTTTGGTGTGTAGAAGGTGTTTTTGGGGTGAAAAAAAATAAATTATACATACTAATACATGAAACGTGAATCGAATGGCCCAGATATATCTGTAGAGAATGAAATAACAGATGTTGCCTCTGATAGGAGCTATTTAATTAATTTACGAGGAAACTATTGCAGAAGATTTTCTTGGAGAAAGACAAGTATCAGAATATGTATATACCTGTAAATTAACAGTAGGACTGCTTAGTTGGTCGAGTGGTCGCAAGCGTCACTGCTGAGCATGAGGTCCAGGGTTCGATTCCCAGGTCGGGCAAAATGTTATTAGGTTTTTCAAACATTTCTGTTCTCAGTAGCAGCCACGGAATCTGGATCTGTTTCTGGATCTTTTTTTTTACCTAATTTAGTACGATGTGCAAACTTTACAATGTCGAATGAGTAGAAAACAAAATTACCATACAAATAATAAAGTAGTTTCCTGTAGAATTAAATGGTCTTGTTTTCCCTGAAAATGAAAACCCAGACTTGACTCATCCTAATTGTGGTCGGCGCAGCATGTCTTCTTCTTCCATACTTCTCTTTTACCCTTCATCGCAGCAGTCACCTCCATTCTAGCCATATCATCCTTCACACAGTCCATCTATCGTTTCTTTGGAGTCCCTCTACTCGTATACCCATCCGCATTTATACTCAGAACTTTCCTCTGGACATTTTCCTCTTCCTCCGCATCACATGACCATACCAATTTCTTGGTGGCCGCGGTACGAGACTGGTATCATAGTCCCCTACACATAAGGTGGCAGTCCTATCACACACCGATCACCTAATTCGCCGCATTTGGGGCGCATGTGTGTTTAGTGTCAACGTGTTTTATTTATTTTAGTGTCTGTTTGTGAATGTTGTATGGATTTTATACCTGGTAAAAATAAATATTGCTTTTCATTTCATTTCATACCAAGACTTGGTTACAAAATATTCTAAGTTTCTACAAAATATTTTACTTTGCAACACCGAATGTGTGGAAAACCACCAATTTTACCCTAATAATATTATAAGAAAACTTTTAGGACAAATGATCCTTGTTACCGCAGAAATGATAAAACTAGACTGTGCTAGAAAATATTCCTTACAAAAAAAGTTTTGTAAAAAGCAACAAAATATAAAGTATTTTACACACGAGTTCTTTTACAAATGGCTACTTGGCTCCCCGACAGATTAGGTGACATGTAAAAATGTAATATTAATACTCACAGCAACGTTATTTAAAACTCCGTGTAACTAATCGCGTGCTTTTAAAAATTCACAATTATAAAAATAATCTGCTTGCTAATATTATGATATTGTGACACATTTTTCGTATAATGTTTATACATTCCATTTAACACAAGACATGAAACTTCGGGGAATTTCATTTTCCCTACGTCACTGGACTGATCTACGCTTTTATCAGCCACGAGGCTCATGGTTAATACTAGGAAAAGTTTAACACCTGGTAGCTTAAAGGTTTAGGATTGCCTTGTTGGTCTCAATCGCGACTGCGGAGCTGGTCCTGGGTTCGATTCCCGGCCCAGGGAAATTTTTATTGGATTTTTTCATCAGGAATTTCTCAGTAGCAGCCACGGTGTTTGGATTTGTGCCCGGTTGATGGCAATAGGACCTCCCCCTATTACTTAAACATAACTGGAGAAATGTGGGTATACTATAATAAGTACACCTCTGCCTGACCCTTCGGGGATTACAGGTGATGTTATGGTATTTTAAAGTCCATCTTCTGTTAACTGCTGTGAATGGCTAAGCTGAAATAAAAACACAGTAAATCATTTACATATTAAGTTGGTATAACTTTCACAGTCCAGCAAATGTCATAATAAGGGTTTCAGAAACCGGAAAAAATTAAATTTCAATATCTTTATTATATTACACAAGAAAGTGTTTACACAAATTGTGGAGTGACTGACGTCTGTGCTAGGTGATAGCCTTGTGTTCAGTCGCCTCTCCCAGGAGGAGATATTACAGAATCTTATGCAAAAAAGATGAACGAAAAAAGACTATGGTAACAACAGAAAATAAATATATTAAAAGAGCTTAAAGAAGCCTGTATTGAGTTTGAGAGTGTTTCTATATGTGTTGTAAGTGATGATTTACCCACTTTCTCCAAACACTAGCTGTTGCCCGCGGCTTCACTCGCGTTTTGGTCGGAAATTATTCCACGGGCAAGTTGTAAATATAACCTATAGCACTCAGGGATAATTTAGCTTCCTATTAGTGAAAGAATTTTCAAAATCAGTTCAGTAGATCCAGAGATTACCCCGTACATACAAACTTACTAACTTACAAACAAATTTTACCTCTTTATAATATTATAGTTTATAGAATAGATGGGTGACTATTCTTTGAACAAAGATATCCTTCTGTACCTCAGGAAGCACTGACAAGCTAGGCTTGGTTATCCTACGATTTCATCATTACATACCGAGTTTCCTTCGTCCCTCAGAAAGCACGTTAAGCCGCTGGTCCTGGCTGTCATTTGTAGAACTTTGATAGGTGGCCCGAAAGTCTGACAACCAGTCTTACCTAGGGGCACCGTATTACCCAGTACTATCTGGGTTGTTGAGGTCAGATAGGCAGTTGCTCCATGTAAAATACTGGTATTCAACTGCATCATGAGACTGTAATCTATCAGCTGACAAAAATTCTATGCAGAATTTTTCTAGCTCGTCTCCTAACGAATACACGAACAGACGGACAAACAGTCCGTTTTTATTTTTGACATTAATATATGCGAAAGTGACACGTAATTATGAAAATGTCATGTAACCTTAATGATGATATTATTTTAATGGGCACCCAGAGTTAATTTATTTAGTTTCTGATGAAATATTATTTCAGAAAACGTGAATAATTTGGATGAAGTGTTACCTAAGCTATATATTTTGATAGGCCCAACACCTAGTTCAGGCTTATAGTACGACCAGATAAATTTTGCAGTTCAAGATGGCGCTGCTTTGTCGAGAAAAAATGCAACAATATATCAAGCTTCTTACATTTATTTTAGTTCGTTGTTTTACCGACTGCAGCGCCTGGATAGATATCTTGGTCGACGTATAACTAGAGGGCTTTAACAGAATGAAATAACGGTAACAGAAAAGTAAAAAATGTTACAAAAGCTACTAATAATAAAATAATAAGAAGTGCCATACTATAAGTATGCGCCCGAGCCAGTTCTCGATAATGGTAATATCACGTTGTATTGGGATCGACCTATCGTCACTGACAGGACTATTGTTGCCAATAAGCCTGACATTGTGGTGATAGATCGATTGGAGTGTCGCGCAATGATTGTTGATATAACGGTCCCGCATGCCGAAAACCTCGTGAAAGCAGAGAAAGATAAGCAGTTCAAGTATCTAGATCTTTCTCGCGAGGTTGTCGACATGTGGGACGTGAGTACAGAAGTCATTGTGCAAATTCATCATTGTACAGCAGTCGTGTCGGCCAATGGCTTAATAGCCTCGAACAACATCTCGATCAAGGGCTTGATTCAGAAAGCAGTACTTCTGGATACGGCGCGTTATGTTAAGAGGTTCCTCCCACAAGAGCCCTGACCATCGGTAGCTCGGATCCTGTTCCCATTGCTGGTGGGCAATTTTTTATATTTTTATATATATTGGAATATTTAAAAATTTAATTAATATGTGTTAAATGGACTAAAGGAAAAAAAAAACCTTTATTCGGAATCCCAGACGGTAAAATACAACATGAATCTGAAATTAAACATTTTGGTTATGATGCCTGTACAAGGATAATCCTGTATCACAGGCTGCACAATGGTTGCAAATATTATGTCAATTCTGTTTACACTGCAACCAACTTATCTGTGCTGGCGGGAAAATACAGGATTAAAATAAATATACCAAGTTTGGCATATCGATTTTTCTTGACAAGCATCGCAACCTTCAACTGCAAACTTAAAGTGGCCATACTGTAAAGCCAGTGTAACCACACACTATACAAGCGATTGCGACTCTCTTGTCTAGGCACATAGATTGAAATTCGTATGACCAATAGTGTTTCCATGTGAATTTCCAATGTCCTTATAGACATCACATATCAGACTCATCATTATTGGCAATAAAACATTTTCTGTAAATTCTAGAAAACCTAACTTTCGATTTCTTATCATCAGCCTAGCCTTTTTTTCCTATGTGAGGGCCGGCTTCCAGTCTAACCGTATTCAGCTGAATACCAGTATTTCATGGAACGACTGCTTAACTAACCTCCACAATCCCGTTAGTACTGGGTAATACGATAAGTACCCCTTGGTAAGACTGGCTGTTAGGCTTTCAAGCCACTACTGACTACCTGAAACGACTTTAACAGGTCTACAAATGACAGCTGAGACCAACTGCTTTAAAGTGCTTTCCGAGGTAAGGAGGAAACGAGGTATTTAATGGGTGGTCACCCATCCAACGACCAACCTAGGGAAGCGCGGCTTAACGTAACTTTAGTTTTCTACAAAATAGAATTCTTTTAGAGTATCTGCCTTATTGACTTTTCCAGAAAGTAGATTACTTATCGCAAAGTAGGTTATTTTACAAATTCTTTTAATGGGGATGGCAACTGTGGAACTAATGGCGCTAGCATCGCTTGTACCAAGCAACGTCATTGGTTGAAGATCTGTCAATGTCATTTTATAGTTCAAAATAGCTTGACCTCATTGGTCAGATTGGGACTAAGCTATGGAAACGCCATCTACAATCAGCTTTGACTTGCCTTCCCCATTGAACTAAGAAACTACAGGATGTTGGGGTTTCAGTAACATTTGAAATTAGCTGTAGAAAATAAAAAAATCAGTTAAAATACTTTTTAGTCCTATCTCTAAATGTATTCTAAATTAAAGAGGAAAAGTTTATGTATTTAACCAAACATTAATTTTACCACCAAACGATGTTGCTAACTATAAAAATTCCTAACTTTACGTTGTTTTCATAGACAAATTTTATCGTCGACAGGTTACGACTGAAAAAAATTTCAACAATTCGATATTTAGAAAAGTTTTCGACATAAATTAGACTTACATGTCATTATAAAGTGTAATACACATATATTGCATTTTTATAGTGTGTCACGATTGTGTGACATGTGTTTATGTCATTATAAAATGTGACAATAGAAGCGTGGGATTACATTATCAATTTTTCAAGCGATGTTTCGAATAGGTAGTGACTTTTACGAATTGATTTAATGAGTTTTTTTCTATACGATTTTAATACTGTTATTTTTTTTGCTTAAATTATCGTTCATGTAAAATGTACATAAAAATAGATGTTGTTGTATCATAGACATCGACTCGTTTTAAACGATCACTATACCATGAAAATAAGACACATACTGACATACTGTTTTGGTGTACACACGGCTACACATCAAGCTATACATTCCCAGTATAAGCTGACCTCGCATTGTACGGCAATCCTATACACAGCGAGATCAGCATAAACTGGAAACGTATACCTTGATATGTAGCCGTGTGTACAAGGTTATTTTGCGGGCCTACAAATTGGGCATTGAAAATAAAAATCTTGCCTCGACTACCGCGTTGGTCTAGTTGTCGCAAGCGCGACTGCGGTCTGAGGTCCTGGGTTCGATTCCCAGGTCGGGCAAAGTGTAACTAGATTCTTCTAGCAGGAATTTCTCAGTAGCAGCCATGGAGTCTAGATTTGTGCCCTCTATTGCATGGGACTAATCATAATTGGGGAAATGTGGGTGTACTGTTAGGTACACGTCTGCCTAACCCTTCGGGCACTATAGGCGTGATGTTATGTATAGGTACTGCAGGCTACACGTCGGTCTTACCTTATCTAGTATAAGATGGTCCTGCACTCTATTAAAACTTCGTACTATTCGTATAATTTGTTCTTTTTATTTTATTATTCATGTAAAAATATTTATCCTGTCTTGGCTTCCGTACGTTTTTTCACGGGTGACCACTGAACACCAGCGCTGTGCTGTGGGCCCCCCATAGCACAGCATCATACTGAGTGGTAACCTGCTTGTCGCAGTCACGACGTGAAAGCTGCGATTTTTTTTCTTTTTTCTTCCGTTCCGTCTGTTGAATCTATAAATTGTTGTTATGCATTGTATGTTTATTGTTATTTATTTGTTATTTTGTATGATGCACGTCATGTCACTGCGACAAATTAACATTTTTTCTTTCTTTTTGTTCTTTCTTATTACGCCAGACCAGCTCAAGGCCAAATTGTTACCACTGAAGTGCGGTCGACTGTAGGCAGGAATCTACTTAGATTTTTTAGTTGTGTACAACATTATATACTTCTATTTTCATTCGATGTGAATCAAAAGGAAGCACGCAATATAATTCATGTCTAGAAAATCAGCTAGTGGTTCAGAAATAGAGCTGCACCACTTCTTATACAAAAATGTTACATTCATGAATAAACTTATTTTGAATATTTTAATGGCGCGTAGCGTTGCATATCTTGGAGTTTGTGTGATTATATTATTTATTATCACATTTATCAGTTTTTGTGGAAGACTCTTTCGTGTTCTAGTCAGTCACAGATTATTCTGGAGTTCATTTTGAATGAAAATAGTTATGTTCTCTGAAGAAATCTTATTGGTACAGCCGATAAAGTTTGCGGCTGACCATTTTTCAACCATGTTAATAAACTAGTGGTGAAAAGTGACCAACCAACATCTTTGTTGGGTATTCTCCGTACCATTTCTCAATATTTCCGTTGCTTCTGAAAAAAGGGCATTTTGAGATCACTGGCCGAAGATGACTGGTGTAACGCGAATGAATAAAATAACAAATGAGTACATAAAAGGAAGTCTGAAAGTGACGCCGGTGACTGAAAAGTTGTGTGGTAATCGGTTGCCGTGGTATGGGCATGTGATGCGGAGGAATGAGGAAAATGTAGTGAGGAAAATTTTGTGTATGAATGTAGATGGGTATACGAGTAGAGGAAGACCAAAGAAATGATGGATGGACTGTGTGAAGGATGATATGGCTAGAAAGGAGGTGTCTGATGAGATGACGAGTAATAGAGAAGTGTGGAAGAAGAAGACATGCTGCGCCGACCCCAAATGAATTGAGATAAGGGCAAGAGAATGATGGTATCCAAAGATGTCTTCTAAAATATCATCATTATGTAAATACAATAAATGTGTTCTTCTAATTAAGAAGAAAAGTCCTTGTAAAGAAGCAATTCTTACCAGTATCGCGAATTTCTTTATTTTCTTCATTCCTTAATTTCTGTTATTTATTAAAAAAGAAATCTCCCAAATCCACCCACGAAAAGAAACTGCCACACACTTAGAAATATCTTCAAAAACACCAGGCAACTGTAGAAAATATTAAAATTAACATCGTCGCACCACTACACAGCAATAAGTATAAATCAGAGGCAGGAATGTTGCACTCGAGGACTGTCAGCAAGGAGGAACTTTATTGTAACTAAAATTGTGGACATGGACTAAGACTTCGTGCAGACTAGAGATTTTTAGGTTAATCGCGACAGAATCAAAATTAAAAGACATTATTTCAAATTAAGCTGATAAATCTCCTCTTTTTCATAAGACAGTTCCCCGGAACCCCAGTCTTTCACAAAGGACAGATAAACAGTGGCTCCATATAAATTAACAGTGGCTCCATATAAATTACTGGTATTCAGATGCATCAGGTGAGACTGGAGCCCTCTCCAAAATAGTATTAGAAAGGCTACTCAGGTGATAATATAACATGTCTTAGACGCGCGTTTTTCCTGTCCGAATATGACAATTTTCTGGACTTTGTAAGTCGACTGGACTTGAAAAGGAACATTATTTAACTTAGATTATTTTGTTCCTAGCCTTAATCGGTTACCAAGCCAAGTTTAATTCACCTCAAATTCATTGCTTGCCATAGCACAACTCGACTCGAGATTGATACTCAAACAGTGATCCGGCTCAAAGGACCATTGTTTGAGTGACAAGTTCCAGTTGTGATGCTGGTGGTCTCGACTAAATAAAAAAAAAATAAAGACTGGATGATTACAAATAAAAATGGCCGATTTTAGCGTACGGTAAGTGATAGTGAGAGAGTGTTCCTTGGTATGGTCGAGGGCCTAGCGTTAGGTAGGGCGTTAAGGTGACGTAGAATCATATGACGCGATCGGCCGGTGCAATGTGATGGTCCAGAACAGTTGACTTTTTCATTAGATTTTTCACCCCTGGAATATTTCTGATAAAGGTATCATTAGAAAAAGTTAGTTAGTTAGTGTTAAGCTTCACACACACAAAATAAAGTCGAGAAAGAAGATTTGCACGTGCGCGCTGACCCTAATGCACCTATTACGAGAATAGTGCATAATATATGCACTATAATTACTTGAAATACCTCGCTATGAAGCGGATACGTATGTTCTGTTAATGTGTTTCTCTGATCTTTCGTCTAGTGTCGTGGTTTTCATTCAACTGTGATATTATTACGATTATGTTTTCTGAGTATTGTTTTGGTTGGGTTTTGTTTTGTTAAAAGTTTTGCTGTTTTCATTTTGTATGTCACGCTGTGAGGAAAGTTGAGTATGAATGTGGATGGCTATAAGAGTAGAGGAAGACTAAAGGAACGATGGATGGAGTGTGTGAAGGATGATATGGATAGAAGGGGGTGAGTTATCATGAGTTAAAGACTTTCCCCAAAAAGTACCAGGCCATGAGCTCAAGGTGGTGGTGGATTATAATAATTCTGGGTAGGTACGATCTTCAAGTAATAAGTACCATCTTTGATTCATGTTTGTTTTGTTCGTAAGGTTGGCCGTAACTAGCACACTGTACTAACACTACTCGATTCCATACAACTCAAAAATACGGTGGGGCCAACGGGAACAATTTTTAATTACCTATTTTATCAATTCCCGTTGACCTCACCGCCCTTGGCCCCACTGGTGGGGTCAGCGGGAACAATTTTTAATTATTTTAATCAATTCCCACTGACCCCACCAGTGGTGCCATGGGCGGTGGGGTCAACGGGAATACACCAGTAAATTGGGATATGGCCGGCGAAAGATGATGATGATATCTGATGACATACAGGGTGGGTGCGGCACCAACGTACAAACACTTACAACATATTCAGTTCATAATTCTGAACGCCCCCCCACCTCCCATATAAATATTTCATCTGTAATTTAAAAAAAAACCGGACATGTGCGAGTTGCATATTATAAATAGTTCAGGATATGTCCGCGCGTTTCCGAGATAAAGGGCCTTGACAGACAGACGGACAACAAAGTGATCATTGAAGGCTTCCGTTTTTTCCTGTTGAGCTACGGAACCCTTAAAAACAGATGTTTCCTACTAAACTGCAACAAAAAATTCTTTGGAGGGGGGGGGGGGCAGAATTATAACCAATACATGGTCTTAGGCGTTTGTGCATTGACATCCCTTGCACCCTGTATTATGTCACGCTTAATCTTATGAATAATGTTTGACGCATTTTTTCAAAAAGCTGTAACTACTACTAATTGGGTTGTGGAGGTCTTAATAGCCTTCACATAATCAGTCTTTATTTTTGCCAATGCTGAGGCCATGATCTACCACGCAAGTCCAGGGTCATTTGGTGCATATGCAGCGTGTAACAGAAAGGGTATAATCATATGGAATACTGTGGTACGGACCATCAAACTGAACAACTTTGTCTATGGGACCACCATCGAAATCGTAAAAAAAATAATCAGCTGTCCCATACATTTGGGTCGAGTAGGTATTGAAATTTTGTATGGGACAGCTGATTATTTTTTTACGATTTCAATGGTGGCTATATGCCTAGTTGGAAATGTGGGTAGGAGTGCAACAATGATTGCTTCAAAATTAATATATTGTCATTTATTTGAAATATTTTTGATCTTTTCAATAATAATTAATTACTGATGTCTAAAAACGAATGGACATGATGACTGAATATTACATTTTAACTAGCTATGCCATTTCCGACATATTATCATGTCACACATTTTTATTTATCTTAATAATTACTAGTAAGTGACAAATTACTCTCATTAATTACTAATAACTCAATGTCAAGACATTTTAAATATATAATTTGTCATATTTCAGCACTACATGACATAACAATTAGTTTTTTTCTGTTGAAACACTAAATATCAGCATTAATATTAATTACTAATCATTACTACCCATTCCTTCTCATACAGAAGTGCCGTGCCGTGTGTACCAGCAGTGGGAACATTATAGGGTGATTATGCTACTAATCCGTCTTCATAATCATTTGCCTAGCCTTTTCCAAGCATAATACTGTGGTCGGCTTCCAGTCTAAATGGATGCAGCTGAAAACGTGTATTTTACATGGAACGACTGACTATTTGACCTTCAAAACCGTAATTACTAATCTGCGTAATTTTTAAAATATTTTTATCATATCTACTATGTAGGTCAATATGATAAATAAGAAGTAACATATATACTATCTGTTTGAGTTTTGATAAAAATGACAGTTTTCTTTGATATATCTTCAATGTTAAGTTTAATATGTGATCGCAGACGCTCTTTGAACATTGAAATAAATTGTAGTTGAATAAAATACGGGAGGTTGGAAAACCTATGTTTCTTGGGTATGTGAGAACATATGCTAAATGTTGATAGATAAAGCACTGTTTGTAGGTAAAATATGGACTTGAAAATGAGTTGGAATTAAACGTATTGAGGAAGGGAGAGACCCAAAATAGAACAAACTGTACCAAACTATTGCTTCGTCGGTCTAGTGATCGCAAGCGCGACTGTTGGGCATTAGATCCTGGGTTGGATTCCCAGGTCGGGCAGTGTTATTGGTTTTTTTCAGCAGGAATTTCTCAGTAGCAGCCTCGAAGACTGGATTTGTGCCCGATTGATGGCAACAGGCTCGCTCCCTATTACATGGGACTTAAATATAACTGGTGAAATGTGGGTGTACTATTAGGTACATCTCTGCCTAACCTGCCGGAATTACAGACGTGATGTTATGTCATGTACCACTATACATACAAACATAAACTCAAACATATAATAAGTGATACTAATTTTGAGTTTCACCAACTGGACACACGTACCTATGTCCAGTCTTCCGTGTCGAGTTGGTGACAAACCCAAGGTAGGCACCACAGAACGGCACCTGCTACGATCCTAACATATCGTCTAGGTCATACATCTGGTCATACACACACGCCAGTTGCGAGTACTACGCACCTGACCTTTCTGAAAAACCTCGCCAATTCTTTACCGCCATGTTGCACCATAACAACAAACAACTAGGACATACATTGAAGTTATTGGTGATAATGTTGATGTTCTTCAGAAAAGTCAGTCACATACCGTGCCTAATAAGTGGACGACGTGTTAAAGAGTATGTTTATTAGGATCCGGATGGTAGCAGGAGGCATTCTGTTGTTTCTGCACTGTTGTACGTACAAGAAATCTTAAATAACTAAACAATTACCATAATAATCTACAAGCCAGGATAGGTTCAGATAGTACCTAGTTAAAATTCTTTTACTTTTATCGACATAGTGTTATTGAGATTTTCAATCAAGACTTACTCAGTAGCTGCCACGGATTCTGGATTTGTGCCTGGTTCATGGCAATAGGGTCGCCCCCTACTCGTATTACACGGGCCGTGAGATTCATTTTGTAAGGGATAATTGTATTCTTGCTTATCTTTGTCACCAGACTGCTCATCTGCTTCAGTCAATATTGAAGTATACTCGATTGGATAGGAGTAAAAGCCTACCATCCTTTTTTTTTAAATAGTCTTTGAGATTTAGAGTCTTTTATCTCACTGCTGGGCTAAGGCCTTCGTCCTTGCTCCTTCCAAACATCTTTATCTTATGCGATCTCTGACCATGTTAGCCCCGCAAACAAGATCAGATCGTTACATCACCTTCGGCTTGGTTTACCACGACGGCGATTTTCTCCTTCAAACGTCCAGTGAGTGACGATCTTTGCCCACCTCTTCACGCTAAGTGGCCTGCCCATTTCCACTCCAGCCTGGCTGCTTTCTTCAACATCTTGAGTTATACTTCTAGTTATCCAGAAAGTAGAAAACATATTTTACAAAAGTTTCATCCCACTAAACTCACGCAAGTCTCTCGAAAGAGATTTATATCAGGAATGTTAATCGACTACCGGTGACTCAGACCAATAAATATATTTCAAAATATATAATTATACATGTATAAAACACACTTTAGCCTAACTGCTGAGTGACTCGAATTTTATTACGTGTGAAGATATAAGTATAACTGTACAAGGATCTTTTCTGAAATCGAAACTATCGCTGCCATCTTGTTTTCAGTACATTTCACACTAGATTTTGCCCGCGGATTCGTTCGGTTATGGTCGGAAATTATCCCTCGGGAACGTCGTACATATAGCCTATCTTTCTTTCTGTTTCATGTGGTTAGTGCCCAACCTGGTGTCAGAGTTTTTATGCCGCCCATGGACCTCTGGTTTTACATGCCGTCGAGAAATATCTCTCCCTGCCCGGGCTGCGGGACTGTTCGAAAGAGATACCGCGGCCCTGGAACACAAAGGGCAAAAGAAGGAACATGGATGGGTTTTAGTCAGTACAAGTCTGACACTCCCTTCCGCTCCGCCCAGAGTGGGCTCATTTGATGATTTCCCATCCAAATAAAAAGGCATGCTGGTTTCCTTACGGTGTTTTTTTTTTCACTGAAGTTAGTGAAAATTATACAATACATATTAAATAGCTTATGAAACTCTGAGATAATTTAGCTTCTCATTAGTGAAAGAATTTTTGGTTTTCAGAATTTCTGAAGATTACTCACTTACAAACTTTACCCTTTTATAATATTACTACATGTAACATCAGTTAGATATCAGGGGGCATAAAATGGCTGCATTATCAGAATCATAATATGAATCACGTCAAAAATTTCAAAGTCTTAAAATGGACTTTGTTGTCATAACCGTGATTCATATTATGATTCTGATAAAGCTGCCATTTTTGGCCCCCAGGTTTTAAACACCCTTTTTAATTGTTTTGCTCCGTTTCAGAAATGTCACAACATGTCTAAATAGTACTAATGAGTACCACAGACACGCCCAAAGTGTCATATGACACTGATTTGGCAAGTGTCAGTTATAGAGAACTGTAGTAATTTGTTAAAATGCTGATGGTAGTGTAAAAACACTTTAGTTAGGTACATATTCAATTGAAGGGTCTAAATGGACTGCCAGGGCTGCGGGACTGTTCGAAACAGATACCGCGGCCTTGGAACACAAAGGGCAAAAGAAGGAACGTGATGAGTTTTAGTCAGTAGAAGTCTGAGACTCCCTTGCGCTCCGGCCAGAGTGGGACCCCTCCCACTCTGGCCGGAGCGGAAATGAAATCTCATTTGATGATTTCCCATCCGAAAAAAAAAGGGTCAAAATGGAGTATAAAAGGAGCTCGTGGAGCAGCACTTGTCGACCTTAGAGGTTAAGCCGCATTTACCAAGGTCGGCTTGTGGATCCATCATATACATAGTTCTCTCCGTTACCTCGGAAACCACGCTAAGCCGTTGGTCCTGGCTGTCAGTCAGTGGCCCGATAATCTACCTACCAGTCTTACTGAGGGTATCGTATTACTCATTACGAACTGGGATATGGAGGTCCATCTTCAGCTGCATCTGGTTAGAATCGAAACCGACACTAACATAGTTGGGAAAAGGCTAGGCTAGGATTATGAGACATTTCAACATATACATGAGACATTTCAACGGTTTTTACAGTTGACCATGCGTACAAATCAGCAAACCCCTTGCCAGTGTCTATGCGGCAACCGAAAATCCAGCTTTCTTGCTAATCCATAAGGTGGGTATTGCTACGGTGCGGCATAATGAGATCGTTTATTACTAATAGCTAGATCATAGTTAAGAAATCATACGAGTCCAGTGGCAAAGCCCATGGAATGGTAAGCTAGAAACTGTTCAATCAAGCCAAACCCAGGCAAATAACCAAAATGAATCTATCCTAGTTTAATCATATGAGGCCATTGGTTAAGCCCAGGGACTGGCCAGCCTGAAACTGTTGCATCAGGTCAAAATCCAATGCAGTTTGACGGGATTTCTTGACTATTTCTGAGTGAAATAATACAGCTTTCATACTACAAATGCTAATTATAAAATCGACTCAAGAGAAGTCTATTTCCATCCATAACAAAATTATTTATAGAAACTTACAATCTTGATTGCAGGATAACATTATTTTAACCTGAAATCAATTTATAAGAGAAGCATTAATCGACAACATTTTGACGTTTTAACTGACAGATCGATAATATTTATTTTTATAATTTATTGGAACTTTGCCTGCCATGAAATGTGTATTTTAAACATTTTTGTTTATCGGGAAAACATTAAATATGTAAAACGTAATTATTCTCGGTAATGTAGATGTTAGTCAGGCGTCAAACAAAACTGATGTGTTTTTAGTAAATTTGGTTTTCAGAAAATTTAATATATGTCAGAGTTTTGTATTTGGCGTCATCTAAGGAAAAATATGAATTGAAGGTTGGAAGAAAAAGGGGAAAATTGCTTGACAATATGCTATGAACACTTGAACAGCTAGTTTTTCTTACCTAACTATAAAAACCTAACTGTAAAAACTGTTTTTGTATATTTTTAGAATATGTCTATATTCTACCAATGACAACACTCGAATACGCTAAGCAGCTGGTTTTTATTACAAAAATATCATAATATTATTTTCTTGTTATTAATTTTTCCATGAATGTCACAAGATCTTATAAAATGCGTAAAAAATAAGATTTAAATTGCGACTTATCTATTGACACAAATCGTAAAAGTCAACCAACGGAAATGAAAGTCACTATCCCAGCAATAGCCTAGTGAAGGATTGCTATAAATCTCGGTATTAAATGACTTCAGGGACTAATTTACTCTACAACTGCCTTATTATAATAAATAAATTGCCAAGCCCTTCCTTATATATAAGGAAGTACCGTAAGTATATATACCGTTAATTTTGTGTCACCTTGTATATATACAAGGTGACACAAAATTAACGGTGCGCATATTTTTTCTACTAATATAATTAAGTCAGAATTTATAGAAAAGGCGATTTTGACGTATTTTTTTTATTAAAATCACCGGTAAAACTAATAAAAATATGACATAAAACCTGCAAAAATTATGTGTTAACATTATTTACTTAAAACCTATTAATAACGCCCTTAAATCTAAAACTCATGTTGCAGCTATTAAATAAATAATTTTATATGCCATTTATAAAAAATAATAGAGCTAAACGGTTGACGACATCTGACTACCGATGAAATTGTCATCGGGCAGAGGTCATAAACATTTCGCGATGACGCAAAACGTCCGGGTTTTTTTAAAAATCAAGATGCGTCAAGGGTTGCCAACTATTTTTATGTTGCGTTACGATGTCAAAAATGTAAAATAAACAATATGTTTTATAATATTTCATGCGATCATATATCCTCAGATCGACATACCGCTGGATATTCTATACAAAATGATGTTTTGTAGAACACAAGTCAATAAAATTTCTAAAATAATATCATAAGCTGTCAAGTACGAAGATAAATTAGGCCTCATACAAATGAGGCAGCGCGAACGCCAGTTTTTTCCACATCAAAGCGTTTTTTTTTTCAGCCCGGAAATAAATTATTATATATTAAAATAACTACGACACGAGTAACTAGGTTAGAGAGACATTAAAATATTCAGTTCAGTCGTGTATGATTTTAGTAAGCGTACATTTTTTTAAGGTGAAAATACCTATGTTACGCAAAAATAAGCGGTAAAATGACGTCAAAAGTCAGCTGAATGTAATAAACCAAAAATATGAAAAACAAAAACACGTGACTGAAAAAAATTACGTATATTTATGAAAATAATTACAATTTATTCACCTTTTCATTTTTGAATGAAATTCTCTTAGGTAGGTATTTTTATAGAATTATGTTTTATTCATAGTGCTTTTTACATTATATTCAATGTTATGAGACATTTGATTTTTTTATATTATACAATGTGATGGTTTAAAATTATCTACCTACGTTGTCTGCGACGAATCAGATTTAAGCTATTTAATTTGAGTCATACCTACATTATGATTAAAGCTTTCGTGAATATATTTCATTCAGTCTGGAGAACAACTGTACCGATTTGAAATCGTGTATTTTTTCTTATTCTATTCTTCCTAAACCTTAATTTCACCCTCTCCGTTAGGCACTGACCCTTTTGCAATTATTTTGACGATGTCGTTCTATCTGACCGCGCCCTATGTTGATTTAGCCGATCCGCCATCTTTGAACGTAGAGGAAACTTTAACAGAAAAATTTTCATAACGATTTTTTTTTCGTGAATCTCGCAGTTTTTCAAAGTTTTACACAACACTGAACTTTTACGAAAGTTTTGGGCTGCGTGGCATATGCGCTCCTACATCAACAATACCAGCACTTTAAATGGATGCAACTCGAACAAAATGCGTAGCACCGACAAGCCCACCAACATACCTACCAATTCTCCACCACAGGGACCAACACAACACACAAACCTAAGTGGCCACCATACAATGACACACACTTGACACAATCTACAGTAACTAATCATATTTTCTGCACCAGAAGAACCACATTCCTTTTTAAATGGCGTTTGTGAGCGGTCTCTGGAATTCTCTCGTTGGAAACAACGACAAAGAAAACTTGAACTGGCAAGAAGTATCCAGGTTTTACTTCGATGATAGCCGGAAATATTTCTCAGTATCTGAGATAGATCAGGAAGCAATACCTATAGTTTTTGGGGAGTGTCACAAGATCGGTTTTAATAGACACGGGTTTGGGTACAACTTTACACCGCTGAATTTCATCACTGTATACCACATTGACAGCAGACGAGGTTTGTATTATTAAGGTTGTTTTAATATTATTTAGTCAGTTTTTTTTGCTATTATGAAAAACAATCGTTTTAAGCCGGCAACAAAATTGAATATCAACTTGTACGCGTGTCGCACGCGTATCAGACAAAGGTCCTGTATCGTGATATGCGTGTGATATGTTATTTAGCGACAGTTAGTACGGGTGGCTATAAATATCGTTTAAAATAGCGAGCTTTTGGTACAAGTTGACATTCACTTGTTTTGCTAACTTACAACGGTTCTTCTATAGGTATTTTTTTTAAATTATGCCGTGAGGGTTTTGACAAAGTGACAATCTATCACCGAAAACGACGCCGCCGCCGAATGTATCGAATTTGACAATAGCTACCGAAAAATTTCTTTCAGTCCTCTTGAAAGTCATTGTACAAGTAAAAAACAATTACATAGTAATTGTCACTGGCCTTCTGGTTTTTATATTTGAAAAACAAAAAACAAAAAAAAACAAATTATGGCGCGTTTTTTCTCGCCCTTGGCGAAAAATACTTAGGTTACGTACGCACTGACTGGGTTGCTTAGCATTTAGAGGAAAGTGAGTCACCTAGCGAGTAGCGAAGTGAAAAGAATGGTCAAGAATTTTCGTAACCAGCTCCACTGGCGCTTGGCGCCTAGCATGAATCGAAGTAGTGTGCTTCTAAGCACTAAGCAAGCTAACTGTAACTTTTCAGGTTCTTAATATTGGTGTCTGAAAAGGTTTCAATGAAAGACAATTTTCTTTAAAAACCACTAAAATTAAAACTCTCGAAGCCACAACATTTTCTCCAAGGTTTCGTCAAAATATTAGTCATAAAAAATATTTTTAATGGCTCGTTCATAGTTTTTGACACAGATTCATTCCCACCAACTGTTTTGGCCTTGTTACAAGGTCTGATTTAAGACCCTTGTTTACAAACGATAATATATTTAAATGCTTAAATATCCGTCGTAGTTTGACGCAGCATACGCGTCAACAGGCGTAAAATAATATAATATTTTTATGACGGCAAATTCCTTATTTTTTTCTTGTAATGTTGATGTCACATTTCTGGTACCAAGATTTCTAGATGTTGTGTTAAAAACTACATAGTACACAGCCCAATTGCGTAACACTTTTTCTGTCACAATTCGAATTATGCTAAAAGATTCATATCCATTGCTTCTTTTGTTGAAAAATTCTTCTGTTCGACTACTTAAATAACGCAATGAATTTTGTTGAATGGTCAAAATAGGCATTGCCATTGTTAGTGTGTTACGCAATGGTAATGTTGGTTTTCAGTTTAAAACAAACAAATATTAGAATTATTGGACTTATCATTATTGCCTGCAAACAAAAGTAGGTCAATAAGACAGTCATCTCGTCTTATTAAATACTTAAAGGGCCTAAATATCATGAAAATACCTGCCATATTTGATTTCTAATAACCAGACCTTGTCTGGCCCCAGTTCTTCATCCATTTCCGCAACCACAAATTAACCACCATTCGTTTTCGTTTCCAGCCGAGGTCAAAATGCCATCAGGCCACATAGACCAGCCCGAGATCGAAGACAACAGAGATGGAACAGTCAGCATCAAGTATGAGCCTCGAGAGGAAGGAATCCACGAGCTCTACGTCAAATACAATGGTGAACATGTGCAAGGTAGGTCTACAATGATGACAAATAAAAGAAAAATGTAACCTAGTAATTCTGAGAAAGATACTACCCTAATTATGCTATCGTGCCTCTAATGCCTTTAAAAGCACGCGGGTGTGAACTAAAGAGAAGGTATGAAACAGAATTAGCAATAGGTATTCGGCCAGAGTAATCTAGTTAACTAATAACGAATGTATTATCGTATTACTCGAAAAGAAGAAGAAGAAGAGAAATGAGAAAGCACAGAACAGTTTAACGAGATTCTTCTTAAATTAGGTCTCCTCTTAGAAGACCATTAAAGATATGATGATTTTAAGAACATCGCTGATACCTCTAGATATTGCATTTTTAACTAAAGACCAAAGAAACGATGGATGGACTGTTTGAAGGATGATTTAGCAAGAAAGGAGGTGTCTGAAGAGATAACGAGTAATAGAGAAGTATGGATGTGCTGATCCCAAATAAATTGGAGGATAAGGGCTGGAGAATGTTGAAACCACGAAACTGCAAACTAAATTTACTTGACCAAACATGTCACAATCTAATAATGAGTAATCTAATACTCTTCTTCCAAGTGGCATTTTAACTTCACTGGTATGCTGCAAGTCTGTGCTAAAATATGATTTTAATCTCCGAAAAAAATCTTATTCCAGGCTCCCCCTACAAGTTCCACGTAGACTCCATATCCTCAGGATATGTCACGGCCTACGGTCCTGGTCTGATCAATGGAGTCAGCGGCGAGCCCAGTGAGTTCACCATCAGCACTAAAGGAGCAGGCTCTGGTGGACTTTCCATGGCTGTGGAGGGACCTAGCAAAGCTGAGGTGAGAGGATTTCTTTCAAAATATAGAATTTGCCGTTCAGTTAATATGCTGCGTTTAACCATGTTACGTTTGGCTAAAATACTAAGAAGTGGCAAAAGGCGGGCTTCTTGGGCGACTATTAGTAATTATTATTTCTTAACGTCCAAAAAGTCTTTTGAAACCTAAAAACAAAACGACGTTGGAGTCTACTTCCAATCTAACCGGATGCAACTGAACACCAGTATTTCACATAGAGCGACTGCCTGTCTGACGTGGTAAAACAGATTGTCAGGCTAAGCGACTATTCCTTAGTGATGATTAAACCAGGAGGAGTTTCATGTATACTCGTAACAAAAGTTAAATTCCAATATGCAGTTTTTCTCGTCTCCTTACTGGCTCATGTGGATTAAACATCAAATTTCATTTCTGGTTACTACTCTTTTTTCCCCTATTAATTATCTTCTTGAGCTAGAATATGCTACCATCTTGTAAAGAAAAGACATTTTCTTTGCCTACAACTCAAAGCACCTCTGCAGTATCCGTTCTATTGTCTATCTGTTTGCGTATCGTCTCCTTATCTTTCATATTCTTCTTCCAGATCACATGCCACGACAACAAAGACGGCACAGTGTCGGTGTCGTACCTGCCCACCGCACCTGGAGAGTACAAGGTTTCCGTCAGGTTCGGAGACAAACACATCAAGGGATCTCCTTACACGGCCAAGGTACGTTTTAACAGTATTCTTCCTTCTAGAACTTTCTAGTCCCTCTCTTTGTTGTTAACTAACAAAATTGGAGAAAACTCGACTACTCCTGAAGTTAATACAATGTGTAGCAGCTTGTAATTAATTAATTTTACTGTGGAATTTGCTGCAGTGAACTGGGTCAAACAAGCTCAATAAATTAAATTTATTGACACACACAAGATAAGACACAAACACACAAACATAGAAAAACAAAATACAATGAGCAAAGTTCAAATAATACAAAAATAGAAATAGCCGTGGCCCCAAACTCAGCACATCCTGAATTTTGGTGGTCCATTATAATTAGCAGTAAAGGCAGATTGAATAATTGCAAACCAAGTGAACTTAAAAAGTAAACTTTAAAATTGTTGAATTTGTCTTTTAAGCTGCATTTTATTACAAATCTATTTTTGCCACAGATGCAGTATTATTTCAATTACATCCAAGTTTTTTTTTGTCTATAAGTAAAACTAATCCTTTTTAAAAATAAGCAACATTGGTTTTATTTTTGAGTATCTTCTTTGCTCATATGACGCTCAAACAACTATTTATGTCGAATGTTTTCATTAACTTTGTTTTCTGTCTTTTCAGGTCACCGGTGAAGGTCGCAAGAGGAACCAGATCTCCGTAGGCAGCTGCAGTGAAGTCACCCTCCCCGGCAAAGTCAGTGACAATGACATCCGTACCCTCAACGCATCCATCTGTGTAAGTAATCTGATGTAGATTGATAATATGACTTGATTGACTAAAGGTCTATTGATTTTGTTTATGGTAGCTTTTGCTCCAGGATGTTCTCTATTTTTGCAGTTCAGAATTAAACTTTTGCATTGTAAAATGCCAAGTAGGTATTTATGATTTTTGCTAACTGCATTTTGTAGTCAGCAAAATGTCGCATTTGTCGAATATAATTTACAAGCAAAAAAAAATATCCTCTAGCTTTTGGTTCAAGATCTCCCTGATAGTCAATTTTGCTTTGTATTCATGGAGTGCTTTATTAAAAACTATCTGTTGCCCGCGACTTTCGTTTGCGTGAAATTATAATAAAAATATAATTTACCCCGTTTTTGCAACATTTTTCATAGATGCTCCGCTCCTATTGGTCGTAGTGAAATGTTATATAGCCTATAGCCTTTTTCGATAAGTGAGCTATCTTATGCTAACAGAATTTTTAAATTCGAATCAGTAGTTCCTGAGATTAGCGCGTTCAAACAAACAAACTCTTGGATTCAGCTTTATAATATTATTTGTTCGAGCTAACGCCTGCTCGTTTGGAATGAGCAAGAATCAACGTTGCGTGCTAATTAGATTGTAATTAGATGTAAGGATTTTATGTACTTTCTTGTCATTTTTTTCTTCCATTTTGTTCTTCATCAAGGCAATACATGTTTGACTAAATATCTGCATTTTTTGGAGTTTCTTTGAAGAGTCACCTAAAATTCCCCCACATTTTGGTCCATTACCGAGCCGGATTGGTAATCACATGAAGATTTGCTAAAAATCAGTGGATTTGCATAAATATTACCCGGGAGATATGCCGACGAGGTTATAAGCCGGCAACGTGACTGTGAACAAAGGACTTCAAGCTAATTTACGGTGTTAAGAATATTAGAGTTAAAATATCATCACCCAAAACTCGTTCAGGTAGTATTTAACCATAATTAAGGATTTAAAAAGGTTGACTACATTCGATTCCCAGTATGTCCGAAGAAAGAGAACTTGTTAAAAAACGAGGAAGCATAAAGGGACGCTTAACTGTATTTATCAATTACCTTGATGCATCCAGCGACAAGGAGTTGACCAGCTGTGAGGTCAAGGAATTGCAGTTACGGATTGGAAGAATCGAGGCCTTGTATGAGCAATACGATGAGGTACAGTTGCGATTGGAATGTCTGGTAGATGATTTAAAAGCTCAAGTCTCTGAGCGTACTGAATTCGATTCACAGTATTACAAGGCACTGGCTAGAGCACAGGAGCTGTTATGTAAGTATAACAGCGATAATGAGTCCATAAGTAGTGCAAAATGTACTCGAATTGGTCAACGTAAGCCTGTTAAGTTACCCACGATTCAGTTACCTAAATTTAATGGGAGTTTTAGCAATTGGTTGGAGTTCCGCGACACTTTTACTAGCCTCATTCACTGTAACGATGAAATTGATCAAATTAACAAATTCCATTATTTACGAGCGTCTCTGGAAGGATCTGCTGCTGTTGTAATCCATGGGATTGAGTTTTCCGCAAGTAATTACGATTCAGCTTGGAAGTTAATTTGTGATCGCTTCGATAACAAAAGAATGTTAGTTCAAAATCATGTGTCGTCCATTTATTATTTGAATGCTATTACAAAGGAATCCTCTGTTGCGTTGAAGGCATTGATTGATCAACTTAATAAAAATCTCCGTGCGTTGGAAGCGTTAGATGAGCCCATCAAGTATTGGGACACTTTATTAATATTCATGGTAACTCAGAAGCTCGATCGGTCAACTTATCGTGAGTGGGAGGAGCACAAAGGTCGTATAGACAAGGATAGCACAATAACATTTGCTGCACTCATTCAATTTATTCGCTTTCGCGCTGACTTATTAGAAACATTAGAAACAGCACGAAATAGCACTAATCCCACTCCCGGTAAGCCTAGTTCTCATTCTAGTAAGATGAAATCTATGGTTGTATCACAAGATTCTAATTCCAGCACCGAATTAAGTAAGTTGTGCCCGCACTGTAAAGCTGATCACGTGTTAAGTAGTTGTTCACAATTCCTTTCACTTAGCACCGACGCCCGACTCAAATTAATACCTAACTATAAAGTGTGTTATAACTGTTTTCATGCAGGTCATTTTGCTAACCGATGCAAAAAGCCGGGATGCAAGATATGTAAACGCCGACATAATACTTTCATTCATTCGTCGGAGAATAAAGGTACGGCGAATTCTAGCAATAATGATAACAAATCAAATGGTAGCTCGTCCCATTCCACAGCAACGTCATCACCCACTGACGCCGTGGCTAGCACTAATGTGAGTGCAAATAATTTAACTTTGTCTGCGGATCTCAGTTCGCTAAGTAGTGAGCGTAAACAAAGCGCTGTGTTATTGTCCACCGCTCTTATCAAGTTATGTGATCAGAATGATCGTGAGCACGTAGTGCGGGCCCTGCTTGATAGCGGTAGTACGTCGTGTTTTATGACGGAACGGTTATGTGCACGGCTTAACTTAAAAACTAGTCAGATAAATGGATCGGTCTATGGCATTAATAACGTAAGTTCTCGCGTAGGCAAAACATGTCATGTAAAAATGACGTCATTAGATAATAGTTATGTTGCTAAGTTTTATTGTTTTGTTTTGCCATCATTAACGACTGTTGTGCCTTGTCGTGAAGTCGACATTTCAGACCTGAATATTCCAGATAATATCTGTTTGGCTGACCCTAACTTTTACAGGCCTTCAGAGGTAGATGTCTTAATAGGAGCGGATCTCTTCTGGGACTTGGTTGGTTCACAGAGAATTAGACTAGGAGTAGGTAAGCCCGTGTTGTGTGAAACGCTGTTAGGCTGGATTGTTTCTGGCCCTGTTACCTATAATAATGGTAAATTATTGTCGAATAATATTTCGTGCAATTTAACTCATACTGATTCCCTCAGTAACGGTGATTTAAATAAAATTCGCACCGATTTAGAGAAATTCTGGAATCTAGAAGAGATTAGTTCACAATCCTCGCAATATTTACCCGAGGAAAAGTTGTGTGAAGAGCATTTTGTCAAGAATACGACACGTTTAGACAGCGGACATTTTTGTGTTCGTATTCCTGTTAAGCAAAATCCTTCTATTTTAGGAGAATCTTTCAAAAGGGCTTCTAAGTGTCTATATTCTTTAGAACGCAGACTAAAGTCCGAGCCAGAGTTTGGTAAATTATATCGCGACTTTATGTCTGAATATGAGACTTTGGGACATATGACCGAAAATAAAAATAATAATAGTCCCAGTGGATATTTCATACCACACCACGGGGTACTGCGTGAATGTAGCACAACCACCAAACTTCGTGTTGTTTTTAATGCAAGTTGTGTTACTTCGTCAGGGGTGTCATTCAATGACGTGCAGATGGTGGGTCCTACAGTGCAGGACGATCTTATATCTATACTTCTTCGGTTTAGACAACACAAATTCGTCTTATCAGCTGATGTTGCGAAAATGTATAGATGTATATACGTCCACCCATCTGATAGGTACCTCCAACAGGTTCTGTGGCGTGATAATGCATGCGATCCTGTCAAGGTTTTCAAATTGAATACCGTCACATATGGTACGGCTAGTGCACCATTTCTTGCTACACGTTGCCTCAAGCAAATAGGGATGGATTATCAATCCAATGACACTAAGATCTCTTCGCGTTCAATGGGTGAGTCATCCTCAAGTAGCAGAAATAAGATTGCTGACGTCATTATGCATGATTTTTACGTTGATGACCTCTTGACAGGAAGTGATGATTTGAATGAGGTTATGTTTATCCGCATGGAGGTCACCAACGCACTAGCATCTGCTTGCATGCCGCTTAGAAAGTGGAGATCCAACGTCCCTAGCTTAGTCTCCGGAGCTTCTCAGTCGTCATTAGATTTAGAAATGGGATCTAATGAACCTAATAAGTTGTTAGGGCTTAACTGGTATTCTAGTTCCGACGAATTTGGGTTTTCAAGTTTAACGTTACCCTCTAAGGATTCTGTTACAAAGCGTGATGTACTTTCTGCCATAGCACGTATTTTTGACCCCCTAGGACTTTTATCTCCTTGCGTAGTCACAATGAAAATGTTTCTACAACAAATGTGGTTAGACAAGCTGTCGTGGGATGAGCCATTATCCCCGCCACTTAATACTAGTTGGAATGCTATTGTCAAAGCATTGCCTCTCATCAATAACTATCGTGTTCCACGGCACGTTATATGTGATGCACATAATATACTGGAACTACATGTATTCACAGACGCATCTGAGCGTGCGTATGGTGCGTGCGTCTATGTACGTAGTGCCAACGATGAGGGTGAGTACATGGTTCGTCTCTTAGCTGCTAAAAGTCGAGTGGCGCCGGTTAAGCCGACCACCATTCCAAGATTGGAATTGTGTGGCGCAGTAGTCGGAGCTCGTTTATGCGAGAAGGTTGTGAGCTCAATGAGACTAAAGTTTTGTCATGTTTATTGCTGGACTGACTCCACTGTCGTGTTGGGATGGTTGCAGATGCTACCTTCTAAGCTTCAGCCATTTGTGCGCAATCGCGTTGCTGAAGTTTTAGACAAGACAGGGCACTGGACTTGGCGACACATCCCAACCGCCAAGAACCCTGCAGACCTAATATCACGAGGCGTGGATATTAGTAAACTGCAATCTTTGGACTTGTGGTGGAGTGGTCCCAGTTTTTTGAAGCAAGTCCAGTCTCATTGGCCGTCTCAAAAAAAACCATTAGAGTCAGACAAGCTGCCTGAAACTCGGCCTCGCGCTTTATTGAGCGCCAGTGTTAGTACTAATAATCATTGTGATGCAATCATCGATTTTAATCGTTTTTCTAGTTATTTAAGGTTAATCCGTAGTGTAGCAACCGTTTTAAGATTTATAAAATTGTGTAGGAAGCTTCCTTCTCCCAGTTTTCTATCACAAATCGAGTTGCAGGATGCACTAAATATTATAATAATTAGAAGTCAGACTGAATCATTTCCCGAGTACAAATTACTCATTAGTAATCAGAAGTTGCCTCATAAAAGCGCCCTAATAAAATTTAACGTATTTTTAGATGATAATAAAATCATGCGTGTCGGAGGTCGCTTAGCAAATTCAACTTTTTCTTTTGATAAAAAGCACCCTATTCTTTTACAGTCCACTCATAAATTTACGAAATTACTATTCGAATTTGAACATATAAAGCTTATGCATGCAGGCCCTCAGTTATTGCTGGCTTCAATCAGGGATTCATATTGGCCTATAGGCGGACGAAGCCCAGCAAAGAGCTGTTATCGTAATTGCGTGCGTTGTTGTCGCATGTCGGGTAGAACAGTTACTCCTTTAATGGGTAATTTACCGCAGCAGCGTCTCTTTCCAGGCGGTTATCCTTTTGAAAGCACTGGTGTGGATTATGCTGGTCCCATCATGGCTGCTAGTAGGCAGGGTCGGGGATGTAGGCTGGTAAAAGTGTACATAGCCATTTTTGTGTGCTTCACCACCAAGGCTATACATTTAGAGCTGGTGAGTGACTTAACCAGCAATAAATATTTACTAGCTTTATTTAGATTTATCGCGCGACGCGGAAAACCCAGTGACATCTACTCCGACAACGGTACCTCTTTCGTTGGTGCCTGCAACGAACTTTCGAATTTTCTTAAATCTAATTGCAATTCCTTGGGCGAGCAATTGGCTAATGACGGAATTAAATTTCATTTTATACCCGCGTATACTCCTCATTTTGGCGGACTCTGGGAAGCGGGTGTAAAATCAACTAAATATCATCTCAGACGAGTGTTGGGAAATTGTCACTTAACCTTCGAAGAACTTAACACCACGTTAGTCCAGATTGAGGCGATATTAAATTCACGTCCACTGACGCCGCTGTCATCCGATCCAGCGGATTGCACACCACTGACTCCGGGTCATTTTCTTGTTGGTCGACCACTGACATCACCCCCGCAGCAAGATTTACAGAACCACTCCACTGCTTCATTGTCTCGTTTCCAACGAATCGAGCAGCTACGCCAGCATTTTTGGGCTCGTTGGAGTAAGGAATTTGTGTCCGAGCTGCAGCAAAGAACAAAGTGGCATACCAGCAAAGATATGCTCAAGTTGGGTTCTTTGGTCATCATAAAGGAGGACCATCTTCCTCCTCTTAAATGGAGATTGGGGAGAGTCGTCGCCGTTCACCCGGGATCAGATGGAATTGTTCGTGTGGCAGACGTCAAAACATCCACTGGAATCGTCAGAAGAGCATTCAATAGGATTTGCCCCCTACCCGTTGATTCTGCGCTTGGTTGAAAGCGCCTCTGCTGCTTCCAACGTCCGGGGGCATGTTCGAGCTAACGCCTGCTCGTTTGGAATGAGCAAGAATCAACGTTGCGTGCTAATTAGATTGTAATTAGATGTAAGGATTTTATGTACTTTCTTGTCATTTTTTTCTTCCATTTTGTTCTTCATCAAGGCAATACATGTTTGACTAAATATCTGCATTTTTTGGAGTTTCTTTGAAGAGTCACCTAAAATTCCCCCACATTATTAGTATAGATAAATGTGTAGTGTAGTCAGCAGTTACTATTATTAAACTCCTATTTTTGTTGTTTCTTCAACGAATATGACACATCCGTTGTTCGTGAATCTCTTACCAAAATATTTTTTACTTTCCCCAGGCGCCCTCAGGACTCGAAGAACCCTGCTTCCTCAAGCGTCTCCCCTCCGGGAACATCGGCATTAGCTTTACTCCCCGCGAGGCTGGTCAGCACATCGTCTCCGTCAAGAAGATGGGTGTCCACATCCAGAACTCTCCCTTCAACATTACCGTGTCGATACAGGAAGTTGGTGACGCTAAGAAAGTTAAGGTAAGGTTATTAGACATCATTTTTGTCATATTTCTGCCCTTTGCTTATGTAACTTAGGGTCGGCGCGACACATTTTTCTTCTTCCATTCTCCCATCGTCAAGCTATTATTCCCTCCCTTTTCTTTTATAATACTCTTCAGACAATGCATTCATTTTTTTTTTAAATATACAGGGTGTAAGGGATAGCCCTCCGCAAACTGACAGGGTGCATTCAGCTCTTTATTTTCAATAATTTTTCACCAGAGTTTTTCTCAAGAAATTTTTAGTATTTAATTTTTTTTTCAGTTACTATTTCTTTATTTCAATTTAAAATTACATTCTCTGTACACAGCATTCCATTTATGTAAATAATACGGCCAAAAAAAAAAAAACAATGGATGTTGAAATACTGTAACGAACGACGCGTGAAATCAGCTGTCCACTTCCTGCCTAGCTACAGAGTTCATCGAACTCGTCGTCGCGCTTGCCGTTTGATACGTGCGTTTTGCCACAGTAACGATAAATTGCGCATGAGGAAATAAAAATAATCAAATTATTGAATTAATAAATGTAATACATATATTGTAAATAAATGATCTGAAGTTTAAAAAACAACGCTGTTCCAAGTTATGTCCAAGTGGTCTAGATGAAATAAAAATAAACATCAATTATTGAATACCCATAACGTTTCTGAAATAATTTTTTGTACCGGTCATCTCAGTATGATATACTGAATTCACCCCATCAGTCTGCGGAGGACTGTCCCTGACACCCTGTATATTCTATGAATTGTCAGAAAATTCAGAGCAATAAAATGAGGAATCCTTGTTCGCAGACATTTCTATTTATTCTTTTATTTAGGCTGTACTATCCTACTGCTGGAACAAGGCCTAACCCAATTCCTCCCATGAGCTTTTTTCTCGTGCGTCCATGAACAGGCCCTCGCAGTTCGCGTCCAGATCGTCTCGCTACCAATTTCTAGGTCGGCTTCGGCGGCGCCGTCCGTCTCCCGGCACCCATCGTGTGGGACTTGCCCAGCGGTCATCGTGCATGTGGCTGATGTGACCCACCCAATCCCATTTTAGCCTGGCAGCCTTCATCTTTTCTTTGTTTGACGCTGTCATTTTCTATCTATTGTGCTTCCTTCACTGACTGGTATGTTGGTGATCATGCTAATAAACTCTATTTCTTCAGGTTTCTGGCCAAGCCCTGAAGGAAGGCAAGACTCACAGTGAGAACACCTTCTCAGTTGACACCAGGAACGCTGGATATGGTGGTCTCTCACTCTCCATCGAAGGTAATTTAAACAAAATAGAACTTTTTTGTTCTAGTGGTCTCAAGCACTACTACGGAGCTTAAGGTCTTGGGTTTGATTCCCAGGCCGGGCAAGGTGATATTGGATTTTCCATCAGTAATTTCTCAGTGGAAGGCACGGGGTCTGGAGTTGTGCCCGGTGGATGGCAATAGATTGATGACTGATGACTTAAACATTAAGTAGTGAAATTTGGATCCACTACCAGCACACCACTGTCTATTGTGTACGCATAAGTCATCTCCAGGAGCACTTTGTCCGAGTTGGAAATAGAACCCAGGACTTCGAGCAGTTGCGCATGCGACATCTACCTAGAAATATAATCGGTGCCGTTAATCATCATATCTTAGTGCACAAAAATCCTAAACCTTGATGCTTCGCCCAGGTCCCAGCAAGGCCGAGATCCAGTGCGCAGACAGCAAGGACGGAGTCCTAGCTATCAGCTACAAGCCCACGGAGCCAGGCTACTACATCGTCAACCTGAAGTTCGCTGACCATCACGTGGAGGGATCACCTTTCACTGTCAAGGTAAAACTACATGCTAAGTACTACTTCATAATAGGGAATAATGCATGTAATTTTTTTTTCACGTATGTCAATAAAATAATTAAAAGTTAATTTCAACTCTGTTTGTCGCACAAAAAAAATATTAAACTCCTACAATTTTCTACGACAGTTCAAACGTCCATGACTGTCGCGGCCATTCAAGTCATAGCGTTTGATGTCACTTCCCTCTATCTGTCTGGTTTAAATCAATTTTTTTGCCCTTAGTAGAATAGTTGTACTATATATTGTAAGTGCTTTGCAATGCAAAAATTGCAATAACAATATTATAGTAAGAGGAGTGGAGTGGAGAAGTTAAAAGCACTTAAGTGCTTTTCAACTAAAAGTGTTTGTTTGACACATATCATTTGACGTCACTACCGGAATCGATGCGTTTTGTGTTTGCGTTCCATTTCACCAAAAACACGCTACATAAATTATTAAATTGTAAACAAATTGTATTAGAGAATTAAACAAGTGTACCACAATGTTTTTATGGGCCAATACAAGGCATTTTTAAGAATTAAAGCGGGCAGATAGAAAGTAACAAACTATGCTGGGTAGCATACTCTCGTACTCTGTATCAATACAAATTGGAATAATTAAATGGTCTCATTGTTTCTAGGTGACTGGTGAGGGCAGCAACAGGCAGAGAGAGAAGATCCAAAGGCAGAGGGACCCTGCTCCTCTCACAGAGGTCGGCACCAACTGCAAACTTACCTTCAAGATGCCCGGTGAGTTTTTTAAATCCTACAATGTAAATAAGTATACTTATAGATATAAATAAGTATACTTTTATGTATACTTATAATCGAGTCATTCGAAGAAAAATCTAATCTCTGGGATTAAGAGAGGTATTTACGAATCGTAAACGTGGATTTAGTTTTCAAAACATTTAAACTTTTAACTTCTTTTTGTATTGAGCACTTTTTGTTTAGCACTTTGGATTTACATTAAAAAAAACCTATAAAGATCGATACTTATGAATGTAATGGTGGACTTATGAATGGTGTACCTATCGATGGTATCTATAGTTAAATTAAAGTAATTACTTGAGTTTAAGCAATTTCCTAAGCAACCATTTTTATGGAATAGACAAGAATTTGAACAAAGTAAGAACCAACCGTGAAAAATAGCCAAGCTAAGAAATCAAACTTTTGACAGTTCTAACTTTAAGCAATTACTAAACTACTGAATAAAAATCGTGTCTTAAGTATTTACTGTTACTCTAGTAATCACTTTGACTTGTTTATAGATACGGTAACTCTTTGAACCGAAAAATGGTGAAAATTTAACAGATTGATTTTATTAGGCAGTTAAAGCACTATTACCATCTCAGTTTGAAACATACATTTAACTCAGCACTTACCTTTTTGTATAATTCCAATAGGCATCACCTCCTTCGACCTGGCCGCCACTGTCACCAGCCCTGGTGGCGTCTCCGAAGACGCCGAGATACAGGAGGTGGAAGACGGTCTCTACTCCGTCCACTTTGTACCCAAGGAGCTGGGAGTACACACCGTGTCCGTCAAATACAGGGAGATCCATATTCCTGGTGAGTATTCGATAGAAACGACCGCGATGGATGCTTTACGTAAATATGGCTGAAAAGGAAGTGACTGATGAGATGACGAGTAATAGAGAAGTATGGAAGAAGAAGACATGCTGCGCCGACTCCAAATTAATTGGGATAAGGACAGGAGAATAACACTGTTTTAAACTTTCACGGTACTATTACACATAAACTGTCACTTACGGAGTTACGGGATATCTTCCGTGATTGTCTTTTATTTTGAGCTCCCGATATTCCGACGCTGTTGCAAGCGCCATGATCGCGGGTTGACTGGAGAATGCGGGTGGATGGAAAATAAATTGTTAAGAGCAGACAAATCTGACAATCACGGAAAGCAAGACAATCACGGAAGATATCCCGTATAAGTGACAGTTTATGTGGGGCAGGAGAATGATTGGGATTATTTAGTTATGAAAAAAAAAACAAAAACCCCCACAGATACCAACTTATAGCTAGAAAACAATACCGAATAGTGACTTTATCGAGATCGAATCCATTTTTTTTATCGATACTTCAAGAGAAGACCGCTTTTGCAGCAATATTCATTTTATTTATGCAATTTTGTCTCATTGATAGGTATGCTCGTGAGTTTAAGTTGAGCTAATGTAATAGAATGGCTTTAAGTATCCATGAAATAAATCTTACAGGCCCTACAAATATTTTGAGACAGACCCTTAACGAAGCGATCAACCAAGCATTCTGTACATCAAACCAAATAAATCTAAGCAACAATTATTGCTTGGAAACGATTTTTTTTTGGGGTAAAAAAATCACGGTTTGCAGTAGGACTCAATGTAACGCACTCAAAACATTGTGCTGGTGGATGCATTGTACAGGGGTAATTGAGGTAGTTAAAGCAAAGTTATAACAGAAAACACTTGTGAAAAAGTTGGAACTTTGACCCCTAATATCTCTGTAATTAGAATGTCCCCAGGTATGGCCCAGCAAGGCTATTGCGTATCTCATCATCACTTGGCTAATTTTGATATACAATCACAGTTGCAGAACTGTTGTTGCTGAGCTGTTGACCTGTTGTTGGTTTCAACTGACGCTACCCGTGCAGACGGGTAGCGTCAGTTGAAACCAACAAGAACGGTCATTGTATACCAAAACTCTCCAAGTGATGATCACTATGAACTGTCAACAAGGATACGTAATAGCCCTGCAGAACAAAAACATGATCGCAATGACGAGGAAAACCAGTGCCTTTCGGCTTCTTTAAGGGTACTGTTACACCCATTATCTATTATTTAATTTTCCCTAATCCATTCTTTCTTTACAGGTTCCCCCTTCCAGTTCACAGTAGGACCTCTCCGAGACTCCGGTGCTCACTTAGTCAAGGCCGGAGGACCTGGTCTCGAGAGAGGCGAGCAAGGTCGCTTCAACGAGTTCAATGTCTGGACCAGAGAGGCCGGTGCTGGTCAACTCGCCATCTCCCTGGAAGGGCCTAGCAAGGCTGAGATTGACTTCAAAGACAGGAAGGATGGATCCTGTGATGTTTCTTATAAGGTTGAGGAGCCTGGTGAGTGTTTTTTTTACCAATTTTCTGTACTAATAGTATTAAGCATACTAAGTCATTGGATGTAGGAGGAAATCTCGCGGTTTTCTTAGCCGATTTTAATAATTCTTTTACTGATTGAAAGCTGGTATCATCGAGTGCCATAGAATGTGAAAACTAGGGCTAAGTGAATAGGCATAATTTTTAAATTGCTTGAGATGTTTTGCTTGCGAATTTTGTCTACTTACTTACGATGTCGAGACTACGTGATTCATATTATGTCACAAAGTACTGAAGACTGAAATTATATAATGCTATTTAAATACATTAGATTAATTAATGACTCTGCTCTGGAATGTAAGTGTGGTGCTGTTCCACAAACGATGGGGCACTTAATATCGTGTCCTGCGTGTCCTGTTGTTTGTTCACTACAGGAACTGATGGACGCTACCGAAACCGCCAAATTAGCCCAGTAGCTCAGTTCAGGGCCGACACAATTTTGATTGCCATCGACACGCTAAGAATAATACATAGTATTTCTTTAATTCCTAACAAGTCCATAAATAGTCTTTAAGAAATCGATAAGCTTCTAGAAAAGCCTCAATGTCCAGGTAAAAGGAAAGAATGAAGAAAATATTTAAATATGAAGCGAAAACAAGCTGAATATATTTTGGTTTTTATTGATTGAAACTGCTATCATCCATCATTTAATATAAACTAATATTATAAAGAGGTAATAATCTTTATAGTATATAATATTAATATAATTTTATAAAGAGGTAAAGTTTGTGAGTTTGTGAGGTTGTAGGGGGTAATCTCTGGACCTACTGAACCGATTCTTTCACTATAATGAAGCTACATTATCTCCGAGTGCTATAGTGTATATTTACAATGTGCCCGTGGAATAATTTCTGACCAACACGCGGCCGAAGCCGCGGGCAACAACTAGTCACAAATAAAACTAGTCAGCCTGTGACACACTTTATTTTCGAAATCTACCTGCTCTTATGCCTGAATTACAATATTTAAAAATAAACCCCATCCAAAATTCAAATATTTTCGCAAAAGAATTAAAACATCGAAACTGAAAGAAACTGTTGAATATATTTTAATGCTTGTACTAAGTTTTTAGTGGATGCTATTCAAATATATTTAAACACCATTTCTTGCTATTTGTAACAGCGCCCCCCTCCTTTAAATCGCAAAAACAACTCAACTCAGTTCATAAATAAACTGTCTTGTATACTTCAATTGTTGACCACGCCCACTGAGCAGCCGGCCAGTCAGCGTGCAGTGCGACAAAATTTACTGCGAACCATTTTGACAGTTCGATTTTTAGAGTTCCGCGTTGCAGGGTAAAAAACGGACGGTGAATAGTGTAGGTTCCGGTCAGTGGCCGACCGTTGGTTTGTTAGTTGTATTTTGTTGGATTGCGTCTGGGTTGTTTGAGGCTTTTCCGTAAACGATAGTATTTCTATATATCTTGGTTACAGAAAACGCGTTTATCGAAAAGGGTCCGATTTCTTTAAAAAAACCAGTTTATACAAAATTATCCATTACTATAACATTGCATTTACCTAATTCTTACAGCAAAATCGGAATAAAATTGTATGTAATCACTCAAACCAAAACAGGCTTTACCTATCTACCTTGTTTTTTATTACTTAGTATCCACTGACATTAATAGCTTTCACACTAAAACTGACATAAAATAGAAGATATCGAAATACATCAAGTAAAAAGTTAACAAACTTCTTACGGAACTCACAATCCAACACAATTTCGATCTTGACCTTAAATTTTTTCAATTTGTTTTTATTTTTTTTTGGCCACTGACCATAGAGGGGCGCGTTCGTTTTTTAAACGACAATGCTCGTCGGGTTTTCGGCACATGATTGTACCGATTTACGATATACCTTTTTGCTAATGAATCTCGTAATTCTTGGGACATTCTTCACTTTTTTTGAACTTTTTGCAAGAGAGTTTGTTTTGATATAGTCTTGAGCATAGACATATTGTTGATACTCTTAATTTTTTGAATGATTTAAGATGGGGATTTATATATTTTTTTTTGCGCTTTTTATGTTATTTTATGATGACACACTGAGTATAATATTGTGAAAGCATATCATAAAAATACGCCAATGACAAATTACACAAATGTAAATATTTCTTCACTTTAATATTATTATCTAAGAAAGTGATTTTAATAATGAAAATCATAGTGCGAAACTTTTTGATCTACAATCATTAAATACTTAAATATTTCACCCTACTTCTAATAAAACATAAACTTTTACTTTAAAATGAAACCATTATCGTTTCTTAAGTTATTTAATCTGTAAAAGTATAATACAGATAATATATTCGCATACGTATGCCGCGGCAGCTTTGTCGTCAGTGCGTCGCGTTCGAATTTTAAAAAGTTGCAATTTTTTATCTGTGTGCCCCGTGTAGACAAAAAGAGATGCTGTTTTGATAATTTAAGAATTTCTTGAAATTCACCAATGATAGCAGCGGGGGTTATGGATTATATATTATTCAGTAAAGTAATTAAGAAAACGACTGTCTTTTGATTCATCAGGAATTAATTGTGTTCATTGAATTGCAAAATGACGGAGGACTGATGATTTTGGCTCCTTCGAAAACGCAACTGCGTTTAATTTATAAAGATTCGATTTAAATTCAGATACAGACAAATAATTGCTGACGCAGGTACGGACACGAACTCCTCCATAAAAAAAATACTTGACTACCTATCAATGTCCGGAGTCAGAGCAATTTGTCCGTAACACTTTTACTGATTCATCAGGAAAGGCAATATCTTGCAATATTGTCAAAGTTGTAATAAACTGCCTCACTGCCAAGCCTTTTCATTTGACCAAAATGGCAGCTCTGAAAAACAATAACAATGAGCTTTCATTATTAAAAATGACATTATTAGTAATTGAAAACAATCGCTCCTTAAACTCGATTATAAATTCAACAAAAAGACATGTTCAACGCATTAAATGCCAAATAATTTTCAATAGCATAACACAGTGGGCAAAACAAACGTTCTCCCGCCAAAAAAACGACCAATCACAGAATAACTGTCGCCTAACAAAACTTAAGTCATTATTATTTTGGGATTGTTCAAAATTTTCTAATCGCGATACATTTATGAAGTATCTTGAGACAAAAAGGGACCGCTTCTTTGTCGGGGAGATTCGCCATTTTTTTTTGTCGCACAGAATACAATAGGATACGGGACAAATTCAGTTGGGGCCGGCATTCTTTCTCTGTGGTGTGTTGCAGCCATTTTAATTGACCTCCCGATGGTAATAATCGTTTAGGAAAAAAACGTTTTTAAAACCTACAAAAGGCTGGACGCGTTTTGAAGGAATGTTACTTTTGAATCTTTGGACGAGTTTTTGACCGACATTCGGAACAGTGGGCTGTTTTGGATGGCTAGAGAGTTTGTATCTTTTTGATGACGCCATCTTGTTATGAAGGGTTTTGTAATGTTTTTACGGTTTGAACTGGCATTTGTTTTTTATTTGTGATGACATCATGATTACGTAGATAATAACAACCGCTCGGATCGATCCTCAGGTTAAGCCGCGCTTGCCGAGGTTGGGCTGTGGATGGGTGACCACCCATTACACACCGAATTTTCTCCGTGCCTCGTAAAGCACGCCTAGCCGTTGGTTGGTCCCGGCCGTCATTTGCAGATTTTTGATAATCGTTACAGTACAGTGGCCCAAAAGTCCGACAACCAGTCTTACCGAGGGTGTGGTATTACCCAGTACCCACTGGGTGATGACAGTCAGATAGGCATTCGCTCTATGTAAAATACTGGTAGCTGCATCAGGTTAGACTGGAAACCGACCCCAACATAGACTAGGGAGATGATGATGATCTGATTTCGTAGAGGTTCATTTGGTTTTCAAGGAATGAAAAAAGTGAGGTTTAGGTGATCTTCTCTAATAGCTTACTCTTATTAAACAGATTTGACCATTTAAGTGATCTAGAATACATAGTAAGTACCATCACCCCAAGATGAATCTACTCACTTTTAAAACGTAATGCCGTGCACACGATATCCGCATCTATTCACCACCCTTACTACTATTGGTCAGCACAAAGAGAGTGCGGACAAATAGAGTAAAACAAAAAAAAAATAAGACCTTTTTACATTATCTTTTGTTTTACAAAAATTCTCAGGCTCTGTTAATGATCACAGATGTTTGGCCACTCTTTTTTGACTAATAGAAATAACACAAAAAAATGACCAAAGAGGAGAAAGTTTTTAACTAAGCGCTTCTATAGCTGACGGATGCTGCAAGCAAAAACAGTCCGTAAGGTGATCAGACTCATCGTGGGTCGATTATACGTAGAAGGTTTCCTAATCACGATTCTTGGACTCATTCTAAACGAGGGGACTTATAAGGCCAAGGACTTTAATGATGTCAATTTCTTGTTCTATGAAATGCAACTACAGTCGATTTTTCAATAGGCTAGAGACTGGGAGATATTTCTCGACGGCACGTAAAGCCAAGTCAGAGGCTCGTGGGTGGCATAAAAAATCTGACACCAGGTTAGGCACTAACCACACGATAAAGCCATATATCAAGTAATCTTGATGCCAAGCAATAAAAATTTTCTAATTTCAGATTAAACGATTGTCAGAGTTGCTTTTAAACTAGCCCTTACTGTCCCACTGTTGGGCAAAAGTCTGTCCCAAGTCCTTCTAAGAACTCTGTTCTCGATATTATTCGATATGTTAATACAAACAAAAGATTGGCAAATCGATTGATAGTACGTCTGATACATAAAACCGTATTTATTACAAAATTATATCCAGTTTATTCGAACCCCATAATCGGCTAATCTTATAGCAATTAAACTCACCAACTTAATTATGAATACAGTATGCTAATATGACATTAGCAATACAAATATGGCGGATAACCCCTTTTGACAGCAGTTAAAATGTCATTAAATGCAGCTGACGTGTATTTCTACGTCTCCTTATGTTTGTTACATTGTGGTTGATATTTGTAAATGTTATGGAAGGATTTTGCTGAGGATACAGGCTTTTTTTAATATTCGTTGCAACATAGTTGCTTAGGTGAATAGATACGCTGTATAATGAGTGTAACAGTACCCTAAACGAAGCCGAAAGGCACTTGTTCTCCTCGTCATGGTGACCATTTTTTTGTTCTAGACCATACCTGGGAACCTTCTAGTTACGGAGATATTGGGGTCTAAGTTCCTTTTTTAACTTTAATTTAAATACCTCCACGACTCCCGTACTATTCAATGCATTCATCAGCACATTTTTTTTGTGTGCATTGAGTCCTACCGAAAAAAGTCGTTTCTCAGCAATATTTATTGTGTAGAGTTACATAGTTTGATGTACAGAATGCTAGGTTGACGGCTTCGTTTACACCCTGTATGTATTAGTAGGCGTTGTAAATCTTCGAAGTTGCTTTTGAACACAATGAACCATTGTCTAGATTATCAATCATCATTCATTTGGCTATTTATTACTAAACAAGTCGTTTGCACGATGGCATATTCCATCGGTCAAAATGATGAATTTCCTTAGGTATAACATTCTGCCCTATTAATCCTCTTGAATTTTCAAAATACTTCCGTCGTTAGAATAAGGAACTATTGTGCTAAATTTTAATATTCTAGACACTCTCCAAATTAAGTAGATCGAAGATAAATCATGTGTCTCTGAGACTATTTTATATTGTGTCATTTTTTTGTTGTGTCATTCGTTTTCGATTCGGCCATTTGCAGATCGTTTTTCCAAGTTATACCTGAATACCAGTTTCACCGTCTTCCATATACAGTAAGTCCAAGATACCTTTCATGAAGGCATCCTCACTTTGCCAGGGTCCAGCACATGGTTTAAGCATATGTTATCGATGGCGTTAATCGAATTAATTCCCGAATACACTGAAAGCGGGTTATTTACCATGTTTACTGATTGTTTTGAGTTTCCGATATTTCGGCGCTTTACAAACACCATGATCATGGATAAACTGAAGGTATTGCGGGTGGCTGTTATGATGACCATGTCTCAGTTTAAAAACTTTTCTTATTCTAAAGAAATGTTTATTTCAATCAAGAGATTTACATTATTTACAAACTACAAATCTATAATCTTAGTAATAAAATATGTACAAGTATCAAAAGGGTTACAGGGCGTCAAAAAATTTTTCTTTTTTTTACTAAACTAATAGGTACATAAAGTATAATAAACGTAATACATACATATATAAATATATGTACTTCTACTACTTTACTACTACTCTACTCTTGTACTACTTAAGCGCAGGCCACACCGCTGGCTGGCGGGCGGGCGAGCGATGCGAACGACACCCTTTTCATACTTTGTTCGTATCTTTCGATAGTTCGCGGTGTCAACGAAGGTATGAAAAGAGGTGAAACGACGCGTCGTTCGCGTCGTACGCCCGCCCGCCAGCCGGTGGTGTGGCCTGCGCTTTGCTACTTTTATTTCTGAATGCCTCATTACGGTGTCATCTTGGTGTGCTTTCCATGCAAGTCGGGTAGAACCTAATTTTCTTAAGAAAAGGCAGGGGGTTAAATAATAATAATACCAGCCTATTACTGTCCTACTGCTGGGCAAAGGCCTCTTCTCAACAGAGACGGCACGAGCATTGATCACCATGCTTGCTCGGGTTTGCGATTTCAGACTTTTATAAGTCCAGGTTTCCTCACGATGTTTTCCTTCACCGATGTCTGTGATGTCCAATATAAACTTAGGACTAGGAACTTACTTGACCGGATTTGATCCCAGAACCTCATGCACGAGAGGTGAGGCCTTAACCTCTGGGCCATCACGACAGTTACCCACTACCTACCAAAAATACAAATAAACCCGAACGATAATAATTCTATCCAAATCTCGAATGACATAATACCTCTTTTTTTCTCCTTTTAAAATACTGACGTAACACCAACAGCCACCTGCGAAATGAAATGTTTTATCCGCAAAAAGCTAAAATTCAGTTTTTGCATCAACAAAAACGTTTTAATAAGAAACAGAAGGAAACGGGCCGAGCATCGAACCCTTAACATGTCAATACCACTATTTTGCATAGCATACGTCATTATTTGAAGCACTGGGTGGTGGGTGGCACCGTTGGTTTAACTTCGGTTAGTTGAGATGAGTTTCGTGACGGTTATGGATGGCCCAAGTTAATAACTGAGATAGTTATTTATTAGGTAAACTTAGTGAAAATTAGGTATTTTTTTAATTGATCTGAGATTCTGAGTAATATGAAATTAAAGATTATTTTAGGCTAGGTAAAAGTACACTCTTAATGATAAATGATGTTTATTTTGAAAATAGGTTTTTACAAACGTCATTTAAAAAAAAAGAGCTATATAGTGCTGGTGTTTCATACCTGACTACTCTGAGAAGAAACAGCCGAAATAGACTTAGAGGTCATAGTCTCTATTAAGGTCCTAGTTTCTGAGGCTTAGATCATAATTATTGATTACCTAATGTCACTTTCATGAAAACGCTTTATTAGAGTTATTATTTGTTTATTTATAATCAATTTATATAAACAGTATTATACCCTGTTGTTTGTTCCATGCTGCTTAAAAGGATTACCTAAGGTTTGTATATCTACGATATTTTTAATTAAATTCAAATCGTCACTATTACCACAGTAATGGCGTTTAATATTTTTACTAAAGAAATGACGTCAAATCATTGCAATTCGTGATCTGCCTAGCCTATACCCAACTATGTTGAGGTCGGCTTCCAGTCTGACCGGATGCAGGTGAATACCAGTATTTTACATGGAGTGACTGCCAATCAGACCTCCACAACCCAGTTAGTACTGGATAATACGATACCCCTTGGTATAACTGGTTGTCAGACTTTCGGGCCACTGACTACCTGTGACGACTGTCCAAGATCTACAATTGACATCCGGGACCAACGACTTAACGTGCTTTCCGAGGCACGTAGGAAACTCGGTGTGTGTAATGGATGGTCATTACAGACCACAGGCAAGCACGGATTAACCTAAAGATTGATCCGAGCAGCTAAATCATTACAACTACTCCGTAAAAAAAACTTTCCTTTAGTTTTACTGACTAAACGTTAAGTCCATTGTGGAGACGACCTCACGACTAATTCTGAAACAAAAGGATTGTTTCCGAAAAAATCTACGATCGAGTTTTTTTTTTTCGTCCAATCAGCAAAAACCTTATCGAAAAAAGTCCAGTTCGGATGTAAATAAATCTGTAGCAACTATATGGCCACCAAGGAGAATTCGTTCATATTGAAAAACGATAATCAAGCGAGAGATGTCCAATAAAGAGAAAGGTTCTGTTGAAATATTTTTGTAGAAAAAAAAAGTGTATGTTCAGTAGTAGCCTGCAATAGACTGTAATGATTGTTTACATACTTCAAATTTTAACTTTAGTATCTTGACTTAAATTTTTGCCGTAATAAAATATTATATCTAAGCCGGAGAGGCCTCTCATGCATGCATGTGACTTATTCAATTCATAAATTTGTACTTTCTTAGTTTATCTTGGACATCACAGACATCGTTGAAGGAAAACATCGTGAGGAAACCTGGACTTATAAAAGTCTGATATCGCCAACCCGCCTTGAGCAAGCGTGGTGATCAATGCTCGTGCTTTATCTGTTGAGAAGAGGCCATTGCCCAGCAGTGGAACAGTAATAGGCTGGTATTATTTGTATAATTATATTAAGCTGGAGAGGTGATCTGTACCTCAAAACCTTCCTACTTCAGACACCTTTCTCTGTATAAGACTATGCATATGTGACCTATCAGCACCTGTAATTCCAGATGTCGAAATAAATCAATATTTATGATTATTATGATGTGAAGTTTAGTAATGTGAATACGCCATTGATATCTATGCAAAGTCAGTATTCGGTAATATTTTCAAACATCTGACTGACGTGTAATAATAGCTCCTTCATTAAGCCTCTTTTCTAAATATATAGATAGAAATAGACTAAATCATAAAGAAAAGCAGCTGTTGATGCTCTCTCTTGGCTTTGGTAATGAATGAAGGCACCTAATTATGTCTGTAGTTATTGTGGTTTGCAATCAAACCATTGATATTGAGGTTTCTGTGTTAGCTAGAAAACAATTACAGGACCATGATCTTTACTCCGACTAGATCCATGCCTCGGAAAGCACGATAAGCCGTTGGTCCTGGCTGTCATTGTAGATCTTTGACTCGAGTCGTTACAGGTAGTCAGTGGCCCGAAAGTCTGACAACCAGTCTCACCAAGGGGTATCGTATTACCCAGTGTTAACTGGGTTGTGGAGGTCAGATAGGCAGTCGCTCCATGTAAAATAATGGTGTAGATTGGAAAGCAACCCCAAAATAGTTGGGAAAAGGCTAGGCAGATGATGATCAATTGATCATTACTATAAAGGAGATGCACTGATCTAAGATTTGATGTGGTTTCAAGAAACTTCATTCCCAGCATGGAACCCTAAAATAAACGTAGCAAAATTTAAATATCTCAAGTCGGTCGCCAAGAATTATTGGATGCATCGTTAGTCGGAGAGACATGTACTCCTCATTTTTTTATAAACCAAACAGTATTTTTTGCCATTTCGTCAGGTTTTTAGATCTTCGCGAATTTATTAGTATTTATTTGTCGGTGTTTTTGGGTGGCTGGCCGTATTAGAATACGATTTGTTTCGATATTTAATTGGGTGTTCCGGTTTTTTGTGAGAATCTGTTGTTGGACGTTTCCGGATCGATTTACGGTTTGATTTTGTGTTGGCGTTGAGAGGGTTAAAGAGATTCGATTTAGGAGATTTTGACGAAAGTAGCGGCTGCGATTTAGGGGTAGCATGCCTAACAACTTCATGTAAGGCGGGAAATTGTGTATTTTTAATGATATCAGTAAATGTTCATGATACGAGCATATTTCCATTTAATTGCATTTTACAAGAGGTTACGTTCTCAGTTTTAGTTACGTATAGCCAATATGCGTTATTCCATTGCATTGGCGTAGTCTTAATTTATTTTACCTTCACTGGCATCTATATTTCTAACATCAAAACACAGTCACGCAAGATGCTTGCTGACAGAAACAGTAGTGGCAGTATTACTTCGGAGAAACGTCTTTCACATGAAGCTCTTTTCCATATTTTAAGATTTATGGGCACTAGCAATAATCATCATCTGCCGAGCCTTTTCCCAACTCTATGAGGTCGGCTTCCAGTCTGAATACCTGTATTTTACATGGAGCGTCTGCCTATCTGACCTCCACAATCCAGTTAGTACTGGGTATTACGATACCACTTTGGTAAGACTGGTTGTCAGACTTTCAGGTCACTGACTACTAGTAACGATTGTCAAAGATCTACAAATGACAGCCCGCACCAACGGCTTAACTTGCTTTCCGAGGCACGGAGGAAACTCGGTATGTAATGGGTGGTCACCCATCCACAGACCAACCTAGGGAAGCGCGGCTTAACCGAAAGATCGACACGAGTGGCTGTTATAATTTAGCCACTAGCTCCTTGACAAAAGTGCTATTAAGTGGTAGTCTATTATGATAAATGACTGAACACTTCTTTGCCCACCCTCCTCATATTTTTCTCATTTTGACCATAACTAACCACATCTTCTCTTCGCCAGGTGAATACCGCATCGGTCTCAAGTTCAACGAGCAGCACATCCCGGACTCGCCTTTCAAGGTCTACATCTCCCCAGCAGTTGGAGACGCTCATCTCCTAGAAGTGGCTCAGTTCCCAGACTCCGCGCAAGTGGACAAGCCTACCCAGTTCTATATTAGGCTCAACGGAGCTAAGGGTAGCTTGGATGGCAGGGTAAGCTTTATAGACTTGGTACTTTTTGACTATCCTTTTTTTCACCGAAGGTTTGGAAGTTACGGGTATTATGCCAATTACTTTAAGTTCCATGTAATAAGGGGCGAGCCTATTGCCACCGGGCATGAATCTAACCTAGTAAGAAAGTCTATTTATTTATTTAACACTTCAAGCACAATGTACAGAAGCGGACTTAATGCCATAGGCATTTTCTACCAGTCAACCTTTGGATGGAGCAGAGACAAGCAGTGGTTGGTATCTATCTGAAAATAATTTTAATGAATACTATGATAAAATACAAGGATATATAAAATACTATAAATAAATATCAAATACCATAAATATATATTATCAAAATATATATTAGTGTAATTAAACATTTACACGGATATACTAACATAAAAAGACAAACAATTGGGAAAACATTACATATACGCGAACTTTAATTGCAGTTTATTTAATTGCCACCGGGCACCGGGAATCTAACCTAGTAAGAAAGTCTATTTATTTATTTTGGATTATCAACAAGTCACATTACAATTTATCTTATATAAATGAAAACTATTACAAATACATGGTCTTGTAATGCACACTCAATTACAGGTAACTCAGCTTACACATTATCGAGTACACATGCTCTAAATGTATAATTAAATAGAAATTAAAATTAGGAATACATACAATTAAACAGTCATGCTATTATTAATATCAGAATACAGTCAAATCAAATAAAAAATTACATAGTTATGTCAAGATCAATTAATAATGGTTGGAATTGAGTAAAAATAGAAATACAAATATAACATAAATTAAAATACAAAAGTCCTGGTGAAAATGCCCAATAACACCTTGCCCGACGGGGGAATCGAACCCGAGACCTCAAGATCAGCGGAAGTGCTTGCGACTGTTAGGTCGGGGGGTTATCTAATTTAAACTTTTGTCCCACCAAAAAAAATTAAAAAGGTTCACTTAAGAGGAGTTCAAGCTACTTTCGTAATGGGTACCATTTACATATACATTAACTCTATATTAAATAGTAAAATCGTTTTTACGAGTCTCATGTAAGCAACATGATACGACAAACTAGTTTATGCCTGCGGCTTCGCCGGCACCGAGTTCAACACACTACTACAGATATTACTGCCCCTGAATGAATTTTCATAGCATTTTTTTATGTTATACTGTAAGGATGGAGTTTGGACGCATGCCATCTTTTTATACCCATATTTTTTTGAGATTCTTCTTTTTGCTGTCAGTAGGTCGTGGGTGAATTTTGATCCTTGTTCATTTCACCCAAATCCGTTCAACCATTTTTGCGTGGAAGAGGAATAAACATCAATACACCCTCACAAACTCTCGCAATAATGGTAGGTAGTAAGATTAGTAATTTTTATCTCATTCTTACTATAGCTAAGTTACATACACGGAAAATCTTTAAAAACCCACCTAAATTTTTTCCGCAATCCCTCAAGAAACAAGAGGTACAAACTTCGCAACCCCATATTAATTTTTATGGCACATCTTGGCATAAGTTGGCACAATATTCATCGGAGCACACTGTTATAAAATATTAGCGTGAAAATGATTTATTTGGGAAGAACCCGGTCACGTGCGGTCAGTTCGTTTTATTACATTTTTTTGGCCACAAAATGTGGGGTTAGACACACTGTGCGAGAATATATTGTTTTAGTTATGATAGTGGTGAAAATTACTTGATTCTGGACGGCTTTTTGTGTCTAGTTTGAATTAGGTAGGTCGTAGAGAGCTATGCTATCGATTTTCGCATGTGATGCGGAGGAATGAGGAGAATGTTGAGTATGAATTTAGATGGCTATAAGAGTAAGTGAAGACCAAAGAAACGATGGATGGACTGTGTGAAGGATGATAATAATATGGATAGTAAGGAACTGACAGCTGAGATGACGAGTAATAGAAAAGTATATAAGAAGACATGATGCGCCGACCCCAAATAAATTTTTCAAGCTCCAACAAAGTTCAAAATGTAACAACAACAACAGCAACAGCAACTAAAATATCGCCTTCCACCATGCATCTATTAAGTACTGACTTGAATGATGGCTGCTTTGTGGGTCTAGTGGTCGCAATCGCGACTACTGAGCATGAGGTCCTGGGTTCGATTCCCGTGTCGAGCAAAGTGTTATTGTGTTTTTCCATTTGGCATTTCTCAGTAACAGCAATAGAGTCTGGATATGTGCCCGGTTGATGGCAATTGGCTCGCCCTCGTACCTACACCGCTGCCTAACCGTTCGGGGACTAGTTGTTACCTATGTTATGTTAAGTGTAAAAAAAAAACTTTCCGCTAACGAAGCCACGGCCTAGTACAAAATAAATGTATACACGGTGCACCAAATCTCCGCTTTACCAAGAAAAAACACCCTAAACGCGAAATAAACGCACGATATGATACTGCACAGTGGTCCATCGATCATAAATCTTGGTCACAGCCGGACATGGCCGATCGTCATGTTCTCACGATAAATCACGCTGACCCAAGGGTAGGTTAGTGTATTAGAAGACATTGTCTAGTCCGCTTGGTAAATTTTTAAAATCTGCTATAAGGGAGTGTGTGATTTTGTATTATATTGATGGGTTCAAGGGGGAATGGTAATCTTTGTATTTTTTCTACAGGTTCGATTGTCGATTTTTAGTTTAATTTAAAGTCGGATTTATTATACGCCTTCTAATCAATCATACGATGTCTGTCTGCCAAAAAATTTGGGTTGTAATGGCGGTTTTTAGTCGTTTTCGAATGTTGAGTAGGTGTGAATAAAAAATATTGTTGAACAGCTTTCTAAGTACAGATTATAATTGTGATCACAACCGAGACTTTGTGATGTACAGTCACGAGCACCATTATATATACAAGGTGTAACAAGACCCTTAATGAAGCCGACACCAAGCATTATGTACACAAAAATGATTGCTGGGAAACGATTTTTTTTTTGGGGTGAAAAATCATGTTTTATGGTAGGACTCAAAGTAAAGCACTAAACTATTGTGCTGATGGATGGATTGAATAGTACAGGGGTCGTGGGGGTGTTTAAAGTAAAATCTTACATTAAAACAAGCATTAAAAAAACTTTGGTTTTTTTTTTAGTTGGATCTTTGACCCCCAATATCTCCGTAACTAGAAGGTTCCCAGGTATGGTGTAGAACAGAAAAATGATCGCAATGACGGGGAGAACAAGTGCAAGACCCTTAACGAAGCCGGAAGGCTTCGTTAAGGGTCTTGTTACACCGTTTATACACTTCCAATCAAGCTATACCAAACCAGTATAATATAAGCGTTTACGGTAAACCTATATAAAGCGAGACCATTCCAAAGCGTAGATCTCTATGGAGAAGAACGGGAAAGAAACTTTTAAATCAGAATATTAAGTTGTCTCACAGATTTAAAACATTTCAAAGAAATAAGTATCATTTATCCTCACCGAAAACTTACCAAAACCATCTCCTCATCCAGGTGACCGCCCCTTCAGGCCAGACCGACGACTGCTTCATCCAGAACATCGACGGGGACCAGTACAGCATCAGGTTCATGCCGAGGGAGAACGGCGTCCACAATATTAATGTCAGGTTCAATGGTGTCCATATTCCTGCGTCTCCGTTGAGGATTAAGGTTCGTTTTTATGGTATTTTCTTTTTTTTCCTATCTTCTTTATCGTGTGGTTAGTGCCTAACCTGGTGTCAGAGTTTTTATGCCGCCCATGGGGTACTGACTTGGCTTTACATGCCGTCGAGATATATCCTCACAATATTTTCCTTCACCGAAGCTAGTGATAATTATACAATACTCACATGAATCCGAAAAATCAGAGGTGCGTGTCTTGGTGTCGGACTCGAGACCTATGACTTGGTAGTCCGACGGTCAGACTACTAGGCTATCACTGCCATTCTTTGCCTATTAGATAGGTACAAGGTAGATGGTAACACCTAGACCTCGGCCTAGTCTAGTACGGAGTTTCAATAAAGAAACAGACCAGCTTATTGTTTTGTTGCCTTTATCACTGATGTGCGGTCTTATATTCTTGCTGCAACATTAAACGGTCGTGGAGGTCAAATAGGTAGTCACTCCATGTAAAATACTTGTATTTAGCAGCATCATGTAAGACTGGCAACAGACCCCTGCAAAGAAATTTGACCCTGGGAATTAATGACTCGTATTTCATGAAGCTGGATAAATATTCTATCTAAATAGATCCTTATTTCTATGATTCTGTCCTCAAACATTTACAGTGACAGTACAAAAACAAACCTTTGGCTTCGTAACATCTGCGCGCTATGAACGTAGCATTATTATTCTATAGATAGTTCCTACTCGGTGTCATAGATGGCGCTACTCATACTTGGTGAAGGGAGATACGATAGCGAATAGATTTTTTTGAATCCTCACTATGAGACACTCTGAATACGCTTTTCTAAAATAATTCTTATTGACATGCTTCGTGTAGCTACAAAGACTTACTGTAGAAATAAAAGAACACCTATTACTTACGAATGAGATATGTTCGTGTTATTTTTAGATAGGTCACATTAAAATACGTGAACAAATGTGTGTGATTTTATTTTGACCTAAAATAATAAATTGCCGCGGCACTCTCACACAGAATAAATATTATAATCAAAATAAAATCACTTTAATCAGTGTTTTTTTTGCTTGGATAACATTGGTTAGACGTACTGAACGCTTTGTTAAAATTTGTCCACCTATTTCTCTGGGATCTTATATGTATTTGCAAACCATACTAGAATGATACGGCTTATCTATGATTTACATGTTAGCCTAGTACTTGTTATTAAAACGCAGAAAATTAATACTAAAACCGAGATCTATAAACGCTACTTAATACATTTTTTGACTCGGACATATTCGAGGTTGAAACGGCTTTGCACTTGTTGTTTGACAGTTTGGAAACCGTGATAGGAATAACGCTGAGCCAAACTAAAGGTTCAGGATCACAGGAGTGTCTAATCAAATAGACGTAACGTATCGTACGTCGTACGCCATCATCTAGACTTTTTCCATCTATGTAGGGGTCGGCTTCCAGTTTAACCTGATGCAGCTGAATACCAGTATTTTACATGGAGCGACTGCCTATCTGACCACCACAACCCAGCTTGTACTGGGTAATATGATACCCTTTAGTAAGACTGGTTGTCAGACTTTCGAGCCAGTGACTACCTTGAACGACTGTCAATGATCTACAAATGACAGCCGGGACGAACGGCTTAACGTACTTTGCGAGGCACGGAGAAAACTCAGTATGTAATGAGTGGTCACCCATCTACGGACCATGGTACGTCGTACGTACGTTGGCTTATTATTTACAGTGATTATAATCTTATTCTGTTTGTCCAGGTCGGAAAAGACGACGCTGACCCCGCGGCAGTCCATGCTCACGGACCTGGATTGGGAGCAGTCAAGACTGGTAAGTTTAAATCATCTGATCATCATAACTGACTTAATCAGACATGTATTGGACATTTAGGTAACCTCCATCCCTTTGGTGTTAGAACGCAGGCGCAGTTACATACCTTCCGACACTCATTTGAGATAATAGGGTAGATGACCAAAAAAATCTAATTAGTCCGTCAGATAGATTTCCAAAAACTATTGGATAAGTACGTATTTTTTCTTTTTTCACGTAAACAAAAAATAAAGACTATACAGTGCGTCGACATCTCGCGTGACGTCACTTGTATGTAGGTACACACGGCTACACATGAAGCTATACATTTCCAGTATAAGCTGACATCGCATTGTACGGAAATCATATACAATGCGAGATCAGCGTAAACTGGAAATGTATAGCTTGATGTGTAGCCGTGTGTACACTTTTTACGTACAAGTGACGTCGAAAGCCACTTCGATTATTTGATGCGTTGTATCTTCGTATTTTTTTTATTGATTTGATAAAACAAAAAATACGTATTCAATATTTTTCAATAATCTAACTGACGGACTATATAGAATATTTTTTTTTTACTCAGGAATTATCCCTATTCTGTCACCCGTTACTATAGACCACGACAATTTATGGATTTGTTATATGAAATAAATGCAACAACAACAGCATGCAGCAGCATGTTGCATATAGTCAACTAAAAGTAATTACTTATGTTTATGCAAATACAATTAAAATTTAAACGAAGTTCTCAATTCGGTTCTGAACTGAAGTTGTCAACAGTTGCAACTTCAAGCAATTACTAAACTACATTATGAAAATCGTATCTTAATGAATTAATGACTTAAGTAGGTAATCACTTTGACTTGTTCATAGATACGGGTGTAAGACATGCCTATTTCTGGTGTATTATTTTGAGAACAGCGGTGATGAAATAAATCAGTAGGCTCCGAAATTTTTCAGGATAGCTGGATTATTATTATTCTCGTTTATTCATTTTTATGCATAGTCTTTATATTTTTACATATTTTTTCAAAACACAAAAAAAAAAACATTTAAAAATATAAAAAATAGGTTTCCGCCGGTGTCGGGAGCAGGGTCCAAGCTACCAGGTGGTAGCTTGGACTTATTATTATTACTTACCTTATTATCTCCTTTATTCAATTATATACATATAAACATTTTTAAATATTTCTAAACAAATTAATATTAAAAAAACATTTAAAAATATAAAAAATAGTGGTCCGCCGGTATCGGGAGCAGGGTCCAAGCTACCGGTGGTTAGGGCTCCAGAGACAGGAACCTCCTTACAATGCGAGCCGTATCGAGGAGTACAGCCTTCTGAATCAGGCCCTTGATCCAACCGCCTAAGGAGAGCCTCGAGAGATGTTCGTCGAGGCTTTTGGCTATAAGGCCATTGGCCGTCACAACAATCGGCACAATGATAGCCGAGTTCACATTCCACATGTCGACAACCTCGTGTGCCAAGTCGAGATATTATTACTTACCTTTATTATTATTATTATTACATTGATAACGTTCATTTATCAGCTCTCAAAATAGTCTCGATATAACACATAGCATAACATCACGCCTGTAATGCCCGAAGGGTAAGGCAGAGGTGTACCTAATAGTACACACACATTTACCCAGTTATGTTCAAGTAATAGGGGGCAAGATTATTGCTATCAACCGGGCACAAATCTAGATTCCGTGGCTGCTACTGAGAAATTCCTGATGGAAAACCGCAATCATATTTTCCCCGAGCCGGGAATCGAACCCAGGACCTTATCCTCAGCCGTCGCGATTGCGACCACTAGACTAACGAGACAGTCTCGATATACCTCCTACCAATGGCGAAGGTTCCACACAGCTCACTTTGAAAAATGGCAAAGACAGTATTTTATAGACAAAAAATAAAAAAAATCACATTTACAATAAATACTCCGGCTTACCTCTTCAAAAATTGCCCCTCGCTACTGCCTCCTACTAATCACATGTTTAACTACTCTGAAACATCGACTCTGCCTTATGTCTATTAGGTGTGAAAACGGACCTGATCATCGACACATGCAACGCTGGAGTAGGACTGCTGGCTGTCACCATGGACGGACCTTCCAGGGTCGCCATGGACTGCACAGACGTCGATGAGGGCTACAAGGTAATCGTCATCATTTGTTCAGCCTCTTAAAATTGACAGTTAGTCTTTCGATCTGGACTCTTAACGGATTGGTCGGAGAAGGCAAATTGTAAACAAAATTGGAAAGCCATGGGCTCCCCTATGGCTTTCCAATTTTGGTGCCTTTGCTCAGCAGTGGGACAGAGCAGTCTGATATAAAAAAAAGTCTTTAGCTTCATTTTAATCATCTTTATTCAATCCTGAACTTGAGAAAATAACTTGAGAAGGCATCAGTACTCAAAATATTCGTGGCAACTTGCCACTGAGATTTGGCGGCAAATTGATAGATATCATAGCCATATCCTATGATTTACATGTAATTAGCAGTAGCTCATGTAGGTATTACTCTTGCTTCACCTTGAGAAGCATAATATTATTCTCAATCATTTTGTTTTAATATTATACATGGTGTCACGTCCACAAACTTCACGAAACCCTCAACGAAGAATTCTGTACATTAAACTAAGTAACTCTACGCAAAAAAGATTCAAGACGACTTATTTTTGGGGTGAAAAATCCCCTTCGGCCGTCTACGAAACCGTAGTTTCGTAATTGATTTCGATGAAGGAATTATTTATCCTTGTACGTAACTAGTTTCGATGGCGGAATAATTTTTCTTTGTACGAAACCACGGTTACGTATTAGGAATTTTTGCACTATATAATTTATTGCAGAAATTCGGTAGTTAGGTGAAATTTTTTTTACGGTAGGACTCAATGTTACGCACTTAAAACATTGTGCTGATGGATACATTGAATTGTACAGGGATCGTGGAGGTATTTAACGTAAAGTTATAACATTAAAAATTATTAATTAAAAAAAAACTTGTGAAAAAGTTGGAACTTTGACCTCCGTATCTAGAAGGTTCCCAGGTATGGTCTACAACAAAAAAAAGATCACAATGACGGTGAGAAGAAATTCCTTTCGTCTTCTTTAAGACTATTTTTACACCCAGTGTACTTACTTATGAGTTACTTTTGTGTGCAGGTGCGATACACGCCTCTGGCCCCAGGCTTCTACTACTTGAGCGTAAAGTACAACGGTGCACACATCGTCGGATCTCCATTCAAGATTGAAGCCACCGGTAAGTACCTAACATTCCTTCAAATTCTATTCACTGTTGTTTTTTCCAGAATAAACGGTTTTCACATTAAAAGAAGCCTGTAATCCTGAAGAGTTAGGCAGAGGTGTACCCAATAGTACACCCACATTTCACCAGTTTTATGTAAGTCCCAAAGTAATAAGGGGCGAGCTTTTTGCCATCAACTGGGCACAAATCCAGACTCCGTGGCTGCTACTGAGAAATTCCTAAGGAAAAAGCCGATAACACTTGCCTGACCTGGGAATCGAACCCAGGACCTCATGTTCAGCAGTCGCGTCTGCGACCAGTAAACCCACGTGGCAGGCAGTCACTACATACAAATAGTGAGCGAGGTTCGCGTGGCTGAGTTCTTTTACTTTGAGATAAAGAAAAACATGGTTTGGCATATAAAGGTTTAGACACTTGCCAAAAAGATAATAACTGGAAATGTATTTATGTTTAAGTACAGGTAGTTACAATATACAGTCTGATAGCTTGGTAACTTTTAGAATCTGTCTTCTCCATCCGGAAAACAAAAAAAAAAGCTTTTAGTTCTTCAAGTATACGACGACGAATTTGTATCAGCATTGAGCAAAGCCTTAACTACTATTACAGAAGTGAATTGTGGAGGAACAGACATCCCACCAATCCTCACGTCATCAATAAGCAGAACATCTTCGTCCTGGACAGGAACTGCAGTGGCTAATTTGGAAATCGCTTAACCGTTTGCGAGCCCATATTGGCCACTGTAGAAATAATCTGGCCCTATTCTGGCCCCGTAATCGATTCGTCCCATATACAATGCCAGTGTGCCCTCTGCAGGATATGCCCCACCTCCCTTCTTGCCCATCCTTGGCAGCCACCTGCACCCTCCAGGATTTAAAAAGCCGAAAAAGTTGAGCAGGCTATGCACTGGTTGGGAATTATTTAACTCCATCGACACGCAAAGAAAAAGAAGAATTTATTTTTTATCTCCGTAAACTTTGTCTTCATGTTAATCATCTTTTATTAACCCTACCCATTTTAACACAGGTTCAAACCTAGCGGAAGTAGGAGCGCAAGAAACCTCAGCAGTAACAGTGGAGACAGTCCAGAAAGTGGCCAAGTCCATGCAAAAGCAGGGACCAGTGCTGCCGAACTTCAAGTCGGACGCTACCAAGGTGACCAGCAAAGGCATGGGGCTGAAGAAGGCGTATCTTAACAAGCACAACCAGTTCACGGTACACGCTGGAGATGCTGGTAAGTTTTGGGAGATTTTATCGTTTTTCTTTGGATTTCTGAGATCTATCTTTAATTGAATTTGTTGATATTTATAATAGCTATTTTCTGTTGGAATTTTTCATTATCTGAAGAACTTCGGAAGTGGCAATCGTGTCAGTCTCATATTATTATTTCTGAATTTTCCATCATCGATATGTAAAAGAATATCATTTGGTCAAACCAGAGGCTCTAGGCCCGCTGGTTTTCCTATAAGTCTGTACTATATGTATATTCAACATAATGACATACATTCATCAGCAATGATAGCCTAGTGGTGTGACAGTCGGACTGCCAAGTCATAGATCTCGAGTTCGAACCCAAGACACGCATTTCTGATTTTACGGATTCATGAGCGTATTGTACAATTATCACTTGCTTCGGTGAAGGAAAAGATCTTGAGGAAACCAAACCAGTAAGCCTGAATGATATTTCTCGACGGCATATAAAGCCTAGCCAGAGGCCCAGTGGTTTAAGTAAAAAGGGTGGAGTAAAAACTCTGACACCAGGTTAGACCTCTGACTCCAGGGTGAAGTAAAAACTGTGTCACCAGGTTAGGCACTAACCACACGAAAAAGAAAGAACATAATTACTTACTACTGGCTGATCCCGAGTGGGATTTGTGCGTCTTCCTTTGAGACTTGACATCTGCAAATGCATAGCCAATTGAAAAAAAAAAAAAAAAAAATACAAGTGTCTTTTCAGTTTACATAAACAGCTGCACTTGTTATATCAACTTTTAAACTTACCTTTTCTTTTTCTGTTTTTATTTTTATATTCTATGCTCTTCGTTCATCTACGTTTGTAAAATTTTTGCTCCATTTTCCGTCGGAAATGTATTATTTTACCGTAGTTATGCCACACAATTGCCATCGCATCTGCAAATTTTTCCGTTCACTTCTCACTAATTTTATTATTAGTCCATCGCGCTCGGCTGCTTGCAGCGTATTGAGCGGCGGCGACTAAGTGCACGGAGTCATGATGCGTTTTACAAGTTCCACGTGCGAAACAGGTTCTAATATGTTTCAATGCGTCCGTTCTATTTATTTAGGTACCTTGTGTTTTTTGTTTTGTCTTGCACTTTTTTATTCATATGAAGGTTTGGTTTGTAATAATATTGTACACAAATTGATTATATTTAAGTATCTATTCATACATACACATATTACACATACTTACCTAATTACAAACACAAAGCACAAAACTGTTTTATGTCCGTCACATCACCATCTCAGGTCCAGTTGAAAACCAGCGTCGGGCACTAGTTGCTCGGCAATTTGCTGAACTGGGCCTATTTGGCGCAGCCGCGAGACACACAATCTTTGTTTTTCTGTTTAGTTTTAGGTTTTTATTTTTTTATTGTGTAGTTTTAAGTTTTATATTTCATTTTTGTTATTTTTTCTTTTTGTGTGCACTTGTGGCGTGTGCCAAATAAATATGTTTCTTTCTTTCTTTCTTTCTACTTATAAATAATCAAAGTCCGTGTGCAGCAACAGACATTAAAAACTTTGTAGTGAACTTTTCCATAAAGCAAAACATTTACAGCAATATCTTGCAGATCACACTTTTGCCTCCATCCAGACAGTCACTTATCTGCTTCAATACTTCCTTTTTATGCATCTTCAGTTCAATCTACTTTCTTCCATCAGGTACCAATATCTGCTACGTCGGTATTTACGGACCCAAAGGTCCCTGTGACGAGGTCCAGCTCAAGCACAAAGGTAAGAACAACTACGAGTGCTGGTACGTCGTCAGAGACAGAGGGGACTACATTGTCATCGTCAAATGGGGAGATGAGCATATTCCCGGCTCCCCCTACAAAGTTGAGGTGTAAGAGATGGAAGGTGGATGACAGCGCATACAGAATTTTTTCTAGCAGCTCTTTTTTGGTTTTTCGAAATTCGGTTGGATTATTGTCTTCTAGTGCATTTTTTATCTAGTCAAAAAGTTAGTCTATATCAATCTATTGATAGTTAAATTATTTATTAGCTAGATTTTTTAAAATAAATTCTTACCTGTATGCGCGATCATAATCTAGTTTTAAGTAATTATTATTATTTCCTTAAAACATATTCAGATATAGACTTGGGATTGGCTTCCAAAATGATTGTTGTCCTTTTCTATTAATAATAAGCAGCATCTGAATCAATGCCTAGACAATTAGATGAGCATTTTTTCGGTGTTAGTCTCTTGAACTATCTTTCGAGATTTAAATACTCAGGTACTAACTGTTGATCAATGTATGAACTGTAAGCAATAAAGACAAAAATACTATTTAATAATTGTGAAGTCTAAATTTTTAGTTGCTATTTCTAAGATGTGTCTTAATATGTTTTAAGTTTTCTATCTTTTATCATCAAAAGCTTGATTATGCTACAGGATACTGAAAAGGTTTCTGTAACCATCTTTTTATATTGATCTCTTATACACCGTGATATTTTATTATTTTTAACTGTAATGTGGCGATTCTACTTTACTAGTCCTTTAGATTGGAGGGTGAAAATCTAATGCAAAGTGTCTCTTTTACTATCTACTGATTTGCTCTTTTCTGGTTTTGCATTTGCAAATCCTCGGGCTGTACTTTCAATGTTTAGATTTCCCCTTCCACCAGTTCTATATTTTAGGCTAGTGAAATTGGAGTCGCCACAATTCAAGGCTAAAATAGTTGAAATTTCACGGAGTTGTCACGCGTTAGTCAGAACCTTTTCTCTATCCGTCCCGTGTTTTTCTTGATCCTTTATTATTTGTAATTTATTTAAATTCATCAAATTGTCATTTCCTATTTCATTAAGGCATTTTTCAGAAGTTCTAACAAAGTAAGAAATACGTAAATGAATAATAAAAACACAGAAATTGTTTGTTTTTTTTGTTCTGCGACAACGTTGTCGATTTGTCACTAGTCTTGTAATGTCGATAGATTATTGTTTATTTTGTTTTGTTTTTTAGTAACTTTTTTCTTGTTTTTCGCAACGGAGTTATTTTTATTTGTTTTATGTTGCTTATTTAGAAGCGGTAGGCGTATTTGTGTAACTCCATTAAAAAAATATTTATTTTACTAAAATCTAAGCCATTAGCCATGTCGTAATTTAGGTCTAATTTTTGTGTTACATTTTTGTCAGACTGAATTTTTTTACTAAATGTTTTTTACAATTTTTCTATCGATGTTTGACAGTCGGCAGATAGAATGTTTCTGTGTTTGCCAAAGTTATTTTGGTTTGCTTTGCTTTGGCAAATAGAGTCTATTTTCACGTTGTCGTAAGTACAGTATTCTGGCTAATTTATATGATTCTCGTTTAGTATTTAGGGCGACTAAATGACAATACATATAAAGTATTAACTCAAAAATATTCCCTTTAATTTATAAGTTTAGCGAGACACAATTTGCGTCCCAAATATTTTTGCGAATTTTTAACGGTTTTTTTATTATTTTACTTTTTTTTACAAATTTCTCTGCGTCTTTTTTGATTAAAAGTTGTTGAATTGTCAGAGGGATTTTTGATAAATTCGCTTAAAGTTTTTGGGTTGACAACTTGTAGTAGATATTAAACGGAATTTCTACTTAAAGTTTTTCTTGTTTATTGTGCCTTAGCCTTCTTATTTAAGTATTATGTATCTGCTTTCTATTTTTTGTATGGTTTGTGTATGGACTTTGCCTACGTAGGTAGAATGATCCCGTATTTGTAAATACCTATTTTAAGTGTTTAATTATTATAATGTATTTTGCGACTGTTAACTAAATAAAAAGAGGAAAGTTCTAACAGTTGTTTGATTTATTAAAACGCTCCTTTAGGTACTTATTATTGTTTTCAAACACAAAGCGATTGTCTATACTAATATTATAAAGAGGTAAAGTTTGTGAGTTTGTGAGGTTGTATGGAGAAATCTCTGGATCTACTGAACCGATTTTGAAATTTCTTTCACTAATAGGAGGCTACATTATCCCAGTGCCATAGGCTATATATTTACAACATGCCCGTGGGATATTTCCGACCAAAACGCGAGAAACAGTTTTAAATAAATTAGTCAAATACACCCATTTGATGAGTTGCAAAAAATATACCTAGCTACTGGTTGTCTGTACCCATGCTTAGATCGCTATAATAAATACTGGTATTCAGCTGCATCTGGTTAGACTGGAAGCCTACCCAAACTTATTTAGCTAAGGCTAGGCAGATAATGAGTTACGTATTCCTAGACTTAAATTTCTAGGAAGTATAACGAGCAAGAAATTAAGGTCCTCTTACACCCGTATTTATAGTCAAGTTAAAGTAATTACTTGAGTTTAAGTAATTACTAATGCACACATTTTTATATGCAGTGGACCATAATTTAAATAAAGTAAGAACCGTCAAAGAAAGTAAAGCTAAGAATTCTGACTTTTGACAGTTCTAAATTCAAGCAATTACTTCTTCAAATTACACACACATTCATATTATAGGTCATTCATTCATTCTTGACATTTTTATTTATTGTTAGCTAAGATTGTTAGTCCAGAACTTCGCTACTTCAAACGCGTCGTCGCCGCGTCAGTGGCAGCGCAAAGGCCAATTACTCTACACAATAAAAATCATAGGTATCTCAAATCATTACTTTTACTCAAGTAGATAATCACTTTGACTTGTTTCTATTTACGGGTCAGAGTTAGAGTCCCCGCAGAAGACGGCAGATTTATATTTGCCGATAGGTTCGTCTGGTTGGAGTACTACAACACTAGGCCAACTAAACGTTCGGGTTAGTAATGAATGCGATCGGACAATTTGCTAGTCGTTTTTCTTCTTTCTCTATCGTGTGCTTAGTGCCTAACCTGGTGTCAGTGTTTATGCCGTCCATGGGCCTCTGACTTGGCTTTATATGCCGTCGAGAAATATCTCTCAGGCATGCTGGTATCCTCACGATGTTTTTCTTTACCGAAGCAAGTGATATTAATTATACAATTATGTAATTTGCTACTTATTAGCCGGCTTTTGAAGGGAGCGCTCGCAAAGTCGGCCGATTAAACAATCCGCAAGTTTGTGTGCAGGATGCTGATCCAGCAGTTGGCTAATGGTTTGCTGATAGTATAGTTTGAAAACAATCCTGTAGCAGCCCATCAAACTGATTTATACTGATAAAGAGCCCAACTAAACTATCGGTTGATAAAAAGTCTGCAGTCTGTGGGGCCTTTTATAAAGAATAGATGTTCTTCATTCCTTAGGAACAAAATACTGACCCTGACTGACAGCAGATGCATGATGACAGCGTCATATTGACGAAGACGAAGTAATGTCCGGAAGATTTTGATTCTACATTGGGTTAACTGATATTTGTTGGGAATCGAACCCACACCAGAAAATGCATTCTCTGCTGTATTCTTAAGTCTTACAAATATTTTAATTCAGAGACAGAGTGTCGGTACTGATTTAGTATCATTTAGTAGCTATTTTTTTTCGTAATTCCATAAATCAGCTTTCTTTGTATCTGTGACTACGTAGTATTTTAAGTAAAAGTAGTAATCATAGTTTAAGAAGGATTCATTAGAAAATAAAAGACACAGATATAATTCTTGGCATAGTTGTAATTAATTTTTAATCAATTTTAAGTAACAAAAAATGATTTTCGTTCATTTTCATCTATAAATCTTAAAACGAGAACGCTAGAAAAAGCGAAAACTAACGTAAAACGAAAAAAAAAAATTACTTACAAAAATATCGTATTCATAATAATAAGTTTACACTTAACTTAAAAAAAATCAAATTACAATATCACATGTCTACTTACAATAGAGAGATATTGGCGATTTTTATTCCCTTAAATCCAAAATTCGAAAAAAATTGGGTATTTAATAACTCTTGGCTCATTGTCATGATACAGTTAATAATATACAATAGTGCTTAATTAACAACAAATGATCGGAAGAAATACTTATTGCCGTTATTTAACATTAAAGAAAAAACATATTTGTACAAGAAAAAAATAAAGATTTGGCTAATTTGTGACAGACAGACGGCCTTCTCGCCCCACGGACCCCTAACGAATAACCACAACCTAAGGTTTTTTTTTTTATAACTAAAAAGATCAATAGCAAATTAATTTAGAAGGAAAATAGACATTCCTCCAAAAATAGTCACTCTTTCCCATTCCATCTTCTATCACATTTCTTTATTAATTTTACCTACTAACGCTGATTCGTTCGAAAAATTAAAACAAATCAACAGTTTTTGTGTTCGTATACTTGAAACTAGTCTAAAAAATCGATGTACGAAGGGCCTATTAAGTACGGAAAATAGGAATACTATACAATTCCGATGTACGCCACTACCCCCTGAGTTCTTAGGGCTAATATAATTGAGCATAAGCACTTTTAGATGTCGTAAAGTAAAAACAAAAAAAAAACTTCTCTTCGATAAATTTCAAGGATTTTTTTTCTCAAAAAATCGTATTCGTATTTACAAAGTATTTACAAAAAGTGCACCTTTCATTGTGTGACGTAAAGAAGCGTTTTGGCCACTCATAAATGTATTATACACATGGGGATTAATATGTTTTAACATTAGAAAATATATTCGACCAGCGACAGCTTAATAATAATTAACTTAATTTTTTGTTCGTTAAAACATTTTAAAAAACAGGAAGAATACATTTTCTAATTTTTTTTAAATGTTTTGAAACAAAAAGTACAAAAAATGATAGTTGTACGATAGATAAAGCTAAAAAAAAATACATAATATGATCTAAGTAGGAACTGAGTGCAAAAGTGATGATTTAAGAGATCTATTAATCTTAATGAATACAATTAAAAATGCAACAGAATTGAAAAGTGAAGAACTTGTGATAATATTTTGTTCAAGTCGTTCATGTCACTTGTATCAATACAAATACTTGTGTTTGTCAGGAACTTTTTGATTCAAATATGTTTTTATTACTTATTTTAATTGTGAATAAATAATATCGAAGTAGATACCAATACAGTCTCACTCTAAAAAGTAATTTTATAAAAAAATGTTACAATTCCAGATAAAAGTGTCTTAAAATTTGAGATGCGGTTTTTTTTCCAAACGTAATTAAACTAGTAATCTATTGAAAATGATAGATTTTCTACTCGTTAATGTACAAATAAAAATCACTGGGTCCAAATTATGCATTGAATTAATATTATTATGCATTAAATTACAGAAAAAAGAACATAATAAAAAGATATAGAATATGACTCCGCTAGAGTGTTGTCCGTGTTAAAGATTAGTTTTCTTTTTACTTAGTGAAAATTAACATGCTTCCGAGTTGCTACGAATGTTTGATCGAGAAATTGTAAAGTGCTGAAAAAATTTGAACAAAGACAAACCAATAAAATAACATCAAAAGCATACAAATGTAACTTAATACAGCTTTAGATAAAATATTTAATATCTATACCCATATCACAAATATAAAAATTCAATTCAATACGAATCGTGATTTCTCAAGTCTTTTTTTCTCCAAACCAATTCAGCAATCTAAAGAATAATAATTGCTTTCAACCATAATTGACGATCAAACCCTCGGATCAACTAGGTTGAAACGAAACAACCGTAGAACAAAAAAAAAACTAATCAATAATCCGTAAAATAGGAAAATAAATCCGAAATCACATTCATACCCATACAATTTTGTTATCTACTCACAAAATTTCGAGTACCCATACAATTTTACTTCTAAAAACATGAATTTGTTTCTCTAACGATAAAACCGTAATACCACTGTCTTCGAGAGCGAGATTCTAAATTTTTTTTTAATATTTCGTTAATTATACAACTAGTAATACCATCATAAGTACATACTATAGCGAGTGTACCTACGGAAAGTTACTGCTTATCCTTGTGCGATAATGCATGGGGGAGGATGTGTTCCGCGGGCAGCAGGGCGGAGGGTTGGTGAGCGTAGTTCCTGATCTGATGCAGGGATATCAGCTGGTTGGGGAAGGAGTTGGGCTGCTGCTTGCCTTGTTGGAAATGCAGGGGGTCGTAGAGGTACGGCCGCGTTGGCAGCGAACTGTGGTGCGACAGCCCGTTGAGGTGAGGAGCCATCGAGTTTATAGGAGTAAACGCCGAGTTTGCCGCTGACACAGGGGGTTGGATGCGGTCATCCTGGCTTTCATGCTGAGCGAACAGAGCTCGCTGCTGCTGCAGCTGATGCTCATGATGCTCATCCGCTTCCCGCTGCTGATGGTAACCTCCCTCATCAGACATATGCGCCGCTGAATCAGGGCTAACCTTCGGCCAGTAAGGATGGTCACCGAAAGGCGCTGCCGTCGGCGCAGCCGCTCCCAAGGATCGATTTAATCCACTTAATCCTAAAGCAGATATCGGCGGCCGCTTATCGGCCCTCTCCGCGTGCTTGTTCATGTGCTTACTTAAATACGTCTCCTGCGTATAACTCTTGCCACAATACTGGCATATATGAGTCTTTAGGTGCTTGGATTCTTTGTGCTTAGGGATGTGTTCGAGGAGGTCCTTCTCGTGGGTGAAGCACTTGTAGCAGGAGTTGCATTTGAAGGGCTTATCCGTCTGGTGGCAGCGGCTGTGGCTTTGTAGGTTGGAGAGCTGAGAGAAGGCTTTGGTACATCCGATTTGGGTGCAGCGATAGGGCTTATCTCCAGTATGTGTTCGAATGTGCTGTTGGAGGTGAGACAGCTGGGTGAACTTCCTCTGGCAGATCTCGCAGCGGTACGGCTTAATACCGAGGTGGATGCGGGAGTGCTGCGCTAGGTACGAAGAGTTGGCGAAGGCCTTCGGACACTGCGTGCAGCGGTAAGGCTTTGCCTCACGAAGGTGGATCTGGGTGTGAAGCTGCAGGTCCGCTTTTGAGCCGAACACCTGAAATGGATAGAGAAAAAAATCTATTAGTTATATTGAAACGTATATGAACATTTTCGGGGAAGATTCAACAATGATATACACACACACACTATCGCAAAAAAGTATTTATTCAAAATAGGGTTCAAACTGGAGTACACACGGCTACACATCAAGCTATACATTTCTAGTTTATGCTGATCTCTAGGGCTTGGATAAATATGTAAACACATATTTTTTATGTGAATCATTTTCATTCATTATTTGGTTTTTTCCATAAATTGTGATGTTTTGAGCTGGGAAATGAGGGTTTTAGAATCCATATTTTTCCATATTTCAAGGTTAAGACCATATTTTTAGAATTTAATTACATTAGTCCATATTTCCTATCTTTTATAATATATACTTGCTATTTGCTTATATACTGCATAAGTTTTGCTTCCCTAGCGCCGCGCTGCGGGAATAAAATGTCGTTGCCGTACACGAATATAAGAAAATGATGGAGGAAGAAGGCCCTGTTGCTGAAGTGGTAAAATCGAAAATAAGGTCTGTCCTCGAAAAAAATAAAGGATTTATGACGCTACAAAAAATTAACAATATTCTCAGTGGAACACAATCCTGAGCCTATATTCGCATACAAAGTTGTGTAAATTTAAGTGTGCGCCAGTTACTTCTTGTGACGTAGGGAGGTCATTCAATCAACATAAAGCGTTTTTTCCAATTAAAGAAGGAGCTTCAATTTTGAAAATTTGAAGAAACATGTCGTTGTATACTGCAATAACTCGAAAAACAAGGCTAACTAAATTTTAGCTACTAAAATTTAGCTAAACAATCTAATTTCGTTGATTTTTATATATTTTTTCAATCAATTATGTTACAATAAAGTGTTTTATTTTTGGTAATAGGTGTCTTTTTTAGACCATATTTTTCCATATTTCCGTTTTTTAGACCCATATTATATGTACATATTTTGGAATTTTTAGCACATATTTATCCGAGCCCTACTGATCTCGCATTGTATAGGATTTCCGTACAATGCGAGGTCAGCTTATACTAGAAATGAATAGCTTAATGTGTAGCCGTGTGTGCAACTTAACGCTAAACGCTTGCAGAAATCAATGTTAAAAATCCAATTACAATAACTGCAAGTCAACGTCCAAAACCATCTTAATCTTACAAATGACTTTCAACACCGTTGTAAACATCATTGAAATCATCTAAAAGTGAATTTCGCCCTTGAACGACATCCGCAGCAGCCGGAACAAATGGTTCTTAGTCTTTTTTTATTTGCCCAACTCTTAATAAAGGCAGGATGTTGGCTTCACGGCTTCTTCCACGAGTAGTAATCGCTTTGACTTCCTTATATACGTCTGGGTAATCAGAATCTTTGACTCAGCTTCTGGTACTATAGATTTAGCGTGTGAAGTTTCTAATTAAAACTATACGCGTGGTCTTGAATTAGGAAAGAGAACTTTGAATATAGGGGAACGAAAAAGATAGTTCAGTAGAAGATGGATTTGAGTTTATCTCATACATAAATAGCATGAAATTAAAGCAGCTCGAAGAATCTGCAAACTCAGTACGAATCAACATGATCAAAGACTGAATTTTAAATAAGTATTTGTGAACGCGTGCCAACAAAAGCCGGTACTCTAGGCGGCACTGTTCGCGCACTAAAGTGTTTCGGTACACCATTGATACTCTTTGTGATATCCCAAATTAGTTTCTAACTTAAAACTGACACGTCATCTCTTAGAATCGTTTTCATCTAACAATGAGGCTGCTAGCCACGTTCCTTCGGGCGCTACCAATCCACAAGCAAACGATAATAATCTCAAAGCAAAAGCAAATAAAGCTCAAACTGAAACATCAGCAGTTAAAGCTGACGGTTGTAGTGCCTAACAATGAACGTTAGGGAATGTATTTGATAAAATAGACGTAGCAAACGATTTTGGATTTAAATAAGGTTTGTATAGAGTTCCTTTTGTAGATAAAGGTGTAGGTTTTGATACTGCCGGCCGGATTCGTTCGGTAGCACGTTGCATGACTGGCGAGAAGTACGAGACACGAACGCAATTGGTCACAGATGGAACATAATTAAAGTTTGGGGCACTACTTAATGTTGTGAAGCAGTAGATTCGAGGTGGTGGATGACTTTTAATAGGTCTTCGTGAAGGATCGTCTAGTGAGGAATCTGTGTTAAATTGGTGGAACTAGGAATGTCGGTTTGGTTAAATCGGTTGTTACTGGTAAAGGATGCTGTAACGATGATCTAAATTACATCTCTGATACTAAACACGATGCCCATAACAGAAATAAAAGATTTAAGAGCAATAGAAGACACTGGCATTCTTAAGTCTCCAGCCTTGATTTCTAAGTATTTACAAAACGAAATTAAGAATTTAATATTAAGAATTCAATGTGTTCAACGTTTTAATAAAAATATAAGAGACGTTCAGTCTATTAGCCAACAAGCACAAAAGCTTACTTAGTCTTAGGTAATCGAAAACAGCGCAAAAACTGAATTGACAATTCAATTGCTAGAAAAGTGACAATACGAAGTAATAGAATAACAAAAAAATCTAAATATTGTCGCACAATGAGGAACAGACAGACAACAGCTATTGAATGTAATGTATCTATCTTTGATAAATGTTATGCTGTTTTCCTGCTTGCATTTTGTTTAGGCGAATCAATATTTACGAGTTCTACTCATTCTTGCCAAAATGTATTGGTACTAAATATTATTTTGTGTTGTAATACTTCGCCATTGTGAAGCAGAGTTTTTAGATTTGTATGTGCTTCATTTGCATTACTAATTTATTCTAATTATTTCATTAAAACAGCATCTGAATATTTTGCTACTAAATTGTCATTACTATCCAAAGTGCTTTTAATATCTACACACACTGCTTCTTGGTTACCAAGATACTGTTCAAAATTTACATCAACATCAATAGTTATTATAATATAAACTATAAAGCCATCAAAATTCAACAAACTATGCTTTATTACCTAGAAAATTTGGCTTCCAAAGTGGTTTCGTTAAAAATAAACCGGTATCATTACAACTGACCTTGGTAACTGGTTCCACAGGCTAATATGTGTTACTATATGCAAAATTTTTTCACGAAATTTTTGTTCCTTACTATGTTGGTGTTTTGAGGAATTTTTTATATTATTTTCTTTGGAGAAATGAAACGGAAGAAATTTAATGAGACTATCTTTCTTCACATTGTCAGAGAGAACCAAAATGATGTTATTTTACTTAGGTATAAGAAGTATTATTTCCTTTATTTATATCTTTACAAATCAATTGCATTTTCAAATATTTCTTAGAAAAAACAATACAAAAACATTTATAAATATAAAAAAAAATTAGCCCACCGGTATCGGGAACAAGGTCCAAGCTACCAGCGACCAGGGCTCCAGAGAGAGGAACCTCCTAATAATACGAGCCGTGTCCAGGAGTACCGCTTTCTGAATCAAGCAGTATTATTATTATCAACGTATTCTACCTCTGTCTTATTCTAATTCTTAATTGACAATGATGAATTTTATACATGAATGCCTTTAGCTAATATTTAATTCATGGAGATGAGTTACTATTTACTAATTTGATATCTTACATCTTTAAGCACTATGAAAACTTCATAGTGATTATTATCTTCCACGGGACGAATTTAACATCTTTATTTTAAATAATATTAGCCACTCGGGTCGATTTTTAGGTTAAGCAGTGCTTGCCTAGGTTGGTCTGAAGATGGGTGACCGCCCATTATATACCGAGTTTCCTCCGTGCCTCGGAAAGCACGTTAAGTCGTTGGTCCCGGCTGTCATTTGTAGATCTTTGACAGTCGTTACAGGTAGTCAGTGGCCCAAAAAGTCCGACAACCAGTCTTACCAAGGGGTATCGTATTACTCAGTACTAACTGGGTTGTGGAGGTCAGATAGGCAGTCGCTCCATGGAAAATATTGGTATTCAGCTGCATCCGGTTAGACTGGAGGCCGACCCCAACTTAGTTGGGAAAAGGCTAGGCTGATGATGATCTTAAGAAATCAAAGAACGTACACAGAAGCGCGAAAAAACGTTGTGTTTATATGTATATCAATGCATCATCTCCCTAATGTAGCTGAAAACTAGTATTTTTACATGGAGCGTCTGCCTATCTGACGTTTACGTCTGGTTGTCAGACTTTCCGGCTTATATCTACTCAAAAAACTCTGCCAAAAATTTACAAATGACAGCTGGAACCAACGAGTGAACGTGCTTTCCGAAGTTAAATGTAGCTCGATAAGTGATAGATGGACACCCATCCACGGACCAACCTCAGTAAGGATAGCTTAGCCTTCGACCGAACCGTGGGACTGTTATTACTTAGCCTTAGACTGTTATTACTTACAATGTTTATCAATTATTACCATTAATTATGAAGCAAATGTATTAACTACTTGTTGGAAACAATGAAACCAGCGAACCGGAGCGATGGAAGAATTTTTGTGGTTTTAAAGTTAGACTAGTCTAATTTACTGAAGTTTAAGGAAACTACTTCGGTTATTTCTGGTTTTGGCAAAGATCGGAGATGATTGCCGAAAAAATGAGGAAGCTGTGGTCCATAGCATTAAAGAGATAAGTGATGAAGATGCTACTGATGTTTTGAAATAAGAATTTTGGAGTGTAGATTTTAGGAATTTAGTTACTGGCTGATAAAAAAAATTACGTTGTAAAAAAGTTGCCGAATAATGGAGTTACCTTAAGTAACTTAGAAATTGACACAATTTTAAGACATTTGGACATATTATTAGATTTAGATAAGGGTTAAAAGTAAATTCTATCTGTCACACTTTAAAACCAAAAGATAAAACGTGACAGCTGTCATAATAACCCTATTAAAATCAAGACAAGATTACGTAAGGGTTGAAGTGGGGGTTGAAGGGTGAAGGGTTATTAAATACTGGTCATCTGTTACGGCTGTCCCTCTGAAAAATGTAGTGTGGGGGAGGAGGGTTGGAACAAGGTGTAATTTTAAGACGTGAGGCATTTTTTCATAACATAACACCACGCCTGCAATCCCCGACGGGTTAGGCAGAGGTGTACCTAATAGTACACCCACATTTCGCCGGTTATGAAGTCCAATTTAATAGGGGGCGAGCCTAGTGCCATCAACCGTACGCAAATCCAGACTCCGTGGCTGCTACTGAGAAATTTCTGATGGAAAACCCCTTTATAATAATAACTAGTTGTTGCCCGCGGCTTCGGAAATTGTCCCACGGGTAGGTTGTAAATATAGTCTATGGCAATCTGGGATAATGTTTACTGAAAGAATTTTCAAAATCGTTTCAGTCGATCCAGAGATTACCCTCTACATACAAACAAAATTTTCCTCTTTATAATATTAGTATAGGTAATAAAACATTGAATAAACATTTTTACAGTCACTTTTTCTAAGATCTTCGTTATTTCTTTGCCCGACCTGGGAATCAAACCCAGCACCTCATGCTCAGCATTTTTTAATGTAGGTAATAAAAGGAAAAGCTAAGCTTGTCGCTAATATAATTTCTGGTGGAACTATTTTTTTTTTAAACCAAATATAGTGTTCGAAAAAATGAAAACTTGACATTTCTTATTGGAAGCTAAAGTTTCACAACTAATTGAGGGATATGATGGAAGACATGCTGCGACATGACCTCTTAAAAGTGGGACAAAGACAGAAGAATGATGATGATAAGCCTATAGTTTCAAACTCGAACTAAAAAAAAAAACATCGAAATATGATTAATCATGAAGAACCTAATGTATTAATACGAAAAAAAATACCATTGAAATCCAGAAAAGTTTTTATTATTCGTATTCTATAATAAAAACACAAAAATCCATAATTTAAAAAGCATTTGAAGACTAGCTTAAACATCATTGACTGGCAGCATGTATTATTCATTCGAGCACAAAGGCTTCTAGAATGGCCACAAGCATTTAAGAATTAAAAATAATTCTTCTAAAGATATGTAGACGCATCTGAAAGCAGGTTTAGCGAGTTAAATTATCATTATCAATTTCATCAGCATTTAAATTCAGACAGCGCCCATCAGGCTATCACACCGTGATCATTTTAGGAGACGTGTGAGGAAAAATGTATATAGTGGATTTTAATCAATCATATGTCTCTAATATTACCTGTAGTATAGGGTACACCTCTATTTAACGCTTCGGGGGAAAACAGGCCTATCTAAAACCCACCATATATGTTTAAATTAGAACGTAATAAAAAAAAAAAAACAAAATACAAGAAAAGTAGAAAAAATAGGGCAATCGTTTGCCATATTATCGGATTCTCATTTTCAAAAGCTTTAAAAAACACTTAGTATGTAAATAAGCTTTTTTCCCAAAAGTAGCTGCTAATTTTCACGACCTTTCAGCATAGAAAGAAAGCTTTCGAAAAACACAAAAAAATGAAAACTAATTTTCTTAAAACCCTCCACTTTTCAGAAGCAAAAAGTGTAGGGTGACAAAAACGCAGGCCACGACGGGACACTTTTTGCCACCCTAAAATTATTATTAATTGTAAGCATACATTCTGTCTGTTTATCTGTAGACATTAGACCCTAGCTAAGGGCGGATTTTCCCCTAAATAAGGCATAGTTTTTGCTCGCTCAGATTAATTTTCGCAAAAGCTTACGGTTTCAAAATGGTGGCCGTTTTGACGTTTTTTGGCTGAAAAATTGTGTACAAGATTTGTGGTAGGCCTTGTTTATGGCGCTTTTTGTCTTCGGGGGTAAGCAGAATTGCAAATACAAAAAAAGGTTGTGTAACAGGTCAGCTTGTAAAAGCGTCAGGGTTTTAGTAGATTATGAAATCATTCGGCTTATAGGTAACTAGCGGTCCGTCCCGGCTTCGCACGGGTGCCTATGTTACTCAGGGTGAATTTAGCTTTGAAGGAATTTTTGAAATCGGCGCTGTAGTTTTTGAGTTTATTCATTACAAACATACACACAAGAATACAAATCTTTCCATATTATAATATTAGTGTAGATAACATAATCTCAGGGTCAAAACAGAATGTCTTTGTGGAAACACAGACTCCGGTAGAACTGTCTGATTGCACATAAAAAACACGAAACGTTGGTGGTGTGTTGAAAAAAACAAAAAAAAAAAAACACTTTTCACTGTATTCATATTTGTTTTGTTTAGCCTGCACACATACTTATTATCTTTTAGTGTTTATTATATTTCTTTATATTATAATTCAAGTAGGTTCTGTTTGTTTTATCTTATTTAATGTAATTCAATATTTATGCTGTCTTGGCTTCCGTACGTTTTTTCACGGGTGACCACTGAAAACCAGCGCTGTACTGTGGGTCCCCATAGCACAGCATCATGCTGAGTGGTTACGTGCTTGTCGCGGTCACGACGTGCAAGCTGTTAATTTTGTATTTATTTTTCTTTGTACCTATATGTCCTGTGTATTTATAATACTAGCTGACCCGCGCAACTTCGTCTGCGTGCGTGCGTACATAAAAGAAAGAGAGGTTAGAGAGAGTGTGCGTCAACCTTAAAAGTTAGACATATGGCCATTGTGGATATTTTTTTAGAGCTTTTTAAGAGGGACAATTCCGACATACATGATAATTGCGTAACTTTAACCGTTCACGCACAACGGAAGCTCTCAAAAGGAGTAAATCCCTATTATATACTATTACCGATGGATAATCATCAAATGACCCCTCTCACTCTGGACGGAGCGGAAGGGATTGTCAGACTTGTACTGACTAAAATCCACCCACGTTTCTTCTGTTGCCCTTTGCGTTCCAGGGCCGCGGTATCTCTTTCGAACAGTCCCGCAACCCTGGCAGGCCTCGCTCCTCTCGGATCCCTTCCCGTTTGCTGACATCTCTTTGAGGCGCGTGTGGAACACGAACACGCCGTCACCACGGCCTGTCGTCATAAGATGGACGGATGACGAGCTAGCCCATTACTCACTGTCCACAGGCCCGCGACCCTCGACAGCCTTACGTCTTCATCTTTAGACACTCGATGACAATCATACACCAGCTAGAACGAAAGTTCTCATCAAAGTTCTTGAAATGGGCCGAGACACGATAAAACTGCTGTAAACTGTTGCGGACCTCTTGCAACTGCCTTCCGTCTCCATCGTCAGACCTTTGATGATACACATACTCCAGGCAGGTCTAAAGTTCTCATCAAGGTGCATGAAATCAGCCGAAACACGATATAGATGCTGTAAACTCTTGAGGACCTCTTGCAACTACCTTCCGTCTCCATCGTCAGACCTTCGATGACAGTCATACTCCAGCTAGGTCTAAAGTTCTCATCAAGGTGCATGAAATGAGCCCAGACACGATATAGATGCTGTAAACTCTTGAGGACCACTTGCAACTGCTTTCCTTCTCCATCGTCAGACATTCGATGAAAGTCATACTGACAGCTCAGTATGGTTTAAAGTTTTCATCAAAGTGAATGAAATGAGCCCAATAACATTATACCTGCTGCAAACTGTTTAGGACCGCTTGCAACTGCCATTTGTCTCTATCGTTTGACCGTCGATGACAGTCATACTTCAGCAAGGCCTAAAGTTCTCATCAAGGTGCATGAATTGAGCCCAAACACGTTATTGTTGCTGCAAACTCTTGAGGACCTCTTGCAAGTGCCTTCCGTCTCCATCGTCAGACCTTCGATGACGTCATACTCCAGCTAGATCTAAAGTTCTCATCAAGGTGCAGGAAATGAGCCCAAACATGATTTCTCAATTTAAAAATCAAAAGATCATGTATATCGGACTTCTCTGTAAAAAGTTATGCGTGGTCAGGTCATACATAAAATAAAAAAATATAGACGCGTCGAATTGAGAACCTCCTCTTTTTGTTTCGTTGGTTAATAAACCAAGCTTCAGACATTTGACACGGGCGAGGGTCATTCTTTCACGGAAAACTTAACACCGCGACTCAGAAAATGGAGTGAAATTAATAGCGCCATCTATCGAGCACGAAATTTAACCGTTAAAATATAATGCATGTAAAGCGATCGAACACACACTACAGGGTGATAGCGTCATGTAGACTAATCTAGAGTACTTTTTGCTCTCAGACCCGATTTAAAAGTTATCTTGTGAGCACATTTTTATTAATTAGTACCATTTTGGTGCAATAGATGTCGTTGCATGTATCTTACACAATGATGGTAAGTTCTTCTTGAACACTTTAAATTTATAAATCTTTTGATACAGAGCACTGATTACAGCATGAAACAAAAACTAAAACCTTCTCTAAGTTCCCCACAATATTTGTGCATTGAATCTAATCACATTGGTCTTCCCCAACAACATGAACACCCGCCTCGCAGCGCGCGCGGGTCATTATTTTGATGCGGAGTTATTTTAAAACTGTGATATCTCCTAAGATATTCATCTAAATTGAATAGTGTAAAGGTCAATTTTGGTCACAATTGAATGCTAAAGATGACTAACATATTTATTTTGATAAGGATTAATACTATGTCGGTAAAAACACCTTCGCAAATAAAACATTAATTTTGACCAAATTTTAAAATAATAAAAATGGTTATTGTGAGTCAACCTTAAAAGATAGGCATGTGCCGTCGCGGACTTTTTTTGAGACCTTTTTAAGAGGAATAATTCCCTGCTACATTATATTTGTGCAACTTTAACCGTTTACGCAGCGCACGCAACGGAAGCTATCAAAGAGAATAATATTTCCCCGTTTTTGCAACATTTGTCATTGATGCTCCGCTCCTATTGGTTGTAGCGTGATGATATATAGCCTATAGCCTTCCTCGATAAATAGGGTAACCAACACAAAAAGAATTTTTCAATTCGAACCAGTAGTTCCTGAGATTACCGCGTTCAAACAAACAAACAAACAAACAAACAAACAAACTCTTCAGCTTTATAATATTAGTATAGATTTATGTATTTAGTAATTTTGTCAGTTGTAGTTAGTAATTATCCTCTGCTGTTTTAATTAGCTACATCACTAATTAAAACGCAAAAAAAACAGTAATAGGTCCGCAACGAATACAAGTAAATAATCAAGAAAATCCAGTACAAACCACACTAGTACCGAATAACATCGTATCTGCAAATCCATGTCAACAAAATGACATGTGAGTGACACTGCATAGATTAATTCTTAAGACCGACCTCACGGCAGATTAAATAGCTCTTAAATCTCGTTTACAAATTAAATCTTTTCCTAATGTTAAACAGGTTCATCGATTTGTTTATGTAAATGAGATACGATAAAAATGTTATCGAGATTTCTTCTAGATAGAGAAAAAGTAAAAGTTATGTTTTTTTTTTATCTGTAAAAATTAAAAAAAGTTATAGTTGGTAATTTATGTATTTTTTTAGTGAACTATAAGCATCTGTTCTTTATGATTATCAAATAAATTAAATCAATGACTCAAACAAAAAATAACGTTAAAAAGAACCAACTATCAGTCTAGGAAGTAATAAACGTTTTAAAACGAGGAAAAGATTCACGAACTTCAATTGCCGGCTTCCGAATTGATTACAATTCAATGGTACAGATAATGTAACGGAATTAATTCCCCACTTATCCATTGAACCAATCTAATTATAATATTTAATTAAAATTTAGTTTTTGCCATTATTTTCAGTGTCAATTGATTTATTAATTAAGTGCATTTTAATAAATTGTTTGTGGTTTTTAGCGCTTTTATGGTAGCATCCGATTATGGTTGGCAGTAAAGGATATGGAATGATTGCTAAAAAAGTAAAGAAAACGAATATTTACATATTTTCTAGCAATAACTGTAAATATAAACTATTCCATGAGCAATATTTGTATATCATTTCACTCTCTCGAAAACTGATCTAACGATTTCGATGAACGTTGCAATATAGGGGTTTACGGGGGCGAAAAATGGATATAATTAGATCTCATATCTGGGAAAATATTGTTTTATTTAAATTTTCATGCAAGTGGAGCTTGGTACTTATTATCTAAGTGAATACTTAGTAATAATGTTATTTTTCACAACAGAAAATACGAACATGAAGTCAAAAGCTCGAGCTATTGTTACAAACTTTTGATTTAATCTCACGTTTCTCCGATTTATTGTATTCTTGACCATTTAATCCAATCTTTTGATAGGTATCCAACGGAAATCTAATCTCTAGAGGATAATCGTGCGACCAGTTTGATTTTTACAATTTTTCTAACATAAAAATCAATCAGAAACGTGAAAAGACTTATAACTGTAAGCATATTTTATTTTTTCTTATTATTATGTCATGAAAAATTATTGGTATTGAAAAAAGTGTCGTTTTTCTTGGACGGCCCTGGCGCATGATTTTGGCGGCAAAAAATTGATTCTAAGCCAATGTCACCATCGGCCATGCGTTAAATATTGCCGCAACTGTTGAAAAAAACCGAGTAATCTAGGTAAATAGCGAGAAATCAAGCGGCAATGTTACTAAACACGACCAACGTTAAGTAGATTGATATTGTAAAATTTCGTATACGGTAGTGAAATAAAATATTCGAAACATCGAAATTGTCATTTACGCGTTTGTGTAACAGTGGCGCAAATTCAAATGAAGAAACTAGGCCTATATTGGATCATATTCGAAGTGTTATATATTTATTTACTTTCTAGAAACTTCAATCTTGGTTATACCTATCATGTACATATGCTGGTCGTACACACTATAAAAATATAAAACCAGCCCATCAAAGCTCTAAACTACCTTAAAAAATCATCGAACGAAGATACTGTAATCGAAATCAACTAGATAGCATCTCCATCATCGATGATATAGGTACTTTCTAAGCAAATAATACACTAAGAAAACAAAGAAAGATCCAGCGGACTCGTCATAGACTTACTTATGTTCGGCAGATAATAATAATTCTCAATAGATAAACCAGATAAATCTTTGTCCGACATGGGCATCAAATACAGGATCCAGGACAAACCAAATTTACCTAGTGCCAATTCCCAAGGTCTCAAAGTATTTCTTAATCACAGTATTCTATCAATGTATGTAAGTTATCTGATCAAATGCTGTCTAAATGTTAAGTAATATGGAATAATGGCTGCTTAACGCATTTTATTGAATCACATTTGAACATGTTTAAGAACTTTATGTTTGAGGCGGCTCTGCTTGATGTTTTTTTATTTATGATAAAATAACAGGTAATACCTACAGAAACCATATGATAACAATGTAACAGATGATGAAAATCAAGAAGAATGGTGGCTAAGGTAAGAAAAAGAAACAATTGACAATACTCGTATTGAATGAACTCGGGATATTAAAACTGAAGAAGCATAAGTCGGCTAAGATGATTTTATAGCTAACATTGATGAAAAAAAAATTGTTGAAGAGATAGGTTACGTTGTTGACCAAAATTAACCAAAAAAAATCAATCCTGAATGTCCGAACCATGTCGATATTGTTAAAGAAGAAACGACCAGACAAACATACAATAAAAACTAAAATAGATGTCAGTTATAAAACTACTATTAAAAATAATGCAAAGCAGCTTTTCGTTCATTCAGACATAGTAAACTAAATGTGAGTTGAATTTATTATTTAATTCTACATTTAGTAGTTTGGAGACTTAACTTAAATGAATTAAAACTAGCACGTGTAGAAAATCCTGATAAGACAGGGGTCATAAAATGTTAACAGAGGATTAGAAGATGGTAATTTCAATAAAATGCGTATTGTTATAGTCCATAAGGTTAGAGATAAATTGGATGTTTTTAGTGAAGATATATTATTTGATGAAGGCATAAAGATTCATGACCAAGAAAAGACAGATAATATTCATGACATTCAACAAGACATATACAAATGACCATTTTTCTTGCCAAAAATACCACCTATACTGTTCCTTTCAACTAAATAACCATGTAATGCAACGCCAAACGGCACAACCCAAAACCATGGAATTTACAAAACGCAGGCGAAATAAAATGATATTCAAATCCGATCGCGACGGGTGGCGAGCGCGTGCTCAACGAAAAACGCTGAACCAATTCGTAAAACCGTTTTTCCGAACTCCTAAAGAAGCCAGTGACCAAGACCCAGATAGACCCTACAGAATTACCAATAACGTAAACGAAATTGATCTTTAAAACTAAGAACTGAAGAGCAAAGGAACTGCAGTACTTTTTTACATGGTTCCATTTTTTACCGTCTTTTGTCACCCAAGCGAATGAAAAAGTTGGAAATCGTGAATAAAAAAAATCCGTTTAATATTGGCATTGAACAGTCTGCAGATTTGAGCGTAGAAATTTGGTTTTAAAACGTATAATTTAGACTCGTGTCGTGCTCCGATAGCTAAAATAAATGTCACGTTTCATGCTATTGTATGGTTGGTTGGCAAGAAATTGATATTTTTCTATCATCCTCCACTAGTCGCGATTAATAAAACCATTTTGATAGTTCACTCCCATTCATTGATGTAAAAACTGATCAATAATATGTTCAAAAAGACTGACTATTTTGTTGCACACAAAGCTGATTTTCCGTTCGCCTTTTTGAGATTTTACGTGATCAGAATTTCTTTCAAAATGTGTGAACTTTTCGATTATGCTCACAATTATAGTTTTTCCTATGTTAGTAGTCGTAATGCCTATTGAACAATGGTTTGTATGGATGTCACCCATTCAATGTCAATTCTCTAAATTAGTGTTACCGTGACACGAGTCAAGATCGTGTTGACCGACATGCTTGGCTGCTGATTCTTCTGAGATAATTAGTTCCTCACTGTTATCTTAATCATAGGAAGCTGTTCGTCTATCATCATCATCAACAGTGCCGGTAGGTTTTTTAAACTTTAAGTTAGTTTCCTCTTTCCCGTCTTCAATATTTAAGCTAAACTGCTCTCTATTACATGGCACTTAAACATAATTGGCAAAATCTGGGTGTAATATTCACACCTCTGTTTTATCCATGGGAGATAACAGCCACGATGTTATGCTATGCTCTCTCTGTTTATCTGGCTCTTCAGAACCAGTATTTTATTAGAGGCTACAAATTAAATCCATCTTAGTATAGTCTTTACCACTTTAATCTGCATTACTTACATCATCCTATACTAACTCATGACAAGCAATTGTCCCATTGACATCTTCCATTTCCAATTCATCATTGTAAACTACATTATCATCAAGCATCTTAATACAAGCAGGGGTATCAGAATTAGTTCCAGATCCCGATCGAATGTGGTATGAAGCGTGTCGTGTGAGCCTCGATGACGTTACCTTTTCGTCGGCGCTTGCGCACCCTGAGCAAATATGGACGCGTAATGACTTATAGAGCTTTGGCGTTTTAGACCTGGTTAAGAGGTAATATTGTGAAGGTTTCATAATTACGTCTCTCCATGAACTATTAATACTTGTATCCAGCTGCATCCAGTTAGACTGGAAGCCGACCCCAACATTGTTGGGAAAAAGACTAGGTTGATGATGATGATGATGATTATTATTGATAAGCTTGTGTTTAAATTCTGTATCAGCACATGTATCAGCAAATTCTGTATCAAAAAACAAGGTTTTGTCGACGACGGAAGAATCGACAAAATGACAGATTTATTTTGTTGATCTTTCATTATGTCTATTCTTCCGTCAACAAAACCCGTTTCTACGGTGGTCATGCTACGCGTGCAGCTGATGGTAAGCGATGTTGTGGTTGATGATGGAGCGGCACGCTTGCCTATGATACTCGACTTGAATATGCCTTGGCTAATATCTTTACTAACAGTTAACGGCGACTTTGATCGTGTGAAAATTTTGATAAGTGTGTGAGAGAAAGTAAAAAAAAAGATAGCCTATGTCCTTTCCAAGGATATTATCTATCTCCCTGTCAAATTTCATTACGATCCGATCAGCCGTTTAGTCGTGAAAAGATATCAAAAAAACAAACAGAGTTACTTTCGCATTCATAATAATAGCATGGAAATATCGATATCAGGATATTACCCGTATTTATCATTAGGTACTAGAAAAGCTTAAAAATATGATGACACTATTAATACTACATCGTAAATGGATGTCAAGAAAACCTTACAATAAAAACAGATACCATAACTTATTTTTTGCTGCCTTTTTCTATTATTATGACTAAATACGATTTAGAGTAACTAACTAAAAAAAAGCAAAAAGAAACATTCAAACACTGACAATGTTTACCAAAACATATGATCGTAGGCCCGACAAAAAACCTACGACAGAGATAAAAAAAAACCATAATAATATGTAAATTGACAATTCATTAGGTAATTAATTAGTTTTTTTTTGGTAATAAAGAGCGTGAATTTGACTATATAACGACCATGTTTAACCTTGAACTTGATAGTGAAAAGTTATCACCGTTTTTTTGGCAGATGACTCATTGTTTTTTTTTTGTGACTTATGTACAATTGTCATCAGGTGATTCGTATTTACTGAGTTACTCATGTTTTCGATTCCGGATATGCAAGCAGAAGATAATTTTATGCAAAAGCTGTTCTATTTTTGGATTTATCTTGTTTATAGTGGCTATTAAAACAGTTTAAAACAATTATTTTCTTAGCTTTATTGAACACGATTGATACTGAAAATTCTTTTATACAGCGTGTAACAGAAAGGGTATAATCATATGGAATACTGTGGTACGGACCATCAAACTGAACAACTTTCTCTATGGGATCACCATCGAAATTGTAAAAAAATAATCAGCTGTCCCATACATTTGGGTCGAGGAGGTATTGACATTTTGTATAGGACAGCTGATTATTTTTTTACGATTTCGATGGTGGTCCCATAGAGAAAGTTGTTCAGTATGATGGTCCGTACCACAGTATTCCATATGATTATACCCTTTCTGTTACACGCTGTATATAATTTGATCCAAATTTGATCGTGAATATTCACGCAGTCCTGAAAATCTTTGTGAAAAACTGTTTTTGATAGAAAAAATCATATTTGCGCGCATACCTAACATAAAATACCACGTAAAGAAATAAAATAAAAAATATGCCTAAAATCCAAACTTTCTGTATTTCTTTAGATTTTCATCACAGGATGTAAGCCTTGTCTAAAAATTTCGAGCCCTATACTCTGAGATCGAAGGGTCCCATCGTTAGTTCGTTCCAGGACCCATTAAGATTTCCGCCCGCCATGAGATGCGCGGGAGCAGGTATTATACCCATTTTTGAAGCATCACAACTGATCTATACCAGTGCCAAGCGATTTGGACCTTATCATTCCCAAAATCCCTTAAGACTTATCAAGTCTTTTAAGAAAATAATCAGAATCGAAATCAATATTTTGAGTGAACTTTTTTGGTAATTTTCTAATGATAATAAGGTCTATTTTTCTTTGGTGTAGCAACAAATTGCATATTGTAAAGAAATTAAATTTCGTTCGACGCATTTTTAACCTTATGCAGTGAGTGTTATAGTGAAATTTTGACTGTTTAAAAGTTTTCTTCTCAGAAAACCGCGTTGTTTAGTATCACTCATTTTTATAGTGGTTTTAAGATAATGGTATTGATTTACCACTATACATGGTTATCTGAACAATCTATAATAAGTCTTCTATAGGATGCTGTAGGTACTCTTGCACATTTTATTTTTGTTGGGTTTTGGTAACAATTGCCTTGTAATGATGTATGATTTCAGAATACGGGCGGAAGTTCTTACAGTCACCGTTTAAAATGCCCGAAAGTGCTGTCTGTTGTTGCTTTTTATGCCCATAATATTGGCTAAATGATATTCTAAGTATAAAAAAAAACATATTAAAACAGGAACTATAACAGATCTTATGGTTTATTAGATCTTAGATGCCTTTACATTGCCAAAATCAATTTTGAAGAACACGAATATGTTTAGGCAATGATTTTTGAATCAACAACGGTATCAACTTGTACTAATATACTAGGTTAGGTACCCTCAAAGTTACCATATTCATAATGAATGATGAAGAGTAATAGAGAAGTATAGAGGAAGAAGACATGCTGCGCCGACCCCAAATAAATTGGGTTATGGGCAGGAGAATGATGATGATGAAAGTAAACGATACCAAGAACAGATCAGCAACCAATATCCTTTAACTCAACGAGAAACCCATCAAAATTGGTTCCGCACGTACACACAAACAACCTGACAAACACATAAATATGCTTTAAGTATTATTATCTTCAATACATAGAATTGCAATTCGCAAAAAATGCTCTACGTGTCTCTTGCGCAGGAAGTTGGCTATGCGTTGTCTCTTTCACACTTGGGAGAAGAGCTATTGTTATCCTGCTCTTGCGTAATACCAGTTTTGGCGGGTAAATGTGGGTTTGCATGGTGGCCATAGAATTATGAACATGGTGAAGGGAATTTCGTTTTATTATGGTGTATTGGTAAGGAACATAGGATCAGTTGGAAACGATGGATAATCACGTGTGTAATCTGCAAAGGGTAAAGCAGAGAGCATATCTAATAGTACACCCACATTTCAGCAGTTACGTTTAAGTCCCATGTAACAGAGGGCGAGCCTATTGCCATCAACTGGGTACAAGACTACGTGGCTGCTACTGAGAAATTCCTGAAGGACCGATGGATTTGGCTAGGAAGTGGGTGACTACTAACATGACAACTACTAAAGAAGTATAAAAGAAGAAGACTTGCTACACCGACCCCAAGTAAGTTGGAATAACGGCAGGAGAATTATATAGGAAATGTAGTATCAGAAGTTTGAATTCTTTGAATGTTAGAGGTGTTGAAGTAGCAGTTTAGAAATCAGTTTTTGCAAACGGAGTGCAAATGAATCAACGAATTCAGTAAATACTATGGAGTTCTACTAGCAACAATTCTTTTACAAAGTTGTCTAAAGTTCTAATAGTAAACAAGGATTCTAAAGGAAACAAGGACGAGACAGTTCTAAAAGAATTCCCAGATCTATAGCAAGATATCAATGGTGTAAAACGTGATGTAACACAGCAGGTGACCACAATTTCTCTTGAAACACCATAACATGTCAAAACAACCCTTGAATCCTTCCCAACACGACCGACTTTCCTTTGGTTGATATTTCAAAATGACAGGTGACTGACGAGCGACATATAAATATACACTTTAGATCGATAAAAATAAGAGTTATTGTTGATAGTAACGACAAATGTCAATCATAACTTGATACAGTTGATGACAACGGTTAATTAAGCTGTAATATGTAAGAATTATGATATTGACTGATATTTTTAAATTAAAACGATGCATGGATGCATTTTGCCCTAAATTACCGTAAAGAATTGGGAATGTTGTCGTGTAAGGGAAAGTGATTAAAGTAATGTCAGCTGCGGAGCGTGTCTTTGTAAATTGTATGTCAGATGTAGGACTTATTGGTGGTGGAGATATTTTTAATGAATAATAATCGAAGGGAAACTATAAATTAATTAAAGCACATACAGGGTGTAAGTGGACCCTTAACGAAGCCGTCAACCAAGCATTAAGTACATCAAACTAAGTAACTATACGCAAAAAAATATTGCTGGGAAACGACATATTTTTTTGGGGTGGAACATCACATTTTACAGTAAGACTCTATGTAACGCACTCAAAACCTTGTGCTGATGGATGGATTGAATAGTGCGGGAGTCGTCAAAGTATTCAAAGTAAAAATATTACATTAAAAACATGTTTAAAAAAAAAAATGGTGAAAAAGTTGGAATATTGATTCCCAATATCTCCGTAGCTGGAAGGTTCCCAGGTATGGACGGGGAGAACAAGTGCCTTTCAGCTTCGCTAAGAGTCTTGTCACACAATTTATACACAACTCATATATGGCAAAAAAGGAGGTGTCTGATGAGATGACGAGTAATAGAGAAGTATGGAAGAAGACATGTTGCGCCGACCACAAATGAATTGGGATACGGGCAAGAGAATGATGATGATAAATAATTCATAAACAGCTAAAAACGTTCCGACTTACGGGCACAACTTCTTCTGGGCGCATCTCCTCTGAGAGGGAAAAAGAACAATAAGATGCTTATAGTCTTATGATAATCTTTGCTGAAAGTCTGACAATTTTTTTAATAAAGCCATGGAAATAGTTGAAACAAAACTATTAAGCTCTAGGCCCTTGAGTTTACTAAATGTTTAAGAATCCTGTTTGTAATAGAGTCTAGTCTACATTTAAAATCGAATCATTTTTATCATCGATACTACAAATTAGCTTAGTTATTGTAGTTACATCTTTAGTTACTCTTACAATATTTAAATCACAATAACAATTTACATTCACAACCAGTTCTTTGCAGACACTACTTATCCTTCAAGATCAATTTCTCCCATCACATTCAAAGACAGCTCATCAAAGAAGGGCCAGACATGGACCAACCTTTTCAAAACACCCTACAGCTTTCTCTCCAGTCCATCTCCCCATAAAAACTGGGTTACTATGTCATTGTTCGATGCCATTGATTCATCCAGTACAGCAGACTCACCCCATGGAAACACCGTCCGTGGGGGAACGGTCATTGTCCTGTATGGTTGACCGTTAAGGGGTCTCGCGGATTATTCCATATTTCTATAGTAATCTTTACAATGTATGTTTTGGCTTATTTGAAGCTAATTTCTGAGTGATTTTTAAATGTTGGATTTAAGCTTATCTTTTATGGGAGTGAAACATATTGGGTCGACTGTTTTATTCTTTTTTATGTTGGTTTTGGTTGCAATAGCAAGAACGTGTGTGAAATCTATCGTTGCATTTTCTTTGGCTTTTGTTTCTTCTGATTTTAAGTTATTTTCTTCTTTATCCATGATTGCTTTAGTAAGTTCTTTAATAATTAGGAGTTTTGTGACGTTATCTATTTTGATTGTAAAGTCATTTGTCTATATTGTGACCAGGTCTTTGTTTATTACCAAATGCATTTTCAGTGTCTAACGGTTAGACTCTAACCTTTTGTAATTCGTATTATTATATTGAATATCAGTGTACCCATAAATTCTATTATCAAGTCTTAAAATTCCATTGATCCCTTACGTCAACTCAAAAGCGAAATTATCTGTACAAAAATCTCAGAATCCACGCAAATTCCCACACTTTTGAATAGCCAATAAATTAATGCATTCAAAAGATATTCACAAAACTAATGCATCACATATTGCGTCGTTGCATAAGACCATTGACGGAAACATATAGTTAGAAAAAAAGCTTTTGAAGAATTCCCTCAGATGTGTAAAATCACGTTCCCAGGGGATGTCAAAGGAAACCGTAACACCAAACAAAAATCTACCTTCATTCCGAAGACTTACAGTCGAAATTCCATCTTCATTGTCTTTGGTGAAAATGCCAGAAGCAAAAAAGTGATTTTGAATTTTGGGTGTTTCAAGTTAAGGGTGCTTTTTGCTAGTTTATGGGGGTGGAACGCCATCACCTGCTGGGTCGTGGGACAGGTCGCGAGCATCCCTCTTATGGCACCGAATTGCACATCCTGTATCGGATTTTGACGGGATAAACAGAATCGTTTGTTTAGTATAAAGATTATTAAGTAAGTGAAGATTTTGATAGTTTCCGCATTAAATGCATTTATTTATTAGTAGCTGTTTCCCGCGGCTTCGCTCGCGTTTTGGGCAGAAATTATTCCACGGGGACGTTGTAAATATAGCCTATAGCACTCGGAGATAATGGAACTTCCTATTAGTGAAAGAATTAAAAAATCGGTAAAGTAGATTCAGAGATTACCCGCTACATACAAACTTACAAACAATTTTTACCTCTTTATAATATTAGTATAGATTTATTAAAACCTGGGTGATGCTGAGGCAAAACGCAGTACCTAGGTTAAATGTACACTTAGTTTTTGGAAACTATTTCATATGCGTCTAACAAAATAGTATTTGTATTGAGTGATTGTGTGGCAATGGTTTGTAGAATAGAAAAAAACAGTGTTTATTTTCTTTTGTGAGAAAAAAACGTAGGCACGTTCCTACCCTACCCCCCCCCCCTACCTAACTGGTATCCTACTTAATAGTTAATAGTAATTCAGATCACAGACAGGGCGGACAATAGCCTGGCTATGGATTTTGACACACTTATAGAGATTTTTAAAATCAATGTCTCAACATCTTAAAAGGAACGTAAAAATGCTTTTCTGAAACCAACAAAGTGCAAAGACGATTGGTAAATCCTTAAAATTATAAAACTTTTTTTTTTGTTGTAAATATTTAGTTTGATTTATTCTATAAATAGCCTTAATTCATTGATGTAAGTATTTAGTTTAACTACAAATAAATAGTAAAGTTTTCAAATAGTAAATTGTAAAATTAACATCATAAATTAACACACACATAGTTACAGACAGTTCTCACAATTTTCTAGGAAAAAACATTTTACCACATTTTTTCGTGTGGGAGCACCAAGGTGACACGATTTATCGGCGGCCAGTATTTTTAGACGTTCCAAATTTAAATCGAGTTCTAATTTCGAATGTTATTTTTAATTTTAAGACCTGTTTTTGACTTATAGTTGTAACATTCATTATCGTATCATCACGCCTATTGGTCCTCTGAAGTGTTAGGCAGAGGTGTTTCATAGTATACATTTTCGGAAGTTATGTTCAAGTCCCATGTAGTACCTACTAAGTAGATATTCAATTTAAATTTAAATTCAAGAGGTCAAGTTTAGCAGCTAAAAATAAAATATTTTAGCATACTATTAACTAACAGACGTACCTATGTCGACAATTTGCACTAATTACATTTTCATTGAATGATGATGAACTATAAGTTTGCATTTCTGATAAAGATTTGAAAACCTGTGTCTTATTGAATTGTAACAAGCCTTATTTATTATACTAGTGTTTTTGTCACCTATTTTTATGTGTCCCACTGCTGGGCAACACCACAATCTCCTTCCAAACCTCTCTATCCTATGCCATTTCTGGCCATGTTCGCACGGCAAACAATTCAAATAGAACAACTTCCAAAATTTGGAATTTAATTACCGAGACAAAAAAAACAGTACTAAAATAAAACCTAAAACTAAAGTACTAAAACTTCGCAAAAATTCATTGATGAACCGAAAACCAGTCCCCGATACTATAAACAAAGACCAAACACATGTCTTCTAGCATGTGGGCTGTTATATTTAAACAAAAAACCACCTTATCAACGTGCTTCTAAAGTTGAATATTAATTGCGAGCGACGGCAATAAATTGAGGAAATGTCTCTTCAGTTCAAAACAATAGGTTTTATTGTAAGACCGTGCAGTGGCGTGCAGAAAAAATGTACCCTGTAAATAAATAATTAAAAACTTGATGAAGTATACATTAAATCATCATACAACGACTTAATTTAATGATATAATTGCGAATACTTAAGATATCTTAATCGAAATGAAAAACTGAGCAATCAATCAACATAATTTTGGACAAACAATTATAAATTATTTCACACAATACTGTAATTAATTTAAAAATACTTTCTACATAATTCTTTCATCCGGTTTAATGGAATCAAAATATTTGTGTCGCAAATTAATTTACTGTCAATAATTTTGGCCGTGCGTGTAGTACAATATTTACTTAGCTGCAAGCAAAAATGTACCCTATTCCCTTCAAAATTAAGTCCATAGTTTCTGCTATCTGGGGTCTTTGTATAGACTAGCTTAATTGAACTCTATTCACTTTGACACTAAGTTTATATTCACTTTTTGTCTATTTCTACTATTTAGGGTCTTATAGACCGCCATTATAGACATTTTATGGCGTGACTGGGCTAGAAATGCTGACGTCATCGCCCAATAATCAATGCTTAAGCCCATATAGATTTGCTAATGATAGAGGAATGGGTAGAAATTAGCTGCAATATATCGTTTGTTTGTATTATTCCTAGAATTTTATTTGGAAAACAATAATAAAATCTAATTTGCAAATTAATGCTGTGTTTTCAAACTATAATGGCAATAGGATCGCCCATAATGCATAGGACTTCAACATAACTGACTGATTCTATTCTTACGCTATCTCTACTATGAAGCTCTGGAACGCGCTACCTTTTGGCATTAAGAAAGCTGAAAGCAAATTCACTTTTAAAAGAAAAGTTCGTAACCACTATCTAAGTCAGAATAAATAACTCTCAATTTGAAGTCGAGTCACGGTAATTATTATTAGGTTTTTCGTTTTATATTTTGGTATTTGTTAAAATGTTTATTAGTTTATTTTATATGTATTATGTGTATTATTATCACTGTAAGTACTTATAATGTATAAATTATTATTTTTTTAAATATTTATTTTGTACCCTACCACAGCGTTTTCTTATTGAACCCAAAGGTTGACTGGTAGAGAATGCCTAATGGCATTAAGTTCGCCTATGTACCACTATTGTACATGAAGTTTAAATAAATAAATAAAATAACTGGCGGACGCCAGTTTGTACATAGCCCTTCGATGTTTACAGGCGTGAAGTTACGTATTTTTTTATATTCACACTAAGGTCTTGTATCATCATGAAGCCATGTTCCAAAAATTTTGAAAATACAAGGCCCTAATATGCAGAAGACCTTTTATATCGAAAAAAGTCTATCTTCCTCTTTCTTTACAAAAAAAAAAATAACAACAGACACCATTTTCCTAAGGCTTCTAACAGGTGTGTGCAAAAAACTTAAAAAATATAGGTCAGGTGGTCACCGGGACCACCCGGGCAATTATGGGAAGTCACATGGGCAATTATATGGGAGAGTGAGCAATATGGGCATACTTATTTAGCACCCAGTTGTGATCGTTACATGTCATTGGGTAAGTCACTGTATAGTGTTATAATTGGGTGAGAAAGTTAATAAATAGGTAAGCAGACTGTTCTCAATTGTGACAAAAAATAATTCAACAGTTATTCTAGACAGTCAAGACGTTTGGCATGATGGTTGTCATAAGAAGCCTGTTAAGGACTATAATAATTACATAATTACTAGATTTGAAATAAATCCATGTTGAGATTAAATAAAAACACCTAGAAAAGGGCTAAACATTTCGTTCAAGATTTTTAATTTACAGCTTAAGTATTAAAATAATAAAGGGTGCAATTTCTTAAAAGGAATTATTCAGGATTTTTGTTGAACAAAAGCATTGGGAGACACATTGAATTTAAATCTTTAACTAGTATCCTATCCTAAGGTTAAGAAAACCCATCGTATACTATAAATCTACCCTCAAACTAACAGAGGTCAGACAAAACGGATAAATTATAGACCCTCCTGTAATTAGCATAGATACGTGGACCCCTAGATTAGAGCGTGTTCTGCTTATCTCCTAGATGGGATAGATTTATTGTAACTATTATATTTGTTGGTTAGAGTCACCAAGCCCGATATGGTTTAGTAAGTTGCGAGTAAAGCATAAAAGATACAACAAGACAAAACATTGAGAAAAACTATACCTGGTAAAAATAACAACGACAACAATATTTTATAGAAAAATAAGTTTATACCCACGGCTTCGACCGCAAGGAGTTCGATAAATGTCCCAGGTGATCATACTACCGGGATAAATAGTATTCTATGTGTTAATCCAGGTTTTAATAAACTATCTGTGTGCTAAATTAAATCTAAATCCGTTCAGTAGTATTTGCGTGGCAGAGTAATAAACATCCATCCATTCTCACAAGTTTCGCATTTATAATAATTATTCTAAGTAAGAAGCAAGATTATGCATTATTACTGAAAACCAGCAAACAATTTTATAAGGTACTAGCGACCCGCCCCGGCTTCGCACGGGTGCAATGTTATACGTATAAACCTTCCTCTTGAATCACTCTATCTATTAAAAAAAAAACCGCATCAAAATCCGTTGCGTAGATTTAAAGATCTAAGCATACATAGGGACAGACAGCGGGAAGCGACTTTGTTTTATAATAAAATAAAAATAAAATAGTTTATTTGCACCTTCAAGTAAAAAATATGGTTTACAATAAAAATAGGCCTTATGGTAATTAAGTTGTATGTTAGAGTTGCAGCCAATAATATCTTGTAGTTATATATCTTGTAGTTATTGTGCCCAGTATGTACAAAAATTTAGGATAATTGAGAAACATCTTGCAGCACCAATATACAATAATCATGAGTGTTTCGTTAAGTTAATATTACCGAACACATGTCTATAGCAACTTCCTTGTTAACTACAGTTTACATTATCGATTTACAAATACAAAGGTATTCCCTCCTTTTCAATAAAGTTGGTTAAAATAACTAATTAGTGGTAACTTTTAAAGGTCCCTCGGTCAACCTCAACCCTTGAATGATGACTGGCGATTTAAAGACCTCTCCTAATTTCGCCTGCACTTGCTATTTTAAGAGACCCCAAATTAATCATTTTAGGGTTCAAAGGGAACTATTTTGATTTATTATTCTGTACTTTGTTCAACTACGATGGACTTCAATATTTTGTTGCTATTAGTCAGACTATAACCAAAAAGGCAAAAGAAAAGTTTCCAGCAGTTTTTTTGTGTGTATCAAAAGGTAGCATCATAGATAAAAACTTAAAAGAAATAACAGATTATTATGCTATTTAAATTATTCAACGAAATAATTAAGCCATTAAATTGTCAGTACATAAATCCTAAAATAATTCCATATTTGACTCACAGAATAAATTAACTCTAACTACATTCAATCTAACATGTTACTCCAATTATTTGCAAAAAAAAGTAGTAGTCACTGACACTACACCTCATAATTTACCGACGATTCAAAAATTACCGGTTAAAAATCCATTAAAATTATAAATTTTCCAGTAATTTAATTAATGAAAAAAAGTGATTGAACAGTCAAATTGACGATTATAAAATTAAATGCTTTGATTAGAAACAGATTACTATTTTCGCGGCTGTATTTAATTTTGTCCGCGAGTGTATTTTTTTAATGCGGTAGTGCGTATAGTTTCGGAAGGTCGTTTTTGCATCAGCGACTCTGAGGTTACTGATGTACTTATATACTTGTTATTTACTAATTTCTGGTACTTACTGATATTTTTGAGGGAGACTTATCTGTTGTTGAGCGATTATTTGAATGATTTATGATGGTGAGCAGGGTTGTAATTTTGGTGTACAATAAAGTTTATTATTTCTATTAAATCTATGTGCATTATTTTAAGTTAGACTAATGCTTGTGACGCCGCTATAAACGTAGGCTACTTCCTGGGCCCAAACAGCATTAAAAAAAAACATAATTATAAAGAAAAGGAAGTTTGACTAAATCATGTTAATGTTTTATTTAAAAAATGTTGAAACATTTGTTAATTGATTGACCAGGAGTATTCGATGTTTTAGTCTTTTTTTTGTGCTAATAGATGAAATAAGAAAAACAATAGAGGAAGAAGACCCTTTAGAACAGCCAGTTTTATATATTACTAGCTGTTGCCCGAGGCTTCGCTCGCGTTTTAGTCGCAAATTATCCCACGGGCACATTGTAAATATAGCCTATGGCACTCGGGGATAATGTAGCTTTTTATTAGTGAAAGAATTTTCAAAATCGGTTCAGTAGATCCAGAGATTACTCCCCACAACCTCATAAACTCACTAAGTCAGAAACTCACAAACATTACCTCTTTATTTCTAATATTAGTATAGATAGTATAGCAGGAAAGCTTTTTAACCTTTACGTGAAACCTTTTAAGAGTGGTTTTACTCAAGTAAAAGAATAATTAGTAACAATCGAAACAATTCTATGAAGAAAGTGAACTAGATAATATCAGCAAACAATGAGAGTTATCGCACAATTGCGCAACGAGTCTGGGCAAAAAGTCATCGCAAAAATTAACACATTGACGTACTATGTGGGTTGCCAGATGATGATCACATAAGAGCCTGGATTGTGGGAGGAAATAGATCTATTGGGAATAATTTTGTTGAAGGCAAAAAGTATCGTGTTAAAGCTGAAGAAAATTATTAGGAATTATCGTATAGTAAAACACTTTATAAGTACAACATTATTATTAAAATCCTAGCAAAAATAGACTAAACAGCTTTAAAACGTTACAAGCTTACACTCACAGCTGTGTAATTCCAGGTCTTGGTTCATCTGTGTTCTAAATTTTATCTAAATCTGTCAACCCAAGTGAAAAAGTAACAAACACATATACACACATAAAAATGCGAAGTTTGTGTGTGATTTATATTGATAGAGTGATAACAAAGAATTTTATTATAAAATTGAGTAGATCTAGGTTAGTATCTATTTTTATCTCTAATAATAAAAAAAAACATTAGCAGCCCGAAAAAAAAACTAAACATTAAAAACTCGACATGGCAACACAACACAAGAATAGCATGGATGCGCCACCTGCGCTCGCGCCTAATTTCTGCTGGCATTGAGCGGCGCCAAGGTCACGGTGCTCGGGTGACGTCATCGCAACGCTTTCGGTTGCCGCTGGTGGATATGACAAGACGCATATCCGTGTTTTAGAGTAGGTTTCGAGCGTCGATTGTTTTTGTTGTTGATGTGGCTAGGTTAGAAAGATCGTTAATGAAGTGCAGTGGCGAAGATCTGGATTAGTTTGTGGGAATTGTGGAGTCGATGCGGTCAAGAATCGAAAGAGATTTTTGAATGTAGAAACGGGTGGTCCAGCTGTGGGAGACAATGAGGTTTACGAGAAATCACCAAGGAAATAGAAGTTTGGAAGTATAAGGGGGGTTATTGCTAGCCGTGGGACACAAGGTGGTCTACAAGTTTGAGTATGAATGTGGATGTTTAAACGTGTTGTTTACGTGCAGCCTGTGGGCTCGCTACACACAAGCTAGCTACAGCGCCCTCCGCGTCCAGTATAACAATGCGTTCAGGGCAGTGTTGGGGCTGCCTCGATTCTGCAGTGCATCGGGCATGTTTGCGGAAGCGCGCACCGACTGTTTCCACGCCACCATGCGCAAGCGGTGCGCGTCCTTGGTGCGCAGGGTGCGAGCCAGCTCCAACGCTGTCCTGGCGATGATTGCGGGGAGACTTGATTGTCCCTATATGAGGCACTGCTGTAACCGGCATGTTCTAAACACATAATATTGCAGTTGAGTTGACAATTTCCTTCTTGTAAATTAAAAATTTTTAAGTAATCTTTTATTAATATTATGATAAATTATTTTGACATTTATTTATTTATTATGAAACAATTGTAATTCAATAATTTTAATGTAATTCTGACTTTTCAATTATTTATGTGTTGTGTTTGTGTCTATTTTTTGTTTTATATGGGTCTCGGACCTGAATTAAATGATTTTATTTTATTTTTATTTTATTTTTAAAGTAATTATAAGAAGACCATAGAAAAAATCATATCGCTGAATACCAATACGACGACGACGACTGTCTACTGTCGATGGTTACGACGGAAATGGCGGCTGATATAGAAGTTAGGAAGAATAAGACATGATGCATCAAATAGATCTTTACCAAAATTAAATTATGTAATGAAAATGAGGTAAGAGGTGAAGTTTTATGTTTCTAAGTTTGCATGCTAATCTTTGGAACTACTAATTTGAATCCGAAAATTCTTTCACTAATGGGAAGCTACATTATTCCAGAGGGTGGGTGTATGCTATATTTAAAACTTTTCCATCGAATAATTTCCAAGTGAAGCCACAAAAAGCAAAAGCTTGTACTTAATAAGTTGGGATAAGGGCAAGAAGGATAATGAATGTTTGACTGTTGAAGTTCACCGCACAATATGTTTAGTTTTGTTTTATTCACTGCTTTAATTACCTACAGGACAAGATTAATCAATTTCTTCGTTCAGTTTAAAATTAATAAAGATAGCTCTGATTACGCAATCCTCGATTTATAACTTGAAAAATCCGGTTCACGAACTGGATTATAAACGCATCTACTAAATCTCGTTTGTTTTAATATCCTACCTATTAGCATTTACACACAATTATACCTCTGTGAATGTAAGTTCAAGTTAGTAAAACTGAAGAAAAATCTTCAGAATGCAGTAAGAAAATATTTTTTAAATCCCATATCCTGGCCCGGTAGTACAAATTTCGTTGTTTTTTTGCAATTTGCAGGACAGTTTCAGGTTGTATGTTGATTAAAATATGATTTGCGACCGAAACATGGCTTTAATAAGTTATAATCATTATGACTTTTTCAAAAGTCATGACTGTATTGAACTGTCCAATATGTTATGTTGTGCGGTTCCTAGGACGGTCCACAAGCGAAAGGTGTGCGCTGGCAGATTATTTTCAGTGGGCACTTCCAAGTCCAACTCTGGCTTGCGTTCGCCTGTTCGCAGAATGGTCGATTCCTACAAAAGGATTTTTAAACACATTGATATTTTTGCATGTGTTCCCTATACGTTTAAAAGTACCTACCGGTAAGTAGTACCTACTTAAGGACCTTTTTTGATTATTTATACAGCATTTTTCAGTTTTTCTTTTAATTTTTGTATTTGTAACTCTAGCGATTATTTTCTCTGTTACGTATCCTATAGTTAATTTGTGAACAGCGTTGTGGGCTGCAATATTGTCAATAAGTTTTGTGTATTTCCTATCTCTGTTGCTGTTTGTTGTTCCTTTTGATTAAAATAAAAAAAAGTTTTTTTTTTTATCAGTAGGTATATATGTATAGTATATCAAGTATTGAGAGGATTGTATTGGTGATTTTAATTATTATTATCCCGTAAGTACATGCGTATTACGGCCGTAAATCATATTTTAATCCACATACAACATGACACTGACCGGCAAATTGCAAAAACGCTAAGAAAATTTGAATTTCAGTTGGACACGCCGGAAAAAAAAAGAATAACGTGAATTTTGAAATACAAAGAAGAAAGCAGCTCGAGTTGAACAGCACTATTCAAAAATAATCCATTGGTGTATTCTGAAATAAAATAACTGGAATCCATGAGGATCTTTGCCCAGCACGGGGAGGATGCAGGACTAGTAACCATCCTTGAGGACTCTGCGATCCAAGTCGCAGGAAACATCCATACCAGATAATATTATTTTTGTTTGTGCAAAACCACACTTAATAAATCATATTTTGATATAAAGAAACCGGATTTCAGTTGTTATTGTACGATATTTTTCTCAGTCGAGTGAATTTGAGGCTTGTTTGTTAAAAAAATGGCTAAGCACAAGTACCGACAATTAGTCGTTGAGTGTTGATGAAAATATACGGAAGAATGAATGGAACGGGCACGCTATAAGGTTGGCGTTCAATGGGTTGTTGCTATGATTTTTATAATCGTAATCGGGTTTTAAAGATGTTCTTTGCTATATAAGCTTGAAATCAAAACCTAAAGCTAAGCAATCACCGAAAAAACTCATGAAGTAGGTATAGCATAACATACTCCCAGATTTTTAAAATATTCCTTATCAGCCCTGTACTATAAACATAGATGGATATCACTGAAAGAAAATGATCTATTATCTCAAACAACTAAAAGAACAATTCAACAGCTTGATTATCTAACATTCTAACAGTGCCTTCAATTTTGTATGGCCATTGTTTAAGTCTTGACTCGAGCAACACAAGTTTAAGGTCAAGTTCGTTCACTACACACAACACGTGACTGTGTGGGCGTTCGCGGAAAAGTTTTTGAGGCTAATTTTTTGAATTATGTAAGATATTTTAAGATTTAAATGAGTGCGTAATGGAGTGTGGTATTTTAATGTTATTTAATCATCAGTTTCCACCATTTAGATTACCATCGACACGCTAAGAAAAAGATCAGTATCCTGCTAATATCACCCATCTTTCAGTTTTCACACCACTGCTGACTATTATAATTATCCTCTTTTACACAATGCTTCCATCGTTTATTTAGCTTTTTTCTAACAATGTAAGTCACAACAGTACTGGTCTTCTTTTATGTTGGTCATAAAAATACCTACATTTTACAGCTTTAGACGCTTCGTGCCCGCACCGTAAGTCTATCCGTATGTTTCCACATACCGAAGACTTATACCAGAGTTATTTATCTTAAATTTCGACGCTCAAATATAAAATATTATTTGCCTAATACAAGAATCTTTGCTTGATTGACAGGCACTACGTCAGATGAAGATAAATCATTTTGCTAGATGCCTTTTGAAAATATTTTGACTTACATTTTTTTGCAAGTCTATTTGAATTCTTCTTACTATTGAATTGACTGGTATTTAACGGTGTTTCTAGCACTACAGGTGTTAACTAAATTACTGTTCTAACTAGTTTTTTTTAATATTAGTTTCGTACTTCCTAGTTGTACCTATTAAATCTTAATGAAAGGATCAAACACTTTTTGATTGATCAAACTTGATTAATTTGATCAATATTCATGATTATGTACCTACCTACTACTTTTTCTGTACATTTTAATCGAAAGATAAATTATTTAAACCTTATTACTTTTAAACCAAACTGTTAACTTCCCTGTTTCTCGCATTCAAGCAAAAAAACTACATCTTACTTTACAAGATTACGTTGTACCAGTCTCGAAGATATAATTATTGTGAACAACGACAACACGAGCACGACATATGTCGTACCTTCTCGTACCTACATAGTATTAAAACAATGTGAGGTCCCCAAAACCACAAGCAACATGATATAACCATGTGACATTTTACATACAAGTATTCGGTTGAATGATTTATATGTTTTATAAGTTGCTCAAACTGGTTCTCGGTGGATAGTAGCAACTATTAAAGATCAGTAGGTATAATCTAGATTCAGAAACTATGTATTGAGCTAATAGCAGAAACAACACGTTGTAATGACAGATCTCGTAGATGGTGGGACGTGGGACGAGGTGGTCAACACCAACCGTCAATATTGGCCCTGGATCGGTAGTCCTGGAAGTCATCCAAGCAATGGGATGAGACAAGCTGACAGTATCAGTATTTTTAATGATAATAATTTATAATGGTTATGTGCAACAGTTTTTTTTATGTGGACGATGGCTTTAAGAAAACAAGCAAGTAATAAAAAAAAATCTGCAAAAAAACGACTTCCAAAAAGAAGAAGAAGAACTCGGTGACTTTATTTGTTTCATTGAATTTTTGCCACCAATTTCCGAAAGTAAAGTCTTTTTGGAAGTCAGTTTTTTTCGGAGAAGGTTTCTTATTTCACCTTTTTTAGTTGCAGTATACAGGGTGTAACAAGACCTTAACGAAGCCGTCAACCAAGCATTCTGTACATCAAACTAAGTAACTAACTACTTTTTTTTGGGGTGAAAAATCACGTTTTTCGTTAGGACTCAATGTAACGCACTCAAAACACTGTGCTGGTGGATGGATTGAATAGTACGGAGTCGTGGAGGTAAAGTAAAAATCTTACATTAAAAACTTGTATTTAAAAAAAAAACTAGTGAAATAGTCGTAACTTTGACTCCCAATATCTCCGTAACTTTCTAGTTACTGGGGTCGGGTGAGGTAGAGGTCCCAGGTATGGTCTAGAACAAAAAAAAAATGATCGCAATGACGGATAGAACAAGTGCCTTTTGGCTTCGTTAAGGGTCTTGTTACACCCTTTATAACACACAAATTCTTATCACGAAACGATTTTTTACATTGTAACTAGCAGTTATTAAGGAACCATGTGATCTACATATCTCAAGAAGAAAAAATACATATTCAAGGTAAAAAAACAAATTACTGGACCGATTTTGATGCAATTTCTATGGGGCCAATCGGAAAGTAATTATCCTTTCACAAAAAAAAAATATTTTTTCAAATTGTTTCATAACGGAGTTGTGAGGTAACACAATAAAAAAAAAGTTTACAGCCGAATTGAGAACCTCCTCCTTTTTGAAGAAAGTTGGTTTAAAAGAAACGGTGGATGGATTGACTGCGACTGCCTATCTGACCTCCACAACCCAGTTTAGACTTCCCGTTGACTCCACCAGTGGGGTGGAGCATGAGGCCAGCGGGAACAAAATTGCAGACTTCCCGTTGACCCCACCAGTAGATCAGGGTAGTGGGGCCAACGAAACGACGGTTTTGTTTTCCCGTTGACCCCACCAGTGGACCATGCTGGTGGGGTCAACGCGAATACACCGTTAATACGATACCCCTTGGTAAGATGGTTGTCAGACTGGTTTTCAGACGGTTAATAGAAATGATGGAAGTAAAAGACGTTCTGCACCAAACCTTACTAAATAAGGATACGAGCAGGTGAAAGCAAAAATAGATACTTACATCAATGATGATGATTAACTCAAGTAAGGTTAATTTTAACAAATAAATTAATGAATTCGAACATGTTAATACCAATTGCTTAATTGCAACTATAGAACTCAAGTGCTAACAAAAAAAATTGAATACTTGTTGTTGCCTGCGGCTTCGCTCGCGTTTATCCCACGGGCACGTTGTAAATATAGCCTATGGCACTTGTGAATAATGTAGCTTCCTATTAGCGACAGAATTTTCAAAATCTGTTCAGTAGATCCAGAGATTACCCCCTACAACCTCGCAAACTCACCAACTTTACCTCTTTATAATATTAGTATAGAAGTATAATAAAGTTCATGAATCAAACATTTTATTACTAAAACTGCAAAATCATTTGGTATGACTTACAATGAACTTGAATACTTCCTGTAAGGAATTTGAACTATTGATTAAATATTAGATGAATGCTTAATGCATACGTGAGAATTAAATTACCTATTCATAGAAGGTAGTACATAGACATAATTAAACTTCAATAATGTAAATATAAAGAAAATTATGAATATCTCAATTATAACATAACATAACACCACGCCTGTAGTCCCCGAAGAGTTAGGCAGAGGCGTCCCTAATAGTAAACCGACATTTTGCCAGTTATGTTTTAGTCCATGTAAAAGGGGGTGAGCCTATTGCCATCAACCGGGCGCAATTCCAAACTCCGTGGCTGCTACTGACAAATTCCTGATGGAAAAACTCAATAACACTTTGCTCGACCTGGGAATCGACCCTAGGACCTCATGATCAGCAGTCGCGATTGCGACCAGTCTTTTTTACACAATAAGCATCTTTTGATCTATCTGTTATTGCGACCACCAGACCAATGAGGCAGTAATACTAATATATGCTGTCTAATAAACCAATACTCGATCAATACTAATACTACATTGCTAACCAAAGACAAAAAAATACAGACAAAAAAGAAAAACATAATAGAAGACACCGTTTTCATGGAAATGCACAAAGACAAATATAATTTAAGAACCATTAATGAAGGTTTGTGAAGACACAAGGGAATTAACGAACAGTTCAATGCCAAACCAACGTTAATAGTTAAAACAACTCGCAACGCTAACCCACCGTATGTCGGTCCTCTTAACGAAGAACTTCGGGCAGTAACTAAAACTGATAACGAGTAGGACAAAAATGAATTCTATGTCTATACTACTAAAGTCATTAATGCAAGAGATACGTAGAAGGAAGTAATGCTATTAAGCATGTGCTTATTATAAGTAACTTAACAAGTGAACTCAAGAACGAGGCGTAGGTTAACCATGGCTTAGGAAATTTAACGGATAGTGTTTAGACAAAATTTTAAAAAGGTAATGTTTGTAAGTTTTGATGTAGGGGGTAATCTTTGCAACCACTGATCTGATTCCGAAAATTCTTTCACTATTAGGAAGCTACATTATTCCCGAGTATCATAGGCTATATTTTAAAAGTTTTTGGACATAACGTGAGCGATGCCGCACGCAAAATCTAGTCCTAATGAAACTGGTAATGCAATTTTTTGGATGATAATAAAGGAGGAGGTTTCTAAATGATACGAAGCTTTAGAAACCTAAAGATAAAGCTGTTGGTGTATATAGGTATATATATATTTCTTTGTCAAGCACTATTTCATCTTTGACAGATGATGACGTCAAAGCGTGAATTGTACTGTTACAAAGTCTACGTAATAGTTCATGTAGGTATAGTGTGAGTACACATCTTGTTTAACGTACAACTCTTAATTTATTATCCACATCTGACTAGTTCTTATCTTTTCATAGGAAGCCAATCGAATATTTAAATCTCACGAAGTGTTTTAGATGAAAATATCATTGGGACTAATCAATGATCATGTATCGCTGATATGAAGTTTATTTAATTTGTTGATAGATATCGCATTGATCATTTTGTTGGTTTCTTTTGTTACTTCCTTTCTGTTCTTACCGACTATGTTCAACCAGATATTATTTTGAGCCGCCGCCATGGTTTTTTTTTCTAATTTTGTTTTGTGTTGGTAAATTTAGTAGCCAGTTACATAAGAACTTTTTATGTAACACTCTTATTGAACTAGATGTTTCTAAATTCAAGCAGATAAGGTAAAAATCTTTAATTATTTTAAAACATATTGTTCCCCCTGAAACTATTTCTCATAATTTTCTAAACTTCGTCAATTATTTTCAACCCTGAAAAATTCTTAGAAAAAATTCCAACCATGTCCTAAAAACCTCAAGAATCACAGACACAAAGCAAACAAAGAATGTTGGGCATAGCCTGCGGGCCAAATTATATCGCGAGATAAAGATAGAGGAATCGCGTGACGGTGCTACGATTAGTGTAATTTCGGTACCGAGATACATTTGGAGTTTGGACGTCATTCACGAATGTTAGTATCGATATTATGTTGGAGTGATGTTGCACAACACTAGTGTATTGTGGTTGGATTTTGTTTATTTTTTTATGAGAACATTTGACGAATTTTAATAAATTAAAATTATTAAAATATATTTCTTATAATTTGAATTCGGTATACGTTAATTATTTACAAACTACAAATACCTATATCTAAAATAATATGTACAAATATAAAAATGGGAAAGAACTACAGAGCGACAATTTTTTTTTTTGAAAAATTGTCAATAAGAAAAGTGCATAGAAGGCTGGCAGCATTTTTACGTTGGATGGCAATGCCATGCCGATGGTAATTCTTTGGCCAGACCTCTGGTCTCGTGAAAAGTTAACCAACCGCTTGGTGATATCTCTAAATACTTCGATTCGTTCATAACTGAATGTCTGGAGATGATAAAATATAAAGACAGGGTCAGGCCTTAGCCAGGCAGTGGGGCAGAAAGAGCTTTAGAAAGACGAACAATATAAGGAATAACAAAAATGATAAAGCGTTGATTTGTTGAAACCTGTTTACGTAAATCAAAATCAAGTCTTTTATAACATAACCTAGACTGAGAGTAGCGACTTTTTGTGCTTCAAAATAACATAAGACACTTCCCGCTAACCCAAAATGCTCGCCCTTCATAAAACATTAACTTCGCCTGAACAGAATATTTCTTATAAAACAATATGATGTGACGACCCGAATGGCGCAGCGGTAGTGAGGCTGGCCTTACGTTCTTAGGGTCCCGGGTTCGAATCCCGGTAGGAGCAAATGTTTGTGTGATGAGCATGGACATTTGTTTCCGAGTCATGGATGTTTATATGTATAATAAGTATGTATTTACAAACAAAAAGTATCTATGTAGTAATATCAACTATCTGGTGTCCACGACACAAGCCTCGTTGCTTAGTTTGGCACCTAGATGGCGCTGTGTGTAATGTCTAGCGATATTTATATTTATTTATTTTATATTGTTACTATTTTCTTAAAGGTATCAACATAAAAGTTTTAGAGTCTAGTTTAATTATAAATAGGTTTTATTGATACAAACTACAAAATTATTGATAGAAACTTAGTTAAAACAAATGTTTTACTGATATTCAACCCATATTCTCAAGTTTACATTTTTTTTTTACGTACTTAAAACTAGTTGTTGTAATTTAGTTTTCAAATTTAACTGCCACGTTAGTCTAGTGGTCCTAATCGCGACTGCTGAACATGAGGTCATGGGGTTCGATTATCGGGTCGGGCAAATCATTATTCGGTTTTTCCATCAGGAATTTCTCAGTAGCAGCCACGGAGTCGGGATTTGTGCCTTGTTGATGGCAGTTGGCTCGTCCCCTAATACTTGAGACCTAAACATAACCGGCGAAATGTGGGTGTACTATTAGGTACACCTCTGCCTAACGCTTCAAGGATAACAGGCGTGATGTTATGTTTGATTAAATAATCAAGTATAGGAAAACATCGAGGGAAAACTTGGGACTAACATTATGGTGTAAGTAAGCGTAGCGATCGATGTTCGTTTTAGGGTTCCACACTCAAGGGGTAAAAACGGAATTTTATTACTAAGACTCCACTGTCCGTCTGTCTGTGTGGCTGTGTGTCACTAGGCTGTATCTCATGAACCGTGATATCAAGACAGTTGAAATTTTCACAGATGATGTATATCTGTTGCCGCTATAACAAGAAATGCGAAAAACAGAATAATAAAAATATTTAAAGGGGCTCCCATACAACAAATGTGTTTTTTTTTTTTTGACGACACAGTTCGCGCAGTGGCTGAGCAATTGGCTGCTGCGCTGCGTGTCGTGGTTTCGACCCCCGCACGGAACAAATATTTATATGATCTACAGGTAGTTGTTCCGGGTCTAGTTGTTTGTGTATGTGAGTTTAAATGTTTGTAAACGCACCAACGATACAGGAGAAATTCCTAGTGTGGGGCATTGTTTAAAAAAAAAACAAGAAGACACAAGGTTTTTTATTTTATTTTAGATAATGGTACGGACCCTTCGTGCGCGAGTGCTACTCGTACTTGGCTGGTTTTTTTCTGTATATTATATTCAAATGACTTTTCCATAGGGGTTTCCCGACAGTCGGGGATTTCCTTACCAAAAATTATACAGGTTGATTTTATCTTTTGGTAATGTCTCAAGGTTTCCATAGTGTTTAATGATTATGAAATTATAAATAATTTATTAAAATACAGATGTAATAGTGATTATGTTTATTGAGGAAAAAAAAATCGATGACTCATAAAATGGGTACCTATTATATAAACTCGATTTGTAACTGGTATTGTTCATGCAAATTATTGCAATAAAATAATCTTGTTTTTCTTTTCTAGTATGAAAACATTCTAGACTAAAGATATTCGTCATATTTTTTTTTAAATACCTTTTTGTTTTTTTTGAGATTTACAAACCAACAGCTTGCTTTAATATTTTTTTTTTTTTTCTTTATTGAAAGAGCTTTATTGTGCATACAAAGGGCAATTATTAGAAACTCCTTTGAAAGAATCTTAGAGGACACCAGGACATTTCCGACCTATTAACGATTGCACGTTAATTTACAAAACTGAAACTTTTCCTTTAAAACATAATGTTCAAATTCCTTTGTAAATAATAGTTTCTTCAAAATAATTTATATAACCTTTGCGAGGGAAAGAAGGCTTTAAATTGAGGTGTTTAAGGTACAAAGTTGCAAGAAATAATTGGGTTTTATCTCATGCGTCGTTATGTATGACGCAATACCTACTCAGCCGTAATGGCTAGTGTCAATCAAAATTATAAACCAACAAACTTATTTGTGCGCTCACTAAAATAATTGATATGCCAATGTCGACTGTATGCCCTTGAAATTGGGTTCAAGGATTGCGAAACAACGTTATTAAAGAAAATGATTTTGGTAATACGTTCTGAGAATTGACTTGGATCAAGACGTTTCGGTTTGACTAAAGTTAGTCAATTTAAAAATATATATTTAGGAAACACTCGGTTAGATCAATCTATTTAATAATATCTCATTTTCAATTCCACGAAAATTAAAAGTATTTGAAACGTAAATAATTAATTATTTTTAATTATTACTTCTTGCATATTATATTATAATTTGAATGGTCAATTAATTAAATTTTATATTTGTAATGTTCATTATAGTTCACGTTTATAAAATAACCAAGCAATAAGACATGAGAATTAATATAATTTTGGTAATAATGTGTGTATTATTAATCGTAGATAATTACGCTAAATAAAAATAGTAATGCAAAAATTATTGAATTTCAATTTAATTATTTCACCTTAAATAAAACATTTATAAACGATGCCCGTAATTATTTTATGTAAATTCAAATCGTTATAATAATTTTATTTGGCAAATTATATATTTAACATCTTAAACTAATTTATCATTTTTCAATGTTGTTTGTTCACACGTGTTTGGAAAACGTGACTTTTGGTTGCTAATCTTGCTTATCCCTTAAGCTTTTCTAAATAACATAACATTACGCCTGTAATCTCTTAAGGGGTAGGTAGAGGTGTAACTAATAATTAGTACACCCACCTCACCTCCCATGTAATGGGAAGCGAGCCTATTGCCATCAATCGGGCGCAAATCAAGACACCGCAAAAACCCAATCAACCCGACCTGGGAATCGAACCTAGGACCTCATGCTCAGCAGTCTCGCTTGTGATCACTGGACCAACAAGGCAGTCACCTTTTCTTAATAGTTCTTAAATGTTCCCAAAAAGGATATCCGGTATGACAACATAAATGATTTTACCAGATTTTATTTTTCATTGTAATTACATTCTGAATAATTGCTGTCAGTTTATTTTAACAAAAATAATTATTACGTTAAATATTAAGTTGACTTTATTTAATTTCTCTAAAATTTTATTATTATTTCTTCTAGTGATGCATGCTCCTAAATTAAATACCTATTTGACTTTGATGTAGGTATTTGATAGTTACCTACCGACCATTAAGGTCAATTCAAGTACGTTAGATATATTAATTTCTCTTCATTGAAATATGGGCTATATAATTAAGAATCTCAAATTTTTCGTAGATTTTAAATGTAGAAAGTATCAAGCAAACTTAAAAAAAAAGTCGTGACTAGCACGTTTTATAGTTATTTCCGAGTGGTCCATGTTTTTTCAATTTCCACTATTGATGTGTAGTATGCTTATCTTTTAACTTTTAAAAATCTGTCAAAGATAATGACAGCTGAATTAATTACGTCTTTTTCGAGTCAATGACCACATATAAAAAGTTGTTCGTATATAATTATTTATGTTTAAATTGCTTTTGAATTTTTTTTTTTAATTTATTAATCTCTTACACAAAAAAGTTATTTTTTAAAGTCATTTTACTCGCCAAACTTTACAGTTTGATGGCGAATGTGTACGTACATGAAAATAGAATAACATTATACGCGAATTATTATATTATTTTTTATACGTAATTTCCCTAATATTGTGCAAAAATATTTTACAGAAAATAATTCAACTACTTATTAATACAATCGCCTCCACTTTTATTTAAAAAAAATGCGTCTAAAAAAAAAAACGAAAAAAAATCGGCTATTAATTCCCGCCATCCATTGTACACACACATCCGTCACTCGCACTAGCCTGCGACATTGACAATGGACGGTTTGGACTTGGTATGCGGCCTTGAAGCGAATTCGGCGCTCGGCCGGGCGCGGGAAACGAGATCGGGTTTTTTTATAATCGATATTAGACGTGCAGAATAGATTATTCGATTCGACGTGCAAAATATGTATGGTGGTATCGATTCGGGACGTTTTATGCGAGGTAGCCGTTTTATGGTTTATTTATTGATGTTCTTTAGTGTAAGAAAAAAATAAGTACCGTAATTAATTAATTAGGCTCGCCCCTTATAACATAGGGCTTTAACCAACCCTTTAGTTACTACATTGAGAAAACATGCGTGACGTTGTGTTAATTTATACATTAGGATTTGGAAAATCTATGAGTATCCTAGCAAATTATAAGCATGCTAAAATATGTAATCACAGAATTGTTTAATCCATAATTATTAAAAAAAATTAGCTTATCTAAATGCTACACATAAATAATTCAAAACACGTGACCAAGTGTAACAACAATTTGGACGTTTTTAATATTTATAAACTAGAGTCATGGCCAGGTATTGATATTTTTGTGTCATTAATAAAAATAATTGAAATTCTAAAAAGAATAAAAGATGACACATGACATCGTGATTGTATTAAGCTATCTTTATGTTTGTTTGTGAAAATATTACTGAAAATTTTTCATGAAAAATGAAAACCAGAAAAAATAGGAGATACAAATAAAGGTATTTTCCTTTAGCAGATGAATTAATATCTGTGATAAGAAGTATTTGAAGGTTAAATTGAAAATTGAGAGTCAAATTTTACCAAAAAAAAAATGGTTTCGGGGTCAGACGCAAACGTAAACAGTGTAAAACTGAAAAGAATACATAAATAATATTCTACATAAGTAATTTCTTCATGGCATTGGGTATAAATTTGCAAAAATAAGAGTGGAATCGTCTGAAGATTATTTCGTTATTGAAAATGTAGTAACCATTTTAAATGAGATGTATCTTATATTGGAAGCGTAAGGCGGGTGACATGGTACTGTAGCACAGCTTGCACGTGTAGCATGACCACCGTAGAAACGGGTTTTGTCGACGGAAGAATCGACAAAACGATAGATTTCTTTCACTATCTGTCATTTTGCCAAATTTTCCGTTGACAAAACCCGTTTCATGCTATCCTGCTGGGAGAGGCCTTTGTCCATCAGTGGCCTGCGATAGGCTGTTTGGATTAAATTGTTTTTTTTTGTAGAAGAGCAATTTAATTATTGTATTAAATGTTAGTGTGCTCCAACTTAAGCCGCGTCATCTCTTCACATCAGGCGAGTTGTAGCCGAACGCAAGCAAAATTGTAATAAAAAAAAATGCGCTTGTATAATCACTACATAGTATAAAACAAAGTCGCTTTCTCTGTCCCTATGTCCCTTTGTATGCTTAAATCTTTGAAACTACGCAACGGATTTTGATGCGGTTTTTTTTTAATAGATAGAGTGATTCAAGAGGAAGGTTTATATGTAAAACATTGCACCCGCGCGAAGCCGGGGCGGGTCGCTATTAATTAATAAGTTAATTCTTCAGGTTGTAGGTATTTTATAAATAAAAATCTACTTTATGATCATTTTTCCAGCAATTTTATTAGGATTAGCAGTTTTATTACCAATAATTTTAGATGCAAATTGTGTATAACCTTGAAAATACCCGAATTCTGGTAATCCTATCTACAAGATAACGTGAACAAACTTGATTTATGCGAACACAGACCTGATACCGATATTCATGGTATGTTCTGGTAGCTGTTTATTATTATGATGCCATTTATCATAAACTTCTGGTATGGAATTTTTATTTCCTTTAAAAAATAACCATATCTCGAAGCGTATCCGAGTCGGGTCTTATAAAACCGTCCGTCCGTTAAGAGGTCCTATAAACTGAGAATTTCAGAATACTTGGTTTACTTTCTTCTGAACTCAAAAAGAGATCACCCAGTCTCCATAATTTTTGGGCTATTTTCAAAAGCCAACGAAAATAAACTTATTATTTAGGTAGGGCATAACATAATAAACATTTTTTATTATTACACCGAAGTCGTAGGTCAATTCACCTAGAAGTTATTGAACCATAAAAATCTGAGATCAGTGAGATCACTCAGATTAGGGTATTTTTTTTGCTAATAGCCCAATCTGGGTTCCTGACTTACTTTAAAAAATTTAGAAAATTCTAAAAGTATAAACTGTATTTTTCTATGAAACTACCCACCGATGTTAAGTAGAGTGACTTAGTTATTACATCTGTAAATTACGCAAACATCTTAAATTATAATTGAAAGCTCGTGACTACAAATTGAACCAAAACACCTAACCAGTTTCCAGTATACCTCAGCCATTTAAATACTAAACACCGCCACAATATAAATCTTCAAAAGTCTAAGCAAACCCGGTTAGCAACACAAGTTACGAAAACTTACGTAGTGCGAGCTAGAGGGCCAGAGGGTTTGTTATCAACGTCCTTGTAGCGGTTCGGGAACCTACTGGGTCACAAAGTCAGAAGTTATCGTCTTTAAAAGCCAAAGCTTGTGCAGAATGACTTAATTGAATGTTGAGAAAATATTAGGTATTTTTTTATCATCGCGTTACACGAGTTTTGCGGCGGCTTTGTTTTGGTTAGATATTTTTAATAGCCAGACTGTTTAAGTTTTTTATACATAGTTGTACTCATCCTCAGTTTTACCTATTTTCTTTATCGCTAAAAATAACCGATTTGCATCGGAAGTAGAGTATGATAAAGAAAATACATGCAAGTAGACAGCATAACCCGGTATAGTTTTAATGCACTGAAAAAAACAAAAACCGGCATAATGCATTTCAGTGCAAAAGCGAAAAGGAAATGTCACAATTATATATATTTATTTGAATAAGTTCGTCTTGTAAGTCTTATAAGATCGATAAAATGAATAGTAACTTAGTTAGTAAAAAACTGAATCAATGATGAATATCATCCCGGAAAACGTTATACCAAATACCGAATTCATTAAACCACACGGTTCGTTATCTAAGTAATTGCAGTAATAAAAACTAGCAGTCAATGTGTTAAAACCTCTGCCGATTGAACTCGACCTTGACTATTTTCAAGGTTCATCCGTGATCATCTGTCTTATAAGACCCGGCTTTCATATACGGGATTAGATAAATGAAATAATTATTTATGAAAATAATTAATCATTATTTTGTCACGTAGAAGCTGACGGGTTGACCTTAAGGATAAGTTTTCTAAAAAAGTACTGGAATGTAATAATTTTAAAGATTAATTGATTTTTCAATTCCATCAAATTAAGTTATAATTTAGTGACGGATTAAGATGATAATATTAAAGCCAATACAAATCAAAGCAAAAATGTGAACATTTTTAACGAAATCGTTATCGTCGTTTATATACGGACCTGCAAATGCTATTGTTTAAAATAATTAGCATATAATAAACATATTCAACCAAACCGTGAGAACACGTCACCGAATTTGCGTTTGCCAAAATTGGCATTAAAATTAAACAGACGATCTTATTGAACGAATTAAAGGATAGTTTAAATATCAGGTAGAGATTTTTAATTTGTTTAATTATATTTTAAAAAAATATGCCTCATATGATAGGAGGCGAGCTTATTGCCATGATTCGGGTTCAAATAAAAAAGACTTCAGCTTGTTACTAAAATTCTTAATGAAAGAACAAACCCCGACCTTACCAGTCGCATTTGCGACACGAGGCAGTTAAGTTCTGTTTAAAAATATTATTCGATAATCATTATCCAAAGTCAAGGGTTAGATATTATTATAAACTGATGAAATAAGGAAGCGATAACAAGTACAATATAAACATTATTTTTATAAATGAGTGCTTGATTGCTACCGCGTAACCGCGTATGACCATCATTTGTAGTGTACTTGAATTTCGCATTGGTAGGTACCAGACTTTGAGTGTGCAAACATTTTAGTAATATCTTGAATCTCTAATAAGCGCGTTGCTTAGAAACAGGCCAACGGGTTTCCGTGTATGTAGGTGTAATGGTATTTATAAATCTAACATAAGAATAGATGAAAGAATTGACAAGAGACGGCGAAAGTATAGACAAAATTATTCATGAATATTGTGACACACATACCTAGAAACAATTGTATTCAATTCAAAAATGTTTTGGGGTGTTCGAATTTGACAGACTTTAAAATTCTAATTCATGCCAGAATGTTGGCGTTCCTGTAAGATTTTACGAGGAAATCGTATACACATTTTCGAATCAGAAAATTATCTGACAGGAATAGTTAGCACGCCAAAACGCTCGATTTGACGGACGAACTTTCAATGATTGCGCAATAAACCTCATTGAACTATTATTTAATAGGCACTGAAATCACGAACTTCAGAATTTGATAGTCCATAATAAATTAACAAAAGTTTTATAATGGTTATCATCATAGTTCTAATGGTTTTGAATGCGGAATTGATGCATCGTGATGGAGTAATGAACGCCCATTGTTCGACGATTCGCTTGACGTCGAGTCAGTTGAAGACTTCCGAAATATTCAAGGTTTATCATTAAACCAGCTTCTAACTGCGGTTTTGGTTGTAATTAGCCTAAAGATTTTCGCATCAAACGTTTTGAATAGACTGATTTCGGTAATCAAGGTATCGCGGACAGAGATGATGAGCTTATAGATAATGTAAAAAATCCACTAAGAACAGTAAATCATTTCTAATACGAAATGAAAAATTCAGAGCAAGACACACAGTTTATTAAACTTATAAGACTAAAATGATCTCTAACCTTTTCCTCCTGAATGGAATGGCCTCCATTTTCTGACAGCGGCGTCGATGGTGCACTGTATCCTTTAGGTCCGTCGTCATGTGGAGTCATCTGTCTTTGTAATTCATTCTCCTGATCATGATGTGCCCTCAGCTCTTGTAAACCACTTTTGAATTCAGATAGTCTAAGCACGGACGGTTTAATCTCCGGCATTTCATCCGGATGTTCGTATCTTCTCAAATCAGCTAGGTTAGTTGCTAAATGTCTGTGGTGGTCTATAGGCGGGGGTACTCCTATTGATCTTAAGTGCTCTATACTTCTGTGTATATGGGAATAATTGTCTACTGGTATTTCCGCCATTAAAGGTGAATTGTGATAATCTAAGCCGCCTCCATCAGGCCTGTAGTCGATTGTCCTTCCTTCCATCATCTTGGCTACTTTAATATTATTCTATCTAATGTGTATAAACTGTCTCGTTTTTGGCACTTATAAAAATACGTGTCTTATGTTTCCTTTGATATTAATGTCATGGAATTTTTCCGAGATCCTCCGTTTTCATTGGGCTGCAAATACAAAATCTTTCTGTAACCTTTCATTGAAAAACTCCTTGAAATCCATAACGTTGTTGCGAAATTTTAAAAAAATCTAACAGTTTTCTGTAACAAAGTTGTTTTGTCTGTTTATTATAGATTGACGTGTAAAAAACGATGGCAGTTTTTTTATCTAGCAGGTGACGAGTTGGCGCGTAGGTTGTGTCAATGATCTAGCCCCTAGCCCACATGCCGCAACGAATAAGGCTTCGATAATCACATTGTATAGACGTGCTTCCAACATGTGCGTTCGCTTAATGATGATTTTTATCTCTGACGCGTAATTTCTGTTTGCTTGACGTTGAGGCTGCCTTTAGAAGACGCTGTTTAACCGAGATGCTTTGTTTTAAATAAATTATGCATTTAAGATTGTTATGGTAATGATTGTTGGTATTTTTAAACCTTTTTTTCTTAGATTTAATTGTTTAATTTTTTTTTTTGTTAAGGTTAACGTACGGTCTAGCACAGCAGTTTGGTGAAACTATTATTTTATTATGTCATCATCTGTACTCGCAGACCCAACATACACGGCTGTCAAAGCTGTAATTGCTGGTATAGAAAATAAAGCAACAACGCTTTGCGGTTTTGATCCGTACCTGCCGTTTGATAATGACCTTTGTAGGTAGGTAATAAAGGCGTTTTTAGTTATTTTGGGGGCGGTGGGAGGCTGGGTACTTGACGATGTGTAAAGAAGGCCTCATGGTTGATCGAGTTCAAGATTTGTATGACTAGTTTGGTCCAGGGAAGTGGTTTAAGGCATGTAATTAGGTTTTTGTTAACATCTATTTGTTTAACATTATTGGTACCTGCCTATCTTCCTCCGAGTCGTTTCTTCTCTGAGGGCTTTTTATATTATTATTTAAGATAGATCTTATATTTTGTTTTTAAATTCAATGACTGTTGCATGACAATTAAATATTATTTTATGTTATTATTATTTTCCAAAAAAAAAGTCACTATAATTAATTAATTAAAAAACCAAAAATAACTTAATCAAATAATTATACCTACTTTTAACTAGCTTCGTTTCCACGTGTGAATTATAGTGTTAACTATAGTCATAAAAAGTTATCGCATCTTGACCTTATTAAAGATTGGAAGTTTTTTTACAGACTAACTACATTTTTTTTCGCCCTAAAACAACCTGTCAACTGATTTTTACTTGTGTCACTTAGTTTTAATACTTTTAAATATGCGTTTACTGAGCATTGGACAGCCATTGGTGATTTCGTAGTTAGTGAAGCGTAAGATACAAGGTTGTTTGACAAGAACTACTTATCTCGGATAAAACCGTTTCTAATAATTAAATTGTTGCGTAAAAAATATTGTGAAGCTTATTCTATTCGATTGCGGAAATGTGGGTGATGGATTTTGTAAAACCTCAAAATCTCTCATTGTTCAGTTTCCGGATTAAAAAAAAAAAAGTACAGTTTTTTTTCAGTTTGTGTACTCAATAAAACTAATTTGAAACTATTATAAAAATATTTTATTTTTTATTTTACAGTACACTTGTAAATCTTAATTATTTCCGCATTTGATAGCTACGTTACTTTGATACGTGATTTAAGTTCTTAAGTTAGTTTTTTAATTACTTTTATTATAATTAGTATTTAGTTATTAGTATGAGTGGCGATTTATTTTTATTTAAAAATCGACTATAGGTTACAATGGAATCACCATCTTTTTTATACTATCCTTTTTGATTTTATCATTTGTAAAAATATTGCAGTCTTGGTCTTTTGAAGTACCTATTCAAATATAATCGCATTGCAAAGATAATATGTCTACAGTACTATTTAATGAAAAAAGAATGAAAACAACAACAACTGTTTTTTTAGCAACAACAACATTACGGAATTCAAGTTTCTGAAAAAATCATCTAAAAAACTGGAAGCTGGCTGCTGTTTTACATAACAAAAAAAACTTCTTCTAACTATTCACAAACTAAATGTTTTCAAACAAAGAAACAGCAACAGGCAACAGATCGCAAATCAAGTTAATTTGAAAATATCGTCACGGTACAGTGTCCAAAAATATTTCCGTATTTATAGTCCGGGCATTATTCAAGGTCGCCTTTGACAGACAGCGAGCGCCCGACTCACAATTACAACACACTTCTCCACCGGGAGGGATCTTACGTAAAATCCTCTCCCCTCTCGGGGGTGAACACTCCCCCACCTCACAGTAAAGGAGAAACAGCGATCCAACTTCCAAATTAATTAACAGAAAAATTTACCTGTCACTATCCAAAAATTCTTCACAATCACCAACTATATCACCATAATAAATCACAGTTTGTTCCTATCTAATGTCACTAAAAATATATCACATAATAAAGGTAACACTAATGTCACAACACGTCCCAAAGGCAACAGTCCAAGGCTTTATCGCCAAAATTACTCAAAAAATCCACGTGCTCCTTGCAAATAAACATTTAAAAAATGCCGGCGATTGAAAAAAACGCCGAGCCGTGCTCTTGACCCTGCGGTAAAATTATGAATGCCGGGCGTCGTTACTAGGATCCAAATTACCAGATTTTTTTGTGCTCAATATTTTAGTGTGCTATATAAATTATTATAGCGATGGGTAATCCACACGTGAGCGCTCCGTCTCACTCGCACTCGGCGATTCGCGCGTGCACCGGCCTGCAGTAGCGCGAGTGTGAGGCTCCTCAAGACGACATGTGCGAGCACAAAAAGCCGGCCTCTCCAGACGCAATGTTCCTCAGATAAAGTATTACGACGAGCCACCACCGTCTACTCGCATCACAAAAATGCAATACAAAACGCCCGCTCGTCCGCCTTTAGACCGACGCGGCAAAAACGAGACTGAAATTCAGATCTATAGTAGAAAAAGTGAACTACACCGCGCGAGGGGTACACTAACACATAAAAATGAAAAAAATCACACGGACGCTAACATCGACAGCCGAGCTTAAAAAATCGGAGTGGGGAGTAGTCGTCACTCGTCTGACAGTTAGCTGCATCTCGCTCTAGCGGCGTGAGGCCGCACGCACACAGCGAAGCAGTGGTTAAGCGAAAAAAATGTGTACACATTTTTTTATTATTCACGATTTTTATGTGTGTAAGTGGGCTCGGTGCGAGAGGGACGGCATGCGGCGGGCGTCATACAGCCTCCGTAGCGGGAGCGGGACAGCGCGCGTCGCCACGTGCTCGTCCCTTGGTATTAAATAATAATTAAAATGGCTACAAGACCGGCGATACGAGAAACTGTTCGGTAGACGATTTTTTGGACGAGCTTTTGCCTTTTTTGCCGAGCTTTTTGCGGAATCGACGAAAACAAGGTAAGACACGTTAGACGCGTGGCTCATAGAGAAAAAACCGCGGACCGATTGACACATAATAAACGAAATACGCGCAGAAAAAGTCGCGCCGGGGAAAAAAAACCAAGGACGCCGCGCGCGAAAAAGAAGTTATTGATTAAAACAGGGCTGTCATTGACCAGACGTAAATGAGGGTGGCTAATTGTATGCAGTGGATCCGGCAGGAATCGATTACTCAACGCCTTAAAGAAAGAATTTAAAATTGAAAACAGTGTTTGTGCAAACACGGCGCATAACGACGGCCATAATGAATCAGGGGATGTTGTGTAACTTAATGAGAATCCAATGGAATCATTAAAAAACGTCTTTAAAAATATTTTTATAAAAAAAACACGCTGCACAAAAACTGAACTTTGAAAAGTAGTTTCTTAAAGAAGTAAAAAGTTGTCAAAACTAATTTGAAACCTGCTGAAGTAGTCATTGGATATTTTTTTGATTTTTTACACTTTTTTGCAACTATGAACAATTTATTAAATTACTTACCTACTTCAATTACACGTAGATTTATTTTTATTTAGTGCTAATCATTGGGACTGTTCGAAAAAGAGGGTCCTATATCGAAAAAATAATCCTGTGCATCTGGACAATGGTCTTTGTCAGTGACCATGGGGTAGATGCCACTATTCTATTCATTTCTATGTTAATGTATGCATGTAGTAATTAAACATGCACGATGTAGCATTAGTAGTATAAAAGTATGGGCAGATGTGTCGATGCAAACATTAAAAGGGAACCATTAATTCCGAGATATAGGTATATAAAATTCTACTAAATGGGAATATTTTAAACCCAAGATGCGATAGAAAAAATATGAACTTGTAAATTTTTAAATTGAGTTTAAAATGCAATTCAAAAAAGTTTGAATTACGGGTATCAACTTCCTGTGTCTGTAAAATGTACAGAAAAAAGAAAAAAAAAGCATAAATCAAAGTGAAGTATCATAAAATATTAAATCAAAAATAAATTGGATTTTTTTGCAAAATATAATTAATGTCCTCAATTAAAATACTTACTCTACTTAACACGTCTATTGCTATGTAAAAATTAAGTAAAAATAACCTTATTTTTAAACGACACCTATTAAGTATCAAAGAAACGATACATAAATTAAAACTACAGCTTGCAGTAAATGTAATGCAAGATCATTGCAAAAAATAAAAATATAATTGAACGATGTTTTTGAAACTAAGAAATTATATTATCGTCAATTTTTTTTTGAAGAAGTATTTTCAAATCCTACTTGGACTTCCTTAGAGTCCAAAATCGCTGTGGCTGTGGATTAAGAAACTGATGATTTCCTGGATAAAGAATTTGACCAGCAAAAGCCAGCTTCCTCTTTCTTACTATTTTACGATGCCCGACAACTACATAGTGATGTCATAATTTTTTTTTTCTCTTTTTTTTTAAATATGTACATTTTGTTAAGTTATTATTTATTTTATTTGTAACTTTTTTCTTTTATTGGCTGAACAGGAATATTTTTTTTATCAATGTTTTAAGTTAAGTTTCCATCTAAGTATATGATAATAATTTAAAGCAAAGGGATCTAGGTTGTAAACTAGATTATTGTAGCTAAAATTAATAGGATTAATGTAATACAGGTTTTACTAAAAGATCTAAAGGAGAAAAGGCATCTATAGATGCTACTAATCTCCTAATAAGATTAAAACATTTATAACTTGAACGAGTAATAAAACTCGGCTTTTAAATAGATCGTGTTAAACAAAAAAGTAAGCTGTAATAATAAAAATCATAAAATTATTACAACCAATTTTCGGGCTCCTTTTAAAACTTTTCTTGACAATGAAGTGACAAAAAAGTGTAAAATTTTATCACTTTATGACAACATCGCCTAATTACAGTGTCCTAAAAAAGTTGCCTTTGTTTTTTAAAACTTTCGATTTTTGTTAACTTTAAAAGAGTGACGTCAATTTTGTGACGTTGGCGAAAAAAAAATGATTTTTTGAAACAAAGTAAATGAGTTCACGAAAAAACTTAAAAAAGTATAAACTAATTAGGTAATTAGAATAATTTGATTTGTTAAAAATTGATTTTGCTCATTTAGTAATTAGAAATAATTAACAAAGAACGCAGTAAAAGATTGATATTAATATCGTTTACTTCGATACATCTATCGTATCGCCGAAAAAATAAAAATAAACCATCGAAGTTGCAAGCAATATTTCACATCACTGCTTCAGTGATATTTTTCGCTACAAAAAAGCAAATGCTCGCCGTTTTGTTTCAAAATATTTTTTTCCCTCCATTTTACGAGATCACGTGTTTCATAACACTTTTGTTTTCAATCCTTTTTGAGTTTTTTACAATTTATATTTTATTTTGTCCTTGAACTTTTTTACATTCGGTGCCCTATTCATATGCATAACATTTTTTCTTTAAGTAAGGGATTGAAACTAGTGAATAGACTTTTTTATTTTGATTCTAAAATCACCTGTTTTGGGACTAGGAAGGAAGTTGATCGAATCTTTTCGATTTTTTCTTTTATTCCGATTCAAATGTTTTCAGGTGTGTTTGACAAGTGAGTTTTTGTGCAAGCTTTGTAGTGTAAATTGTTGAGAGAAGGTGATGTCAGCTTGAGTATAAATTCAAAATTGTGAGAAGGTTTTGGGTCAATTTTTTTCTTGTCTACAATTTTTCCTTGTAAAAGATTAATGATAAATGTTGGTTTATTTGACTGACATACTGTTTTGGGATTTAAAAGTACAAAATCTTTGACGTTGTCTTCAAAACTGGATATGTGTGGAACTTGACATCATAATTGTGGGAACAAATGATATTATGTACCGTTATTTAGACATTTCTTTGTTTCACACAAATTTTATTAAACATTTTAGATTTTTATTCGTGTAATTTTCATAAATTCTCTTTTATTATTTTGTCTTATTAGACCTAATTCTTTGAATATTACATTTAAATCGAAAATAGTCCGATAAGAATTACTGTCATTAATTAATTTTGTGGCATGTCGAGCCAAATAAAACTTATTTTCTCTCTGTCGTTGTTTTATAGATCATAGAGGACTAGATTTATATTCTCATCGCAAGGAACATTGTACCTACCCAGAAATAAAGTTGACCATGTTTCCGGACTATGAATAAAGGCCCAAATCAGTAAGGACATTTTTGGACTAAATCTAATTGAGTAATTTTTTATTTTATTTTTTCGGAAAATTATTCTGTCATAGCATAGTATACTAGTACTCCATTCTCAATGGTCAAACTATGTTACACCATAGAGAAAAGGCATAGTAGATATCTATTATGACGGTTGCTGCGTGGCCTTGGTAGGCCCACTAAAACCGCTGTATCATTTTCCATGACGATGGAGGTGGCGAGAGGCAACCAAGATAATTCAATATTTAGGGACGGTTATAGTACATCTGAATCCGTACTTACTTTGATGATGGTATTTTACTAGACGGTATAGAATTATGGATAACACTTTGTAGAAATAAAAGAAATACATTTTATTTTAAATATACAGAAATAATTACGACTAGCTGTTGCCCGCGGCTTCGCTCGCGTTTTGGTCGGGAATGATTCCACGGGCACGTTGTAAATATAACCTATAGCACTCGGGGATAATGTTGCTTCTTATAAGTGAAAGAATTTTCAAAATCGTTTCAGTAGATCCAGAGATTACCCCCTACATACAAACTTACAAACAAATTTTACTTCTTTATAATATTAGTATAGAAAAAAAACAACAGTCACAGGCCAAAAAGCTTCTTCTCACCGGCTGTGCCCCAGCCATGGAAAATGGAAACATTAGAAGCATCAATGAGGTCACAAAATAGTCTTTCCTGTGTCAGTTAAGATTAGATTTACAGTAGTAAACATACTCCCAATTTATTTGTCGTGGCAGACACCTCCTGTCTAGCCATATCACCCTTCACACAGTCCATCCATCGTTTCTTTGGTCTTCCTCTACTCATCATTATACAGTAGTGGATATCATCATCATCTTGGGGTCGGCGCCACACGTTTTCTTCTTCCTTCTCCTCTGTCAACCGTCACGCTATCATTTACTCCTTTTTCGTTCATACCATTCCTCACACAGTAAATCAATTGTTTCCTTGATATTCTTCCCACTCTCCAGTACACCTTACTTATAACAAATTGGCAAGAGTACCAGCCGACTCTCAACCTCTAGAGGAGGTAATTCTTTTAAGGTTCTCTTGAACCAGAAACACTTGCCCTGGTATCTATAGTCAAGTTTAAGTACCTAATTACTTATGCAACCATTTTTATGCAATGGACAAGATTTTGAACGAAGTAAGAACCGTCAAAGAAAGCAATGCTAAGAATTCTAACTTTTGACAGTTATAATTTAAAGCAAATACTAAACTACAGAACAAAAATCGTACCTTATATAATTACTTTTACTGAAATAATTACTTTGACTTGTTTAAAGATACGGGTGTTAGATTCTAGGATCTCCAGCCTCCCGAGAACCAAATCGTGATCCAACAAATCCATTACAAAAAAAATAACTAACACAACGAACGAACTACAAACATGTATGCAGCTAATTTCTTACACGTACCATCAAGGAACCTGTATTTTTCGGGGACCGCCATTTTGATCTACTCAATCCATAGCTCATCACTATAATGATCACATTACTCATTCGAAAACAATTGCCAACTATACTTTTAACACTATTGCTGGTTTTGACCCTAAAACAAAAGCTGTCGATGAAACAAAAGCCTCAATGGATGGCGATGAAGTTAGTGATATCGAGGAAGTATAAGATGAAACAGGTCTCGTAGTAGGTGGGGTGGTTCGTGCAAGTGCCCTGTCATTCATCACGCAAATGTTGGAACCGGATCTTAAAGACAGGTTCTGAGACTAAGATCGAATTTTTTTAATGTATCTTCATTACTTTGTAGGAATGAAGTCGGTACTATTAATAAAAATTGTTTGAAATTTTTATTTGTTGTTATGCGTGTAATGAGGCATGTGGGTGAGGTTAAAAATAATTTGGTACGTACGTATTTGGAGAGATCTTAGAGAGAAAAAGATCATTAGTAAGATAATGATTTTAATATATTATTTAAGACCAATTTAAATTAATTAGTAGTTAGTTACTGTTAGCCAGTCTCAGCCAAGTCAGAGGCTCATGGGCGGCATAAAAACTCTGATAGCAGGTACCAGGTACCAGGTTAGTGCCTAAGCACTAACCACACGATAAAGAAGAAAGATCCCACAGCTGGGCAAAGGCCTCTCCCCATGACTTCTAAATCCTTCGATCCAGGGCCAATGTGGTCCACATTGGCCCTGGTTGTTGATTTTGTCAGGCTCGTCCCACCATCTCCTGCGAGGTCTACCGCGTCGCCTGTCTGGCAGTTTGCCAGGTGTTAGTAGAGTAAAAAATTAAACCACTTAACATAATTGTACGCTTCTTCATCTCTGTCTGGATGGATCTGAATGTTGGATTCTTAAACAACCATGTACCTAAGTCTTTTGTAAGCTGGAGATATACCTTCCTCTCCCAATCTGAACCAAAACATGACCACCGTCTTCTGCAGCCAGTCGCTCTCAGCTACATGTTTAAGGTCGTCCTCCATATATATAGCTGGTCTGGCTGGTTGGCTGGTGTATTCAATTATGGTTAAACATTCTTATTTTAACTAAACCTTTACAGACAAACGACATTATTTTCAGTAAAACTCGCCATATTTTAGAGACATTTAAATATTCACCATTTCATTCCCGCTTTTATGACGTAGCAAGCGTGGTATTCGTCTTCCAATACCAAGTGTCAGTATTATCTATACAAGTAAATAAAATAAAAGTTGAAGTGTGATTTCAAAATAACAGCATTTTGTACTTATAACAAAAAAAAAACTTATTTTAATTTTTTGGCTGTCTGTCTGTTCCCGGTAATGGAAACGACTGGACCCATATTGACGGGACTTTTACAGGCAGATAGCTGATGTTAGGAGTAACTAAGGCTACCGTTTTATTTTAGAAAAAATATTAGGGTTCTGTGCAAAAAAAATAAAAATCTTGAAATTGTTAACAAAATCCAATACAAACTAAGAAGTCATATTTTTTTGTAATAATTTCAAGCGGACGAAGGTCGCGGGGCACAGCTAGTAATAAAATAAATAGCACAAACACACAAAAGATGCCGCCAAAGATAACCCATACAAAGAAACATTTTAGAACAATAAAATCTATAGCAACTACTGGACGAAATAGAGCAATAAAAAAGTTTTAAGCCGAAAAAGGAAGCCGATTTTTTAAACTTTACAAACAAATATTTCGGAGCAATTTCTAAAGACAAAAAACATCACTTTCACTTTTTTGTAATAATACTTGTTAAAGATAATGAAAAAAGTTTTTGGCTACTGAAAAAGTTGGTAAAAAAGTGAAACTAAAGGGTGGCTAGGAGTCGATATTACAAAACAAACAATAGTGAGTTGGGTTAAAAAACAAAGTTTTCAATATGCACCTGGTTTTCATTTTTTATATCAATTCTAATGTTTATTATAATCAAATAAGTTCCTGTTCCGACAGGAAGATGGGCGCCGTGGTTTTTTTCATATTTTCAACAAAAAAATGTTTTACTATTTTCACCCCTAATCGTCTGAAATAGGGTGCGTTATAGTAATTCCGTCTCTTTTTTCTCAAGATTGAGGTTTTATTGTGGCAATGTGTTCCAATAGACCTTTTTTCTAGTGTTTATTCAAAATAGATTGTTTAATGCAGATGTTGTTAAAACTTAAGAATATTGAGATAAAGGATTTTTTTTTTCTTTATTAGCATATGATGTGTGATTAGATTTGGTTTCTCTTGTAAGGTTTGAGTTCTAGTTTGAATTGATTTGTTTGCGTGTTAATCTAAACTAGAGCGTATTTATTCTCCAGCGTATTCGTTCTTCTAGAAATAATATACAATTGTTTAAGCATAATCAGCCAATAATGTCCAAGTCTGGGATACAGCTCTCCTCTCTAAAGGGAATGGACTCCACCACGCGGGTCGAGTGCGGGTTGGTAGTTGTCTTATGTGTTCGATTTTTTGGTTCTAGCACATGCCAGTTTCCTCACGATGTTTTCCTTCACCGTTTTGAGAGCAGTTGTGATGAAATAAATCACACAAAGTAATGTGCTTGGGTTGGAATCCACAAATTAAGTCTTCGTAAGTCGGGGCCGCCACCACTGGGCTATACTTGAAAATTTCTTCGTACCAACCGGTAATTAGAGAAATATTATTTCGCAAAGATTAATAAAAATCGTATAATCGCAGTTCGTAATTTATCTTTCTCATTCGGATAACCGCAAAGATTTGCAACATACTCTTATACTGCTATAACCCATTTTTGGGTGAGACTAGTTGACATTTTAATAATTGAAGCAAAACAGACATTCTATTTTAAAATATTAGCTGAACAAACTCTCGCAGGTAATTTTGAACCAAAATATTCTCCAAAATCATGTTTCACTCAAATTATTGCTTACGTTGCCTCTAAATCTAACTGTTTACTGCCTTTATCTAAAATCTTAGCAAATGGTCATATTCAATTAACTGCATCTATATAATATTCGAAATCTTGGCATAAATCTAAAACTGCATCCGTAGTCCATCCATCGCACCGCTTGACGCCAACACCATTCTTTGTATCTTAGACACGACCCTTATTTTTTTCTCCCATCCCTCAGAATGTTCAAATTTCTTTACCTGCCACCATCCCTTTCATAAATCTCCACATATCTTTACCACCCCCACTATCCCAAGTTCAACTTTATCTACAATAGTTACAGCTTCTTTTGCTTTGTTTGAATTGGGAGTTACGTATTTTGGATTTAGAACCTCATCTGCAACATCTTGAATAGCATTCCCTAAGACTTAATGACTTACTGCATGATAATTAGATATGCGATTTTGTTTTTTATCACCCGCCCCTAAGGTTGGGTTTGGTGTGTACTTAATAAAATTTTAATCATTAGTTTGGTGGAATTTCGCTTTGGCATAGAAAATGTGCGTTTCCTTTATTTCGGAATTTATTGGTATTACTGCGCCCTGTGGCGACCGCCACAGTTTTAAGGATTTTAAAACTTTACAAAAGGGATGGATGGACAACAGATGTCTTTGAGATTAAAATTTATGCATATTCACTGTTGTATTGGTTTTGAGTGGACGTTGCTAAGTATTACCGTCTGTGGCATTCGATTCTAGGTAGCTACTGTCATTTCCATCATTCAATTCTTTCCTGCCATTTTTAACTTTCGTTGCGTCTATCTGTTCATCTTCTGATTCGGTCTTCTTAGTTATTCAGCAGCTACTGGTCAGAGTGGTAGCCGAATCTAAAATAGTCTGAGAAAAAGCTAGGTGGATGACGAAAAGCCATCAAATAATTTAAAACAAGTTTTGGCAACTAATTAGTATACGTATATATTTTAGTGACTTCTATGAGATTCCAGATCTTCCATCAAATTTTGGTCTTCTTAAGAACTATCTTATTATTCTCTTCACATACCAAGAAGAATGGCTCTAATACGTACAATAAAATAAATCCAACACCACTTAATCTGGCATTGAGTAATCCAGACACAATTTAAGAAGCTCCTGCGATTTTGTCCACTCTAACAAAAAGCGTGACATACAAGTATTTTTTGGGACAATAATGCTCAATCAAAAGTAATAAAAACTGCAGAAAGGCGCATAACAGAAGAAAAAACTGCATTACGCGTCGTGGGACCATTTTTTTCCAAAAAAAATACGTCTTTTTGACACAAAGGAAAGACGTTCTTTGTCAAAACTCAGGTGGTTCGCGTTGAATAGGTGAATTTTTGTGTAAAATCGTTTGATATTTTATAGAGGGACTGGATTTCAACATAAATTATTGTAAAGTAGTCACAATTATGTTTTTGATTTGTAGTTATGTTGAAAATTCGTATTAATCCTTCCTACTAATATTATAAATGCAAAAGATAGTGAGGACGTAGGATTTCTAAATGTTTGCTCTTTCACGCAAAAGCTACTGACCGGATTTAGATGAAATTTAGCACACAGGTAGTTTATAACCTGGATTAATACATAGGATACTTTTCATCCCGGTTCAGTCTGACCCCGTGTGATAATTACCGAACTCCACGCAGGTGAAGCCGCGGTCATAAGCTAGTTTGATAATAAAGAAACAAAAGGATGAGATCTTGAATGCTGGTTCTATTTTATTCAGTATAAAAGGTTCAATTATATCATTTATAAATAATAATAAAATAAAAAATAAAAATGTTTATTTAAATTACGTATGGCTTATCAAGTTAACAAACATGATTTGGAGATCATCTTTTAAGCAAGAAGATGCTTTTTATAGTGTATGCAATTGAAAACAAAAAAAAAAAAAAAAAAAAAAAAACTAATATTTAAGTTAAAAATTAAAATTAAGCTACAGAGGAGCGCATTTGTGTGATGTAAGTATGCGAGTGGGGTAATGTGTGTGTGTGTGTGAGTGCATTGTGTAGTATTATGTGTGTGGGTATTTTATAAGTGTTATTTTTGTTGTTTGGGTGATTGGTAGGTAGGTATACAATATTAATGTGCTCGTAAATCTACTGTTAATGCTTACAATAATTCACATTGTTTTAATAATAGAAACAAGATTTTAGATGGAGAAGCTCGTGGCTAAATAATAACCGCTGAGATCAATCATCAGGTTAAGCTGCGCTTGTCTAGGTTGATCTGTGGATGGGTGACCACCCATGACATACCGAGTTTCCTCTGTGCCTCCGATACCATGTGAAACCGTTGGTCCCGGCTGTCATTTGTAGATCTTAGACAGTCGTTACAGGTAATGTGTGTGGCCCGAAAGTTAGACAACCAGTGTTACCAAAGGGTAACAAAGTTATCATATTACCCAGTACTAACTGGGTTGTGAAATACTGGTATTCAGCTGCATCGGGTTAGACTGGAAGCCGACCCCAACATAGTCAGGAAAACGCTAGGCAGATGATGATTCATCTGCTATCAGCCTCCTTGCAATAATTAAACATTAGCTAGCTCCATCAAACGTTATTAAAACAATGTAAAAGGCAGTTTTACTTGACAGGATTCAACAGGATTCGACAGAATTCAGGTTTTTTGACGGGATTTAATCAGTAACATAAAAGTAATTAAAAAAAAAACTGGCAAAGTGCGAGTCCATTATTTAAAAATAAAATATCTTAATTGGAGTCAACTATGTATGTATGTAATATTGACTGAACAATTAAATAATAAAAAATTACAAGGAAGAACGTAGGCATATGTACCCAACTCGTTCATCGAAAAAGAAGACACTTGCTGTTCCCAAAGTCTCGAACTACTTTGGTAAGCACACTAGAAAATATGTAGTTCCGACGCGACGTTAGAAAATGAGCTACCCCCACAGTTAATATCGCATGCCAAATCAGCCAACTAGCTTAAAAATATACTTAAAAAAACATTACCTCTCATTGTGTCCATAGCTTGTTTTGCATCCATGGACAATAGTAATAATTTTCCATGGATGTATGTGTATGAATCTGTAAGTTCACTTTCTATTTTGTTTTAATTATTTTATAAATATAATATATTTGTAATATATATATATATAATATATTTGTTTTAATGTAAATGTGAAACGAGAACAACTGCCGACAAACTGTTTTGCAGTTTGGCAGATTTTTTATAATTATGTTATATAATTACAGATTTTGAATAAACAAATAAAAAAAATATATATGTAGGTATCCCTTTACTTTTCAGCTTTTTTTTATTTTTTGGATTTTTTCCTTTATTTGTGCTGTTAACCTTGCTTTTTGCCAAATTTCATGATTCTAGGTCAAAGAGAAGTAGGTACCCGTTTTGATTCCCTTGTGAAATCGCATAATAAGCGACATAAACTGTCATATCTATTGATCGCGTTAACTTACAAGTTAGATTTTTTCATTACTGCAAGGGGTAGCAGACTTGAGTATTTGGTATTAATTTCAGCTTGATACTGCCACGCATTCCTGAGAAAAAGGGTCTTGACAGACAGACAGACGGACAACAAAGTGATCTTACAAGGGTTCCGTATTGGCGATAGAGGTACAGAACCTTTAATTACTTGTGAGCGTGACCACGGAATAAACACCTGAAATTATAAATAAAAGAAGAAGAATTGTGTTTAAGATAAATAACAATGCTTCACCAAATACTTAGTAATACCCTTGACTTCACGACCCGAGAATCAAATTCAGGGCCAACGCCAGCGGTCCATTAGACCGACAAGGACTGTTTAATTGCTAACTGTTTTTATTTTCCTACTTAAGATAACGTAAAGTCATCCCGACACGTTTGTCTGTATGAAGGAGCTCATCTCAAAAACTACTGAACATTGTATTGAAAACATATTGTTTCGCTGAGAAATTCTAGTAGTCAAAAATAATAAAAAAATATGAATTTCGTTATTCCTTACACAGTTAATTCTATGCAAATGAACAAATAATTTGTTCACAATTACAACCAATAACACTACTTAATATAAAACAAAGTTGCTTCCCGCTGTCTGTCCCTATGTATGCTTAGATCTTTAAAACTACGCAACGGATTTTGATGCGGTTTTTTTTTAAATAGATAGAGTGATTCAAGAGGAAGGTAGTCTATACTAATTTTATAAATAGGCAAAAGAACAGTGGCGAACTCTCAAACAAATTTTTGTTGACATTTTTTTTTGGCGTCTGCCTATGAAAAATATGTTAAAATATTGAGTTTGAATTCCTGAACGATTTTGTCTTTAGTTATACTTTTATAGGAAGTCAGGAATTAGAGATATTCCAGTTTGAAGTTTTAGAGGTTATGTTTATTCTTGTCAACAACAGACTAATCGAAAAGGAATTATAGAAATGCATTTATACAAAATAACCTACGCAATGCGTATTCAGAATATTAAGTCCAACCGACAGGTCTGGCACATGGACCACATGAGACGTAAGTAGGTACTTATTTATTTAATAATCTTAGTCAACTATCTTAAGAGCAGTTAGTTACTTAAATGATTAATTACCATGGTAAGGGTAGGTCAGGTATAGAATAAAGAAACGTATTTTTTTAAATATTTATTCCTCATCTTCTCTAATCACAGTGTCAACAAGAAAACCTGCGGGTGCTGAGATATTTGGTTCAGCTGTAGTTAACTGGTGCTCGCCTTTTAACAATGATTCTGGTATGAATGGTTTTTGGCCACATCCTTCCAAAAAAGCAATGCTATCTCTAAAACTTCCTAAAATAAAAGCCAAAGTCATTGTTTTTGAAATGCAGCCTTAGAGCAGAATTCTCATTACTAAATAAATTAAAAAGATTTTGTAAAGTTCAGTTGTCAGTTCAGTACAGTACATGTCATTAAGCATGTTTTTCTCGTAAGGGATTTCGATACAGTGTCATTTTTATGAATTAAAAAATTATAACCGCTATATTCTTAGCACAAACAACATTTTTTTATTATAACATTTGTATTCTGATGCAGAAATGTATTTACTAAGTATAAATTAATGTAATACGTAAATCCAAGCATTTTATGTAACTTGTCTAAGATTTATATTCCATGGCAACATTAAAAGTATAGCTGAGCCAAAAGTCATGAATTCAAGCCAGAAAAAAACTAAGCCATGGTTATATAGTCTGCCGTCAAACGGTAAATGGCCGTAACTACTTTAAAGTACATTTTGAGTAAATGACAATTTTGTCTGAAGTGAAGTTTTAAAGCACTGTCTATAGTCTTTACTTGACTTATTTTATATGATAATTTATCTTTGGCTACGAGCGAATTGGAGCTTTATTAGCTAGACAGAAAGATAGAGAATTTCTTGCTGAATCCGAATCAATTTTAACTAATTTTTGATAAAAATGTTAGTTACCTCCTTTCACCGTATGACGGCAGTATTATCATCAATAATCTAGTCAATAAAGCTCTCAATTATGACGACTTTTTTTCCAGACTTTCATAGGCCTTAAGCTTGATTTGATAAAACTTTGTAAATTATTTCGTCGTTATCTATCACAGTGACATACGTAGACGCTTAATAATTTAATCAGCAATTTGTTCGCCACTGTTCTTTGTTTGTAAGTTTGTATGTTGTCTGATCTTCGATTCGATTCTTTGTTGTTGTCTTGATGTTGTGTAATCTTCGGAAGAATCTTCTTGTCCCGTGGGGTACCGGGCCAGAATCGTACCCCCCCATCTCTTCCTGTGGGTGTCGTAAGAGGCGACTAAAGGATTATAAAAATCAGGGAATGGGCAGCAGCATTCCCTCGCGATCTTCAGTATACACTGCGCTCGTCAACCCGCCTGCCAAGCGTGGCGAGTACGGCAAAACCCCCAGTAATGAAAATACACAGAAGAACCAGGCCCCTAGTCCCCGGCGGCCCCGCTAGTCCTGACCACGGTAGCGGTCACGGTAACGGCGGGGCAGGGGGTGCGAAGAATCCCCGGCAGAGATTAGGCTACCACCACAGTAGACAATTGGCCCTGGTAACACACAACACGCGCACTCTGAGGACTGATGAGAAGCTTATCGAGCTGGAAGAGGAAATAGGCAAGTTACACTGGGATATTATCGGTTTATCAGAAGTCCGGAGAGAGGGGGAGGACACGATAATTCTGGAATCCGGTAACTTGTTCTATTACCGGGAGGGAGACCAGCTATCCCAAGGTGGTGTCGGGTTTATCGTCCGTAAGCCACTCATAAACAACATTGTGTCTATCAATAGTGTGTCGAGCAGGGTAGCGTACCTTATACTCAGAATATCTAAACGGTATTCGCTGAAGGTCATACAGGTTTACGCACCGACCTCGGCACACCCCGACGACGAAGTGGATGTTATGTATGAGGACATTAGTAGGGCCATACATAACTCCAAAACACACTTTACAGTTGTTATGGGTGACTTCAATGCGCGGCTGGGAGTGAAAAGCGATGATGAGTTGAGAGTGGGGCAATTTGGCTATGGGCGGCGGAACCCCAGGGGACAGAGGCTGGCTGACTTTCTGGAGAAAGAGGGACTCTTTATGATGAACTCTTTCTTCCAGAAGCCGCCTCACAGGAAATGGACCTGGATAAGTCCCGATGGTTCCACAAAAAACGAGATTGACTTCATCATGAGCACCAAACGACAAATATTCAATGATGTTTCAGTGATCCACAGGGTAAAAACCGGCAGCGATCACCGCATGGTTAGAGGCACATTGAATATCAATGTCAAATTGGAAAGATCGCGTCTTTTGAAGTCTACGCTCCGACCTTCAAACGAACATATCCAAAACTCCGAGAGCTTTCAACTCGAGTTGTCAAACCGTTTTGAATTGCTAGACAGCTGCGCATCAGTGGACGATATTAACAACAGGCTGGTAGAAACTGTCCACACGGTGGGGTCCAAGTTCTTTAAAACCCACCGTCAACATAAGCCCCAGAAACTCTCCGACCGCACCCGGGACCTAATGGCCGAGCGACGTTTTATGACACTTCGAACCTCCGAAGAGGCCAAGTCATATAGGCAGCTCAATAGACAGATCTTGAAGTCCTTACGAAGCGACATACGCTCCTTCAATACGGAACGCATTAAGAAGACCATAGAGCGAAACAAGGGCTCAAAAGTATTCGCAAAAGACGCGTCTATTGGGCAAAGCCAGCTGACCAGGCTGAAGACGGAAGATGGAAGAGTAACGTCGAATAGGCCAGAGGTATTACGGGAGATAGAGAGGTTCTATGGACAGTTATATACCTCAGTCGCAGAACCTGTTGCTAGCTTGCTTAAAGACCCAAGAGCCAAGCTAACCCGACACTATACCGAAGACATCCCGGACATCAGCCTGTACGAGATTAGGATGGCTCTGAAGCAACTGAAAAACCAAAAGGCGCCCGGCAATGACGGAATTACTGCAGAGCTTCTGAAAGCGGGTGGAACACCGATACTTAAAGTCCTTCAGAAGTTGTTTAATTCCGTCTTGCTTGGAGGTAAAACGCCTGAGGCATGGAACAGGGGTGTGGTGATCCTGTTCTTCAAAAAAGGTGACAACACTTTATTGAAGAATTACAGGCCCATCACACTGCTGAGCCATGTCTATAAGTTGTTCTCTAGAGTCATCACGAATCGTCTCGAACGCAGGTTTGATGACTTCCAGCCTCCCGAACAAGCCGGTTTCCGAAGAGGCTTTAGTACCATAGACCACATACATACGCTGCGGCAGATTATACAGAAGACCGAAGAGTATAACCGGCCTTTATGCTTGGCGTTTGTGGACTATGAGAAAGCCTTTGATTCGATTGAAACTTGGGCGGTTCTTAGGTCTCTCCAGAGGTGCCATATTGACTATCGGTACGTGGAAGTGTTGAAGTGTTTGTATAACAATGCCACAATGTCAGTCCGAGTACAGGAGCAATGCACGAAGGCGATCTCGATAAAGAGAGGAGTAAGACAGGGAGATGTCAGATCTCCGAAACTGTTTACGGCTACTCTGGAGGACGCCTTCAAACTCCTGGAATGGAAAGGACTCGGCATCAATATCAACGGCGAATACCTCACACACCTTCGATTTGCCGACGATATTGTAGTCATGGCTGAGTCACTGGAAGACCTAGGACAAATGCTCGGTGACCTCAATAGTGTCTCCCAGCAAGTGGGTCTTAAAATGAACATGGACAAAACGAAACTCATGTTTAATGTCCATGTTGCACCCACCGTACTCACAGTCGGGAACACTACTCTTGAAGTTGTCGACGAATATATCTACCTAGGACAGGCGGTCCGGTTAGGTAGGTCCAACTTCGAGAGAGAGGTCAATCGTCGAATCCAACTCGGCTGGGTAGCGTGCGGGAAACTACGCGATGTCTTCTCGTCCAAAATACCTCAGTGCCTCAAAAGTAGGGTTTATAACCAATGTGTGTTACCAGTGATGACTTACGGATCTGAAACGTGGTCTCTCACAATAGGTCTTATACAGAAGCTCAAAGTCGCTCAGCGGGCTGTGGAGAGGGCTATGCTCGGCGTTTCTCTACGTGATAGAATCAGAAATGAGGAAATCCGTAGACGAACCAGGGTCGTCGACATAGCCCAGCGGATAAGCAAGCTGAAGTGGCAATGGGCAGGCCACATAGCGCGAAGATCGGACGGCCGATGGGGCAAACGGATACTGGAGTGGAGACCACGCATTGGAAAACGCAGCGTGGGACGGCCACCTGCCAGATGGACCGACGACCTTGTTAAATGTGCAGGGAGTCGCTGGATGCAGGTGGCATTGGACCGGACACGATGGAAATCGACTGGGGAGGCCTATGTTCAGCAGTGGACAACAACGGGCTGAAATGATGAATGAATGAATCTTCGGAAGTATGTAGGTAATGTCAAATTCTAAAAAAAAATGCACAATTATACACTAATCGTCGAAGCTATGGTCTATAAATTATCTAAATTTGTATCATGCAAATTAGCCGAGACTTACCTAAATATTCCTCCATTACCTAGGTACCTTTGCCATTTGTATCTTGAATGTTAACTACATAAATTGTTATATACAAACTTAGTAGGTAATGAACATGAAAACCATTATATACAAGCGTATGGAACAACAAAAAAATACGTTTGATTCAATGAGCAAAGACACTTCAAGGTCAACCAGATTTGGCCAAGATACTTATAATTTATTACAAGTTAACTTATGTTGCTTAGTGGCTTCTTGGTTCATCTTTTGATGATAAAACTTGCTTAGATAATGAATACAAACGGATACACACTTACAAACACACACAACTTAGAATTCGCAAAAATACGAGGTTCTATTGGTAGTTTTTTTTTAATTTCTTTTAATTCGATCTCTTCTGTATAATCGATAATTTTCAGCTAAAAAGTTCTAAGAGTCCATAACAAAACGCCTACAATACGTCTATTATGTTCAGCTGCATCCGGTAAGACTGGAATCCGATGCAAATATATTTGGAAAAAGGGCAGATGATGTTTTCAATTGCCACTAGGCTGATTTTCCACTAAACAGAGTTATTGCAAGCTAGGTAGGTCAAATAGACAGTAGCTCCATAATTATGCAACAGGTTAAAGTGGAAGGCAAACCCATCTCATATTAGGGGAACGGCTAGGCTATGAATTAAGCCGTCATCATCATCTGCCTAGCCTTTTCCCAACTACTAGAGGAATTACGACCCCTTTTATTTGTCCTCATTCATCCATCATATCAAGAAAGAAAGAAAATTGTGTTTATTCGGCATTATTAAAAAAAAAAACACTCCTTAAAAATCACACACACACACACACACAAACACACACACACATCACACACACACACACACACACACATAGTTGAGTCCGCATCCTATCAAGTACGCGAGAGTATCATGTCCGTAGTTGACGTAATACTCGCGCAAAACAGACGTGCTAGCAGCTATTACCGCTTACTAACGAGTACGCAAGAGTAAAAGAAGGCTACCTACTGGGTTATTAGTTCCAGCTGAATACCAGTAACTTACAGGAAATAACAGACCTGTATCGGCTTCCATTCTAACCGGATGCGACTGACAACTGCACTGCACAACCCAGTTAGTATACTGGCTATAACGATACCCCTTGGTAAGACTGGTTGTCAGACTTTCGGGCCACTAACTACATAACTTTTGTGAATGAAATCAAAGATTCTACAACTGACAGCTGGGATCAACGCCTTGAGGTGATTTCAGAGACACTGAGGAAACTCAGTAGGTACTCGGTGGTCTCCCATCCACGGTCCTACCTAGGCAAGCGCGGCTTAACCTGAAGATCCACTACAGACTATACCCTAAACTGTTTATAATTTTAACATAAATCATTCCCATGTTAAATAAACAAAACCTTTGGAAGTACATACATACCTACAATCAATGACTTGTAATAAGTAGTTACCAAACCTGGCTTAAAGCTTCTCAATAGGTGATTAGGACAAATATGGTGCCTTTACTAGGAAGTAAAAAACACACAAAAGATTGATCATGTAATACGTACTTCGTTCAATTATTTAAAATTAAATAGCGAGATGATCTGGCGTCATCACGGTGGCGATTGCGCAAGAGAAGAGTCCCCTGAAAGATACGAGGGAGGCTGTCCCACTGCTGTCCAAAGGGACAGCAGTGGGACAGACAATTCTGCTAATAGAAAAGCACACCCTCAATCTGTGCGAAAAAACGTCGTCAGAAATCAAAATATTTTAGAAACAAGAAATCGAAGACATGAGACATCAACCATACCTTGAGAGGGACGCTTCATGGAACTTCTACAAAGGGACAAACCGGAACGCTTATAGATTCGCCATATCTGTCTGTCTGTCTGTCCGTGTATGTCACAGCCACTTTATTCCGAAACTATTAGGACTACACAGTTGAAACTTAGTAGGTATTCTGTAAACCGCTTTACGATTTTATACAAAAATATAAAAGATTAAGAGGGGACTACTCCCCCATACATGGAACTGAAACTAAAAAATATTTTTTTATTCAAACCTATACGTGCGAGATGTCTATAGATATTAGATAGGTCTTTAAAAATGACATTGAGGTTCCTGAAACAATTTTTTCTCAAACTCAATCGTTTGAAATATAGACACTTCCAAAGTGGTAAAATGTGTGTAATCCCCCTCTAATGTCTAAAGTAAGAAGAGGAAAATTCTGAAAAAATATAGGATTGTAGAACGTAAATAAAAATTTCAACCAAAATTGGTTTGAATAAGATTTGATGTTGAGTTTTTGAGATATGGAACTTTTTCATCAAACTGCAGCAGTAACTTTGTTTTTCATTAACATACTATGAAAAACAAATTTAGCTTTGCTTTTAAATGCATACCAATATAATATATTAGGAATGAGCCTTCAAATATTTTTATTATATTGTTTGGTGCTATGGAACCCTGTGTGCGTATGAGTACGACTCACACTTGTCCGGTTTTTTATACTAAATTAGCGACCCGCCCCGGCTTCGCACGGGTGCAACAGTGTATACTATTGCACCCGTGCGAATATGTGCGCGTATATGTATATATAAACCATTCTTGAATCACTCTATCTATTAAAAATAACCGCATCAAAATCCGTTGTGGAGTTTTAAAGATCTAGGTATACATAGGGACAGACAGTCAGCGGGAAGCGACTTTGTTTTATAGTATATAGGCTTGAGTTTGGCCGCAAGTAGCTTGATGTGAAGCGATGATGCGGCCTATAGTGGAGCACGCTTGCCTAGAAGAAACCCATTCACTCGAACTTGGTATAGATCCAGATTATAATGATCAGGGAACAGTGAAGCCGGCAGTAAATTCCACAGACTGTCGGTTCGCACAATAAATGTGGTAGCATAGCGCTTTGTTCGGGTCCATGGAACTTCAACCATATAACGTTGACGCTTCGCCGTACCTCTGCTCGTCCGATGATATATAGGGTATGGGGGAATTAGATCGTCTAGTTCCAAAGAATACTCCTTCATCGATGTGAAGTTGTACTCATAAGCTTGTTTTCTTCTTCTTCTACGTGTCGCTGGCACGACAATTTTATACTTTGTTAGCTCAGAACTTCGCCACTTTTACCTCGTCGTCAGTGGCAGCGCAAAGGTCAAGGACAAGGGCAGGATAGGAGGTGGGAGATAGTTTGCGACACAGCTCCACAACCATACCCCGCTGCTGTTGTCAACAGCATATTTTTATATAATACCAGTGTTTGACAATTGAAGAATGAGTTCGTGCACAGAGAACAAGTGAATCACCAGCAAAATCGTAGTGACCACCACGCTAAATCAGAGCGATTTGGTAATTTCAGACCATTAAGTATTACAAAGTTCCTCCATAAAAATTCAGTGGTTCTATATGCTAACCAAGGGAACTACAAATAACATTACTATTTGCCCGGTCACCAACCTACAATCCGGTCCTGAAGCCTGCCAGCCAGCTGCCGAGGTAGATTTTCTCCAACTCTTCAAAAATATTCCTATTTTTAAATAAAATTTCCCGTCCCCGGGCCTCAGAATTCTACATCAAACGATCTTCGATTTTCTTGACGACCCCGTTGTCGCTGGCAAAAGCAACAGGATCCGCGTACGAAGTCGCGGGCAGAAGCTAGTATGTAATATTAGCTAACGTATTGTCAATTGTTCATCCTTGACTGCTCTTGGCAGGATGCCAGGGTTTAATGTGGTAACTGGCAACTTGGTAGTTTGGTGAAGCTGAGAATCGCCTACTTCCCAGTACACAAATCAGGGAAGTAGACGATTCTGTCTGAGTTGTAGGTATAATGGCAACTTAGATATTACCCAAAGAGGACGTAAGGACCAGCAATCACAAATAAAAAAGTAATGACATAAAATTTACACTCTATGTTCTGGAATTATAGTGGAGTAAGGCTACACTAATTTACAACCAATGCAGTCTTAAATGCTTTTAACCAGCTACTATTAAGTTTATTGTGGTAGCATCACTACATAGTATGAAACAAAGTCGCTTCCCGCTGTCTGTACCTATGTATGCTTAGATCTTTAAAACTACGCAACGGATTTTGATGCGTTTTTATTAGATAGAGTGATTCAAGAGGAAGGTTTATATGTATAACATTGCACCCGTGCGAAGCCGAGGCGGGTCGCTAGTTATAATATAATTAGTGTGCACCATAAAAAAACCAATGGCAAAATTTGATTCTCTACTACAACTCAGCTATAGAAATGCGGGTTCGCGTCAAATTGAAAGAGTGGAGACAGGCGCAGGAGTGGGACAGAGCAGGTTAGGACAAAAAAAATGGTCTTAGATTACCATAATGTCTGTCAAATCTTCTCTCTCTTCACCATTGAATGGTGTTTGTTAGCAGAACTGGGGGGCCTATGGTACAGCAGTGGAAGTTTTTGGGCTGAAAATAAATTATGATAGCTCGAGTTACATTTATGAGGACTCAAACCTTGGATAATCAGCCTATAATGTTACCATTACCACAGGTGGGACTACGGCTTTCACGCTGTAAGAGGGAATTATGAGGCAGACCCGTGATTATTTTGATGCCGCGTACCTTCAAAGTTTCCGATAACTTTGATTCAAATGCCTTAACATTATATGCGGTGTACTGTACAGTGTAGACATCTGCGTACCCCTTCAGAGCTACAACGATGATGTTATGTTATAGAATTGTGTAAACAATACAGCTCCAAGCGATTGCAACAATCACGACAGATTTGCTGTCTATTATTAAAGTGTTCCGTTGTATAATGCAGAAGGTCAGCATCAGATCTTCACCAAATTTAAACTGAACCACCGCAAACTGATACTTTTCAAACAAAACGAACAACATCCAGATTAGTTCACAGTTGGCGGCGATATCGCTAAACATACACACTAGACGAATTGATAACCTCGTCCTTTAGTAAAATCGGTTAAAAACCGTCTATTTCTGTCACTGGAACTTTATAAATAGACCACGTTACAAAACAGCAGTCTGCTTCACACATTATTATACAAATCGTTACTCAGTACAAAAATAAATAGATAGGTAGGTACTATGCATGAGTACGTATGTACATGTTTCGAATGTTGACCGTGACTTTCATATGAACTACCAAATAAATTGTTTATGTGTGCGTGCATTGATTGGTGTAACGCGGTTCAAGTGTTGTGGAACAGACGGAGTAGTTCACTACACTTTTATTTACTTACAGTTTGTGAATACGATTTGTTTTAAACAACTTCATAGCATTTTCAACTTTATCATTGCAGCCGAAAGACGTCCACTGCTGGACATAGGCCTCCCCCAAGTGTCGCCACACTGACCGGTCCCGTGCGACTCGCGTCCAGCGGATTCCCGCAACCTTCACCAGGTCATCGGTCCACCTAGTGGGAGGCCTTCCAACACAACGTCTTCCGGTTCGCGGTCACCACTCCAGAACTTTTCGGCCCCATCGGCCATCCGTTCTGCGAGCAATGTGCCCTGCCCACTGCCACTTCAGTTTGGCAATTCTTCGGGCTACGTCGGTAACCTTGGTTCTCTTGCGGATGTCTTCATTTCTAATTCGATCACGCAAGGAAACTCCGAGCATAGCCCTCTCCATTGCCCTTTGGGTGACTTTAAGCCTTCAAATGAGGCCCATTGTGAGCGACCACGTTTCGGTCCCGTATGTAATCACTGGCAACACACACTGGTCATAGACTTTCGTCTTCAGACACTGCGGTAAGTTGGACGAGAAGATACCGCGCGATTCAACTTTATGAATCTGCTTAATTCCTAATTTTTCATTTATTTAATAAATGTCTTTTGTGATTCTTCGTTTTATTTAATTTAAATTGAGTTATGAATTATTTATTATTTACGAATGTAAATTTTACCTCTAACATTCAGTTTTTATGTATTTAAGGAGACATATTTGTGGTAGAATTTAAAGGCTATTTTTATTTTACTTAATGGCATTTTCAGCTAGCTATGATTTCCCTTGATTTTGAACAAATATGATACCAGCGAGTTGATCCCATTTTGTCAATTCAGCAACATTTTCAGAGGTAATTCATTAGGAATTTCCTTCAAAATCATTCGTATTGCGATCGCAATTGGGGTTGCTGAGACAGTTCAAGATTTTGAATAAGACAGGCATGCCTTACGTTTTATTTGTTGTGAAGATTTTATAATCAGTCAGTAAAAGAACCAACAGAAGAGACCTCTGTTTAATGAAAATATTATTTCTATCAGCTCCAGTTTCCACAAAATAGTTCAAACTTAAAACTGAACCGTTCAGAAAATTTTCGTTGTTTTATAAACTTAATTTATTATTTCGTTCTTTAATAATTAAAGTTCCCCAACTCGTGTACCGAGCTACAGCTTCACGCTAGCGTGTACCCGGCAGAGTTCTTGACAATGAAACTATGTAATGTGTTACAAGTGCGTTATGCAACGTTTATATCAAGTAACTTGTTGCTTTTGTTATTGAGATGCTATTAGCTTTGGGTGTAAGTTTATTGTTGTAAGTATCTATGTCGTGTAAAAGTTTGATAGTAACATTTCTTTTTATCGTTTGAATGGTTTAAAATTTCTTCTTATTCTTTACGATTGAACTCAAAGGTCAGACCACTGTCATTAGCACTAAAAGAACGGGATCTTCGTCAGTCTCTTGGCCCTTATTCCAATTCATTTGTGGTCGGCGCAGCATGAATTTTGAGATATTTACCATGTTCACTATTTATTTTGAGTTTGCAATATTTTGGTGCTGTTGCAAGCACCTGTTGAGACAGCAACGGTGTCCCAATGGTAGCGACCCAAACTTAGTAAATCGTCGAACCCAGGCAGGCGTATTACTTTGTGTAATTAATTTCATCACCACTGCTCTCAAAAACGGTAAAGGAAAACATCGTGAGGAAACCGGCATGCCCTGGAACCAAAAATTCGAAGAAATGTGACATCTACAAAGTTTGTAGATGTCACATTTCTTCGACAAACCCACGTGGTGGATTATTATGTAGCCCATTACCTCTCATACAGAGGAGGCCGTGTGTCCCAGCAGTGGGAACATTATAGGCTGATTATGCAAGCACCATGATCACGGATCATCACTGGAGTCCGGAATCACCCACAGTTGAGTATATAGGGCTCCCATTTCATCTGTCATTATTCTCTGTTATATGCGTCCCTCATCAAACTGTTTCCCCGCGATTTTAACGATAACGTTAACTGAACGCGCTTTTGATCAAGGATAAACTAAATAATCTATACTTCTCTATTATATTATTATTTTATTAATATTAAAAAGAGGTAAAGTTAACTTTGTATATATGGGGTAACCTCTGGATCTACTGAATCGATTTTGAAAATTCTTTCACTAATAGGAAGCTACATTATCCCCGAGTGTCATAGGCTATATTTACAACGTGCCCGTGGGATAATTTCCGAAAGAAACGCGAGCGAAGCCGCGGACAACAGCTACTAAATTACAATGGTAAATATCCCGTTATTTTGGGTTAATTGTACAAATAAGTGTAATGATGAAAAGAGCTAATGTTGATGGATGCAGAGGGAGAGAAAGGCCAAAGAAACGATGGATGGATTGTGTGAGGAATGATCTGAAAGAGAAAGGAGTAAATGATGCCGTGACGTCTGACAGGGGAGAATGGAAGAAGAACACGTGTTGCGCCGACCTCAAGTAGAATGGGACAAGGGCAGGAAGATGAATTATATAAGGGCCCATCATCATCTGCCGAGCCTTTTCCCAGCTATGTTGAGTTGAGCAAACGTGGCAGGGTGATCTGTAATCTTTTTGTTTGACTGAGTTTTATATACTGTTAAGTCGTTTGAGTTCTACTAATTAAAAACATGGGTTATTAAACGCTGAATTTATGAGTATTATCTTAAAAACAAAGAACTTAGGGCTAAATGGATCATGGAGTAGTTATGCTACACTAAGCAATAGTTATTGAATGGCATTTGCAGTTAGCACCTTACTCGTAGAAATATTAAAATTTTCTTCGGTCTTGTTTTACATGGGTAAACTAGGCCTAGCCAAACTCTGTGCCTTTACTTGAGCATATGTTAGTGGAGAGTTATTGGGTGTCATCATCACCATCATCTGTGTAGCCTTTTCCCAACTATGTTAGGGTCGGCTTCCAGTCTAACCGAATGCAGCTGAATACCAGTATTTTACATGGAGTGACTGCCTATCTTACTTCCACAACCCAGTAAGTACTGGGTAATACGATACCCCTTGGTAAGACTGGTTGTCAGACTTTTCGGGCCACTGACTACCTGTAACGACTGTCAAAGATCTACAATTGACAGCCGGGACCAACGGCTTAACGTTCTTTCCGAGGCACTGAGGAAACTCGGTATGTAATGGGCGGTCACCCATCCACAGACCAACCTAGGCAAGCGCGGCTTAACCTAAAGATCGACCAGAGCGGCTGTTGCTATTATGCCACAAGCTCCTATATAAGTGCCCATGTCAGTTTAAAATCTTCGTCAGACCAGTTTGTGCCTGCAAACTGTACAATTTGAAGAGGTACTGAATCGTTGAACTGAAAACTGGCATTTGACGGAATATCGAACATTAACAAATTGACTGAGGAGTAAATCGTTTTACTTTTTTGGTGTTTAATTGGTTAAATGATAAATGCAAATAGGTTTTTAAAAACACTTTTACACGTCTCTTTTTTAAACTAGATGGGGCCGGTGTTTCGTACCTGACTACTCTGAGAAGAAACGGCCGAAACAAACTCAGAGGTCATAGTCTCGGTTGGTAGGAGTTGCTGTTCAGCTGCATTCGGTTAGACTGGAAGCTGAGCTCAACAAGGTTGAGGAAAGGCTAGGCAAATGACTAGGTGATGGAGTTTGTTGAGGGCCATAGATAAATAGATATTAATACTACTGTCATTAATTGGTATCTAGCTACTAAACCAAAACTTCGGACTTCAGCAAATGGCAGCAAAATCTACAGTCAGACATCCGACTATCCTATTCATATTATACCGCAATGCAAAAGTTTGTGAGGATGGATGTCTGGATGTTAGTTACTCTTTTACGCAAAAACTGCTGACTGGATTTGGATGACATTTGGCACACTCATAATTTATAACCTGGATTAACACATAGGATATTTTTTATCCCGAGGAACAATTTTCTAACTCCACTCGGGTGAAACCGCACTAAGCTAGTTTACAATATCGCCAGTTTAACACCCACTAACACATTTCTGAATTTGACCATCATTAACTAAGCAAACTATGGACAAGACAAAAAATGTAAATAAAAACATAATAAACCAGTCGTCCATTTACACCTCTGTAACTGTGAAAATATACGAAAAAGTATAAACATTACAAAAACGTCCACCTTACCCCACAAACAAGTGAAATTCAGTAAAAAAATTAAAAGCAAAAAGCCCCCTTCTACATTCGTAATACGAATTTTTTCATTCGAAACTCAAAAACGTCTCAAAATCTGCGCCAGCGCACGTCAGGTAGAAGTTTTGGGTTCGCAGGTAGAAAAAATCTATGGTTGTTTGAAAAAAAAAAGGTTGTATTATGCGACCCACCCTCTGACTGTTCGCCCACGATTCTCACCCCGTAGAAGGACGAAATAGTTTTGATACTTGTTTAGATTTTCAAGAATCTCAGCAATCAATAGTTCAGTTTTGCTCTCCGATGATGAGATTGAAAAGATCCTCAGCATTTCGAAAGACTGTCGACCTTTCAACTGGTATTCTTCTTCTTCTTCAACCATCTTTGGCCACCCATTGCTGAGTGCAAGTCACTTTTAGCCAGGTGGCCTACCATGACCCCTTAAAGCAGGAACAATTCCAGTGTTGGAAAGAGATGGGGCTAGACGCTGTATAGCTCTGTCTCCTTCCCACACTGGAATTACTCCTACTATCATCCAGATCCACTTTTCTCCAGTTTCTTCCAGGCATTTTAATGAGATCGACTGTATCAACTGGAATTCATTATGAAAAATATCCGATTATTAAATTCCGTTAACAGTTCAATCCGTCATGGTGATAAGAATGTATTTTGATTTAACGGCATAATAAAGAGAATCTAGTCCCTTAGTTATTGTCAAAGAAGACTTAAACATTCTTCAAACTTAGGGTGTACGAAGACAAAGAATTTGTGTACCAATAATAAATCTTGATAGCTTTCGCATTTCACACTTACAAAGAACAAGTCATTTCTATTTAAAAGGTTCTAAGGTGCCAGAACATGGGCGTCGACGCCGAGGGAGGCCTACAAAACGCTGGAGTGACGACTTACGGCCGTTTTCTATAACCCACTTACTTATAACGGTTAGTTAACATGCCTTACTCTAGTAGCTATTTATGTTTGCTAACAAAGTTAGCAATGAATTGACAGGAATATCCTATCCACGTCACTTATCTGTCTCTCGGAGGGGTGACTGCTGATGTTTCTTTAACTGTTTATCTGAGATAGCAACGTTCCGTTAACTGTTAGTAAGTTATTGAAAACGGCCGTTAGAGGCGTTTGTGAGAGATTGGCCTGAGAAAGCCGCACGTAGAGAACAGTGGTAGGCTATGGGGGAGGCCTTTGCCCAGCAGTGAGACAATATAAAAACAATAAAAAAAAGAAAGGTGTGCTCTATACGATAAAACCTTTTTCATTACATTGCTATCTGTATCATTATCATCATCCTGCCCATGTCCCATTCTACTTGGGATCGTCGCAATACGTTTTCTTCTTCCATTCTCTCCTTTCAGACGTCACGGCATCATTTACTCCTTTCTCTTTCATATCAGTCTTCACACAATCCATCCTTCTTTTCTTTGGCCTTCTTCTATTGCTCGTTTTATCAACGCTTAGAAAACCCTCAGCTTTTCAAAATATATCCCAGCAAATAGTATCAAACCTTCCCCATCCACGTAGCGGGGGTGGGAATGAAGCTTGCAACAATGCAGCAACTCTGCGTGCGCGCCTAAACTCACTCACACACTCGCACAAGTCGCACGATAGTATCAGATTACTTCAAAGATTTAAATCGGAAGATCACCCAACTGGCGTTGAAAGATGGCCACGTTTTGTTTCGTTGACTGTTTTGAATAGCGTTGTCCCCTTCGCTCATACTGAAAATATACCGAATTTATCGGATTCAAGTGGTTATTGGAGATATGACTTCTTCAAGGATACATTTTAGGTGAATGGTTAAAAACACTTTTATTTATTATACTAGTCATAGGAAACGACCAACCCGAACCGTGCCCCTTTTTGTCGACGTTTAATAAGTGCCCATCTAGGCCTGTGTGAAATAAAAATATTTTGATTTGATTTGATTTGATTGACTAGCTGTTACCCACGACCTTCGTCCGCCTGGAATTAATATAAAAATATTATTTCCTCATGTGAATAGAATTATGATGAAAATTTTAGGGGCTTTAATTTTAGCACGGAACCCTTGTTTTCTAAATTAAAATCAGCTTAAGTTACTCCTTCTAATATCAGCTATATAGAAAGAAAGAAAGAAAGAAAAAATATTTATTTGTCGCAGGGACATGACGTGCATCATACAAAATGATAAGAAACAAAAAAAAAATAACAATAAACATACAAAGCATAAATTTAAAAAAAAGACGTTCGCAGCTTGCACGTCGTGACTGCGACAAGCAGGTTACCACTCAGCATGCTGCTGTGCTATGGGGGGCCCACAGCACAGCGCTGGTGTTCAGTGGTCACCCGTGAAAAAACGTACGGAAGCCAAAATGGCATAAATAAATTTTATATGAATAAGAAAATAAAATAAACAGTACTTGGGTTGTAATAACCTTGGGTTATATCAGCATCTGTTAGTAAAAATCCCGTCAAAATCGGTCTAGCCGTTTCGAAGATTAGCCAGAACAAACAGACAGACTGACTAATTTTAAAATAAAGTGTTTTGTTATAATTACGGTTTATGCATTTAGTATAAAGATGTTATTTTAAAATTACAAACAGCCATTTTTATTTTATTTATTTGTATAGATAATTAGATATCAATTCCTTATTCACTACATAGTATAAAACAAAGTCGCTTCCCGCTGTCTGTCCTATGTATGCTTAGATCTTTAAAACTACGTAACGGATTTTGATGCGGTTTTATGTTCAATAGATAGAGTGATTCAAGAGGAAGGTTTAAATTCATAACATTGCACCCGTGCGAAGCCAGGGCGGGTCGCTAGTAGATCTATAAATTGACTATAACACTGAGACCGAGTTCGTGTAGCTGAATTTTGGGTCAAATATGCGTTGGTCTTCTATCCATAATGTGTATTTATTCAAACCGGTGATAAAACCTTTAATCATGGCATGCTAAGACAAACTTCAAAAGTTGAATGTGTTTTTTAAACTAACTTACACAAATCAATATTTATTTATTCATTAAAAACTTCAACTTGAATTTACAGTTATAAACCACACAAACATGTAAAAGGTCAGTAAACATAAAAAAAAAAGTTTTAAAAAAGGTTAAATTATATCAAAACTAGTTAAAGTTATCTAAAATTAAATTAAAAAACATAAAAAAGCATAAAAATTGAAATTAAATTAAAATGTATTATGATTTATTTAATAATGAATGAGGGATGTGTCTTTTCCGTTTAAACATTGTTCGAGCGACCGCAATGTATACGTTAAGCGATCTCTAAGGATTTAAATCTTTGCATTATTCAGTCTCGCACACAAGCGAAACAGATTTATCTAACTAACATAAAGTGGCGTCTATGAGGCGAAATTTTTCGAAACACATGCTGTTTGCCTGTGGTTCTCATCCGGGATGCGCAGGAGTTTGAAAACGCAACGATTTTGACAAGGTTTGGAATAGGACAAGTTGATTTTATGGAACGTGTTGAAACTAAATAAATAGACGTGCTAATTTCTTAAGACGAGAAAGATCAGGTTTTTGAGGTTAAAAACGGATAAAAAAAAATCTGCTAGCCATAAAAAATATAGTTGTTAAGAGATCCTAAGGCTGAAAGCTTTTTAGGCTTCGATTCACAACTACGTATATAAAATAATTATAATATAAATATGTATATGTTTAATAAAACTAATTATTGATGAGTTAAAATCTCGCGTTCTGAATGCATCTTTGTGGACTGTCTGTTTGTCATGAAAGGCGATTAAGCACATAAATTGTTGATAATTTCTTATGCATCTTAAATACGATAAAATAATTACAATAGTCGTTATTTAAAAGATCATTATTATAATTAATATGATAGTGGTTACTATTACTAATCGTAACAGAAGCTCAAACTAATAAATTCTAAATAATATGATCAATATTTTTTGTCAAAAATCAGCAAATTTTTTAGCACTAAGAAATGTCAATAAATTATAAAACGGTGTATAAATCGGCCAAACTTAATTATTTTTATGACACCAATTAAAATGAGGAATTAGCATTGGAGTATTAGTTCATTAATCATGTTTGAAAACAGGTATTTTAACATTGGTTTAGCACCCTTATTAAATTAAAAGATGTAATAGTATGATTAAATTTTTAGGTTATATATATTCTGAAACTATTAGTATATTGTTGGGTGGATTATTTGGAAAATATTAAATTGATTGACTAGAAAAAATTATTTACTTAATATTTCATGTTTTATATATATTGAGACAAAAAAAATGTTAACATGCAATAAATAAAATAGGTTAGATAAAATATTATTAGTATTTACTGTTTCAATACATTATATCACAACAATAGCTAGTCAGTTTCAAAGAACAATAAATTAATAGTGACAATAATTTAAAATTTTACAACTACTCGATCCTGTAGTAATTTAAATTATATTGTTTATGAACAATTCAGTTTGATTCAGAAACTTATTTATCTATATTAATATACCTACTAATACTAAAATTATTATAAAGAGGTAAAGTTTGTCCGTTGTAGGGGGGTTATCTCTGGATATATTGAACCGATTTTGAAAATTCTTTCACTAGTAGGAAGCTACATTATACCTGAGTGCCATAGGCTATTTACAACGTGCCCGTGGGACACACATACAAAAACGCGAGCGAAGCCAGGGGCAAAAGCTAGTTAGAAATAATACATGTAATAAGTAAATAAATGACAATAAAGATGGCGCAGTGGGTCGGGGGCGGCAACATGTTGTTTAATATTTCTGTATGAAAATTGGAAGCTAAGCTGCTTTGCTTGTTGATAATATTGGCCACATACATATAACTTAGTCAAAAGTCAAGATAGGTATAGCGGAATTAGCAGATGACGCCAAAGAAGCTTTGTAACGAGCGACGAGCACAAACAAAACTCGAGTAAGGTTTGAATTTGATAATTGTAGCTTAGAAACGCCAGCTTACGTTACATCTTTTAGGGCTAAGCTAGCTTAATACCAGTGCCAAACTGGAAACTAAACCGAACTTAGAAACGCAATCAGTAATGGGCAACCACTAGCTACAATAGAAACACACTGTAGCTCACACGAATTTAAACATTGACTTTAAAACCCATCAAAGTTTCTCTTGAATGAGAAGATTCCAAAATCAAAAACCTAACCTACGTCACAAAAATACCGTAGGGTGAACACCCAAGTAAGCGTCCTACCAAAAAACACCGACCACTGACCGTACGTTATGCAATCAGAGGCAAATGCACTATAAAAAGAACAGCGTAGGGCAAAAACACCTAACGGGTTCCGGGGATCCGAAAGTCTTTTTTTTATTCAAAAACGGGAGCAAAAAGAGGCGAAAAAACAAAACACAATGAATAAATGTTTTTGCAAATCGAGAATCGGACTTTTTCTCAGCACGTGTTAGAATTTAAAATATTCTTTTTTGTGTTCTTTTTTGTGCCAATATTGTTGTGTTAGGTCGTGGAAGGCTTCGGATGGCCATTAATATGCTAAATAATGTTTTATTTAGGATGAGACATCGTAATTCTGTACTTATGCGTTTTTTTTTCTTAGAAAAGTCTGCGGTAGTAGGTGAAACCACGTGTCATAACTATGTGTGTCATGGTGGTTATAAACAGTCATTATTTGTGATTTCAATCCGAATGACAATTTATGAATGTATTCCAATCGGACCCTACGGCGCTTTATGGCGCACTTTACTCAGAGAAAAGAGGCATGACTTCCAAGCTCCCAGCAGTGGAAACCTTATATATGTATTCCAAGACCTCCTGGGGTTACCTCCACTTCATCATCAGTCAAGGCGTCCCCCTGTCATCGCCACAATTTCTCTGAAAAGTCCTGCACTGCCCATATCCAAAGCAGTTTCCCGTGACCTTCGCTAGGTGTTAGGTTAGCTTTTAGTAAAACAAAAAAACACTTCCAAAATTTTAATGGAAGTCTAGTCACGTTGATTGTGTATCTTACGTTGTCGAGTAGACGAATCTTTCAAACATCAATATAGATAACCAATATTCTTTATTAAACAAGAAAGGGGTTGCAAAATTATAACGTTGTTGACGTCCCTGACTCCTGTGCTGGATGATGGTCTGTCATCTAGCAGGACCAAGTGCCCTCTCCCAGGAGGAGATATTACAGAATAGGAATGTCCTTCAAAATCTTTCAGGCTGGAATAAAATAGTATATTACGCAATGGGAGCCCCCATTCCATCGCGTGTGAATTCACTGCTAGAGGCGCTAGTGTAGTGCGAGGGAACCGAAATGTCAGATGTCATAGAAAGTTCACGAGTTGCGTGCTTTTTCATCACGCATTTTTACTAATACGAGTATTCACAATTGTGGTCTAGATTGAGCTATTCCTGATTAACGATGTCTTGAAGATTTTAAGTAGCAACTTAGGATCTTATTTGTTAGTACTTGGAGCTAAAATGATTTTTAAATGTTTCGTTCTTGCTCATTTTTGGGAGAATATTGTAAATATGTATGTGAAGTTAAACTATGTTCTTATTACGTAATAAAATAAACTTTTAATGAAGTTATTGGTACTTTAAAGTGTAAAATAGAATTATTGACATGACCATAAGCAACAGTAGCGCCATCTGGTAAACTCAAAAACGATAGCCCTAATTGGGGTGCCAAACACTAATGAATGGAAATCACAAGCACCCATTCATAAAGTATAGCGAAAAATCGTCCTTCGCAATAAAAAATGGTGAGTAATGAATTTCCTACAGATTTTAATTAAGTTTTGGTTCCTACATACAAATTAGCATAAATATCTACGTTATTTAAAATATTTCTCTGGTATATTTAGCTGTTATTTTTATTACTTTGTGTGCAGTAACCGTATTAAAGTGGAATACATTTAATTTATTACAAAAATAAATTACTAACGATGTCTTGTGTATTCAACTTGGATAGAAAGAACAACCCACATTTCGCTAGTTATGTATAAGCCCCTTTTATAAGGGGGCGAGCCTATTGCCATCAACCGGGCACGTATCCGGAGTCCGTGGCTGCTGCTGAGAAATTCCTGATGGAAAACCCAATAACACTTTGCCCGACTTAGGAATCGAGCCCAGGACCTCGTACTCAAAAGTCGCGCTTGCGACGATTAGACAGATATGGGACTTCAACATAAATGGCTAGATGTGGGTGTCTTATTAGGTACACCTCTGCCTGTGATGTTATGTTATGTTATGTGTAACTTGCGCTAATTAAATTCTAAATGTAAATTTTTGACAGATGGCAACGCCGCCATATTACCAATATGGCGCTGTCGCTTAGCAACGGATGCGTAGGCGCAACAGGTGTTGCGGGATTGTTTTTTTTTAATCCGTGGGGAGAAGGCGGAGATACGGCTTTTGAGATCCGGTGGGAAAGATTTTTTAAAAGATTTTTTTGGATAGGATTTTCTGTTTGTTCGTTATTGATGCAATCAAGATTATTTTTGACGTAGTAATGGAAGATCGTATACACAGGTGCATTAATTATATAAAATTGTTAGATATAAAATTTGTAATTAGGTGGATATTGGCATGAGACCAGAAAATGATATGGAAAATCATCCATTGCTGTACTATAGCTACATGCTATAGCTATTTGTTTAATAAAGTATGTGAGTTTAAATTATTGTAAACGCACCCGGATACAGGAGAAATTCCTAGTGTGAGGCAACGTTTAAAAAAAAACGATTATTTTGTAATGATTTTGGAACCGGGAATTAAAATCAGCGAGGTAATTTAATAATTGCGTTGTATAAACAGAAGATCTTGACAAACATAATTTAAAAGCACAAGTGCGAAAAAATCCAAATGTCCGAAACATTTGGATTTTTGTAGGACATAATAATTTTGATAGGACCTAAATCAGGCAGGAAACAAGAGTTTCATCAATGAGGGGAAAGCTAGTAATCATAAAAAAATCCTGGACCACTTAACTGGCCCCAAGATTCACCGGAACTTTTAGTCCAGCCTCTCATAGTCTTTAAAACCACAAACAAATGAAATACCTACCGAAAAATTATTAACAAGCACGAAACCAACATATAAACACATTCGACCTTTGTAATATTTCCTACGCTGCCGGAACACATCAACTTAACGTGAGTAGCTTGCATGGAAGTGATTGATCATGGTACACTAGTTGTGTGTCGAGGGTTTGCTTGAGTTTGCTCTTGAGTTTAAAAGCAAATACAAAGGTCCTAGTAGTAGTACAAGGATATTTTGGCGCGACGCCGAAATCGAAAGTAATATCGCTATCTTGTTTCTTCTACACAATTTTGCAAATCTATGTTTATACTATTAATACAAAGAGTTAAAATTTGTTTGTTGTATTTAGGGGGTAATCTCCGAAACTAATCACTCCATTCTAAAAAAAATTCACTGGCAGAAAGCTACATTATTCTTAGGTGCTTTAAGCTATAAATTATATTTATATCATGCGTATTAGCCGAGTTATCACAATTTTAAGTGCTAGTGTTTTAATACGCAGATAAAAGTTCTAGATTATCCTAGCTTAGATTTATCCTAAGGCTACTTCGAATGCGAAGTAGCCTTAGGATAAATCTAAGCTAGATTCATTAATCTAGGTGCTAGGTACCACGTTCACTGCCAGTCTAGCACTTTTCACCTTTATGTCCTGTGTAATAAGGTTGAACAGTGGCCGACCGGTAGTTCATACAAACATACAAACAATTAAAAAAAAAACAGATTTAATTAGCACTCTCTCAATCAGTTATTTAATCGACTGACCAGACCTCCAAAAAGTATTTAGTATCCCAGGTCAGATTCATTGGCATGTACACATGCAAAAAATGTACCGAGATGAGCACATTTCTAATTTACCGATCTAGCTTCCTACTAAGTAATTAGATGGGCTACTTTTAGATAAATAAGAGTCATCAGTCTGGGTTAAAAAAATGAAATTAGAATTCATAAAAAAGTAGGTGTTTTTTTTTTTGTTAGCTTCTTGTAATCTTGTCCAGATAAACCGGTTATTCTTTCGGATCATTTACTGTTATATACCTTTTTACTCATTTCCAGGATGGGTCAGGATACATGGGCCGAAATCTTCACACAGTGGATGCCTGACGACGTTCGTCGTCACCGAGGCAGGCCCAAGAAACGCTGGCATGACGATTTGGAGTCGTTCCTTTCTGATTGACCAGAGAAGGCAAAACACCGAGAGAGTTGTAGGAAAGGAATGCACAGGCCTTTGCGCATCAGTGGGACAAAATACAATAAACAAAAAAAATAAGTTCACTAACAATGCCCTGTAAATTTCACTCCTGCGCCAAAAGAGCCGTTTAGCTCTGTAGAGGTCTAACTAGTTTTTGGTTAAAGATTCGATGATTTTTATCTGGGTGCCTGAAGAAATTCCCTAGGATGCGAATAAGATATCAGGCAACAACCGAACTAAATTTTTCCATCATTACGTAGAAACAAACATGATGGCAGAATATGCTATAGACTCATTCCATAACATACCCTGGGAAATTTCTGCTGTTTACTTGAAGTCTCTTGATAGATCGAATCCGAAATGAGATTATCCCATAGAACCAGAGTGGCCGGCTACTACAATAGGAAAACTAAGCGAGCTGAAGAGGCAATGGGTACACGTGTCTTTGATTGGAGACCACGAATCGAAAAGGACGCTAGAGCGATGACTTCTGCTGTATGGCCGGTACTAGCTTTTTTATATCAAATAATTGCAAACAAGGCTAACCTGAACTGAACTGAGAGTAATTAGTCACCGTCGTCTAGGGCGGGGCATCTGCGACCAGAATTACCAGAGGCTAGATGAGGGTGGCCAAGGATTAATATTAAATGAATATTCGAATAAAAATAGCTCTATATTCGAATTATCTAAAAATATTTAAACGATTACACTCACAAAGCTACCATAACAGTTTCGAACATTCTAAAATCAAGTTATGACAGGTTGCCACCCTATCTCCTTCTACAGTAGTACCATAGTGTAAAGATTGTAATACCAACATAATAATTAAACACATTACGCCGACATTTAGACAACATGTGCACAACACTTGCCTAAACGAGACGTGTCACTTATATTTCATTTATCGATGCCTGTTTGATTAATATGGACATGCGTTTAGAAAAAAGGACGATAAAAGTAACATTAAGTACTAAAACTAAGCGGCTGATAAAATTAAAACGCGTTCTATTTTTTTTTTACTTTTTATAAAATGTTTTGTATGAAAAAATTTTTTTTTTCATTCTATTAAAAGTTGGAAGATACTAGATGACATGTAATGTACCTAAGTATTATGCAGTGTTAATCTTTAAACCAGTTGTACGAAATATTAGGAATATAAAATGTATGTTTAGTCAAATTGAAATAATGACACAAAATAAAAAATCTGTTATGTGCTTACATGTGCGCAGGTAAAAAACACATAATCATACAGGTCAAATAAAGTGCAATAAACAAAAACTGTGCAAGAAAGATTTTAATACACTGATAAAAGTTTTATTTTTCATTTTGTATTATCCTAAGGCAATCTTGAAAGAATATAGGTACGTACTTAAACCGTTAATAAAAAGAAAAAAGTGTCATGTTTATTTAGTATACTCACAATCAGTTATTTCATCGACTGACCAGACTTCCAAAAATTTTCTATGGGCATGTCCAAATGCAGAAAATGGACTGAGATGAGTACACACGGCGACACATCAAGCTATACATTTCCAGTATAACATGGCCTCGCTTTGTATAGATTTCCCGTACAATGAGAGATCCGCATAAACTGGTTGTGTATAGATTGATTGGTCACCCCGTGCGTACTTTTCTAAATAACAGATTTAATTTGCCACGAAATAAATTGCTGGCTTGCTGGTTGACAGACAATATCTTAAGAGAAAGAGTCTAAGTTATTTTTTAATAGAATAATAAAACTACAATTTTTAATTTACATTTTTTTTAAAATAATATTGTCCAGTTAAACTGGTAGTTAAATGGGTTCTTTTACCGTTAATTTTTTAACAGCCACTTCACTGCCACATTTTTTTTTCAAAATCACGATATGATCTCTGTTCTCAAATTATTTAGAAAAAAAATCACGAGCAGCCATTAATAATCAGACTACTTTTTCCAATTTTATTTCTATGTAAGCTGCTTACAGTTTTTGCTCTTCAAAAACTACTCAAAGTAATTATCAAAACCGAAGGCAATAAGAAAAAATGGGTTATTTAAAATACATTTTTGTACATAAGTAGAAACAAAAAACATCATATCTAATAATCCTAGACATGTTGAATCGGTTACATTGCACTACATATAAGTAATCATGTTGAATTTTCAGTTAGTGGGTTAAAAGTTGATTAAACTGTGATACCTACATGATGGCCATCACGAGGATTAATTGCCACCTGCCAGAAGAAGAATTTGACAAGTGGGCAACTTTCATGATTTTTTTTTCAAGTTGGATGACATAGAACCAGAATATGCAAGCGTTTTTAATGTTATCTCATATTCAATGAATTTTAACACCATTAATTAATTATTTCTTGTAAAATAATTGATAAGAATCATCAATTATTAAAATTTGATTTAGAATCAGCAGTTTTTGGACTGTAACTACACATTTTTTATGTATCGCGTTTCGGTGGTCAGCCTAGGAGGTTGTCGTCTGCTTAACCTGATTATTCTGTCTTGAGTGTAACGCTTCCAGCCAGGGGCATAAATCTTAAAAAGGAGTAAACTCTTGTTACACATCTGCTCATTAAGTTAGAAGACGATTACAAATCAAGTAACAGAAAACTTAATGAAAACAAAATAGGATTTTCTCCTGGACAGACATGCACAGTTACAAAATTGCCGGGCCATCAAGCATACAGAACGCGAAGACAATCAGCACCATACAATAAACATTCAAGAAAAATCTCCAAACGAACCAATCAACATTATTTCCTTCACTAATCTTACTAAAAAAAGTGTCACAGTTTTTACCAGAAACCCGTAAATGGTTCAGATAATAAGCAACCTTCTATAAGTCGTCACGGTTCACAGTATTCTTTATCTAGAACAGTTTGTCAAGGCAACGTTTCTTTTCCTATACTTTTGCGGAATTCACGAAACTTCTGGCCTTTGCTTAAATGAATCTTAGTTAGTTATTTCTTGGTTTTAGAGGTTTCTGGGTTAATATCAGGGTCTATTACACCAGCTGATTTTTCGCTTTGTACCGAAAATATACCAACAATGTGACTGCCTCAAAAAAAAAAACAGTAAACAAAATAAGGAACCGCATCCACCCTAAGCTAACGTCACTAAATATGGGAGCTGTAACTCGACACACTCCATTGACTCCTGCGCATGGTATTATTTCAAACATGGCGGCCTTTGAGAAAAGCAATAGTTTTTGGAAATAACCTCATAAAAACGTTAATCACTACAATCTGTATTTTTATGTTTATTAGTTGAACGAATTTTAATTGTTTTGGTTTGTGGTAGTTAACATGTTTTTGTAGAAAATGTGTGATAAAAATTAATAAGACCGTTATGATTGGTTTAATTAGGACCATACTTGAACCTATTTAGGCTAGAAAAAAGGTGATTACTGCATAGTCAGCATATATCCTATCTATAAGAGGGAATGGGCTATATAATCCACCACGCGGGCCCAGTGCGGGTTGGAAGATGTCACATGTCTTCATTTTTTTGGTTCTAAGACATGCCGGTTTCCTCACGATGTTTTCCTTCACCGTTTTGAGAGCAGTAGTGATGAAATAAATCACACAAAATAATGCGCCTGCCTGGGTGCAGACCCACGACTTACTGTTCGTAAGTTGGGGCTTCCACCACTGGGCCACCGCTGCTCTCGTTGATTAACGAGAATACTTCTAGTAGAGAAGAAGACAATCATGCTGCGCCAACCCCATATTAATTGAGATTAGGGCAGAAAAAGGATGATGATATTTCTACCTAACCTAACCTAACCTAGGATGTAACAAGACCCTCAGCGAAGTCGAACGGCACTTGTTCACCCCGTCATTGCGATATTTTTTTTGTTCTAGACCATACCTGGGAACCTTCTAGTTACGGAGATATTGGGGGTCAAAAAATTCACCCCGGTTTTTTTAAAATACTTTTTTTTTATCGCAAGATTTTCACTGTAAACACCTCCACGATACCCGTATTATTTAATCCATTCATCAGCAATATGTTTTGAGTGCGTTACATACATGGGATCCTACCGTAAAACGTGATTTTTCACTCCAAAAAAAAAGTCGTTTCCCAGCAATAATTTTCGCGTAAAGTTACATAATTTGATGTTGTACTTAATGCTTGTATGACGGCTTCGTTAAGGGTCTTATTACACCCTGTATAAAGGTATTCCTTCTCAGGTTGAGACACAGTTTACAGGCCCACTTCTAAAGCAGTAGGTTTTAGATTCAAAGTCCTGCCATGAAAGTGGCACAGGACAAAAAATATTTTCTTTAACCATTAATCTTAAAAACAACACAAAAGCTTTTTGAATATATATAAAATAACTGATTTATTCGTGGAAATAAAAGAAACATGTTTTTGGATTTGATTACTGCTTGTTAATCTTATACTAAAGAAAAAACTAATTTTATGCTTCATTAAAAATATAGGTGCAGACATAGATCATATTATTTCGTGTATTGAAACCTCAAAATTGCCAGCAAATGATAAATTCATTACGTTTAATTAATCTTTTGATGTGTTTAGGTTAGACACTTCTAAAAGTGTTTTAGGGTTCAATTTGAATAAAATTTGCCATTTTTCACCTACTTGGATTTGGGTCCAATGAAAAATACCGGTCTGCCTCATTGGTCTAGTGGTCGCAAGACTCGCAAGCGCGATTGCTGAGCATGAAGTCCTAGGTTCGATTCGTAGGTCGGACAAAGTGTTATTGGGTTTGCTATCAGGAACTTCTCAGTAGCAGCCACGGAGTCTGGATTTGTGACCGGTTGATGGTAATAGGCGCGCCCTCTATTACATGGGACTTAAACATAACTGTCAAACTGGCGAAATTAATGGGTACATCTCTGCCAAACCCTTCGGTGATTCCAGGCGTGGTGTAATCATATTATGACAAATAATTTACTGCAAATCTTATGACTCCTTATTGTTGCCATCATTGGAAGGATCAACTCCAGCGTCTTTTACAAGGTAACAAAACCAGGAGGTATTCTTGTATTACGTCAACATTATCCTGCTTGATGCCTAACTATGCTTCGAACATTTCATGGACCAGGCTTTAGGAGAACCACACTCCGGAATTTTCAACTGATTACAAACCTTAAAACTTGCCAAACCTCGCATTTGAAGCTACTTTAGTTCAATATTAAAGTTTAGTGTCTGACGATTCCATTGGGATTTCAAATAAATCATTTGTAGTACATTTCTTCTTCTGAAAAGTACCATCATTTTGGATTTGGTGGATGTTTCCAATCAAGATAGGAGTTCGAGATATAGATAGATGACCATCTAAGGTGTCTCAAACGACTTTTCATTTACCGCTTTCCAAGTTCGTCTAGCCAACAAACGAGGGTCCAAAAAAGGGCGCGAAGCTAAAAATAGACGGAACTGCCAACCATTACATAATATTCAAACATGGCCGTTTTTTGCTCACTACTACTAGCAGATAAAAATCAATTTATAATAATTTTCGATGTATAGAATCTGAGCGTTCGACACAGTAATTCGACGTCTCGATTTTTAACGCAAAAAATCAAGGTTACGGCTAATACTGGTTGAAAAGTAATAAATTCGTTACTAACTGATAATACGCCAATTATTTTTGGATTAAAGTGTGCTTAGATTAGCGTTATGGAGTCAGCAGAAATTCAAAATTTATGGAGAAGAACACGCCTGTAATCCGGAATCCCCGAAGGGATAGGCAGAGGTGTGCCCATTGTACACCCAGATTTCGCAAGTTATGTATAATAAGACCCATGTAATAGGGGGCAAGCTTATTAAGTAAAATTTAAATTAAAAAAAAATTGAACCCAGGACTAGTTTCAGGAATGTTATGGGAATCCAATTAATTTCATTTGTTTTATTTCCTCGTATGCAATGTAGCGTTATCGTGGCAAAACGCACGTAGCGAACGGCAAGCGCGACGACGAGTTCGATGAGATCTGTAGCTGGACAAGAAGTGAACACCTGATTTCACGCGTCGTTCGTAAGAGTATTTCAACATCCATTATTGGATCTTTTATTTTAGCCGTATTATTTACATAAATGGAGTGCTGCGTACAGGGAATATAATTTTACACTGATATAAAGGAAGGAATAGTAACTGAAAAAATGATAAAAATATGAAAATTTTCCGAAGAAAAATTCCGGTGGTATATGATTCAAAATAAGGAGCTGAATGCTCCCTATCAGTTTGTGGGGGGCTGTCCCTTAACCCCTGTATTGTGATCCACAGCCTGATATTCAATCGTAGTAATAGCAAGCTGCTTTGTTTTAAAAGAGGCTCAATTTTGTGCTGTATCTTTCTCTAGTCAATACACATCACAGATTTCTTGAATTAAAAATGAAGTATGAAAAAAAGCATCAAAATCTTACAAGCTAGTAATTAATGAGTCTAAATTTAGGTGCAACATTGATGCTAGTATGTCTAGACTAGACTAATGACTCGAGACTTTAATTTCCGTTGCAGAAAAGTAGCGGTCCAAAGATTTTTATCGCAGTAGCTCACACTTTAGCAGAGAACAAAGTAGGTTGCTAGTTTGATTACTGTATACCTGATGTACCATTTGAAGACATGTTATCGTGCTTAATCAGTTGAGCAGCTGTCTAATCATATGTCAGATGCTGGGAATGGTTCACCTACAAACAAAATTCATACGCTGGTAGGCGACTTGACTTACTTATTCTTGGAGATATTTGGTCATGGTAAACGTCTGCGATGTTTCCAGATTTCTGCTGTTAATAGTTTAGTTACGTTCATATAATTCTAATAGATTGCTGTTACTACTGCTTTCATCGTCATCACCATCATTTCAGCCGAAAGACGTCCACTGCTGGACATAGGCCTCTCTCAAGTATCGCCACATTGACCGGTCCCGTGCGTTACTGCCTTGATAATATTTAAATCCTCATTATTGGCTATGACAATCTGAGTTTGTCTATCAATTCTTCAGTAGCTTCTAATAAACCCTCAGGGATGCAGTAAAGGTAAGTACGTGAAGTTATTAGTCCGGACTGCCATTTGTAGATTTTTGATAGTCGTGAATTCGTGATGAGTCACGGTAAACTCTCATAAACAGTCTTACAAGGGGTATCGTAAAAAGCAGTGACAGCCTAGTGGTGTGGCCGTCGGAGCCAAGTCAAAGGTATCAAGTTCGAACCAAGACCCTCATGATTTATTGTCAGATTTATTGTGCGTATTGTATAAATAACACTTGCTTGAAGGAAAGCATCGTGAGGATACCAGCAGGCCTGAGAGATATTTCTCGACGTCATGTAAAGCTAAGTCAGAGGCCCATGCGCTGCATAAAAAGTCTGCCTCCAGGTTAGACATTAAACACTCGACAAAAAAGAAGACGAGGGGTATCGTAGATTCCGCTGCATTTGGTTCGACTGGAAGCCTACCCCAACATAGCTGGGAAAAGGCTAGGCAGATGATTATGATCACGGCATGAGCTTTTGCAAACTCGAGAAGATCTTTCTGATAAAAATAATCGCAGTGTTAAAACTTATTGCTAGAAAGAACACAACCGTCAGATACCTCAACTTATTTCACGCCTTTTACTGTCGAATACCTACGTATATTACGCTGTTCTTCGTTATATAATTAATGTATATATTATGCGATGATGTCATAAAAATGGATGCTGAATTATGACTCTTATGATTTAAATGCTGTGAGTTTTAACTTATGGAAATGTCTGGTAGGTACTACATTATTAGGTGGGCTGACTATCACACCGGGGCGTAACAATGTTTATTAACAGAATAACATGGGTGTTACGATTTTTACTTTGAAAAAAAAAAATTTTTTTACTACTTTTTAATTACTTTACTATTTGTTGATGGTTTCTGGCGTCGTAAGGTTGTTTGTATTGTTATAGACAAGAGCGTCATCGCACTCTGATATTTTAATGTGTAGGAGAATCATCCTATGTTCGTTGCAGAACATGTACTGTGTCTTTTGTAAGTTATTCTATTTGTGATAGCTACCTCAGAATTTCATTCGACCGCCGTGGGGCTCTCCTATCTAGAAATCTTCGTCATCGACGTCACCATCATCACCTGGCTAACCTTTTCTCAACTATGTTGCAATTGCAGAGGCCTAATGTCCAGTTTGTGACAGCTCATGTAGCCTGATAACAATAGTCATAATCATAAATCTTTATTTTTCTCGACATCAAAAATTACAGGCACTGTTTTGTGGCACAATCTTATACAGAGAAAGGTGTCTGAAGTAGGAAGGTCCTGAGTTACAGATCACCTCTCTGGCTTATTATAACATTTTACTAGCTACATTTTTTGTCAAGATAAAATTTAAATTAGAAATAGGTAAACAAGAACTTAAAATTAATTATTTGAAGGCATTTTTTTAAACATAAGTAAAACAAAATATGAAATTGGCACAATGATTGCTGAACACTCGCTGATCGCTTGGCTTCTAACACCAAGTTCTGGATAATATACATAGATCCTCGCTCAAGGCCTCGGTCACTACGGAAGCGTTCGTTCTGCATTTTGACCGTGCCTCAGCCGTGGAGTTTGAATTAGAGCCCAGTTGATGGTAATAGCCTCGCCCCTTATTACATGGGGCTTAAACATAACTGTCGAAGTATGTATATGTGTACCATTAGTTATAGACGTGATGTTATGTTACTTCTAAGCAATCGCAGATCTTACACAACGGTGTAAAATAATCCGCGGTTGATGATGACAGATACTTGATGCTCAAGAGTATTATTTAGAATTATTTTCCGAGGAACCAGAGGTCAGCTTCGTCCCTGTCTTAACCAAAAACGTGTTTATAAGGTGACCATACTATTTGCAACTATGAGACATAAAGTTACCTACGTCCTGTAACTTTTGAAACTGTATAGCATACCTGCATATTAAAAATAACATCTATATTTCATAAACTGAACATCCTGATGAGCATAAGATGTTGGGTCCAATTTCCAGGTCGGGTGGAGTGTGATTAGGTTTTTCCATCAGAACTTTCTCAATAGCAGCTCCAAATCATGTGCCCGACTGATAGAAATATCCTCGCCCCCATTACATGAGACTTAACTTATGCGAAATAAGGATGTGCTACAAGCACACCTCTGCATAATCTTCGAGAAAAGTTTAAACATTTTATGAAAAAATAAATAGATTAAAAAAAACTAGTACATTAATTATCCCACAAACTTCTAAACCCATGGTGCCCACACGCAAGCGAACATAGAAGCACGTATTACGCCTAATGCTTCCACGTCAATCACTTTGATTGGACCGGCAAAAACATTGATTCATATTCATACACAGCGTGTTATGTTTTCCGACTCATTTCAAACATCATGCTGTAGGTATCTGAAGCGGAGTGAGCAGAACATCACGTGTTCGGAGGTGAGATAATCAAAATCATACTGAGTTTGGTAACTAGGAATGTGAATTTTTGTCGTCCTTTTGAAATGAGTCCTGGAATGAATTATATAAGTTTTTAAACTGTCACGCTCACTAACATTATCATGAACACTAGAAACGGGATATTTATATAGCTGACTTATTTATTTAGCTGACGGTTTATCCGTGATCATGGTGCTTGCAACAGCGCCGAAATATTGGGAACTCAAAATGAACAGTAAACATGGTAAATATCTAGTTTCTAGTGGTAATGACAAATGAATTATGTCCAGCGTAGTCTATACACAGCTTGTAGAGTTTCCACAGCTGACTCACAGGCCTCATCTCTGAATGAGGGAGTACGTCCACTATATGGCCCATTACGACTGGTGGGTGTTACAAATGTTCTAATTTTTAGTTATAGGAGATGCCAGTTTCCTCAACATTTTTCCTTCATCGTTTAAAGAACAGTCGTGATGAAATAAATTACTCAGTCTGAGTTTGAATACACGACCTACAATGTGTAAGTAGAGGCTTTCCTAGGAGAGGCCACCACTCCTCCTAGCTGTCAAATAGACTGTTATGACAATACACACATTTATTTTTATCTATACCACGTTGGATTTGAACAAAATTACTTGACTGGAACATCTATGGCGTCTTGCATAGACAACTGGTGCATAATTGGCCTGTACTAAAAAGATCAGGTGGTTAGTTAGTCACCAGGATTATTGGGCAATTTCATGGGACACTGGCGTTACAGAAAAGGATACCTAAAGGTTCACCTTTAGGTATCCTTTTCTGTAACGCCAGTGTCTTCTGTAACGCTCTATAATCTAAACTATTATTTTAAGGAGGTAAATACAATTTTTGTAAGTTCCGAAGTTCCTCTCTTCTACTTCGCTGTGCCCTTACAGGGTCCATATAAATGTACCTAGCTTTAAGCCCTTTGTAACATCTTGTATACAATATGGAATGGAAAATAAATGCATATGAATATGAAGTTTTTTTCGGAATTACTATTGATGCGATTCCGAAAATTCTTCCACCAATGGGAAGCTACATTATTCCCGAATATCATAGGCTATATAAAAGACAATCCCGTGGGTTAATTTCCGACTACAACGCGAGGGAAGCGGCGGGGAAAAGCTAGTGAAACTAGAATAGTACAAACAATCGTTTCATATTTCTTAAACGTTTCAACAGTATTGACATAAACTTTTTGGTAAGTTATGACAGTTTATCTAGTCAATCCAGCTAGTGGCTAAATAATCACATTCGCTGGGTCGATCGTTAGGTTAAGCCGCACTTGCATAGGTCGATCCGTGGATGTGTGACCACCTATTACATACCGAGTTTCCTCCGTGCCTCGGAAAGCACGTCAAGTCGTTGGTCCCGGCTGTCATTTGTAGATCTTTGACAGTCGTTACAGGTAGTCAGTGGCCCGAAAGTCTGACAGCCAGTCTTACCCAGGGCCCAGGAGTATCGTATTACTCAGTGCGAACTGGGTTGTGGAGATCAGATAGGCAGTCGCTCCATGTAAAATACTGGTAGGCATCCGATATAGACTGAAAGCCGACCCCAGCATAGTTGGGAAAACGCTATGTAGATGGTGTCGGTCCATCTATCACACATCTTTGACTTTTCTATCATGGTTTTTGATATCAAACTTGACTTACGAGTCAAGATATATAAACACAAAATGATCGTTAGTCAGTAAATCATAAATAACTAATTAAGTAACAAAATATTTCTGCATCATCATTCTAATATATTAATGTCGGTCTTAAATATTATGTATTTTTAAATTATGTAAGTTGTTGGTATGTATGCTATTAGTATTTTTAGTGTTCCGACGCAAGGGGTAAAAACGAAACACTATTACTAAGACTCCACTGTCCGTCTGTCTGTCTGGCTGTCTGTCAACAGCCTGTATCTCATGAACTGTGATAGCTAGACAGTTGAAATTTTTACAGATAATGTATTTCTGTTGCCACTATAACAACAAATACTAATCAACGGAATACAATATTAATATTTAAGGGGGTGGCTCCCGAACAACAAACGTGTTTGTTTTTTTAGATAATGTTTCGGCGCGAATCCGACTCGCCGGCTTGGCCAGTTTTTTATATTTTGTTTTGCCCTTTGATATCTTTGGGGACGAATTTTCTAGTCTTGCTTGATGTATTTTTAATAGATAACAAAGCGGGAAAAAAGAACTTTGAATGGGTTGTCCAAAGGTTGCAAATAGTTTGACAGAAATTATAGTTACTAAAAGGTTCAGGAAGTCAATCAATTAGATCTAGCATAGTACGAGCAGTAAAAATAAAAAATACCTTGCTTGAATATGCTTAACATTCTGGGAGTTTTCAGTCACTCCCTAAAAATTAATGGTATTTTGCTTCATCTAGTTAGACTGGAAGCTGACCCCGACTATGTTCAGGAAAAGACAGCTCAGTGTCTAAAAACATATGTCATTGCGTTTCCTGTCCTGCAGGGCTATTGCGTATCTCTGTTGACAGTTCACAGTGGTCATCACTTGGAGAGATTGATTTACAATGACAGTTTTGCACAGGTAGCATTAGTTGAAACCAACAAGAACGGTCATTGTATATCAAAACTCGCCAAGTGATCACTATGAACTGTCAACAGAGATACGCAATAGCCCTGCTGGGGGGTTATTATGACGTCTTAAAGCAGGAGTAATTCCAGTGTGGGAAAGAGATAGAGCTATACAGATCGTCCAGCGCCATCTCTTTCCAATCCTGGAATTACTATTGCTTTTAGACGTCATGGTAGGCCACCTGTTCAGCACACTAGACGACAAAAGGCAATACATTTTCACAACACTTTTTTGATCGTTTATCCTAACATATGACTTATACAACATACCTTAGAGTTACATAAAAAGACTCAATTATTAGGCACTTTGCATCCTAATTGTACCTACGTAGATTAGAGCGTGTCCAAATGGTTTCAAGACAAAAAGATAAAGGTGTCGGGCGGGCGAATTAAATATAATAGTCTTCTCACGTTTTTCTTTTTATTATTTAAGTTACCTATCAGTCGTTCGGATTTATTTATTTATCACGATTTTGGCTAAACGAAGAAAACGACAGGAATCTCAGAGATAGTGAGATTTATCTCATGAATTTTCAGTGAATTATAAAGTAGGTACTCCTCAGCCTTACGCTTGTGGCATAACAGGCGTGATATTGTGAAAATTCAAAAAAAATTACGTCTAAAACAGTTTACGATACGATGTAAGGCAATGGACTTATAATCCTGAATGTACCTATAATGATTTGTGTTTTTACTTTTTTCAAAATCTGACCTGTAATTTTTGTTAATTATTAATAAATAAACTAACTAACTAAACCAATTCATTCATTCGCCATTCTTGCTCGAAGGCCGTCGATTTTCAAATGAAATATACCCGTTTGACATTATAATATTTTCATAATTATAAGAATGTTTTCACATCTATGGATGTTACTGATTGTTGGAAAAAAAAAAAACAAAATGCTACAGGATAACTATATTTTCGATTCAAAAATAGAAATATATTTGAATAAATCCTAACAGATAAAAATAAATGTGCACAACTTTAGCAAAGCGGATCCATATTAATAAAACCCGGGGAAATACTAGAAAACATATAATAGCTCATAGTTAGAGCCGGTTTTAAAAATATCATTAATATCTTCGCATTGATAGCCTACAATCTTCACTAATTCGCAAGTAAGAAATATCATCAACACAATGTTCTAAGATACCATAAAAAAGACTTCTTTTGACATAATCAAAAGTCTGACTAAGAATCCATTCTGTTTTATTAATCACTAATACGTTTATAAGTCAATAAATATTGCAGTTAACAGTTATATGAGTCACATGTTTAAATTTAAATAAAATGTAGTCACAAAACAAATCAAAGGACGAATCGTATAACAGTGACCCAGAAATTCCGTAAAAAATGAATAAAAAACATTATCTAACACACTTTTTGTACGATAAAACGTTTTTTCGCGCCTTTTTTAAACGTAGAACAATATGGCCGCACGAGACGTTCGAATACGAACAATGAATGAGTTTTTATTAAGTTTTTATGGTTTGACTCGTGTGTGATAACGAAAGTTATACTTTTTTGTTGTTTGTGTGGCAAAAAGTTCTTATTCGCGTAATGTAGAAGCTATTTTTTTATTAATGAGCTCGTAAATATGAAATCGAATGGGTAATAATGGAGTTTTTTTGGTAGTTTGACATATTTTTATTGCCGTTTAATTTATACTGTTATAGGATTTTTTGTTGTTAATGATTTGTTTAATATCGCCGTTAATGTCACATGCCATTAACGGCGATATTTAAAAGTTGCTCATTTAGGAACTCAATAAAATCTGAATAAGGCTCTTATCAAGCACCCAACACTATGTAGATAGCAATATAGTAGCAAACCCGAAGCTAACTAAAAGCTGCTGTGAAGTAACACTTCACATTAGCTTTAAAGTATGAGAATAGGTGATGATTTTTTCCAGGAGAATTGTCTTAATTTCTCTTTTATTTAATAACTTTTAACAGCTTTTGCCCGCGGCTTCGCTTGCGTTAATTTAGAATTTGGCAATCAATTCAGGTTGTACTCTACTTGTAACAATATAATTCAATCATGAGTCGAAAGACACGTGGCGCCCTCTATTATCATAAGATCGTTATTGTTGTTTTCCTCGGGAACTGTTTTTTTTTCGGGATGAAAGTTATCTATTCTATGTCCGTTTCTGTAGACCTGACAAATTGACAACGTATAATTTTTGTAAAATTTCAGGATGATCGGTTCAGTGGTATAAGCGTGAAAAGGTAACAAACAAACTTACTTTCGCACTATATTATAATATTAGTATGGATTACTAGCCAGCCTTTTCAACCTTACATAACCTTGTAATGATCCCACTAATGGGACACAAGACTTCTCTCTACAAAAGGGAGTAGACTATAAACAACCACGCGGGCACAGTCGTGTCAATGTCTACGATTTTTTCTTTTCTAGGTTATGTCGGTTTCCTCACGATGTTTTCCTTCACCGTTTCGCCCATATTACGCCAATATAAACTTTTGCAATAAATAATACAATAACACGCTATTTAAAACTAAACAAAACGCAAATTACTACATTAATTAAGCGTTTAATTCATTAACTGTGACTTTTTTTATTAGTTACGGATATCAAAGTCGTTATTTTGACATTAACTGACAATTCGTTTTATTTAAGTTGTTACTTTTTTTAGTTTGACACAGGATTTCTTTGGTGTGTTCCTGTGTCTTACTGACTACTGAATTTTCCCACGTGAACTTTTTGTCTATGGAAGAGTATAGAAAGACCAAAGAAACGATGGATGGACTGTGTGAAGGATGATATGGCTAGAAAGGAGGTGTCTGCTGAGATGACGAGTAATAGAGAAGTATAGAAGAAAAAGACATGCTGCGCCGATCCCTAATAAATTCAGGAGAATAATGATGATTATGAGGTACTGGTGATTGGGTAGTCAGATTAGTTTTCATTACTTTAGCAGTGTAATAAGAAAAAAAGAAAAATAAAAACTGAACCAAGACAGTGTTTTTGCAGGATTATCTGGTTATATTTTGTCGTTACAAGTTCTCAGGGGCCTGAAAGTCGGACAACCAGTCTTACCAAAGGGTATCGTATTACCCACCCGTACTAACTGGGTTGTGGAGATCAGATAGGCAGTCGCTCCATCTAAAATACTGGTATTCAGCTGCATCCGGTCAGACTGAAAGCCGACCCCAACAATGTTGGGAAAAGGCTAATGACCTGGTTATATTTTGGGGTTTCTGGTTGTTTTTTTATTGTATGCCAATTCTTTCCCTCTGATAGGCAAAAATCTCTCATACCTACCTTTCTAATTTTAGAAGAAGATTGCGACCATCTAGCGACCCGCCCCGGCTTCGCACGGGTGCAATGTTTTACATATAAACCTTCCTCTTAAATCACTCTATCTATTAAAAAAAACCGCATCAAAATCCGTTGCTCAGTTTTAAAGATCTAAGTATACATAGGGACAGACAGCGGGAAGCGACTTGGTTTTATAATATGGAGTGATCTTTAAAATCGGTAATTGGAACTTTTCTTAACTATAGTCAGTTTAGAGCAAGTCTGAAAGTGGCGCCGATGACTGAATAGTTGTGTGGTAATCGGTTATCGTGGTATCGACATGTGATGCGGAGGAATGAGGAAAATTGTATTGTTTATTGCTGAGTATGAATGTAGATGGCTATAAGAGTAGCGGAAGACCAAAGAAACGATGGATGGACTATGTGAAGGATGATATGGCTAGAAAGGAGGTGACTGCTGAGATGACGAGTAATAGAGAAGTATGGAAGAAGAAGACATGCTGCGCCGACCACGAATAAGTTGGGATAAGGACAGGAGAATGATCATGATTATGACTCAGTTTAGGGCAGTCGCTTTCAAAGTGTTTCGTATTTCTAAAACGACATTCAATGGGACTAACTTAAACTTTTCGGTAGCTTACTCGTATATTCAATTTACATTTTATTTTGTTTCATTGTCATTTTATCGCTGGTTGAGTCAGACTTAGTCTAGGATCTCTTGGTAGTAGGATATTGGTCCGAATCTAGTTCTCTAAATATATTAACAAAAATTATTCGATTTTAAAGATATATTAAAATTAAAAATATATTATGATTTTTATTCTGTAGTTTAGTAATTGCTACTATGTATATTATACAGCCTGTAACAGAAAGGGTATAATCATATGGAATACTGTGGTACGGACCATCAAACTGAACAACTTTCTCTATGGGACCACCATCGAAATCGTAAAAAAATAATCAGCTGTCCCATACATTTGGGTCGAGTAGGTATTGAAATTTTGTATTTGCGCCGCTTGAGGATCTCAGCAGCCGCAGCAGCAGCGCCCGCACAGCCCGCCGTGCTTGCAACGTGAGATGGCGCAAGGGTGTCAACACAGGTTGCGTCCCACACCAAAGGCCTACCCACCTTCCAAGGCACCAACGTCATGCCTTCTGGTCTCTTCTCTTCGTCAGGTACCAAGCCGTTTGATATAATGATATACTTTTGAAATCGAATAATTTTTGCTATCCATCATTATCCATCCTTCATATCCATGCCCCACCGCTGTTGCCCATCGTGCGCAACTAATTGCACCCTCCAAGACTTGAATGCGGCATACGACAGAGCTGTCCAGGTTGTTACTACTGGTCTGACGAAATCTGAGTCATCGATTCGAGAAGAATAAGATAGATATGATGTCATTATATCGCATTCTCATACCATAAATATTGAATACTTTCAAACACCATATTAAAATATTCACGCCCATCAAATACTTTTAACCTTTTAAAAACAACCAAGTCACTAAATCTCAATCTTTAAATTAAAACAATCATCTCAAACGCGACATAAATAGCATTTAATTTAACAAATTAATAAAAACCAATGAATATTCATAGCGACACATGAAATAAATCTTAAAAAATCTAGTTTTGAATTTAATATCAGTAATAATTGCATTAAAAAACCGGCAATTTACATAGGAAATAACCCTGGGACCGGTTCTAAGTTATTAGAGAAAACCATTTTAGTTTGACACACGGTGGTTTTTGGAACTAATTTGATTTTGACAGATATTTGACGTTTGACTTAGCTAGCAGCGCCGTCATGTTGTTTCAAGGTAAATTGGTTTAGGTATTCTGTCGTTTGTATTTTAATTTTATGTAATCATAGACTGAAATTATTATTAAAATTAAATAAATTTGAATACGACACTTCCTCAGTGCAAAATGTCGAGCATTGACACTCATTGGTCACTTATCCTTGAAACTAAACGGGTATGTGATAGTAAATATAACTTTATATAATGTGAACTTTTAAGATAATTAGATGATGACATTTATATATTAAAATAACCTAAGGTAACTAACGTAGCAATCAACTAAAAAACGGCGTCGAAAAACTTCTCCTCAATGCTGTCAACTGGTAATGTCCTCAAGATACTGGCGGCGTTGCCACGTTATATGGCAACGCTAAGCCCCTGGCCAAGGAGAAGCGATACGCGTTTTGTATCCTTCAAAAGCTTGTGAGCACTCGGACCACGGTCTTACAGTTTCAGCCCCAAACGGCTCGAAAACATAGTTACTAATAAGGTATATTTACGCCGGTTGAGGTTGTCCTTAGCCGCAGTGGCAGCCCCAGCACACGATGAGATAGGAAGAGTATCGACACACGCTGCGGCCTACTAATCTTCAATGGAAACAAAAACATTTAGCGGTCTTTTGCTATCTTCGCGTGCCAAGCCATTGGGTTCTAAATTCTAATACATGGGTCAGTTATTATTGTTACTACAAAATATGATTATCTAGAAGCTATATCATGTAAACTTTCATCAATTTTTAACCATTTTTTTTTCGGATGGGAAATCATCAAATAACTCCTCCCGCTCTGGGCTGAGCAGGGGGGAGTGTCAGACTTTTACTTGACAAACCCATCCATGTTCCTTCATCGCCCATTATGTTCCGGGGCCACGGTATCTCTTTCGAACAGTCCCGCAGCAATTTTTAACCCCTTAAGGGGATTTTTAAAAAACCTTCTTTAGTTAAAAATCCTTATAGACTTGTCCTTAAAATTGTTCTAGATTCACTCACCCAGTGAGTGAATTTAAGAGTTTTGTTAAAGTAAAGAAATCTATTCATTTAAATGCTTTTAACTTTGCCATAGTAGTCTCATTAAAACTAGCTCAGTAGTTTCTGAGGAGCGTGCTTGAATACAGACAAAAAATACGTAGGCGCGAAATTCTACGTAACGGACAGTACACTGAACTTATTTCTTTTTATAATAGGCTGGTTTTTGCATAAGTTATTACTATCAACATGTAAAATAGCATACGTTGCTTATTATTTATACTTTTACTAAATTATTATTCTTTAGAGTTTTAAACAAATAACGGAGAGAAAGAGAATAGAACATAATACGGATTATTTATAGCTTTTTCTGTGATCTTCGTTTCTTGACTCAGACAACTCGTCTATGAAGATCTGATGGCAACACCTAGCGTAGTGTGAAATTATAGACCACACAGACACCCAGTATGAATGTGGTGCTGCTGACCAGACCAGGTCCTAAATGTTGATGACCTATGATGATATTGTTGATGTTGTTGGTTGTTGTTAATGTGGTCCAAATGGTTAATTCCTTGGAGGTGGAGCAACATCACTACGTTCTGTACGGCTGGATGATAACTTATGCAACAATATTCAGCATATGGGTATACTTTCAAATAAAAGTACGCTGCCTCTGTCTACCTCAAGGAAGCAGAACGGCAACGCAGGCGCACAAAGAAGAGATTGAGATGGTACCAAGTCACACTCAACGGGATCTTCTAGAACTAGAAGAGGTCCCCGGACATCTTCGTAACAACAACAAGGTGGATCGCGAAACGTCACCAATATCAGCTAGCTGCGAACGTAGAACCTTCTAATAACTTCCTGTACATACTTTACTTAGTTTTTGATAATGCATTTTACTTGTTATTTGTACTTTATAGTTGGCAGGATGTACGAGCATCGCCTCATGGTATCAATTGTTTCAGCTTTTACCTGAAGAAGCAGTTGCTAATTCACTGATTTATGTACCTTCGCTGACTAAGCGATTACGCCCGCCACAAGTCACCTACTTTCGGTATTATATACACACATCAAAAGTGTCTAGGGATCAACATATATTTTTGCAATAACTTTTCTCCTGATTGATATTAATTAAAATTTTCTTAAAGGATTCATCAAATAAAGTGTTTTCGTTTGTCACAGTAACGATAAACCAAGTCACCTTTGCATTAATAAAGAAATTTGCCATTTTCCTAATAAAGGGATTTTTGACATTTGAACCACTAACACAAAAGTTCGAAAAAAAGACTGAAATAACAGTTTTCTTTAAAATTTTATTGGGTAACTTAAACAATTAATAATCCGTGTTTCTACCGCGAACACTAACAACACAAGAACATCGGTTTGGCATACTCAAAATGAGTTCATCCAAATCACGCTGTGGAATGGCCGCCCATGTTCGTTGCAACAACAAAAAAAGGTCTTCTTGCGACTGGATACCCTCCATATTCGGCAGAGCTCTTCTCTGTAGCATATCCCATGCATGCTCAATCGGATTCAAGTCTGGCGACTGAGCAGGCCAGGGCAGGACATTGATGTTAGCTGCGGCGAGAGTCTGTCTTACAACTCTTGCGGTGTGCGGTCGTGCATTATCATGCATTAACTGAAATAAGGGACCGATTTGCACTTGTAGAGGAACGATGACGTCTGATACAATCGTCTCAGCATAAATTTGAGCGTTGAGGTTGCCTCTGATCCAAATCAACTCAGTTCTTCCGCCGATCCAAATACCCGCCCATACCATGATGGTTCCACCACTATAAGGATGGACTTCCTGGCAGGATTTTAATCGCTGTTGGCGTCCAGGGGTTCTCCAGTGTCGTATACGTCTTGTATCCGGTCTCATACCAAAACGAGACTCATCAGAAAAGCACACGAAACGCCATTGTTCTTCTGCCCAATTTCTGTGTTCAAGAGCCCATTGATATCGTATCCTACGATTGTGCATTGCTATAGGTGGTACCCGTAGCGGTCTTCGGGAATGAAGGTTCACTTCATGCAAGCGGTTTCTGACTGTTTGGTCGCTAATTAAGTTCCCTGAAGAGTGATGAAGCCTCACGGCTAACATCATGGCGGTTATTGTTGGAGCTCTTCGAGTTAAGATTTGAATGTATCGGTCTTGTCTCCGTGTGGTGCAGCGATACCGTCCTCCATGGCGCTCAGCCACGGTACCAGTGCTTCGGTAACGTGTCCAAAGTCGACTGATAACACTCTGACTTGTATTCAGAGCTAAAGCCACAGTACGTTGCCGGGAACCAGCTTCTATCATTCCCACGGCTCTGAGCATTTCTTCCCTGCTTAAATGACGTCGCCGCTCCATAATAACGTTGGTTTTAATCAGTAGTAGGGAAACAGTAGCACTAATAATGTCTTCAATGCGTTGTATGTTTTTATAGGGAAAATATTGACAGCTGATTTTCATCTTTTACTCGAATTTGATTCACAGTTCCTGATTCAAATTATGAAATGCACCAAAAAGGATCCATATAAATTTATAAAATCATAAATTTATTACCAAGCCACATCTCAATCTCAAGAAATCCACATAAAAATGCTTGATCCCTAGACACTTTTGATGTGTGTATTTTAATGTTTTATCTAATAAACTGTCAATCAATAACCGACACAAAACAGTGATTTTATTTCCTGTACACATCCCGTGTGATTCGTCCACCTACATACCACATCTCAGTGTACGGAGCTGCTGCCTGTACATTTTTGGAATTTTTTTTTCCTTCCCATATGTTGGAGTGCCCAAAGAGTGCAAACAGCTGTACTTCTATCCAAGGACACACAGGAGTTGGGTCCAGTGGATGGCGCCACTGGACCCAACTCAATAATCTACACTAATCTACACCAATATTATAAAGAGGTAAAGTTTTTGAGGTTGTAGGGGGTAAATCTTTGGATCTACTGAACCTATTTTGAAAATTCTTTCACAGATAGGAACCTACATTATCCCCGAGTGCTTTAAGCTATATTTACAACGTGCCCGTGGGATGATTTTCCACCAAAACTGCTGGCAACAACTAGTATTCAATATTTTAGAAATCGCACAAAAAGTACTCATTTATATAAAATAAACTACTGTTATTGTTAGCCTGTGCCATCCCACTGCTGGACAAAGGCCTTTCCCTATGACATCCTAATCCTTTGATCCAGGGCCAATGTGGGCCACTGGTCGTTGGTTCTGTCCAGCTCGTCCCTCCATCTCCTGCGAGGTCTACCGCGTCGCCTTGTACCTTTGTCAGGGCTCCACATCGTGATTATTTTGGCCGACACATGTGCAGTCCAGTTCGACTTTAGCTTAGCAGCTGTTTGACCAACGTCAGTAATTTGTGTTTTAGAGCGTAGTGTGGTTATGCGTACATGTCGGTTAGTTTGACACCTAGGATACTGCGCTCTATTAGACTTTGGCAAACCTTGAGCTTGGACGTTTCAATGTTTGTCAAAGACCAAGTCTAGGTCAAAATGGGAAGAATGCACATGTCCATGATTTTTCACTTGAGTGACAAAGAAAGAGTTCCTTTCATTAGCTCTTTCATGGACAAGGAGCTCTTCCAGCGATTTTCGGTTCGTCTTCGGATTTCCTTGTCTTGTCTCGACTGGAAAGAGACTAACTAGCCCAAGTAAATGTATGCATCGACATATTTCAAGTCTTCACCATTCACTCGGATTTTGTATTTGGTGGTGTTTGACATCATTTTGGTCTTCGAAATGTTTATCGCGAGTCCAACCTCAAGGCTTACATCACTGAGCTGATTTAATATAAGCTCCAGTTCCGAAAATAAAATAACTAACAAAAGATAAGCTAACTAAATAAACAATAGCACGCTAACGGCTGTTTTCTATAACTTACTTACATAGTTATGTCGGTTAGTTAATTTACCTTACTCTAGTAGCTATTGGTGTTTCTTTAAACAAAGTTAGCAATGAATTGAAAGGAATATCCTATCCACGTCACTTATCTGTCTCTCGGAGGGTTGACAGTTGATGTTACTTTAACTGTTTATCTGAGATAGCAACGTTCCGTTAACTGTTAGTAAGTTATTGAAAACGGCCGTAAGACGCTATGGCATCAAAGTACTCCTCCACATCGTTGTAATCCGGACACGTGCCCAGAAGACTGGCAGCGGTGCCACGTTAAATGGCAATGCTAATTTATAGTAACATATGCTATAAGCTTTTATTTCATAGTAAGTAAGTACCTACCACTACCTAAGAACTAATATGTAAACCAGAAGGCCTCCTAGATAAAGTGACAACGATTGCTTAGCTATCGAAAAGTCCTTTACTGTAGAAAATTGTTTTAAGGCGCTCCCTTACCGGGAGCATTCTTCAGCTGTTCAGATTCAATTGTTTCTGTACAAAATCGAATCTTGGATTGTTACATCACAGGCGCATGCTCCCGGTGAGAGAAGCCTTTAGAAATACGAAAGGCATTGAAAGCGATTGTCGCTTGTCTTGGCCCTTACATTACAAAAGCAATGGAGTCTCCAAGACTTTCCTTTGCTATAATCATATAGAAGTTACAAAAATAGAATCTAATAAAACTATCATTGTCTAAGAACTAATCATAAATAATAAAACGAAAAATAACAACAATGTGTTAAATGAAACACGGAAAGCTGTATGCGGAAAAACCTGGCGTGTAGGTAGCAATCTCGAGCGGGTACTTATGCGTTAGAGCGTTAAGATATTACCAAAAAAGTCTTAAACGCCACCAAACACTAATAAAGAAAATTCAACTCAATTTGGCCATCACTAAAACGGCTATTACAATGGCACAGCATAAAAATAAGGCATTATAAATAATATGATGTAATACGCGTCGCTACAAGGTCAGTTTAGACCGAAAATCAGGTTTTGGTTGTTCCCCTGCGCCCGCGTACCGTCCCGCCCCCTCGCATGCGCGTGAGCAGCGTCATAGAGGCGCCGATGTGCGATAGTGTAGCGGGTACAGTTGTGAGTTTGTTCGTTTGACCGATTGGGGACAGGGGGGTTATGTTTGCTGGTCTATTCGGAGTTTTTTATAATTAGTAAATATAAAGACATAGGTTGTATGTGTAGCAAAATTCATATTTTTGGCATAATAATTCTTAAGGAAAAATAAATGGTTACATTTTTAATTGAGTCAATACTCACGACTATTGTGACTTAAGTTAAAGAAGTGCATACAAAACTATTATCGAAATAGTTGAAGAACACCTCTTATAATAATCGGGCTGGTGTCCGATAATATGTACGGTTATACAAAAAGGGGGAATGACGCACAAGATAATAAAAAATTTGGCCGCATCAGTGTCAACAGGAAAGCTGGTCTAAAAGTTGGTAGCAATCCTCCGTTGAATGTCTAATTGTCTAGAGGGTAGAAGGTACACTGACGCGAAAACGGTTACCACTCATTACATCATTTTGAATCCCCCAACATAAATATTTTCATCGATAATTTAAAAAAATACAGCTGTTTCCTACAAACGTGCAATACCTACACGGTCATAGTACTCATAATGTATGGAACAGCATACATTTTCGATGTGGGGGTTTAGAATGGTGTTCTGAGTACGTGCTCACCGTACACATAAACTGTCACTTACGGGACATCTTCCGTGATTGTCTGTAATTTTGAGCTCCCGATATTTTGACGCTGTTGCAAACGCCATGATCGCGGGTTGACTGGAGAATGAGGGTGGACGGAAAATAAATTGAAACAATAAAAAATAAAAAAACCGGATAATCGCATTGATATCGGGAGCTCAAAATTACAGACAATTACGGAAGATATCCCGTAAGTGACAGTTTATGTGTAGGTATCTAAATCGTGAAAGTTTAAAACAGAGTGCTCACCGTATTCGGTGTCCTTACCACCCCGTATACTAAATTCCTTGCCAAAAAATAGGCTAGCCCTCTGGTCACGTGACTGTAGAGGCGAACAATACCAATCAAATTCTGAACCAATAAAGAAATTGCATTTCAATATCCTCGCTATTACACATAAATTGAAAACTGATTTTGCTGTAAAAATAATAACGTAAATTGAAATTACTTACGTGAACTACATAAATAAGAACGATTGATTATGAAAACAATACGCAAAATTAAAAAATAATACGATTGTGTTACTTATAGACGCACGCAAAGTTATAAATGATTGAAAAAGTAGGTTATTTCAGAACATGTCGGCAATGCAAAAATAACTCACAATCTTTTACCTACACCGTTTTTTACAAAAAAAAAAAAACATTGAATACCTACACAGTTTTGCCTTTAGATTTTGGCTGTATAGTAAAACGAACGTTACCTAAATTTAAAAAGGCATAAAAAATGGTCGGAGAAACTTAGGTTAAAACTTAATTTGTTTTGTGACTACACTCTTATCTATCTATTAGGAAAAAACCAACAACAGTTTCATGATTTGCAAAAGATGAATACGTTTAGTTCTTTGATTTAAACAATTTTATAAATGAATGTGGTCCCGCTGCCGCGACGCACACCGTTGTCTATTCGGAATTCGTCAAAATACTCGACAACAGACTACCACATGGCTCGCAACTCATTTTTCATCAGCACTTGATTGTGTGCGTGTGTATGTGTGAGTGTGTTTGTGAGTGTGTGTTTGTGTATCATTCGTTTCACAGTGTGCGTGCATGCGTTCGCGACGATCTCGGGGAACCTTTTTACGTCTTCTAGTGATAGTAAATATAAACGGCGGTTTTAGCACTGTAGTCTACATAATTAAAATAACATCTTAATAAACTATCACGCGTGTAATTCTCGAAGGGTTAGGCAAAGAGGTATTCTAATAGTACAGACTAAATTTCGCCAGTTTTTTTTAAGTTCCATGTATCAGTGGGTGATTGACATCAACTGGGCTCGTATCCAGGCGCCGTGGCTGCTACAGAAACATTCTAGAATAAAAACTCAATAACACTTTGCCCGACCTGGGATATCAGGATATCATGCTCAGCAAGAGCGCTTACGAGCACTAGACTAATGACGCACTGTAATCAACCTAATTAACATAACATATCATCATTCCTGTAATCACCGACGGGTTAGGCAGAGAACCTAAGAGTACACCCGAGCCTATTGCCATCAACCAGGCACAAATCTAAACTCCGTGGCTGCTACAGAGAAATTCGTAATAGAAGAACCCAGTAACACTTTGCCCACAGCTACATAATTAAGCAATAAATAATAATATTTTATATCATATCGCTCACCTAGTAATATATTGGCACATCTGCAAAAAATGCGAAATTGAGTTTATACGGTATAAGTGTTTAAAAGTGCATGATCTACATAGTGGTAAAACGGCACAACGCTAGTTTCCGTATTCGTCGAGAGAGGTCGTTAGTGTCATTATACCATTATTGTCGTTTCCCCCCGCATTCACGTAAAACAACGGCTCATTGGTCAGTTGTGCGGGCCCCTCCGCTAGGTGCAGCCGCTTCCAGAACTGCGTTGACGTAAGTGACAATTGTGACATTTCGTAAATTAAGTTAATAAGTAAAAAAATGGCACATCTGACAAATGTGACATCGTTTTTATACTAAATGCTATATTACTAGTAAAACAACGACATATTTGACAGATGTGTCGTTTCAATTATTATTGTTGGAAACTTATAGCACTTATTTGACTGATGTGCCGTTTTAATTACATTAAATGAAGCGTATTGGTACTTAGTTCAATGGTGGATGAATAATAAAATTATTTGTGTTAAAAGTAAGGTGGGTCCACTCTAAAACTGGATTCAACCAACTAATTATTACAAGTAGGTACCTAAATGTTCAAAATGGGTACGAGAGCGTTACTTGTTTAGGGTGGTCCGACCTACCTTCTAACTACTGTGTTTGTTAAAATGATAAGGTAAAATTTGTTATTTTAGAAAAACGATAATACTGAAATAATGGCTAATCGAATGCAGCGATTGGTGCAACTAGGAAAAGAGGGTTTAGTTCCACCACCTTTTTCTATACCCAATCCTAATTTAAATATAAGCGGTACGTATCTTTTCTAGATTGTTGGACAGAATAAATACATAATTTGGTTTGACTTACGATGATTTTTATATATCGATAAATACGAATCACCTTAATATCATACAGCATTTTTTGTAGCAGAAAAGTCATCGTTGAAGAAGGCTGATAATAATATTATAACTGAACCTGCATCGACCACTAACGATTCCGAAACAGTTTTACCATTACCTCCTTTAAATCACAATCCTTCAGATAAAATAAATATTCAAGAAATTAATACTGTTTGCGACGGTATGTGAATTGTATATTATTATAATTAAAATCTATGTAAAATCAAGCCATTTGATAAACATGATTTTTATTGAACATTTATATATTTTAGGTAGTGCCAAAGAAGATCAATCAGTGGTGCCAAAAAAGCGCAAACGATCTAAATCCTCATCGAGCAGTGACTCATCATCGAGTAGCTCGAGCAGTTCTAGTAGCTCGAGTAGTTCTAGTAGCTCTTCATCTAATAGTTCTTCATCATCTAATACACGAAGACTTCAGAAACAAGGTACCTATGTTAAATGTTATTTATGTTTTAATAATCATAAGTAAAATTTAATAATTCAGTTCATACAACATCAAACATTGTCTAGAAAATAATTCTATTTTCGCATTTTTTTTAGATTTCATACTTTTGATTATACAATTTCGTAAAATTACGTACAAGTCTTTCAGTTTATGACCACTAGCTGCATTTTAAGTTGTTTATGAGTAAATGTTACTTTGCAGATTCTTTGCTGGACGATACCCATGTAGAAAAGTTAAGACACGCAAATCATTTCGATTATGAAACACTTGGTATGCACGAAAACTTGATTCCTATTCCTGATACTGATATCGCTGTTGAACAAACTATCGGTGAAAATATTGTACAATATGAAGAAATATTTCATGAAGGTAATATTATAGTTATTATTGATATAATATTTAGCTGCTTGATTTAATTTGAATATTAAAATCATTTCTTGTTCTTCTCCTTGATTATTTATTGTTGAATAGGTATTGCTGGAAGTAGATTATCGTCACCTACGATATTTCAAACAAATAACACTGAAAATATGCTGAACCAACAAATGGATACACAAATCGCGTCACATTTCGATGAGACAGCTAGCAATATTGAAGACCATGATTCTGCTGAACTTGGTACGGATAATTATCATTATTGTTCACTACTTCCCAACTATGAGCTCTCGATTTTATTTTATCTTAATTCTAGGTAAAGAAAATCAAGAACCAAGTTCTCATTCTATCTGCTTGAATGAAGGCTCAGACTTTTCTGCAGGTAGTGGTGACGAATATCAACCACCAAGGCGTGAGCGATCGTCATCTACGAGTTCATCTATAGTTTCTTCTAATATCAAAAGAGGAAAGAAAAGAGTGAGATGCCCAAATAAGTGGAAACAAAATGTCAGGAAAACTTTGAAAAATTTAGGAAAGGAGTATTCATCTAAAACCGGCAATCAAATAGAAGCCAAAAAAATGAGACCCCCATGCCGTAATTGCAAATTTTCCTGTTGCGATAACTTTACAACAAATGAACGTCAACTAATATTTGATTGTTATTGGGCTTTAGGATCTTTGCAACGTCAAAGAGATTTTCTCAGTGCTTGCATTAGTATAACTAACATAGTATGTCGCCGTGTAAAAAATCCAGCAAAACCAAGAACACCTAATAGTTTGTTTTCTTTTATGAAAAATGGCCAGACCCGAAGAATATGCAAGACGTTTTTGTTAAATACCCTTGGAATAGCACAACGGACATTACGTACGGTAATTGAAGCAAAAACCTCTGAGTCTGGAATCGCGCCGACTGACCAAAGAGGTAGACATGGTAATCAACCGAAATCAGATCCAGAAGTGCTAGAATCAGTTCACCAGCATATAAATACAGTCCCGAGAATTGAAAGCCATTATTTACGTGCTAATACCAGTCGCGAGTTTATTGATGGTGGACTAACCTTGGCTGCCTTACATCGCGACTATGAATACCAGCGCAGAAGTGCTGGTAAAGAAGCTGCTACATTGTACATGTATAGCCAGATTTTTAACACTCAATTTAATATTTCATTTTTCGTACCCAAAAAGGATCAATGTAATTTTTGCGAATCATACAAAAATGCAGAAGGTGCTAAAAAAACGGAAATGGAACAACAGTATTTAAGACATCAAAGAGAGAAAACGTTAAGTCGTACAGAGAAAGCGGCAGACATTGCAGTTTCCCGTGAAAAAGAGAGCAAAGTTATAGTAGCGATATATGACTTACAAGCACAGTTGCCTGTGCCAATCGGCAACTCGTCAGCGTTTTATTACAAGTCCAAGTTGAATTGCTACAACTTCACGGTAACCTACTACTACCTACTAAATAATAAGTGAGTACCTATGTAACTCTTTAATGTAGATACTAAATTTATGCATTTTATTTCAGATAACGAATATTAAGAACGATTCAACTACTTGTTACTTTTGGCATGAGGGCTTGGGTTCTAAAGGTTCTACAAATAGGAACTTGCGTGTACAAGTTTCTAGAGCGCGTTGCTGAAGAGCATCCAGATTCTGATGTAATTTTCTATAGCGATAATTGTTGTGGTCAACAAAAGAACCGGTACGTATAAATAATTGTTGATGTCGAATATTTTGTGAAGTATTTTTCGTGTTTTATTTGATTTCTGATTCATATTTTTTATTTTTAGATTTGTGTTCAGCATGTACTGCTATGCTGTTGAAAAATTAGCTATAAATTCTGTATGCCATAAGTTTTTAATCAGTGGCCACAGTCAAAATGAAGGCGATAATGCGCATTCTCTGATTGAGAAATCTATAAAAAGAGCCAAAAAATCTGGACCCATCTACGTGCCAGATCAATACGTAAACTTGATACGAGATGCTAAAAAAAAAGGTAACCCCTTCACTGTCCACGAGATGCATTTTAGCAACTTTTATGATTTGAAAACACTGGCTGATGAGCAATCAATTAATTTTCATAAAGACGATAATGGAGACATAATAAAAGTGACTGAGCTCACAATGATTAAATTCACTAAAAATAGTGATTCTTATGAATTTAAAACATCTTTTGAAGGAGAATGGATCCAAGCTCGACTTAAATTGGCACGGGGGCGAAAAAGAGTTACTCAACCAATAGAAATTAATTTAAAAGCAGCATATCAATCAAAAATGACTATTTCTGATGCAAAGAAAAGAGATTTGATACAATTGCTTCAATCTGACATAGTGCCCAGCTATTATGAAGGCTTCTATAACAGTCTTTAATTAAATAAAGTTTAGGGCCCATTTTACCACAGGACCTACGTTTAATTCTTAATAATTATTTGGCAAATAATTTCATACAAATTCCATTTCATTTTTAAATTTACTCCATGAGTAGTCGCTATATTGGGACATCGTGAAACGGCCCTAAGTGCCAATTAGATTCAATCATTAAATAACTTTTACCTGAGGAATAAATGTGACGTTTTGACAAATTGTTTATACAAAAACTGTCAAAATGACAAACTTATTCGTCGGATAAAAGTAACTGGCGATTAAAAAGACGGCCCTTAGTAATAATTATTGTATTAAAGACTGATAATAATCTATTTTTTTCAATGTGGATAGGTACGTGATTTAAAATTTCGTAACTATTGCACGCCTACTGGGTAATTCAACAAAGTTCCTACTATGTGTTATAGTTTAGTTCAGTGTTTGTTCATTTAATTAAGATACACTAAAGATAAGTTAGATAGCCTAAAACGTGCGTAGATTATGTCAAATCTGTCAGAATCGAGTCCTACGTACTTGCACTGTGATTCGAATCTGGATTTTACTTAATAGATCTTTTGTAACTTAAAGTGCCATTAATAGCTATTGTGCTTTTTTACTTGTATTTTTTTTTATTACTAGTTACTTTTTACTTTATTTTGGTTAAGGTAGTATTAAGTACTACATTTTTATTTCGTTTTTAATAATAATTTTGATCTCGATTATTTTCTAAGTGACCTAAAACAAATACAGGAAACTTATTTATGCCAATTATAATGTTGAACTATAAGAACGAATGTTTTGTATGAGTCTTACAAAATAAAACGTTTATTTTCCATCGACCAGTTCTTTTATTTCTTTACTTTCACACAGAATTTTGCAAGCTTCCGGGTAATAAATGAATTTTTTGGAAGTTGTTCAAAGTGACAACGGCACAAATGCATGACTCTTCCACTTCGTTGATCTTTATGAAGTATATCCTGAAAACCTGAAGTGGAAATTGTCATCCTTGAATATGTATTAACGCCTATACTAGTAACCAAACCCATAAAATCTGTGAAAAAACGTAAAATGAACCCATAAATTAATTTTAAACATTTATAAAATCTTTGATCCTCATTTCTGTAAAATATGAAAAACGTAGATGTGCCAATATATTACTAGGTGAGCGATATTTAGGACTTGTTTCGTCCTTGTGTCTGTCTAGTGATGGACTTGAACTTTTTGCTGATAATTTGCATTTAGGAAGTTGTGGTTGAGTATTATAGAAATAGTGTTGAGGAAGCCATGTAAAGACTGCTAATATTCTATTAATAACTGGTATTATAATCTACCTATAAACGGATCCTCATTTAAAATTAGCAATACCGAAGCAGAGAGGATTTATAAAATCCTTTTTTTTTGGATATGTAATGAGGAGTGATGAAGCGCATGTTACTAATAAAGTGATGGATACTAATGGATGGGGAAGAACAAGAAGGCTAAAGAAAAAATGGTTGGATAATGTGAGGAATGATATGAAAGAGAAAGGAGTAAATGATGCCGTGACGTCTGACAGGGGAGAATGGAAGAAGAAAGCGTGTTGCGCCGACCCCAAGTAGAATAGGACAAGGGCAAGAAGATAAACTAACTGGCTTGTATGGCCTCCCGCTCCCTTTTCTAAACAATTCTTTCTTCTGCTAATCAGTCAGGACTTTCCATTAGTCAAGTTCGTTACACCATCTTTGCTTTGATCTACCTTGATGTTATCGAGGAAGAAAGTGCTGAAGTGGAGACCACGGACGGGACGGATGAATGTGGGAAGACAACCGACTAGGTGGGCTAAGATCTGATTAAAGTGGCCGGAAGAAACTGAATAGCCATGACACAAAACCGTCAAAAGTGGAGAGATTTAGAAGAAGAGGCCTACCATCAGCATTGGGTAGCCAAAGGTTGATGAAGAGAGAAAGGAGATGTCATAGAGTGCCCGGTGATTGTATACTTTTAGAGTGAAGGACAAACACAAATTATATTATGGTTAAAATGAGCCAAAAACGGAATAATCAAATACCAGAAACGTGTTCCGTTAGTAAACTTACATCACTCGTACACTCACAAGATGCATGCACGTTACCTCGTTAAAATACGAAGCACATACGCAAATGTCTGGAGGTATAGTGTATAGAACAAATTCTGACCCAGAGAAGAAACTAACAAGTCATAGTACAGACGCCAGCACATCAATCTACCCGAAACTGTCAAATTTTCCTAATCAACCTTGAACCTAACGCTATAACGATAAAATTGACAATCTATTAAAGAAATTTGACAGATTGTAGAAGCTTGATGTGCTGGTGTCTGTACATAACTCAATAAAGACGAATGAATCGAAGTTAAAAAAAACAATCTCTATTTGGAACTGAATTTGGGACTAAAATGTAAGGTAAAACCAAAGAAAAAGATAAAATAAATTCCACAAATTAAGACATAACTGACCTTTTACAAGATATATTTGAAATATGTAGGGTCAAAATCTTCATATTCAAACCAAGGAAGTCTTCATTCCAAAGTATATAATTTAATACAACTTCTATAATTATAATAATTTTACCCGGAAATCTTATAATTGACATTTGATTGACCAGTACTTAAAAACCATAGCTTCGAGGCTACACCAACTAAAATGTAATTATTGTTTAAAAAACAAGTTTAACAATAATTTTTACGATTCGTTAATTTGATCAACAGATCGATTTATATTTATTGATGGCTATAAACAGCCTTATAGAAAACTATCGTTAAGAAAATCACGGCTAAAGTTATGGCCGCAAAGTTCTATGACATTCCTGTCAAAGTACTAGTAGCGCCATCTAGAAATGATCGATAGAGGCAGTAAAGTTTCTCCATCGGGCCGATAGATGTCGCTGAGATGCTACTCGTGGTGGATCTAGATCTTGTAAGCGAGGGGTACATAAATGAATAAATAATTATTGTGTTGTGTATTTTTATAAAAAGAGTAATTAGTATTTATAAAAGTAAGGACTCACGGAACATTTTTCGATGATTGTATCTGTTGTACGTACCTGAAAGGGAAAATAAATATCATGAGTACTTTCATTACAACAATAATGCAATTTTATAATTTTTGTTTACAGCTCATCTTTATTTTTGGTATCACATATTTTATCGACTAGATCTTGTAATTTCGTATTTCGTAATTTTCGTTGTGTCATCAGAGCATAAATAAAAATTCACCTGTCATAAACAGGTAGTTATATTTAAAATTTTATAAAATTTAAATGCCTTTCTTTTGCAATACCGAAGCAGAGAGGATAAACTAAGTCCTACACTGCCGCCGTAACTTACTCCCTTACCTTTGGTAAGGGACCTTTGGTAAGGGAGTAAGTTACGATCATCGAAATCCTCAGAATTCTAAAATATTCCTCTTCTTAATTTTAATTAATTCAACGGCTCAACATTAAATCACTTCCCATCTAACAATCGTCTTTCTTTATAAAACCAGACAATACCAAAACTCGTTAGAGCGAATGCAGATTTCTTTATCTTTTTTGTTTCATCCCATAAAAAATCTTACCAAAGGATCTCACCCCGAAACTAAAAAACTAGACAACATTCCCACAGTCTCAGTTTTAAACTATGCTTTTGATTTGCATACGACCAGTGATTAATATAATTCTCTACTACCATTTTTTCGAAACACTCACCCCACAACTTTTCAATAGAATTAACACAATAAGATGCTATTAAAATAAAAGATTGAGCACCATACCCATTTGCATACGGAAGTATGAGAAAGGTGTTTCACAAGGGACAGCCGTAGGACCGTAGAGAATTTATGCAAAATTTGTCAGTCACCCATAGAAGCGGTTTTTTCGTTCTATTTGTTTTTATCTTCGCACGACGATTTGCATATCTAGTTCGAATATTTTGCATATTAAAGTCTGTGAGTGTTTACTTTAAGCTTTATTTTAATTCTGTTTAGGGGTCAGGTTTTTTCTTTTGGTAATTTTGTGTGTATTGTTGGGATGTTCAACGTGAATAATTAATCCTAGGAACAAGACGTGTGTCCCTGCTTTCTTTTGTATGTCTAATTGAATTCCGGTTTCGGTGCCGAGTCATCTTCGTTTTTTATTAATATATTTTTTTGTATGAGTAGTTTAATTTTTCTGCCCTGGGAGCATCTGCTTTTTGCAATTAATGTCGTGAGAACACAGGATAGGAATTAATTATAAATACTGTTCACAGGGCTTTTTCTTTATGTTCGATTTTATGTCTTTCAAGAAGTTCGGTATTCAACGGTTGACGGTTTTGAAATATTTTAATTGGATATTCTTACTTGCTATTGTCACACAGTATAAAATAGCCTTTTGACTTACCTTTTTGATTTTGTATAGTCAGCAATTTTAAGGAACTATTTTCTTTATTTTATGTGACAATGGCTTAAAATCTCTGGTAATAAGAACTGTCATCGGTATTCTTTATGAAATATGGGGAAATCTGTATTGATTTCAATAATGCTTTGAGTCGCACGCAAGAATTAAATAAATTGATCAATGCATAGGATTGACACAATACCTACAAAGGTAGAAAGAAAACCATCGCAACCAATATCTACATACCTACACAGACTTGATTATTCTATTCATCTACTTACAATCAGAATACCACTTGTCAAATTAAACTATTATGAAGTAACAATAACACAATCGATTTATAGCAATCGTGCGCCAGCTCAACCCTTAAAAATATTATATTTCATCAATAGCCAATCGAGGGTTGATACAAAAATCATAAACTACAATTTTACCGATCACAATAGTTGACATTGACGCGTGCCTGATAATGATCTATAGATCAATGATTTGCTATGAAATACGATAGGTTTTTTGCTTTGACCGCAGTCACGATGGTTGCCGGTTGCTGCCGGTTCGTTCTGGTTATTTTCGGTTTATTTTCCGGTCAATTATTTTGTCTAGAATATTTGTAATTCCGTTTTGTAAGCTTCATGAAAGTTTTGTAATTATTTGGAGAAAATCTACAAATAGTTGCAATGGTATTAGGTTGTCATTATTTTTGTATGTTTTGCTTCATTAAGCTTGAATATTTCAGTCGGAAGTATGATGGCTTACTTCAGCTTGTTTTTTATATCAGCCTATCAGGCCACCAGCCATCGCCGATCAATAGCGCTAAAAATATCTCAAAACAAGCCATCGCATGTGATTCTACCCATAAAGGTACACCTGTCGATACAATTCAAGACACTAAGGCCCTTCATAAAAATCTTATAGTAATCCCAACACAATATATTGTTTTATAACTCGTCAGTCATGCAAAATCGGATTCCACATAAAAAAAAATCTATTGTAAAAGGTCTTAAAGGGTTAACCCTTCAATATTATAAGATTACTGAGTATTGACGCATTGTGGGGGGCGCGAAGGGTTAAGTACTGTTAAGACCCCTTTGCTTCTTTGAGTTATGTTGACGTGTTGAAATCGTTTAGTAGAGTTTATGGAATCGGTAAGAGTGTTTTGCAAGTCGAAACTTATTGCAATCGTTTTTACTCTGGATGCTTTTAATGTGCACTGTTTTCTAGACTGTTCTCACAAAGTGTGTGTAATCTCAACGTGATTGCATGGTATAATCAAGGTTTTGTAACAATACAGGGTGTAACAGGACCCTTCACGAAGCCGTCAACCAAGCATTATGTACATCAAACTAAGTAACTTAACGCAAAAATTATTGCTGGGAAACGACTTTTTTTAGAGATGAAAAATCACGTTTTACGGTAGGACTCAATGTAACGTTCTCAAAACATTGTGCTGATGGATGGATTGAATAGTACGGGGGTCGTGGAGGTGTTTAAAGTAAAAATCTTACATTGAAAACATGTTTTAAAAAAAAACTTGTGAAAATGTTGGAAATTGATCCCCAATATCTCCGTAACTAAAAGGTTCCCAGGTATGGTTTAGAACAAAAAAAATATCACAATGACGGGGAAAGCAAGTGGCTTTTGGCTTCGTTATGGGTCTTGTAACACCGTTTATAATATTTGATTTAAAATTGTGTCCATGGAGTTTCTTTCCCATTCCTCTCTATAGAGATCTACGCTTTATAATTCGATCTATAATCTCTTCACCATAAACTAATTTTATTTGTTTCCTATAATTATTTACTGTGTTATCTGTACCACTAATTTAAATCTTACTTTTTCTGTATATATCTATATCTCTTTCCTTTAACGCCTTCGTATTGAAATTGTGTACAAATCTAGCTAAGTACATAATTATATTGGCTCTGTTGAAATCTCTATCTCGGTCATATCTCCAGAATTTAAATTTACTAATGTAAGCATTGCAATATATTCCAAATTTCTAATGATAGCTCTGGGAAAGACGGTACAGAGATTAATCAAACATTTATGATAAAACTTTCTTCACTGACAGCTGATTTGCCTAATGACATATCATTAATATTTCTCCAAGTTCCCACAAAACACAGTAATATGCAAATCCATATCTTCAGTCCTAATCCATCCGAAATTCCATAGAATTTGGTCCACATATTTGGCAATGACAAATTACTCGAGTGCAAGCAGCTTCCTAGGTGCGTTCTCACATACACATGCTCAGACCCATCTGCTCTTATTAGTGAATGATGTTTTATTCAATAATTGTCAAGGATTCTGGTTATTATGCAAAACACCCATATTGTGATGGTGTATGTTGACATAATACCATCAATCTGGTGTTTGATTTATTTGCAGGGTTGGGGTGGGCTAGAAATTATCGATGTCGATAAAAATCAAGCTTAGGTTACGGTTATCTTGGTTTATAGTCTTATTTCTAAACTTATTATTTCTTACTCCTCCGCAATACTTTTCTGATTTATTTCGTTGCGGGATCCAAGTTAGTTAAATTTTTTCTCTGGGATTTCGTCTAGCTTCATTGTCTTGGCGCTTTCTGGTGGCTTTCAGTAGTTACAGTGGTTTGGGAATAGTAAGGCGGCCAAGTTCCAATATAAACAGTCTTATTTTTATTTGTATTTTTAATAACATCTACATAATTACATTAACGATATGTACATATGTTTTCTGGGTTATTCTCGCCACAATAAGATTTATCATTCATTGAAATGCTATATTATTTATTCGTTCCAGATTTTTATAATATTTCCTAATCGGCATTTTAATCAGAACAATGTCAAACATAGTTTCGCAAACACCATCCGCATCTTCATTACCTTTCTTGTCTAGATTTGTATCGTTCTTATCATTTTTATCGTTCAAATCATCGACAAAACTATCCAAACCCTCTTCTACATCTATCGACACAATTCCCAACCCAACCCCATCCCTGATTATCATTCTTAAGACCTTCCACAATAGCTGTTTCGCACCGCAACGCCTATTACTGAGCAAAGGCATTGTCATTTAAATCCTGTGTTTAACCTACCTGAATACACCTTTACGTCCCAGACATGATCAGAATAGAGTATGCAGTCTTAGAGAAGATTAGTGGTATATTTATTGCGATTTAGTTTCCGGGAAGTGTTATTGAAACCTGTATTTTTTGGGCTTGATGAATTTTGAGCTGGGTTGTGTTCTTTTTGTGTGGTCGTAATACTCGCACTATCAGTCTATGGTTGACGTTTTGTATTAGTTGGTCGTGTTTTAGCATCTAATTCATGATGAGAGGTAACGTAAACGTAACATAATCAGCAATAGTACATTGTGATAGTTGTATCACAATGTGACACACACAATGTGATACACACCCGTGTATCACACGACGTTTTTCAATACAGTTGTGGGAAATAGTACAAAACATTCAAAACCTAACTGCAAAAGTAATGATGAAAAAGTCACGACCGCCTAACAGAAATATGCCTATGCAAAAGATTTAATTTTGGAATCATAATTATGGCCTCTGAAAGTACGCCATGTTTAATAACTGTATTGTAAATTATGTTTCCTCTCCTGGAACACATATATAGACATAACTCTTATTTCAGAGAGGTAATGGGCTGCAAGTCACCAAGCGGACCCAGTGCGGATTGAATACATTTTGACCTACTGCTCGGCAGTCCTCCTCCAATTTTCTTTTTGTTTTGCCTTGTTTAGCCAATTAGTCAGGAGCGAGTCTAAATCGTCACGACAACGCTAATGTTGTGATGCTTATTATAACTTAATTACAAATTCTAGTTAATTGATTCCTTAGTGAAATCTTTGCCATGCTCATCATTATCATAAGGACGAATTTAAGCCTACCACAACATCTGATTATCTTACTCCTTATTTAATCTTTCTTTTGTCTTCACCTGCCAAAACGCCAGTGAGACCTATTCTTTTCTTTTTCTAAATCGTAAGAATAAACACGCACTATTTACCTCTTTTCTGTTTCGTGACTTATCTCTAACCACTCTTTCTTTAACAACGCACACATCTACTTCACCTTCATCTATTTCAAAACCATGACCATTACGCTTTACAAAATGTAATGTAAATACAAAGATTTCATCTCAAACAAGGGAAGCTGTTACCGCAACCGTCTTGTGGTTTGTAAGACCCGTTGTTAGAAAGTCTACAGACATAGCATTTTCTTCTAACCACGTATCAGTGGTTAACTTCGTCTGGGACGGTTTAAGTATATTGTTTTGTAGGTTAAGCTTGAAAATAAGTTACAAATATTTGGTCGTTACTAATTATGGACAATTTGTTGGGAAACTATTAAATTTTTAAGAAAAAGACAGTCGCCTTGGCTGTCTTCTTCTTAACAATAATCTTGATTGATGATTAATCCATAAATCCAAAGTGACTTATCATCATTCAGTCAAAAGACGTCAGCTGCTGGAAATAGGCCTCCCTCCAAGCGTCATCACTTCCCACTCCTGTGCTTCTCATTTCCATCTACTTATTCCTCAGCAAATATTATTTTCCTCATGCAAATTGAGGTTACTTTAATTCTAAAGAAAACATTTTCTAAATTATACCTTCTTCAAACTTATTAGTCTTATTGGATTCGATAAGACGCATTATTATTTATTATTATTTAAAGTTTTATTTATTTTTTGTTAAATCAAAAGGCGAGACCTTATGAAAATTCCTGTACTTTATTTAACTTGAACAAACAACCCTTCCATATATTATTATCAAAACGTTTATAAAAGACGTTTGCATCTGAGGCGGGTTGCGGTTTGCGGTGGCTTACCTTTGACTTGTGCCGACCCCATAAGAGTAGTCTTAAGATGAGGTTAATGTACCCTCATGTATGGTGACTAAGGGAAAATAATATATTTTGGGAATTATTTGTAAGATCTTAAAATATAGAATACAGACAGTGAGGGAAGGTCAAACGTATGCAATGAAAATCCTTACGTGAAACAAAAGTTTCATTTTCGCTATTTCAAAGTAAGTCTCGTAGTCATAATTAAAATGTTTCTGATTCATTCTATCTTTCTTTATCGTGTGGTAAGTGCCTAACCTGGTGTCAGAGTTTTTAGGCCACCCATGAGCCCCTGACTTGGCTTAACATGCCGTCGAGAAATATCTCTCAGGAATGCTGGTTTCCTCACAATGGTTTCCTGCACCCTAGCAAGTGATAATTTTAAAATACGCACATAAATCCGAAAAATCGTGCATGCCTTGGGTTCGAGCTTGAGACCTGTGACTTGGTAGTCTGATGATCAGACCACTAGGCTATCACTGCTTTCATGATTCATGAGTAGGTGCTATAGACCTTTTGTCGGGTTGGCTTTCCCAATCGGCATACACAAATGTTAAGTTACTGGAAATAATGTACGAGTATGTATGACCAGATAAACGATGATTCTAGTTTACATAACATAACGCCTGCAATTCCCGAAAGGTTAGGCAAAGGTGTACCTATTAGTACACCCACATTCCGCCAGTTATGTTTAAGTTCCATTTAATAGGGGGCGAGCCTATTGCCATCAACCGGGTTAGAATCAAGACTCCATGGCTGCCACTGAGAAATTCCTGATGTAAAAACTCAATAACAATTTGCCCGACCCCGAATCGAACCCGGGATCTCATGCTCAGCAGTCGCGCTTGCGAACACTCAAGCAATGAGGCAGTCAACTATGTAGTTTACAATCAATACTAATATTATAAAGAGGTAATTTTTTTTTGTAGGGGTAATCTCTGGATCAACTGAACCGATTTTGAAAATTCTTTCACTAATAGGAAACTACATTATTCCTGAGTGCCATAGGCTATACCGTGGGATAATTTCCGACAAAAACGCGAGCGAAGGCGCGGGCAACAGCTAGTACGCTATAATGGTAGACAGTCAGCCGCTGAAAATCAGCTAACATCGATGTTCAAATATAAAACTCGTTTCGATATATCGTAGTTTGATTCTGGTAGCTTTGATCACGGTAATCGTAGGCAGTCTTCCGTAGTCTCCAGCCAATGAATTCACAGCCAGCTTGTAAAACTGTCAGGGTATTTAGTCCATTTTCTAGTCATCGTCTGCCTAGCCTTTTCCTAACTATGTTGGGGTCAGCTTCCAGTCTAACCGGATGCAGCTGAGTACCAGTATTTGACATGGAGCGACTGCGTATCTGACCTCCACAACCCAGTTAGTACTGGGTAATACGATACCCCTTGGTAAGACTGCTTTCGGGCCACTGACTACCTGTAACGACTCTCAAAGATATACAAATGACAGCCGCGACTAACGGCTTAACGTGCTTTCTGAGGCACGGAGAAAACTCGGTATTTAATGAGTGGTCACCCATCCACAGACCAACCTAGGCGAGCACGGCTTAACCTAGAGATCGATCCGAGCGGCTGTTATTATTTAGCCACGAACTCCTCGCTCCTCCTAGTTAATTTTCTAGTACTTATTAAGTATTTTAAACCAGGCCTTATAAACTAACTCAAACAAAAAACTCCTAACTTTTCCTTTAAAATTGAATATCTATCTATCTATCTGACCATAATATAACCAAAGTCTAGAATACTGGCTAAACTGTCAGTATTCTTAACCCATTAAAATATCATAATTCAACATAATATCCATTAAAACGAACTCAAAGTATTAAATAGACGTGAAATTGCCAACTTCCTGCGCCTGGGCAAGTTAAACGAAGAAAAATGTTTGTCTTTGACATAGGGTTGGCGCGGTAAATGAAAATTGTTCGTTGAGTAAGTAATTATGTTTCTTTGATGGCAGTTTATGGAAAAGGTCTTTTTTTTTCATTTATTTTATTTAACCATTTTAATAAAATGATCATGATAAAAATATATTATTAGAGTTGAAAGTTTATTTTATTTATCACTAGCGACTTGCCCCGGCTTCGCACGATCCACCTTCCTTCCTCATGATCACTCTATCTATAAAAAAAACCGCATCAAAATCCGTTGCGTAGTTTTAAAGATCTAAGCATACATAGGGACAGACAGCGGGAAGCGACTTTGTTTTATACTATTTAGTGATTTGTTGTGTTGATTTTTATCATTGATGGTCATTGATGGTCTTACCTATGTTAAAATTAAACACACGCGGTAAGTAGGAATAGTAGATTTGTTATCAAGGTGATAAAGCAGTGTTTTATGTCACAGGCTGAATTGAATCCTGGACGAAACTAAGGATTCTAGGGATCCCGAACGCAGCGAGGGAGTTTTAAAGAAGTTAAGACTAGAATCCTGAGTGTGGCGAGGGATTCAAGATCGCTCAAGACGAAGACACCTTTACCCCCTCAAAAAGACTCTAGGTACTGCTAGATAATAAATAAAAAAATAACTATAATGCTAATATCTTGTTGTAATATGCTGTTCATCATTGCTGCCCTTGTCCCATGTTACTTGGGGTCGGCAGAACACGTTTTGTTTCTTCCATTCTCCTCTGTCAACCATCACGCATTTATTCCTGTAAACACTGTACAACAGTGTTACAGTTATTTTTTTTAATTTCATACGATTTTTTTACATGGGTGTATTCCTGAATTAAATGATGTATTCTACTTTAATCTATAAAAATTGTTAAAACTTTATTTTTGCTAAAACTTTTTATATCATACCAATTCTTACTTCTAGGCTAAAGAAAAAAAAAATTTTTTGTATCCACAGGTATTTCAGCAATCTGGGCCAGCCCTAGTAACGAACACACAATAATAACCACTTGTGAATTAACAAGTAGCAAGTTGATAAGCACCAACCAACCGTCGTAAAATTGTTGTTTATTATTATAAGAATTTTAAATTACATGTTGAGCTAACACCAGGTCTTAGGCCTTTAGATTGAGCATATTATGAGTTAAGCAAACGTGTTAGGTTGATCTGTAATCTTTTTGTTTGACTGAGTTTTATATACTGTTAAGTCGTTTGAGTTGTAGTGATTAAAAACATGGGTTATTAAACGATGAATTTATGAGTATTATCTTGAAAACAAAAAACTTAGGGCTAAATGGATCATGTAGTAGTTATGCTACACTAAGCAATAGTTATTGAATTGCATCTGCAGTTAGCACCTTGGATTTATTTAAATTTTCTTCGGTCTTGTTTTACATGGCGCGTAAACTAGGCCTAGCCAAACTCTGTGCCTTTACTTGAACATGTGGTCCTGGGTCAGATTCCTTAGCAAAGAATTATTGCGTCTCATCACCACCATCATCTGTGTAGCCTTTTCCCAACTATGTTAGGGTCGGCTTCCAGTCAAGCCGGAAGCAGCTGAATACCAGTATTTTACACGGAGCGATTGCCTATCTGACTTCCACAACCCAGTAAGTACTGGGTAATAAGGTAGCCCTTGGTAAGAGGGGTTGTCAGACTTTCAGGCCACTGACTACTTGTAACGACTGTCAAAGAGTTATTGGGTCTTTCCCTCAGAAATTTCTCAGTAGCAGCCACGGGTTCTGGATTTGTGTCTGGTTGACGGAAAGAATCATCATCATTATCATTATTTCAGCCGAAAGACGTCCACTGCTGGACATAGGCCTTTCCCAAAAGAGCAAGAAGCTCGCCGTCTATTATATGGAATTTAAACATAACAGAGATATGTGAGTGTACTGTATTGGGTGTGCTGCAGAATGGGTTATGTTGCTCCAAGCAAGCGAATTTATGCAGAAATTGCATATACAATTAATGTTTTGCATCTATACTTAAATCATCTCATATTAGATAGGAATCGCGTTAAAGCCTCGTTAAACTTCATGACTTGTGAAACGATCTTTCATTTAAAAAAGTAAAGAAAGAAAGAAAGAAACATATTTATTTGGCACACGCCACAAGTGCACACAAAAGAAAAAATAACAAAAATGAAATATAAAACTTAAAACTACACAATAAAAAAATAAAAACCTAAAACTAAACAGAAAAACAAAGATTGTGTGTCTCGCGGCTGCGCCAAATAGGCCCAGTTCAGCAAATTGCCGAGCAACTAGTGCCCGACGCTGGTAAAGAGCATTATTGCGTTTTGTTTACTATTTCCGTCTATTTTTGAAAGCGTCATTGACACTATTATTAATGTATTACACACAATACAACGTGCAAAACGCGTCCTTCACGAAGTCGTCAACTAAGCATTCTGTACATCAAACTAAGTAGCTCTACGAAAAAATTATTGCTAGGGACACGATATTTTTTTTGGGGTGAATTATCACGTTTTACGGTAAAACTCTATGTTACGAACTCAAAATATTGTGCAAATGGATGCATTGAATAGCACGGCGGTCGTGGAGGTATGCCGAGTAAATAGTTCGCGGCACACGAAGGGTTAAAGTAAAATTATATGTTGATTTTTTTTTAACTTGTGGATCAGTCACAAGTTTGACCTCCAATATCTCCGTAATTTGAAGGTTGGCAAGTATGGTCCAGAACAAAAAAAAATCGCATTGACGGGGAGAACAAGTGCCTTTCAGCTTCGTTATAGGTATTTTTACACCCATTACAGTCACAAACAAGGTGTGTGTGTGTATTATTCTATGCACAATCTTAGCCTCACTGTTTTAACGTTTCCACAAGGTGGAACGCGGAGTGGGCATTAATCCACTCCACCACGCGAACCCAAAGCTTTGGATGAGAGATTATTTTTAGGGTTCTGTACCCGAAGGGTACCAACGGGACTAGTACTACTAAGCCTGAACTGTCCGTCCGTCTGTATGACAGTAGGCTGTGTCTCATGATCCGTTATAGGTAGACAGTTGAAATTTTCACAGAATGTGTATTTCTTTTGCCGCTATAACAACAAAATATTATTTACAAAAATAAAGGGGACTACGGTGGTACTGAACCCTTCATGCGTGAGTCCGACTCGCAATTGGTCGGTTTTTTAACATTTCAAGACAACAACTATGCTCGCGAGTAGTACAATCATTCGTATATTCATAAAAAGTATAGAATGGAAAAAAATATATATAATAATAATAATGACGCGTTTTTTTTTATTTTTTATTTCCTATACCTCTGGTCTACAATTTTTAATATTTTTAAATGTTTTTTATAATGTTTTTCTAAGGAATATTTAAAAATGTAATTAGTTTGTAAAAATATGAATAGGAAGGAAATAATGATGCGATTTTAGCTGGAGGTATCAATCAACTTGCAGTATTTCCTTGACAGGTATTATTTTTGGCTAGACTGGAAGGCGACACAGAATTATTTAGACCTCGTAGAAGAGCGCGGGACGAGCTGCACAAAACCAACGACCAGTCGTCTACATTAGCCCTGGATAGAAACAACTGCAAAACATGGGGACAGGCCTTTGCCTAGCAGTGGGTTGACGCAGGCTAACAGTATCAGTAATTAGGGTTTCGTAGCCAAATGACAAAAAACGGAACCCTTATAGTCTATCAGGGTTCCGTTTTTTGTTTGACAGACAGACAGACTTAGCATATGTATAAGTTATAGATTCGCTAAGTCTGTCTGTCTGTCTGTCCGTGTATGTCACAGCCACTTTACTCCGTAACTATTAGGACTAAACAGTTGAAACTTAGTAGGTAGATGTATTCTATGAACCGCTATAAGGTTTTTATACAAAAATTAAAAAAAAAATAAGATTAAGGGGGGTCCCCCATACATGGAACTGAAACTAAAAAATTTTTTTTTCATCAAACCTATACGTGCGGGGTGTCTATAGATAGGTCACAGACATTGAGGTTTCTAAACCTATTTTCTCTCAAAGTCAATCGTTTGAAAGATAAACACTTGCAAAGTGGTAAAATGTGTCCGCCTCTAATTTCTAAAGTAAGAGGAGAAAAATTCTGAAAAAAATATATAGGATTATAGAACGTAAAACAAACTTTCAACCAAAATTGGTTTGAATAAGATTTGATGTTTATTTTTTGAGATATGGGACTTTTTCATCAAACTGCAGCAACAACTTTGTTTTTCATTAACAAATACTATGAAAAACAAATTTAGTTTTGTTGATGAATGTAAAACAATACAACATATGAACGAATGCCTTCAAAATTTTTGTATTGTTTGGTACTACGGAACTCTATGTGTGTGTGAGTACGACTCGCACTTGGCCGTTTTTTTAGATTAGGGACACAAATCGAAAACAACTTCAAAAATAATAATTAGTCCATTTAATTATTTCTAATTTACACGTAACACCCCATAAAACTATGAAACAGTTAACTGAAGTTCAAAGTTTATTGACCTTATGTCCACAATAGTAATGGCCGCTAACCGTCCCGCGACAAGTTTTAATTGCGCGCATGCGCGTAGCGTACCACCTGCGTTCGCGCATGCTACGGTATTGACATTCTATCGGTTAGAAGTATGTATTAGTATAATATTAAGTATCTATTGGTTGGTAGTTTGTATCTATTACTGAAGTAATGGTTCACAATAATAACTGTTGTTTTTACTATGGTTTTGTTTGGAAAAGATGTGACTTAAAAATTAAACAATTGAATGAAATGAGGAAGTCTCTAAAGTGGCGACGGTGACTGAAAAGTTGTGTGGTAATCGGTTGGCTTGGTATAGGCATGTAATGCCGAAGAATGAGAAAAATGTCGCGAAGAAAGTTTTGAGTATGAATGTGGATGGGTATAAGAGTAGAGGAAGACCAAAGAAACGATGAATGGGCTGTGTGAAGGATGGTATGGCAAAAAAGGAGGTACCTGATGAGAGAAGTATGAGCTGGAAATAGTACCGACATGAGGTGGAGCTTCCGATGTCAACTCAACATCATTTTCAACAATCTTTTTTTTTTAATGGCATCTCGTAGGTCTACCTATGAGGCTGGCTTCTGCTTAACCGAACTATCCTGTGGGTGCTTTGAGTGTAAGGCCTCCAGCCACGGGCAAAAAACTTATAAACTAAACGACAGCGCGCTGAGGGCATTCCCTTAGCGCCATTTATTTGGGGTTTACGCAGCATAACTTCTTATTCCATACTTCTCTATTAGTCGTCAAGGAAGACCAGCATAGCTGTTTACAAATGCTTCAATTCGGTTTCGATTCGACAAGTCAAGTCTATCTATTTTGGCATTACGAAAGCGAGCGAGATAGACATACGACTTTCCGAATCGAAATCGAATCGAAGCGTTTGTGAATGGATTTTTTTGCAACATAAGGTTGAGGTCCCTATGTACGCTTTAGAGTTTTAATTCTTACTCACCTCACCCTTATATTGCAACAAAGTAATAAGCACACACCTAGAATATTAAACATCGTTATTTTTCATTTATCATTATTTCAACGTTAAATTAAGTTCGTTGTATCTCTAATTATCACCTAGAACTTCGCAGACGTGACAGGTTCGTTAGAATATTTATGATAATAGCATTTAAAAGAAAAAATATTGTGTTTTTTTAATGTTCAAACAGCCGGCCTGTGTGCTTGCGTTTTTAGATTAGAAATATAATAGTTTGATAAAGAGGGTAGTTTATTAAAGTTGGTGCAGGTGATTCTTTAAATTTGCTACTAAATTCCTTTTTTAAGAAAAAAAAATGGTTTTAAGAGCGTTATCGTCTTACGGCATTTCGTATAAACTTTGAACTCATTTGTTTTCGATGACTGAACTGATTTTACTTAAACTTCATACGTATAAGCAGGATACATATTGACAGAGACCATTTTCGAAATGTCTTTAAAAAAAAGATCGTTGGAAATTTCTGTTTCCATGGAAAATCTAAAATCGATCTAATTTAGCTTTAACATTATTTTTCGAAAATGTTCTCTGTTAATTTTTAGACCTATGTACATCCATTCTCTTCCATTCTTATGCGTATGAAGTTTCATTAAAATCGGTTTAGCCATTTCGAAAACAAATGAGTTCAAAGTTTGTATGGAATGCTGTAATTTAGCGAAACCACTGGTGACAGGAAACTTATACTTATTTATAACTTATCTTGCTAGTATTTAAATGAATTTATTCATGAAAGTTCCCTTCTTCAGTTGGTAGAATTTAAGTACCAACCTATTACAATCAAAATAATTTTATGAATATTCTATGATTGTAAAATAATAAGATAGATTCGATTAAAACAGAACCAGCCCGTTTTTTTATGAATCTGTGTCAATTCATGACTTGAATTCATAACTTTGCAAGAATTAAATTAAATTTTATGTAACTTTCGGTTTCTTGCTAGTGAGCAAATTACGTCATTGTCGAAAAAAGACACAATAGAAACTAAAAACTATTTCCAAAAATCATCTTTTACCAATCACATAGCTAATAACCCAAAATACATTACAAGATCCATGCACCATCTTGAAAGCCCTCCCTCAGAGGGAACTCACTCCGGACCCTCTAATGACGTCATTAACAGAGGCAAAAACTAAAGGACCTCCGAGATCATGCTTCGGAGATAGGCCGACGATATATTTAGTTGTATTAGGTAGTGGAGAGGTATTAAAGGTAACGAGCATGGCGGGAAACTGGAGAAACAAAGATTTTTCTATAATACAAATATACGTTGACACATAACCTAACCTCACGCCTGTAATCGTCGAAGGGTTAGGGAGAGGTGTACCTAATAGTACACACGGCTACACATCAAGCTTTACATATCCAGTTTATGCTGATCTCGCATTGTATAGGATTTCCGTACAATACGAGGTCTGTTTATACTGGAAAGGGATAGCTTGATGTGTAGCCGTGTGTATCTTCACCCACATTTCACAAGTCATGTTTAAGTCCCATTTAATAGGGCGTGAGTCTATTGCCATCAACCGGGCACAAATCCAGACTCCGTGGCTGCTACTGGGGAATTCCTGATGGAAAAATCCAATAACAATTTGCCCGATCCGGGAATCAAATCCAAGACCTCATGCTCAGCAGTCGCGATTGTGACCAACGATGCTGTCACATACGTTACATACGTTGACGTATCTAACAAAAAAAATCCCCTTACACGTCAGACCTTTGATTATACAGGGTGTAACAAGACCCTTCACGAAGCCGAGCATTATGTACCTACCTACATAAAACTAAGTAACTTTACACAAAAATTATTATTGCTGGGAATCGACTTTTTGGGGTGAAAAATTACGTTTTACTATAGGACTCAATGTAACGGACTCAAAACATTGTGGTAATGGGTAAATTGAATAATACGGGTGCCGTGGAGGTTTTTCAAGGAAAAATCGTACATTAAAAACACGTATTTAAAAAAAACTTGTGAAAAAGTTGGAATTTTGACCCCCAATATATCCGTAACTAGAAGGTTCCCAGGTATGGTCTAGAACAAAAAAATAATCGCAATGACGGGAAGAGCAAGTGCCTTTCGGCTTCGTTAAGGGTCTTGTTACACCCTGTATAATGTCAGATGAAGCATCAAATATGCGAAAACGTGTCAAAAATATCAGCCGACTGTTACCTTATAAGTTCGCACACATGTTTGAAATTGTTGCCTCGATTTCTTTGTTTCTATTGTAAGGCGAAGCTATAGCTAGACATTATATAATCAAAAGGGTCAGACAAAATAATACATATCCGATACGCAATAAGTATGAAACTATGAAGATAACGTTGATAATTTATTGATAGATTGAAAGAAAGAATCTCTATTACTCGTCATCTCATCAGACACCTCCTTTCTAGCCATATCACCCTTCAAACAGTTCATCCATCTAATGATGATGACTCCACCACATTTATTTTAAATAAATCCGATGCTAAACATTTGCAGTAGGAGGGCAAACTTAAGGATATTTTATTTTATTTTTATTAGAAGGTACAGTAAACAGTTACATTATGGAAACTTAAAACTAATATAACATTTTTTAATTTTGCTAATAATGTAACCCACAAGCCCACAACACTGTCCACGGGTTATCATAATAATATAAAAACAGACAATTATCGCCAGGGGTGAAAAAAAGAGTAAAAAATAATAGAATAAACAAAAAATTACAAATAATAAGTAGGTATACAACCAAGATAGATGTAAAATGAAGATTACATATGTATATAATTAAGTTTTAATTTTTAAGAGTTCTGAAGATAAGACCCTTGAATTTGCCTATTGGGTTATTGAAGATGTCAATATGAATAAATTCCTTATGATACAAGTCAACCATGCGGCGGATGGGTGTGATATTGTCATTAACTAGGCAAAAATCTAGACTTCGTGAATTATTTTTATTGGGAAACTTGACCGACTATGCCCGAGACCGAAATCGAACCTAAATAGTAGAGCGCAGGATGACTCTGCAGTTGTTCTGTGTATAAATGTCGAATTTTAACCTTTTTCAAAATCAATACGAAAAAAATGAAATTAAAAAATCTTTTAAGTCAAGGATGAGTTATTGCAACTGAAGAGACAGCAAATGGGGTCCTTTCAGGCCCTTCAATTTGGCAAAGGATGCCCCAAACATCCTTTATAAAATAACTGTATAAATAATAAAATGAAAGGCACTTTTCAAAATTACAATTCTCATAGCTTCTATAATAAACAGACCACAATAACATATGAACATACCGCTTCCTGACCACAAATTAATGACCACCAATAAAAAACCTTACATTCGTAATGTCCGCTGAAACAATCGGATACCGGAAATGATGTGATATGAAAAATAGACACCTATCAGTGATGACACCGTGTAATTATCAGAGAAAAATCCGCCTTATCTTAACAAGCATACAGTTGAAAATGCATCTGACAGAGCTTCCAGAACATTTTTGACTCCTGAAAGTTTTTATTGGAATTTTCTACATTCGATTTTATGTTGTATTTCTGTCAGGATTAGGTGAATTGTTCTTTGGATTGTAAGTGGGTGAAGGAAAAGATTAGACCCTTGACAAAGTGGTGGTTTGTAAGATCGTTTCACACATTATTGAATGGTGCCATCGTAAGGAATCGGGTCTATTATTGAAATGACGGTAGTTCGATGAAAAGTCGATTGGGGTACAATATTGGATATATTTTGTAATATTTGACGAGCAATATGTGGAGATTCGGAGATGTGACATATTGTGTGAAATGAATTTCTTTTATGTTGTACGAAAATTTCACGCTCTAAGAAATTATCAATGTTCAATTTTTCTAGAACTAATTACAGTTTTCCATAACACTTACAACCATTTCAAATTTTATGAGAATTGGTGAAATTCTTTAATTGGTCTAAGAATACTTCTACTATCAATGATGCCTGATGGCCAAGAGCCTGGACGATCATCTGTCGAAGCTATCGCTAAGCGGTCGCATCAAGGGCCTGATTCAGAAGGCAGCACTCCTAGATATGGCTCGCATTGTGAGGGGGTTCCGGTCTCTGGAGCCCTAACCAACGGTAATTTGGACTTTGCTACCGACACCGGCGGAAACCTTTGTTTGTAAAGAAATAAGTAAAATAATAAATTATAAAAGATTTGTATACCCATAGAAGAATGAACGGAATAAGATACTAAATTAATAAAATAATAAATGTGCTTTGGGATAAGGACATCAGAATGATTACGATATGCGTTATAAAATACTTGTATAATTTTTTGAAGTTTCAGCCATCACTTTGTCTTACTTCAAAAATTGTTCGTCCTGTGATAGGACACTGAGAACCTGAACCTATAAGTTAGATGCAATGATTAAGTGGGGAACATTTTGCAGACCTAGAATTATTATGGTATTAAGATTCAGAACAGAATTCAATTTCGGTTATGATAGACAACAATTGCAACATAATAAACGAGCAGAAGTAAACATTATGCTGCAGAGTCCAACGGATCACCGTTTGACTGGTGGCACCGGTGCACTTTCAAGACTATAATTCAAAATCATCATCAGCCTAGCCTTTTCCCAACTATGTTCAGGTCAGCTTCCAGTCTAGCTGGATGCAGCTGAATACCAGTATTTTACATGGAGCGACTGCCTATCTGACATCCACAACCCAGTTAGTACGATACCACTATTTTTTTTTTTTTACCGATGGGAAATCATCAAATAACCCCTCCCGCTCTGGGCTGAGCAGGAGGGAGTGTCAGACTTTTACTGACTAAAACCCATCCATGTTCCTTCCTTTGCCCTTTGTGTTCCAGGGCCGCGGTATCTCTTTCGAACAGTCCCGCAACCCTGGCAGGCGTCGGTCCTTACGGACCCCTTCCTGTTTGCTGACTAATACGATACCACTTGACTTAGACTTTCGGGCTATTGATTACCTGTAACGACTGTCAAACACCTAAAAATGGCAGCCGGGACCAACGGCTTAATGTTCTTTCCGAGGCACGGAGGATACTCGGTATGTAATGGCTGGCGCGGCTTATTCTAAAGATTAACCCGAGCGTCTGTTTAGTCACAAGCTACTCAAGACTATAATTCAAAATACTTACATAATATTATATGGCCAGCAAATATTGATACCATTAACCGAAACCCTCTTTAAGAAAAACTCCATAAAACAGATAAGGGCGACCATGATATTATAAAAACTGCATCTACCATCAAAGTCGGCAGGCGACATACCGACGCAGGAATCCGAAAATTTACACAAACGAGACTAGGCCTCGGACAGGGTGATAAGCGGGCGCTGGGGCGGAAGCGATTTATCGAATACTAGCGACCCGTCCGGCTTCAAATGGGTAGTAGAGCATTATAATCATCATCATTATGCCTACATGTTTTATCCGTCAGCGTTTGCAATAAAAGCTCCAAGGCGGCTTGACTTTTTCCGACCTTTCCAACAATTATCGTCATATTTCATCCAATTTACACAACACCTTGACAAATTATATACTTAAACCCTAGTCATGAATCAGTTCATGAGTGTATCGTGAACTGACAGACAGACATGCAGACGCGGCGGAGGACTTGGTTTTTATAACACCTAGTGATTATGAAACCGTCGTTTGTGTTCATAGTGAAGGGATGGGCATACAGCCTGACGTGTCTGAGCAACCTATAGCTATAACACAGTTATATTGCAACGAGAATAACTATCACTGGGTAATATCAGAGGTTACTAGTAACATTAACGGTGAACAGGCTGTATAACCACCGACAGTCTATTGTCTGACCCTATGGAAACACTTCTTGGCTCTTTTGCCCGCTACAAAATTAATGATGCACTGCGAAAGACATCTGGTCACCAGAAATAAATCTTCCTTTCGATCGGTCATGTGCTTTATGCATTGAGCGAATTCTTGCAATCAGAGATCATCGGCCTTGCACCTTATCGAAGGCCTACTGCCAACTCTAAGCCTTCCAATGCTGTGGCCAGTAATTTTCTCCCGCTACCTCGCCCGCTACCGCCTTTGTCACCCTGTTCAGAGCCTTACTATCAACCGATTCGGGTTTTTGTTTGTCCGTTCGTCCGTCGTCGGGATCAGTCGGCATTTCTGCGATGACATTCTCGGGCACCCGTTTTGATTAGAAGTCAGTCATTCGATGATTTTTTTTTCTTTAACTTTAACTTTTTTTTTTAGTTTTAGTCGCATTTCTTTGGGTTTTCGATTTTTTGGAGAAATGAATATGGATAGGTTTGGGAGACTTTGTTTTGTTAGTTTTCTTTTTGGGGAAAAAAGAAATTGTAGCGAAATTAAAGTGGTTTCCTAAAAAGGCTAGCTGCGGCAAGAGATCAGTCGATTTCTGATCAAATACCTGCCGAGCTAGCGCACCTGCTTAGACTGTAAATTGCCACCAAGGCTTAGCCACAAAAAATAACAAATATTTGGAAAATGTGAAACAGTTTGAAATGGTGGCATGATTCTTCCGATTGTAGAGGAGTCAACGCCTAATATTGTATTGTAACCAGTCAATCTGAAAATTAATGTTTGCTTGGAGTACCAAGCAAAAATCCTAGATTAACTGGAGCATTTACAATTGTAAAATACATAACAATAACCAGGATGACTGGTAGAAAATGCCCATGGCATAAAGTACTTCTGTACTTTGTGCTTGGATTAAAAAAATAAATAACACGGAAAGTCTCGAGAAAATGCTCTAGTGTATCGTCATCTTGCTGCCCTTATCCCATCTTACCTGGGGTTAGTACAACACGTTTTATTCTTCAATTCCCTCCTCCAGCCCTCTCGCTATCATTTACTCTTTTTCTGCCATATCATTCCTCACACAATCCATCCATGATTTCTGTGGTCTTCCTCTCCCTCTCCAGCTATGCTCGAAAAATGCTCCAGTAGTGTATATTCACCTTAAAACTTATTAAACAGAAATAACCGCGAAAACTACTTACTTAGATCATTCTAATGAAACTTAAATTGAATTTCCTATCGTAATCAAAATTCCAGCAGCACACACTTCAATTTAATTAAACCCCGATTAGAGGGCACACAGCATCCGCAATATTTCGGTATAAAATAATATCAAAGATGAGGCCTCCTAAATACGAAGTGACGAGCAAAAAACACTAAAATAGAGAATTAATTGCGAGTTATACAGGACACTGCTACTGAGTAGCGGTGGCAAAAAAAATTGCGATTGATTTAGTATTTATAAACACAAAAATTTTTTTTTCAACAGTCTTGCCAATTTTGAAGTTATGCATTTTTGCTTGCTTAACATGAGGAATTTTGGAATGTCGATGTTCCAAAAATGTCACGTGCAGGAATATAGGATGGCATGTGGTGAAAAGTTGTGGAGGTCAGATAGGCAGTCGTTAAATGTAAAATACTGGTATTCAGCTGCATCCAGTTAGACTGGAAGCCGATCCCTACTTGAGAAAAAACTTCGCAGATGATGATGAGATGAGGATAAGTTCATAAGAATGAGTTTGTTTGGCATTGGATGCTTACGGATTACTAATAGTTTTATATCTTATGTCCATAGCAACTTCCAAGTTCAAGGACAGAAAGTAAAATAGTATTATTTCTACTGCATTAAAAAAAAAACAATTTTGCTTTCAGAATCCTTTCAGAATATCAGCAATGATTAAGCGGAGGTACTGGTTTACGAAAGCTAATAAAAAAACTTAATTAATGCCAGATTATTTTCATTTATTTGTATCCAGTCCATTTAATTTTCAACAGCACCTGCCCAACAGTTCGATACTATCACGAAAATAACAACACCCCAAAAAAAAAAAAAACATTTCACTTTATTTGCCAACCGTACACTACAGTTGACGAATTGAATTTTGATGAGTTACAGCCGGCGTTGGTTGCTCATTATCATTTCACCATAGCTGTTTGAAGCACATAGCATGATACATGCGATCAGAAGGTTAAGTCTGCACGATATTCGAGATTAATCGAGAAAAAAACTAAAACAGATTCTTGAATTAATGAGAGGAATGTTGCCATGTTGTTTACGATGTGCCTGCACGTTAGTTTGGTTAGCAACGACGTATAGATGAATTTCAATACATGTGGAGTTGTTTAAAATTATTTTATCGATTTCGTAAAATGTTACGAATGCTAGCGCAAGGCAGGCTTTCAATTTTACACCTCGCTCGCAGATTCTGAAACTTACCTCATACAAACACATACGACATAAAACTTACGTAAATGGCTGGGCGCACATTTCTCGTTTTATTAATATACAATAATGTGTCCAATGAACTATAGAATTATTTTTGGTAATCATAGTTGATTTGTTTGTATTTTTGTTTTGGTAATAATCATGTTGTGTAGGTAATTTAATAATTAAAGTTATTTTCATTTGCAAATTTTTCATTTAACCTTTCAAAACGTATGTATAATCTTTAGATTTAGTCACTAGTAGTATCAAACCAGGGCTAAATAAGCTTTGTCGACGAATCCTTCTTTGGTGAATTTTCTGTCGTCGATTCATTCATGAAGTAATCGTTCTGTCGGTGAAACGTTCATAGTGGAAAGGTTCTGTTGTCGATTTGTTCATGAATATATCGTTGTGTCGGCGAATCGTTCGTAGTTGAAAGGTTCTGTCGTTGAAAAACTCATAAACGAAACATTCTGTCGACGGCTCATTCGGCAGAGAAGCGTTTGTCGGAGGTAACTTTCAGAATCCACTCGCAAAGGCTGAAAACCCTTCCTGATCATTCAAATCACACACATACACACAGAAAAACATTCACACGCTCACACACTGACACAAACACAAACGCAAACACTCTGAAACTCAATAAATGCTTCTTTAAACGCTTTTGATTTATTTTTTGTTGGTGTAAGCAGCATGCTCTTGTACAACTAGGTAGTATATTGTATAGCACGCTTTAAGCAGTCGGGCTTTAAGCAATAAAATTAGAAGTGCATATTCTAAAGGCGAAGTATTTTGTCCCGAAAGAACCGAAAGAACCCAAAAGGACGCACTTTTCTGGTACTTTCGGTTCCGGAATTTCCCGGGACTATTCACCAATTACAATATCATTATTTTATGTATATCATTCCTCGAGCCTAAGCTTGCAGTCCAAGAAACAAAGAGTTCCATAGCCTAGCCAAATGATATGCGCTAGAAATTAGTTACTAGGTTCTCAAAGTTTCATTCATTGCTAAAATCAAGTTCAAAACAGCGATAATTTGGATGTTTGCCTATGTTTTATTGCTCAACTCCTTGATCTACTGCTTTTCCTCGCACTATGTCCTAGCGAACAAGTTTGAGCTCGGCTCAATATATGAATCGAAGACAGCTTTGCTTCATATCGCTGCGATCATGCGCCGACACTATCGAGAAGCGACAGGCATAAAAGTTGCCTTAAGCATCACCAATCAGATCAGGATCAGGAATCATTATTTATGGCGGATTTTTCTATGAGTTTTGAAGATTTTTATTACCAGAACATGTTACGGCTTAAGTTTTTTAACGTTAAGGATTTATAAAACGGAACACTGCGCTGTACTCAAAAATAGGAATTACAGAAGTAGACAAAAAGGCTGCCAGGCACAAATGGAATTGGGCAGGTCACGTCAGCCGCATGCATATCGACTGCTGGACAAATGTCTCAACGCGATGGGTGCCTGAAGGTGGACGGCGCCGTCTAGGTTGGCCTAGAAAGCGGTGGCGAGATGATCTGGACGCGCATCACGAAGGCTGGTTCGAGTTGGCGGAGGGGGAAATACTTGGAAGGATATGGGCCAGCCGTTGCCCAAAAAAAAAGATTTATAAATATTTTAAGTTCAAGAATATCCTCCAAGATAAGCCTGTACGAACTGCTTCTTTGTATCGCCAGGAATTATTCAAGTACAGAAAATATAACTGGCTTGCTATTCAATCTTATTTTGCGCTTTTTAATGTTGTATCCCCAAAAGTATGAGATTATGGTGTAGCAGAAAGTTTTCTGGAACCTATGAATGACTATGGATGTATTACTAACCTGAGGACACATCTTGCAGTGGTACTTCCTGGCGTGAGCATGCAGAGGCTGCAGCTTGGTGGGTCCCTTGCCCAGGGGTTGGGGCACCACCAGCAGCCCGGAGCCGGTGTTCGTGCCCCCCACTGGCGATGATGATGATGAGCCTGGAAGGAGGGGGTGGAAGGTTAGTATTTGATCAATAATAAACATTTGTGTTCTAATATACTGCTGTATTCGAATATAACTATATTAATATTATTTAAAAAAGACCATCGACGGTCAGGCTGAATGGTCAGCCTCATGTAGTGTGGGTCGCGGTCATGTAAGTCATGTAGTACTTAGAGGTATTGTTTGTAAGTTTGTATGTAGGGGGTAATCTCCGGAACTAATGATTCAATTCTAAAAATTCTTTCAATAGCAGAAAACTACATTATTCGTAGGTGCTATAGGCTGTAATAGTACATTATGATATAAGTGCGGCAAGTTGAAAATTACAGCCGAGGCGACATTGCTAGCTCGAGCCGTAGGCGAAGGCTACAAGAATGCAGAGGCTGTAATTATCAAAGCGCACGTATGTCATACGACGTTTTATAACATATTTGCGAGGAAATAAATAAAACTGCTTCAAAAACTTCTGGCGGTGTCGAATTACTACATTCATCATTACTTGACGACATTTTCAAATAAAAACAATACAGCGAAAAGAAAAAGCGCGCGGAATAATTTTTACTTGTTCACAAATTAGCGATGTGCGCGCATCAGCGCTTCATTTTAAGGCAAAGTCACAAAAAACAGTCAGTATTAATAATAAAGTAAATTAATATTTTAGTGTTTTTGTTACAGATTGATTACAGGTTGTAATTTATTGTCAAAATTAATTAAATCAAAGAATTAAATGTTTATTTATTTTATTTTATTTCCCAAAGTTAATTTTATTCATAAAATGTTGACCACTTTTCTGACAAAAACTTTTTGCTAAGATTTAAAAACATACCGTTCGTTTTAGACGAAGCATCTTGATATACCGTGCGTTTTACATTACAATAACGCACACGTCCGTAACGAGATACAATACGATATTGAAATTAGTGAAATAAGAGACCCTTTACGAGCAAATGTGTTATAAAATAAATTTTTATCATGCATATTAGCCGAGCTATCATAAATTATGCGGACGAAGTGGGCCAAAATCCAGACTCCGTAGCTGCTATAGAGCAATTCCAGAAGGAAAAACCCAATAACACTTTGCCCGACCCGGGAATCGAGCCCAGGACCTCGTGCTCAGCAGTCGGGCTTGCGATCACTAGACCAATAAAGCAGTTAACTAATCCAATTGTTTAAATAATTTTCAAACTACCTAAGTTCTAAAAAATCACTACGCTCAAGAATACAGGTACATACAATACCAACCTGATCGACCAGGCCCCAGCCCAGCGCCGTACAGCATCTGGCTCATAGACTGATGATGACCAAGGCGGTCATCAGTCTTCTGGTGACCTCCCACTGTTCCATCGCCTGTGCTCATCTTAGCCTGGAAGAAAATGAGAAGAGATTGGTTATTAAGGGTCGTAATTATGTATTTATTGAGAACTCCGACAAAATATGAAAAAAAACTATGGATCTTTGAGGTTTTTTTCTAGCCATTCAAACTTTGAACTTATCTTAACTTTTGAACATAACCATCAAAATTTTATGGTTTAAAATCATTTGGAGAAATTTGACAGTTTGTGGTAACTAGATTTGCTGGCGACTGTACACACGGCTACACATCAAGCTATATTTTCCAGTTTATGCTGAACTCGCATTATATAGGATTTCCGTACGATGCGAGGTCAGCTTATACTGGAAATGTATAGCTTGATGTGTAGCCGTGTGTACATTCAAATATGGAGGCGACTCTGACCGGGATTATTGAACAGAAGGATGGAAGTAAGATGGAGAATATCTTGACTCTTGTCTAGATAAAAGTAAAGTAAAAGAAGAACTGTTACTAAATATTTAGTGTGTTTAAAAGATGTTAAAATAAATAAACAAAAGAACTTATAATGGCTGGAGATGAATTGGCTTCATGTTCTTATCACCAAGTCTTCATCTTTTTGAATCAGTGATACAACATTCGTCACGCTGACTAAAATCGAGATTTTTTGAACGCCAAATAATACATAAAAAATCACCTTCAAAAACATTTTAGTGAGGTTACAGTCCTTTATACCTCTTATTGTTCCCATTTGTGCCTACTGTGATAAAGAAATGTCACAACAAACTAGATACCATAGTGGTGTGATCGTTGGACTGCCAAGTCATAGAACTCGAGTTCGAACCCAAGACACGACTTTTCACCTCTGATTTTTCAGATTCATGTGCGTATTGTATATTAGTACTTGCTTCGGTGAAGGAAAACATCGTGAGGAAACCAGCATGTCTGACAGATATTTCTCGATGGCAAATAAAGCCAATTTACAGATCCATGGGCGGCATAAAAACTCTGACACCAGGATAGTCACAAGCCACACGCCAAAAAAAGAATGACAACTTTGACGGATTTAACCCTTTGAATGATGCAATGAAAAAATGGACAATGCCCCAGCATAGATGATCATTGTTGCTATTAAAGCAAGGTTTAACACTTAATTATTATTCTACTAAAACTTGAAGAAATAACAAAGTTTATATTTCTATGTAAATGGTCAACGGAAAATGCAACCATGCGATTTAATCAAGACATAAACAAGAAACAAAATTTCTTACACCGAAAATCTAAAATCTAATAAATTAACAAACGTAATCTGTAAATAGATAATTTACGACTACCCACAGAGCTAACAAATCATGTACAAGTTTTAACTTTAATAAATAACATTAGGTTAAGGGACGGTGGTCAGTCGTACTGTTCATTCATACTACGTTTACTTCTGTTTGGGCATCACTGTCAAAGTATTTCAAATGATACTGATCTCTATTCTGATAGCAGTAAGGTTGTTGTTGGGAACCTGCTGTCAAATGTAAACTGACTGGGGAAGGACTGTAGATGCTATGAGTCACAGAAATGTGGTCTGATAAATCATTTGGGAGGGTGACATACGGGGAGATAGTTTGGCTAGCTTTTGGGAAGAAAAAGGACAGTCCCTAACAGTTATAGTGTCAAACAATTTTAAAGTCATGAGACGCTTCTTCGTATTAAACCTGGCTGCCAGTTTTTTTTTTTATTTATCCCTTATTTTTCGCATAGGTACTTTAGGCACTTTTAGTTTAGTTTTACAGGAATAAAAAGAATGAAAACCAAAGTAAATATTGGATAATTCAGTGGAATGACTCGGATTTTAAAATCTGCTGAAAGTTATTTAAAGTTTTGCACAGAAGCTTCCAAAGTTAAAATCTATTAAGAAGTTTAAGGTGTACTGCTAAAAATAGAAATTGCAATCTAAACATATACTGTCACGCTTACGGGATATCTTTTGTTTTTTTTTAAACCGTTAAAGCTTAAAAGCCGTGTTAGAACTGCAGTCTAATCACTCAAAACTATTTTTTTAAATCCATTTTTACATACATACCAAATAAAATACATCAAACGCATTATTGAAAATATTCATAGTTAGTATCATTTTCCTCATACAATACACAAATCGCATATTTTCCCACCTTACCCGTCAAATTTAACCCTACCAACGCCACCGGTCAGACTAAAACTAATATTTTAACTAACTAAGAGGTCGAACGGTCATAATTTAGTGCGACCGTCGACCATGGGACAAATCGACCGTAACTAATGAAGCCTTGTTAGTCAGGAGCGGCTAAAAGTCATTTGTTTAAATGCACCCTTTAGTGTTTAAGGGTTAAGATTTAATGCTTGACGTTAGATTTGTTGAGGATCTGGCTTTGTGTGGAAAATGATGCCCTTTATAGTTTGAATACAAAGTGAGTATTATAAGATGAGTTGTGGTTAATTTAATGTATGTTTAAAAAAATAGCAAGCTATGAAGCTACGTTACGTTGTCTTTTAACGGAAGAGTGTCTTTCACTTTATTAACAAGAAAAATACCAAGACTGTTGGTGTTTAGATAGACGTACGGCTAGTTGTCGCCCGCTACCTTAGTCCGGGTGAAATAATTATAAAAATGTTACTTTTCAAATCTGATTTTATTAACAATATCAAGGGTTTTTTTTTCACGAAACCCTTTTTCATTTTCCCTAGTTACTCCTTATAAAATCTGCTATCTACCAGTAAAAGTCCTGTCAAAATTGGTCCAGCGGTTTTGGAGATTAGCTGGAACAAACAGACAGACAGAAAATGATTTTTGTTATAAGTACCATCATACTTTCGTATGCGTTCGTTATTGTGAAATTAAAAACAGACACTTCAGTTTTATTTATTTGTTTAGATACGTCTTTTTGCGAATTTATTGTACACACATCAACACGGTCTAGGGATATTTCATACTCAATTAAATAACTCGAAAAGTACTGGCCGCATTGGAGTCTTTTATACACCGATTTGTTTGTAATTTATCTCAGACTAATTCCAAATTCAAATTTTTTAAAATTCTTTTGTTTCGGTGGCATAAAAATGTCTTGATGTGTAGGAGAGGGAATTTTCATTTGTGCGAAATTTAGAAAACAATACGAATTACGTTTAGTTACAGTTTTTTTTCATTTTTAAACGAAAGATAAAGTTAAAATTGAGGTATTGTAGCCATGCAACCCCGACATTTGACGAGGGCGGAGATGTTACGAGCTGTGGGAATGCTGGAAGCTGGATCTGTTCAGCGTAATGTTGCTGAGGCCATAGGGACCGATCAAAATGTAATTTCAAGATTGTGGACACGCTATCGTACCACAGGTGAAGTAGCGGAGAGGCACCGGGGCTCAAGTCGCATCACTACCCCCAGACAAGACCGATTTTTGCAAATTACTGCGCGAGCACAACCAAATGCAACGGCGACTCAATTGGTCCAAAGGCTGCGAGTGGAACACCAAGTGCTTGTGAGTGACCAAACTGTAAGAAGGCGACTGCATGAAAGCAATCTACGCTCTCGTAGACCACTCCGGGTCCCACCTTTACGGAGAGGCAATCGTGGACGACGATTAGAATGGGTTCGGAACCACGTGGACTGGGGCCGTGACCAATGGTCCAATGTGCTGTTCACGGATGAATCCAGGTTCGGCTTCCATCCAGATTCACGAAGGACGCGTGTTTGGCGAGTTCCTGGACGATGGAGCCGTCTCCAGAACCCTCAGGAAGTTCACCCATACCAAGGAGGAACAATTATGGTTTGGGCAGGAATTCGTCTTGGAGGACGGACGGATCTCGTTTGGGTGCGGGGCAATATGACGGCAGAACGATACGTCCAACAGGTGCTGGGGCCCGTAATCTTGCCCCACAGAACACAAATGGGGCAAGATTTCCTGCTCATGCACGACAATGCCCGGGCACACACGGCGAGAACGGTAGCAGCTTGGTTACATACACATAATGTTAGGGCCTTAGACTGGCCTGCTCAATCGCCAGATCTAAATCCCATTGAGCATGCGTGGGATATGCTGCAAAGAAGAGCTCTGAAGGAAGTTCCTGAAAATCTGGCTACAGAAGATCAACTTTTTGCGCACCTCAGAAGGACATGGGACAATATTCCGCAGCAAGACATTGACAACCTTGTTCTGAGCATGCGGAATCGTTGCCGATGTGTTATGAACATCATGGGCGCTTTCTCAGACTACTAACTTCAAGTTTATAAACACAAATTAAATGACTTTTCTATTTTTTTCAGTTTTTACTCACAAATTAAAAGTTCATTCATATACGGTTTCCGTCTATGCTTCATTTTTTTTCCATAAAATCCCGAAATTTTAATCTATACCTTAACCATTATTAAAAAATGGTAGAATATTAAATAACGTATCTTCTAAATATATATATGTCATATAAATAATTAACACATAGATAGTCATTCGCTTTTTTAAAAATATCCCTAGACCGTGTTGATGTGTGTATTTTTGAATACAATAAAGAGGTAGCATAATTTATCAAATGATGAGTCATACCGACCTAATACCGGGATGTATATATAGAGATATATAGAGACTGGAAAGGTTTTTAAATAAAGGAGTGCAGAAGCCGATGATGGCAATTTCTGCCATTTTATTATTCTCGTTTTTATATTATTATTATAGTGTGATTCTAATTACATCTTTAAATTAAATTATAACCATCGGTTATTACCCTAAAACTTAATTATAATTCCAATTCTATTTCTAATAATCACAATGTTACCATACCAAATTTTAAATAACACGATACGTGTTTCTAATTCGAAAACTAAACCCGAAACTGTAACATTAATAAATCATTAACTATTCCGAGGTCGGTAGGACGGTATTCGTTGCGAATTAATTTAGTACAGAAAACGCCCCCTGGACGTGAGATGTGAAATTTAATTTTAGTATTAATCGCACCCGCAGTTTTGGGTTAAGTTGTGGGTACAAACTATAACTATGTGAAGGGTGGAATTGAGACTTTGTGTCTGATAGATTTCATTTTGGCTTTTGTTTGGAAATATCTATACTAATATTATAAAGAGACAAATTTTGATAGTATGTAGGGGGTAATCTTTGGAACTTTCAATCCGATTCCAAAAATTCTTTCACTAAAGGGAACCTACATTATCCCCGAGTGTTATAGGCCACATTTAAAACGTCCCCGTGAGTACATTCCTTAAATAAAAGGAGCGATGCCGCGAGCATAACCTAGTGTACCTATAAACATTAAAATTATAATTTGATTTTACGATCTCCGATTGCTAGAACTCAGGCTTGCTATCTGTGAGGGGGAGAGCGAAGTAATCTATCACGCAAGTTTCATTTGGTTTTGTAAATAGACTTTACTACTAGCCATTGCGGGAATATCCTGGAGGAGGCTAGCGCAAGAACGTGGAGCTTGGCACAAGCAAAGAGAGGCCTATATCCAGCGGGGTGGATGAAGTTGTGAAGTGAAGTGGGTGAAGTAGGGCTGTGGATGATGATGATGACTATCCGGTAACAGTCGTAATACATGTTTCTATTGCAATCTGTTTTTTTTGATAGATTTAGTTCTATTTCCGTATTTGACGAGCAAAGGTATCTTTTAATAGCCTAATTGCAATAAAGGAATTGATTTTGACTTCATAATGTTTAGAAAATTTATATGTTCGATAACTAATGAAATGAAGTGTAATAAATTGTGAGTGTGTGCCACTACCCCGACCTATTTTCTTCAACGTTCTGCCAATCGCAAAATATTGCATATTGCAATCTACATAAACTATATAAACAGAAACTAGAATCATATAACTCATCTAAACCGTTGCATAAAAGCAACACAGTATATAGGTCACGCAATATTCTCGAAAACTTTTATGTTAGCGTCGTAAAACTAACGAAATACAGTCATCATTGGATGAAATTCTTTAGTACAACGCCATCTATCGAAAGCTAATGGTGACTTTTGACGTAAACTGCGCGCCGGATAACAAACAACTGGGGTGTTTTTCGACCCACTTCGCCGTTTTAGGGTTAAAGAAAGGAACTAGTGCTTTTTGGTTATATAAATAATGGTGATTTGCTAGTTTCATTGGGATTTGTTTTAAGAATAGAAATAAATTGAAATCTTGTGTGAAAATTGATAAAAGTAATCGCTAAAATAGTTATTTGGGGTTGTGAAAGCACCTAGTAATATTATATAAAAAGCATAATCAACAGCAACAACGTTTTTACACTTCGTCTTCTTAGCGTTTCAATGACAATTCAAATTGAGTCAGCCCAAAATAAGGCGACGAGTGTGGCACTTTCAGTAGCGTCCCTCAGCTCCTGTGATGTGCAAACAACACGACAAGCAGGACACGACATCAAGTGTCCCATCGATTGTGGGGCAACCCCACATTTACACTCCAGGGCAGAGTCATCTATGAATTTCCTCCTGTTGTTTAAATTTTAAAACGTATGTAAAGGTATGGGCATGTGATGCGGAGGAATGAGGAAAATGCATTGAGAAAAATGCTGAGTATGAATGTAGATGGCTATAAGAGTAGAGGAAGACCAATGAAACGATGGATGGGCTGTGTGAAGGATGATATGGCTAGAAAGGAAGTGACTGCTGAGATGACGAGTAATAGAGAAGTATGGAAGAAGAAGACATGCTGCGCCGACCTCAAATAAGTTGGATAAGGGCAGGAGAATGGCTTAAAACTGTTGTAAAACGTAGACGAACACTAAAACAAGGACTAAAAGCAGTCCTGAAAATGAAAAAAGCTTCGTTAGAGTCCTCAAATTTTAGGTTTGTCGGCTTGGTTTCCAACCCAAATTCAACGATATCAAAACTGCAATCACAAACCCCTATAACGAAGTCTGTGTGAGGTGACACAGGCAACATACAAGTTTTCCTCAATGTCTCTGTCTATCATATTACATCAGCCAACGTTTTTTCCATTGTCGTCTGCATGTACAGTCGCAAATCGATCTAAGACATTGAATATTTATTGTTCCACTTCGGAGCCATACATACAGACTGGAGTGAAGTTCATTTCTGACAGACAGTTCATGCTAGACACAGTTTTATATCGAAACTGGCTAAGCAGAAACAACTGGGTATCCGGATACGGTTCCCCAACTTTTGTTAAGGTATTTGAATCGTGTCCTATTACAGGTCTGATGGAAGAGATAACATAACACCACGCCTATTAACGCGAAGGGTTAGGCAAAGGTGTACTTATAGTACACCAACATTTTGGCAATTATGTTTAAGTCCCATGTAATAGAGGGCGAGTCTATTGCCATCAACCGGGCACAAATCCAGTCTCCGCGGCTGCTACTGAAAAATTCCTAATGGAAAAACCAATAATACTTTGCCCGACCTGGGAATAGAACCCAGCACCTCATGCTCAGCATTCGCGCTTGTGACCACTACACCAATGAGGAAGTCGAGATGGGAGAGATTTCTTAATAAAATAAGCGGTACCTTTGTGTTCTTTTACTTGTATGTTGTTTCCTGTTTATGTATTTTGTGTGTATAAAATTAAAAATAACAATGTTTATTACAATTATAAACATTTTAAACGGTATAAGCCCATTGGTAAGCTGATGATTTATTGGTCGTAATTTCAATTCTTTCATTAAATTCAAAAAACGGTTTAGTTTGTAGTATTTCAGGGCTTTACTGGAGTAGTATTATTATAAAACCGACATGCCTCACAGTATAACTTGAGATGTACTAAAAATTAAACTCGTAACTAATTTAAAACAAATCGGCTAAGAAACTATTATAATGCTATTATTTTATACTAGTGGCCCGTCCCGGCTTCGCACGGGTGGACACTATGTCACTCAGGGATAACGTAGCATTCTAATGGTGAACATTTTTAAAAGCGGTCAATCCGTTTTTGAGTTTACTCGTTACAAACATACAAATCTTTCCTCTTTATAATATTAATAGTATAGATTAACATCCAAAAAGCTACACAATTAAGAATACAACCAAACAGACATACACAGATCAAAATACACGCAAAGTAGGCGGGTTCCTGCATAGGACAGTTGCAAATGAGCGTCTTTTGTCATAGGACCCGAGTTCACAAGTGTGGGGGCGCCCTAAGGAATACTTATGTTGATTCACAAAATCTGTGATGTTATGCGGCAGTTGGGGGGTTAGATTTGACCACACTTTTGCTGTTCAGTTTTTTGGAAATGGCATTGATTAATTTGAAAATGCAGGGTTTAGATTGCCAACGTGCTAAGGAGCGCAGTATCTTAGATGTAAAATTAACAGGTCATGTTCGAAACACACACTACGCTCCAAAACGCAAATCGTTGACGTGGCTCAAAAGTCTGCCATGAGACTGGACAGGACACGTCTGCCGCATGCCGAACGAGCTATGGGTACGGAAAGCTGAGGATTGGTGCCCTTAAAGAATTACACGGGGTCTCAGCAGACCATTAAGGAGATGGCGGGACGAACTGGTTGTCTTCCTTGAGAAATGGAAAAAAGTAGCACAGAATCGTGACCGTTGTAAGGAATGCAGGCAGGCCTTTGCCCAGCAGTGGGCTAATATGGGCTAGCTATAATAATAAAGTGTTTAGATATAAATGTCAATGAACTGATAAACGGCACTGAAGATGCGAAACGCGAATTTGCTTAATTTATATCGAAATTGCCATCGTAATGCTTAAAAAAAGAGTTTAAATGACACTACGTAGGCTTTATGTTAAATTGAAAAACTTTTACTAAAATACGGAAATGAAAGCTTCCGAGATTAAGAAATGTGCATTGTTAGAAATATTCACCAATTACATTATCATTAAATGATAATTTAATTGGTGAATAAAAATTTTGCAAATTTTGTAACAAAATTTATGCAACTTTCAGATACCTACTCAGGGCGAATTCTCACAATGAACTGAACACAATCAGCATCTTTAAACTGGGTTCTTTAAAATATTTCCACTGAGAGGTCCTGAAAGTAGATTAGATGTGTATAAGTAAAATTCGCTTTTAATCTACAGTTCGATTTAGACAACTGTTGAATGAATACTGAAACTATTTTCAAAAACTAGTAAGTTACTGAAAATCGCATTTTTTATTTGCAACGCAAGAAAATAATACTCCTAAATATACTGAAAAACAACATTTCCAAACAATTACAACTTAAATAACAAGTTTTAGGTGTTATAACTTAAATTGTGGCGGTTAAACTGGAATCATAAAGTTGAACCAATTATATTACATTGTAATTACCCGAGGTGTTTCGTATCTATCAGTGAATTAACTAATACTATGCAATTAGAGGTTATACAGTAATAAAGTTGTTGTACACAATCATGCTATGATTCTACGAACTACAAATTAAATACTAAAACTGAAAGCATTCGATATTGACAACATAATTATCTTCAGGTATTTCTGGCTGAAGTGGGAGTGGGCTGGCCACGTAGCACGAATGCGCCAAGTCAAGTGGGCAACGATCGTCACTCACTGGAAACCCGTCGGAGGAAATCGACGCGCCGTCGAGGTCGACCGCGGTGATGGTGGTGTGATGATCTGATATCGTTTGCGGGGCTAACATGGCCAGATATTGTACAGGATGGAGGGATTTCGAAGGAGAAAGCGGAGGCCTTTGCCCAGCAGTGAGACACGCAAATTAGGCTTACAAACAATAATCATTAAATTTAAAAAACCCCCAACTATTAAATGGCTGCACCAATTTTGCTAAATCATGTCTAATTGTAATATACACATAGTGCGCTTTCATTTGATATCCCACTTGGGTGTATTTGAAAACATTCTATTTTTCATACCCCCTTTCATCCCCCATATCTAGTAAATGGCTGCACCGATTTTGATAATACATATCTAAGAATCATTGTCAAGAAACTAGCTTTCAAATTAAAAAAAACTGCATCCAAATCACTCGTTTAAGAGCTACGGTGCCAGAGACAGACACACACACACACATAGCGGTCAAACTTATAACACCCCTCTTTTTGTGTCGAGGGTTAAATAGGTAGTTATTGGTGACCACTTGGCACTATTTGTGGAAGAAAGTTATTTAAAGAGTCTTCAATAATCCAGTGTATTACTTTCTGAATCGATACCACAGCTTCTGACTACAATTAGCTACTAAAATACTAACTTAAATTACAATCAACAATAAAAAACAGTCCCAAAATAAGAGCGAATTTAACGAAATTGAACGTGATCAGCCCTTGTAATCGACGTTCAAGAACTGCAGTCAGTGACAATCCTAATCCTAATTTATTAAAAAGGCGAAAGTACGTTTGTTTTTTTGTCTGTTACCTTTTCACGCTTAAACTACTGAACCAATCATCCTAAAATTTTGCATATACGTTGTCAGGTGTACAGAAACGGACATAGGGTACCTTTCATCCCGAAAAAAGTACTGTTCCTGAGGAAAAGAACGTTCAAACGTACGTTACAAAATAACGTTCTTATGGTAGGTGGCGCCACGTGTCTTTCTAATCATGATTGAATTATATTATTACAAGCAGAGTACAACCAGAATTGATTTTCAAATTCTAAATTAATGCGAGCGAAAAAAGAAAACTAATTTAACGGCGACGTTTAGATGGTGCTAATTAATTCAGTTTTATTGGTAAAATATATCGAAACAAAAGATATTCTACGACATTCGACCACACTACATGCTACTAACATTCAGAATTATAAGAACCAAATATTTACTTAACAGCTACCAAATTGTAAGACACTACTTTTCAACTCATGGAAGAAGAAAACATGCTGTGCAGACACCAAATAAAACAGCAGTGAAAGCCTAGTGGTGTGACCGTCGGAGTACCAAGCCATAGGTCTCGAGTTCGAAACCAAGACACGCACCTCTGATTTTTCAGATTCATGTGCGCATTGTACAATTATCACTTGAATCGGTGATGAAATAAAATGTGAAAAAACCAGCATGCCTGAGAGATATTTCTCGACGGCATGTAAAGCCAAGTCAGAGGCCCATGAGCGGCTTAAAAACTCTGACACCAGGTTAGCCTCACGATAAAGAAAGAAGAAGGCCAAATAAATTGGGATATGGGCAGGAGAATGATTTTTGTAGCTTTCAATTTACAAAACAAAAAGTATCTATGCAGCTACCACATATTGACCACACTACGTCTCACCTCATAGCCTTGCTTGATAGCCATGGCACCCCGTGGTCGCGACCACGCGGCGTATTCCAGACCATCTTTCTGTTGGCAGTGCTGTTGAACAAATAATTGTACATTTTTAACAATACTCAACACTTTTTACTTTAATTTTCGGTTACTTTTTAAATCTATAATAGTCTATACTGATATTATAAAGAGGTAAAGTTTGTGAGGTTGTAGGGGGTAATCTCTGGATCTACTGAACCGATTTTGAATTTTTTTCACTAATAGGAAGCTACATTATTCCCGAGTGCCATAGGCTATATTTACAAAGTGCTCGTGGAATAATTTCCGACAAAAACGCGAGCGAAGCCGCAGGAACAGCTAGTTGATAGATAAAGAGGAGTTTCTTGACCTTGTACTAGAAAAGTGTAGTTATATTTTAAGGTGTAATATAGACCATCACACTGAAAAAACTTTCACCATAGGACCATTATCGTAATAGCGAAAAAATAATCGCAGCTGTACCAGCAAAATTTTAATGTTACTCGACAGTTGATTATTTGTTGCGATTCAACGTTGCCCCCATAGACAAAAATGATCAGTGTGATAGTCTATAACATGTCCTTAAATATGACCACGACTTTCTGATACATGGCTTAGATTCTAAAGACTACAGAATTTTAACAGTTGCTAGCAAGGCAAATCAAAAACTATGGCTCTTGAGGGTAGAACCTCCTTACAATACGAGTCGCGATCGTGTTCTGTAGTATCGCATTATGAATCCAGCCCCAGCTGCCTAGCAAGAAGTTTCTCATGTATTGCTAGAGGCTCTTGTCAATCTTGGCTTAATTTCTAAGACGTTTCTTACTATGGGCACAATGATCGCTAAGACCACATCCCACACACGCCGACAAACTCGCCAGCAAAGTCAAGATACTTAATTTGGCACAAGGAGTTTATTTTAAAGACAATTTTTTTTTTCTGTTTACAAAGTGTAGTCTGCAGTCTAATAAAAGTAAAATGAATTCTAAAGCAAAGTAATTCAAATTCAAATATCTTATTGTGGATCATAGGGTGATAAGCATAAACAGCCTATAATGTTCCCACTGCTGGGACTCACGGCCTGCTCTCTAGAGAGGGAATGGATTATAATCCACCACGCGGGCCCAGTGCGGGTTGGTAGATGTCACATGTCTTCGAATTTGTGGTTCTAGGACATGCCGGTTTCCTCACGATGTTTTCCTTCACCGTTTTGAGAGCAGTGGTGATGAAATAAATTAGACAAAGTAATGCGCTAGCCTGGGTGCGAACCCACGACTTATTGTGCGTAAGTCGGGGCCGCCACCACTAGGCCACCACTGCTCTCAGGTTCATAAGATATTGTTTCAAATACAGGAATGAGCTATGTCCTGCCATTGAGGCATACAAAATTCATGTCACAAGTTCGGTTAAAATACAATACATTCAATTGTCATGCAAAACATTATGATTAAAATAGTAAAATATTTATGTCAAATTACAAAATATTCATTCAATAGATTCGCTTCAATGTATTGTCATCAATTCTCAAAATAGTGGTCCGCCGGTATCGGGAGCAGGGTCCAAGCTACCGGTGGTTAGGGCTCCAGAGACAGGAACCTCACAATGCGAGCCGTATCGAGGAGTATTGCCTTCTGAATCAGGCCCTTGATCCAACCGCCTAAGGAGAGCCTCGAAAGATGTTCGTCGAGGCTTTTGGCTATAAGGCCATTGGCCGTCACGACAATCGGCACAATGATAGCCGAGTTCACATTCCACATGTCGGCAACCTCGTGTGCCAAGGGTAAAACCTTTTTTTTTTTCTTAGCGGTCTCTGTTCCACTCGTCGGCGAGGGTCTCCCTCCTTCCACTTTTCACGAACCTGCGCGTCCTCCTTCTAGTTCGGACGGAAATATTAAAGTCAAAATACAAATTATTCATTCAATTGATTCGCTTGGGGACACCAAAGAATCTACTTTGTTCACCCGGGTGATATCACCCAGGTGTTGGTGATATCAGGTGTTGGTTGGTATTGTAATGTATATATTATCATCAATTCTCTTATATAGAGTAATAAAATTTACACATCAATACTTCGTGTAGTTTTTATTTTAAGGTATTTTTTCGCTCATAGTTCTGAGAAAAGGTGGAAGATATGTGGGCCCATACAAAAGATGCTTTGGTGCAAATCTTTATTTTACTGGCTACGGTGCGCAGCTTGTCCTTGTGTCTGGCCCCAGTGCAAAATTCAACCAAGGAATCTGACGTCATCGTATGTATTCAACCTTTTTTAAAATCCTTGACGCTGGGGAAGCCCCACTATACCTGACCTACCCTAAGGGTAATACGACAACATGATGTATAACTAGAACGTCTTACGTCTTGGTTCTACAGTTACTAGACAACAGTCATAGCATCACGCGTGTTTTTCCATGACGGATTAAGCAGAGGTGACCAGGGTCGGGCACTAGCTGCTCGGCAGTTTGCTGAACTGGGCCTATTTGGCGCAGCCGTGAGACACACTATTATCTCTTGTCTTGTCTTGTTTTTTTTTTTTTTTTTTTGTTTTTAGATTTAAGATTTTAATTTTATTTTTTGTTGTGTGCACTTGTGGCTTGTGTCAAATAAATATGTTTTATTTCTTTCTTTCTTTTCTAGGTGTATGCCCACCTTTCACCAGATAACTTATTTCGTTGGATACTAGTTAAGTTAGGGTATTTTGGTAAATGAAAGTGTATTGGCTTCCTATATCATCCAGATTCTTCTTCTGCTTTTTACCCGTCTGCTTCAGAAGGTGGGTAATGTTTTTCGAACATATGTATGTATGTATGTACCTAATGGCACAGAAAGATCTACCAAAATTACGTTTGTCACCGCATGCGGCACCTTAAAGTATTTAGTGTAAGTAACTAATTTTAATATACATACTATGTGTAGTTATTTCATCATTTGATTAAGTTAGTATCTTACAATACAATGCATGGTAAATAAACTATAAATAACCTCAGTCGATTTTTATAAAGGTATTTCCCTTTTCTGTTCATTATTTTTAAGCAGTCGCGTTTTTGATTTTTACAATAATATTTGTTTCGTGTGGTTAGTGCCTAACCTGGTGTTAGAGTTTTTATGCCACCCATGGGCCTCTGACTTGGCTTTACATGCCGTAAAAAAATATCTGTCAGGCATGCTGGTTTCCTCACGATGTTTTCACACCGAAGCAAGTGATAATTATACAACACGCACATGAATCCGAAAAATCAGAGGTGCGTGTCTTGGGTTTGAACTTGAGACCTATGACTTGGCAGTACGACGGTCACACCACTAGGCTATCACTACTTACGGTTGCTGCTTGCTTATCCTCCAGATTGAATACTAGCAAGGGGATATTCCTAATTGATCTAACAGAAAATATGCGTAGGTTGTCATCTATTTATGAACTCGCCGATGAATTTATCTGTTTATCACCATGTACTGTACCCATATTTGCAAAATAAAAACTACTTACTTACTCGCAATGGTCTCTATATTGTTCGTAAATGGCAAAAGAGATCAAGAATTCCGTTCTTTGCCAATTGTTAGTAAACAGTTTTTAATCTTCATATTAGATTCTATTTATCATACGTACCGACTCTTTTCAATGTTATATTTGGTCGCTTTATAGTATCTTGTATTATTGTAGCTTATTATAATGCCTCGGAAGATGCTGTTTTTCTTCATTTTGGCACACTATAATCTTTTATGACTGCGTGTTAAGAATAGTCGTGGTTCTCTTTACTGAAACTTTACGTACGCCTTAATAGTAAGAATATCTTAAACTATTCTTCCAAGAAACTTTAAAACAACATTCTAACAACGTAATAAAAGACGATAATCTTTAAAATAGCAGTACAATGACCATATTTCTACGTTATAGTGGATACCTAATGCCTTTACCGACGCACTTACGAACATACATACTTCTAGCTATATATATGTCGAGAAAACGATTTTTATATCCATGACCCAGCCAACATATAAAATGTTACTCCTAAACTGATGTTCCGTCTCTTTCTAACGCTGTCGGAGGGAGGGAGAAGGTGATATGCACGTGTGACGTCGGTGAAGACTTATATGTATGTACGTGGAGGGAAATGGCTAAAGCGGTGGAGAGGATTTGTGTTGTAATATATATTTGTAGTTCTGGAAAATTTTGAAACTGAAAGAAATGTGTTATTGTGTAGTCGCGCTTCTTTATTTGGTCAGCCGTTCTTATCATGCAATTGGGAGACAAATCTTGGTTATATTTTGATAAAAAATACAGTTCAATTTTTATTAATATCATTGCAATCGAAAAGTGGGAAAAAGTATCACTAGAACTTCAGATATTTGGGTCAAAATTTCAACATAATACGAGTTTTCAAAATATTTATAAAGTGAGATTTTAGTTTCATAAAGCATTACTAATTCACAGTTCCCACCGTTTCATTAACACCCAAGGAGATAAAAAATCCTAAAAAACCGCACCAAAAAAATCTAAAACCAACATCCACTCCACAGTACCTCTGTCCCCGAGAAAAGCCCGCGACACGAGTATTTTTCTTAACCCACACATGTGTAACCTCACACACACACTATACCTATGTGTGCGTGAAAATACATGTACGTATGTCGACGTTCCGATGTGTGCAGTCTTGGGTAGTAAAATATTATGCTGTCGGGTGAAATAACATTGTATAGATAATCAATAACAGTAGAATTTTATGTTAGATCCTGAATTTCAGGGCGTTTTCGTACCCTAGATTTGATATTAGGCTAGGTTTTACAGGGGAATAATAAACTAATTTGATATTGAAACGATCATCTCTTTTTAGGTTGAAATATTTGGTTTTAATACTCATTATTGAGAGTAAAAACATAACCTACCTCAAAAGAGGCCGAAGGTTTTTTAAATTGGAGTTTCTTTATTAACGTTGCATAAAAGATATATTTAAACATCAAACATGTATACCTAAATCGAGTTTCCTCCGTGCCTCGGATAGCACGATATGCCGTTGGTCCCGGCTGTCATTTGTAGATCTATGACGTCGTTACAGGTATTCTGACAACCAGTCAGAGGTCAGATAGGAAACCGCTCCGTGTAAAACACTGGTGTTCAGCTGTATCCGGTTAGACTAGAAAGCCGACTACAACATAGTTGGGCAAAGGGTATACAGATGATAGAAAATGTATGCGTATCCGTTAATCATCACTTCGTCACAATCCTACTAATAATATACATACGAAAGTTTGTTAGGATTGATGAATGGATGTATATTTGTTAGTCTTTCACGGAAAAACTACTGAACGGATTTGGATGTAATTTAGCATAGGTAAAGATAGCTTATAACCTGGATTAACACGTAGGATACTTTTTATCCCGGTACTATGATCCCGTGGGATAATGAGGGCATAAACTAGTTTAAGATAATCCGATTAGTTTATATCGAGAAACAAATGAATGCGTTTAGTTTCGAACGTTTTCTAACCAGCTAAAACAGTGTAAATATTTATATTGTGATTTAAGTCAGTTCACAAGTAAAGTCGCATGTAACAGGGGGTGCCCATTATTTCTAAGTACAAAACATTTTAAAAACAGAACGATTCAATTTTGTTTATTTTTTGAGTGGACATCAAAATCGGTCCAGCTGTTTCGGGAATTTTACTGGCAGATAGCTGATATTATAAGGAGATAACTAGACTACTTTCATTTTTGAAAAATTATTAGGGTTCCGTGTAAAAAAAAAACCTTTGAAATTGTTATCAAAATTCAAATAATGAAGTAACAATTTTATAATGAATTCGCGCGTAAAAATATCGCAGGCTTGTAAAAAAATATAAATTCAAGCTTCTTATTCGACCATTCCGTAGCTAGTTAAACGCATCTTTTCTTCCACAGTTAACCAAAAAGTTCCGTGAACTTGTCTAAGTGACAGCTAAGTTGAGTTAAGTAACCCTTCACTTGAGGGCGCCGCGGTAAACTACTCCCCTCATTACACACTCACTTTAGGGGGATAGTAGGGCTCTAGGCTGAGAGAAATAGTGCGAGTATAAAGCTAAAATTGTGCCTTACCGTTGGTATTATTATTTTGTATTTTTAATATCACATTCCTATTTGTTTTAACATCACATTTTTTAATTTTTTTAATATTTCTTAAAAAAACATTAAAAAGATATTTATAAAATCCCATGTAGTAAGGGGCGAGCCTATTACCATTAATCGGGTACAAATCCAGACATGGAGTTTGGCTGTTAATGAGAAATTTCGTATGGTAAAACCCAATTGCCCGATCTCGGAATCGTACCAGGTATACCTCATGCTCAGCAGTCGCGCTTGCGACCACTAGACCAACGAGGCAGTAATAATAAGCGTACCGACGGTTAATTTATTCATTTATTTTAGAATACCAACAACTCACGTTACATTATTGTTCGTAAACATATAAAATTAAAACTATTACAACATAATCTTGTAACGCACACTCAATTACAGGTAACCACAGCTAACAAATTGTCGAGTACACAGGCTCTAAATACATAATTTAATGGAAAATTAAATTAATATAATAATAATGGATTGCGCTTATTGTTAGGTTTCTCTCTCTGGAGCCCTGACCACCGGTAGCTCGGACGCTGCTCCCGATGCCGCGCCGGTGGGCTACTATTTTCTATATTTTTAAATGTTTTTTTTTTATATAAATTTTATTAATAAAAACATTCAAAAATGTAAATTATTATTATATATAGAAAACAAATAAAGGAATTCATAATTCAAAACAACACACATAAAAATCCCCGGCCAATCTACTGGCTATTAAAAGAGAAAAGAAAAATCACAAATACCCTCAAAGGAAAATAAAGAAAACGTCTGAATTGTGGAATGATTAAACGTTTAAATGTCTGCGGGCATCTAAACTCAATTTGCGGTGTTCGTCCATTTGTCACCGCGCGTCTCGGGAACCGCGCTCTGTGCAGGAAGTAGCTGATTATCTTTATGCTTGTACGTCATGGGGTACCGAGGATTTGGAGACAAATTTTGGTGTTTTATGCGTAGGTCATCATCTGCCGAGCCTTTTCCCAACTATGTAAGGGTCGGCTTCCAGTCTTACCGGTTGTAGCTGAATACCGGTATTTAAATGGAGTGACTGCCTATCTGACCTCCACAACCCAGTTAGTACTGGGTAATACGATACCCCGTGGTAAGACTGGTTGTCAGACTTTTTGGGCCACAGACTACCTGTAATGTCTGTCAAAGATCTACAATTGATAGCCGGGACAAAAGGCTTAGCGTGTTTTCCGAGGCACGGAGGAAACTCGTTACGTAATGGGTGGTCACCCATCCACAGACCAAGCTTGGCAAGCACGGCTTAACCTAAAGATCGACCTAAGCGGCTATTATTATTTATTCACGGGTAGGTACTACCTAGTAATGTTTAGTTAATTTATCTTGAAACCGAACTGTTTTGTTTTAAAAGACATCGGCAGAATTAACGGCACATGAGATTCAAATTCGGCTTCATAGGTTGCAATTTTAACGTTAATACGGTATAATATACCTTAATTTTGCAAGGACTACAATGTGGAATTTAGTCCCTTTCTCTAGCCCATTATACCTAAGACATAAAAACCGCCACCCAAGAGCGGAATGAGCGAAGGCATTCAGTGATATAATTCGTCACGCTTTTCGTCTCCATAATGCAGAGCCAAAATATTATGGCACTCGTTTACAGAATCAAGGTTCTGATAGTGTTATAATAATCAGTATTATTACAGCCAGATATTACTACGCTGCTTACCTCCACTGTAACTAAAACCAGAAAGTTATAGGATAAAGGAGATAGCTCCAAATAAGTCTAGATGGTCAATTAAGGAAGAAAAGATCAGGTGGCCTACCATGACGTCTTAAAGCAGCAGTAATGCCAGTGTGGGATAGAGATGGTGCTAGATGACCTGTATAGCTCTGTCTCTTTCCCAAACTGGAAGTACTCCTGCTTTAAGGTGGAAGCGCAAGGGTAGCCCGCGAAATTCATTTTTTTTTACCTTTTTTGCAATTTGCAAGTCTGTTTCAGGTTGTATGTTGATGAAAAATGAGTCGCGCCAGTAACACGTATGTAGCTACAGAATTATAATCATTAAAATCATTCATACAACGCTCGTTCATTTAGCCCCATTGAGTGACTTTTTCATGAAATAGTTATTGAATGGGGTTAATTGAACTTGGAGAATTGTATTGATGATTTGAATGATTATGATTTTGTAAGTCCGTACGTGTTACTGGCGCGATTCATATTTTTATCAACGTACAACCTGGTACCGATCTGCAAATTGCAATAAACGCAAGAAAATTTAAATCTCGCGGGCTACTCTTGCGCTTTCGCCTTAAGACGTCACAGTAACCCCCCTGATCAGGTCGTAAGCTAGAAATAACGCTAGCACCATCTTAACTTTAGCTAGGAAAACTAGAGTGTATTATAGGAACTAGAACTGCCTATAAATTCTAACAGGCTTTTCCTAGCAGTAACGGTTTGGTAGTACAATAGAATCTCGATTTATATTACTTTCTTGGTTCTTCTGCATTGCGGCAACATGAGAGATTTGACCGAGGTGTGAAAAGTACTAATCTTCGTAAATAATTATGAGGTAGAATGAGATAGTACTTACATGACACGATTTCAGACCCTAACTTTGAAGTAAGAAATACTCAAGACTCAAAAACGTTTAGATAATTGTAAATTTTTCCCTCAACCGTGCAAGTCAAGATTCTTTTGATTTTTTCGTTTGAAAGTTTATAATAAAAAAATAAAAAAATTGTTCAATGTGGTTAAGAAATAAACAATTTTTTTTTTTTATAATAAAAAAATATTGTTTAAGTAATGTGGTTAAGAAATAAACATTCTTTTTTTATTTATTTTTTTATAATAAAAATTGATTCTACCGGGAACCTTTTTTTTTTTTTTTTTTACCGATGGGAAATCATCAAATAACCCCTCCCGCTCTGGGCTGAGCAGGAGGGAGTGTCAGACTTTTACTGACTAAAACCCATCCATGTTCCTTCCTTTGCCCTTTGTGTTCCAGGGCCGCGGTATCTCTTTCGAACAGTCCCGCAACCCTGGCAGAGCCGGGAACCTGACATGTACTTAAGTTTACAATTTCACAAGCATTATAATTTTAGATTCATCATTATCATCTGCCTAGCCATTTCCCACCTATGTCGGGGTCGGCTTCCAGTCAACTAGGTTGCAGCTACATAAAATGTTTGATTATGAACTTACAACTGAAATGCCTCGACAGAATGATGTGTATGATGAAAACATTTCTTATAAAACGCTTCCAAACAAACACGCATTTACCACTGTTTAAAAAATCTTTCATTCATGAAAAGTTTTCTATAGTAATCAAAAAATTACCTATCCAAACTCTGCTAAACGTATCATAGTGTGTACATTCACACAGTGGGTGTGTATGTGATGGATAGCCAATCGTCTCGGCCACACTGTCATCGTTAGCTCTGCCTGCCCCGCTTTCGCCATTTATCTTCAATCCACTAGATTTCACGAGATTATGAGGTATTAGGAATTTGTTAAGTCAGTGGTCGGGCGGACTGTGAAGCCTTTTAGTAGCTGGCTTTGGAAAATGGGAACTTATTATGGGAAAGTAGTAATTCTTGTATTTTTAAGAACGTTTGCAGTCTAATTTAATTTTTAATCTGTCAAAAATGATTTTCATCGACTGCCTTTTTCCAACTTTATAGAGGTCAGCTTCCAGTCTTACTGAATGCAGCTGAATACCAGTATTTTACATGGAGCGACTGCCTATCTGACCTCCACAATCCTTGTCAAAAATCCAATATCAAAAATATGTATTGATTTGTGACTTAATTTGTACGTTTTAAACAACCGGAATTGCTCTTCTGTTTTATAAGCGAATTCTTTTTCTATGATATTCATTTTTTTTTTTTAAATCTGGATTTGTATCAAAATAACGACAGTTCATTTCAGAAGACAAGAAGTAAAATACTTCGTAGGAATAAGGAACACAACATGTAACATAATAAATCAGTCGTGAAATACATTTTAATAAAATTTTCTTGTAGTTGAAAATTATTTAACAAAAAAAAAATGGTGCATTGCTAATTCCCTAAGCGATAACGATGATGCTAAAAAAAAATGAAGCTTGTGGCTACACAATAACACCCGCTCTTGTCGATCCTTTAGGTTAAGCCGTGCTTACCTAGGTTGGTCCATGTATGGGTGTCCAACTGTCCACTTACTACATACCCAGTTTCATCCATGCCTTGAAAAGCACGTTAAGCCGTTGGTCCCGGCTGTCATTTGTAGATCTTTGACAATCGTTACTGACAACCGGTCTTACTCAGGGGTATCGCATTACCCAGTACTAACTAGGTTGTCGGGGTCAGATAGGCAGTCGCTCCATGTAAAATACTGGTACTCAGCTGCATTCGGTTAGACTGGAAGCAGACTCCAACATACCTAGTTGGGAAAGGCTAGGTAAATGATGAGATCATTCAACGATGACAATGAAACACTAGGCCCATGGGGTCCGAGTGCCCACCTAGTATTTCGGGAAATCGCCAAGCGGTTGGTCGACTCTTCACGTGACCAGAGGGCGGGCCTATTTTTTGGCCAAAGAATCAGCATTGCCATACAACGTGGCAATGCTGCCAGCCTTCTGGGCACTTTTCCTGTTGACAGCGATGTGGACGAATTTTTTGACGCCCTGTAACCCTTTTGATACTTGTACATATTTTTATTACTATTATAGATTATAGATTTGTAGTTTGTAAATAATGTAAATATCTTGATTGAAATAAACGATGACAATGACAATAATACTTAACTATCATGTTACCAAAATCCTAACCAATCTTAAACAAAGATGATCTACAAAGATTATGTAAATAAAACCTTGGTCCCCTAGTATCTATTAGTTTCATTCAGCCGCATCAGTCGCGGCACATCCGTCTACGTCACCAACAGGGTGACGCCTCCTGTTATCGACCGTGCCAACTTTGTTCTTTTATACAACTTGTATTATTATGGAAACTTCAAAATCTTCTAAAAATATTATCTTACAAATAAATAAAATAAAAGTGGCTGTTTGTAATATCAAAATAACAGCTTTTTACTGAATGCAAATGAAAATATATGTATACGGCACTTGTGACAAAAACACATTTATTTCATTTTTTGTCCGTCTGTCTGTTTGTTCCGGCTAATCTTCGAAACGGCTGGACCGATTTTAACAGGACTTTTACTGGCAGATAGTTAATGTTATAAGGTATAACACAGGCTACTTTTATATTAGAATAAGAATTAGGGTTCCGTTCAAAATAAATAAAACCCGTGAAATTGATAACAAAATCCGATTCAAAATGAGAAATTTTACGCGAGCAACAGCTAGTAAGTTACAACTTTTTGGGAAATATTTTAGACAATATTAAAGGTGTTGAACAAATTAACCCACCCCTACAAGAAATACAGGAGTCATGTTCTGTTAAATGGGCAAATACAGTACTGTCACAGTTATTGTGCGGCATAATAACTGAGCTACAGTCCCAGTCACAAGGCATAACTTGTGACTGGGACTGCAGCATCATTTTATTGTATTGTTGTCTTTGTTTAGACACTTCAAGGAGGAGGAGGAGGAGCTCGTGGCAAAATAATAACGGCCGCTCGGATCATTCTTCAGGTTAACCCGCGCTTGGCGCTTGTCTGTAGATGGGTGCCCACCCACTACTTACCGTGTTTCCTACATGCAAAACACAAAAATCTACAAAACACTACAATACATACAAAAATCTACAAATGACAACCGGGACAAACGGCTTAACGTGCTTTCCTACATGCCACGGAAAGCACGTTAAGCCGTTTGTCCCGGTTGTCATTTGTAGATTTTTTACAGTTGTTACAGGTAGTCGATACGATAGTCGAGTGTAGTGATACTAATACATATAAATACATCTAAAATAAACTAATAAATATTTTAACAAATACTAAAATAAAAAACGAAAAACCTATTATTAAATAATAATAACCAAACCTAATTCAATGAATACAAAAAAATAATGGAAGAAAAATCTGGATGCAGCTGAGTACTAGTTGTTTACATGGAGCGACTGTTTATCTGATCTTCACAATCCAGTTACTGGGTACTACGGTACCCCATGGAACTGGAAGACTGGTTGTCCAATCTTTTGCTGTCATGTTCATGCTCACTCAAATGTCTCGCTGATGGTGGCGCGTGTGTCGGATCATTTAGTTCCCTTCAAAATGGTTGAGTTGAATCGTGCTGATCTATGCGTCATGTTCGTGAACGGGCGCTGTCAGTGTGACTGGTCATCTCTTAGTTGCCACGGCTTATTTGAATTAATTATTTTTATTTTTTTAATTGTCTTTTTTGTTTTTACTGTGGACACTTTTAATGTGCACATCTTGCTACATCGTTCTCACATAGTGTACCATCTCAACATGAATGATGTAACCAAGATTTTGTAACAATTTGCTGATTTAAAAGAGTGTCCATGGAGTTTCTTGCCCGTTCTTCTCCATAGAGATCTACGCTAGGGAATGGGCAACTACAGTACTTTCACAGTTTTTATGCCTTGTGACTGGGACTGTAGCTACATTTAATTGTTATCTTTGTTTCGACAATTCAAAAGTGCCTGTAACTGGCCTACTTGAAATAAATGCTTTGATTTGATTTGATTTGATTTGGGCTTTTTCCCCGTAAATACTGTCAAAGATCTGCGAAAGACAGCTGGGATTAACTGCTCAACGTTCTTTCTGAGACACGGTATCTTTCTGAGACACGGTATCTTTCTGAGACACGGTATCTTTCTGAGACACGGTATCTTTCTGAGACACGGTATCTTTCTGAGACACGGTATCTTTCTGAGACACGGTATCTTTCGAAGACTTAGTTAACATAAGATAACATCACGTCTTTAAGGTTTTAGGTGTAGCTAATAGTACACCTACAAGTTTTCGTTTAAGTTCCATAATAGGGGGCGAGCCTATTGCCATCAAACGGGCACAAATCTGGACTTCGTGGCTGCTATTAAGAAATTCCTGATGGAAAAACCCAATAAAAAATTTCCCGACCCGGGAATCGAACGCAGGACCTCATGTTCAGCAGTCGCGACCACTAGACTAACAAAGCAGCCTCTTTTGAAGTCTTAGTTATTTGATATTAAATTCAGAAAGAAAGTAGTATAAAACATATAAAGGATCAAACTTTCGATCTAAATCAGTACTATCAACTTACTAAGGCATCTTCACACAGCCGTCGCATCAACGTCGCGATAACGATCGTGTGTGTCTGTCGGTGACATTGACAGATACGCCGTGAAGATTACCCGCCTTTGTGGCGGATCACACCCGGATTATCCGGGGTGAGCAGGGAGGAATATTTTTTTTGTATTTTTCTAATTGATGTCTTATGAAATTTGGAACAATGTGGTGGTCTTTTTAGGAATTCTTATTTATCGGTTGTAACTGATTTGTCTGAATTTCATGTTTTTTTTTTATGGAATTTGATCATCTGCCTAGCCTTTGATCAACTATGTTGTGGTCGGCTTCCAGTCTAACCGTATGAAGCTAAATACCAGTATTTTATATGTATATTTTTATGGAATTGGCTACCTCGTTGGTCTAGTGCCCGGAAGCAGGACTGCTGAGCATGAGGTCCTGGGTTCGATTCCCAGATTGGGCAAAGTGTTATTGGGGTTTCCCATTAGGAATTTCTCAATCTCAATAGCAGCCACGGATCTGTGCCGGGTTGATGTGGATTTGTGCCCGGTTGATGGCAATAGCATCACCCCCTTTTACATGGGACTTAAACTGGCGTAATGTGGGTGTACTATTTAATTGGGTACACCAGCTCTGCCTAACCCTTCGGGGCTTACAGGCGTAATGTACTTGATATTGTACAGAAATTTAGGCTCAGAATAAATCAATTCGTTGCTGATTATAATCTCATTAATTTTTAAGCAAATACAGGTTGTAAGTTCTTGTTTCAAAATGTCTACTTACATCCCTGCCTACCCCAAAAACCGTCACTACAAACAAGGAAACAAACCGACTGTAACGACAAGTCTACTTAAGGCCGTGTGCACACAGTGGCAGTGGAAACAAATTAACGAGATGAGTCGCAGCGAGTCGGTCCGTCGACGCCCTAAGATGGATGGCGGGGTGATCACGTGACGGCTAGCTACGACGAATTTCTGAAAACGTTTCGTGGATATTTTTGGATGGCTAAAACTTACTGGAAGGGTATTCATGGATATTAAGATATGCAATGATGGCCTTTCGTTTTTAAGCTCACCAGATGGCGCCACTGTCGCGTAAGGTTATGTCAATAATTCTATTTCATACTTTACAGTACCTATAACTTTATACAAAGTTTATTTTATTTTGTAACAACATAGTGTAAACTTCAGATACATTTATTTACAATATTCTCCCTAAAATTAGCAAGCATGAAACATTTAAAAATCAATTTCCCTCCAAATAAGACCCTAAGTTGCTACTTAAAATCTTCAAGTCTTAATTAATCAGGAATAGCTCAATCTAGGCCACAATCGTGAATATTAGTAAAAATACGTAATAAAAAAGCACGCAACGCGTGAACTTTCTATGAAATATGTCATTTCGGTGGCTTCGCGCTACACTAGCGCCTCTAGCGGCGAATTCCCGTGTATGTCCCACTCCTGGCCAAAGGCCTCCCCCCATTCCTTCCACTACTCATGATGGTGTGCTTCTTCTCGCAAATTCGCGAAGAAGCCATCCAAGACAACCCAACATCTTCGCCTAGGTCTCCGTCTAGCTGTCTCAGGGCTCCAGTCTAGCGATATTAGAGCCTACAGCTGTGCATCCGGCAGACATGGCCTGCCCTATCCCATTTTAGTCTCACAGCTTTTTATGCTACTTCGGCAATTTGTAATAATAATACAATAAACATTATTTATCGTCATTGATAGCTGTAGTATCTATAATTTAATGAAACAAAACCCACAACCAATTTCCCTAAGCTAATCAATCTATCAGAACATTCGTCACTATGCGTCCGCTTCCCGCTAATTATTAGGTAGCATTTTCTGAGCAATTGATTGCTCATTGTCTCTTCGTGCTCAGATGAGCTAATGATCGAAGTGTACATTGTGTTTATTAGTTGGAAACTAGGAAGTAGTGTGTTTCCATGTTTAAAGAAACTGTCTTTGCATGATGAGAGAGATTGTAATTAATTATGATCAAAACGTCTTCTGCTGCTTAAAAAAGGAATACTTTTACATATTACTGGCGGCCCGTCCCGGCTTCGCACGGGTGCCTATGTTACCGGGTGAATGTAGCTTTCTAATGGTGAAAGAATTTTTGAAATCGGCGCAGTCGTTTTTGAGTTTATTCATTACAAACATACACACAAAAATACAAATCTTTCCTCTTTATAATATTAGTCTAGATAATATCTTGCTTGTAATACTTGAAGGGTTAGAAAGAGGAGTGAGCACACCTACAATTTCAAATCAAAAAATAAAAAATCATTTATTTATTCAACAAGTATTTTACAAAAACAGAATTAGTGATTGAAACCCCCCTTTAAGCAAGTAATGCCTGTATTGGGAGACTCCGCTCCTCAATATCAAATATTATTAGAAAAACATAAAACATTTTGCTAGTTATTTCTGTTTAAGTTCCATAGAATAAGGAGCCTATCCGTGCCTCAGCAAGCTCGTTAAGCTTGTTAAGTTGGTCCTGGTTGTCATTTGTATATCTTTGTCAGTCGTTACAAGTAGTCAGTGGCCCGAAATTCAGACAACCAGTGCTCCCAAGGTGTATCGTATTGTCCAGTACTAACTGGGTTATGGAGGTTAGATAGGCAGTTGCTCCATGTAAAATACTGGTATTCAGCTGCATCCGGTTAGACTGGAAGCCGACTACAACATAGTTGGGAAAAGGCTAGTCAGATGATGATGACTCAACAATCTTAAGCAACATTATTTTGTGAAAATCTCTACTCATATCCTCCATCACCAATACACCATTACTAACAAGGATAATCTCCCAAATACCCATTGACTGTTCGAGCACCATAATTATCTTCTAAACCAAAAAAAAAAAACTAACAAAGACTCCTTACATTTAAATCTTATAAAAAAAAAAAACTTTAAAAAAAAAATGATGGTGACAAATACAGTTACGAAAGAAAGAAAAAAAAGTTTGCAAAAAATGTAGCGGTTGCACCCTTTTATTTAATACTGTTGTCGTATGAGAAACGAATGACAAGACAGGTAATTTATGCTTGTGTAGAAGGACGTAGTAGTTTTGATACTATTGAAGGAATACGTCAAGAAAAAAAAAAGTGGAAAAGAAATGGATTTTGTTAAACGTATATTACTTCAGCTAAATAGTGAGAAAATAGGATAATATTTGTGAATATTATTCTAAATTCTTTTAATTAGATGTACTTTTACAATTATTTACGATTTAATATAAATTGCCATCGATACGCTAAGAACAAGAAGTACTTATCCTTTTTTAATTGCGTTAGTTTATTCAAATTGAAATAATAAATTTTCTAAATCCAAACATGACAAAACACTTGCATTGCACTTTATTACGATTATTTATTTTTGTAAATAGGATGGTAAAAAACACTATAACAGGCCTTTAATTGTTATGTTTCACGTTTTAATTGTCATAGTTTTAATTATGTGTCTAGTCCTCTTTTTTTCATGATTTCACAATGTTTATTAACGTAAATTATGGTATTATTAGATAGGAAGCTTTCTCATTCATTTTTAGTAAAGTACTAAATGGATTTTCCGAAGAAGGTATTAAACTGGTTTCGATTAAGTATTCAGTAAAGTATCAAGACGCAGCCATCCACCTAACCCTACTGCACAAGATCAGAATACAACCCCATAAGACAGTTCACTCACCCCTTAACAAATAATACTTAAGAGAATCTCTAAATTTATGTGCCCAAAATATATAGCGATAACCTTCATCTTTTGTAAGTAACATCATAATATTGTATTGTAATATTATTTATTGGGTATTGTCAATATGGTGTGTAACTGCTTGATGATAGAAAATATGATATAAGGTGTGATTCTTTTTTGTTTTGCAAAAAAGGTAACAAAAAATAAATGAAATATAAATGTCTTTTAAAAAACAATAAAGAATGAAATAAATCATCATCTGCCGAGCCTTTTCCCTACTATATGAGGGTCCACGTTCAGTCTTACCAGATTCAGTTGAATACCAGTATTTTACATGGAGAAACTGCCATTCTGACATCCACAACCCAGTTAGTACTGGGTAATACGATACCCCTTGGTGAGACTGGTTGTTAGACTCTTGGGCCTCTGACTACCAGTAACAACTGTCAAAGATCTATAAATAACAGCCGGGACCTACGGTTTAACGTGCGTTGCGAGGCACGGAGCGCGGCTTACCCTAAAGATCGATTTCATAGTCATGATTTGAACAAATGACTTGGGATTCATCATTCATGCTTCAAATGGGAGAAAACAAGGACGCATGAAACACACTAACCAACAAAAACTACCATAATAACACACACTAAAACTGAAAATCTTTCAAAACTTGTAAGTTCTAACCAACTCCAATGTCCTACAATAGCTAGACATCGCAATCCTAACTTTAGTACCTAAAAGTATACTAATAAAAAAGTTTGCCTGTCCATTTATTGCCGCTACGAGCAATATATTGGTTTGTCTGTTTGTTCGTCAGCAACTTTCGTAGTCACAAGACCCTGGGGAACCCAGTTCTCTGTTTATAACGGGTGGAGTATCGAGGGCCTAGTAAAGATGAGGTTTCTCTATGAGCTTCGCAAGGAAAGTATGGAATATATTCGACTCTCTTTCACAACACACACATATGTAATCGTCGAATATTCTCTTATTGGGATTAACCATATAAAAGTAGCTCATAGCTTATGCATAATAAATCAAACAGGATCTGAGTCTTGAGTTTCGAACTAAACAGATCTTATAATTTAGATATCTAGGACTAACCTCAATTTAATTTTTAGCTATCAACAAGAATTTGTGTAGTATATACTACAGCTGAAAACCCCGACTATCTGAAAAATCACGCTCTAATTAAATTCGGGGTTTACAATGAAAAATCAAGTCCTCCTATTGTTGAAATCGGTTAAAATGTAGCCTATGTTACCCGGGTCATAATAACGAATCGATTGACACCTTATTCATCAAAATCGGATAAATAGTTTAGGCGCTACGGAGGAACATAGGTAAATACAAACATACATACATACATAGACTGCTAAAATCATAACCCTTCCTTTTGGCTTCAACGTAGTCGGGTAAAGAAGCAGTTGTCAAATCTTTCGACTTCATCATCTACGGGGCCTTTTCTCAACGATGTAGGTTTGTTCATAAGAACCCAGACTAATTACCATTACTAAGGAAAAATAGCTATGAAATAATCTAACAAATAAACGAAAAATACACAATAAACAATACGAAACTATTATCATTAACAATAAACAAGGAAATTAGCCATACACAAGGGTGTCCACGATTAATTCGCCGAATTAGTCCGGTCCGAAGTAAAATCGATTAGGGTACGAATTTCGGGGCCGGGGCAATTCGCAACGACGCTGCGTCCCATCCAAGATAAACATGCCAGGCTTTTTTCTACGGTTGAGACATTAACCAAGGATGTTTTGGTGGTGTCTGTGAGTTTGGCGGATGTGGGACTGTCTTGGTTTGAGATTTGGTTCTGAAAGTGGAGAAATGTGTGTGGAAGGATGTTACGGTTTATGTGTAAGGAATTGTAGTTTAGTTTGGGGTTGTTAGTTCTCTAAGTTGTTCATAATATTACATCTGTAGCCGACTTCCAAAAAAAACGTATTATTTTCGCCATTAAATAATTTGGTCAATATTGACGTGTTTTTAATAAGGTAAATTCAAGCAAGTTTTCCTGACAACGATTTAAAGGGAAAATAATAATTAGGTACACAGGATACCGGTTTTTTAATTGTAAAACTGGCAATTTAAAAATACAAACTAAGAAAATATCAACAAAAACGGCGCTATCTGAGACCGTGAAAATTGTACAAATAAAACACAATGTTATTAAACTTGAAATTCCTCCAAAACAAATATCATATAACAATCATTGGCATTCAATACAGGAAAAACCCATCCGAAAACCTGGCCACCCTACACTGTATGTCATTAGACGAAGCGGCGGGGGCGTCATTACAGCGATGAGTAGAACGACCATTAATCTTCTGAGACCGGTCTCCGCGCTGTCAAAATTGTGGCCACCGTTCTACGTGCGTACTTAGTTGTCCTGTGTGTTCTTTTGTTTCTGGTCACTCTAGTGTGTGCGTTGATTGTGATTGTGAAGGTTAGTGGTGTGTCTATGATATGTTTAGTGAAGGGTTTAGGGGTTTCAATTTCTGGCCATTTATATGCTCAGATAGTGAAGACACAATGTTTCTTCATATGTCTAGCCTTTTCCTAACTTTGTTAGAGTTGGCTTCCAGTCTAACTGGATGCTGCTGTATATAACATGAAGTGGTTTATATCTGGCATTTTAAAAGAGTGTCCATGGAGTTTCTTGCCCGTTCTTCTCCATAGAGATCTACGCTTTGGAATGGGCAACTACAGTACTTTCTCAAGTTATTATGCCTTGTGACTTCCCAGTCAGTCCCTGTATCTTCGCTCTCTTTGTTTTTCTGATATTCAAAAATGCCTGTAATGTTCTAATTTAAATAAATGATTTAAGTTTATCTGACCTCCGAAATACAGTAACGAAAGCATTTTTTAATCGGAGTTTATAGTCAAGAGTTTGCTACGATAGGTGAGTTTTCAAAACTGATGTATTTCTGACCAAATTGATGTAAAGCGCAATCACCATTTTTATTGCCTAATCCGTCGATAGGATTAGAGTTCATAAAACAAAGCTGTATGTTTTCCGAACAGAATTTATGTAGTACTTGCAATGTGTAATAGCATCAGTATCATTCGGCTTTACATGTAGATGAGTAAATACAAGGTGTAAACGGACTTATCACGAAGTCGTCAGCCAAGCATTCTGTACATCAAACTAAGTAATTCTACGCAAAAATTATTGCTGGCTAGCGACTTTTTGTTTTGGGGTGAAAAATCACGTTTTACGGTAGGACTCAATGTAACGCACTCAATACATTATGCTGACTGATGCATTGGGGTCGTGGAGCTATTTAAATTAAAGAAAATACGTATTATAAAAAAAAACTAGTGAAAAGTTGGAACTTTAACCCCCAATATCTCCGTAACCAGAAGTTTCCCAGGTATTGTCTCGTACGAAAAAATGATCGCAATAAGGGGAAGAACAAGTGCCCGTCAGCTTCGTTAAGGATACATTTACACCCATTATTAATCGATACTTTATTATTCTACCGGTAAACTAACTTTGAGTGTGATCGACCGGGCCTTAGTCTGCCATTGCAATAGTGTCAGAATAGTCTATCATTGGTTTAATAAGGCCCCTAGCCCACGGCGTATTGAAGCGCGTTCGAAACTCGTTTGACGTGCGTACAAAGGGTAATTCGTCTGCGCTGGGCCTTATTAAATCAATGATAGACCATTCTAACACTATTGCAAAAGCAGACTAAGGCCCCTGAACGAATGCCTACCAAGTCTATAGTCAATACAGTTAACAAATTGCTTGACTTCATTCAGTTAATCGTATAGACCGGTAATTCCCAGGAGCCCTTCGTTCAAAACCGGGAAGGGTGCCGGCCGACGGATTCTGACGTTTCAATTCAATGTGGGTATGTGTGTTTGGAATTCGACGATGTTGACTTAGAAGTTTATTTACAAAAGCTGCTTAAAGTTAAGTAGTGATTACTGAATTTTTGACCTTACAATTTTGATGTTTAAAAGTCTCTTAACTTTGACCATTGTTTATGAATGAATCTCTTAAAGAGTTGGTGATTATTTTCTTAGCATTTAGTCCCAACATGGCACTAGTAATGCTCGTAGATGGATTGGTAAAAATGTGACAAAGTCGATTTTTTTCTTTTTTTTAAAATAACTTACTGCAGTAGATCAAGACAAAGATGGCGAGTTGAACTTGAATTCTACCGAAAGGACCTTACTGATACTGATAGCCTGCATCATCGCACTACTGCGCAGAGGCCTCAGAGGCTGCAGAGGTCCCCATGACTTCCAGTTGTTTCTATTCAATCTGAACTCATTTACTCATTTGTTTTGCCAAATTAATCAGCGTCATGAAACCCTCAAAGCTTAAGGTATTTCAATCATTGTGAGAAACTAGACGAAAAGAAATAATATCAATATTGGTTTCTGGGTTAAAATGGGACTGGGTGTGTCACGTTTCTAGGATGAAGCCTGTCTGATGGGCGAACATAGGCACACAGTGGTTGCCTGAAGACGGCCGTCGTAACCGAGGCAGGGCCAAGAAACGCAAGAGAGACGATCTGGACTCATCCCTATCGGATTGGTCGGAGAGGGCAAATTGCAAACAAACCTCGAAAGCCATGGGGGCCCGCCTTTGCCCAGCAGTGGGGCAGAGTATGCTGACACAAATCTGACGCTTTAACTTTATACTACGTTCCCAGACCAGAACATCAGTTTATTATTTCGAAATACAATTCAAATAATAAATAGCAAATATCCATAATCAAAACAATCATTTATCTTCGTCAATTAAAACGTAAACCGTAATAATTTAAAAGATTAAAAAATACATCTTTCTCACAGGAAGATTTAACGAAATCAGTCACCCGTCAAAATTAGATTAATATTTGACAAAGAACACTAACCAACCGTCAAATGCGATGTCTTAATTACAAAATGTCAAAATCAATTATGCACAAAAATCTTTTATAATTTGAATAAGATGTATTCTCTAATCGTTTGTCAAAATCGCTTTAGGGGTTATCCTGAATGAATACCGACAATTGGGAGGTTCACCCTTCTTTGTTTCCTTTGGTTAAAACGATTAATTGGAACTGTTGAAAATCGATTTTGAATGTCGATAGTGAAAGGGTTAGTTTGAATCGTTAATCGCTTCATTCTTTTTTAATTTTGTGTATTGCATGGATGGACTGTGTGAAGGATGGTATGGTACGAAAGGAGATGTCTGATGAGATGATAAGTAATAGAAAAGTATGGAAGACTAGCTGTTGCCCGTGGCTTCGCTCGCGTTTTGGTCGGAAATTATCCACGGGTATGTTGTAAATATAGCCTATGGCACTCGGGGCTAATGTAGCTTCCTATTAGTGAAAGAATTTTCAAAATCGGTTCAGTAAATCCAGAGATGAAAGATGCGGGGGTACCCGCACAAACAACCTCACAAACTCGCAAACTCGCTCGCTCGCTTAAAGATTATTAGTGTAGAAGAAGACATACCGCGCCGACACCAAATATATTGGGGGTAAAAGAATGATGAGATCATGATAGTATTTGCTTACCGGTTGGACTGGGAACCGACCCCAACATAATTTGGAAAAGGCCTACAGGCTACAAGAGGAAGATTGTATTTATTGACAAATATCAGTTTTAGTACGAGTAATCTATTGAATCGAATCAGAAATGAAGACATCCGCAAGAGAACCAAGGTTACCGACGTAGCCCGAAGAATTGCCAAACTGAAGTAGCAGTGGGCAGGGCACATTGCTCGCAGAACGGATGGCCGATGGGGCCGAAAAGTTCTGGAGTGGCGACCGCGAACCGGAAGACGTTGCGTTGGAAGGCGTCCCACTAGGTGGACCGATGACCTGGTGAAGGTTGCGGGGATCCGCTGGATGCGAGTCGCACGGGACCGGTCAATGTGGTGACACTTGGAGGAGGCCTATGTCCAGCAGTGGACGTCTTTCGGCTGAAATGATGATGACGATGATGAGTAATCTATTGACGAAGTTACGCTTAGAATTGAAGCTTCACGTTTTGACAAAAGTAAGTATCGTAATACCACTGTCTCTATGATTTTATCTCATTTATTTTGAAGATACTATTTTGAGAAGAAAAGCGAAATCTTCATCAGTATCATAAAACGATATTGCTTTCGCATAATCAGCCTCGGTTCCCACTGCTAACACAAATACCTCCTGTCTCTAAGAAAAAAGTGGGCATGATCGACCACACTGGTCCAGCGCGGATTGAATGTCACATGTCATGTCGATCTAGGATATGTCCGTTTCCATTTTTTTTTTACTTTTCTTTTAAAACGTTGCCCCACTCTATGAATTTCTCCTGCATTGTGCGTGCATTTACAAACGTTAAAACTCACATACACAAACAGCCAGAACCTTAACAACTACCTGTAAGCAATACTAAAATATTTGCTCCGTTCGGAAATCGAACTGGCGACGACACTCGCCAGTGCGATTGAAAACATATTGCAGGAAACGACTTTTTTTTTTTAGGTGAAAAATCATGTTTTACGGTAGGAGTCAGAGTAACTCACTCAAAAACACTGTGCTGATGAATGCATTGAAAAGTACGGGGGTCGTGGACGTATTTGAAGTAAAATATTAAATTTAATTTAATGTCAGATAACATTACAATGTTCCATAATGGTTAGTAACAATCGGAACTTATAAACTATATTAGTAGGGTTACAAAATAAAGTAAAAGTAAAGTAGGTAGGTAAAGTTAAAATAACATTAAAAACTAGTATTTAATAAAAAAAGCATTTTGAAAAAGTTGAAACTTTGACCCCCAATATCTCCGTAACTACAAGTTTCCCTTTAATTTTTTACCTTTCTGCTTCGTTAATGGTATTTTTACACCCAATATTATAGGGCTAAAAAAAACCTACAGATTTTGGTTAAATCTAAAATAAACAATAGTATTAAAACAGAACCCAGTTAACCTTTAACATGCACATAATCTATTTCACATAAAACCAAAGAATGATTTTTTCTATAAAGGGTGAGTCTTCCCTAAGATTTTATGCTTGATTTTGCACGAATTAATACCCTTTTGTTGGTAAGATATTAATTATATTGTATACCAGGTGTGTTGCTTGTAATTTTTGAATATCACGCCTATATGCGTACAGGATCGCCAGAAGCCATTTGTAATGATCTTAATTTGTTCTGTGAATGGTAAAGTGATTTAAATAGTGTGAGAATATATTGTTAATATCCATTTTAAGAAGTATGCTCTTGTTTACCTTCTTTCTGCTGCTTAGAAGTATTGGGCCATGTAAGCAAATGTTAGGATGTGATTGAAGTTTTTAACGTCGCACATTGATAGGTAGTCACCGCCCAGAGTGACGACCATGACCGAAAAAGGCCAGCTTTATTTTGCTTATAACTAAGGTACCTAAGCATCAAGAGAGGTTTTTTGAAAAACGGCCTCTATTATTCCGATGATAGTTTATAAAAAAACTATATAATTTTATATATTTCTGTATATAATTTTGCAACAGAAATAAATACAAGGGTTAATTACAATTTGACATCGCGTAACTCTATTCTTCTTTCTTCTAAAGAAGAAAGAACTCTATTTGCCCCTATTTGTTTGTAGCAATTCTTTAGTTTATATTGAATTAATTAAAAAAAAATAGTTCTATATCCAACATATTTTTGTTTGATCAGTTATCACCAATCTTCAAACTGACCCGTTCCACCAAAAGCACGTAAACACTTAATTACATAAATTCCTGAATTACAGCAATGAAACCAGATTTTTGTCAGTGTTTGTTTTGCTTGACTGATTACAACATTAGCTCACGTTTATGTAGTACTTATATACAGAATAAGGTTAGCTTGCAAGTAGCGTTACATGCGCGGTTGGAATACATGCATGAGAGATGCAAGTGTTGGTGATCCCTGACGGATAAGTCGAATTAATAACCGGATAATTGTGAGTCGGTCTCCGCTACGAAGGGTTCCACCGTAAATTAAACTCCAAAAAAAAAAAACACGGAGAAATACACGTTTCTTGTTTACGAACACCTCTAGTTGCCATAGCAATAATACACACACTGCGAAAATATCAAGTGTCTACATAGTTATCTGTTATAGAGCAGTTCGGAAGATACTACAGCGTGCTTTCTGAGGCACGGAGTAAACTTAGTACGTAATGTGTGGTCACCCATCCACGGAACAACCTAGGCAAGCGCGGCTTAACTTGAAGATCAATCCGAGCGGCTGTTATCTCTTAGCCATGAGCTCCTCGTATTGTCTAATTGCTGGTCAAAAACAAATAAGCTATTACTTAATACAGAAACACTTCTTTTAGATACCTTGACAGATAATGTGCAGGGTTCGATTAGGATCAATTACTGGCTTTGAATTTATCGATTCCATTTTTTTAGTTCATCCATAATGTACAAAACGGTTTGCGCAGTGGTTGAGCAATTGGCTACTGCGCTGCGTGTCGCGGGTTCGATCCCCGCACGGAACAAATATTTGTATGATCTACAGGTAGTTGTTCCGGGTCTGGCTGTTTGTGTATGTGAGTTTAAATGTTCGTTGACGCACCCACGATACAGGAGAAATTCCTAGTGTAGGACAACATTTAAAAAAAAGTGTCACAGAAAAAAGATTTGCAATTGTATCGCAAAATCTATTCCAAATGTCAAACTTCAATTTTCATCCCAACCTCATAATTAAATCCAAAAAAGTCATCCACACTTATAATTCCCAGCACGATTTTTTAACATTAGCGCCGTATATTATCACTGGCAACATTTTTTGTGAACACAAACGCCGGTTACCCCTCTGAGGAGCACAGTAGTTATAAACTTTTCTTATTTTTTGTGTTTTTTTTTTTTATTATTTCATTATATTGTAAGCTCACGGCAGTCATCAAAAGATCGTTAGCCAGCTCACAATGTATATATTGGCAATTTTTTTCTCGTAACTCAAAAATTGACTTTTGGTTCGGCCATTTTGTTTGTGATATTGTTGTTATTATGATGTATCAATGCGGTATTGTCACTAGCTTTTGTATGGTGTGAAATAGTGTAATCTTTTGTTGGGGAGTGACAATTAAAAGTGATTCTCGTTTTTTGGTTGTCATCTTTGTTAGATATGTTGCCAACATACGGGGTTGGCAATGTTTTTTTTTCTATTAGTGTCTTATCGTTCATACATTGATTTATAGTATTTATAATGTAACCAAATATTCATGATACGAAATTATTGTGTAAATCTAAAGTCCTGTTCTGAAGTCTAAAATAATTTAGATACTTAGATAGATTTTCCCCCGTTGGTATTGTCGTCGCAAACGCGACTGCTCTCACTCACGAGCATGAGGTCCTGGGTTCGATTCCCAGATCGGGCGAAGTGTTATTGGGTTTTTCCATCAGGAATTTCTGAGTAGCAGGCGCGGAGTCTAGATTTGTGCCCGGTTGATGGCAATAGGCCAGCCCCTATTACATGTGACTTAAACGTAACTGGCGATATGTGGGTATACTATTAGTTACGCCTCTGCCTAACCATTCGGGTATTACAAGCGTGATGTCATGAGTGTATGAACGTAGATGTAAAATTTAAGTATCTTAAATTATTTTAAACTTCAGATTTAGTTAAATTGATAAACTGTAGCTTTACCGGCTAAGTTGCTTGTTAAAACATTATTTAATACACCTCTCATTTTATTCATCTTGTCTTATTTAGACTGCACTAACTAAAACAACCGCATTCAACAAAAACGCGTGAAGATTATCAAAACATACCATTTAAACCTTTAACCGACAAAAAGGTGCAACAATTAACCGTTGAACCAACGTTAAGTACAATAATTATCATTTTAACCACACAATAATAATTATATAGGATACTTTCACGCATGCACTGTAAGTATGGATGCACTTTACTAGCATTTTTATCGATAAAAGATCGCAAAAATTCTAGGATCATATCGAATAGCTTTGATCCAATTCTGCAAATATCGAAACGTACCGTATCGTCCTCTGGGACGCATGATAATTGCATTAAAATTTGTAAATATCGATACAATTATTGCAAGTTTCAGATGGATGGATTTTGTGAGGAATGATATGAAAGAGAAAGGAGTAAATGATGCCGTGACGTCTGACAGGGGAGAATGGTAGAAGAACACGTGTTGCGCCGACCCCGAGTAGAATGGGACAAGGGCATGAAGATGATGATTCTATTGCAAGTTACATTTCGTACTTATTAATCTCTCTAAGAGTCCAGGCTTCTTTAGCAAAGGCTGATCATGCAGTTTAACACAATGTGGCACGACACGATACATATACCCAAAGACTATTATATTCTCTATGCCTATACCATTCATTCCGATACCGGTATTTTTGCATCGATCCAAAATATCGGAGTATCGCATTCTCTTGTATCGATACTGCAAATTATTGGGTCGGATAGTACATCACTAGCCGTAAGGCGTTTGCGTGTAACCAAGCGAAAATTCGCGTGATTTGATAGCTAGCGGTGAAAAAAAAAAGAATATCGGAAAGTGTGAGTCTGATCTGATAAAAGTGATGTTTGACGTACGATGCGCAGGAGTGTGAAAGCAAGGGGTTTGGTAATAGGTGGATTGTTTGTTATACTGATGTATTAATGAGACCGAATTTTATTTAAATCTTTTGTTTCGTGTGGTAAGTGCCTAACCTGGTGTTAGAGTTTTATGCCGCCCATGGGCCTCAGACTTGGCTTTACATGCCGTCAAGAAATATCCCTCAGGCATGCTGGTTTCCTCACGATGTTTCCTTCACCGAAGCAAGTGATAAGTATAAAATACGCACATGAATCCGAATAATCAGAGGTGCGTGTCTTGGGTTCGAACTCGAGACCTATGACTTGACAGTCCGACGGTTACACCACTGGGATATCACTGCAACAAAAACTGATAAAAAAAGAAAATGTAATTGGTATTATTCATAAACCATACACTCCAAAGGGGGTGTAGGGGGCCCCCTTTCCTTCCTTTCCTTATGCCTTTTTTTTTTGGTTTTATTTGGTTGGTATTGGTTGGTTTGTTTGGTTGTTAATCTGTAAAATACCATATTTCAAGCAAATAAATGAATATATCTATATATTATGCCCTGTTTTATTGTATTCATTTATTGAGACCCTCTGCATAATTTAGAAGATATTGTTCAGTATTGTAAAGGCGGACTTAATAATGCCTTGGATATTTTATACCGATTCCAACGGGTCTATTTATTACGTCATCATCATTATCATTTCAGCCGAAAGACGTCCACTGCTGGACATAGCCCCCCCCAAGTGTCACCACACTGACCGGTCCCGTGCGACTCGTATCCAGCGGATCCCCGCAACCTTCACCAGGTCATCGGTCCACCTAGTGGGAGGCCTTCCAACACAACGTCTTCCGGTTCGTGGTCGCCACTCCAGAACTTTTCGGCCCCATCGGCCATCCGTTCTGCGAGCAATGTGCCCTGCCCACTGCCACTTCAGTTTAGCAATTCTTCGGGCTACGTCGGGAACCTTGGTTCTCTTGCGGATGTGTGTGATTTATTACGTATTGTATTATTACGTAATTAAATGTCATTATCTGCCTAGCCTCTTTCCAACTTTGTTAAGGTCGGCTTTCAGGTCTAACCGCTGAATAATAAAAATAGCCCTCCTGACCGTTTTCGGTCGCGACGGCGGCCAATCTCAACGCAGATTATCTAGCCATCGGCGCGGGAGATATTATAGTGCACAAGTGTGTGCGCAGACAGAGGGGCACTCTGTTTCTTTGGTCTCATAGAGCGATGGGACGGCAATCCAACACGACCCGAGAGAGATTAGGCGCAGGACCAATGGCTTTACGTTCTTTCCGAGGCATACCCCCGGTATTATACCGCCACCTTCTAAACTCCGGGTTAGTACTGAGAAATTTTGAATGAAAAATAGTAATAGTACTTTGTGCGGGGGGGTTTTAACGGGGCAGCTGAACTTTAAATGGAGCGACTCCCTATCTGACCTGAACAAGACTTTGGGCCACTGACTACCAGTCTAAAGTAATAAAATTATATTAATCTGCTTAATATTCTTGGAATTTCAATAAAATATTAATTTTTAATGACTTCTTGGATTCAAAACGGTGTGCGCAGAATTTTCCCAAGGTATTTATGCAAAATTATCACTTGTGAGAACAATATGTTCAACCCATTCCAACCTCAAGTTATATAGGAAATAATTAATCAAAAAATATCATTTAAATCTTTTTAAGTATCACGATATTTACCTAATCCGTCATACTTTACATAATGAGTATCAATCACTTGACACCCAACATTCAAAAACAGACTGTATCACATCTAAATAAAATTGAATATCGCAAAACTCATTAACTATCACGAGAAAAATTGTCTGCCCAATTAATAATAGAACCTAAGTCGTAGTGTTAAAATCTAAATTCGTAAAAATCAAAGATAACTATTACAATACTCAAGAAAATTGTTCCTAATTTGAATAATACTTAGGGCTACACTTCAACAAAAGGTAGGGTAGTCCAAAAATTTGCATACATTGGCGCCACAGGCGACTTTCCTTCAAAAATTACTCTGACAAAAGGTTTGACAAATTATATGCGTATGCAAAAATGCATTTTGATTCTTCTACTACCGTGTTAAGGGTTAAATTTTACATTTGGGTTGTTATAATAATTTAGTTTTCTAATATTTGCTAATGATGCGTCCTGAATCGCTAAACAGGTTTTGTCTATTTAGTATACGATGCGCGAATCCTTTTCTTCTCTCTTTCTAATAACAAATGATCTATTTTTGTAAGGGTATGCAAATTTCTAGTTTCGTGAGAAAAAGTGTTGGTAACGTTTCTTTCGGTCGTGGGTAGCATTTTTTTTGGGAATAATAAAGATTACGCATCGATCACGCTAGAAGGATTTTCTAGAAAAAGAACAATTTTATTTAGTTATTATAGTTCAAAACAAAAAACCGGTGGAACATCAGACGTTGTGGAGGAAAATAATTGCAAACCTAAAATTATGAAATTTAGAAAATTCACTAGATACCATCTAACACTTTTGTGTATAACTAGTTAACCAGTGTGCTTGCTTATGTATTACCTCAATGATATTATAAGTAAAAAGAAGTAGCTAAGGCACTAGCGCGCGCATATTGTTGCAGAAAAAGGAAGCTAATTGTCGTAATTTAAGTACTTCAAGCGCAATAGCTATCTCTTTCTGTATCATACGTTCCGTATTATCTATCTCAGTCGTAACAACGATATTTGAACGCTGCTCAGTATAAAAGTAGCGTATCTTTCTTTTAATATCTTTGTATTACCTGGATAGTAGACAATTTTCTATTTTTAATTTCGATAGCTTGGATCTAATTCGAACCACAGCCTTGTGTGCTAGAATTGTTTGACAGTCGTATGAACGGCATGTAGTGTATCAACTTGCTTACCAGTACCACTTATGTGATGAAATTGATCATGACACGACGATATTGCAATTCAAAGTACATAATCTCGAATTTCAATTCCGCCAGTGTCCGAAACTTCTTGCAATACCAAAAAAATCCTCACAGCAAAACCGTTAACACATCGTACAACATTCCTGATCATTGTTCCCATAATGTAAATATACTCAAGACAATTCTAATTCCACATTAAAGGTTAAACCTCTAACAATCCTACTAACAACTGTCAGAGCAACTACGAAAGCGACTGCGACTAATTGCTGTAATTATAATGCAACTGCTAGAATATTTGCATAACGACGGGTGTCAGTCGCGGTTGCTTACACAGCCATTAATTGCAGATCAGCATTGAAACTGGTAGTAATAATGTTCCTTGACACAATGATAAGATTAGAATAACATGAAGTATCCACGGAGTTTCTGGCCCGTTATTTTCCATTGAAATCTACTCTTTAAAATGGGCAACTACAGACCCACCTCAGCTGTAATGATAAAAATATGTACAAGTATCAAAATGGGAAAAGAATAACACGGCGTCAAAAAATTCGTCCACATCGCTGTCAATAGGAAAAGTTCCGAGGCTGGCAGCATTGCCACGTTGTATGGCAAAGCTGATTCTTTGGCCATAACAAGAGTTTCTGTGAAAAAAAACCCGACTAATGAAAAATCACGCTCTAATTAAATTCGGGGTTTACAATGAAAAATTGGGTCCTTCTATTGTTAAAATCGATTATAATGTAGCCTATGTTACCCAGGCTATAATAACAAATCGATTGACACCTTATTCATCAAAATCGGATGAATATTTTAGGAGCTACGAAGGAACATACGTAAATACAAACAAACCTACATACATAGACTGATAAAATCTTAGCGCTTCCTTTTGGCTCTCTGGCCTCTTTGAGGGCTCTTTGAGTCCTCTTTTTTTTTTTTTTTTTACCCGTTGGAAATCATCAAATAACCCTTCCCGCTCTGGGCTGAGCAGGAGGGAGTGTCAGACTTTTACTGACTAAAACCCATCCATGTTCCTTCCTTTGCCCTTTGTGTTCCAGGGCCGCGGTATCTCTTTCGAACAGTCCCGCAACGGATCATGAAACTATATTTGATTATAAAATCGATGCAATGGTTACAGTACAACAGCTTGAATCATAACCCTTCCGGAAAAAATGGTTTTGGCGAAGTCGGGTAAAAAAGGCCGGCTTAAAGAAATCCTAATAAATGCTAATCCATTGCTAAGCACCGTTTAGCTGAATTATATGGTTGTGCACCAGCTCAAACAGTGCATGACAACGTAGTTCCTTTAGTTATGAATATTGAGGGTTTTAAACACGTCGTATAAATCGAATATTGTTGTGGTTAAACTATAGTATGCTGATTTGTGTTTGTAGTTAACGCTTAGTAAACCTTTATTTGGAAACGATTAATAGATGAAATTATAGAAACATTTAGTGGTAGTTAGCCTTCATCTTAAACCCAGTCTATCATCATCATCATAATCAACAGTCCACTGCTGGACATAGGCCTCTTCAATCGCACGCCATTCTCGGCAAATCTCAACCAGTTGCTACCAGCCACCCTGCGAAGATTGTCGCTCCACCGAGCCTGAGAGCGTCGCACCTTACTTTTGCCGATTTGCGGTCTCCTGTCATGAACACGTCTACCCTAATGGTAATTGGTCCTACGGCTAATATGGCTAGCCTATTGCCACTTCACCTTACTTATTCTGTGAATTTATGATCTTTGTCGACAACTCTGGTTCTCTGTCGGATCACCTCGTTCCAGATGCTCAATAATCCAGTCTGTAGTTCGGTTGAAATATTGTTTAGAATAGAAGGAAATATTAAGAACATTTAGTAACGTTTGACTTCTTCTGGTGGATTTGGTTAGACAAGGGAAACAATGGATATACGATAATTTTCGAAATTTTCGTTTTCGCAGTTTTAATTATCGCATTCACTATCATGTTCCATTTCATTTCATTACAAGACACGAGCATTTTCTTTCTACTCACCATCCAAAAACACCATAATATCTAAACCAAACTACTCTACTTCAATAAACCATTACAATCTATCACTCACATCAACGCCCCCGTTGTTCCAGGGTGGCAGTGCGTAGTGGGAGGGGTCGTGGTGCCCCCCTCCCATGTGCTCCGCCATCACTGACATCCAGTGCACCAGACCCTGAGCCCCGCCGCCGCCGGTCGTGCCTGCGAGAAACAGGATAGTTATGGCAATAGAAAAAGTAGAAAATTTAGGAGAACAAACTACAGTTCTAGAACTAAGGATTAACCTATGAGGTTCCACTGATAATAAAATAATAATACTGTAAAGAAGACAAACTCAAATTGTCACTAACGGGGTATCTTCCGTGATTGTTCATTATTGGGAGCTCAAGATAATGAACAATCATGGAAGAAATCCCGTAAGTGACAAACTCTGTTTGTAAAGAAGATGCTTCAAACACGCATAATCATGAAATAGATGACAACAGAATGAAAGCTAATAAAATAAATAAATAAAGATTAGAGACTGCAGCCATTTAGGAAAACAAAAATTGAAAAACAGTATGAGATGAATGTAAATAAGGTGTTTTATCAACAACAGACGATGATTAATCAATTAGAGACCTAAGAACTCACAGTAACATAGAACTTAAATATCAACAGATTGATTTAGACTACGACGAGACGAAAAACGTACGTCGATCCGTCATTCTTCTTTAAACACACCTACGATACGACTTTTGTAAATCTTCACGTAAAGAATTTGGAGAGTGTTAAAATTCAAAATAACCAGAGAACTGTTCGAACTAACCTGTCGGCACGGCGGCGGGCTGCGCGGCTGCCTGGTCCTGCCCCCCACCGCCTGTCACCCCCCCGCCACTCCACACGAACGCTGACGATGCACCCGCCTTCTGAAACAATACCAAACGAGGTTTAGTTACCTGTTGACACAATTTTATACGTACGGAAATCGTAACTTGAAGACACATATCAAAGGAAAAGACTATCGAAGTAATCAAAGTCATCCTAGCCTTTTACCGACTATGTTGGGGTCGGCGTCTAATCTTATTGGATATAGCTGAGTACCATCTTACGTGGAGCGACTGCCTATCTGACTTCGACAACCCATTTAGTACTGGGTAGCACGATACCCTTTGGTGAGACTGGTTGTCAGACTTTTAGGCCTGTAACGACTGTCAAAGACCTACAACGACTTAACGTGCTTTTCGAGGTACGGAAGAAACTCGGTATGTAATGGGTGGTCACTCATCCACGGACCAACCTAGGCAAGCGCGGCTTAACCTAAAGATCGATCCGAGCGGCTGTTATTATGTAGCCACAAGCTCTATCGAGGTAATCAAAGTATCGGTTCAAAATAATAACAACGTTGATAATACACATTTTCTAGAATGGATGTTCATGATAATCGTATAAGTATCGACCCCAATTCCCAATACGTTTACTGTGAAGCAAGGATCATCAAATTATTGCTTCAACAAACTATAGACATAGAACAAACACAGTGAGGTCAATGCCAAAAGTGGTTAAGTTATTGGATTCCACAATATTGATATCAATAGGTACTTAGGAACTTATATTTTTAGTATCTTTTGCCAATGATTGCCATGTCATTGATACTACAAATATAATATTAGAACAAAAAGGATACGTTTTTCTAACTTGACCGTGTTTCTAATAAAATTTGACAATATTTTCTAATTAGAACTACTTGTATATTATATTGCAGATTCCAATTAGTTAACTCTCTTAATAGTCATAATTACAAATTTCTAATTCGTTGAAGCCAACTGTCACACATCCCCAATTACCTCATCCGGCGAATCAGTAACTCTATCACCATTATTTTCATCATCAGAAGTCTCCAGACCAAATCCATTCGAAAACAGCATATTCCTCGGATACAGAGAGTAGCATTCAGCCACATTCCTTCTTCTCTTGCCAAGACTTGCCAGGAAACTCTTGTACAGCTGAGTCGGAAGCAAAAACGGGGTATTCTGAAACCCATCCTTAAAGCCCAAATTCTGATTTCTAAAAGGATTACTGAAGTCAAACTCCGGTAGAAATTCCTTCTTGATAAAATCTGCTACTGGATGCATGGATAAAGCGTTTTCTGTGTAATCCAGAGCAGTATTTGTTTCTTCATTTGGACCATTATTCTCTAGATCACTTGTCTCTGAGTTACCATCACTAGAATTATTGCTATCAATAGGATCCATTTTGTTCTCGTCAGTGTTAAAATCTTTAAATTCTCTTTTCATTTGTAGATTCATCGGGTTTTTCATAAAGAGATTCGAACTTGTCAATGTCACTGACATTATTGGCACTGTATTACTTATAAATATATCACTATTTAACACTAGTGTCTATTATATACTTTTTAGAAATAAAAATAAATATATCTTCGTAATTATGTAGGTATTTATAGGAACTATCGTTGGGTAGGAGGTGCCTGTGTCAAAAAATAAACGTGATTATATATTTTTTTTCTTCACCCGTTTCATATCGTTTTATTTTTCATCGCAATCGAAATGATTAGTTAACTTGTGAAATACATTATTATGTAAATTTTCATTATTTATCGCAACCGCTGTAATCTTTATGGTTTAATTATAATGGCTTATGCCCGACTCGTCAATGTACGAACTCGTCATCGAAAAACAAAAGATCACGAGTCACAACTGTTTGAAACGTTAATGATATCTCTTTTTTATTGATATTTATTTTGAGTTAAGTTGTTTTGAAATTATTTTTAGTGAACAAGTTTATTTTATTAAAAGTAATTATTTGTTTTATTTTTTTTTTATATTTATCGTGTTTAAGATCCAAAGTTATTGCGTTTCGATCAGATCTAGCATGATCTTATAAGACAATATTATTAGACAATGGAAAATGCCTAAGCCAAACTATAACTGAACTTTCAAACCTTGAAACACAACAACACAATGAAGATAAACTAAAACTCCAGCTCTATGAAATAAGCCGATGTGCTAAAGTCAAGTAATTTTAAATCAAAAGCCATCACAATGTTACTGGACTTAATAAAAAAGCTAAAAATCAGAACCTACCAAAATATTTTTAACTCCAAGCTCCAAGCCATCTAAATGTTAAAAGGCAGACTGAATATATCACCCAAAATGTGGGTAGATCAATACGCCGCGACTTTTTATTTTTAGATTTAGGTCATGGAAGCTGAAGTATTTGTGTACAGGAAGGGTATGTCGGGTAGTGTTCTGACTTCAGACATTTAAAGGTTCGTTTGAAAAGGCTCGGAAATTCGAGGGGTGATATTTATAGATGAAGAATAATATAATTAAAAAAAAAAAAACTGGATTAGTCAATGGTAAATAATGTGTTGGTTTTCCAATTAATACAAGGTGTAAACAGACTGTTCACGAAGCCATCAACCAAGCATTCTGTACATAGAAGTAAGTACGCGAAAATGATTGCTGGGAAATTGCATTTTATTTCGGGGTCAGAAATCACGGTCTATGGTAGGAATCAATGTAACGCACTCAAAACATTTTTCTATTAAATGCATTGAATAGTACGGGGGTCGTGAAGGTATTTTAATTAAAGTTATAACATTAAAAACTTGTTTTAGTACAAAAAAAAATATCGCAATTGGGCCAGGCAACGAATGCTCAAAAAAAGATATAGAGGGAAATGCTTAGGACACAATTTTAGACTTCTTAACTTTGTTTGGACTGTTAGGACGTGAACATATGGGAAGAAATGAATGACGGGGAGAACAAGTGCGTTTCGGCTTCGTTAATGGTACTTTTAAAACTAGTATTACTCCTTTGTTTGAATTTCAACTCTCTACGCTAACCTTAACGTTGAAAATCTGACGCTGAGCTTTTATATAAGTCTCGTCCAGTGTTTGTCAAAAGGAACATGAGAGTATGTCGAATTTTAACAATGAAACTGATCACCATCAGAAAATTTAAACCGCGTTCAAGAGATGTCAATGTAATCATTTCTGTGGAGTATTGATACAATATTTGAACGAGGTTCAGATGTGGTGGTCGCTTTCAATTTCATTGGTGAAGTTCGACCTTAGTTATAGTTCGTTTTTACCCGACTGTGTCAGAAGGAGGGTTATGTAATGTGCTGGTGCCAGGAATTAGAAAAAGCTACCGCGTTAGCTGTTTAATGTTTTTTTCATCTATTTATACAAATAAATAAAATTGAAACTATTAGATTCAAACAGACACCTGTTTGTAGTTAATAACAGCTTTTTATTGAATGCATACGGTACTTATAACAAAAAAAAACTATTTTAAAAACGATTGTCTGTCTCTCTGTTTGTTCTGACTAATCTCTGAAACGGCTGGACCGATTTTGACGGTATTACTGGCAGATAGCTGATGTTATAAGCAGTAACTTAGGCTTACTTTCATTTCAGAAAAAAAAATAGGGTTCTGTCCAATACAATTAAAACTCATGAAATTGTTAGTAAAATCTAATTCAACTAGGAAAGTAATATTTTTAGAATGATTTCACGCAGACGAAGGTCGCGAGCAACAGCCAGCTGACTAATAAGATTTAATATTCAATAATAAAATAAAGTGTGAAAAATTAAACACACATGAGTTTACACAGTCAACTATATCTATTAAATTGCTTTTGTCTGTCTTGTCAAAAGATATCTGATATTTTCTCTGAAACTATTGATTGACGTTAAGGTGAAAGCGCAAGAGTAGCCCGCGAAATTCAAATTGGCTTACGTTTTCTGCAATTTGCAGTTCTGTTTTAAGTCTTATGTTGATGAAAAATGAGTCGCGCCAGTAACACGTATATGGCTACAGAATTATAATCATTAAAATCATCAATACAACCCTCAAAGTTCATTTAACCCTATTCTGTAACTATTTAATGAGCATTAAGAGCCATGCTTCGTTTAAAACAGACAGAATCATGTAAGGAGCATTTTATTAAGCTTAGAATTTTAACGGTACCATGTCTTTATGTTTTAGTTCTCCTTACTCATTTTAACAAAAACTTAAAGGAGTTTGAAACAGACGATGAAAGAAAAAATAGACTAGATACTCGCAGAAAAGATCATCCTATTAAACTGCAGGTAAAGCTTAATGTTGTCAAACACTGGTCACGCGTGCAATCTGTCAATCTGTTTAAAAAATAACCAGCAGAATTAAATAATACTCAGAATGTGAACATGTTTAAAAATACACTCATGGCTTTGTTAATCAAGAAAGCCTATTACTGCATTGGCGAATTTTATAATGACAAAAATCTTAAAAATAGTATGTAAACATCTTGGACTTGTTATAAATTTTGCTTTTTATTCTTAGTAGTTCGACATTTAATGTATTTGTGTAGTATTTTTTCTAGGGACTTTTAAATCTATCAATATGACTATGTTTGTTAAGTTAGAATTAATTTGGATAGACGTTCTAACTTCGGATGGGTGACGAACGAGGTTACTTATTATAATAATTGTTTATGTTGCTTCTTTTTGTGTACCTACTGTGCAAATATTTCGACACAAATGTATTTTTGTTATGAAATAAATAACTTGAACTTGAATGAAAAAGTCATTCAATGGGGTTAAATGAACATATAGGGTTGTATTGATGATTTTAATGAATATGATTCTGTACCTACAAACGTGTTACTGGCGCGACTCATTTTTCATCAACATACAACCAACTAACCTGCAAATTGCAATAAAAGTAAGAAAATTTAAATTTGGCAGGCTACCCTTGCGCATCCACCATAAGAGGTTTTATGGACGATTGTTCCAAAGTTTGAATAAAATAGGCGCTTTAACCCTTCGTGTGCCGGAACGTAGATCCACGCGAGACACAATAGGTTTTTAATTGTGTCTATATACTCGGCATACGAAAGGTTAAATTTTCGAAAATGGAAACATGAACCATTTGTTAGTGAAAATAACTAGATAATACTTGACTTTAAAGTCAAACAAAAGACCCCTTAAAAAAACTTTTATTGAAAACCAGCTATTAAAACGTACCAACTTAAGAACACGTACTCCTATAAGAAGTATAGTATAGTGTGTGTATAGTGTAGTATAGTTTTATTGTAAATAAGTTATTTAGCTAATAAGACCGCACTATCGCATTAGGGATACACCTGTAATGATAGCTCTAAGGGAGATTTCAATAAATAAATAAGTAAATAAGATTTCCCAGTAAATAATAACGTAAAAAAAATATTTTAAAGAAAAGTCTTTCGCAGTGATTACTCTGTACCAGCCCTAGGTCAGGTAGCTGCAACCTAAAAACCTAGTTTCCTTGCGAGTCGAGATTTGTGCTCTAAAAGTTTTAAAGTATCTTCACGGGTGCGTACTTTTGGGGTGAGCTGTACTGATTTACTAACGACAGAGTGGATGAAAATCGAGAAGGTAAGTTTTTTAATGGAATACTTGAAAACTATTTCAAAATAAGAGGCAACAACAAAAAAAAACTTAATGAGTTCACTAGTAATGCTTGGTGTCCTACCATGGCGTAATATAAAGCAGGAGTAATTCCATTGTGGGAAAGAGACAGAGTTATACAGGTCGTCTAATGCCATCTCTTTCCCAAACAGGAGTGTAAATGTGGTGTTACACCACAAGCGAAGGGACACTTGATATCGTGTCCTGTCTGTCCTGTTGTTTGCACATCACAGGAGCTGATGGACGCTATTGAAAGTGCCAAACTCATCACCAAATTTTGGGTTGAATCAATTTAAATTGTCATCGACTCGCTAAGAAGTAGATCTAGTCCATCCAATTTCCTAAAATCTTGAAGTAAAAATAGACCATAAAAGAATCGTCTTACAAATCAATAGCTATTCTCATATTTCTCGTAGAAAAGTTCTGAGACTGAAGTCCTGCAAGAACTTGCAGACGGAAACCGTATAGGTGAACAATGAGCTTTGCAAAAACTAGGTACTATTTACCCAACCATGCCTCGGGTACGATCTACAGATGTAGCTATATGTCGAATTACCGATGTAAGTTAAATCAGGCACAAAAAAAAACACAAAATTGTATATAAAGTTTTGAGTGTCTAGGTGGCTACAAGAGTAAGTGAAGACCAAAATAGATTGTGGGAAAGATGACATGGCTACAAAGAGATTTAAAAGACTTAGAGCTGACATTGTTTATATTTTCATACAAAATTGTTAATTCCAAACGTTTTCGATTTTGACAAACGAATGCTATCTGACAAGGCATATGACACATAACGATTTGTTACAATGTAGTAACAAGTATTGGATTACAATTTTCTTTGTCAAGTCCCGTCTATCGCTCGTAAATATTTGAGTGTACGACTAAACGCCGACAGACACCACTACGCCGACAAGACTACTTCGACTGGAGAAAATAGGTGACGACGAGAAAAGAATTTCATACTTTTTTAGTCGTCATCTAGAAGAAGAAGACATGCTGCACCGACCCCAAATAAATAGGGACAATTGCAGGAGAACGATCATTAGGAGTCAATATGAGACATACAATCAATGCGTACAATTCACATATTTGTCGGAATAAATTCTCTAAATGATCAAACAAAGACACAAAACCCGACGTTGTTTTATTTTACACTAGCGACCCTCCCTGGCTTCGCACGGGTGCAATGTCATACATATAAACCTTCTTCTTGAATCACTCTATCTGTTAAAAAAAACTGCATCAAAATCCGTTGCGTAGTTTCGAAGATCTAAGCATACATAGGGACAGACAGCGGGAAGCGACTTTGTTCTATACTATGTAGTGATAGTGATGCTCTATACAACACGGGCGTCGTTCGAACGCAGAGGTGTTTGTAATGATGGATAATAAATTAGTATAGAGAAAGAATAGTCTCGTGACATTGTAAAATGAAAGGACTGAAATGTCTGCTAGTCTTGATTTGGTAGGTAGCGCGAGGGTTTCATGTCTGATGACTTTGAAAGGAAAACGTGTGACGTAAGAAATGTTTTTTTTTTTCTTTACGTAAAAAGTATTATTACTGTCAGTGTTTTATCTGAAATAAATATGATACAAGACATATAAGAGGTGAACCCAAACATTAATATTTTTATATTAATATAATACTGGTTACTTAATCAAGTATGTATTAGACAAAGAAATTAATTTAGTGTTATTTATAATTCTAGATTTCTTTATTGCTATTGAATTGTAGAAAAAAAAACAGCCAAAGCTGCAGGTTTTATTATTTTAAACTGAAAATTTTTAACTTATAATTATGTCTTACAAGATTTATTGCACTAACAGACAGATAATGTTTCTAACTTGAATCTAATATTAAATTAAATAAGTTGGTTTCTAGTTAAATATTTGGATGAATATTCTTGCTAGAAAATATGTAACAGGACTGTAAAAGAATGTCCTTGACCTTCAAATACTAACAATGGTATAATTCCTTTCATATTAGATAATACATCAGTTCAAAAGTTTGCTTTGTGCATACAAATTTGGTCTCTAATCGTAAAGTTCTAATGAACTAAATTGCATGAAAAAGTATGTCAGTTTGGACGTTATGTAAATGTAGAGCGGGATTAGTGACCTTGATATGCAAATTATTTAATTTATACAAGGGTTTAAGCAAAAAAAAAAGTAAAAAGTTTTTTTTTTAATGTGTGTGTATTAGATCCTCCTTTCAACTATTTTTTAAAAAGATAAATGGCCTTTATTTAAGCATTTTAAGACAAACAAAAAGGAAAACAAAATTATTTTGTATCCTGCAATTCTACAAACCTAATTGGCCAGCAGTGTAAAACTAAAAACAAAACAATTAGAAACTAATCACCAAACACAAGATGACTAAAATAACAATATATCATCTTTCCTTTGTCCACGATACGTGCCACAAAATTACATCATAACCATTTAGTATCATAATACGAACAGTATTCATAAAAATCGATAAACTAAAATTTAGAAAAATGCCGCGAAATTTTTGAGCTACACGCAAACGCCATCTTTACACACAGACAGTCCTAACACACACATGCACACACTCATTAGCACACATTTACATCACTAATGCACGTGACTGTACCGATTAACTTAGTTAACAAGTGTAATCAAACTTTCAATTAAGAAATAATCTAACTATCACCGAACCACTAAACGCTTGGCGCGAACGCCTAAACCGTTTTTTTCTGCGCGCCTTTTTTGTCACATTTTTCGAATTTTGAACGCGTTTTTTACGCGAAACGAGTAAAGAATTCTTTTGAGTGCACGGCCGGCGAGACTCATCGATTTAAGTTTAAAAATAGAATGCTTCTCGAAAATCAGTTATTGTTTCCAATTTTCATAGTTTTGTATTATTTTTTGAGTTTTTTGTTTAAAATTTGAAATTTCAGAGACCGAGCAGTCTTTACCGCGAGGTATTCGCTATGGAACTCTTCCCGTGAGGTTGCTGCAAGGAAAAGCATTTTCCAACACATGCAAGGTTTTCTTCAGACTATGACGTGTGTGAGTGTGTTTGTATAGGGGTGTGAATGTGTGTGTGTAAAACTTGAGGCGGGGTGCGCTTGTGTGCGACAGGTTCTACATCTGTGTGAGTATTTTATGACTCTGAGTGCATCCCTTTCGAGCTGCATGCAATTTATATGTGTGCATTTTATTTTTTTTCTAAACGGCGCGGTTCCATGTGTATGCGAGCAAACTACTCATGTGTGGGTGCTCTGTTTTTTCGTCTACAATGATGGGATTTTAGACCGTATCTTGTGGTAGCTAAGGGTGATTTTGTGGTGTATGTAAGAAATGTATTTTTCAGTTTTATATCGCCGATATGAGAATCGCGGATAGCAAAGAAAATGTAAAAGGAATAAAAAAACTCGTGCATCGTACGTTTTCAGGTAGACACATTTTTCTTTAACCCATTTATAGGAAGTTTCATGTGTGTGTGAGCTTGCATCTAGGAGGTGGGTGTTCAAAGGGTTGAGGGGGGTGAGGGGGGGAGAACATATAAAAATGATAACGCATCGCAAGACGGCTGCTTTTATGGTTTTTCTTTATTTTTTAATGTTTTTTTTTTATTGAAGCGACGAGTAGTCGGGATATTTTTCATGTTGGTTATTTAAAATTTATGTTTTACTTTTACGTTTATAAAATAATGTTTTTAGTATCACTAGATATATGTAAACGTAAAGTTGTATCTTTATCGTTTTTCTTTTCATAATCTATACTAATATTAGAAAGAGGTGTTTGTAAGTTTGTATGTAGCTGGTAATCTCTGGATCTACGAAACCGATTTTGAAAATTTTTTTACTAATAGGAAGCTACATTATCCCCGTGTGCCATAGGCTATTTACAACGTGCCTTTGGGATAATTTCCGACAAAAACGCCGGCGAAGCCGCGGGCAGCAGCTAGTCTCTTCATAAAGGCTCCGGTATTTGAACATATTTATTTCTAAGTTAGATTAAAACTCCTTTTAAGTAGCTTGAATAAATTATAAAAAATGGCACAATCTCTTTACGTAATTTCCAACAGGTATAAAGATTAGTGTCAAAATTCTTATTAGCATTAAGTGTGCAATTGGTAACAATGCATAACATTTTAATTAGTCGTTAAGTACGTTGCATTATTTGATAATATTCGACACATACCTAAAACTGGACACCCAAGTTCATAATACTATGTCACTACCGACCCGCCCCGGCTTCGCACGGGTGCAATGTTATACACATAAACCTTCCTCTTGAATCACTCTATCTGTTAAAAAAACCGCATCAAAATCCATTGCGTAGTTTTAAAGATCTAAGTTTACTTAGGGACAGACAGCGGGAAGCGACTTTGTTTTAAACTATGTAGTGATTTTGATTAGACATATTAACAGACAATAAAGTAAATTTTTGGGAGTAATCGATTAAGGTGATATGACGGATCTAGGCTACGTTATTTGACTAGTTTTAAGTAATTATCTGCCTAGTATTTTCCCAAACTATGTTGGGGTTGGCTTTTTGAAGGCAGCTGAATACCAGTATTTTACATGGAACGACTGCCTATCTGACCTCCACAACCCAGTTAGTACTGGGTAATACAATACCCCTTGGTTGTCAGACTTTCGGGCCACTGACTACCTGTAACGATTGTCACATATCTACAAATGACAACCGGGACCATCGGCTTAGCGTGCTTTTCGAGGCATGGAGGAAACCTGGTTTGTTATGATAGTCACCCATCAACCTGTGCTGCTGTTATTATTTAGTCTCGAGGCTCCTCAGCTCTTCAGGATGTTAGTAATGATCCTTATTACCTATAAGAGCAATTGGAAGGATATTGCAGTGCACAGTGTAGTGTTTTTAATTATTTAAGTATAAATTTATTACTGTAAACATTTCTGGTAGGTCATAATTACGGCTATTTAACTAAAACTTACCATATTATATAATGAAACAAACATGGAATATTTCCCAAAAAGGCTATGCCCCAGGTGAGGATCGAACTCACGACCTTAAGATTATGAGACTTACGCGCTGCCTACTGCGCTACTGAGGCTATGGTTTCTATGACGAAATAGCCAATCCCATTCAAGGACAAGGAGTTATTAGCGGCCAAGGTTCGCTGAAAATTAAATAGAACTTACTTTGTACAATTGTTTTTGTTTTTATGAGTTTTCATACAATAACTACATACAAGGTGTAAAAGGAACGTTCACGAAGCCATCAACCAAGTATTCTACTACGCAAAAATTGAAACGACTTTTTTTTTGGGGTGAAAAATCGGGTTTTACGGTAGGACTCAATGTAACGCTCACAAAGCATTGTGCTGATGGATGGATTGAATAGTACGGGGATCGTGGAGGTATTTTTATTAAAGTTAGGTATAGCATCAACACGTTATTAGTCTACGTTTCTTTTTCATTTCTCCTTTTGCAGGTCTGCTGGCAGAAATTTCTTAAGAAATAAGCAGTACCTTTGTACTCATATTTTATAATTTTATTTTCCTGTGTTATCTACTGTGTGTAAATAATTAGTAAAATAAATAAATAAAAAGATGTAATAAAAAAAAAACTTGTGAAAAAGTTGGAACTTTGACCCCCAATATCTCCGTAACAAGAAGGTTCGCCGGTATTGTCTAGAAAAAAAAAAAATGATCGCAATGACGGAGAGAACAAGTACTTCGCGGTTTCAATAAGGGTACTTTTACACCACTTAATGGCTTATTTTATTGGATAGTATCTAATATACCACATTTAGAATGTGAAATTAGTTTGAAGTATATAAGTAAATTAATAATAGATAGTCGTAATGTTTGCAGAACTACGTCCATTCCATTTGAAAAAATTACTAAAGACATGTCTTAAGGCGGAAGCGCAAACGTAGCCCGCGAAATTCAAATTTTCTGCCATTATTTGCAATTTGCAGGTCTGTTTCAGGTTGTATGTTGATGTAAAATGAGTCGCGCCAGTAACACGTATGTAGCTACAGAATTATAATCATTAAAATCATCCATACAACCCTCGTTCATTTAACCCCATTGAATGATTTTTTCATGAAATATGTAGTAACAGAATAGGGTTTAATGAACTTAAAGGTTGTATTGTTGATTTTAATGATCATAATTCTGTAGCTAAATACGTGTTAGTGGCGCAACTAATTTTTAATCAACTTATAACCTGAAACAGACCTGCTAATTGGAAAAAACGTAAGAAAATTTGAATTTCGCGGGCTACCCTTGCGCATCCACCTTAAGTCCCTTATTCACATGTGTAGTTTACCTACTTTCCTATACTCCCACAAAAAGCTTTTTTTCTAAAACGTATCCTATCTTTTAGAAGTCTGTATCTTTTATTAAAAGAAAATCCTTGATCTAGGCCAAGCGTCTATACATTTTAGATTCACATGTATTCGTATTCTATGTTTGAAAAACTTACTTTGGAGGAGTTTATCTTTTAAATTATAGGACTCCAAGTCAGGTAAATATAACGTCAACGTCTAACGTCATCATCTGCCTAGCCTTTTCCCAACTGTGCTGGGGTCGGCTTCCAGTCTAACCGGATGCAGCTGAATACCAGTATTTTACATGGAGCGACTGCCTATCTGACCTCCACAACCCAGTTAGTACTGGATAAAACTGGGTATGTAATGGGTGGTCACCCATCCACAGACTAACCTAGCCAAGCGCGGCTTAACCTGAATATTGATCCGAGCGGCTGTTATTTAGCCACAAGCACCTCACGTAACGTAAGGAACAGAAGGTATACTGCAAAAATCAAAGATATCAGTAGAATCTATTGTACCATTATTAAAATGGGTCTTCAAACCAAAACATCGGTATAACAATGAATGTTAATAAACAAATGTAAAAATACATGTTGTAAAATATAATATCACGCCTTTCGTAATCTTTAAGGGTTAGGCAAAGGTGTGCCTAATTACACCCACCTTCCGCATTTTCGGTCTAGTGATCGTCATAGCGCGACTGCTGAGCAAGAGGTCCTGGGTTCAATTCCCGGGTCGAGAAAATTATTATTGGGTTTTTCCATCAAGAATTTCTCAGTAGCGGCCACGGAGTCTTGATTTGTGCCCGGTTGATGGCAATAGGCTCGACCCTTTTTACATGAGACTTACACATAACTGACGAAATGTGAGTGAACTAAGTTCACCTCTGTCGAACCTTTCGTGGATTATAGGCATGAGGTTACGATACTGGGTAACACAATAAGGTAAGACTGGTTGTCAGACTGCTAAGCAAGACACTCAAAATACTCCAGATATACATACAATACTTCAGCCTCAATTTTCTCGACAAAAGAATAAAAAAACTTGTACAAGCATATGTAGTCAACCTATATATGTATATAGGAAAAATATAAAATACACCCACTAAAAAATATATAAAAGCTACAAAAATATGTTATTCTCGAGACTTGTACACACAGGTGGTGTTGAATGTGTGTGTGTGTGATTTTTGTGTATGTGTTTCGGGTTAGAGAGGGGGTGGAGTAGCGCTTAGTTCTTAATATTTTTAAAAAGATTAAGTTTTTTTTTTAACGTTTTGCTTCAAATTGGGGTGACAATTTTCAACGTATCTGCCTTGTAACGTTACAGCATGTAGATGCTTCTTGCAATAAATTATTATGAAACATGTTTTTTTTTTTACATAAAAAAATATATATTATTTTATTTATTAGATCTACCAACAATTGTTTACACTAATCTACAAACAAAAATAAAACATAAGTTTAAACTCTACAGAGTGCAACAATTACTTAAAGGTAAACACCACATGAACAATAAAAAACAACATATTGTACAAGTAAACTTAGTAAAATAAATAAACTTTGTATTAGTAAACATTTATTAGTATATACATGTGCTAAATTAATATTAAAAGCATCATTTCTTTAAAAGTTTATGTACACACAGTCCAAAAACTTTTACAACAAATCTGTTAAATGATGAGGCGCAACATCGAGAAAAGTGGAAGGAATGGGGGTACGCTTTTGCCCAGGAGTGACAGTGACAGTTCAGGCTAACAAAAAAACATGTAAATGTAAACATTTACATTTGCAGGCATTTTTTTTGTTTTTTGTTTGCATTTTTTTTAATGGCTTATATTTTTTGTTACGTCCTTTTAAATTTAGTGCAAATAACAAAAATAACTTTACTTAACACAATTACACTCGAACGTTTAAAAAAACGTGAAGAAATTTCAAATCGTATAGAAGTGTGATATCTACGCACTCGTAGCACTGCTACGGCGTAGCACATACTGCGGATAAAACATCTACGCCTAATAGCGCCGACCATAGATCATTTTTGTAATTTATACATTTATAACATCACGCCTGTAGTCCTTGAAGGGTTAGACAGAGGTGTACCTAATAGCACACCCACATTTCGCCAGTTATGTAAAGTCCCATATTATTGGTTGCGAGCCAACAACCGGCCTCAAATCAAAATTCCATGGCTAGTACTGAAAATTTCTGATGGAAAACCCAAACAAGCTTTGCTGTCGCGCTTGCGACCACAAGACTAACGAGGCAGGCGGTATTTTAATTTATTAAAACATTAATTTTAATAAACAGTCTTAATTTCAGTTTATGACATAACAATAGACTATAATTCTTACTAAACATGATAAATTAAGTATTTTTTTCTTATAAACGTGTTTAATTAAATTATTATGTTCATCGTAAAAAAGTGGTTTCATGCTCGTTGAATTATAATAGAACTAGCGACCCGCCCCGGATTCTCACGGGCGCAATGTTATACATATAAACCTTCCTCTTGAATCACTCTATCTATTAAAAAAACCGCATCGAATTCCGTTGCGTGGTTTTAAAGACCTAAGCATACATAGGGACAGAGAGCGGGAAGCGATTTTGTTTTATTCTATGTAGTGATAGTGATTTGACAATTGAATATTTAGATGATTCATGATTTCGGTTGTTTTCCTGAAAATATTTTCACTAACATTTAATCGTGTGACTGCCTCGTTAGTCTAGTGGTCGCAATCGCGACTGCTGAGCATGAAGTCCTGGGTTCGATTCCCGGATCGGGCAAGTTGTTATTGGGTTTTTCCCTCAAGATCTCAGTAGCAACCATGGAGTCTGGAAAGTTATTGTAATATAAATCCTACAAGAATTAAAGTATGAAAACGTCTTCATTCTCCTGCTGTTATCCCAATTTATTTGAGGTCGGCGCAGCATGTCTTCTTCTTCCATACTTCTCTATTACTCGTCATCTCAGCAGTCACCTCCTTTCAATCCATGTCAGCCTTCAAACAGTCCATCCATTGATTCCTTGTTCTTCCTCTACTCTTATACCCATGCACATTTGATTGATTGATTGATTTATAGATCTGCCCCTTTTTTTTTTTTTTCGTATGGGAAATCATCACATAACCTTCTGGGCTGAGAAGGAGGGAGTGTCAGACTTTTACTAACTAAAACCCATCCATGTTCCTTCCTTTGCAGTTGGTGTTCCAGGGCCGCGGTATCTCTTTCGAACAGTCCCGCAACCCTGGCAGGCGTCGGTCCTTTCGGACCCCTTCCTGTTTGCTGACTCTCTTTGAGGCGCGCGTGGAACACGAACGCGCCGTCGACACGACCTGTCGTCATAAGACGGACGGACGGCGAGCTAGCCCATAGCTCACTGTCCACAGGCCCACGATAGATCTTCCCCTTGAGTTTAATTCCGAATTCAGGGGTCGCATTTTGTACTCCTGACCAGCCACCATTTCATCTATCTAGTGTTAAATCTGTGCGTATTATTTTCTGTTAAGTATGAAACGTAGACAAATCGAGTTATTTTTGCATTTCTATATCTATACTAATATTATAAAGTTCGATATGCAAGCCACTTGAGAGCACATGATAGAGCAGCACACCAAAACTCTCGACAACCTCCCTAGAAAGCCATCGAATGCAGTCGCTGTGGCCGAAACGGGCTAGGTGGCATCGTCATCTATATTATAAAGAGGTAAAGTTTGTGCGGTTGTAGAAGGTAATCTCTGGATCGACTGAAGCTCTCTGATCTTTAATTAATAGGAAGCTACATTACCCCCGAGTGTACGTTTACAAATTGCCCGTGGGATAACTTCCGACCAAAAGTCGGGCGAAGCTGCAGATAACAGCTAGAACAATATAAGTATGGATACCATACACAGACAAGCAATACTTTTTATGCCAAGGAAATCAATCAGTCAATGCAACGAACATAAAAACTACATATTAATTATACATTAAGAAAGTAAAACGTTTTCAAGCGAATCTTGGAGTTAAAGTAAAAATTAAAATGTAATAGCTGCTTAGGAACCCGCGTAAATCGTATTTATTAAAGAAAGGCAACAGGCGATATTAACTAGCTGTTTGTAAACGATTAAAATATATGTAAAACTAGCCTATGCCCCTGGTTTCGCCCGCGTGGAGTTTGATAGCAGTCCCACAAGATCGTACTACCGGGATTAATAAATACTTTGTGGAAATCCATGACATTAATTAATGTTATTCGAAATATTTAGTTTTTTTTTTTCCGCTTTTTAGTTTTTTTTAAATGGTTAATTCCACGAAAAGATCGAGGCTTGGATGCAGGATGCACCGCCCTCCCGTCAACAAAAATAATTGCTAATTATTTTTGTTTTGCCTGCATGTGCTTTTCGCCATACGTCCAAACCTACACTTCGATTGGGTGCATTTCATGCTAAATATTTCATAATAACATTAAATATAGGTATCATTTGTGTTAATCCACGTTATAAACTATATCTATGCTTCAAATTCATCCAAATCCGTTCAGTAGTTATTACGTGAATGTACAAATGTCTATGAAGTTCCACTGAATATTATATTACCATTGTCTCTTGTTTAGTTTCAAGGTTTCTAAATGCCATATTTTTCTACCGTCTAGCTTAAATAAAATCAAAGCATTTATTTTAAGTAGGCCAGTTATAGGCACTTTTGAATTGTCGAAACAAAGATAACAATTAAATATAGCCACAGTCCCAGTCACAAGGCATAAAAACTGTGAAAGTACTGTAGTTGCCCATTCCCTATCGTAGATCTCTATGGAGAAGAACGGGCAAGAAACTCCATGGACACTCTGCTAAATCAGCAAATTGTTACAAAATCTTGGTTACATCATTCACGTTGAGATGGTACACTATGTGAGAACGATGTAGCAAGATTGCACATTAAAAGTGTCCACAGTAAAAACAAAAAAGACAATTCAAAAAATAAAAATAATTAATTCAAATAAGCCGTGGCAACTAAGAGATGACCAGTCACACTGACAGCGCCCGTTCACGAACATGACGCATAGACACATGAAACATTTCAGAGACTAAAGAAAGTACGAGTAGGTTGGTAAACCAGAAATCTAAATTAAGGTCTAACAACTGGTCGAAACTTACTTTAGTCTTCAGAGAAAATATCAGTTACTTGCAAAAAACTTACTTTTCTGTTTCGAAGAATGTTATATTCTGATATCACTGCTAATTCTTATGGGAATTCATAAACCGCCTCTATTCTAACAATCCAGAACCATTAAACACAAGAAAAGATGTCATGAAAATAATACTTAACTAAAAAATTAACACATCAATATTGTAAAAGCCTCCACATATTTCCCTAGTTGTTATTCCTAGACCAAATAGGTGATGTGTTGTATGTGTGTGTAAGCACCTTTACGTACGAAGCACTAACATTGATGTCAGATATAAACACTAAAACTAGATGTAGCCTGAATAATTGTGGAGTATCTGAATATTGTATAAGAGTACGTTTTTTAGATAGAGCATTGAGTTCTAAACTTACCCTTTCTAATATAAATGTTCTGAAAAAATTGCGTCAAAAAACTCCTCCTCAACGCAGTCAACTGGTAATGTACCCAAGAGACTGACGGCGTTGCCACGTTGTATGGCAATACTAACCCTTTGGCCAAGGTAAAAGCCAGCCCTTGGGTCACGGGAAGTGTCAACTAAGCGTTTGGAAATGTCCTTGAAAAGGCTGTGAGCACTTGGACCCCACGGACCTAGAGTTTCAACCCCAAACGGCTCGAAAATATGGTTACCAATTAGGTTACTATATTTACGCCAGTTGAGGTTCTCTGCAGCCGCAGCGGCAGCCCCAGCACAGCACGATGAGCTTGGAAGATGGGACGGCGCAAGAGTATCGACGCAAGTTGCATCCCACACTAAAGGCCTACCCAGCTTCCAAGGAAACAAAGACATTAAGACATTTTATTAATAAGTTAGTTGCTTTAGGTTATTTTGATTTATAAATTTTAATGTATATATGAATAATCTATACTAATTTACTGGACCTCGAGACTTCTCATTTTATTTTTCAGGTTTGTGGTGGTCACAAGCGTTACTGGTGGTCTAGGATCCAATTCAAATCTGCTAAGTTAAAAACCCAAGAAGGGTTTTCCAGTTCTGACAGAACTTGTCCGGTTCTTCCCGCCATCTCCTTCGTGGCCTGCCGCGACCCTGCCTCACTGTGTCAGGAGGAGGCGCAGGTTCGCGAGAAGTTGAAGGAGTGGATAGAGGCCTCTGCCCAGGAGTGGGACACCAGGCTAGTATAAAAGGTTTTTCTGGAATATCTCTGTAGCTGCTGCAGTCCGGATTTATGCCTGGTTGATGGATTTATGCCTGGTTGATGATAATAGAAACTCCCCTTATGAGTGAGTAAACTACGAGTATATAGGCACACTTCGGCTGAACCATACTGGAATTACGAACATGATGTTTTGTCTAAAACGAAAATCCTATTTTACATTTCACCATCACTAAGAGCCAAAGGTGAAAAGGACATAAAGAAAAAAAAACGTAACTTTTCTTAAAAAATGCATCCGGCCCACAGTCACATCCAGCAAAATCCATAAACTACTGGCCTACATCTCTGTCTACCCACACACGGGCTGCATGTATATGGCACAGCGAACCGAACTCATATCGTACTTACGCCCTTCTAGTGCGCAAGCTTGAGGATACACTTGCTTGCAAATAAAGTGACCACAGAAGTAATGGTAAGAAAATTATTTATTTTCAGGGATCGTAGTCTGAGGTTGAAATCTTCGTGTTTGGCATTTGAGCCGTTCGAGCCTACCAGACCTATAAACGTTACTTTCTTACAGTAATATTTGGCTTTAAATACTTTGGACTTATTTTGCCTTATTCACTTTCATTGTTTTTATTGTGGCACAAGTGAGGCTAAGTCAAAGCACGTAATAAGTGAGCTTGAAATTTGAATTTTAAGTACTCGATCATTTTAAATATATTATGTGAATTAGTCAAGACAAAAATGTCAGTTTTTGACAGTAAATTGTAGTCATAAAAAGGTCTTACATGCTATACAAGGTGTAAACAGAGCCTTCACGAAGCCGTCAACCAAGCATTCTGTATATCAAACTAAGTATAGTCAGGTTCAAACTTTATGGCGGCTCGGAAGTTAGCAGCGAGTGACAGTCTGCGCATTATACAGACAAGACGATGCATCCTCTGCTTTTTTTGGGGTTAACAAACATGTTTGGCGGTAAGACTCAATGTAACGCATTTAAAATTGTGCTGGTGGATGGATTGAATAGTATGGGGCTCGAGAAGGTGTTTAAAGTAAAAGTCTTACATTAAAAACATGTATTAAAAAAAAAAACTTGTGAAAAAGTTGGAACTTTGACCCCCAATATCTCAGTAACTAGAAGGTTCCCAGGTATGGTCTAGAACAAAAACATGATCACAATTATGGGCAGAACAAGTACCTTCAGGCTTCGTTAAGGGTCTTATTACACCCTTTATACAACGTGTAACAGAACGCAAGACATCTTAAGGGGTCATTGTACTCATCATTATGAACAACTTTCACTATGGGACCAACACTGAAATTGTGAAAAAAAAATCGACTGCCCCATACATTTCTATGCGCATAACTCGACAAAATGTACTGAACAGCTGATTTTTTTTTCGCGATTTCGGGTTTGGTCCCATAGTGAAAGTTGTTCATAATGATGAGTACAATGACCCCTTAAGAGGTCTTGCGTTTATTCTGTTACACGTTGTATACTCTATTCTATATCGTGGTTCTATACTCTAAAATCATCAACACATTCAAAACAGATCGCCATTTTATCATTTACCAGCTTTTTCTCGCGGTTTCGCCCCTTATGTATGGAAATTAACCCACGGGAACATTTTAAATATAGCCTATGACACTCGGAAATAATGTAGCTTCCCGTTGGTGAAAGAATTTTCAGAATCGGATCAGAAGTTTCGAAGATCACACACTATATACAAACCAAAAAGCTAATTTTACCTCTTTATTATTAGTATAGATTTATCACATAGATCTTTTTTTTTCCTAATCTAGAAATAAATCACACATTGCCAGCAATACTAACTATCGCTATCACCTGTCCATTTATTGAACGGTTAACGTTTTTATAAAAAAAACTAATCTTCAAAGTAAATAAGTAGCATGAAACCGCCCGCTATGGATACTTTGCGTGTTTCTAACTGAGAAAAAGTATTATCATACTCTTTTTCTAGCATTAAGTATAAATTTTTGCTATCACCAATTACCATCACAAATTTGGTGATAACGAATCTCCAGAATAGGCGTGAAAACCGTTTAGTGTACACATTTCTAAGTTTTTTACTTCTAATTTTCTGATAAAAAATGTATGAAATTCAATCAAATGTGTTATCACGACAACATTCTTCCGTACGAATCAATTAGATGTATCTTTTTATCGAGTTTTCCCAGTTTGGTATGACAATTAGTTTTGTAAATTGTTTTGATAATAGAAACAGTAAACTTTCTTGCGTAGATTTTACTGCTACATTGGTCTAGTGGTCGCTAGCGCTACTGAGCAAGAGAACCTGGGTTCTATTCCCTGGTCGGGCAAAGTGTAATTGGGGTTTTCCAACATAACAGCCACGGAGTCTAGATTTGTGCTCTGTTGATCGCAATAGACTCTTAAACATGGGACTTAAACATAAGTGGCGATGTGGGTGTACTATTAGGTAAGTACAAGATGTGATCTCTAGCGGGAGCTACTTCATCGAGCCGTCTGAAAACCCCACCTGGGCATGCATTACTGTGGCCGACCTGGAAACCTCTAAATAGCCTCCGAACCCAAGTCGACCGTACAATAGACAATCTCTACAGATGGGGGTTCATGGTCGGCACAGATCTCAAGTGTGAATGCGGCTTGTCTCCACAGACAATGGCCTAGCTTCCATCTTGCGCTATATGCCCTGACACCTGCACACCTGATGATCTTATGACTGCATCAGCGAGTGGAGTTCACATAGCTGAATTTTGGGCCAAATATATTTAATGAAAATTTACCCGACCCGCAAAGAAGAAGATTAGATAAGTACATCTTCATCTAACCGAAGGATTACAGGCGCTATGCTATGTTTCTTTTCATGATATTATGATGAAATAGATACAATTATGCCGTGTATTCTACGCCTTATAACTGCAAACTTTCCTATGCGTGCGTTTATAAAATTTGATTGACAAAGAGCTAGTTGCCAATCCAATGTAGCTGTATAATTACTATCTTTCAGTTTCCACTGAAGGATTGACAGTAACAACATAGCGTTTCTTACAAACATACTGATAATATCGCAATTATGGTGATAAGCTATCAGTGCGGTAAATTAGAAATTATAATATGGTTTTGAAATTGTAATCGTGAATGATTTGTAGAAATGTCATGTTAGATGGTTGGCAGCTCGGTTGACAGGCACGATACAGGAGAAATTTTGTAAATGTGTGGAAAACTAGTCACTGTTTCTTGGGGTTACTGATGTTTGAAAAGCGAAATTATGATCTGAGTAAAAAATTATGCTTTACATGGTCAATTTTTTTTTTTAAATAATTGTATCGGTTATATAAAACAGGCATTTAGTTACTTTACTTACTGCCAGTTTTTTGACGTTATAATTTAGTTTGGGGCTAATGAAGGTTTTTTTTTGTTTAATGTTGTGCTTATTTAGTGAGTTATACTCTAGAACGCACAAAATAAAAAAAATAAACACGTTTCACAATTTTATAAAATAACATTTTCAAATCTCTCTAGTTAGAAGCATTACAAAATTACTCGTAATCATAATCAAATTTATAAGGTGACCCGAATGAATGGGTGAATTTGTCCCGACCTGTAAATGGAAAGCCTCGTACGGTCAGAAAACACATAAAATATTCTATGAATTTATTTCAGAAAGGTTTTCAGTGAAATTGCAAAACTGAATAAACTCCGTATTTTTTTTTATTCCGCTTTTTTTTTCATTCAAGAGCTTTTCGACTTCGTTCGCGAAAGAAAGATTTTGTTTTACAAATACAATTTCTTATGAAAACCATTATATTTTTCTTACTGCTCTTATGTTTGATTACTATTCTTGAAAATATAGGTTATAAAGTAGTAGGTAGGTCGCTGCAGAAAGGGATATATTTCCGGTTACCTAGTACCTTTTCAACGTATAAAGTTTTTTGAATGTTTGAGGTTCTAGGTAGGCACCTTTGTAGGAAACTGCAGATTTTGGGTTTGGTATGGTGTATTGAATACGTGGTAAGCCTTTATGCGTCGATGTCACTTCCACCATGTATACAGGGTGTAACAGGGCCCTTGGCAAAGCCGTCAACCAAGCATTATCTACTTTAAACTAAGTGACTTTACGCAAAAATTATTGCTGGGATACGACTTTTTTTTTTTAATGAATTGAATAGTACGGGGGTCGTGGAGGTGTTTTAAGTAAAAACCTTACAATAAAAATAAGTATTAAAAAAAAAACTTGTGAAAAAGTTGAATCTTTGACGCCCAATATCTCCGTAACTAGAAGGTTCCAAGGTATGGTCTAGAACAAAAAAAAAATATCGCCATGACGGGGAGAACAAGTGACTTTAGGCGACGTTAAGGGTCTTGTTACACCCTTTATTAATTACGATTTTATTTACTGTATAAATCAATATTATGTGTATTTAAATCACCATTCTTCTGCCCTTATCCCAATTCATTTGGGGTCAGCGCAGCATGTCTTCTTCTTCCATACTTCTCTATTACCCGTCATTTCATCAGACACTCCATTATGTGTATTTAAATATTTCTTGAAATTTAATTTATATTAGATGCATGCATTTATCCTTTTTCTGCTGACGCTACCGCCTATCTCTCCAGCTATAACTTATAGTTTCGGATAATGCATTAGAGAACTTCTTTATGGGTCGGAATATTCTCGTATATGTGTGATATATAATATATATTTATAGCCTATTTTATATCGTCCATTATATTTAATATTCTGTATATATAGATAGTCAGTAACAGGAGTCTGGTTTGTTACTTGCGTGGGACAAAGAAATTTGGGTATTGAATTGAATTGTGTGTGAGAAATTATGAGATTTTTATGTTTAGTACACTGAGAAGAATAAAACATCGTGTATGTTCTTTGGAGTAGAACGCAGAAATGAAATTGCAATTTAACTTCCATTTTAATTATTTTTTTCGAGAAACGAATGGTAGAACGGGAGTGCTTGTTTAGGGATCTGCTTACGTTAAACATTACCTAACTAGACGTTGGATTAACGTTCCTACGGCATATTATCTTCCATGATTTTCAATCATTCTTCTTCTTAGCATATCGATGGCAAAAAGTTCAAATGTGTTTAGTCGAAAACTCAGCCAAGTGAACCCCGCTCGCTGTGCAGTAAATAGATCATCAAGTGCACAGAGCATGCGGTGCAAGATGGAAGGTGGGCTATTGTCGTGGGGAGACACCGCATACGCACTTGAGGTCTGAGCCGTCCATGAACCCCCATTTGCAGAGATTGTCTTTACTCCGGCCGACTTGGGTTCAGAGTCTCTTTAGAGATTGCCATGAGTCGGCTACTGCAACGCGTGCAATTCTATCATTGTGAGCTTCCGAATCACGGAAGATATCCTGTAATGTAAGTCTAGTTATAAACCGTAAAAGTTTAAAGCAATATCATTTCTGTATTCATTTTTCTTACATACTATTTACATTATAGAAAATAGTAGCCCACTGGCATCGGGAACAGGGTCCGAGCTACCGGTAGCCAGGGCTCTTGAGTGAGGAGCCTTCTAACAATACGCGCCGTGTCCACAAGCTTCCTACTGCTTACCAAATCAAGCCCTAAATCGAGCTGCCAAACGAGAGCCTCCTCAGATGTTCATCGAGGCCATTGACTATTAAGCCATTGGCCGACACGCCTATCGGCACAATGACTGCTGTACTCACGTCCCACTTGTCGACAACCTCGCGAGCCAGATCTAGATACTAACTAACTATTACTTACTATTTCCCAATTACACATTGGCAATATAAACGAATATTAAACTGGCGGCTTTGCTAAATAATTATAATATCCAGCTGAACACCGTATAAGTTATAAAATTCAAGTAAAGGGGAAAAAGGTCACTTGCTAATACTAACCGTTTTTAACTTGTAAGTAATGGTTAAGTAGTAATGTAACGTATTTAACTATAATTAAGTCATTTTGTTAAAACGTTAAGACTCTGGTAAAATATAATTATAGTTTGACTTTCTTGTTGGTCTAATTATTGTAAGGTTAACTGTTGAGCTTAAAAAAACGGTAATTAAAAAAATTAAAACCTCGAATGCGTAACAAAAAAAAAAAGAAGCATAGAACATAGTGACTTAACAGTCGGGACCCATTATTGGGACGATTTAAGCCGGTCGATTTAAATTACGGTTTTGTTTTGTTTTATTATTGAATAATTTTCTTTTTGATATACCCAGTGTCACTCTCACAGTAAATACGAATCTAACGACACCTCTCAAGCTAAAATCCATCGAGCCGTTCAGGCCACAGAGCGTGCCAAACAATTATACATACATACAAACATACATACTCTCGAAACACATAACCCTCCTTCTGGCGCAGTCGGGTAAAAACAACTCTAGCTTCAGAAGCCGGTGACAAAAACCTAAATCAACACACAAACACAAACAAAAGTCACCGACTTCACAAGCTAAAGTTGTTTTTCAGTTTTTTGTGTTTTTGAAATCGGTTTTATTTCTTGCAAAAAGTTTTTTTATTTTACCATTTTTAGTTGACATCCTTTACAAATATTTTACATGGTTAACAATACATTTCATAGTAATAGGCTTTTCCCCAATAAAATGGAACTGTGGGTGTACTGTACACATCTGCAAAAGGGGCTCCGAGCATACAGGTGTGTTGTTCTGTTATGATGTTGTTTATACAATAAACATCCAAGCGATTGCAGCAATCACGACAGATTTGTTATCTATTATTGAAAAGTTCCGTTCCATATATCCGAAGTCCATGATCAGATGATGACAATATTCTATGGGACCAACTTGGGAGTAGGTAATAATTTTCTAAATCGGTTCAGGCATCTTCGAGTAATCGGTGAAAAAAAAAAGATTCCGTCGAATTGAGAACCTCTGCTTCTTTTTTGAAGTCGGTTTATAGGTGGCTTCGAAATCAATTGTTATTGGCCTAGGCCCTGTGGTTGGGTAACTAGTGATGGTAGTGGAACTATATTGATATGACGTAGTAGTCAGACTTTTACCAAATTGGTGACAACTACTTACATTATATGGGTCCACTTGATGTCATTCATATTTTCAATCAATAGTTCATAAGTAAAACTAGTTCAATCCTAATAGTAAACTCAATAACGCTTTACCCTACCGACAAACTGAACCTACTACCCTAAGCTCAGCATTCACGCTCTCGACTACTCAACCAAGGAGTACCTAAAACTGCAGTCACCTTTTGCCAGTTAAATGGGACTTAGACATAAGTCTAAGTCCCATTTAATAGGGGGCGAGCCTATTGCCATCAATCGGGCACAAATCTAGATTCCGAGGCTACTACTGAGAAATTCTAATTTAAAACCTAATAACAATTAGCCTGACCCGGGAATAGAACCCAGGACCTCACGCTCAGTAGTCACACTCTCGACCACTGAACCAACGAAGCCAACTGCGCAAAAAAATCCATTCAGTCCCATGTAAGAGGGAACCAGCCTATTTATCTATCACAAGAAAAATATATTATCTTTCAAGATACTAACATCGTTAATTCAGAAATGGCTTGCTTCTTTCCAAAGTGCTAAAAAGCGTGAACACTTTTTTTATAAAGTTTTCATCTTTTTTTTTTCGCAACTTTTTTCTCTCTAACTAGAATTTGCAATTACATCATAATCGGTTCAGACGTTTCCAAGAAAAATGAAAAAATGTTCGTATGAAAATATCACTTTCATAAAAAAAATAGCAATTTCATACTATAACCCCTAATATTTGATCGCAGTATAAATAATCAACACACTCCATAAAAAGTTTTTTCAAATGAAATTGTAAATAAAAACTGACTAGATATTGTTCCTAACATGAGAACCATAGACAATTATGATGGCTATGGGAGCCAAAAGCCATTGTTTTTAACTTTTACCGTGAAAGAAAATGATGAAAACTTCATAGAAAAAGTGTTCACGCTTTTTTGCACTTTGGAAAGAAGCAAGCCATTTCTGAATTAACGATGTTAGTTATCTTGATAGATAAATAGGCTGGTTCCCTCTTACATGGGAGTGAATGGATTTTTTTGCGCAGTTGGCTTCGTTGGTTCAGTGGTCGAGAGCGTGACTACTGAGCGTGAGGTCCTGGGTTCGATTCCCGGGTCAGGCTAATTGTTATTAGGTTTTGAATTAGAATTTCTCAGAAGTAGCCACGGAGTCTAGATTTGTGCCCGATTGATGGCAATAAGCTCGCCACCTAGTACAGGGGACTTTAACATAACTGGCGAAATGTGGGTGTACTATTAGGTACACCTCTGCCTTACCCTTCGGGGATTACAGGCGTCATGTTATTTTAAAAGCAGTGCTTGAAAGTTTTATAAGAAAAAGTCAATAAGGGCAAATATATTTGGTTTGGTCAATGTCATGCATTCCTATTATTTGCATGGTTACTGAAATGCCACTATTAGATGTTATTTGATTTGCACTGTAAGTGACTATGCTTGTGTTGGTGTGCTTATTATAAATAAATAAATAAGCAATAACTTGCTACATGGATTATAAACTCCACCACGTGTACCTAACTACTCTACTTACATTATATATATAAACAAAACAAAAAAAAGCCATAATAATACCAATCGGTAATAATAACTACCGCTGGCCATAATACCGATATTATTGAAAGTTAAGTGCCTATTACATGAACCTTCTGTATTACAAACATTAATGAAATAATAATGGCGGCCAAAATCTCTTGAGATTTAAAGCGCCTTTTGATCGAAGGAAGTTGGTTATTTAGAGCTTGTAATGCAAAATTTTCGAATGGTTTTGAGTAATACAGAGTTTATTTTTGGATATCTTAAGATAACGATTGTTTGATTAGTATAGTTGGTCGTTTGACGATGTTCATTAGTTCGTTGCCCCACAGTCTTTAGTATTGTACTAGACCCTGCAATTCTGATGTTCCTTTTTTTCCGATGGGAAATCATCAAATGACCCCTCCCACTCTGGGTGGAGCGGCAGGGAGTGTCAGACTTGTACTGACTAAAACCCATCCATGTTCCTTCTTTTGCACTTTGTGTTCCAGGGCCGCAGTATCTCTTTTGAACAGTCCCGCAACCCTGGCAGGCATCGGTCCTTTCGGACCCGTTCCCGTTTGCTGACATCTCGTTGAGGCGCGCGTGGACCACGAACGCGCCATCGACACGGCCTGTCGTCATAAGACGGACGGACGACGAACTAGCCCATAGCTCACCGTCCACAAGCCCGCGCCTACTGTGGCCGGGGGCCACCAGTGGCCCCCGACGCCCGGTGCGTCTACCGCGGCGGCTGGGACGTGAGGTTCTCTCCCTCTCACGTTCCACCACCTCCTTCGCTAGCATGACTGCTTCACAGAAGGAGGTGACGGCGTCCCATTCCATCTCGCTCCGGACCATGGATTGAACCAAGGCAGCAATTTTAGCAGCTTACTCGTCCTTTCAGTATCGAGGGAAACTCCTGGATGAGGGACACATAGAACCAGGTGGCTGAAGAAATGTGAGACCTATAGCCAGCAGTGGCTCATTCCGGGCTGATATGATGATGACTCTTCCCATGGATAATACCGTCAGCATAATCCCCTGTTATTTGTGATATGAAGAATAGTGAAGAAGAAATTATTCCCGCATACTGAAGTATAAGTTGCTAGGTACCTACCTAGCAACTTATACTTCAGTATACGGGAATAATTTCTTCTTTTTATTGCATTTGTTGTTGCCTTGTATTTATCGAATTATTGTTTTTACAAGCTTTTTAATATTTCAAAATCTTGCAACTGAATTATAAACCAGCTCCTCACCACCGATTGCCCTGAAACTTTGCACACTCCAATACATTTTTATGATATATATGACCTGATCGTCTCCTCACGAGAGAACTCCTCATATGTTAATCAGCACGGACACGAAACATCTTATCGCGTTCAATTTTGATAGATAAACATGTCTTTTTTTTGTGGATTTTTAAATTTTATTAGTTTTTTCACTATCTTTAATTCTTTGTGTTCTATTCTTTATATTATTGCGATCTTTTATTTATGTTCCGTAGCAGCTGTATCGGACTTATTATCAAACTGTGTAATTATCACTTTTTACACCAAAGGTAAGGTGTTACACGTATCCTCAATAAATTGAATGAGCATAGAGTCTCTCCAAATCGAACCATATCTAATATTCACCGCTTGAACAAATCAATGCAAATAACCAGCTAAACCAACTGGATAAAAAATCAAACAGCCTATATCTAAAAAATAAACAACACATCAGAATCAAACTATACCACCAACGTTTCCTACCACCACAAAAAGTTCCAGAAGCATCGGAATGGGGTTCCGTATAAACCAATATAGTTAGTTGACCACAATCAGACCACAGCGGATGCTGTTGTTATGAGCTAAGATTGGTAATCGATGGTAATACGTTGCGTTTCGGCTACTGGTTTAATGAGACCTTTTTGGTGTAATTGGGGCTGGAGGTGCTTTTTTAGATGGCTTTGCCCACCATGGGTTCAATGAAAGGTAGTTAGAGGATGCAAAAGGCGCGTGTTGTATATTTTTTGAACAGTCTTCTTCGTGTCTCTGGCACGACATTTTTTATATTTTGTTAGCCCAGTACTTCGCCACTACCACCGCGTCGTCGGTGGCAGCGCAGAGATTACTTGGGCTACATGTTTTTGGGCTAAGAGGGCAGCATAGGAGGTGGAGCATAGTTCGTGACACAGCTCCACAGCCACACCCCGCTGCTGTTTCATTGCGGTAGCCCCGCTTAACGAGGTTGGAATTACTTTTGGAATTAATTTTGAACAGTAAGAACGGTATATGTAAAACGTGTCGTACCGTGACGTGTGTGTGTAAACGTGTCGTGTCGGTGTGTATAAAAGTATGTCTATTTGTTTTGAGTTCCCGATGTTTCGGCGCTGTTGCAAGCACCCATGATCACGGTTCTCGTTTGCAGTGTTAGTGACCGACCAAGTCAATTTAAAAACTTAGTTTTTTTTTTAAGTTTTCTTAAATACCAAAGTTATAGAGATGAAATAACAGTGAGCCAGGATTTAACGTGTGGAGCGATTGAAAGCGAAAAGAGAAATACTCGTTCAAAAAATAAATATATACAGGGTGTAAAAGGACCCTTCACGAAGCTGTCAACCAAGCATTATGTACATCAAACTAAGTAACTTTACGAAAAAAATATTTCTGGGAAACGACTTTTTTTTTGAGATGAAAAATTACGTTTCACGGTAGGACTCAATGTAACGTACTCAAAACATTGTGCTGATGGATTGATTGAAAATCACGGGGGTCGTGAAGGTGTTTACAGTAAAAATAGTACACTTAAAAATGTATAAAAAGAAAAACTTGTGAAAAAGTTGGGACTTTGACCCCCAATATCTCCGTAACTAGAAGGAAAGACGGTATAGAACAAAAAAATATTGCAATAATAGGGATAACGGGTACCTTTCGGCTTCATTAAGGGTCTTGTTACAACCTTTAGTTGATGTTCATTGTGCTTGTCGCAAAAAAAGGAGTTTGGACCAACAGCATGATTTAAGACTCAACATCAGTTAATAAGAAAAGCCTGGTTTAAGTAGTGGTTGGCTTCGGATTGAGTAGTAATAAGTGTAGCTGATGAAAAGTCAACGGTGTCTACCTATAGGTGGCCAAACCAGCCATCAAATGTTCACCAACACGACGACCCGAATGGCGCAGCGGTTGTGAGGCTGCCTTACGTTCTTAGGGTCCCGGGTTCAAATCCCGGTAGGAGCAAATGTTTGTGTGATGAGCATGGACCTTTGTTTCTGAGTCATGGATGTTTATATGTATAATAAGTATGTATTTACAAACAAAAAAGTATCTATGTAGTAGTATCAACTATCTGGTGTCCACGACACAAGCCTCGTTGCTTAGTGTGGCACCTAGATGGCGCTGTGTGTAACGTCCAGCGATATTTATTTATTTATTTTATTTATGATTACCATGACAACATCAGTAGACAACTTCAATTTCAAGGTATTTGTTTTAGAAACAATGTATAATATAAAAACAAATAGGTATGTGTCTATAATTTCACCATAAGCTAAACCTATTGACCGGAAATAAACTGCTTTGAATTGGCGGAAAAAAAAAACGAAAAAAACAATTATCTTGATCACAGCGCCAACAAACACGATTTATAGTACAGACTTAAAGTAAAGCCATCTTGTGGTCTTTATTTTTATACGTATTTTTATCAACTGTCACTCAACGAAGTCCAAGAGAACAGGTTCCGAGCCCATTACAAATCCACGGGCAGTTCTTTCATTTATTTATGAATGAAAGAATTTCTAGTCACGTCTAAGCGGCTGACATTTTGAATTTTGATCGGACACATCCGTTGCAGAGGTACGGATAATTAATGTCTTTATGTTGACTGGGAAGGGAGAATCTCCCATCCCAGCCAGGGAGCTGGGAAGCTGGGGTCATGGCTAAGTTCCTACCAGCCACACAAATAGATCGGAGAAGGCGATGAAGATGTTGACTGGGATCCTAAAGAAGAATGGACATTGACCGTCTCACTTTGGGGATATTGCATTAGATGATTAAGGATTTTTTACAATATTAGCACTAAAATCTTTCTGTGTTCGTTTTCCAATATGTTCTCGATTCATTATGACAGATTTAGCTAAGTAACATCACGCCTGAATCTCCTAACGGGTTACACAGAGGTGTCTCTATTTGGTGATCTATATAGGGTGTAATTAGACCCTCAATGAAGGCGGAAGGCACTTGTTCTCCTCAACATTGCAATCATTTTTTTGTTCTAGACTATATCTGGGAACCTTCTAGTTACGGAGATATTGGAGGTCAAAGTTCCAACTTTCACACAAGTTTTTTTTAAACGCATGTTTTTAATGTTTAAGATTTTTACTTTAAACACCTCCACGACCCCCGTACTATTCAATCCATTCATCAGCACAATGTTTTGAGTGCGTTACATTGAGTCCTACCGTAAAACGGGATGTTTCACCCAAAAAAAAAAACGTTTCCCAGCAATATTTTTTGCGTAAAGTTACTTAGTTTGATGTACATAATGCTTGGTTGACGACTTCGTGAGTAGTCTTGTTACACCCTATATAGGCACACTAACGTTAAAATACTTGTAAATTACCAACCGTAACAAATTTATCAAAATCTAGTTTCCATCAACAACCTATTTGAAATCCCATCAAAAGCAGAACAACATCAAACGAAGTCCCGTGAACATTTTTAATCAAATAATATGAAACAAAAAATCTTCTAAATCAACTAAATTAATTCGCGAATTCATCAGGCTACTGCATTACGATGTAATCATCATCAGAGATCATAAGGACCGAAAACAATAATAACTTAGCAAGAAAAAACGTTAAAAAAGAATAAAAATACAAAAAGTATGGCTGTAGAAAAGAGAGGAAAAAGCTTAAAAAATGATCGATACGGGCAAAAGAAAATAAAAGGTTGTGCGCGTGGTCAATTGTTTGAGGTTTGGTTCCGTAGGTGTTTCTTTTGTTTTAAGATAGTTTAGTTATGGTTGGTTATGGTTAGAAATTCTTGTAAAATAATACCTTTTTCACTACTATTGAAAACTTAACATTCTGCTAAAAAGTATTTTTATCTACTAGTTAAATTAAAACGACAAAATAAAACTGTTTTTGAATTACTATACGCATTTTTTTTGTCTATTAAAACTTTTTTTTTTTTAAATTGCGAGGTAAAATGACATTTGATTTAAAATTCATATTTTTTTATATTTTCTATAAATAACCAAAAACTAAACAAGGATATAAATAAAATGAACAAAGAATGAAATGTAAAGATCGCCCTTTTCTCTCTTAATTAGCAATTCAACAGAAATACATTAACATTATACCAAATATGGACCTTCCATAATTTGTTCATAAGAACACCCGTATAATTGGCGTATTAATTAATAAACACCTAATGAGTATTTTGCAAACAAGACACACTGGGAATTTATTTGTTTCTTACATTCTTCGTTTAGGTATCATCATCTTTCTGTCAATGTCAAATGATTTTCTTATATTCTCCTCTGTCAACCTTCACGCTATCATTTACTCCTGTAAATGTATGAATATTTTTTGTATGCGTTGACCGACTTCATTCTCCATTTAGATATAAAGTCGGTTAAATATTGATAATTGCTTGACATTACAGGATCCACGATAGTTGCATTGAAAAATCAACCTGGTTCTAACCATACTGAACATATTTTTGCATAGCAGCCGAAACGAGTAAACTGGACATGAAATTAGTTTTTCTGAAATTAAAAAGAGAAATACCTTGCCATTGTTATTTCAGTGAGTTATTATTCAATCATTCAAAATTTCATCAAAAAACGTGCTAATCATTTTGTCTCTGGCAACTTCAAACGATTAAAAGAATAATTATAAATGCAATATAATGTTTTAATTTATGTTAAGCACTAATTGTGTTAAATCTTCATGCCTGGCTTGTTAGTATAAATCTTTCGTTAATTAGTATTTACTGAATTAATAACTAAAAAATGATTTTTATGAACGCGATTCGCATTATCTTTGTCAATAAGTTAAGCTGAGGAAAAGGTTTTTAACTTGATTGTAGGGAACCCTACAAATCGGGTTTAGAAAAAAAAGAGCTGTTCTAAATTTGAATCTGTGAGCGGAAGCTGCTGGGTCGCGGTGCGCGTAACGAATTTCGGTATCATTAAGTTTCTTACTTCTTTATATCTCATTTGAACGTAGGGCTGACACACAAGCTTTTTAATTCTACTGACTGTATTCTATCAAGAAAATCAGAATCGAAATGCAAAAGCTGTGTTAATTGAAAAACAACTAAAGAACTATTATATTTAAACTACAAATATTTAATTCATTGATCAACACTAATTATGAAACAATTAGCAACAATGAAAAGGGCTCGTTACCTAAATAGGTATTTAAATACAATAACACAGAAGTTCAATGCCTATACTATTGTTTTTAGCCAAGCTCAAATTACTTGGCCATCAACTGTTACTTGACAAACAGAAAATATCGTCAATAATGAAACGAGAGTTACTGCCTCGCTGGTCTAATGGATCAAGCGCGACTGCTGAGCTGCTGAGGTGCTGTGTTCGATTCCCTGGTCAGGCACTTTGCAATTAGTTTTTTCCATCAGGAACTTCTCAGCCACGGAGTCTGGATTTATGCCCGGTTGATGGCAATAGGCTCGCACCTATTACATGTGACCAACAAACATAACTGGTAAAATGTGGGTATACTATTAAGGACACCTCTGCCTAACCCGGGTATTACAGGCGTGGTGTTATGTTATGTTATATCGTTTGATTGAAACGCTAGTTATTAATAAACCTGCATTATTTTATCTAATGCGAGCGAACCCTAATCTAACCCGTTGCCCGCTACCGCGATACAACCAATCCTTCGACTGATTATTTTTATTTGTTTATGTACAACTTAGATGATGTTATTCTTACATAACGATGCGGTTATATTCAGTGTTCTCTATGTCAAATAATAATAATGTGGTTTAATGGTCATATTGTTATTATTATAGTGGCTACTGTAATTGTTAGGGGCGTTGAGGTAATTATTATTATTTTATGATTTATTATATTTATAATGCTTCTCAGTTCGAATGACTTTACACTTTATGCATTAGACTTAGGTTTTTTTTGATACTCATACTATGTTTGTAATATAATATCTGTATGGCATATCCAGAATGCTTATTAATTGTAGTCGAAAGGACGGTCACCAAAAGAGATAAGTAACCAGGGTCGTCGGATATAGTTGAAGTTTAGTAAGAAACCGATGGATGTTTTCGAATAAAATTTAATTTAGTTAATAGAACACAAACTGTTAATTTATCAAATTAAATTTGTTCCTAAACATCCATCGATTTCCTATTAAATTTCAACTATTTCCGACGACCCTGGTTACTTATCTTCTTTGGTGACTGTACATTGATATTCTTACAATGCTTATTAAAATAAATTCATCATGGTGGTCATGAAAATTAAGTTTCATTTAATTTAAATTTTTGGTGAATTTTAGCTTTCATATAAACTAATACGAGTATTATAAAGAGGTTAAGTTTGTGAGGTTGTAGGGGGTAATCTCTGGATCTACTAATGTTATAAAGAGGTAAAGTTTGTGAGCTTGTAGTGGGTAATCTCTGGATCTACTAATGTTATAAAGAGGTAAAGTTTGTGAGGTTGTAAGGGGTAATCTCTGGATCTACTGAACCGATTTTGAAAATTATTTCACTAATAGGAAGCTACATTATTCCAGAGTGCCATAGGTTAATTTACAACGTGCCTGTGGGAGTGGACAGGTCTTTTAATGCGCAGATGGAGTATCACAAAGAGCAGGTCAGGAGGTGAGCCATGGTTTGGGATGAGACTCCACAGACGTACTCAGTTTTATCACAATAATACTATAGGTACACGATAATAATACTATTGACACCACCAAAGACTCAAAAGGCAATTTCTTTGTTAGCAAAGCTGTTTTTTAGTGGAATCGATTTTTTACATTTATTGATGACTAGCTGTTGTAGCCCGTGACCTTCCTTTGCGTGAAGTTTTTTTTTTTTCGCATGGGATATCATCAAATAACTCCTCCCGCTCTGGGCTGAGCAGGAGGGAGTGTCAGACTTTTACTGACTAAAACCCATCCATGTTCCTTCTTTTGCACTTTGTGTTCCAGGGCCGCGGTATCTCTTTCGAACAGTCCCGCAACCCTGGTAGACATCGGTCCTTTTGGACCCCTTCCTGTTTGCTGACAGCTCTTTGAGGCGCGTGTGGAACACGAACGCGCCCGCGACACGGCCTGTCGTCATAAGACGGACGGACGGCGAGCTAGCCCATAGCTCGCCGCCCACAGGCCCGCGAAATAAAAGTATATATATATTAGCATATAACATCAGCTATCTGCCAGTAAAAGTCCAGTCAAAATCGGTCCAGCCGTTTCGGAGTTTAGCTGGAACAAACAGACAGAGAGAAAAAAAAAATGTTATTGTTATATGTACCATATATACTTTCATATTCATTCAGTAAAAAGCTGTTATTTTGATACTACACACAGACACTTCAATTTTATCTATTTGTATAGATATGTATAGATGTATAGATGAGTGACGCACAGAGCCGAGAAGTAAGGCAGGAGACGATTAGTGATGATTAATTCAATCAATCAAATAGACGTAGTACTCGTGATGGCCCAGTGGTTAAGGCGTCACCTCTCATGCACGAGACGTGGTTATAGGTTCAAATTCGGTCAAGTACCAATGTGACTTTTGATATTCAGATAGTACTTTCTATGTTTATCTTGGACAGCATGACATCGGTAAAAAAAATTCGTGAGGAAACCTGGACTGGTTCATTTATATCTCAAATTGCCTACCCGACTTGAGCAAGCGTGGTGAGCAATGCTCGTGCCTTCTCTGTATGTGAAGAGGGCTTCGCAGCAGTGGGACAGAGTTAGAGACTGGTATTATAATAGACGTAAATCACGACTTAGTCAAATCAAATCGCATCTATTCATAATTATTAAGGCACTTTATTGCCATCTCTTTCCATTGAATGGCAAATGACAGAGGTAGTCAAGATTTATAGACTATTAATTTATTCAAATGAAGTTTTTATAAAGTAAGATTTATTGCAGATCAGTTGCATGTCTTTGCGTGCAATTCTTTAGAATCAGATGATGTAATTACTAAGTCATGATGATGTGGTTATATCCTGTCATTAGATAATTATGTTTGTATACGGAAAATCAATGCAAAAGCGCATTCCAGAGTAGTCTTCTTTATCCTGTAAATTGATATGAATATAGACTTAGGTTAGTGTATTTAAAATATTATATCATAATATTAAAACACGTTGTGGCTCCTCAGACATCCCACTCCGGCTCACTATGTTGAGCCTGCACAAAAGCTACTAGCGGGTCACCAAATACCATGGCCCACTTGGAAGACTCTAAACCGACTTCGAAGCCAGGTGGGCCGCTGCAGGTACAACTTGGTCCGGTGGGGGTATTCCGATAAAGATGAGTACGACTGCGGAGTGTCATCCCAAACCATGGCCCACCTCCTGACCTGCTCTTTATGCAACTCCACCTACACTTTAAGAGGGCCCTTCCCGGTCCGTCTATCGTCAACGCGAGCATGGTCGAAAAGCTTGTTGTTTCATCCAGAGCCACAGCGGCGACTTTCTTTCAATTCCCCCGTCATACCCCGCTCCGACCCCAAACATCTCGTCTCCCGCGCACCTCATACCGCCTAACGCGATGACATTGAACGAAAAATAGTATTCGAAAATTTCTTAAACTTGTTCCAGGACATACGTGTTTTTGAATAAGTCTTACAAGTGTTTGGAATAAATATTTGTCATTAAGAATCTTCATTACATGTCCAAGGTTTCTATCGCGATGTTTTCTTTACTTTTACAGTGTATGAGTACATTATAAACGGCCAAAGTTCAGATAAAATTTGTGCAAAACAGCAATTTTTGGAGGCTCTTACTGAATTGGTTTCTACAATTTTTTATTTTTTGCTACCATAGAAACCTAGATTTTGTGCTCAAAATACCTATTAGTCCAAAAAAAATAAAGATAGATGTGTAACAACTGCATAATCACGTACGAGCGTTTGTATGAAAAGTATGACGGGTTGGCCGCTCTTAAGGGACCTTTCCGATGCCACCACCAACGCCATCGACGTAGCTGAATTCTGGTCGAAACAAATATAATGAAATAACCCTAGGAATCATCGACACGAAGAAGAAGAAGTGTATTTATCGCTCCACATAGAGCTACTTTTCTGATAAACTCGTGGAAAAATTATATCAGTGCTTTGGAAAGCACACTTAGCCGTTTATCCCGTCAGACATTTGTAGATCTTCGACTGTCGTTACAAGTAGTCAGTGACCCAGCATCACCTGCCTAGCCTTTTCCCAACTATGTTGTGGTCGGCTGCCTATCTGACCACCACAACCCAGTTAGTACTACGATACGGGTAGTACGATACCCCTTGGTAAGACTGATTGTCAGACTTTCGGGCCACTGACTACATCTAACGACTGTAAAATATTTACAAAAGAACATGTCTACAATATCTGTTTTTTTTTAATTAACCATTGAGCAAGTTTCGTGACGCAGCTGACATTTGTGACCTCCTTAGTTGGCCGTACATTTATAAAATTACATTTGAATATTTACTCAACCCTACTTTAAAGTTAATATTTAATCTTTCAACAGAAACTGGCCTTCTATGACCCAGAGACCACATACCATGTCCTATAAATGCCAAACGAGTACCTCTGATTTAACACTCCAACCGCCTACCGGAGAAAAAATAAAAAGTACCACCAAGTATTTGTTTAAAATGTTGAAGGAGTAAAATATATTGTAAGACGGTACCTCCCTCGGGATTTCTGTGTGATGATGCTTTTACGATTGCTTGACGAGACGGAGCCGAGACGAGGATGAGTGAGGAAAGAATAGATGTGCTGATTTTATGGTAGTGGTTTTTTTTGGTATGGTTTACGGTGCGCGGCGAAAGGGTTAAGCTGGTATAAACGTAACGTATGTTAAGGAGAATTCATCTAAAACCAAAAATGTAACAGATTTTGTAGGTACAGTAGGGCCAACAGCAGTGGTAGCAAAACCAATTTAAGCTGGCTTCGTAATCTTTTAAAACTCAATTTCAAATTGTTCAAGCGTCAAAAAAGTACAACATAATCTAGATTCAAACTGTTATAATTATACTAAATATACCTCTAATAAACATCAGGGCACTTTGACTTATAGATCAATCGGAGTATAAATCTTGGTATTTTAATAACCATGGTGTATCTAACCCTACAATGCTCTTCAAAAATCCAGACCATCGATACCCAACACAAAGACTTTAACCCATAAACTGCAGAAGGGTATAAATTGTACCGTTTATTACACTGTAAACTTCGAACTCATTAAATATTGCAATAAAATAATATTTAAGTATCAACAACGTGGGATAGAAGGGTTAAACAAATATTTTTTAGTTTTTATTAAATACGTAGATGAACCATTTCGTTTCATTGAAGAATATTGGAATTTTTAGTGATGAATGTGGTTGTGATTAGTGTAATATTGCATTTAAAAAAAAAAATACACACAGGCGTAACTTTAGCCGTTGCTGTAACTTTAAACTAAATCTAAAAGCTAAAAGCATAGCAGCCTTTTAATGTTCCCATTGTTCGGTCACAGGCCAGAATTTACTACCACCAGAAAGAAGGGATTAAGCCATAATCCTGGTGGATTATGGCCAAATTAAAATAGAAAACAACATAAACCTACTAAAAGATAATATAATCGTAAATGTGATCATCTTATACAGTACTTACCTACTTATAATGAAATATCTGCTTTACTTATGCCGATGACACGACGAGCTGGACTCTTACCAGTCTTACCAAAGGGATTAGACCCAAATAGCCAAATAAAGGGAAAAATTAAAGAGGGAAGCCCTGCAGTGGGACACATCAGGCTCATTATAAAAAATAATTAACTAATGCCAAATCTGCCTTATTTGTAATTCACATCTAATTTAGCAAAACATCTATGATTTAGTTCAGCGCCATCTCTCGTAGAAGTTAAAGAATTATTTTCAGTCTACGCGAGCTATTTTTCTAAGCAACCTAAGAACTAGGCTCTAAGCTTCAGCAAGGAATGGAGAGAAGTCACTTTTCAAACTTACCAAGAGGTATGAGTTAAGTATTATGTTTGTAGAAAATCTTATTTTTAATAGAAAAAGATTTGTTGAGTTATAATTATTAGAAGGAAAATAACAAAAATTCACACCAAATAATCATCATTATTTGGTGTGATATCATCAATATATTTGCATGTCAATCATGGTACATAGACATATCCATACAACTTAGATTCAGTTATGATATTTATGTCAACAGGTGGTTTCATATGTCATAGAAAATAACAGGAAGTTCGCTTTTATAGATAAACTATTATTATAAACTATTTTAAGAAGATTAACTTAATGACTAGAATATAAGGTTAGTTTGTTAGTAGTATCTAGTTTATTACGTTTAAAACTAAAATCGAACAACAAAAGTTTAAAACACTTACCCAGATTACATTTTACAGGCAATTGTAGTCACCAATTATAATTACAAACCCAATTAGTAGCACAAACATCCTTTAATAACCCTCATTTCACAAATTCCCACCAAAACAAACCATTCAAAGAACGATTTGCTATCAAAACATAACCTAGACTCTAAGAAACAATTAAACTGCACTCTAAACAATCGAAAACTGTCCAAAAACCTGTATTTTTCACACAAAACCTGTCAAAAGTACCACAAACAGTGGGAGTCGGAGGGAAATTAAGTCGATACGTAATTAAAGCTGGCACAACGCACACATACAAAGGTTCGACATAAAAATGCCCGAGAGAAAAAAAAAGTATAGGTTTAAAATTTACCCGGTATAAATTTGTGTTTTTTTCCTTCCACCTACTTATGTATGGGGGCATGCGCAGTAAAGGGTTAAAATTGGATAACACGACCAAATTGCGGAGTTCACTGTTTTCACCCCACGTATAGCTTCTAAATGACTATTCAATTTGGTCGGGTTGCAATTTGTAATTAGTTCTTCGTTCCTCCGCTTCACTTTGAGCGCTGTTGGGGCTCTGGAACGTATTTTAGTGTTGCTCGATATTACGTTTTTTGCAAATGAGTTAATTTTTAACTGCCTAATGAGTAACACTTTAGAATTGCTTCCAGTGTTCACTTGTTTTTAATGGACAGGGAGTATTGGCATCCTCCAAGCCTCAGTTATGCTGTTGCCAGCCTATTCCGTTGAATATTTGATCAATATTGAAGATTTAAGTAAGTTATCGATCTAGTAATTCGTTTGTGGAAAACTCTTTCGAGACGATACAATTTACTTTGATTAATTCTACATTTATCATCTGCTCAATCTTTTCCAGACTACATTGGTATCTGCTTGCATTGGGAACCGTTTGCAGCTGAATACCAGTATTTTAGAGCTTTGAACTGCTTGCCTGACCTCCACAACCCAGATAATGCATAACACGACACGCCTTGGTATAGTCTACTCCTAACATACTTTACAACCGGCCATATCTAGTGCTCGATTCTTGATCAAAGACCTAGAAATATCGAACGCTTACAAAATAGCGCCGCTGTTACATCCCCAATGTCAGGTCTTGTCCATTGATTGGTACGCCATTCTCGTCGAGTGTGAATCTATCATCAAGTTCATGTTAAAATCATGTAAAATAAAATCAAGTGTATAAAAATTCGTCATATTTATGGTTTTGTTGATTTCTGAGGAAAAACTGTAAGATGAAAGTTATGTTTGACAACTGGAGCAGAACGTGGGTGTGACGCAGAGACTTTTGATAAACAACACAAAGAATGGGCCATGAAAAGGAGCATTTTAGGTCCTATTAAGCAAGACTTTTGTGAAACAGTGGCTATGAGTGTGTGATGGTGATTACCGGCTTCTAATGCGAAGGGGTATCGTATACCCCAGTTTCTGGGTTGTGGAGATCAGATAGTCGCTCGTTAGATTGGAAGCCGACCCCAGCATAGATGGGAAATTTCTAGTCTGAGGTTACCAGGTTCCCATAACATACCGACTGGTTAACATGCCGCAAATAACAATTCGTCTCCTAGTACGTTTGATATTTATAACATTATTAGTGAGTGTGTGTCTTGAATTTATTCCAATGCTGATATACTTGAAGAAACTGCTGAAGAAATACGTGTTTAAAGATTACAAAAATAATGGATAATGATATGAAACAAGTTGATTTATATATTGATGCTTTTTCTATTGAGAAAGAGGACTTTCCTGATATAACTCAAAATATAAATATTTTTAAGTGCAACAGTGATTAAATAGTGATAATAACTACTGATTACTGGAACCCTATAACTAACTATTAAAAACATGTTACCGCGATTGACAGTTCGTTACATAATACTTATAATATTTTTGACAATTCTTGTAATCGTTGATCACAATGACATAAATCCTTTATTTTCAAGAATTGTTATTCCAATCACGAGATATTTGAAGATATTTTTTGAGAAGTACATTTGGAAGTCAGTAAAGCAAGAAAAATAGCAGAATTAATGAATTCCATAAAGGATAAAGGACCAATTCTTAAGAAATATTAAATTCAAGTACTTAAGACGTCATGTAGTCACAGAGGACCTATCTGATGATGCTGATATAGAGAGGGAACGCAGAGCATTTACAGTTCTCTGTAATATATATATGTTGGCTCGCAGGTTTTCACGTTTTAGTAGGAAAGTTAAAATTACTCTCTTCAGTCATATTGCCAAACCTACTCGTGCAGCCTATGGGTTTGTCTGTGGTAACTATACGCAGAAAGCCTACAATGGCCTGGGTATATAGTTTAATAATAGTTTAAGGATGCTGATGGGCTTCCGCGTTTCTGCAGTGCATCTCAAATCTTCACAGAAGTTCACGTTGATAACTTCCAAGGCATCATCAGGAAAAGAGCTGGGTCAATGCTGGAAGATTACGTGGGAGCGCCAACGGCATCCTGAACATATTAGTTAATAAAATGGATAATCTACTTGTCAGACATTGGGTAGATTTACACATGTGGAACTGGTGTTAAAAACCAGTACAATACGCCAAATAAAATGTAAATATACACTAACATTATTTTTAAGTTTTTGTATTACAAAAAATATGGTTTTTGGCCGAAATAAAGACTATATAAATAAGAATGTAGTGGATGATAAAGGTGCTGGTGTAGAAGCTACTTCTACCTAGCATGGCTGGCTGTGGAAGTGCTGAAAACCTCATATCAAAACGGCTGTAAATAAGCGAAAGTTTTAGGCAGGAGTGTACTTAACAGTATATCCACATTTCTCCGGTTATTTGAACCTATTGAGATTAATAACGCACTCAGGATACTGTTGGGGCTGCCGTGGCGATTTAGCACGTCAAAGATGTTCTCGAAAAGACGTTTAAATGGTTTTCCCGCCATCATACGGAAAAGAAGCGCTTCCGTGCAGCATCAATACTATCTTGAGTGTATTCGCAGATAGATGGGAGTCTTCAATGCTGTGACATTGGATAAGACTCTACATAAGAAACTATGCCTGTGTACTATTTGTTACTAACACTATAGGCGTAGCCCGAAAAATGCTGAATTAATAATAATTGCCATTAACCAACTGTAATCCATACTCCGTGACTACTAGTGAATAACCCTCTACCTGACCTGGGGATCGACCCCGGGACCTCATGCGCAGCAACCCCGCTTGCAACCATTAAACCAACGAGGTAGAACCTCTGACGGTACAAATATAATAACCTAACTTGTAGGTATTTGTTTGAGCCATTTGTGGATGAACACTAGTGTCATGGGGTCCGAATGACCACCTAGTTTTTCGGGACATCGTCAAGCGGTTGACGACTCTTCATTTCTGATCAGCGGGCTGGCCTATTTTATATTTAGATGTATATATTTTTAATCATTTAGAGGCTGGCCGAAGAACTAGAATTGCCAGATTACGTGGCAATGCTACACTCATCATTGGGTGGCCAAAGGTTGAAGAAGACAGAGAGAGAGAGGAAGTGGAAATGCTGAGAGCCTTATGGGCACTTTTTCCGTAGAGAGCAATTTGAAAGATTTTTAGATTCTCTAGATTGTTTTACCATTTAGATACATTGAACATATTTTTATTAGTATTTTAAGTATGTTTATATGTAGTTTGTAAATTATGATGTAAATAGGTAAATGATGGACTGGTTAAAGGATGATATGACTAGTAAAGAAATCATCCACTGAGGTGCTGACCTGTGAGAAGTATGGGAGAAGAAGAAATGGTGCGCCGACCCCAAATAAATGAGGATATGGACAAGAGAATAATGAGCATGAGAGTTTGTAAAACTATTTGTATATATGTATTTTAAAAATTATCTTAACCTTTGTAATACTGAATTATACAGTGCTATGAATAAGAGTGTTTTTTTTCTTTAAATTTCTTATTTCGTCACCTCACAAAATAAGACGGATATTCGTTAGCCATTGCTTCTTAATGCTTAGAACAATTGCCTTTTCAAAAATGTGTGAATAATGTTGAATTTTCAAAATTAATAGACAGCATTGGGACTGTCTTTAATTCGTTCGTTAGGGGTAGTAATTTCAGACTAGTCCGCAAAATTCAAATTTTCTTATGTTTTTTTGCAATTTTCCGGTCAATGTCAGACTGTATGTCAAACAAAATATGCTTCGTGGCTGTAATACGAATGTATTTTCATAATTATAATCATTAAAATCATCATTATAACCTTTTATGTTCGTTAAATCCCATTGAACGACTATTTCATGATATAACTCAGTAAAGCCATATTTATTACGGTGGTGAGTAATTTTTTAATCAACGTACACCCTAACACTGACCTGCAAAATGTAAAAAACGTAAGAAAAATTGAATTTCGCGGCGCATTTTGGCGCTTCCACCTAAAAGACATTTCAACATTTTCTCTGTAAACAACATAAATAGACGCGAAACTTTTGCCAGATTACCAAAAAATTCTCTTAAAAAAAAACCTAAAACTGATTTGTCAATCTGTCATGTCAAACATTCTAAGCTCCAACAAGATACCAAAAAAAACCTCAGTAATCACAATAGACACCGCTCACCAACGCCATCTAGTAACAGTTGACGCAAACTGTTTTTTCTGAAGCTTTTTTTCAGGCGGTGAACTGAAACGAGGTATGAAAAAACTGGGAGAGGGCGCGACGAGAGGTAGCGGCTGTTTTATCAGTACTGGACAGAAAGAAAGAAATGTTGTTTACGGTAAGTTGGTGGGTAATGCGGTATTGAAGGGTTAAATTAATATTTTCGGGTCATTTTTAGTTGATAGACACCAAACTTTACTACTTTTTATTAGGGTTCCGTAGCCGAATGGCAAAAAACTGAACCCTTATAGATTCGCCAAGTCTGTCTGTCCGTGTATGTCACAGCCACTTTACTACCAAAACTATTAGGACTACACAGTTGAAACTTAGTAGGTAGATGTATTCTGTGAACCGCTATAAAGTTTTTATACAAAAATAAAAATAAAGTAAGATTAAGGGGGTTTCCCCATACATGGAACTGAAACTATTTTTTTTTTTTTTCATCAAACCTATACTTGCGGGTATCTATAGATAGGTCTTTAAAAATGACATTGAGGTTCCTAAAACCTTTTTCTCTCAAAGTCAATCATTTGAAAGATAAACACTTCCAAAATGGTAAAATGTGTGTCCCCCCCTCTAATTTTAAAGTAAGAAGAGAAAAATTCTGAAAAAAATATAGGAGTATAAAACGTAAAAAACCTTTCAACCAAAATTGGTTTGAATAAGGTTTGATGCTTATTTTTTGAGATATGGGACTTTTTCATCAAACTGCTGCAACAACTTTGTTTTTCATTAACATACTATGTAAAACAAATTTAGTTTTGTTGATGAATGTAAAACAATACAACATATGAACGAATGCCTTCAAAATATTTTTATTATATTTTTTGGTGCTACGGAACTCTATGTGCGTGTGAGTACGACTCAAACTTGGCCAGTTTTTTTTTTAAATAGCGATTGCAGGCAAAGCAGAAAGAATTTGAAAACTATTTCTGCAAGTGTTCAAAAAGATTAATAAATTTAGAATCAATATTATTATTATTTTATAAACGTAAACGTATAACATACGGTGATAGATAACCCTATGGTAATAGGGTTATCTATCACCGTTTAGGGTTATACGTTTTACGTTTTAGGGTTATTTATCACCCAAGAGAAGTTTTATACCGATAAAATTATAATATATTATAATTTATTGCTTTGTGTATTATTCTACCCACATTGAAATTAAAAAACCGGGTTCTGAACTGAGGGTTCCGTATAAACTTGTAGGTATTTTGTTATTAAACTACATAAGTATTTACGGTTATCAGATTTTTTTCTTTACATGTGCTGTAAGAAATTGCTTCTTGCCAAATTTCATGATTCTAGGTCAACGGAAAGTACCCTATAGATTTTGATTCCCTCGTGAAATTGCCAATAATATCTTTAAATCGCGTAGACTTACAAGTTTGATTCACTGCTTCAAGGAGAAGCAGGTTGAGTATTTGATATTAATTGCTCCACATGTTCCTGAGAAAAAGGGTCTTGACAGACGGCAGACACACGGACAAAAAAGTGATGTTATGAGGGTTCCGTTATTGCTGACTGAGGTACGGAACCTCAGGGTAAGGTAATTTTTATTTACCCACATATTAGTTTAGCATAGTATAGTAAATATATAGCAATTGTAGTTCTTTAAAGACTTATTAAGGTGAGGATAGCTAAATTCCTCTCCTATCACATTTAAATCTAATATAAATCTACGAAGCTATACACACGTCTACCTAAACCCCAAAACACACATCGTGATGATAAAAATAAATTGCCAAGACATCTCCACCGAGGCGTGGCACACATCCCGCGCACTGGCACAAAAAACGGAAAATAACGATTTTTCACGATCATTCACGACGTCCCCCTTGCATCCTCAGTGAGGGATGCTATCATAGTTTATCGGTCAACGTAATGACAGCTGATGTTTTGATAATGCGTGATATTAGATCAGAGCACGGTATCGCACAAATTCTGAAATGGATTGCGTTTAAAGCTTCCAATTTCTTTACAACATTTCTGTTGAAGAGAGAGTAGTGGAAGACTACATCTTGAGGAAATCGGTAAGTCCTAGAACCGAAAATTCAACAACATTTGTGACATCCACCGACCCGCATAGGACCCGCGTGGTGGATCACTTTCTTTGCCGGTGGACCCCAGCAGCATTGCTATATTGAACTTATGATGTCCCCACAAAGTTTTGACTAAGTTTTAACATATTTGGCTTAACAAAAAGTGTTGATAAACCTGCCTTTAGTGGCAGCCGAGTCCTCGTTATCACTACATAGCAGTAGCGAAGGGTCAATTTTTGTAAGAGGTAAAGTGGTTTTATTATTTGTCTAAAAAATACTGACTGTGCCATTTTTCAAACGGAAGCGGTAGGAATCGAGTTCTATGGAACCTTCGCCACTGCTACTAAGTAAATAAATGTTAAATTTAAGTCGTTTAAATCCTTTGAAGGGGTCATTGTACTCATTATAACAAACAACTTTTACTATGGGACCAAACCTGAAATCGCGAAAAAAAAAACAGCTGTTCAGTACATTTATGTTCGCCTTACTCGTTAAAATGTACTGAACAGCTGTTTTTCTTTTCGCGATTTCAGGTTTGGCCCCATAGTAAAAGTTGACGCTTCCCACTGACTGTCCCTAAGTATGCTTAGATCTTTAAAACTACGCAACGGATTTGTATGAGTTGTTTTCTAATAGATAGAGTAATTCAAGAGGAAGGTTTATACAGGGTGTAACAGGACCCTTCACGAAGCCATCAACCAAGCATTATGTACGTCAAACTAACAACTATAATAAAATAAATAAAAAACTAAGGTTCCACCATGAGGTCTCACACGTTTGCAAAAAGGTTATAACCGAGTGGCTTACATCCTTATCATACGAGGAAACTGAGGAAGTTTTGGTTAGACTTGTTTAGTTCCCACCGTATCAGTAATGTAAGTACTCACCGAGTATAATCTATAAATTGCCTCGTACACATCGGCTTGAATAAGGGCTCTAGATTTCTAGGAGCTTCGCAGACTTAAATCGACAGAAGGAGTGGTAGAACATCGGCGGCGGCGACCTCTGGCGTCCGGCCCTGGTTCAATCCATTTTCCGGAGCGATGGGGAATGGGACGCCGTCACCTCCTTCTGTGAAGCAGTCATGCTAGCGGAGGAGGTGGCGGGACGTGAGAGGGAGAGAGCCTCACGTCTCAGCCGCCGCGGGAGACGCACTGCCCTGGGCGTCGGGGGCCGCGTGGTGGCTCCCGGCCACCGTAGGCGTGGTCCTGTGGATGGTGAGTAATGGGCTCACTCGCCGTCCATCCGTCTTATGACGACAGGCCGTGTCGACGGCGCGTTCGTGTTCCATGCTCGCCTCAAAGAGATGTCAGCAAACAGGAAGGGGTCCGAAAGGACCGATGCCTACCAGGGTTGTGGGACTGTTCGAAAGAGATACCGCGGCTCTGGAACACAAAGGGTAAAAGAAGGAAAATGATGGATAAGTTTTAGTCAGAAAAAGTCTGACACTCCCTCCTGCTCAGCCCAGAGCGGGAGGAGTTATTTGATGACTTCCAATCCGAAATAAAAAAAAGGGTGTTGGAACAAACAAGAACATGATTCTGTCATCAGACAAGGACTAATCAGTTACTAAATCTTGCCTACGGTTCACGCTACAGGTTTTTTCCATGATATATTCGAGCGTCATCTGCAGTCATCTGCCTAGCCTTTTCCCAACTATGTTCGATTAGACTGGAAGCCGACCCCAAGGTCGGCTTCCAGTCTAATCGAACGCTATACCAGTATTTTTCATGGAGCGACTGCTTATCTGACAATCACAACCCAGTTAGTACTGGGTAATGCGATACCGCTTGTTAAAACTGGTTGTCAGACTTTCGGGCTACTGACTACCTGTAACGACTGATAAAGATCTACAAATGACAGCCAGGACCAACGGCTTACTGTGCTTTCCAAGGTACGGTGGAAACTGGACTATGTAATGTGGGAACTATGTCATAAAACAAATGTATCATTTTATTACGGGAAGACACTGGTTCCTGCAACACAGTTTCAACTATCGCAGGAGTCAGAGAATCCAATAAACCGTGTACAATGTTTTTATGTCAATAAGTATATTTTGATTTTGTTTTTTTTTTTTTTATTTTTTTTTTGTAATTGGTGGTCACCCATCCAAGGACTAACCAAGGTCAGGAAAAACACTATCTTTTTTTCCACTGCCCTAATATTTTACTAAATATTCTTAATTTTTAACCAAAATGTCTACCAAAACTGAATCCTAGTTGCCCAAACCAAATGATATTACTATCCAAAAGTTTTGAACAATATCCATCAGTTACCATAAGGCGGTACACATATTAATGATCGGAGCGTGCGCTTGAAAGAACAGCGTTTGTCTTTTAAATTAATTGTTTGTCGTGCGCTTGTGTGTCTTGTGTCATGAGTGTGTGTGTGTGTTTGTGTGTGTGGCTTAAAGAGGGGGAATGTTTAGAGGTTACACAAGTTTAAGGGAAGATTATAGGGGTGTCGTTAGTCTAGTTTGGATATTTTTCAGCTATTCATAATTAATTTACTGCCTCGGGTTGGACTACTGGTAATAAAAAGTCAATAAAATAGATAGGTTCAATCAGCAGGTGATTAACACTTTGATTTTATTAATTGTAATTATTTATTAAAATGGCTAATTCTTAGGTATAATAATAAAAGCAGACTAAAGAATCTTTTTGCCTCAATGTAGAGTGTGATCTTTTGTTGTATTTTTTTTATACAGCTTGTAACAGAAAGGGTATAATCATAATCAAAATAATCAGCTGTCCTATACAAAATTTCAATACCTACTCGACCCAAATGTATGGGACAGCTGATTATTTTTTTACGATTTCGATGGTGGTCCCATAGAGAAAGTTGTTCAGTATGGTGGTCCGTACCACAGTATTCCATATGATTATACCCTTTCTGTTACACGCTGTATATGAAAAAAATCTTAATCCGCCAATTTTTTTTTAATAGGTACTTCATGTTTTTTTTTTTAAAATAAAAGCACACATAAATTTCAGCTTAAAACATGTCAGCCCGTGTTATAAAAGTCTAGCGAACATAATTATTTAATTTTCAAACTATGCAGTAATGATCACTAAACTGTGATAGATCGCGCACTTATTTCCACTGCAATTTGCTTCGACGCCTTGCAATCAACTTTCTCTGACAACACTGTAAGGTGGACAGAGATCTTGAATAGTGGTGGCCCGCGACTTAGTTTGAAACACTAAGTGAGTAAAAAAAATTTGGCTGTTCCAAACCTTATGTGGAATGATAGTTCGGAATCGTTCGTGCCTCGGAAAGCACGTAAAGCCATTGAACGCAGCTGTCATTAATTATTTTTGTAATTCTTATTTTGACAGTCGTTACAGGTAGTCAGTGGCCCAAAGTCTGACAACCAGTCCTACGAAAGGGTATCGTATTACCGAGTACTAACTGGGTTGTGGAGGTCAGATAGGCAGTCGGTCCATGCAAAATACTGGTATTCAGCTGCATCCGGTTAGACTGGAAGCCGACCGCGACATATTTGGGAAAAGGCTAGGCAGATGATGATTATGGTTCGGAATGATGAGCTGAATACGTGGTAGGGGCTTATGGGTGTCTCTTTCACCCTTCATTACTAGCCGTGCCCCGAGGTTAAACCCGCTGCTCGGCTCCAAAGGGTCATAGCGTGATGTTATTTAAAGTCCCATTAAAATAGATCGACAAATTTTAACACAGCGTTCGGTACGTCTAACCAAAGATATGCAAGCAAAAAAAACACTGATTAAAGTGATTTTATTTTGACCTAATGGATGCTATGTTTATTCTAGAGGGCCGCCAGCAATTTTTTCTTTAAGGTCAAAATAAAATCACTTTTATGAGTGTTTTTTTTTTGCTTGGATTTTATTGGTTAGACGTACTAAACGCTGTGTTATTTGTCCATCTGTTTTTTGACGACCCGAATGGCGCAGCGGTTGTGAGGCTGCCTTACGTTCTTAGGGTCCCGGGTTCGAATCCCGGTAGGAGCAAATGTTTGTGTGGTGAGCATGGACATTTGTTTCCGAGTCATGCATGTTTATATGTATAATAAGTATGTATTTACATACAAAAAAGGATCTATGTAGTAGTATCAACTATCTGGTGTCCACGACACAAGCCTCGTTGCTTAGTGTGGCACCTAGATGGCGCTGTGTGTAATGTCCAGCGATATTTATTATTTATTTTAATGGGAACTTATATACCTTATTCAAGAATTTCGCTACCAAATACAAAAAGATCTTTTAACAACAGTTTTTAAACCAAAGCAAAGCGGTGATAAGATACGTCTAGCATGGCTGACGTGCCAAGTTTGAGCATCATGGTCGCCAAATCATACATCATCAGCTGCCTAGCCTTTTCCCAACTATGTTAGGGTCGGCTTCCAATCTAACCGGATGCAGCTGAATACCAGTATTTCACATGGAGCGACTGCCTATCTGACCTCCACAACCCAATTAGTACTGAGTAGTACGATCATCATCACCATCATTTCAACCGAAAGACGTCCACTGCTGGACATATGCCTCCCCCAAGTGTCGCCACATTGACCGGTCCCATGCGATTCGCATCCAGTGGATCCCCGCAACCTTCACCAGGTCATCGGTCCACCTAGTGGGGGGCATTCCAACGCAACGTCTTCCGGTTCGCGGTCGCCACTCCAGAACTTTTCGGCCCCATCGGCCATCCGTTCTGCGAGCAATGTGCCCTGCCTACTGCCACTTCAGCTTGGCAATTCTTCGGGCTACTTTGGTAACCTTGGTTCTCTTGCGGATGTCTTCATTTGATGAGTAATACCATACCCCTTAGTAAGACTGGTTGCCAGACTTTCGGGCCACTGACTACCTGTAACGACTTGCAGCGTGTGATCGCCAAATCATACGCTGCATTTATTTTGTTCTATTGAGTGGAAATACGAACTCTTCGTAGGCAATTGCCTAAATACATCGCCTAATGCTTCAGTTTATTTCGAAAGAAAAAGTATCGATTATACTCACACAGGACAATTAATACAAAAATAAATTAAAAGATTGCCTCAATGCTCTAGTGGTCGCAAACACGGCTTCTTAGCGTGAGGTCCTTGGTTCGATTCCCGGGTCGGGCAAAGTATTATCATCCATCAGGAATTTCTCAGTAGCAGCCACTGAGTCTGGATTTCTGACCGGTTGATGGCAATAGGCTCGCCCCTATTACGTGGGGCGAAATGTGGATACACCTCTACCTAATCCTTCGGGAATTACAAAGCGTGATGTAATAAAATAAACCAAATAATACAAACCGAAATTAAATTAAATTGGTCTGAGACCAAAACGTTTCAGTATGGTGCTGCAGCGTTTGAAAATAAATGTCACACATGGAAGTCACAAGTTTGTAGTGATATACCCGAACATGATTTTCAACTCAAACAACGTGAGTTCAACTGGTAACCCGTGAAAAAAATCTGAAGCTCGTAGGAAAACACGAGGTCATGTACCTAATTGATAAAACTATTTGATGAATAAATCTATAAACCATAAACCGCAAATGATATAAACCGTAATCTGTAAGAAAAACAGAAGTTTTGTTGATAAAGTCGATCGACATCACCTGAGGAGGCTCTTGATAAGCAGCTGGATCAGGGGCTAGATTCAGAAAGCGGTACCTCTAGACAAGGCACATATTGTAAGGAGGTTCCTCTCTCAGGACCCTGTTCACAAAACGGTGCGGTAAATTTTTTAATTTTTTATACTTTTAAAGTTTTTTTTTTTAATAAAAATATAATATTATTATATTTTATTAAAAACTAGCTGTTGCCTCTGGCTTCACTCGCGTTTTGTTCCGAAATTAACCCACGGGCACATTGTGAATAAGCCTATGGTACTCGGGGATAATGTAGCTTCCTATTAGTGAAAGAATTTTCAAAATCGGTTCATTAGATCTAGAGATTGCCCCCTACAACCTCACAAACTCACAAACTTTACCTCTTTGTAATATTAGTATAGATGATGACAAGATATTTTACATGCTAGCTTTAAAAATAAAGGAAATATCGGATAATAGTTGTCTTTACCATAAATTATACCTAATACTTACTTAATAATGGTATATAATTGGGTATAATCACTAAGATGTCAAGATTTACCGTAAAAAATAAAAAAATGACGTGATAATGATTGATTTCTTTTAAATACACTATAACCCGCCATTAGAAAATTAACCGAACGTTTAAATACAAAATAAATTAAGAGATTATCACAAAATTAAAGACAATAATAATTGGTAGTCTGTCACTGATCTGAAAAAACCGTCAAAGTACGAGTCGGACTGGCTCACAAAGGGTTTCGTAACACCGTGCAATATTAAACACTACAAATTAAACGTCGAAAGAATCCTTTCTGTAATTTGTTTATTATTTGTTGATGCAGACGTAATAAACACTCTAAGAACCCCTCCTTTTTCGTTTCGCCGCAGTCAGGTAAAAATTGCAAGTGTTTGCCTATATCGAAAGTAATGTAGTCTTTAGTAATGGTGTAATCGGGCCGGCCATAATATAAGCCGTAGAACCGATAACTTTTAAGGTAGACGTGTTCTTGAGTGGAGACCGCGATTCGTCAGCAAGCGTAAGGCGGGACGACCTCAGGCTCGGTGGAGCGACGATCTTCACGGGGTGGCTGGTAGCAACTGGATGAGAGTTGCTGAAAATCGAGTTGAGTGGCGTGCGATTGAGGAGGCCTATGTCCAGCAGTGGACTGCTGTAAGCTGACGATGACAGGTAGTGAGAAACCTGAAAGTCTGATCCAGTTAGTGGTTTGTGGAGGTCAGATTGGCAGATGCTTCATGTAAAATATTGGTACTTAATAGTATTCGCCTAGGAATAGACGAAAGCCGACCCCAACTTATTTAGGAAAAAGCTTGGCAGATGATGAAAATAAGTTATCTATACTATATTATAATAAAAAGAGGTAAAGTTTGTGAGTTTGTGAGGTTGTTGGGGGTAATCTCTGGATCTACTGAACCAATTTTGAAAATACTTTCACTATTAGGAAGCTATATTATCCCCGAAAGCCAGTCCCAAAACGCGAGCGAAGCCACGGGCAACAGCTAGTTTCCTATAATACAAATTGTTTAGTAAACTCGAATTTTCATAAGTTTTTTTTCAACTTGCCGGTCAGTGTCAGGTGGTATGTTGATTAAAATATGATTCGCGGCCGTGACAATTGTGGCTTTACAGAGTTATAATCAATAAAATCATTAATATAACCCCTTTAAGTTAATTTAATCCCACTGAATGGCTGAAAAAGTACCCTGGCGCTTTCCCTTTAAATGATCGCCAGAGAATGTTTCTTCCATTTTATGTGACAACGTGGTGAGACGCCAAATCATACGGTGCGTTTATCTTGATGTATTTAGTGATGCTGCCGAGAAGAACGTGGTATGTTCTATTTGCATTATTATTATATTAGAAGGAAAGTTTTTGGGGGCTATCTTATGCAATTTTGACATTCAAAAAGAGCTGGTTTTCAGCCTAATTAGAAAAATAATGATTTTTGATTGGATATTTTATTTTTGTTATTTGTTGGTTTATTTCCGTTCGGTGTTTTTTTTTGTCGAAGTACCTACCCATTGGTTAATTCGCAAAAATACCAAGATAAAAATAATTTCAACAAGAAGTTGTGTTGCGTCAACTCCAAATAAATTGGGATTTCCCAATCCAGGAGCAAGAGAATGATGATGTTTTTGGTCGATTATTAAAAGACTAATTGAGAAAAAAGAAACAATCTTATCTTACTATTTATTGAATATTATAAATGCAAAAGATTGTGAGGATTAATGTTTGCTACTATTTCACGCGAAGACTACTGAGCGGATTTGGATGAAACTTGACACGTAGATAGTTTATAATCTGGATTAATATATATGATACTTTTATCCCGGTGGTATGATCCCGTGTGACAGTCACCGAACTTCACGTGGGCGAAGCCGCGGGCAATAGTAAAAAATAATTCATCTACGTAATGCTATACCTACCTTTTAATTTGAATGCAGTGTAATATCGTAACATTTGAAATGACCATAATTTTATACCAGTAGGAGCTGCGTATAAATACGACTTTACTAATTATTTTTTTGCAATTTATATTTTAAATAACTTTTAACATTAATGTGCAAATGAGTTTTACCATTTACAATAATCAATAGTTACAACCTTATCTGTATAAAAATATGTCTATATATTTCTAATAATTACTATGGCATGGTCATATTTTCTATGGTCAGTGCTTCGGGCACCTGTTTCCTTGTAAAAATAATTAACACCATGTAAATAAATACTTATTTATTTATCTTCACGCTAACCTATCGTTATTAGATAATTGGAGTTGTGAATATTAAAGTCAAGTTACTAATTAAAATACATACCGTTGAAAGCCAGAAAAGAAAACTAGCGGCAAAATCTATTAATAATAGCTGCAAAGTCAAAACATTGACAAAAAAAAAAAAAAAATTAAACTTAACCAACAACAAACTAATAAAAGACAATGTATTTCAAATAAATATTACAAGATTCACGGAACAAATGTTTGTATAGTCTACAGTTGTTCCGGGTCTAGCTGTTTGTGTATGTGAGTTTAAATGTTTGTAAACGCACCCACGGTACAGGAGAAATTCCTAGTGTGGGATAACGTTTTTAATAATGATAGCTGTTGCCCGCGTCTTCGCTCGCGTTTTGGTCGGAAATTATTCAACGCGCACTTTGTAAATATAGCCTATAACACTTGGGGATAATGTAGCTTCCTATTAGTGAAAGAAATTTCTAAATCGGTTAAATAGATCCAGAGATTACCCCCTACATACAAACTTGCAAACAAATTTTACCTCTTTATAATATTAGTATAGATAAAGGGTGTTTTCTGCTCGGAGGAGCTCGTGGCAAAATAATAACAGCCACTGTGGTCGATCTTTAGGTTAAGTCGTGCTTGCCTAGGTTGGTCTGTGGATGGGTGACCGCCCATTACATACCGAGTTTCCTCCGTGCTTTGGAAAGCACGTTAAGCCCTTGGTCCCGGCTGTCATCTGTAGATCTTTGACAGTCGTTACAGGTAGTCAGTGGCACAACAAGTCTTACCAAGGGGTATCGGGTAATACCAGTACTAACTGAGTTGCGGAGGTAAGATAGGCAGTCGCTCCATGTAAAATATTGGTATTCAGCTGCATCTGGTTAGACTGGAAGCCGACCCCCAAGGCACATGACGTTGATAGTATTTTTCTGCAAAATCAACGAAAATCTGTGCAATTTGTTTTAATACAAAACTCCTATGGTTCTGCTTAGACATTTTAATCTCACATAGCACAAAGCTACGTTCACACTCCAGCGAAACTGGCCACAAAAAATTGTTTTGCACTTTAAGATTCTTCAAGCAACCGCAGGAAATAACAGCACACATAGTTAGGATCAGACTATGTACTATTTACATTTACTTGCACATTTATAGACCCAGCTATGCTACCATACCATTTTACTCTTACTCGATATGCACTGTTTAAAAAAAAGGTTTTCGGATTTCCACGTTCAGAGGCGGTATATGGTCAATGAGTGTATGTTTTTTTCTGTAATGAATTTCCAGAAATGAAACATTTTGAACAGTCAAGTCGAGAAGAATAAAGTAGATGCTCTGGGGACGTGGTGCTGGAGACGAATGTTAGGAGTCTCGTGGACCGAATTTCGCACCAACGTCTCTATACTCCAAGAACTCGGCATTAAACAACGCCTTTCAGCGGTAGTACCTACTGAGTCGCATATTAAAGTTCGTCGGACACGTTACCCGGCGCGAGAGTGACTCCATCAAGCGCCTTGTCATACAGGGCAAGGTGGAGGGCAACAGAGGACAGGGAAGGTCGCCCATGCGCTGGACCGACCAAATCATGTCAGCAATGGGTGGTCCCTTGCATGAGTGCACCAGGATGTCGACCAACAGAGAGAGGTGGCGAAACATCGTGAGGCGAATCACATCTACCCCTACAGAAGTCACTTCATGATGACCACGACCGCTCTGTTAAGAGTGTCACGACGAAGAAGAAGACCCAAGCAGTAAAACGAGACCCTATTACTAAGACTCCACTGTCCGTCTGGCTGTCTGTCTGTCACCAGGCTGTATCTCATGAACCGTGATAGCTAGACAGTTGAAATTTTCACAGACGATGTATTTCTGTTGCCGCTACAACTACAAATACTAAAAATAGAATAAAATAAATATTTAATTCCATACAACAAACGTGTTTTTCTTTTTGATAATGGTCAGTCGCAAATGTCGCACTTGGTCAGTTTTATATATTAAACTAGCGACCCGCCCCGGCTTCACACGGGTGCAATGTTATACGTATAAACAATCCTTTTGAATCACTTTTATCTATTAAAAAAAAACGCTTCAAAATCCGTTGCGTATTTTTAAAGATATAAGCACACACAGGGACAGACAGCGGGAACCGACTTTGTTTCATACTATGAAGAGGTATGTTTGCGTTTGGCAACCGCCTGATATGGAGCGATGGTGCGACCTAGGAGGTTCAGGCTTGCCTAGAAGAAACCGATTCACTCGAACTTTGAACAGATCTAGATCATAATGATCAGGGAGCAGAGAAGCCGGCAGTGAATTCCACAGACTGGCGGTCCGCACAATAAATGTGGATGCCTAACGCTGTGTTGGGGTCCGTGGAACTGCAACCATAGAACTGCCTTGACTTACGAGTTGTAAGGTCGTGGATTCGAACCCAGGCTGACGCATTACTTACTGAAGAGTGTAACAAGACCCTTAACGAAGCCGAGAGCCAATTGTTCTCCCTGTCAATGCGATCATTTTTTTGTTCTAGACCATACCTGAGAACCTTCTAGTTACGGAGATATTGGGGGTCGAAGTTCCAACTTTTCCACATTTTTTTTTTTTAAATACATGTTTTTAATTTAACATTTTTACTTTCCCTACACGACCCCCGTACTATTCAATCCATCCATCAGCACAATGTTTTGATTCCGTTACATTGAGTTTTACTGTAAAACATGATTTTTCACCCCCAAAAAAAGTGGTTTCCCAGCAATAATTTTTGTGTAGTTACTTAGTTTGATGTATATAATGGTTGGTTCACGGCTTCGTGAAGGGTCTTGTTACACCTAGTATGTATATTTTCTGAAACCTCTTAAAATGATGAAAGAAAACACCGTGAGGAAACCGGCATGTCTTAGAACGAAAAAATCGAAGACCTGTGACCATCAACAGTCTACCAGTACCAGCACTGGGCGAGCGTAGTAGAAATACAAGTGTACAAGTGTGGGAAAATCGAAGGCCGAATATGCTAAACACGTGTGAATGTGTGTATTATTTGTAGGTGCCTTCCATAAAATAATGTTTTTTACAAACTTTTATTTAACATGAAAAATTAATTTGTATGTTGAGGCCAAATCTTGCAACTGAATTTTAAAACAGATAATTGTTTTACCCCAACCAATTGAGCTGAAATTTTGCAGGACACGTCAACGCGAGCATGGTCAAAAAGCTTGTTCTTTCATCCAGAGCCACAGCGGTGATTTTCTTTCAACTCCCCCGTCTTACCCCGCCCCGACCCCGCACAACTCGTCTCCCGCGCACCTCATACCGCCTAACGCGATGACATTGAACGAAATGATGAACATTCTAAATCCAATATGGCGGACTCCCAAAGATAGTGGACTAGTTATTTTTTATGCACCCTCATGATAATGGGTACAATTAAAAGGATATCTGACTTTACGGGAAAAAAAAACCTCACACCAAAAAGTTAAAAAAAAAACCTTTTATTTTATACCTAATTACGTAAGTACAATCAAGATAAGGAATTAATGCTTTGTTAAACTCTATGTACACCAGTGCAGTTTCAGTGGTTGGTTAATATATGAGGTATTATTGCTATCACGTTTGCGTGTGAGCCGAGTTACAAAGTATTCATTTCATTAGATTGTAACAGTCGGAATAAATCTTCTACAGTTGGTAAAACGTAATAACTACATTCGTTTATTGAACAAATTCAGAACTTCTTACTGTACTATTATACACGCGAAAGTTTGTGAAGATGTTTGTCACTCTTTCACGCTAAAACGGCAGAACGGATTTGAATAAAATTTGGCACACAGATAGATATATAACCTGGCTTTTTATCCCGATACTACGCTCCCGTGTGAATTGAATTTTTGACCTCCACGCGGGCGAAGCCGTGAGCAGAAGCTAGTTTATTAATTTCAATAGCATCATATAAAAATAAAATAAAAAATTAGAATAAATGCTACAAAACTAACTAACTAGTTACGGGCCATTCATCTATAAAATTACCAAGCTATTCGGAAATGTTATGTACCTAAATATAAAAAAATAAACAATTTGTCTTGGAAAGAACATTTCAATGAACGATCAAAGTTGAAAGGAATCTGATGTAAAAGTATACAATGTGAAAAGAAAGAAAGAAAATATATTTATTTGTCACAGGGACATAACGTACATCATACAAAATGATAAAAACACAAAAAAAAATAACAATAAACATACAAAGCATAAATTTAAAAAAAAAGACGTGAATGTGAGCCTCCTCATATACCTTGGTTCACCGGGTCGAACTGAATCGAAGCCAAATTGTTGCTGCGGATCGTTTGCGGTCAGGACATATTCCACTAAACAACTTTGCTTATCTCATGCGAAAATCTGACTCTCCTAACTGTGAGGTGTGTGGCAAGAAAGAAGATGCACAGCATATGTTGGTGGAATGTGTCCGATATACTATTAAGAGAAACGCAGTAATCAGCGCGATGAAATTGTCAGTAATGGATGTTGGAGTGTTCCATGGTATTTTAGCTAAGCCTACCTCTGAAGCAGCAAAAATATTATATTCTTTTTTATTAGATAAGAAATTAGACGAAGTTAATTGAGTTGTGTTATTTTGATAAACTAAATTATTTAAGGAAGTAAGATAATATTGTAAAAGTACGATGGGATTGACATCGTCGCATTTGTGAACAATAATCCCTTAAATAAAGAAGATTAAAAAAAAAACTATAAAATATTGTGCTGTCAATAAAAAACAAAAAAATAAAGTTCAACAATATTTTTTGCCACATACCCGTTCTTTCCCGTCACCAACCGATCCCCAGTAGACTATCCCTGATTAATGACGTCACAGACATGTCCCGCAGTCCCGGAGTACGGGACACCGCGATCATTTCCCCGGGACTAGCGAGATGGATCGCTTTCTTAGCGGTATTGGTATAACGATCGATAATGGTAATGATTTGTATGTGTTGCTCTGCAGATTATTTATTGAGCTTGTGATGTTAGTTATATTTAATTGCAATTTTAGACATGCAAATGTCTAATTTATTGTTATTAATTATAAGAGGCGCTCGTGGTTAAATAATAACAGCTGCTCGGGTCGATCTTCAGGTTAAGCTGCGCTAGCCTAGGTTGGTCCGTGGATGGGTGACCACCCATTACATACCGAGTTTCCTCTGTGCCTCGGAAAGCACGTTAAATCTGTGGTGCTGGTTGTCATTTGTAGATCTTTGACAGTCGTTACAGGTAGTCAGTGGCCCGAAATTCTAACAACCAGTCTTACCCAGGAGTATTGTATTACCCAGTACTAACTGGGTTGTGAAGGTCTGATAGGCAGTCGCTTCATGTCTAATACTGGTATTCTGCTGCATTCGTTAAGACTAGAAGTCGATCCCAATAAAATTGGGACAAAACCGGCAGATGATGATTATCTCTACTAATATTATAAAAAGGTAAAGTTTGTGAGGTTGTAGGTGGTAATCTCTGAATCTACTGAACCGATTTTGAAAATTCTTTCACTAATAAGAAGCTACATTATCCCCGAGTGCCATAGGCTATATTTACAACGTGCCCGTTGGATAATTTCCGACCAAAACGCGAGCGAAGCTGCGGGCAACATCTAGCGTTATGAAAATATTTGAATAGCTTTGGAGATTATTCAGTCAGTGATGGTAAGTTTGCTTAAAATTGCAATCTTAGGCATGCAAATTCTCATTTCTTGGTAATAATTATCTTTTCTTGCAGGATTATAACTTCGTTTCATGATTGAGGCACGTGCCTAGTAATTATATATCGCTACCTCCTTAGTATAGAAATTCTATACAATCTATATACGGACAGAAAAAAAAGCAAATCTGTTGTTTCTGATCTTTCTATAATTTTATTGATCTACTTAAGGTCATCAATACAACTCTCAAGTTCATTTAATCCCATTGAGTGACTTTTTCAAGAAATACCTATTGAATAGGGTTATATGAACTTGGAGGGCTGTATTGATGATTTAAATGATTATAATTCTGTAACTCCATACGTGTTACTGGCGCGATTCATATTTTCCTCAACATACAACCTGACACTGACCTGCAAATTGCAATAAACGTAAGAAAATTTAAATTTCGCGGGTTACCCTTGCACATCCGCCTTAATGTTTAATGAATAGTGGTTTATCATTATAGTTTGTAAGGCAGACGTTCGTAACTTACGATGTCTTAAACGAGTCAAGATTTCTAAAGTCAAAGTCAAAGTGTTTTATTTGCTAAACATAGGTGTAAAAAGGTGTAGATATAAAATTAAGCGATCTCTATATTTTGCCGTCAACAGCGTACAAATATTAAACAAAATTAACAGAAATCAATTATGTAAAAAAGCGACAGTACATTATTTCATAGTAATATTTCTTATTTCTAGTTAAGTTTCTAGGTATTAAATTGTAATTTTAGATATCCTTAAAAACTATGTCAACTAAAATAATTTCAGGGAAAATTGTTTTTAAACATTTATACTGTTAGAAGAAAGATATATAACATTATATTTATTTACTTTTGATTCGGCGCATTTTGCAACGAGTGTGACGCGAAAAAAAATGCTGTATGAACCCGAATATCTACTACGTTATTTTTACGACTGGAATTGGTGAAAAAAAAATATAAGGACATTGTATTTCTGCGAGTAACAAATCAATGGCAAAACTCCCGCTGAATTCGGTCCTCTAAAATCTCCAGAAGATCCCAAAATTGCAACACCAAACGTATCCATTGAAAAACTGGTTAAGTTACCCAACTCCTCTATATTTACTTTGCACCACCACCCAACAAGACCAAGACACCAGGTCTATGACACTGCCCGTGCCATTAATACCACAAAAAATCCGACCACAAGAACTCAAAAAACAGGTAGCTTATATTATTCTAAAATATCTACGCACGACTGATCACGATTTTCTTCGCCTTGGCGTCGGGTGACCATTTTTTCCACTTCCTATAGATTCTATGATGCTGGGTAAGGTGAAAAAGTGGTCACGTTCCAATGACGTGAGTAATCATCTGGTTGGCTGTTGATTTTGGAGCAGGTGGTTCATGAATGGAGTGTGGGGAGTCAATGAGAGTGAGGTATGGGATTTTTGTGAATGGAAATGTGTAGTGTTTTACGGTTGTGAGGAATTCGAGGATTGACTGTAGGTAGTAAGTTGATAATATGACTTAAAAGTTGTGCTCGATGGATGATTCTTTCTTTGGGATCGGACATCTTTTTTATAAAACAGTGATGATTTAAAAAGAATAAGCATTATATAGCTTTTCTATTCTTGCGAGTATATCCTCAAAGAAAAAGAATTGGTAACAGTAATCAATGGTGTTTCTATACATATTCTATACATACATACAAATAAATAAAATTGAAGTCTGTTTGTAATGTCAAAATAACAACTTTTTACTAAATGCTTAATATGAAAGTTTATACTGTACTAATAACAATTTTTTTTTTCAATTTTTGTCTTTTTGGGTAATCTCCGAAACGGCAGAACCGATTTTGACGGGACTTTTACTAGCAGATGGCTGATATTATAAGGTCTAACACAGCCTACTTTTATTTAAAAAAAAATAATTAGGGTTCCATGGGAAAACAATTAAAACCCTTGAAAATGGTAACAACATCCGATTAAAAAAGTAAATGATATTTTTTTTTACAATTTTACGCGAACGAAGGTCGCGGGCAACAGCTAGTAGGTAATATAAATGAAAAAAAAAAAAACATCAGAAGTCGATGGTAAAAAGTTAATGAAACAAACAAAGTCATCGACTTCGGAAAGTCGAAAAGTGTCGTTTTGTTCCTCTATAAGCGGGAGCAAAGTAGCACTTTTCTCCACTAGACTTTTTAGCGGGCAGTAATGAGATTTGAGTTTGGAACGTGAATCGTTCATTGAAATCGAACGCAAATCGTATAAATTACTGACTGTAAGTGATGACTGTACGGTGCGGTGCGCGGTAACTAAAAAAAAATAAAAGCTTGCGATTTACTTCCCTGGTCTTGTAATCGGTACGGGTTTTATTTTATTTTGCAAAAAAAATAATGTGTGTAATAAGAAAGTGATAGTGCATTAACTCCTGAAACAATAAAAATAGAAGCTACAACAGAAATATTTAAAGGACTATGACAATTTCATACTATGGAAAACAGCGAAGACATTTTCAATAAAGTTATTAAAATTGACAGCTACTCAAAATTAATTTCTTATCTGAAGAGACTGTCTGAAGGATAAGAAATCGAACGTATTTTCCGGACAAAATGTTGAAAATTTCTTGAATGACGTACCTGATAAGGATTTTCTCGCCATAAAAGTGAGTATCTTTTAGTTATTCCATTATAAACTATTACTTAGTCGTCTGATTCCCTTTCTTTTATACTTTAATTTTAAAAGTGTCTCTTATTTATTTTCTCATAGAAGGAGATGAACAGTAGAGTATATGACTCGAGAACAAATATA